>JAQQPM010000003.1:0-1273974 GCA_029339225.1 Phyllachora maydis
CCTAACCCTAACCCTAACCCTAACCCTAACCCTAACCCTAACCCTAACCCTAACCCTAACCCTAACCCTAACCCTAACCCTAACCCTAACCCTAACCCTAACCCTAACCCTAACCCTAACCCTAACCCTAACCCTAACCCTAACCCTAACCCTAACCCTAACCCTAACCCTAACCCTAACCCTAACCCTAACCCTAACCCTAACCCTAAGGTCTATCTAAGTATACCGTTAATATAGTTATCAGTTATCTAGGCTTGTTCTAGCTATATCCTATATATATTATACAGGATGGCTAAAACTAATTGGAGATCCTAACCTAAGACCTTCTCTCTAGTAATTATAGCAACTTAACTAGCTATCTTAGGAAAGCAATAGTTAAAATCCTTCTTATTAATAGTTATCTTATTAAAGAAGTCTAGCCGGCTATCCCTTATAATATACTACTCTAGGTAAAAAGTAATCTTGCCTACTAGCTTGAAGTAGTTACTACTAAATAGAGTATAGTGGTTAGTAACGTTATTAATATCTTTAGCAGTACTGTACTTATTAGTCTCCTTCCTAAATACTTTGAAATCTTTAAAAGTTAAACAGGAGTATATATAGCTAGGCCTATTAAAGCGCTTTTTCAAGGACTTAACCAGATTAGATATAGGCGGTTTAGTTTAAGGGATATTACCTAAGAAAATCGAAATTACATTATCCTTACCTCTTATAAACAAGTACTTAAATTTATTTAAGGTGTTTTATAACTTTTATAGGGAAGACTAGGGTTTATATAGAGTCGATCGCGGCTTATATAGAGAGAACTATATCTTATATAGCAAAGAGTAAAGCTTATAAGGCAACGACTATAGTCTTTGTAGTATTGATAGGAGAATTGTTAGAGTGCTTACTAGTATAAGCTTGTCCTTATCTTTACTATATACTGGCCTACTAACTATATAGTAATACTGTTCTTCTTAGAGAACCTCTTTTAAATCTAAGTTTGTCTAGGGTAGAGCCTACTTACTAGATCCCTTCTTTAGAGGTATCTTAATCTTATATAATCGTAGAGAGAAGGTAGAAACAACAAGTAAGATTACTTAAAGGAAGTTAGGGTTAGAGCTGGAATTTTTCCTACTAAGAGTACTAAGAAAAAGATCTTAAAAGAGGTAAAGGTTTAAGAAGGTTATACTAGAGAAGTTAAAGAGAGAAAAATCTAAAGGGTAGAGGGGGTAGGTCCTAAAATAGGGCAAGTCCTTTTAGGGGAGGAAGGTATATGAAAATTCTTTCCTACTATTAAGCAAGCTATTTACTCCTTTATCGGCGCTTAGGGCTTCTATCCGATTCTTTTTATTAGTAAATAGCCCTTAAAAGTCGGTATAGTATAATTAGGTTTACTTAGTTTTTATTAACCTCTCCTAATTAGAATCAGGACTAGCATAGGTAGCTTTCCTAGGTATAAAGACCTGCCTTTTCTTCTCTCTTTCTCCTATAAAAACTTTTCTAACCTTAATAAACCGACTTTATTCTCTTTTAGGACTTAACCTTCTAACTTAATCTTATCTATATAGGGATATCTTCTAACGCTCTTATTAAGAAAGCTCCTATAAGCTAGGTAGTACGTCCAATTCGTCTTAAGGCGTTCTAGGTACCTGAAACTTAGGTAACTACTTTCCCTACGTAGTAAGGTAGGTTAAGAAGCTATAGCCTAAGCGCTTAGGGGCTTTGTTAACAGCCCCTAGGGGGCTAGGGGCAGCAGGGTTCGGGTTGGTAGGGTTCGGGTTAGAGGGGTCAGTGCGGTCGGGGCTAGGGCATATAACTATAGGGCCCGTACGCCTGCCCCGCTATAGCTACAGATTTCTGGCCACAGTTGACCACATTGTACGGTCAGAATCCGACCATAGCGCCGTCGAACGAGCGACTGCGCCGCAGCCAAATTTGGCGTATGTTGAGTCCTTAGTTAGACAAGTGGATTGCAAAAGAGTGCAGTCGATTTGGAGCGGTCCTAACCAAGAACGCGTTTTCGGATGTGTGATGTCCTCTTCTCTGATATATACATATATGATCAGCCCCTTAGAATCAAGGAGCGCAGAGTTAGTATTAGTGTAGCTGCCTACGGACTTAGGCTGCGCGATAAGTATAGCCGCGTCTATAGTATCGGGATTATCGCCGTTGTTATTATCATCGTTACTATTGTCGCTACCTACTATGCTCTCCTAGTTGCTGTTATTGGCAATAGTGCGCTTAGACGCGTCTAGGGACGCGTTATTATTGCCCTCCTAGGTAAGATACTCGTTAGAAGCGTTAGTTATAAGTATATTAAGGGCGTCGCCGCCCTTATCCTTAGTATATATACAGGCGTTACTGCCTACGCTCCTATAGGAGTACCTACTCTACTTATTATTAAAATCCGATACTATAAACAATAAGATTAGCACGCTTAATTATTAGTATATAATAGTAAGTAACTTACTTATTGCTGCTAGTACTGCTGATACTACTGCTATTGTTGTTACTACTGCTACTACTATTATTGTTGCTGCTACTACTACTAGTATGGAGTATAGGGAGAAAGAGAACAGGTAGTATATAATAGGGGAACCTACCTATTTATAGGTTTAGGGTAAGAGCGTTCGGAGTTTGTAATTAGCTAGCCTAGAGCTCTGATTTTTCCTATTATAATTCCTATTTAGGACTATAAGCTTTTGCAATAATAGTTGCCGGTATAACGCGTTTACCGTTATGCTGTTTAGAGGTATATCTAGAAGGTACTAAAGTCGCGCCTTCCGTACTAGGGATTAGCAACTAGAATTCAATATTCTAATTAGTAAATAAGAAGTTAAGTAATTAGCATTTCCTATTCCGGTAATAAAGGGAGTAAAACGATTTGGGATTTCCTATTTTGGTTAATAAAGCGCTAGTATAGTTATAAAAAGAAGAGTTGCTGGTATTGATTATAGTAAGGGGGGTTAGGTACTAATCCCTATAACCGTATAGTATATAAGCCTCTTGCTCTAGAGAATAGGGCACGTACTGCGCCACTTATACGACAGCTACAAGTAGCGTACCCGCGTACTACGTAATAGTTACTAACAAGCGCTCCGCTCTAACATAGGTATTTAAGGGGTGCATAACCACCCCCTAGATAAAGGGAGACATATAACAATCCAGAACCAGAACTTGAACCAGTATTTCCTTGCTGCTCGCTTTGCTCTTATCGTTTTAGGTTACTACGATCTCTAGAAACCTACTAACAATAGCAGCATTTAACCAGATCCGAATTGCCTCTAGTAATAAATAGAAGACTGTATTTACCACCCGTTTTGGCCTATTCAAGTACTTGATAGCAAATTTCGGCATAATAGGTACGCCTAGTACTTGGCAATACTTTATTAACTATACTTTGTTTGACATATTGGACAAATATATAACTGCTTATCTAGACGATATTGTTATCTTTAGCAATATACCTACGAACTATACCTAATATATCTACAATGTACTTATAAGGCTAATAAATACAGGCCTTACAGTAGATATCAAAAAGTGCGACTTTCATACTACCTGGACACGATACCTTGGACTTATTATTTCGACATCCGGCATCTCTATAGACCCTAAAAAGATTAAAGCGATTACGTCTTAGCCCTGCCTAGAATCACTACGGGATCTATAGCGATTTTTAGGCTTCTCTAATTACTACCGACGTTTTATCTCTGGCTTTTCATCTATAGCACGCTTTTACTACTGCGCCTTTCTTACAATACTTCGACCCTAGCCGTAGGACAGTAGTAGAGACAGATGTATCTGACTGGGCCTTAGGAGGTGTACTATCCTAATATAACTCGGAGGGTGTTCTATATCTAGTTATCTTCTTCTCGGTAAAATATATACCGGCAGAATACAACTATAAGATCTATAATAAGGAGCTCCTAGCTATTATTAAAGCGTTTAAGGAATAGAGACTAGAACTATAGAGCCTAGACTGCCCTATTAAAATATTTATAGACTATAAAAACCTATAGTACTTTTATATAACAAAAATCCTTAACTAGAGGCAGGTTTGGTAGTCTGAATTCCTAGGCGATTTCTAATTCCAAATTACCTATAGGCCTAGCAGCAACTACGTTGTACTAGACACCCTCTCCTAACGCCCTAGCGACTCCCTAGCGACTTCCTTAGATTTATTAGACGCCTAGATTGCAAGAAGATCTTAGGTTTTACTTTTAGACTCTAAATAGGGTTGCGTCTAACTTACTACTATCCCCCCTCTTCTTCTCCTTATACTTAATATGTCTAATCTAATCAACTCTGTTATTTAGGCTGCCTATTCTAACTACTAGGATTCTTAGAGGCTCCTAAACTGCATTTAGGACCCTAATTGCCATACATTTCTACCTAAGCTTAGACCGCTCTTATAGGCCGCTATAGCCGACTATATAGTGATTTATAGCCGACTTTATATTAATAACCGTCTTTTTATCCTATCTAACGACAGGACAAGGCCATAAGTTATTTATAGAAACTATAGTCTATTGCCAGTAGGGTACCGAGGCTATAATAAGACGCTAGAACTCCTATAACGCTCCTATTATTAGCTATATATCAAGTAAGATATTATGTAATTTATCATAGTATGCTATATTTGCCGCTATACTAAGACCGCTAAAGGAGCTCCGCCAGGCCTCCTTATACCTTTGCCAGTCCTTTTCTAGCCTTAGACTATAATAAGTATCGATTATATCTTACCCCTTCTAACCTACTACCGATATAAGGTCAACAACTAGTATATTCTAGTTATAGTTAATAGACTAATAAAAAAAAATACTTCACTATAGTATCCGACTGCTACTATACTTACCTCTCCCTTTATTATAAACATTTTCGGACTCTATAGTACCCTAGACTGTATTATATCAGACAGGGGCACTTAGTTCGTTAGTACCTTTTAGAGGGAACTTTGCCGCCTTTTAGGAATTACCCTACAGCACTTCTCTATAGCTTACCCCAAAACCGATAGACAGATAGAAATTATAAATACCTATCTAGAACAGTACCTATAAGCTTTCATTTCGTTCTACCAAGACAATTAGATAAGACTGGTTACCCCTAGCAGAGTTTGTAAGTAATAACTATAAGTCAGAGGCAACCTATTTTATACTATTCTTTGCTAATTACAGATAGTACCCTAATATAGGCGTCGAACCTAAGCTACCTATAACTCCCCTATATACCAATGTTGAATAAAAAGAGTTCCTAAATACCTAGTCTATCTAAAAGAGACTATAAAGAGTAGTTAACTATACTTAACTATTTATAGAATAAGCTTAAACTTGTATAGCTAAGACTATAAATAAAAAACGCTAAGACTCGGTTTAGTATAGAGTTAGGGATAATATATAGGTTAGTACTACTAACATTTAATAGGGTTAGCTACTTAAGAAGCTTAGCTATAAGTGGCTTAGCCCTTAAAGGGTATCTAAGGTGTATAGATGGGCGGTAGCAGTATATATCCTGCCTTTATATAAGATCTTCCCTATCTTCTATATATCTCTGGTCCGACTTGCCTCTAAGGGGCTACTAGGCTAACATTCTACGAACCTACTATTATTACCTTATAGAGCTGTCCTATCCGACAAAGGCCCTAAACTAGAGATTAAGTAGTACTTCGACAAAATACTTAACTCTTGCCTTAGGAATAGTACCCTTAAATATAGGATCTAATAACCGAAATCCTATAAACCTATCTAGGAACTGGCAACGAATATTCAAGGCTATACAAGCGATATACGGGATTTTCATACTAAACATCCTACTAAGCCCGGCCTACCAGATTGGTTCTAAGAGTAGGAATTGCCTATTTTATAACGCTGTAATAACTCGGTACCGACTTAGTATAGAATATGCCAGAACAGCAGGATAAAAAAAACCCTATATTCTACAAAACAACCACCTGCCTAATTCAGTACGGACGCTTGTATAGGCCGCTGCCTAAGCATCCCTGTTACAAGGCTCGGTACTATTATACAGCGCCTTAGCCAGCCTCTTCTTCAAGGCTACTATAACTATATAGTAACCATTATATACGTTAAGGCCAGGCTACGTCTAACAACACTAAATATTGCGATAGTACGTAAAATCTCCTATAGCCTTATTAGCGCCCTAGGGGGCAAGTAGCGGTATAATATAGGCATAGTACTAACGACGATTCTATATGAAATTTTCATATATGATAATCTTCTCCAATATAATACGTTAGTAACTAGCCTCTAACTTGTAACCGAACCTCCACTTAGCCGCCATTTTATAGGCTACCTACTATAGAAAAAACTTTCGTCCTATTTATACTATACTTTATATAATATACCTTAGTTGCAGTATAAAGGTTATATAGCAGCTAGTATACTGCTATAGTAACCTAGGACCGATCTAGCTGGTTAAAATAATACTATATATTCCTAATAGGTCCGTTAGGATCCATCGTCGATATAGTACAGAATCTCTTAGCAACGCGGTATACAGGCATATACTCCTCTATCTTATACTATAGGACCCCTATAGGCTACTATAGGCGTCAGTACCGTATTACCCCCAGCTTGCCAACAGTTCCTTAACATATCGCCAAACAATTAGCCTTTTTCTGCTTTATATAGTATTTACACCTCTGCCCTCTAGCAGCGGTTACTACGCAAGGCTCTATAGAAAAAATATTAATGGGCCTACTACGCTATATAGCCTTTGTTGTATAAAAAATAACAGATCTAATATACGCTTTATATAGGACCTCCTTTACTAAAGGAGCAGAGTAGGGAGTTAGGGCTATAGCTACAAAGAGTCAGCAACAACTCTTAATAGAAGCTAGCAAGATTACGCGGTTGGTATATAGGGGAGAAAATTTTAACGACTCGATAGTAACTCGGGCTAATATCGGACGTATAGGAAGGCAGCTTCGGCGTAGTACTAGTGTTTGGCCTAGGTGGGTCTAGCACCTAATAGGGAAGGTAGCCTAACGGGTAGGCTATAGCACCTAATAAGGAAGGTAGGTCAAAACGTATAGGCCTAGACGTAGGTCAGAAACGTACGGGCCTTAGCACTGTTACTTTAACCCTATATACAGGTCCTAGTACCACTACCTTTAGACACGAACTAGAAGCGACATACTTATAACTAAGCAATATATATAACACTACCGTATACGATTATTATTTACAGTTAAGGACAACTGCAGTTTTAGGGTAGGGTACTGTCAAAGTCCGTTGTCATCCCGTTGTCATCCTATATATATATAGCTTTGCTTTATACTAGGACCTTCTGTCCTATGTGCAACAACATCTTTCTATAACCCATCTTTGCTCTGGCCATGACAGGCTCTTTTACAACTATACTAACTTTTTGAATAAGGTCTTAAGGATATTTATTTTCGACTTTTCAGAGTTCTTAGGTATATTAGATACTATATTAAAAGTAATTATACTCTATTCGTGAAAGTATTTCAAGCGCGTTACCTTATTAATAAAGTAACCTTAGAAGCGACTATAGGTAGTAGTAAAAGACGTTCTATTCGACATATACTATATATACTAATCCCTTATACGCTTAGAAAGCATTAAAGGAAATATATAATAAAGCTAACCATACTCTATCTATAGTAAGTAGCACTACTATAGAAAGAACTTAACTTTATCGTCTGGGATCTTAGTATCCTTGCCGCTATAGTTGCCCTACTTATCCCAGGACTTTACAAAGGTACTTACTAACTTACTATTAATATTCTAGACCTGGCCTTTAACAGGTAGAAGGCGTATATAATCAGCATTTCCTATATATACTATCTTCGCATATAACGCTTATAAGGCCTGGTATTTGAATCGTATCTCTATAGTCTTTATAGTTATTAACCGTTCTTCTTACGTTTCTAGTTAGCGTAGTAATTAGCATAACGAAAGCTCCTTCGAGCTATTGTTATATAGTTTAGTAGATAGGGGTATAAAGTCTTCCTCTGCTATATAAGCAAGAGTAATAAGGCTAGCGTCTCAAGGAGCTCTGAATATCCCTTTAATAGATATTAACTTATTACCAAGGGCTTTTCGTAGTACTGCTTTAAGCTTTAAAAGCCCTTTCGCCTAGTCTTCTATATCCTAGTTATGAAAATCTATATAAAAAGTAGTGAAAGATTGTAACTAGTTAAGTCATTATTAATCTAAGCAATAAAATCAAGAATCTATAAGTTAAAGAGCGTTATATCTATGTTCCTTAGCTTGATAGATAGGGGGTATTGTAAGAAGAGAGATAGGTTAAATAAGTAGATATGACTTTCTAACTTAATCTCTTTTAAAGCTTGTATAAGCTCTATAAGGCTAGGTATAGGTGCTATTTTATTGTTATAGATCGCCGAATTATAGATTAGCAATGCTTATTATCTTAGTTAATCCTCTAATTGAACTAAGCATTAGTAGAAGTAGTATAAGATTTTTCACTCTTTCTTTCTAGTATCCTATGTTTTCAGACTAGTTAGGTTAACTATTACCTTTATAATATAAGCTTTCGTTAGATCTGCTAATCTATTTTACTATTCTATACTATCTACTAGTAATACTAATCAATATTAGTAGTCTCTATATATATATATATATATATATATATAAAGGGGTAACTAAAAGGTTAATCGATTGGTAAATAGAAGTCTATCTACTCTAACTACCTAGGTAGGATAGTCCCTATTAAGAACAGCGTATAACAGTCGGAATACAACCGTCGTATTAAACCCATTAATTACAGAGCGATCGCTCATTTAGATAGAGCTGCCAGCGCTTATAAAGGAGCGCTAGAAGCTATTGTCATAATACCTGTATTCGTATCGCTAATTAGCGCTCGACAGAGCCCTAAACACTGCGACTAGCCGATGCCGAACGTCGCTTGTGCCTTAGTTCTAACAATAACCCTAATATAAGTAAGGCCTACTTATATATATTAGAGCCCTTACTTAGTTTATTCCTGGCTAAGCCCCTATATAAAACAGAGCAGCAGACCTATAAGAAAGTAGGAGCAGCTGTCTAAAGGTAGTAAGCAGCTATATTTTGAATAGCTGTCTAGATAAGAGGATAAGAGGTATATATATACCAAGGCTATAGTCTCTCTAATTAGGGGGGACTAAGGTAGATAGGTATAATAGAACTGAGGAAATAGGCCAAAGTAGCCTAGAGGCAAAAAGTAGATGGAATATCTAAATAGGTAAAATGTAACTATATAACTATAATAATTAGGTAATAATTGATTGATATCTATAAACATAGGAAGGAAAGCTAGCTTCTTATACTATTATCCTCCTTATACTACTAATTTACAATCTTATTATCAGCCTGGAATAAGATAAGGGGCGGAAAAGAAAGACCAGCCTTGTTCACCTACTCTACTGTATGACAGAAGAGAAAGTGGACACGGGTCTCCTCTGAACAGAGGAGAAAGAAGAAGAAAAAACAAGTGGCGGCTCGTCGTGCACTAGCTTCGCCGATCCAATAGGTATAACCTACTTAGCTAGGCTTAATACTAGCTTACTTATAACTAGCTTCTTATAGACTAGTATTACTAGTCCTCTAGCGCTAGTTACTAGTAAGTATACCCTAGTAAATAACAAGACTAGGGTAGTAATAACTACTAGTATAGGTAATAGACTTAAATCCCCTAAACGAATCTTCTTTAAAGGTAGTAGCACCTTAATATCATTATTATTATTTTTATTATTATTATCGTTATCGTCCTAGGTAAAATAGACTAGATAAAGATTGCTAGTAATTAGAGAATAGCCTAGAAAAGGCAAGGTAGAAGGACAAACCACGCTTCTAGCCTAATAAGGGTAAATCTCTAGTTACTAGAGTTGTAACCTACTTTAGACCCGACTTCTCCCTCTAAGTAGATATCCGTGAAACAAGGAAGTTAGCAAGCTTATAAACTAGAAAAAGGGTAAAAGGATAAAGCCTTATAGTAAGAAGAATAAGTATGGAAAGATCAAAAATGTCGATTCGCTCTCACTACAGTGAAAGGCTTCTGGTAGATAGTAAGGAACAAGAACAGTAAGACAGAGAAAGAGCAAAATAACAAGTACGATTCCTATAGTGTTTATTGATAATGTATGTCCTCTCTCCCTCTCTTTCTCGCTCTCCTAAATACAGGGTGTTATAGCCCTATATCCTGACTAGGGTTATGCCTAGCGCTAGTATAGGGGTTATACCCTATATCTAGCTATTCCCTTACTATAACTAACCTATACTAGCTATAATAGCCTGCTAGTAATTAATACTAGCTCTCTTTTCTTTTTGGTTATAGTCCGTCCTTATAGGACATTCTTACCTGCAGTCCGCCACTTAATGTGCTTTGTCTATATAAGATAAGGTACGTATCGCGTCCTATAATCAATTCTTAATACGCTCTATTCCTATAAGATAAGTTGCATGTCGCGTCCTATAAGCACTATATAAAGTGCGTATTGCGCTTTATCTACTATGATATGTTTATATTGCCCGTTGCTGTGCTAATCCTACTATATAACCACCTTCTATCTCCTTCTCCCTTTTCTTCCTTAGCTATAGCCTACCTATCCCTTAACTAATTAATAATGCCCTTTTCTACTGGTATTATCTTCTTATTGTTATATACTCCTAGACCGCCTACTATAGAATAAATAGAATAATAGGCTAGCCTGTACTTCCAACGTAGTCCTTCTCTTTCAAGTCTTGCTAATAAAAATGTATATATATATAGCCTGCTTGCCCTGCTACCGCTACTACTATAATTCGTCGTTTACTAACCTATTTATAGCTAATATAGACTCCTTTTCCGACTTAGACGACTTAGTATATACTATCCTAGGTAAGTACTTTATTGTTGTCCGCTGTACTAGCTTTATTATCTGCTGTATATATATTATATCCTATGTATTATCAGCGTAGGTATGTCTTGTTTATTAATATCCTAGCGTAATATAGGTATATCTATTATGCCCCTAGCCCTAGCACCTATGCCGGCCAAGCCGGCTAAGATTACGCCGGCTATATGTCGCGTGGCTGCTTGCAAGGCTAAGCGGCGTAAGTCGGCCAAGGCCCGTGCTATAACAGGTAGGGCAGCGGCTGCTAAGCGCTGTAAGAAGCGTAAGGAGGCTGTAGCCAATGCCTAGGCTAGTAAGCTAGCTAAGAAAGAGGGCCTGCGGCGCTCTAAGTGCACTATCAGCGGCGATGCCGGCAGATATACTACTAATTCCAGCTTTACAGCTAATAAGGACAATAATAACGCCTATAATAGGGCATATATGCCCCCTGCTAATACGGAGGAGGAGGAGGAGGGTAGTAGCGGCAATAACAACAGTGTTAATAGCGGTACTAGTGATAGTGCCGATAAAGGTAAGGGTAGTAGCGCGTATAAGCGTAGTAAGGGCGCTTTACGCTACGAAGGTAAGTTTCAAAGTATAGCTGTGCTTTAGAATATAGCTAACATTTTTGTAATTTCTAGATACGCTGCTATATAAGCGACAGTGCGTTACGTCCTACCCCTGCGGCCCCCCTAGTACGCCTTATGCCGATATATACGTCTATTATATCTAGGTAGTAATAGCCGGTAAAGGCTAGGGTCCTAACAACGCATAGTATTAGGACTAGTATTACCGGGATTGCGTTAGGGTTATTAGCGGCTGTTATTAGTCCTGCTTAGCTAGTAGTAGTTGTAAGCTACTATAAGCACTTTGTTTTATATAAATAAAACTGCAGTTATACTCTAATTTGCCTGTATAGCTCTGCATTAGCGCGTCCTATTATAGTACGCTATCTTAAAGTCCTTATAGCTTCTAAGCCTACCTCTGCTGTAAGTCCTTCCCTCTATCTTCTTAGCGATATACTAACTTGTTAAAGGCCGCCAAGAAGCAGTAGCATAGGGACTAGTAGGAGTAGCAGTCTACCGTCTACTACGTTCTTATACTACCTAGTGGTGGTAAGGAGGAGGTGGACTTGGCAGGGATAGAGAAGAAGGCCTTGTAAAAGGCCTATATATAGGTATTGGCCTATATAGCTAAAGTACTTTTGTTATTAGTAGTATAGGGGGAGGAGGAGGAGGAAAATATAAAGATATAAAAAAATATGAAAGTATATTGCGCTTTATCTTGTAGTTCTACTATGCTTATTATGTTTTATACTTCCGTTTTACGGCACGTCCGCGCCTTATCTTCCCTCCTCTTCTATAGCGTATTAGCGTATAGTATATCCTGCCCTTACTATCTTTCTTTTATCGGCACGCTGCAGCTACTATATAGCAATCATTGCTATATTACCTAACCTTCTATATGTATCTTAGCCGTATTATTATCAACTAGCGCTATAAGTACCCGGTTAGGCAGTCTTTTCGTTATAGCGTCTGCTGGGTTGTCCTCCCTGTTGATCTACCTAACCTCCTAAATCTCCCTATTCTTGTAGCTCTACTATAAAGCTATAATATCGATTATAAGGCGCTTTTCAATAGTACTACTAAGCTTAATAAGGCACTTGTATAGACTAAAAGAGTCTGTATAAAGAATAATTAGAAGGTTAGCCCCTAGGCTAAGGTAGGTAAAAATCATAGAAATAGTCTACTAGACTACAAAACCGATATTAAAGCTGGCTACTATCCTATAGATCTCGCTAGCTAGTACGCTTCTCGTTACCCTCTTACACTTCGTTAAGGACTAGTAGACTATATTTCTATAAATTCGAAAAGCAGCCTCTCCTGGTATATCATCTTCGTTAGCTAGTAGTATAATATAGCCGATCTAAGAAGTTAGGTCTACGTTATTAGTAAAGGACCTATCAACAAAGATAAAGAGCTTAGCTATAGCAAGATCTAAAGGGTAATAAACCAGGCCTTTTTCCATATTATCCATCTGCTACTAGATCTAGGCGTTAAGGTGCTTATAGTCCTCTAGCTAGGGCTACTAGGCTTAGGCAGCTATAGCTAAGTCGAAAGCCGCTTCTGGCTAGCAGATAGAGGCCAAATAAGCCCCCTAAGTACATTGCTTAACGTATTGCTAAGCAGGTATTGCCCCTTTTATATCGATAAGGAATAGGCGTTTACCCTGCCCTTTTTACCGTATCGAAAGGTTGCCGTTAAAAAGGTAAAGCTGGTAGCCGTTAAAATCCACCTCTAGCCTATCTATTACCTTAGTAGCCGGCTTTGACTTAAAGCCGGCTTTTTCTAGCTCTTCCTCTTCTAACTAGGAAAAGGAATTATCCCTAATAATAAGGGTATCGTCGGTTTATAAGCCAATAAGCCTAAATCCCTTTCCTAGTATAGCAGTAGAAATTAGAAGATAAGGATCAAAAGAAGAAAACTAAAGACTAAGGCAATTTATATACTACTGTATATAGGTAGCAAACTAGTAAAGCCCTGCCTCTGCTATACTATATAGCAGGCGGTTTACCTGTAAAACAGTACTAGTAGGATATTTACCCTAAAGCTCTTTAGGCAGATAAAGGAGTATTTTGCGGTTTAGGGCTGTCTCGGACTATATATACGCCTATATAATATCTCGTAACTATAGGTATAGCCTAAAATCGTAAAAAAGAGAAGGATAAAGGGTAAGTAAAATCCGCTAGGCATACTGTTAGATAGTCGGTAACTAGGTAAGAAGACTATTCTTTCCTGGATTACTATACCCCTAGGCTACTAGCCTTGATTTTTCATATAGGCTAGAAGTCTTGTCCTTTACCTCTTGAACTATCCTTAACTTAAATACCTTAACGCTATAGAGGTCTTTCGGCTTTTAGATCACCTTAATAACGCCGTTTTTAAGAAGGGTGTTAATCTTAGCCTTATCTAAGGCCTTAAACAGCTTACCTAGCGTGGTAATCTTGCCTTAGTACTGTAATTCTAGGGCTAGGGTATAGTCCTTTCTCTCCTTTTTAGAAAGGAAAAGTCCTATAGGGACTTAACTTGTAAGGTCCCTACCTGATACAAGGGTATAGCCGCAGTCTAAAATAATGAAACGTAGTACGAGTTGCGGCTTGTCCGACATACTGGAATTATAGGTCGTCCGTCTAAGTTATAGCATATTGTTTGTTAGTATAGGCTATACCTTATCTTAGGGTTTCGCGGCGTAAGTCGCGCTATATCTAGATAGTACATTGGATTATAGGTCTGTAATCTCTAGTAAAACCTAGGCCCCTTTTTCTCTCTTAGGCCGGCCCTGCCTCTTTAGTAGTATAGGGTTAGGATAGACAAACTTTTCCGCTATATCCGGATCTTCTAGGTCTTTAGCATCCTCCTCCTCCTATAGCCCCCTTTATAGCCCCCTCTATAGCTCCTAGCAGTACGGTTTTACAACCGTACTCCTAAAGTCTATAGCGCTGTTAACTATATCTATAGTTATAGAAGTCTCTGACACTACTAACACCTTATATAGCCCAGTCTACCTGTTATTTTTGCGGTAGACCAAGACTTCCTAGCTAATACCTAGTATACTAGGTAGTACTACCTTGGTATTAGGGCCGTTTCGGCGGCTAAGAGCCTCCCTAATAGCCCGTTTACCTTGCTACCTCTTAAGCTTAGCCATCGCTTTTTCAATAGCTTCTGCCCTTATAACTTGATCTAGACTTAATAGCGAATTTCCAGTTAGCTAGAGAAAAGTACCAAAGACCAGTAGAGTAGGGATCAAACTGCTAGGCCCTGCTATATTATTAATAGCAGAGACTATAGCTTATAAGCTAGCCGTTTTTAATATAATAGTGCCGGCCTCTTCCTATATAATCTTATATATCCGGCGTAGTAGGGCGTAGTAGCGCTCTACCTTCCCTACCGAGTTATAAGCCTTGACTAGGACGTCTACTACTATAATACCGGCTAATTTCGCCTCTACCTGGAATTCCTTAGCTATAAAATTAGTCCTCTAGTTATAATAAAGGATATCCAGCGGTCTAAGATACATATCTATCTAGTACTCTTTTAACTATTCCTAAGTCTCTTTTGCCGTTATATCCTTTAGAAAACAGGCTGCTTGAAAGGAGGTAGCCGTATCAACTATATAAAGGACTTTCCGGCTATCGAGATCTAGGATATCCACTACTACCTTGTAGTTAAAGTAGATATCGTCTCTAAGTGTAAATTTAAAATGCCTAGATACCGGCCCTTTAACCTAGTAGAAGTGGCAGAACTTGTTAATAAGCTCTAACGTACTATGTTCCACTTAATAGTCGGCGCAGCTAAGGAGCTTATACAGCTTTTCTACTAACAGGTAGCCGTAACGTCAATGAATTTGCCGTAGCTAGGATTCTATAAGTTCCATTAAGCGCGGTTGCGCTTTGTCCTATATAAACACGGTACGTACTGCGCTATTAAGTGCCGGGATCTACAGGTAGCCCTATCTTTAGATAATCGGGATCTGCTACTTACCCTTAACCATAGTATCTGTTATATTATCTAGGTATACCCTAAGCCGATCTATATCTTAAAGGTAAAGAAGAAAAGGGGTAGGCGTGTCTAGAACGTAAAAAGTTGCCTTCCTAGTAGCAGTATCTACTATAACTATACTGATAGATTCCTTTACTTTGCCTAGGCCAAAGGTAATACTAGCCTCTCTAGCCCTTACCCTATTAATATAGATACTAGGTACTTAGCGTTATAGGGCTAGCACTTGATATATGCCAGCAGTTGAAAAATTAGCGGTACCTATATCTGGCATAATACCCTGGAATACTATTTTGGAATACTTATTAAGCACAAATTGCGCGGAAGAGAGCGTAGTGCGTAGTATATTGTTAAGTTCTCCACTATAGTAGGGTTCTTCCCTATATAATCTATATAGGAAAGCCTTGTTAGTAAAGAAAGCTACTGCTATATTATTTCTGGCAGAGTCTTCTATAGTATAATCCTCTAGGCTATAGTTATTAAAATCGTCCTCTATTATACTCCCTTTAGACTTAGAGCCCTTATAGTTAACTAGAAACGACTGATATCTCTTCTTCCCCCTATTAGGGTTAATTTGCCGGCTTTTTAGCTAGTTAAATCGATTTTTCTTCTGCTCCTCTTCTAAGTGCTTAGTAAAGTAGTACCTATCCTTCTTACAAATCTAGCAGCGTTAAGACCTTCTAGGGGTAGACCTTAGCTATAACTTTTTAGAGAAATACTACTAGTCTGTTAGATACTACTAGCTTTCCATTTCCTCTACTTCCAGCGTGCCCTATAGCATAGCCGCTAGCTCCTTAAATCCTTTAATCGGCTTATACAAAGCTAACTTCAGTTTAGGTATTCTATAGTATACCCTTACTATATTCGAAGTAAGGATTTCCTTACTATAGTAAATAGGCCCTAAAGCCTGCTGAATTACCAGTAGCTTATTAAGCAGTAGCTAGAGGACTTCTTTATTGCTTTTTCTAGGGTTTTCTTATTATATACTTCTAAAAGTAATAGAGCTCTATATTGTTACTAGGTTCTGCTTTTTAGTATCTATCTCAAAATACTTACTTAGTTTAGTATAAACTAAGTAGAAAGGAAGGAGGTAGTTAAGGTAGTTAACCTGGTAATCCCTAGCCCTACTAGAGAGGATATAAGGAAAAACCAGGTACAAAGTAGCATAGTCGATCTAGAATATTATATACTAGTAAAGGAAAATCTTAACTTTATTGTCTAGTATCTCCGTTTCTGCCTTATTATAGCAGTTACTACTATTCTATGCTTTTCTAAAGTCTATATATAGCTTTTGATTAATATAGGGGTTGTTATCCCTCTGGGTTAGCCTTAGGGGAATTTCCAGGTATTCCGGACTCTCTATTTCGACTCTAGTAACCTCTAATAGGTTAGATAGAACAGAAGGCTAGTTATACCTTCTTTATTGCTACTCCTAAGGGTAGTACTGCTAGTAGTACTATTATGGTTAGTATTGCTAATAGGGGTAGTATTACTAAAGTTATAGGTTAAAGCCTAGTAGTCCTAGAATAAACCCTAGTTGCTTTAGGTTAAATCCGTTTCTATATCTAAGCCTAGTTCCCTTCCTATACTTAGGTCCTCTTCTATATCCTCTATTTCCTCCTAGTCCTTATACTAAGCTCCCTAGCTTAGGCCCTGAATTTAGCAGTTTAGGTAGTAAAGGAAAGCCCAGTACTAATAGCAGTAGAAGTATACCTTCGCCTAAGGCAGGCAAGAAAACTTATAATAGTAGAGGTACTGTTACTAGCTAGAGAGGTAAGAAGGCGGCTAATAAGACCGGCTAATAGGTAGGTTTACCGATAAGGCTCTTATTATTAGCAAACCTAGCTAGTTTAGCGTCTTAGTAGCTTCTTATTAGGCTTATAGCAAAACTACTAGCTCTAAGTAGTTCTACTAACTCTGTTTTAATAATTATAGAAGCCTTCTAAAAGTCCCTATTAGTCTATCTATTAAAGCTGTTAATCACCCTTATTTATAGCCTTTCTCCCTCTATTTTTAACCTCTAGTATTCCACTACTTCTATCAATATATAGGTATTAATAATCCTCTTATCTTTATAGCCTAGTTCAATATAGTCTAGGGTTTTAAAGAAGGTTACTATATCTAGTAGATAGGCTTTACTAGGCAGTAGCTACTAGGGCAGCTTATCGAGTATCTTATCTTTAGCCGTTAGTATATATATCTATATTGTAATGTTAGCTATTTCGAATTACATATTGCGTTCTATCTTTAGGTTTTAAGCTATAGTTATAGTATTAAATTATCGTTCGTTATATCCGCCGAAAAATGTTAGACAAGTAAAGTCGTTTTTCGAAAGTATATCCGCGTTTTATCTCCTTATTTTAGGGTACGTTTGTAGGTTGGATATGCTTAATAAAGAGATCCGTCTCTTGTTATAGCTAGCCTAGCTCTTCCTCTTTATAGGTATACTTCTGGCATAGTCGTTAATCTAGCTACTCTGCTCCTACTATCTATTAAAATAATAGAAACTAATTAGTGTCAATTTGCTCTTACTATAGTAAAAGGCTTCTAGTAGATAGTAAAGAATAAGAATAGTAAGATAGAGAAAGAGCAAAATAACAAGTACGATTCCTATAGTGTTTATTAATGATGTATATCCTCTCTCCCTCTCTTTCTTGCTCTTCTAAATACAGGGCGTTATAGCCCTATATCCTGACTAGGGTTATGCCTAGCGCTAGCATGGGGGTTATACCCCATATCTAGCCATTCCCTTACCGTGACCAACCCATACCAGCTACGATAGCCCGCTAGCAATCGACAAAAAATATATTTATAAAAGTCGCTAAGAGAAAAAACAGCAGCTCAAGAGAAAGTATAGGGAAGGAGAAAATTTTTAGAGCTCTAGGGAGAAGCAAGCAGATTTTATACCTAACTAGCTACTATATAAAAGAGCAGTAGCAGTATAGGCGACCAAAAATCACGCCCTTTTCCTCTAACTTTTACTTCCTCCTCCTAAGAAGGGGCAGCAAACCTTAATAACAATAAAAAGAAGTGAGGTAGTAGACCCTTACCGATCAATCATCCTTGATATAACTATATAAGCCTTAAGATTAGTAGATGTAAGCGTAAGAGCGATAATATAAGCTAGGCAGCATACCTATAATAGAATACAAAAAAAGGGTAGTATACCCTAACTAAAAAGAGAAGCTAGGGTAGCATACCTTAAGGAAGAGGTAGCATACCTTAACCTAAATAGGAAAAGGCAGTATACCTAGACCTTAAGATCTAGCGATACTTACTATGTTAGTTTAACTGCCTTATCTTCTAGACTCGCCCCTATAGAGATAATAAGGAGTAGAGAAGAGGTTTTTACCTAAAGTAATAAGCTGGCGCTTATAACGCTAAAGGTGGTTTATAAGATACTTATAAGATTGATAGAGGTAAAGGGAGTATAGTTAAAGAGATAAACACTATTTAAACTAAATAGCAAACTAGTAGCCTCTAATAGAGTAAGGTATTATATTAGTTAACTACCTAGATAGCTAACTATAGTAACAACTAGGAGGATATCTTTAGAAGTCAGATCATAACGGTTAATAAAAGCCTAATGGTTTCCCTTCTTAGAAGGTAGTAAAGAAAGTAGGTTAGGGAGATTACAGTTGAGTCTTCTAGAGTCTATCCATATTAGCAAATCTATAATATCAGCTAGAAGCTGAATCTTAACAATAAGGAGCAGCCTAATAGGTCCCTATAGAAGACCTGAAATAGTAGGGTGGCAGAGCAGCTAAGTATTACCGATCAGCTTAATCCTCTTAATTAAACTAAGAAATAACTATCCTTCTACCTTACAAGTAACTAGCCTAGAAAGTACTGTACTACTGGGAAATAGAGACCTAGAAAGAGCGAATAGTAGCTATTAAAGAAACAACTATACTACTAACTACTAAGCCTAGGTACAACCTAGTTAAGCCCTAAAATAGAGGTGTTATAAGCGTATATTAAGGCTAATTACGTTATCTAGATAAGGAGTAGCCTTATATTAAGGCCCAGACTTATAATTATAAACCTAGACCTAGGGGTATGTTGGACAATGTAGTACCTATATCGCTTTAGTAGAACCTTAGTACCTATAATAGGAGCAGGGTAAAGAGAGGCCCTATTTAATTAAGGTAGATATTGTTAGGATTCCCTATATTAAGCAGATTCAGCCTACTTTCAGGCCTATAAACGCAATAGGGGGGACAGAGAAAATCTCTATAGCGGGCGGCTAGAGCGCAGGTTAATAGGGCAGGCAGATATTATAGACCGGATTAGTACATGGAATTAAGCATAAGCCCTACGAGATCTAACATAACCTTAGGTCCTAATACTACTAATAACCTCTAGGCTTTATAGGCATACCCTATATATATCCCTACTAGCTATAGTATAATTAGTATTACTTAAGAATACCTATATAGCTAGGACCTAGTAGTCTATATTACTAAAAAAAGACTTCTTATATTTAAACACTAGCTATAACTATAGTCTATATATACTAGCACTATAGGCTCTATATTAGGACCCTAGACGACTTAGATTGTTAGGTAACTACCTAATAATATCTGTTAGATAAGAGTTATTATGCGGTATTTACTATATAATAGTAGGAATATATAAGGGGCTGAAATCTTTTAACCTTAATACTTTAAGATAGATATAAACATGAATTAACTACCTAAACTAACACTACGTCCTAGTATAGAACGCTATAAATAGTACTAAAAGTAAGGACAAAGAATTCGTTATAGATGTCCTCCTTTTTAAACTCCATAGGTTAGCTATATTGCCTAATAAGTACGTTCTTTTAGAAGATAGGTAGAAGAAAGGGTACCTCTTTCTTTAGCTTTACCTCTATCCCTACTAGTCCTCCTTCTTTCTTCCTTTCTCTAGTATTTCCTTTTCCTTACATTACCCCTCTTATTAAGGTCATTCAGGGTTTTTCATTCATTTAAAGTTTTCCCCCAGCAAAAGTTTAGCCTAGCAGCTCCTAAAAGCCCCACTGAAAGAACTCGATTGGCGTGATAGATTCTATCTAATCTATCTATCTATCTCCTAGATACCAAGCAAGCAATCACACCAGGTCGAACACCATGAGCCCAGCACCATTGCGCATCGGCTATGTGCCGGAGCACTTCTCCACGCCCATCCACTTCGCCAAGAAGCACTTCGGCCTGCAGGCCGAACTCAAGCCCTTTCCCTCGGGCACGGGGCACATGATCCTGGCACTCCGCGCCGGCGAGATCGATGTCGGCATCGGCCTAACGGAGGGATGGATCGCCGGCCTGGGCAAGGCCGATACGCCAGGCGATGGCGGGTATCGCCTCGTGGGAACCTACGTGGAGACGCCGCTGTGTAGGTTCAGCCTCTGCCCGTCTGCCTCGACTTCAGCTCGGATCCCCCTTCGCGTGTCAACTACACTTTTGTCATGATTGCTGACGTCGCGCGTGCCAGGCTGGGCCATCTCCACGGGCGCCAAGCGCGAAGACATCACCTCTGTCGCCTCCCTCAAGGGCAAGCGCATCGGCGTCTCGCGCATCGGTTCCGGCAGCTTCGTCATGAGCTGGGTGCTCGCCGTGCAGCAGGGTTGGCTCTCGTCCAGCAGCGCTGGCGCCAAGGCCGAGTCGCCCTTCGCCGACTTCGTCGTCTGTAACACGTTTGACAAACTGCGTCAGGCCGTCAACCTCGAGGGCGACGCCGGCACGCACGCCGACTTCTTCATGTGGGAGCACTTCACCACCAAGAAGTACTACGACAATGGCGAGATCCGCCGCGTGGGCGAGATCTACACGCCGTGGAGCAGTTGGAAGATTGTGGCGTCGACGACGCTCGTCGCCGCCGAGGGTGAATTGGATGCCAGGGTCGAGGACCTGTGCGAGAGGCTCGACAAAGGCATCAAGCACTTCAGGGAGAACCAGGAGGAGGCCGTCACCTTTATCAGCACCGAGCTCGACTACTCCGCTGAGGATGCGAGGGCATGGTTAAAGACTGTCAAATTTCCTGGCACGACCAAGGGGGTCGATGTCAAGGTCGCGGAGAAGACTGTGGGCATCCTCGTGAAGAGTGGAGTCTTGGAGGAGGGGAAGGGCTTACAGGCCCCGGCCATGATTGCCAATCAGCGATGAGTACTCTATCTGGCATATTGTATGTGGACATGGCCACAAGTCCCCTAGTTCATATCAACACGCCCTTGTTTTGCTTGCGGTCCACATTGTAGTTTTTCCAAAGCAAGACGGCTGGAATGGCCAAGACGAGAATCGCCGTGGCCGCGATCGAGTTGCACTTTTGGCTGTAGCTCCAAGCGTAGTCGATCGCGTTTCTCGTGGGCGACCCGGGCGGGTAGAGCATCTGGGTTGTCGAACCCCCCGTGTAGATGACCGTGAAGTTACCCTTGGCCCCGGCCGGAAGCGCCTCGAGCAGGGCCTTGGGGAACGTGTTGGTGTAAACGGCGGCGGCCACAGCGTTGCCGATGGCGCCACCAAGGCTCGAGCACAAGCTGATCACGGCGAGCATCATGGGCACGCCGTCCCGATCCGACGCCGCCATGACAGCCATGTCTTCTCCTATCGTCAGCGTGGCACCACCAAAGGCAATGAAGATCTGGCACATGATAATGTACCCGATGCTCTGTCCTTGTGTGCCACGGAAGTGGACCATCAGCCCAGCACCGAGCCCAAGGAGCGGCAGGCCGAAAAACAGGCACGTCCACTTGAAGTGGCGCGTCTGCCTCACCCACACACCGAAGACGACGGACCAGAAGCAAGACCCGACGTTGTAAATCTGCGTCATGTAGCCCGTGTTGGAGATGGAGAGGTCGTACACCACCTGGACGAAGTAGTAAAAGTACTGGTCCCACGCGAAGAAACTGAAGAACAAGACGGCCGAGAGCAGGCAGGCGCCCAGAACCGTGGGCTTCTTGAACAGCTCCCAACGGATGAAGTGAGCACGAGCACCAAACCTCTCCCAAGCGGCAAAGACGAAGAAGAGCAAGATGCCCATGATGACCATGGCGACAAAGGTTGCCGAATTGTACGTCGATCTCCCATAGGTCTGAAGGCTGAAGGGGAGCAAGAAGAGGACAAAGGCGGCCATGAGGAGCACGGAGCCGACGACGTCAAACTCGTGCAAGTAATGCAGCATGGACTGCAAGGTGGTGCGTCGGCTTGATGGCGGGATGAAAAGGCCCATCTTGTTGGCCTTGATGGTATAGTACTTGAACACAACGGCCAGGGGCACAAAGACGACGGGCATGATGATGGCAAAGGCGCCGTATGCCCATCGCCAGGACGTCATGGCGAGAAAGGACTGCGCAGCCAGAGGACCGGTAAAGGCAGTGCAAACGAATGGGGTTGAGGCAAAGGCGAGAGCAAAGGCGCGGTTGCGCAGGCCCGATGTGTCGGCGATAAAGACGTCCATGATGAAGTAGATGGCGTCGTAGCCAACCCAGTAGAGCGTGTACCCGGCGGCGTAGCCGTGGGGACCGCTGCAAGACGCGATGACGATGATGCCCAGGATGTATATGCCGACGAAGACCAGGAAGCCCTCGGCGCGGCCCCAGAGATTGAGCGTCTTGGCGATGGGAAGCTTGAGCACGCCCCCGACGATGTTGGCCAGGATGGAAGCTGTGGCGACCTCGGGCGCGGTCGAGAAGGCGCTGTAGGCATGGTAGATGACGTTGTTGCCGATGGCCGCTTGCAGGGCGAGCATGAAGAAACAGACCCATATCCAAGCATACGTGGCCCGGACGGCCGTCTTGGACCACACGAGAGCCGCGGCCTCGGCCTTTTGGACGCCGATGGCGGCCGAGGACGTGGGTTGGACCGGGTGCGTGACGACCTCCTGCTTTTCGGTTTCGCCTCGCTCCTCCACACTCTCCGCCACGGCCACCACGTCCTGGACGGTTCGAGTGTCGTTCCGACCGCGCACGAGATCGAGTACGCCCATCTCTGCTGTTGCACGTTGCACAGCCGCCGAAGACGGGTGGTAGCAGGAATGTGTGCAAAAATATTCTCTGTACAACTAGCTCGCCGGCTAGCAGCCATTCGGCTTTGAGCGCGCCTTGTGAGCTTCGGATTGGCTTAGTACGATCCCGCTAAACCGACGTTGGATGTCCGGCGATAGAGGTAAATCGACGGCGTCAGGTGACTTCTGCAAGCTAGTGCCGTATTCCCCCGGCAGATGGGAATCTGTCGACCAGGGCCAAGGTGGAGCTGGAACATGGAGAACCCTTATTCTTGCAACAGTAGATTTTTCACGATTGTGGCAGGTAACCTGTTGTGGCTTGGGTATACCTACAAATACTCTGGTTGACAAACTGCTATTTGCCAGGGGAATACAGTACTGTATACCCTTAACAGACTGAAATTTTTCAACTAGGAATTTGTTAACTAGGGGTAAGGTAGAACTAGAAGGTGGAGAACTCTAGTTCTTATAATAGTGGATTTCTAATGATTGTTATAGGTAACCTACTAGACCTAGGGTAACCCTTAAATGATCTATAGTTTAGTAGTTAATAGGCTAGTTAAATAAGGCTAAGGTAAGGTTAGTACTATGTGTAAGGACATAGGGATATATAACACACTATATAACTTCCCCTCTATATATAAAGCCCTCTTATAGGGCATCCCTATAGGGTTCTTCACCCTTCTATATATATAACTAAGCCTGCCTCTATAGGTTATAAGCCCTTCTTACTTCTAGTAAAGCAACTATTAGATTCAGCGATTCTAGGTGCTTATTTACATGCTCTAATCTAGTCCTTAATCTTTAGCTGTAATCCTAACTATAGAACAACATATATTAGTTAATTAGGGGAAACCAACTTATCTATAGTAGAGTGACATAGGGTCCTATATAGGGGAATAGGTTATAAGACATAGCTTGTAACCTTAGGTCCTAATACCCCTTATAGACCTAGATATCTTAATCTGCCTTATAAACGCCTCTTATTTAACGCGTTATAGTGTTTTTATTAGGCTATCTATATTTATTCTATTAGAGGGTGTGAATTCTATATAGATAACGCCCTTCTTAATTACCTCCTATAGTACTAACTACTTTATTAGGAAGTGCCTATTATAGGCTATTATGCTATTACTATTAGCTTTAGCTATAGTACCTTAGTTGTCTATCTATAGAGGGATAAGGCCTAGCTTAAGCCTAAATATCTTATGAATAAGCAGTAGTAGCTAGGTAGCTTACGTTATAGCTATATAGGCTGCTATGTATTCCACCTTATAGGTTAACTAAGCTATAAGACTTAAGCATTTAGCTCTCTTTAATACTAGTATTGTTGGTTGCTAGTAGGCTACCGTAGCTAGAGTATATTAGTCACGGTATAGTAATTGCTAGGTGTGGGGCACAACCCCTATACTAGCGCTAGGCACATCCCTAGTAAAGGATACGTAGCTACAACCCATGTATCTAGGATAAAAAGGGCAAGAGAGAGAGAGAGAGAGATAGAATAGAATTATTATAGAATTAATAGGACTTGTTACTTGTTACTTTGCTTAGTAGCTTATGTCTTGTTATTGCTCTTTCTGTTAGTAGGTTTCCGGAGATCGTAGTGACCTAAAACGATAAGAGCAAAGCGAGTAGCAAGGAAATACTTGTTTAAGTTCTGGTTCTAGATTGTTATATCTCCCTCTATCTAGGGGGTAGTTGCGTACCCCTTAAATACCTATGTTAAGCGGAGCGCTCGTTAGTAACTATTATATGGTATATAGGTACGCTACTTATAGCTATCGCATAAGTAGCGCAGTATACGTCCTATTCCCTAGAGCAAGGTGCTTATATACTATATAGTTATAGAGATTAGTACCTGATCCTCCTTACTATAATCAATACTAGTAACTCTTCTTTTATAACTATACTAGCGCTTTATTAATCGAAATAGGAAATCCTAGATCATTTTACTCCCCTTATTACTAGAATAGGAAATACTTATTACTTAACTTCTTATTTACTAATTAGAATGTTGATATGGACCGACACCTAAAAACGAAAAACGAGTTTTTGGTCAAAACTACACCAAATCGCGTGCAACCACATCCATTCGAACCGTCCGATTAAGGACATAACGCCTGCCCATTTTCGCTATAGCGCTGACGGTTGCGCGACAGCCCTAGGCGTACGAAAATGCAGAAAATGGCAAGCCTAGCTGCCCTCTTGTAACTGCAATTTCCTTGTATATGGACTACTAATGCGGCTCTGCGCCCTAGCAACCCTGCCCTACCTATAGCCAATAATAACAATAACAACCCCCTAAGCCAGCCCCTAAGTACAGACTACTAACCCCTAAGTACGGACTACCTAAACGACAATATAGAAATGGAAGACCGCTAAACTACTATTACTACCTCTACCGCTGCTAAAGAGACTGCTATAGGCGCTATAACTATAGTACCTACAGTACCTAGCTCTAGTGCCCCCCCTTCTATCAATGCCCCTACAATTAGCGCCCTCTTAACCAACGTCTTTGCCCTTTTTCTTAGGGGCCTAAACGGCAGTTAGTACGCCCTAGCCCCGGCCCCTTCTAGCTAGAAAACCTTAAAAAAGCTAGGGAAAAAATCGGAGAAAAATACAGAGAAGGAAGGAAGTAATAACAGTGCTACCAAGGCCGACCATATCGCCCTAGTAACTAAGAAAACCGCCTAGGCTGTCCTTAGCCCCCCTAAGCTCGCCCTTACGCTCTCTAGCCTCCTAGACCGGATAATTAGCCTAGCTAAGGACAGTACTAACTTCTATAGTATAGTAGAAGCAACTACTAAGGCCAGGCAAATTGCCCTTACAGCCCTGCTCTAGAACCCGCCTAAAGAAGCCCTAGCTATAATAGCAGTAGCTCTAGCACCCTAGAACCGCCCTACTACCCTAACAACGCCTAAGCTATAGTACTAGCAATACCCTTAGCAGCCTAGCCACTACTAGTAATAACAATAATAATAACAATAACCTAGCTACTCCTAGCCTATAGCCCCTACCTAGGCTAATATAGCTAGTAAACTAACAGCTAGTAAGGCAACTAGGCCTAGCCTAGAGTGCTAGGTACTTATCTGACTAGGCTTAGCCTAATAACAGGTACTTGCTAAATCTGCCCTAGAGGTAGTATAGGCTATCTAATAGGCTTTTGGCCTAGTAGTTTAGGGGGTTCGGATGCTCTCTAGCAGTAACCTCCTTCTAGTTATAAAGAACGTAGAGATAAAGAAGAGCCTAAAGAGCAATACTACCTAGATTATAAGGGCCTTTAGCAAGAAGGCCTCCCTATATATAACAACCTAGGCAGTAGTAGTTAAGGGCCTTATAGTCTATAACCAGGTTATAGAGGAAGGCCTACTAGAAGAAGCTAGGAAGTAACACCCTATAGTAGTTAGGGCAAAGGTCTAGTACCCTTAAGGGCCAGAACGGACTAGGGTTAAGGCACAAATAGCCTTTACCTTCCTAGAGGCAGCCTAGAAAGCCTATAAGGAGGGGGTCTTCTAGAGCTGCTAAGCCCTAGAAGCAGAGCCCTAGATCGACAAAGCTAAGCCTATCTAATGCCTATAGTACTGGAAATAGGGCTATAGGGCTAAGGTATGCCGGAGTAAAGAAAAGATCTGCTATAACTATAGCGCTAATAGCCATACTACGCTAGAAGCCCCTACCTGCTCTAGGGCACCCTACTGCTGTAACTGCCACCAAGCTTACCATACCTGCTTAGAGGCCTACCCCTACCTAAAGGAGACATAGGCATAGGCTAAGGGATATCTACGTTCTAGGCCTAAGGCCTTTGACGTTAATCAACCGCCTCTATACCAGCACTAATACTAATAACAATAGCAGTAACAGCAATAACAGCAGCAATACCCCCCTTAGCAGGCCCTATTATAAGAGGAGGGGGAGGAAGGCTATACTATAGTCTTAGAGAAGAGATAGAGAGGCCGGCTAATAGTATTAAGAGGGTTAACCTCTAACCAGAGTATAATTACTACCTGCTTTAGCCACCTAAGCGGCCAAACCCCCTCTTCCTCTTCCTCTATACTAGCTATAAGCCCTAAAAGGGCTACTAGACCTACTGGAACCCTAGAGCCTATAGGAGCCCCGAGACCCCTAGATGCTAGACCTAGACTAGACCTAGATACTGGACTAGCTAACGCTACTACTATATAATAACCACCGCCTACTATATAGCTAGAGGAGATGGAGATATAAAGGTATGCCTCTAGAACGTATAAGGCTCGAAGGAGGTATAGGAAGTACTACTTTCTATAATAAAAGAAGAAATACTTGCTATATAAGAGCCCTAGATTAATAGGCAGGTATAGCACTCTACCTACTGCCCTAGATCAGCCCCCTACCACCTTATTTTACCCCTAACGGACGGGCCTTACTTTATATCTACAAATCACTCCTGCTAGTAATATAGACTTACAGCTCTAGCCTAGACTAGGCTAGGGCTACTATATAGACTAAGAACGGTCTCTTTACAGTCTAGTCCCTATATAACGACCCTTAACCCTAGACTGGCTTAACCCCCCTTATTAAGGAAATAAGGGGGAAGATTAACGCCTGCCTAGGCCTTTACCTTTTAGCTAGGGACTTTAACCTTTACCACCCCCTTTAGGACCAATATAACCGCTTTAGCCCTAGGTTAGAAGACCTACTGCTATTAACAGTAGAGTAGGGGCTTACCCTCTATACCCCCTATAGCGCTATAACTAGGGCGCTATAGGGGAGCTAAGTAGGTAGGGCCTCTACTATTAACCACTTTTGGCTTAGCAGTAGCCTTACCTGCTCCTATACTAGCTTAGATATACGCTTATGCTTAGACTACTACCCCTAGGTACTAGATATTAACCTAGAGACTATAGAAACCCTACTACTACCCCTCTGATTCCAGTAGAAGAAGATAGATAAAGAGGGGGTAGTAAGAGAAGCCAGGTCTCTAATATATAATATAGGGGGCTATAGATATCTATTATACCTCTCTAACTTAGCCGAGCTCTAGGAGGCCTATAGGCAACTATCAGAGGAACTCCAGCGTATTGCTAGGACTATAACCCCTAAAGGAACCCCAGTAACTACTAGAAGGAAGAGTACCCCCTAGTAGAACAACGAAATCTACTAGGTAGTCTAGGAGAGAAAAA
Organism: Phyllachora maydis; assembly: GCA_029339225.1. NCBI lineage: Eukaryota > Fungi > Ascomycota > Sordariomycetes > Phyllachorales > Phyllachoraceae > Phyllachora > Phyllachora maydis. Next base: position 28,539 of record JAQQPM010000003.1, read on the forward strand.
GGGCAGAAAGACAGCTCTAACGCTCTCCTAATAACCAGGCCCTCCTTACTACCTATAAGTTAGCCTAGAGGGAGCAAATAAAGGCTATAAGAGAAAGTAAGAGGAAGACCTAGAGGGCCTTTCTATAGGAGGCTAGAGAAAAGCCAGAGAAGCTCTAGTAACTAGAAAGATAGGCTAGGCTATAAAGTACTACCGCCTTACCCCCTCCTAAGCTACTAACCCTTAGATAAGCCAGTACCTTTTAGGAGAAGGTAGAGGCCCTTTTAGTATGCTTCTTCCCCCCCTCCCCCTAAGAGGATAGCCTAGAGGAACCCCTAATAGGCCCTAGGCTACTGGTTAGCTGGACGGTTAGGCCAGATAATATAAAAAAGGCTATTAAAATAACAAAACCCTAGAAAGCACTAGGACCTAACGAACTTCCTATAGGCTTTCTAAAGGCCTATAGCGACCCCTTATATAAGGCCCTTGCTATACTAGCCTTGAAATCCTTCCTCTATAGCTTCTATCTATAGGAATATAAGGAAGTAGTTACTATTATCCTCCCTAAACCAGGAAAACAGCTAGATACCTATAATACCCTAGGAGGCTACTGCCCTATAGCCCTACTTAACTGTATTAGCAAGGTCCTAGAGAAAGTTATAGGGACTAAGATAAAGGACATAGCTAAGGCTTTTAAGCTAATTCTAGCAATGTAATAGGGCTACTGCCGCTATAAATCCACCGAATCGGCTATATACCTCCTTATAGCTCAGATCCAGGAGGTATAGAAGTATAAAGCCAGGGCCTCCCTCCTACAGCTAGACCTATTAGGATATTTCGACAGTATCCCTTATAATAGGCTCTTAGCTATACTAGACTAGCTAGGGCTACCTACCTAGCTACTATCCTAGCTAAAGGAATTCCTCTCCTCTAGGACTACTAGCCTCCTATTTAACAGCCAAAAAAGCCAGTAAATCCCAGTACTAACAGGAGTACCCTAAGGCTTACTACTTTTACCAATCCTCTTAGTCCTATACCTCTGCCCCCTATATAAAAGACTAGAGAGAAAATACCCTACTATCTCTACTATAGGCTACGTAGACGATACTAACCTACTAGCCTTTAGTAGGGAAGCTGCAATAACGGTTAGGCAGCTAGAAGAGGCCTGGAAAGAGTGCCTAGACTAGGTAACAACCGCTAGAGTTACCTTCTTAGTAGTAAAGAGCAAGCTTATACACTTCCCCCCTAGAAGAAGGCCCTAGACCGACCCTATTAACCTAGGACTAGCAGGGGACTCCCCCCCCCTATAACCAGCTAAAGAGGCCCGTTTTCTAGGGGTTTGGCTAGACTCTAAGCTTACCTGGAAGGCCTACGCTAGCACCCTACGGCAGAAGCTAAAAACGCAGTCCCTTGCTATTACTAGGCTAGCTAGAAAGACCTAAGGACCTGGAATTAAAAAGACTAGGCTCCTATATATAGTAGTAATAAGGCCGGTCCTAGCCTACGTAGCCTTGGCCTAGTATACATCTATACCGGTAATACCAAATAGGCTATAGGGTATAAGCAGAGGCCTACTAGCATCTGGAAACAAGGCCCTAAAGAGGGTTAAAGGGGCCTATAAAAGAACACTAATCCGAAGCCTCTACTATAAGGCTAACGTCCCTCCCCTTAACCTCTACCTTAACGCCCTCTCCTTCTCTAGCTAAGCTAGAATAAACAGAGCTATAGGGAAAGAGGTAGATAAGTAGAAGGAAGCCCTACGCCTTACCCTTAGAAATAGGACCCCTAGGACTAGCCTCCCCCTAGGAGGGCGTATAAAGCAAGAAAGAAAAAGGGAGGTAACAGCCTAGTAGTACTACTAACAACTAAGGAAGGCTATTAACAAAGAACCCCTCTATACCGCCTAGAAGGATCGCTATCTATAGGAGGCTAGGGCCTTTGGTTATAACCCCTATATAGAGAGCCTCTTAGAGAAATCAGCCAAGGCTACCTTTTAAGAGGAGAACCTAGCTAAGGCCTTTAAGGAGGCCTTCCAAAAACGCTACTATAACCTCTCTAAGGCCGAAAGCTCGCTGCTAATACAGGCCTGTACAGGGAAGATAGGCCTAAGGGGATTCCTATATACCTATAAGGTACCTAGGGTTAATAACCCCCTCTGCCGCTGCTACCTAGCTATAGAGGACATCCGACATATATTCGACGGTTGCCCGGCCTACCCTTTGGCCTCCTTTAAGGAGAGGGAAAGAGGGGATATATATAGCTTTCTCTATAGACTTGAAAAAGGGGGTGGCAGCGCTATACGCCCCCTAGTTCGCCATATTACTACTAGACTGCTAGAATACTCTATTGCTTAGAGGCTAGGAGCGGTCTAGCCTATACCCCTTTAGGCAGTATGTTTTTTATACTCCTAAAGGGGCGGTATCTACTCTGGTAAAGATTGGCCTACCCCCTATTACACCCCCCTTTTTTCCTATGTACGGTTATAGGTTTTTCACCCGTTATACGGTTTTCCTATAGCACTAGTTCAGCCTACCTAGATATCCCCTATGGGGATCAGATAGCGTAATAGAATCTATCTAATTAGAATGTTGAATTCTAGTTGTTAATCTCTAGTATAGAAGGCGCAACTTCAGTGCCTTCCAGATATGCCCCTAAACGGCGTAACGGTAAGCGTATTACGCTGGTAACCATTGTTGTAAAAGCTTGTAGTCCTAAATAGGAATTACAATAGGAAAAATCAGAGCTCTAGGCTGGCTAATTATAAACTCCGAACGCTCTTACCCTAAACCTATAAATAGGCGGGTTCTCCTACTATATACTACCTATTCTCTTCCTCCCTACAATCTATACTAGTAGTAGTAGCAGCAATAACAATAGTAGTAGTAGTAGCAATAGCAATAACAGCAGTAGTATTAGTAGTACTAGTAGTAACAAGTAAGTTGCTTATTGTTATATACTGATAATTAAGCATACTAATGTTATTGTTTATAGTATTAGATCTTAATAATAAGTAGAGTAGGTGCTCCTATAGGAGCATAGGCGGTAACGCCTATATATATACTAAGGATAAGGGTAGTAACGCCCTTGATATACTTATAACTAACACTTCTAACGAGTATCTTACCTAGAAGGGCGATAATAATATATTCCTAGATACGTCTAAGCGTACTATCGCCGATAACGGCAACTAGGAGAGTATAGCAGGTAGCAACAATAGCAACGACAATAATAATAATAGTAACGATCCTAATACTATAAACGTGGCTATACTTGTCGTATAGCCCGAGTCTATAGGCGGCTGTACTAACGCCGACTCTATGCCCTTTAATTCTAAGGGGCTGATTGTATATGTTTATATCCTACTTACGTAGGCTGCTATACATTAGTATAAGGAGGAGGCAGAGGAGGCGGCAGTGTATAGGGCGGAGGTTGCTATATATAAAGCGCGTGTTTCTACGCCTGCTAAGCACTCTCTACCTACGTTGCCGGCTATAAAAAAGGCAGTAGTAGCAGCTATATATATACGGCGTACGGCGCTACGCGCCGCTACATATACGCCTATACTACTAGTAGCGATACTAGCAGCAGTAATAGCAAGTTTGTTATCTAGTAAAAGCTCGGATAACTCTATTATCCGCTCTAGCTACTATATACGTAGTATGTTAGATTGTACTAAGCCTTGTAAAAGGTTGTTACGCACTTATACATACAAACTAGAGGGTAAGTGTCTTACTCTCATGATCATTATTATTAATATTACTGATATATATAAAGTTTATAGCCTATATAGTACTATACGTACTATTGTCTGCCTTAGCTGCCTATGCTTGCTTTTAGCGGGTATTAAAGACTTGTTTAATAAGTCTGGCAATTTCGTGCTATATATAGATAGATTCTATTACGCTATCTGATCCCCGTAGGGGATATCTAGGTAGGCTGAGCTAGTGCTATAGGAAAACCGTATAACGGGTGAAAAACCTATAACCGTATATAGGAAAAATAGGGGGTATGATAGGGGGTAGGCCAATCTTTACCAGAGTAGATACCGCCCTTTTAGGAGTATGAAAATATACTGCCTAAAGGGGTATAGGCTAGACTGCTCCTAGCCTCTAAGCAATAGAGTATTCTAGCAGCCTAGTAGTAATATGGCGAACTAGGGGGCGTATAGCGCTGCCGCCCCCTTTTTCAAGTCTATAGAGAAAGCTGTGTGTATCCCCTCTTTCCCTCTTCTTAAAGGAGGCCGAAGGGTAGGCCGGGCAACCGTCGAATATATGTCGGATGTCCTTTATAGCTAGGTAATAGCGGCAGAGGGGGTTATTAACCCTAGGCACCTTATAGGTATATAGGAATCCTTTTAGGCCTATCTTCCCTATATAGGCCTGTATTAGCAGCGAGCTCTTAGCCTTAGAGAGGTTATAGTAGCGTCTTTGAAAGGCCTTTTTAAAGGCCTTAGCTAGGTTCTCCTCTTAGAAGGTAGCCTTAGCTGATTTCTCTAAGAGGCTCTCTATATAGGGGTTGTGACTAGAGGCCCTAGCCTTCTATAGATAGCGATCCTTCTAGGCGGTATAGAGGGGTTCCTTGTTAATAGCTTTCCTTAGTTGTTGGTAGTGCTACTAGGCTTTTGCCTCCCTTTTTCTTTCTTACTTTATACGCCTTTCTAAAGGGAGGCTAGTCCTAAGGGTCCTATTTCTAAGGGTAAGGTGTAGGGCTTCCTTCTACTTAGCTACCTCTTTTCCTATAGCCCTGTTTATCCTAGCCTAGCTGGAGAAGGAGAGGGCGTTAAGGTAGAGGTTAAGGGGGGGGACGTTAGCCTTAAAGTAGAGGCTTCGGACCGGTATCCTTTTATAGGCTCCTATAACCCTCCTTAGGGCTTTGTTTTCGGCTGCTAGTAGGCCTCTAGTTATACCCTGTGGCCTATTTGGTGTTATAGGTAAAGGGGTATGCTAGGCCGAGGCTATGTAGGCTAGGACTGGCCTTATTACTGCTGTATATAGGAGCCTAGTCTTTTCGATTCCAGGTCCCTAGGTCTTTCTAGCTAGCCTAGTAATAGCAAGGGACTGCGTTTTTAGCTTCTGCTATAGGGTACTGGCATGCGCCTTCCAGGTAAGCTTAGGGTATAGCCAGACCCCTAGAAAACGGGCTTCTATAGCTGGTTATAGGGGGGGGTCCCCTATTAGTCCTAGGTTGATAGGGTCGGTCTAGGGTCTCCTTCTAGGGGGGAAGTGTATAAGCTTGCTCTTTACTACTAAGAAGGTAACTTTAGCAGTTGTTGCCCAGTCTAGGCACTCTTTCTAGGCCTCTTCTAGCTGTCTAACCGTTGTTGTAGCCTCTCTGCCAAAGGCTAGTAGGTTGGTATTATCTGTATAGCCTATAGTAGAGATAATAGGGTATTTTCTCTCTAGCCTTTCGTATAGGGGGCAGAGGTATAGGACTAAGAGGATTAGTGAAAGTGGTAAGCCTTGGGGTACTCCTGTTAGTACTAGGATTTGCTGGCTTTTTTAGCTGTTAAATAGGAGGCTAGTAGTCCTAGAGGAGAGGAATTCCTTTAGCTAAGATAGTAGCCAGGTAGGTAACCCTAGCTAGTCTAGTATAGCTAGGAGTCTACTATAAGGGATACTGTCGAAATACCCTAATAGGTCTAGCTATAGAAGGGAGGCCCTGGCTTTATACTTCTATGCCTTCTAGATCTAAGCTATAAGGAGGTGTATAGCCGATTCGGTGGATTTATAGCGGCAGTAGCCCTGTTATATTGCTGGAATCAGCTTAAAAGCCTTGGCTATATCCCTTATTTTAGTCCCTATAACTTTCTCTAGGACTTTACTAATGCAGTTAAGTAGGGCTATAGGGCGGTAGCTTCTAGGGGTGTTATAGGTATCCGGCTGTTTTCCTGGTTTAGGGAGGACGATAGTAACCGCTTTCTTATATTCCTATGGATAGAAGCCATAGAGGAAGGATTTTAAGGCTAGTATAGCAAGGGCCTTATATAAGGGGTTGCTATAGGCCTTTAGAAAGCCTATAGGGAGTTCGTCAGGTCCTAGTGCTTTCTAGGGTTTTATTGTTTTAATAGCCTCCTTTATATCGTCCGGCCTAACCGTCTAGCTAACTAGTAGCCTTAGGCCTATTAGGGGTTCCTCCGGGCTATCCTCTTAGAGGGAGGGGGGGAAGAAGCGTGCTGAAAGGGCCTCTACCTTCTCCTAGAAGGTACTAGCTTGTCCAAGGGTTAGTAGCTTAGGAGGGGGGGGGGCGGTAGTGCTTCGTAGCCTAGCCTATCTTTCCAGTTGCTAGAGCTTTTCTGGTTTTTCTCTAGCCTCTTGTAGAAAAGCCCTCTAGGTCTTTCTTTTGCTCTCTCTTATAGCCTTTGTTTGTTTCCTTTGGGCTAACTTATAGGCAGTAAGGAGGGCCTGGTTGTTAGGGGAGCGTTGGAGCTGTCTTTCTGCCCTTTTTCTCTCCTTGACTACCTAGTAGATTTCGTTGTTCTACTAGGGGGCGCTCTTCCTTCCAGTGGTTACTAGGGCTCCTTTAGGGGTTGTAGCCCTAGCAATACGCTGGAGTTCCTCTGATAGTCGTGCTATATATAGTATGCTATAACTATATGTTAGGCTACGGCCTCTAGTACTAGTAGTGCTTGTCCAGGCACTTATATATACTAATTTAAGCTCTATTCACATATTATTTCTATTATATTATTATTCCTAATATATATTATAGCTCTAAGTCGGTCTGTTTATTCTTAGACTGCTTTTAAGAGCTCTGCTCTAACCTAGCTACTAAGGCCAAAGTAAGTTACGATCTTTAGTAGTATCTATTGTTTCATTGAAATACTTATTGGTTATAGGATTAGAAAATGTAGCGCGATAGCGCTAAGTGCGCCTTAGTCTTAGTGGACAAGGCACGCGCTTTCGTCAAGCGCAGGGCGCCTACGGCGGGCATAACACCTATATAGAAAAAGCTCGTAGCGATGGCCGTTATAAGCAAGGCCATCGATGTTTTATTGTTGTGATTGGGGGGTGGGCGTTAGCGCGCGTGTCGCGCTGGCTGTAAAAGTATAAATTAAGATCGTTTCGCGCTTTTACATGTCCCCATTTCCGCTAAACGTGTACGCGCTTCCCTAACTTAGACATAAGCTTGTTCGTCGTGTTATTAAGGGAGACGCCGAGCTTGTCTATATCCTTTAGACATATGAGAAAAGGGGTTAGCGTCTCTAATATATAGAAAGTTGCGTAACTAATATCGAGCTCTACTTTAACTATTCTAAGTGATCGTTTTAAATCCCTAGACCTAAAATGTATATTCGCTTCTCCTATATATGTCTTATCGATCTTGAGTAATCTAATTATCTTTTTTAGTATAAGGAATTTTCGGAGTCTAGCGGTCGAAACGTCCGTAGCTCTAGTATTAGGTATAATCCCTTGGAATTTAGTCTTAGTATACCTATTAAATATAAATTAAATAGCTTCCGTTTTCTTAGCATCTTTTTTACTATCTTTATATAGCTGTTCGCTCTTAGTAATTAGGTAGAGGAAAGCTTGGTTTATAAAGTAAGTTGCTACTATTTATTCTTCTATAAAACCAATTACTAGCGCTTTATTTTTCCCTTAAGTTTAATTGGTCTTATAGTTATCTACTTATACTCTAACCTTAGTATCTTCTTTCCTTATATTATATTTATTATCCAAACCCTTATAGTCGAGGAGGAACGCTATATATTATCTATAATCTTCGTTAATGCCCTTCTACTTAAGCAATGAAAGGGAAGGGTATAGCCCCTAAAAGGGCTAGTAACCTGGCTGATTCAGGGCAATATTCTAGGCCTCTACTACCTATATAAACCCTATGAGAAGATAAGGAAGACGGCGAAGACTATAGCGAGGTTATAGAAGTCCTAAAGCAGTATATAAAATCTTATAAGCGAGTTATAGCTAGCTAAACCCAGTAATATCAATATACCATTTTTAAGTCTAAATACCCTAAAAGCCTCTATTAAGGATAGCGTTAGCGCTATAAAGAATATTAGATCGGCGTAGCTAGTGCACGACTAGCCGCCGCTTGTTTTCTTCTTCTTCTTCTCCCTCTGTTCAGAGGAGACCCGTGTCCACTTTCTCTTCTATTATACAGTAGAGTAGGTGGACAAGGCTGGTCTTTCTTTTCCGCCCCTTATTTTATTCTAGGCTGACAATAAGATTGCGAATTAGCAGTACAAGGAGGACAATAGTATAAGAAGCTAGCTTTCCTTTCTATATTTAGGGATAAAAGAATGATCTATCCTAATTATTATAGTTATACAGTTACATTTTACCTATTTAGATATTCCATCTACTTTTTGCCTCTAGGCTACTTTAGCCTATTTACTTGGTTCTATTGCACCTATCTACCTTAATCTCCCCTAATTAGGGAGACTATAGCCTTGTTATGCATATACCTCTTATCCTCTTGTCTAGACAGCTGTTCGATATACAGCTGCCTATTACCTTTAGACAGATGCTCCTACTTTCTCGTGGGTCTGCTGCTCTGTTTCAATATATCTTCTACTTTAGCTTCTCTAACTAATAGTAGTAACGCTGCGGCTACTACTACTAGAAAGACTAGCTATAGTCCTAGATTTGATCTTTTTAGCAGTACTATGGATTTAGATTCTCCTCTACGTCCCCCTAGGAAAGAGCCCTACCTAGGGCCGGCTATAAATAATACAGCTACTAGTAATTTAGACCCCTTTATAGATATGGGGTCTAAGGAAGGCTTTAAGGATACTATTACTAGTAGTATAGTAAAGGAGTATTGGAATGGGTAATCCTATATTGAAACAGAGCAGCAGACCCACGAGAAAGTAGGAGCAGCTGTCTAAAGGTAATAGGCAGCTGTATATCGAACAGCTGTCTAGACAAGAGGATAAAAGGTATGTATATACTAAGGCTATAGTCTCTCTAATTAGAGGAGACTAAGGTGGACAGGTGCAATAGAACCAAGTAAATAGGCTAAAGTAGCCTAGAGGCAAAAAGTAGATGGAATATCTAAATGGGTAAAATGTGACTGTATAACTGTAATAATTGGGATCGATTAATGATTTTCTCCTTGAATATAGGAAGGAAAGCTAGCTTCTTATACTATTGTCCTTCTTATACTGCCAATTCGTAATCTTGTTATTAGCCTAGAATAAGATAAAGGGTGGAAAAGAAAGACTAGCTTTGTCTACCTACTCTACTATATAATAGAAGAGAAAGTAGGTATAGGTCTCCTCTAAATAGAGGGAGAAGAAGAAGAAAAACAAGCGGCGGCTAGTTATATACTAGCTACGCCGATCTATACCTCCCTATAGCTCCTATAAAAGGCAGAAGGTAGTAGGAGATATAAACCCCTAAAATAAATACCGGATAATATTAATAATATAGGATACCTCTGTCTAGAGTAGGGATGATCGGCAAACATAGATTATATATATGTAACAAGGTATACTAAGATCGTACTAGGTTTATATAGGATTAAGGTTAAGGGAGCTAACTATAGCTATTAACACTCTAAGTAAGAAAAGCAAGAAAAAGAAGGTACTAAACCATAAACCCCCTTAACTAACCTATCTACTGTTACCTGATTATAGCTAATTAGTCTGTCCTAGCCTAACCTCTATAGCCTTAAGGGTATAGTAGTAATAACTCCGGCGTAGTAATATTCATTCTTATATAAAGCTCTCTACTAGCTTTATCCGTCTTATTATCCTCCCTATACTATCGAGTAGGCGTATTATCTAGCTTAAGATCCCTTATAAGCGTTAATCGAGTAACCCTTCTAGTAAGCGAAAGTATAGTAGGCTAAGGAGTAACATTCCGCCTAGTACGCTGCGATTACGGCGTAGCGACGCTCTTCTTGGTTAACTTAGGTTGCTTAGGCGTAGTAGGCTATACAGCAGCCTTCTTGATAGACTTTGGCTTCTCTAGTATAACAGGGTAGGGAAGATCCTTTTTAATAGACCTTTGCTTACTGGGAGCAGAGGGATATAGAATAGTCTTCTAAATAGAAGCTATCTACTTAGGGATAGCTTAGCGTATAGGCGTCTGCTACTATAGCGTAGGAGTAGTTTGCTATAGTGCTAGTGCCTTTAGCAAAGAAGGGCTTCGATAAGATTGTTAGACAGATAGTTCGGCTGTTTATACTACTAAATTTCCAGGAATCGACTTAAGTAAACCTAAGGAAGTACTCCTTATTCCCTAAATATATATAGGGGTATCGTTATCCATTATCGTATCTACTAGAGCTAGGGTACTGAATACTAGGGTGGCGAAACTCTAAGTCCAGATAATCTATAATATGCTTATAGGTAAAAGCTTGTTAATAGAGACCTAACTGCTAATAGGGCATAGATTTAGCGCCCTAGATCCTAGCCTTACTCCAAATACTTTAGCGATCTCTAATATCTAAGTATACTATAAGTAAGCCGAAATCAATCCCTACTTTACTATTGCGTCTTAGCCAAACTAGGGCTCTATCTTCTACTATAGAACAGGCGTTAAATCGTTCTTATCCTTAATAACTTGGTTGTAGAAGAAGGATCGGGCTACCTTAGTAACGGCGTACCTATAGGAAAAGTCGTCCTTAATATTAAAGCAGAATTTCGACTAGCAAATATACATCGGGTTAAAGACACTAGCTCTAGATATAAGCAGGTAGGGGATAATTATATCTACCTGTATTATTATCATTTCGTTATCTATATTATTAGCTTTGTTAGGAAGGCCTAAATCCCAAACCTTATAGATCTGCTTAAGCTGATTATAAATAGTAAGAACCTAATAGTTCCCGCGGATATATATAACTATAAGCTAGAAGCGCTTTCTAAGGGCCTTATAGCAGACGTTACCCTTAGTAGGGTAGAGGACTAGGCTTATTAGGTAATTGCCCTTTTTGTCGAGAGTTAGAGCTGTTAAATATAGCATAATAAAAACGTATCTCTTAAACGCGTATAGGGTCTATCTAAGTATACTGTTAATATAGTTATTGGTTATCCAGGCTCGTTCTAGCTATATCCTATATATATTGTATAAGATGGCTAAAACTAATCGGAAATCTCGACCTAGGACCTTCTCTCTAGTAATTATAGTAACTTAACCAGCTATCTTAGGGAAGTAACGGTTAAAATCCTCCTTATTAACAGTTATCTTGTTAAAGAAGTCTAGCCGGCTATCCCTTGTTATATACTACTTTAGGTAAAAAGTAATCTTGCCTACTGGCTTGAAGTAGTTACTACTAAGTAGAGTACGGCGGTTAGTAACGTTGTTAATATCTTTAGCAGCGCTATACTTATCGGTCTCCTTTCTAAGTGCTTTAAAATCTTTAAATGTTAAATAGGAGTATATATAGCTAGGCCTGTTAAAGCGCTTTATTAAGGACTTAACTAGATTAGACATAGGTAGCTTAGTTTAAGGGATATTACCTAAGGAAATCGAAATTACGTTATTCTTGCCTCTTATAGACAAGTACTTAAATTTGCTTAGGGTTCTCTATAACTTTTACAAGGAAGACTAGGGTTTATACAGTATTGATTGCGGCTTATATAGGGAGAACTACACCTTATATAGCAAAGAGCAAAGCTTATAAGACAACGGCTATAGTCTTTATAGCGTTAATAGGGGAATTATTAGGGTACTTGCTAGTATAAGCTTGTCCTTATCCTTACTATATGCCGGCCTACTAACTATATAGCGACGCTGCTCTTCTTAGAAAACCTTCTTTAAATCTAAGTTCGTCTAGGGCAGAGCCTACTTACTAGATCCCTTCTTTAGAGGCATCTTAATCTTATATAATTATAGAGAGAAGGTAGAAATAACAAGTAAGATTGCTTAAAGGAAGTTAGGGATAGGGCTGGAATTTTTCTACTAAGAGTACTAAGAAAAAGATCTTAGAAAAGGTAAAGGTCTAAGAAGGTTATACTAGAGAAGTTAGAGAGAGAAAAATCTAAAGGGTAGGGGGGGCAGGTCCTAATATAGGGCGAGTCCTTTTAGGGGAGAAAGGCGTATGAAAATTCTTTCCTACTATTAAGTAAGCTGTTTACTCCTTTATCGGCGTTTAGGGCTTCTATCCAATTCTTTTTATTAGTAAATAGCCCCTGAAAGTCAGTATAGTATAATTAGGTTTACTTAGTTTTTATTAACCTCTCCTAATTAGAATTGGGACTAGTGTAGGTAGCTTTCTTAGGTATAAAGACCTGCCTTTCCTTCTCTCTTTCTTCTATAAAAACTTTTCTAACCTTAATAAACCGACTTTATTCTCTTTTAGGACTTGTCTCTCCTACTTAATCTTATCTATATAGGGATGTCTTCTAACGCTTTTGTTAAGAAAGCTCCTATAAGCTAGGTAGTACGTCCGATTTATCTTAAGGTATTCTATATGCCTGAAACTTAGGTAACTACTTTCCCTACTAATCCTAGAAGATTCTATATCTTTCTAAAGTAGGTGATCTAAAAGACAGTTAATAATACAAAGTTCTATAACTTTGTTAATTGTATATAGTACCTGCTGCTAAACCTAGCTATAATCGGATATAGTATGTTTTAGATCTGGGTTTTTAAAGAGGAACTAGCTAATACTTATTAATAGTATATATCTCTAGGTCTAGAACCTAGTCTACTTGACTGTCTATCTCTGACTTAGCTAGTAGAAAGTAGTTAGGATCCTACTATTATTAGTTTCAACAACTCTTTCTCTATAGTTAGACGTCGATCCTCTATTGCTATTAAGCATTTCAGGTTAGACTTCTTAGGTAAATATATCTAAGAAATTTATAGCAACTAACTGTACTAGGTCTAAGGTCTTTTTATCTAAGAGTTTGGATATTAGTATGTTTAAGCTTATATCTAGACGTCTAATTAAAGCTAATATAGTAGGTAGTAATATGGTAAACTATAAGGAATATAACGAAACCTAATTTCAGTTAAGTTTGCCTAACCAGCGTAATACTAGTAGTCCTTGTCTAAACGTAGTTTAGCTATTTATCTGCTATATCTTAGTTCTAGAAGTTGACTATAGTACTTATAGGAACTGCGTTTTCTAGGATAAAAAGTGCTTGTAGGTATATATTGACTCTTCCTACAATAAATAGCCGCTTTAGGCGTCTGAATAGGCCAAGAAGACAATAGCTCTACACTAGTTCGATCTAGGTAACTTTCGCGCTAAGGACATAATTATTAACCGATAGGATAAGGAAACTGTTTATAAGGCATAGTAATTATAGGTCGAGCAGAAGTTGGTCAATCTAGTAGTTAATATATACTATACTAAGTGATTAGAAGGGCAAGCTAGGTAGCAGTCTAGAAAATAGGTTGGGGTAGGTGTCGAGGGTTGTTAGGGTAGTTAGTTAGCTAAGTAATAGGATCCGTTAATGCTAAATATACTCCTCTCCTTAACTAGACGTATAAGCTATAAATAGAGCTTCTACTTCCTAAGAAGAAAGGAGCTGAAACAAAATAAAATGAAATAGTATAAAATAAAATCTTGGACTTATAACCAGGCAAAGCAGATAACGTAAATACTTAAATCGAGGGAAATACTATACGGCATAGTATATACCCCCCCCTTGCCAGTACGTATATACTTGTATAGCAAAGAGCCAGGGAAAAAAGAAAAGAACAAACTACTCCTATAAACAGGGGAAAAGGCGTAAGAAGAAGGTAAGTATATAAAAGAACTTTTACTACCTTCCCTTTAACGAAAACTTAGCCTAAGTTAAACAGTCCGAAAACTTAGTGCAAATTAAGTTACTTAGGAAGTACCTTCAAAAGCCGCTTTTCTTCCTTATATTAACGGTCCTTCTCTTTTAACTAGATTACTAAGCCTGTTAAGATCCTTAATACCTAGCCTAATAATATTATCCTTACTAAATTGTTCTAGCTAGGAATCGTCCTCTAGTTACAGTCTATTTAGATTATAAACAAACACGCCGTCTAATTAGAAGAACTTCTTTATTATAGTTAGTAGGAAAGTCCGCTTAAGCTTGATCCTATCTAAGGTCTCTAGCTAGTAAGCCTTTTTAGGACTCTTCTATAAGACTTGAAAAGGGCCCTTTTATTAGAAGGATAGCTTGCGCTAGTAACTTATATCGATCTGCCTAACCTTGTTATAAATAAGGACTAAATTACTAGGGTGGATTTCCAACTAATCTAGGTATAACTTCCTAGATAACACATAATTTCTCGCTTTAGCAGCGCTTTTATAGGCCTTAGATACCTTGTCCTATAGTTCTATCTAGGCAAGCTCTATATCTATAATAGACTTAACTCGCTTTATAAATAGATCTAAAATAGCCTTTATATCAGCTAGTTTTCCAGGTTAACAAACCCTAGCCTAGACTTGCTTCTATCTAATTAGACGCTAGGAAGGGATGTTAAGCTTAATCTTAGTAACTAGGTCTTAACTAAAAAGCGCGAAGTAAGGCAAGATACTAAAAGAGGAACGAATCGAGGTATAGTTAACCTAGAGAACAAAGTATAAAGACTTTTTCTAATCTGTCCTTATTATCTCTATAATTATAGTAAGTATAGTTGCAATTAGCAGGTAACCTACCTTGTTAATGCTGTTAGCTCTTGAGTTGTAGGACGAGCTAACAATCCGCTTAACCCTAATGGTTTTTATAGATACTTTAACTATACCCTTAAACTTAGAACTGCTATTAACAACTGCGATTAGGGGAAAACCGTATCTTAAAAATATATACTAAAGTATAAAAGTCTAAGTTAAAGCTGAATTAACTTTACTAAGGATAGCAGCCTTTATATAGCTAATAAGGTCATCTCTTACCTTAATTATAGCATTACGCTTACCCTTGAAAAACTAGACGTTGAAGTGGACCTTGAGAAACAGGGTTAAAGAAGGTATAGTAAACTAGGCTTCTTCCTTATAGTAGGATGGGCGAATCTTCTAATAAACCTTATAGTAATAGTACTAGTTAATAAGATCTAAATAGATTGTCGGCTACTAGTATAGTCGGGCGATCTAGTAGTAAGAAGTGTCCCTTCTATAGTATCTTATTTTGTTATAGCAAGTTAACTAGATACGCTGTTGTTTTTTACTATCTATGATTATAAGGCAGGGGCAGTTACTCTTACAAGTAGGGCATAGAAACAGTATCCTATTACAAACTAAAAACTTAAGGGCTTAACGCTTAAAGTTAACCCTATTACTATGACGAACTAGGTAATCCGGTAATCGAAGTGTGATTAGATAGGTAGTATACTCCTAGTACTCTTTAGGCTAATTGCCCTTAAGTATATCCTTCTTAAGAGTTAAGGTGAAAATCTAAGTGTTAATAAAGTTATCTATGTCTTCCTTATAGGCTTTTTCTTTAATATTGGCTTAAGTTAAGGGTTGCCTGTTTAGGGCGTCTACAGTAGCGTTCTTCGATCCTAGGATATGCCGAATCTTAAAATCAAAAAGTTAAATCTAGGCTATCTAGCGTATTATAAGGGCGCTAGGTATATTACTGGCCGAGCTGTTTATCTAGTAGACTAAGACCTAAGTATCTGTCTTAATTATAAACCTTATGCTATAAAGGTACTATTGAAACCGCTTTAAACTATAAAGAAGACCCTAGAGCTTACGCTTAGTCGTATTGTAGCGCTACTCGGCTAGAGACTAGATACTAGACTTAAATCGATAAGGGTACTGTTTACTGTCTAGGCCCTCTTATTCTAGGACTACTCCCTATCCGTCTAGAGAGGCGTCGACTATAAGGTAGATTTTACTTTAGTGGTTATCTCTATAGGTAAGTAGTATAAGGTAGGGCGTAGAGGTAATAAGGAAACCGAGATAAGTAAAGGTATACTAGTGATTTAGCGTCTATACCTATATTGCATTCTTCTTTGCTAGATTAAAGAGCAGGTAGGTAATATAGCCGAAATAGGGGACCTAAATACAGTAGAAACCAGCAATACTAAGAAAAGAGCGGACTTTAGAAAGAGACTTTAGGGTTAACTATTTACGAATCTTCCAGATCTTAGCATTGTTAGGTAAGCGGCTATATAGTATGTACTTATAGCTAACAATGATAGCCTCTAAGACCAGGAACTAGGACTTAACTATAGTGATATAGGCTCCTACTAGCTTAGCGTTAAGCAAGACTTGGTTATAGTTCTAGACCTATTCCGCTATAAATCGTCGAATTCTAGGTATAATTAGGGCATTATCGTATTGTATCTTTGGCCCTTTTATGCCAATATTATCTAGGAAAGCTTGGCAAATCTAGGGTATTAAGTTGTAGAAGATCCTATACATCGTACGTATAAACTAGGCAACTGAATTTATACTGCCTTATAGAAGTGTAGTTAGGCGTAGTAGACCGATTAGACTGGCAAACGTTGTAAGATCCCGACTCTTCTTATCTAGTATAATATTATTATAACCAGAAAACAGATCAAGTATAGATATGATTATATAGCTAGAAAAGTCCTCTAAGAATTCCTCTGTATTTAGTAGGATAAAGGCGTCCTGAATAGTAACGGTATTATATCGCTAAGTATTATTAATTAGGTAGTACTTACTATTCTTCTTCTAAATAAGGAACTAGTTGTTTCGGTAGGCTCTATAGGCGTCTTCTAGGATCCTCTTAGCCTTCTGTTTCTTTAGGATATCTATATACGCCGGAATTATTGCCTTCTTTATAGGTATATATTTAGCTTGCTAGGCAGAGTAAGGGATGGTCTTAATATACTAAGGCGGAATAATTGACGGATTGATATAGCTAAGGTCCTTGAATTCCTATATAAGGGCTTGTTCCCTATTAAAGAGTATATAGGCGAATAAGTCGAATTCGTCTTTAGAGAGCTAGAGAGCTAGGTCTATATTGTCCTTTAAGCCCTTTAACTGATTAGGCGTAAGTTAAGAACTGCAAGGTAAATCCGAAAATCATAGAAAAACCTATTAATCGTACTTATACCTAGGAGTTGCCTTTTCTTTTACTAGCAATAACTTAGTAGGCTTCTAGTTGATCATTCCTTCTAGTACTAACCTATTAGATAGGACATTGTCGATAGGGTAAACCTTCTTTCTAGTAGGCTTATATATAGTAAAAGATTAAAGGATAGAGGGTTTTTCAGACTAAATAGAGGAAGGAGATAGACTAGGAGCTATCCCTAAAGGAAAGAAAGAATTAGAAGAAACTATTTTTATATAAGGAAAACTCTAAATACTAATAACTTGCTCTAAATCCCTTCTATCTAAACGTCAAACGCTAGACTCCTGTTTAAAGGAAGTATATAAAATATTAGTAATAGTTTCATTGTTAAGCCGATCTTCTAGGACCTTATTAACGTCCTTTAAAGTAAGTGCCTAGTTAGGGACTTTATCAGCCTTATTTACCTATCCCTATAAAGTGAACAGGCTGTCCTGGCAGCTAGTAGATAGGGATTTAACAGTGTCCCCCCCCTATATAGAGGAATCCTGTTCGATAGTATAAAGGGCTCTGGCGATATCCAAAGGGGTAAGGCGAGTAATGAATTCCCAGTCTTAGAAAGTCATCTATACTATATTAGGACTACTAAGACTGTAAATTACCTTATAGTCCTTCTAGAAAGGCATCTCTAATAGGATATTATAAGCCTTATTAGACCTATTATTAGAAGAGATATAGCAGTAGACTAGGGCCCTATAACCTTAGATATAAAGAGGTACTAGGACCTCCCTTTAAAGAGATTACGAATCGCCTTATAAGCTATAGAACTGTATCTTAGTTTTTATAATTATAAGGTTAAGGTGGTTTATAACTTTAAGGGAGATAAGGCTATACTCTGATCCGCTGTCTAGAAGTACGTATAGCTATAGGCCGCCGTTGTAAAGGACTATTAGAAAAATCTAGGGTAAAGAATAGAACTTAGTTACTCCCTGAACAAGGGAAGCTCTGTTAGTCTGCGTTATTAGATTACTATTAATAATACTACTAGAAACCGCATTTTTCGCTATAATAATAGAGTTGATACTTAGAGTACTAAAGTCTTATAGCAGCCTAATTATATAATAGCTATCCCCTATATCTAGGAACTAGGCTATCTAAGACTCCCTTATAGGCTTAACCAGAGAAACGACATTTGTCTTTGCTATCTTCTATTACTTAGATAGGCGACCTTATAGACGTCTAAACAGAGCTAGGCCGGCTTAACCCGATACTAGGGCTAAAGTAGAAGCAGAGAGAGTGTTGTCCGAGCTAGAGCTATCTAGTATAGCTATTTCCTTAACAATTCTAACACTTTTAGAGACCTACTTATATATAATCTTAGAAAGTAGGCTCTAGCCTTTTGTTAGGTTAAGGGCCTCTTTGTTCAAAAGACTATATTTTCTATTAAGTATTTTCTAGAGTATTCCTTAGTGAATGTTAGTAGCTTTAATTTTATACAAAGGTTCTTCTTTTGCCTATATAGATAGGCCGCTAGCGGTAGGGGTCTCTGTCTAATTAGACAGAGAAGTATAGGAGGGACCTGCCCTTAGTAGCTTATCATTATTGCTTTTTAGTTGTAGTTACTTCCGACTTTAAAAAGCTATACTTAAAGCTTTGGCTATAGCTAGCTGCATTGTCTTATTACCAAATACGTTATTCGCTTTTGCAATTATATTCTATAGTATAAGTAAAATATCGATAGTACTATTACTGTAAAGACTACTGTAAAGCTTAGAGCCTATCTAAGTAGAGAGTAAATCCTATAAGAAGTAAGCTATAGCCTCTAGGGGCTTTGAAAAGAAAACGTCTAGCTCCTAGCGCTAAACTATATTAAGAAAATCCGAAACCTAACTAGGGACCTCTATTATATAAGCTATAGAATTAGCTTCCTTATTATTAACCTCCTCTTTAAATAGACCTTAAAGACTTAGATCTAGATCTAAGACTTCTATAGGGTCGACTACCTATAATAGGAAAGACGTGATACTAGGTACTAGGGGTAGCAAGTAATAGACTCTGGTTTATACTATTAGGGCTATAAATGTGTTCTCCCCTTATATAGAAGAGCTATAAATTGGAGAGGACGAAGAAGATATAATAGGCCTAACACTATAAGAAGTGACATTAAGAAGCCGGCTTTTCCTCCCTTCCTCTATTAAAAGAAAACGTATCTTGACTTGCTCTTCCTCTGGCTAGGCGTAAGTATAGCTTAGTATAGAGAGAGAGTCGAAAAAGGGTTTAAAAGCCTTATTATACTTAGTCTTATAATTACGCTTCTATTAGAGATAAGTAGGGCAGAACTTAGTATTATATACCTTATAAAGCGCTTGAACAAGGTAGAGAAGGGCACCTTCCTTATAGGCCTTTATTACTAGGACTAGGTTAATCTAGTATAGGTTGTAAGGTAGGTCTTCTCTACGGATTTTCTAACTAAGGTAAGCGTTTACCCTAAATATATACCTAAGCCCAAGTTCGTTGTTAGCTTCTATTAGATTATACAAGCTGATATAGTACTGTTAACTATACTAGTAGCAATAGATCCCTTTAAGAGCCTTATACCTTTGATTGGTGTTAGAGTAAAAAGGCCTACTAGCGTAACTATTAACTTTGCCTGGCTCTATATTCTAAAGCGAAGTATACGCCGTAAGTAAAGGAAGATCGACTTGTTTATCTAGACGGGGGTAGTAGTATTAGGGTTTATAATACCCTTTCTGTTTAGCTATATCTTATTCCTCTTTTAGATATATTATCTAATTAACGTTAGTTGTAAAGCTTGGTAAGTTATTCAGCTTATCTCTTAGGCGTATAACCGATTTTACTATAGGGTCTATCTCGTTTAGCGAGATTCTAAGTAAGACTATCTGATTATATAGGTCTTAAATAGCTCTTTTAGTTATCTTATTGCCTTACTTCTATAAAAGGTTAGTAGTATAAAACTTTATTACTGTTTTTTAGGCATTAGTAAGTTGATTAAACTATATTTCCTTAACTGTTAGCAGCTTTAGGATGATCTTAACCGGTTCCTAGCTAGTACTTCCTTAATTAGAGAATAAGACCCGGTTCTTACTTGCTTAAGCGGACTTAGTTGATTTAGGTAAGAAGTTTCAAGAAGATATAGAAGAAGGCTTTTCGACTTTAGCTGAAAGGAGATTAGTCTTTCTACTATTATTATTACTCTTATCTAAACAGACATCTTAGCTTAGTAGTTCGATCCAAGTTAGCGCTCTTTAATAGATAAATCCTTTAAACAAAACCGCTAATACTAGAGATTAAAAGTCGTCCTAGATAGCTTTATATAAGTCCTATATAGGTATAGCGCCTCTAAGGCGGTATCCTTAAACAAGTAAGTATTGGTAATCCTTAGGTAACTTTTCCTAAAAGCGTTAAGGGATATCTTTCTGAATAGGGGCTAACTTAGTAGCTAGTATCTAGGTAATTATAGCGTTAAGTTCTTCTATAGCCTGTTTAATCTATATAGTTAAGATGTTTAAGATAGTATACTTATAGAAGCGGTTAAGCTGCTTAATAGGGTCCTCTAACGCCTTAGGGTTAAAAGCCTTCTAATGTTTAAGCATTATCCTATAGAGTTCTTGCTATATTGTTACTCCCTTATCCTTAATTATAAAGGCTATCTTATAACGTTGGTTAGAATCGTACTACCTCTTCTACTAGGTAAACTTCTTAATGTCGGTTGCTATACTATAGTCCTTACAAGCGTTATCGAAAGCTTATAAGTAATCTGTGATATTAGTGCTATAGAATTGTCTACTAAGCCCTTTAGACTGAATAGATAGGAAGCTAATATTCTATATAGGATTTAACTGATAAAGAGTATTGGTTAACATTCTAACTATAGAACCTAACTAGTCCTAGTTACTAGCATCTATTTCTAATATACTGTTAGAAAGTAGTAGTAGGAAAGATTCTACTTAAAAAGGAACTAAGGGAGAGAGGTTATTAAAGGAAAAAAAAAGTCTAGCTTCTTAAAGCTAGTTTCTAGTAGAGTCTATCATCTGATTAGACAAGTCTTATAATCCTACTACTAAAGGAGTAGAGTTGCCTATAAGTCTATAAAGTCGATAGATTTCTCTCCTTAAAAGGATATACTTTAGGAAATCCTATTGGATAAGGCTTTTACTAATAAATAACTAAGTAGAGGGTTAATATATAATTATACTAGGTAGTAAAATGTCGATACTTAGTCTAGCTGAATATACTATAGACTTAAAGTCTCTAAGAGAAGTCGGGAAAGTACTAAGGAGTATGTCGATAGGTAATAGATATAAAGTACAGTTGTTATTCTCCTAATTAGACAAGCCTTGGTTTTGTTAATATAAAGAGCTACTAGTAGCTTCTATTAATTTGTTAATAGACTTTATCTAGGGGGAATTTAGAAGGGATTAGATCGTAGGATAGAGGAGAGATATAGGGTAAGAGAGGAAGGATATAGTCCGCTACTATAGTATAATTACGGCAATATCATACCTACCTTGCCTTTATAAAACATTGCTTATATCTAGTTCCTATCTAGTATAAACTCCTTCTCCCTTTATTGTAAAATCAAATATATCTAACTCTTTAAAAAGCTTATATTAAATAGATCTATAGCTTAGTCTATCTTCTTGCTATAGACTTGATTAGTTAAGCCCTATACTATATACTCCTACTAAATAGGAAGCAAGTAATACTTGTTTCGCTAGTTTAAACATATACTACTAAGATACCTTAGATATACTTAGTTACGTTCCTCCTCTATCTAGAGGACAGAGAAGGTAGTCCTAAAAACATAACTAAAGGCCTAGTACTAGAGTTATTCTAACTTAACTTTCCTATTGCCCCTATCCCTTATTATATACCTTAGGCGTGGTAATCTTACGAATAGTCGTTGCTATATAGGGGTGCTACTTCCAGGTAGGTACCGATATAACGTCTTTGTCTAGATTAAAACTAACTAGCTAATACCGGCTAGTCGACCTAAGAAGCTAGAACAAAAAGGACTCTGTAATGTCTATAACCCTAGTATATATAGAGGTAGCGAAGTAATACTAGATAGTAAGCTAAGCCTAATTATTTATTATCCTGGCCTAACCTAAGATAACTCCTCTTGTTTTAACTAAGGGTTTATAATGCTAAAACAAGTTAGGACAGCTAGCTACTTGTCTAGACAGAAGAGGAAATCAAGGATAAGGCTATATTCCTAAGTTATAAGTAAGGTCTATATATCTAGCCCTAGTATCGAAATCTTCCTTAGATATAGGAAATCTCTTTACCAAGCTCTGATCCTTATATAGTTACTAATGCTGGAAATGTCGAATAAGGGGAAAGGAACTAAAGGTAAAAGTCGTATAAGTTATATCCAAAGGAGACTCTTATAGCTGATATACCTAATAGAACAAGAGAGAAGGGGTTTAAGTACTTCCCTACCCCCTTTCGTTCGATATAAGGTATATCTACTAGAATACTTAGACAACCAAGTTTCTAGAATAGCTAAGATTATGCTTATCTTAAGCTTAACTAATATATCGGGTCTCGAATTGTTATATAACCTATAACTAATATAACTGTTATACTAAGTAAGATTGTCGTTGTCTAATCAGAGGTTAGAGGCCTAGAAATACCAGTCTTAGTCATTAGAGCAGAAAATTCGAAATAGTTGTCCTATTAATACTATACTATAGAGTTGTCTAGCCGATAGTCTATAGGTCGTCCTTATTAATAGTAAGACAACCCTAATATAAGTAAGGCCTGCTTATAAGTATTAGAGCCCTTACTTAGTTCATTTCCGGCTAAGCCCCTATATAAAACAGAGTAGTAGACCTACAAGAAAGTAGGAGCAGCTATCTAAAGGTAATAGGCAGCTATATATCGAATAGCTATCTAGACAAGAGGATAAGAGGTATATATATACTAAGGCTATAGTCTCCCTAATTAGGGGAGACTAAGGTAGACAGGTATAATAGAACTAAGTAAATAGGCTAAAGTAGCCTAGAAGCAAAAAGTAGATGGAATATCTAAATAGGTAAAATGTAACTGTATAACTGTAATAATTGGGATCGATTAATGATTTTCTCCCTGAATATAGGAAGAAAAGCCAGCTTCTTATACTATTGTCCTCCTTATACTGCCAATTCGCAATCTTATTGTTAGCCTGGAATAAGATAAAGGGCGGAAAAGAAAGACCAGCCTTGTCCACCCACTCTACTGTATAATAGAAGAGAAAGTGGGCACGGGTCTCCTCTAAACAGAGGGAGAAGAAGAAGAAAAACAAGCGGCGGCTAGTCGTGCACTAGCTACGCCGATCCAATATAAGGATCTATAACCACTATAGCCTACTATTAGTAGTTGTATAGGGTACGTAGGGGCAGCAACAGCGTTGATATGGCCTAAATAGCACTTCCTAGGTATGTGCTAATATAGTAAAGTAGGGCCCTTTACTATATTCCCTCTATAAAAGTCCTTATATAACGGTATAGCTATAGGCTATAGCGCTATATTATAGGGGCTTTAAGCTTATATATCACGGCTTTTAGTGGGTCTTGTTAAACGTATAAAATAAGCTATAGCGCTCTAACGGTTATAGCTTAGGAAAAATGGATTTGAGTTCTCAAACTACTAGATATATAGCTTTATTCTAAGGGTGGACCCTTTTTTGTGGATACCGCTGACTAAGCTATATATTCCACTATATAGCCTAGAAATGGCTTTAAAAGGCTTTTCTATTCTTAGATTTATGCCCCACTTTTGTGGAGACAGCCTCCTTAGGCTGTATAAGCGCTAGAGATAGCCTTAAAAGGCTCTTCTACTAGGTCACCTACCTACCCTGTACCTACCCTGCACCGCAGGAGCGAAAACAGAACTTATAGGAAAAGTTATACGGCTTACCCTGCAGCTTAGGTAGCCGTAAGTCGATTATTTAAAATCGTTAGCTTATTTGGTTTTTCAGGAAGGCGCTATGCACCTACTAAGGCGCTCCTGCCGTATAGAAGGCAGAAACGGTCCCGGAGGGTATATATAGAAAAGGAAATTGCGAAGCCTTACCTACTAGACTAGAAATCAAATTACTATGTTACCTACAACTATAAGCCTTATAGGCCTATAAGACCTACTAAAAGCCGTGATATATAAGCTTAAAGCCCCTATAATATAGCCCTATAGCCTATAACTATACCGTTATATAAGGACTTTTATAGAGGGAATATAGTAAAGGGCCCTACTTTACTATATTAGCACATACCAAGGAAGTGCTATTTAGGCTATATCAACGCTGTTGCTGTCCCTACGTACCCTATACGACTACTCCTAGTAGGCTATAGTAGTTATAGATCCTTATATAGGATTACCCACTCTAATAGGTTATAAGCCTAGATAGGCTGTAGGATAGTTATCGTTAGAGTCTAATTTCAAAGCGCTATCTCTACCTATATATAGGGCTATTTAAGCCTCTTATAGCTGAAAAAATAGTACTATATTAGCCCTAAAAAGCTATATATTACATCTTATTGAAGGCTATTTAAGGACTAAAAAGCCTGAAAATCTAGAAGGAAAAATCGCTGAGAAATCTAAGTCCTATAGTACTAACGAGCATTTGGGGCTCTTATACACTTAGGCTAGTATACTTACCTATACTAAAAGACCTTTCTACTTATAGCTAGAAGTAGAAAGGCTAGCGTTTTAGAATTTCTAGCGCTAAAGACCTATATTTCCCTACTATAGAGCCCTTTCTATAGATATATCTATAGGCGGTAGTTAAGTCCCTATGTCGAAGTCTCTAGCCCTTAGAGCCTAGTCTAGAGAGTAGCAAGTAGGCAGCGCTATAAACCTACTAAGCGCTAAGACTAGCCTAGAAAATCACTACTCTAATTAGTGAGCTAGCTAATTAGCTTTAGTGAACTGGAAGCTAATTGAGTGCTTTAGCTAGCACTATAAAGTATATAGTAGCCTATTTACAATGGCGGATTAAGCTAAAGGGAAGGGTATAGCCCCTAAAAGGGCTAGTAACCCAGCTGATTTAGGGCAATCTTCTAGGCCTTTACCACCTATACGAACCCTATTAGAAGATAAGGAAGATGGCGAAGACTATAGCGAGGTTATAGAAATCCTAAAACAGTATATAAAATCTTATAAGCGAGTTATAGCCAGCCAATCTAGTGATATAAAAACACTACTTTTAAGTCCAAATACCCTAAAAGCCTCTGTCGAGGATAGCGTTAGCGCTATAAAGAATATATCTTCTACTCTAGCTTCTCTAACTAATAGTAGCAATGCTGCTGCTACTGGAAAGACTAGCTATAGTCCTAGATTTAATCCTTTTAGCGGTACTATGGATTTAGATTCTCCTCCACGTCCCCCTAGGAAAGAGCCCTATCTAGGGCCGGCTGTATTTAATATAGCTACTAGTAATTTAGACTCCCCTATAGATATAGGGTCTAAGGAATGCTTTAAGGATACTATTACTAGTAGTTCAGTAAAGGAGCTTTCTAAAAAGGCCTATACTATACCGGATGATAGTAAGCTTAGCAGGGAAAGCATTTTTAAACAGTGGATTTAGGCTTTAAGTATAGTGCTAAGAGCGTTAGGGATATCTAATTTTTTAGAAAACCCTGATATATCTAACACTTATAGCGACTCTGATCAAGCTGTTCTTTTAATGCTTCTATAAAATAGCTTATCTAGTATCCCTAGGGCTGCTATATCGTAGATTCATATACCTTCTAGGGCCTTTAAGCTGCTTATTAGGCAGTATAGCCGACCTCTAGAGTCTAAAAAGGAGGACGTCTATAACGAATTCCACGCCCTTACCTTAAGTACCTATAAAAAAGGCTTATCAGCTTTTAACGCTGAATTTAACGGCTATCTTGCTAAGCTTACTATGGCTAAAATAGATATAGATCCCTCTATTGGAATGGGTAATCCTATATAGGGATCTGTAACCACTATAGCCTACTAGTAGTAGTCGTATAGGGTACGTAGGGGCAGCAACAGCGTTGATATGGCCGAAATAGCACTTCCTAGGTATGTGCTAATATAGTAAAGTAGGGCCCTTTACTGTATTCCCTCTATAAAAGTCCTTATATAACGGTATGGTTATAGGCTATAGCGCTATATTATAGGGGCTTTAAGCTTATATATCACGGCTTTCAGTGGGTCTTATAGGCCTATAAGGCTTATAGTTGTAGGCAACGTAGTAACTTGATTTCTAGTCCAAGTAGGTAAGGCTTCGCAATTTCCTTTCCTACATATACCCTCCGGGACCGTTCCTGCCTTCCACACGGCAGGAGCGCCTTAGTAGGTGCATGGCGCCTTCCCGAAAACCCAAATAAGCTGGCGATTTTAAATAATCGACTTACGGCCACCTAAGCTGCAGGGTAAGCCGCACGACTTTTCCTGTAAGTTCTGTTTTCGCTCCTGTGGTGCAGGGTAGGTACAGGGTAGGTAGGTGACCTAGTAGAAGAGCCTGTTAAGGCTATTTCTAGCGCTTATACAGCCTAGGAGACTGTCTCCACAAAAGTGGGGCATAAATCTAAAAATAGAAAAGCCTTTTAAAGCTATTTCTAGGCTATATAGTGGAATATATAGCTAAGTCAGCGGTATCCACAAAAAAGGGTCCACCCTTAGAATATAGCTATATATCTAGTAGTTCGAGAACTGAAATTTGTTTTGCCTAAGCTATAACCGTTAGAGCGCTATAGCTTATTTTGTATGTTTAACACCCTCTTTAATACTAAATCAGTAATTTAAGGCTCTAGAATCTAAGTTTTCCAGCTGGGTATCACGCCATAAGAGCTCTATAAGACAGGCTAGAATGCTAGGTCTTATAGTATCTAGCCTTAATATAGGATATCTAATGGCTAATATCGTAGAAGAATCTAGGAACCTAGCTATAGAGGCGTATAGAGTAGCTCATATAGCTAATAGCTCTAATTCAACCTCTAATTCAAATTCTAACCATAGTAAGAAGGGTAAAAATAAGAAAAAGGGTAAGAATAAGGCTAGTTATAATGTTGAAGGGCAGAATTATAGTGCTAAAAGTGCTGAACAGGCCTCCTCTATACTAGGGTCCTATAACCTAGCTATAGAAGAAGAAGAAGAGGAATCCGACTCTAGTTCCAATTCTAGTTCTTCTAGCGATTCTAATACCCAATTAGCACAGCTATTAGTATTAAAAGGGTATAAGAAGCGTAAGGACTTTAAAGGAAAAGGCCTAAAAACCTCTTCTAACAAGGCAAAATATAAAGATAATCAGCCTAGAAGACGCCCTAGAGACCCCGCTCTTTATAATAGTTGGCTATACGATACAGGATCTATAGACCATATTAGTAATAGTAAAGAGCGGTTTACTACCTTTACGCCTAATACAGGCCAGTTACGCCCTATTAACACTGGAAATAGCCCTATAAGCCCGGCTGGTATAGGCTCTATTACACTAGAAGTATTATCTAGAAAGGCCCCCCCTACCTATACTAAATTAGTATTAGATAACGTTTTCTACCTGGCTAATATTAATATAAATATTGTTAGTAGGGTTAGGTACTATAATTCAGGAGGTTGCCTTATAAAGGAAACCCTTTACGGGGGTGATAGACGCTATATAGCTGTACTAGATTTTAAAAAATCAGGATTTTTTCTTGACGTTAAAGGCAGCTCTAAGCCTATATTACATAAAAAATTTGCTTTTCCTTTAGGCCTTTCCAGTTATACTACTAAAAGTATAGAGCCGCAGCGTAATAAGATAGTAGTGGAAATTCCTTCTAATTCTATTAGAAAGGAGACTATAGACCTATTATAGAGGATGCTATAGTATCCGAAGCTATAGAGCCTAGAAAGCGCTATAAGCTAAGGAATTCTCCGGCTAAGGGTACTACTTTAGAAGGTATAGGACCTTCTTTAAAGGGGAAAAGGCCCCGTAGGCCTGTAGAGCCCTTAGCTACTGCCTAGGCCCCCTATCAAAGTCCCCGTGAGACTAGGGAGCCTGAGCCCTTAACTGGCACTAGAGACCTGCCCTGTATGCTAAGAGAGCCAGTTATAGAGGGGAATAAAGTAGTAGGAAAGGCTATATCTAGCTCTACTTTAAAGGAGCCTAATATAGGTCAGCGAGATTACTATAATCTACTTAATTTAGCTTAATTGTGGCACGTAAGGCTAGGCCATATAGGCCTACGTCTTTTGAAAAAGACCCCTAGTATTACTGAAGGGCTGCCTAATTTTGATAAAATAAAGGAAGCTGATTTTCACTGCTCCAGCTATGATCGAGGTAAAGCAGTAAGAAGGGTTAGTAAGGCTTTAATACCTGACCCACCTAGGGTCTTAGACTTAATAGAGTGCAATACTGTTAAAATTAGGCCTAGGCCTTATAACAGAAACCCTATAGTCTTACTTCTAGTTGACCGTAAAAGCAGGTATAGGTAGGTTTTAACCTACCTAATAAATCAGGCCCTATAGTAGCTAACGCTATTAAGGGCTTTTTTAGGGGCCTGAGGAATGGTTTTAGTAGATATCCTACTAAATTCCACTTTGACGGAGGCACTGAAATAACTAATTTATTAACTACTGAAACAGAGTAGCAGACCCACGAGAAAGTAGGAGCAGCTGTCTAAAGGTGGTAGGCAGCTGTATATTGAACAGCTGTCTAGATAAGAGGATAAGAGGTATGTGCATACCAAGGCTATAGTCTCCCTAATTAGGGGTGACTAAGGTGGACAGGTGCAATAGAACCAAGTAAATAGGCTAAAGTAGCCTAGAGGTAAAAAGTAGATGGAATATCTAAATAGGTAAAATGTAACTGTATAACTGTAATAATTAGGATAGATTGATATTCTTTCTCTTGTCTCTGAACATAGGAAGGAAAGCCAGCTTCTTATACTATTGTCCTTCTTATACTGCTAATTCGCAATCTTATTGTTAGCCTAGAATAAGATAAGGGGCGGAAAAGAAAGACCAGTCTTGTCTACCTACTCTACTGTATAATAGAAGAGAAAGTAGATATAGGCCTCCTCTGAATAGATGGAGAAGAAGAAGAAGAAAACAAGCGGCAGCTAGTCATACACTAGCTATGCCGATCTATACCTCCCTATAGCTCCTACGAAAGGTAGAAGGCAGCGGGAGATATAAACTGTCATGTAAAGAGTAGGTGATGGATATGAAGAAGTGAATGTGCCTGTTCTTCTTTTTACTATAGGACCTGCTACTCCTTATATAGGCGCCTCTGAGCCTGATAAGCAGCTTGTTAGGATGTCTAAGTATAGAGAGCCCTAGTCCTAGATAGGTTACTCCATAACCGTTACTATATTCCGTCATATACCCCCTTAGATTTGCTATCCTATAGGGAGTCTAATCTATAGAACGTAGGATTATAGTAACTATAACTCCTATACCCCCTTAAGTATATCGAGATAGCGATATGCTTAAGCCTAGTATAGGCACCTAGTAAACACCTTGCCTGCGAAAACTTTGCCAGGTTAATAACACTCTTGCCAGTCTGCTTGCTATTGCTACCTTCTTTTTTCTATTTGTAAGTTATAGGACTAGTTTTCATCCTAAGTAGCCTTACCTACTGCCCTCTTACTAGCTATATAGGTAGCCTTCTTTCTAAAAGAAGGTAAGTGTGCTTGATTGTTAACTTTACCACTGTGAGTTACTATGGCGACAGCGAGGTTAACCTGCTTTTTCCTCTTTTCTCTAGAGCTTATTGCAGGCCTACTCTTTTTAGGTATAAGAAGAGCATAGAGAATTCCTCCTAGCCCTATTCCTTTTCTCTTTCTTATAACTATCTTTTTAGGGTAAAGTTTTCTTATAAGCCTGCCCCTGTTCTTGCCTAGCTCTCTTTTTCCTATTACTATACCCGAGCAAGAAGTAGTAAGTCTTTCTAATTATTACTATTACTAGCTATAACGTCCTATAGCCAGATAATAGTATTCCCCTAAAGCCAAGATCGCAGGTATCCCTATAAAAATAGCTCTAAGATCTGACCTTAAACCTTATTTAGCTCTGTTCTAGCTGTTATTAGCTTGCTAATAACGCTAGTAGCTATATTATATCCTTAGATATCAAGAGAGTTAGTAATAACGCGCTGTTAAGCCCTATTCCAGTACCTATGCTGGAAACTCCCGCTTTTAAGATACTAGGCTGCCCTAAGAAGATTATAGGCCAGACTTCCGGTTAAGCAAAGACGCCTTAATCCGAAAAATCCGGCCCTTTAGGCCCTCTTTGTCTGCCATCTTATAAGCCCTACATCCGGTTGCTGCTAAAGGGATATACTATAGGAAAATGCTTTTCTTAGTATAACAATACCAGTAGCTACTGTTACTACTATCTTCTAACATAGACTGCGTCTTACTACTATCGTCCTATATAAGTCTGTCCAGGCCTAATAATTTTGCTATAAAGCTGACTATATATATTATAGGTCGGTTAAGGCTAAGAAGACTGCCTAGGTCCTTCGGGACTTAAAAAAGAAAAATACAGGGGCTGGTAGAGTACGTCCGTCCGTTTTAAAATTTAATACTTAGACTAATAGTTATGTCTAGGAGGCAATAGCAGGCAAGGCCGCTACTGTTTCGAAAATATTACGTGCTATCCTCGACCTGTTATCCGGATTATTGCTGTATAGGCTAATGCCTATATTGCCCGCTCTACCTACTCCTTTATATCTACCTTAGATGTTCTATAAAAAGCTGAAATTTAAAGATCTACCTTATAAGCGAAAAGCGTCTTGCAAATTGTCTCTGCCCCTATACCTATCCCTATCCCTATCTGCCAGACTAGGATATATGTTTTCGCCTCTCTGTTAGTCGATCGAGTCTCCGGCTAATAATCCTTTTATATAGATAGTATTTCTAAGTATAAGCAGCGCTAAGTTTACTTAGCACCTTAGATAAGGAATTGATAAACGTGTTAGGGCTCTTCTACAGTCAATGCTATATTATCTTAATAAGAATTACATAGACATATCAGCTGTGTCGCAGGCGCTAGCTAAGATTAATCGGGTTATTAGCGTGTTAGAGAAGGCTATCAAGCGCTATAGTGCCCTATAGTAGGCTTCTTTTATAAGTTTTACAGCAGACTAGATAGTTGTCCGCCAGTAATTGAATTCCCCTCTCTTTAATTATTAGCCATAATCTGTGATATATCCCTTAGATTTAGCATAGCCTAGAAGTGCTTGAACTTTGCCCTTGATAAATTCTTTATTAGGCTATCGGCTAGTATATTAGCTGTCTTAATATAGGATACTATAAAGCTGCCCTTGCCATACTCTTATTTAAGCTATATATTCTGAATATCAATATAACAGAGCGCTATTGCTATACGCTCCCCTTTATTAACTACTAGCCTAATAGTCTAAGTATTATTGTAGAAAATCCGCTATAGAACTAACAGTTTAACTGTTAGGTCCTTAAGGAATCTTTTTATCCCTATAGCCTCCTTCGCAGCTAGGGAGAGACTATAAAGCTCTGCTTCTATCGTCGATATAGTAACTATAGCTTAACGAGATGCATTCTACTGGACAAGTCCCTTAAATATCATAATTGTATAACCTTAAGACGATTGTCGTAAGTCTAAGTTATCTATAAAGGAGGTATTACTAGCGATATAAAGTATATAGGCCTAACTAGAGTAGCTACTATATATAATCCCGAGAAACCTTATGTAATATAGATACCGGATCGTCTGTTTAGCAGCCTTAATATATCGGGCTAACAGGTTTGTTAAGAAGCGGGAAAGATACGATACAGCAAAGGCTATATCTAGATAGACTATAATTACTGTATATAGTATCGTCCCTACTAGTTCTTATATAAGCTTTACCTCTTTCTTAGTAGCCTAGCCCTTATTCTTGCTAAGTCCGACTATTAGGAGTAGTATAGGGGGGATAATAGCGGATCCATCCAGCCTATACTTCTTAGCCGCCTTCTTAATATATGTATCGTAAACTAGCGTAATTATGTAGTTAACTCTGTCCCTTATAATCTAAATACTAAGAAACTATTCCGCCTTAGGCTGAATTTTTACTTTATATTTACCTAGTAGTTTCGCCTTTAGGTCTATAGTATAGTCCTAATACTAATAATGATAGAGAAGCATTATATTATCTATATAGAATATCAAGAAGATATATCTATCTGTATTATAAAATAGATACGGCTCCTCCTTAGACTTCTAAAGTCTAAGATTTTTAAGAAAGCCTAAGAATTCGAGATACTAGAGAAGAGGAGAGTCTTAAAGCCTATATAGAGCCCTATTAATCTAAGCAAGAAGTCCTAGCTCCTTAAACCCTTCTAGAAGATTATAGATTACTAGGCCCTAGCTAAACAACTCCTAAAGTACGTTATAGAAGGCGTTTATAACGTCCTATAAGTCGATCTTTAGATCAAAATACACTACTAGAGCTATACTTACTCTAAAGGACTTGGCAGCTAATATTACTATATAAGTTAACTTAACTAACTCTAGATATTAAAGATCTCCTTAGATGCAAATCCTTACTTTTAGCCTAATAACTATCCTATCCGGATTAAGCTTATACTTTAGTACCTATTTAAGTAGGAGAGGCTATATCCTACACTAATCCTTTGGAATTTTCTTATAGGTCTGTAGCTTTTATAGCTAATCAATCTTAGCCTAAGCTATAGACTTCTATGTCTTTTTAAAAGGCGACTTTATAGCTTTACTCTAAGTCCTAGGCTTCAGCGGTATTTCTAATTTATACTATTTCTCTAGGACAAACTCTTTCTTATTCTAAAGGCCCTTTAGTAAGTCCTTTTTCTGCGACTTTCGCTTCTGTTTTTACTCTGTTAGGCATTTCTAATATCAAACAGCGCCTGCTACTATAGTATATACTATTTTAAACTCTCTCCTATAGCTAGCTACTAGCTAATTAGGAAAGTAGTTAGCTATAAAAACAAGTAGTAGCGATAATACTGCTGTTCTCTCTATATCTAGAATACTAAAGATATTCTTAAGTGCGGTATTACGCTGATAAAGGTTGTATTGGCCTAGCTCTACTATAAATACCCGATTCCTACTACTATAGGGCTAACCTTGTCTTTAAGGGGCTAGGTTACCTAGCACTTATATATTACTAGTGTATATCCCTAAGATCCTAGCTTTAAAGTCCGGTTCTCTGACTAACAGTCTGTCTGTTGTCTTATTATTAGCGTACTAGCGGGTTATAATACCTGCCTTAGCTTTAAATCCTTCTGACGGTCTATAGCGATATGCTTTGCCCTTAGACTATATTCCTTCTTTAGTTATACTCTAGAGAGAGTCTGCTCTGTTATTACGGCCATTAATCCTAGTATAATCTAGATTCGGCATTCCAGGCTTAGGTATTTGCTCTAGGGTAAATAGTCTAGTTATGATATTAGTATATACCTTATCCTAGCTAGTAACGGGATCTAACTAACGTTTTTCCAGCTCTATAGCTAAGAGCTTTTCCTTATTCTCTTTAGTAGCTGTTAGCCTAATAGGACCTATAAGATCCAGATTCTATATTGTCTTAAGGATAGTATTAAACTTATATTCCTCTGCTAGCTTGTCTAGCCAGTCTGCTAGTTCTCTTAAGACAGGGATAGCCTAAGCCTTAGATTCTACCTCCCTTCCTATATAGAAAACTGTCTTATTAAACTGAACATTCTAGGTAGTAATTACCCTATTAAGCTCTAGGACCTATATCCTATATAATATAGTAGCGATATAACCTATAAGATAGCTAATATAAGCTCGAGGTTAAATCTTATAAAGTCTCTAAAGTATATCCTTCTCTCTGTCCTTCTTAAGGGGATAACCGGTATATCCGTATATGTAAAGGCCACTAAGCTAAGGCCTTAGATTAATCATGGCTTTACGGATGATAGCCGGGTTGTAAAAGCGAAAATAGTTCTGAAACTATAATAGAAGCTTCTTATTTAGGGATCTTAGATCATCTCTAAGCCTAGGAGACAAGTTGTAAAGATATACTATAGCCTCTATAGTCTTAGGCTATAGATCCTTAGGAAGATATGCCCCTAACCGTATTGCTATTGACTTATTAACAATGGTCTTCCCGTTTTTTTCGACAAGTCCTATTAGGCTATATATGTATAACAGCGGGATTTCTAAGCTAATTCCTTTATAATCCGCCTATTTCTTATACTTGGTTTTTCCTTAAAAAGATATGACTAATGTCTTACCGTTATAGCAGAAGAAATAAACGGATAACCTATACTGTTACCTAGTCCAGGCGTCGAACCTCTTAAGGACTTAAAGAAGGTTTTTTTATCTTTTACCTTTTATTTAGAAGGCCTATACCTTCCTGCTAAACCTATCTACTATAAAGAGAATCCTATTACAGCCTATATATCTCTGGGAGAATTCGAAAAGATCCTAGGCAATCCTGTAAAACAGTCTAGCGGATTTTCCGCTTAACTCTCTTCTAGATACTACTTTTGTTGCGTATAACTGAGTATACACTGAGCACTTAAGCCGTAGTGTCCTAGTTAGATTGCCGTTATTAGGCTATAATAAATTTATACCCTAAATATAGTTTATTAACAATTATAGTGCCTTAGGACCTAGGTGTTCTGTCCTTAAGTACTATAGTTCTTTAGGATCTATATAAGCCCTATATAGCTTATATATCCTTTTTCATCCTTTCTGTTTTACTTATTTCTAAGCTATTATTATTATAATACTATCGTTACTTGTTAGGAGGGGTTTTAAGACTATATAGGAGGCAAGTAGCTTATATTTAAGTACTGTTAAGTTGAACTTTTCCTATAGCGTTATAAGAACAACCGAGCTTGCTATATCTTTAACTCTTAGGGTATTGTTAGCCCCTAATAGCTAGATTCCCTTTCGGCGTAGGAGCATGGCCAATATAATATTAGTATAAAATCCCTCTATAACAGCTACGTTTTAAAGAATCAAGTCTACTGTCTTATTGCCCTTATTATCCTGAAAAATCTTTCTTAGAGTCTAGCATCCTATCCTAGAAATAGGTAACGTTATTAAGCCTATCTCTATAACAGTATTAGGGGTAGATAGCTTGAATGTCCTATAGTTAAGTAGATCTTTACGATTAACTATATAAACTACTATATAGTTGTCTAGAAGGGTACTATCTAAGAGAGGATAACAAGTAGGGTTCTAAGTACTAAATACCCTATAGACCGTACCTAGGGTAGCGGTAAATAGGGTAGGGTTGAAGAGAGGTATATTAGAAAAATTCTAACTCTGATTTTTAAGCTAAGGTAATAACTAAGAACTTCTAAAAACTTTATCCGGCTAACGATCCTATCCTTAAGTACTAAAGGACTTTAGAACCTATAGCTTCTTTATATCTAGCCCTTTGCCCTTTAACTATCCTTTTAATTCTAGGGTTATATAGAGGTTAGCCTACTAGAGATCCTAATAGACGAGATTTCGAATAGATTATTGCTCCTTTATAGATAAAGTGATTCTTTGTCTTATAGATCCTGCATATAATAGCTTAACTCTCCTATAATCTTTAGGTTTCTAGTAGTAGGTATAAGGAAGAGGTAGACAAGGGTATTAGTAGCCTCTGTTTTAGGATCCTTAACGATTTCTACCCTAACTACCCTAGGTATACTGTCCTTAAGGCTGTCCTTAGCCTCTTTCTTGATTAGAGCGTAGAGTAGGTAGTAGGTTTTCGTTATTAGAAAGTTAAGTAAAGGTAGAGTATACTCTAGCTGGATTTCTATAGGCTTATTACTACTAAGATTCTGTTATAAGGCTAAGAAGGGTCCTGTTAATAATCTTTAGTATAAGTAGACTTACTTGGCCAGTTGCTTCGGCTAGAACGATCTGTTAGAGCTAACTATTAACCTATTATAGAGTTAGCCTTGCTACTAGGGCTTAAAGAACTCTTTTAACGGCAGTAATACCTATAATAGCCGGAATCCTCTTGATTAGTATAACCTAGTAAAATTTCTACTAGTCCTTATACTAGTAGATCAGCCTAGTTTAGCTATTCTTAGCCTATCTAAGTACTGCCTTATACTAAGATTCGATCTAGACTTTCTCTGCTAAGTCTAATAGAGTGTTGTCTTTCTTTAGAGCTTATATAAAAGGCTGAAGATTCTAGTGCTATTCTAACCTTTATCCCTACTTTAATGACTAATATAACTAAATAGCTGTCTCTCTAACGTTATGATCTATAGATTAAAGAATCTAGTTTAGAAACTTTAGGTAATTTACCTTTTTTAGCTTAGTAATAGCCCTTTTAGACTGTTATATTAGGAGGTAAGTCCTATATACTTCTTCTAAGTCGTATAGGGTGATAAGGGTCGGCTAAACTAATAGGGGAGGTACTAAGGCTATATCCTAAGTCAACGTACTAAGAAGTTGAATTTTCTCTTAATAATATATAATAGCCTTATTATACTAGGCTACCTACTTAGAATTAGCTTAATAAGCCTATTCTTCCTATCCTAGGTTAAGAATTTCCACATCTACTAGAGTAGATATCAAGTCTGGATCAATATCTTTCTAAATTCCAAGGGCTAACGCCAGCGTCTATACGTCGAGACGCTAGGCTATTTATATTAACAGGCCTTTTAGGATAACAGACGTCGAATATACTAAATTTAGGGTTGTTAATATCTTAAGCAGGGAGTTAAGGGGAGGATAATAGAGTAGTAATAATAATAGGAGGGCTTAATACGTATTATATATAGTTAGTCAAGTTAATAATACTAGCGCCAGGCTTATAACTGTTATATAAAGAGCAGGTAATGGATATAAAGAAGTAAATGTGCCTGTTCTTCTTCTTACTATAGGACCTGCTACTCCTTATATAGGCGCCTCTAAGCCTGACAAGCAGCTTGTTAGGATGTCTAAGCATAGAGAGCCCTAGTCCCAGATAGGTCACTCCATGACCGTCACCATGTTCCGTCACATAAACCCCTAAAACAAATACCGGATAATATTAACAATATAGGGCACCTCTATCTAGAGCAAGGATAATCGGGAAACATAGATTACATATATATAACAAGGTATACTAAGATTGTACTAGGTTTATATAGGATTAAGGTTAAGGGAGCCAACTATAGCTATTAACACTCTAAGCAAGAAAAGCAAGAAAAAGAAGGTACTAAACTATAAACCTACTTAACCAACCTATCTACTATTACCTAATTATAGCTGATCAGTCTGTCTTAGCCTAACCTCTATAGCCTTAGGGGCATAGCGGTAACAATTCCGGCAAAGTGACATTCATCCCTATATAAAGCTTTCTACTAGCCTTATCTGTCTTATTATCCTCCTAGTACTATAGAGTAGGAATATTGTCTAGCTTAAGATCCCTTATAAGTATTAATCGAGTAACCCTTCTAGTAAGTAAAAGTATAGTAGGCTAAGGAGTAATATTCCGCCTAGTATACTGCGATTATAGCGTAGCGACGCTCTTCTTGGTTAACTTAGGCTGCTTAGGCATAGTAGGCTATACGGCAGCCTTCTTAATAGACTTCGGCTTCTCCGGCGTAATAGAGCAGGAAAGATCCTTTTTAATAGACTTTTACTTACTAGGAGTAGAGGGATATAGAATAGTCTTCTAAATAGATACTATCTACTTAGGGATAGCTTGGCGTATAGGCGTCTACTACTATAGTACAGGAGTAGTTTGCTATAGTACTAGTGCCCTTAGTAAAAAAGGGCTTTAACAAGATTATTAGATAGATAGTTCGGCTATCTATACTACTGAATTTCTAGGAATCGACCTAAGTAAACCTAAGAAAGCACTCCTTGTTCCCTAAATATATAT
The DNA here is from genome assembly GCA_029339225.1 of Phyllachora maydis. Classification (NCBI taxonomy): domain Eukaryota; kingdom Fungi; phylum Ascomycota; class Sordariomycetes; order Phyllachorales; family Phyllachoraceae; genus Phyllachora; species Phyllachora maydis. Next base: position 66,185 of record JAQQPM010000003.1, read on the forward strand.
AGGGGCGTCGTTATCTATTATTATATCTACTAGAGCTAGGGTACTAAATGCTAGGGTAGTAAAACTCTAAGTCTAGATAATCTATAACGTACTTATAAGTAAAAGCTTGTTAATAGAGACCTAACTACTAACAGGGCATAGATTCAGCGCTCTAGATCCTGGCCTTACTCCGAATACTTTAGCGATCCCTAATATCTAAGTATGCTATAAGCAAGCCGAAATCGATCCCTACTTCTATATTACATCTTAGCCGAACTAGGGTTCTATCTTCTACTATAGAACAGGCGTTAAATCGTTCTTATCCTTAATAACCTAGTTATAGAAGAAGGATCGGGCTGCCTTAGTAACAGTATACCTATAGGAAAAGTCGTCCTTAATATTAAAGTAGAATTTCAACCGGCGAATATACATTAGGTTAAAGATACTAGCTCTAGATATAAGCAGGTAGGGGATAATTATATCTACCTATATTATTATTATTTCGTCGTCTATATTGTTAGCTTTATCAGAAGGGCCTGAATCCCAAACCTTATAGATCTACTTAAGCTGATTATAGATAGTAAGAACCTAATAGTTCCTATAGATATATATAACTATAAGCTAGAAGCGCTTTCTAAGGGCCTTATAGCAGACGTTCCTCTTAGTAGGGTAGAGGACTAGGCTAGTTAGGTAGTTGCCCTTTTTATTGAGAGTCAGAGCTATTAAGTATAGTATAATAAAAACGTATCTCTTAAATGCATATAGGGTCTATCTAAGCATACTGTTAATATAGTTATCGGTTATCTAGGCTCGTTCTAGCTATATCCTATATATATTATATAGGATAGCTAAAACTAATCGGAGATCTCGACCTAGGACCTTCTCTCTAGTAATTATAGTAACTTTACCAGCTATTCTAGGGAAGCAACAGTTAAAATCCTCCTTGTTAATAGTTATCTTGTTAAAGAAGTCTGGCTGGCTATCCCTTATAATATGCTACTTTAGGTAAAAAGCAATCTTACCTACTAGCTTGAAGTAGTTACTACTAAGTAGAGTATAGCGGTTAGTAACGTTATTGATATCTTTAGCAGTACTGTACTTATTAGTCTTCTTTCTAAGCGCTTTAAAATCTTTAAAAGTCAAATAGGAGTATATATGGCCAGGCCTATTAAAGCGCTTTATTAAGGACTTGACTAGATTAGACGTAGGTAGCTTGGTTTAAGGGATATTACCTAAGGAAATCGAAATTACATTATCCTTACCTCTTATAGATAAGTACTTAAATTTGCTTAAGGTACTTTATGCCTTTTATAGGGAAGACTAGGGTTTATATAGTATTGATTGTAGCTTATATAGAGAGAACTATACCTTATATAGCAAAGAGCGAAGCTTATAAGGTAATAGCTATAGTCTTTATAGCGTTAATAGGGGAATTGTTAGGGCGCTTGCTAGTATAAGCTTGTCCTTATCCTTACTATATACTGGCCTACTAACCATATAGCGATACTGCTCTTCTTAGAGAACCTCCTTTAAATCTAAGTTTATCTAGGGCAGAGCCTACTTACTAGATCCCTTCTTTAGAGGTATCTTAATCTTACATTATTATAGAAAGAAGGTAGAAACAATAAGTAAGATTGCTTAGAGGAAGTTAGGGTTAGGGCTGGAATTTTTCTACTAAGAGTACTAAGAAAAAGATCTTAGAAAAGGTAAAGGTCTAAGAAGGTTATACTAGAGAAGTTAGAGAGAGAAGAATCTAAAGGGTAAAGGGGGTAGGTCCTGATATAAGGCAAGTCCTTTCAGGGGAGAAAGGCATATGAAAATTCTTCCCTACTATTAAGTAAGCTATTTGCTCCTTTATCGGCGCTTAGGGCTTCTATCCGATTCTTTTTGTTAGTAAATAGCCCCTAAAAGTCGGTATAATATAATTAGGTTTACTTAGTTTTTGTTACCCTCTCCTAATTAGAATTAGGACTAGCATAGGTAGCTTCCTTAGGTATAAAGACCTGCCTTTCTTCCTCTCTTTCTCCTATAAAAACTTTTCTAATCTTAATAAACCGACTTTATTCTCTTTTAGGACTTGACTTTCTAACTTAATCTTATCTATATAGGGATATCTTCTAACGCTCTTATTAAGAAAGCTCTTACAAGCTAGATAGCATGTCCGATTTATCTTAAGGCATTCTAGGTATCTGAAACTTAGGTAACTACTTTCCCTAATAATCCTAGAAGATTCTATATCTTCTCGAAGTAGGTAATCTAGAAGGTAGTTGATAATACGAAGTTCTATAACTTTGTTAATTGTATATAGTACCTACTGCTAAACCTAGCTATAATCGGATATAGTATATTTCGGATCTAGGTTTTTAAAGAGGAACCGGCTAATACTTATCAATAGTATATATCTCTAGGTCTAGAACCTGGTCTGCTTGACTATCTATCTTCTATTTAGCTAGTAGAAAGTAGTTAAGATCCTACTATTATTAGTTTTAACTACTCTTTCTCTATAGTCGGACATTAATCTCCTTTTACTATTAAGCATTTTAGGTTAGACTTTCTAGGCAAATACATCTAAGAAATTTGCAGTAACTAGCTATACTAGGTCTAAGGTCTTTTTATCTAAGAGTTCGGATATCAGTATATTTAAGCTTATATCCAGACATCTAATTAGAGCTAATATAGTAGGTAGTAATATAGTGAACTATAAGGAATATAATGAAACCTAATTTCGGTTAAGTTTGCCTAACTAGTACAATACTAGTAGTCCTTGTCTAAACGTAGCTTAGCTATTTATCTGCTATATCTTGGTTCTAAAAGTCGACTATAGTACTTGCAGGAACTGCGTTTTCCAGGATAAGAAGTACTTATAGGTATATATCAACTCTTCCTACGATAAATAGCCGCTTTAGGCGTCTAAATAGGCCAAGAAGACGATAGCTCTACGCTGGTTTAATCCGGGCAACTTTCACGCTAAGGATATAATTGTTAACCGATAGGATAAGGAAACCGTTTATAAGGTATAGTAATTGCAGGTTAAGCAGAAGTTGGTCAATCTAGTAGTTAATATATACTATACTAAGTAATTAGAAGGGCAAGCCAGGTAGCGGTCTAGAAAATAGGTTAGGGTAGGTATTAAGGGTTGTTAGGGTAGTTAGTTAGCTAAGTAATAGGATCTGTCGACGCTAAATATGCTCCTTCCTTTAACCAGATGTATAAGCTGTAAATAGAGCTTCTACTTCCTAAGAAGAAAAGAGCTAAAACAAAATAAAACGAAATAGTACAAAATAAAATCTTAGACCTATAACTAGGTAAAGCAGACAATATAAATACTTAAATCAAGAGAATACTATATAGTATAGTACATATCCCCCCCCTTGCCGGCACGGATAATATACTTATATAGCAAAGAGCCAGGGAAAAAAAAAAGAATAAACTACTCCTATAAACAGGGGAAAAGGCATAAGAAAAAGGTAAGTATATAAAAGAACTTATACTACCTCTCCTTCGATAAAAACCCAGCCTAAGTCAAACAGTCCGAAAACTTAGTGCAAATTAAGTCGCCTAGGAAGCACCTTTAAGAGCCGCTTTTCTTCCCTATATTAACAGTCCTCCCCCTCTAACCAGATTACTAAGCCTGTTAGGATCCTTAATACCTAGCCCGATAATATCGTCCTTACTAAACCGTTCTAGCCGGGAATCGTCCCTTAGTTATAGTCTATTTAGATTACAAACAAACATGCCATCTAATCGGAAGAACTTCTTTACTATAGTTAGTAGGAAAGTCCGTTTAAGCTTAATCCTATCTAAGGTCTCTAGCTAGTAAGCCTTCTTAGGACTCTTCTATAAGACTTGAAAAGGGCCCTTCTATTAGAAGAATAGCTTATACTAGCAACTTATATCGATCTGCCTAACTTTGTTATAAATAAGGACTAAATTACCAGGGTGGATTTCCAACTAATCTAGGCGCAACTTCCTAGATAACGCGCGATTTCTCGCTTTAGCAGCGCTTTTATAGGCCTTCGATACCTTGTTCTACAGCTCTATCCAGGCAAGCTCTATATTTATAATAGACTTAACTCGCTTTGCAAACAGATCTAAAGTAGCCTTTATATTAGCTAGCTTTCTAGGTTAACGAATCCTAGCCTAGACTTACTCCTATCTAATCAGACGCTAAAAAGGGATATCAAGCTTAATCTCGGTGACTAGGTCTTGACTAAAAAGCGCAAAGTAAGGTAAGATACCAAGAGAGGAATAAATCAAGGTACAGTTGACCTAGAGAATAAAGTATAGGGACTTTTTCTAATCTATCTTTGTTATCTCTATAATTATAGTAAGTATAGTTGTAATAGGCAGGTAATCTACCTTATTAATGCTATTAGCTCTCGAGTTATAGGATAAGCTAACAATCCGCTTAACCCTAATAGTTTTTAGGGATGCTTCAACTATACCTTTAAACTTAGAACCGCTATCGACAACTACGATTAGAGGAAAACCGTATCTTAAAAACATATACTAAAGTATAAAAGTCCAAACTAAAGCCGAATTGACTTTGCTAAGGATAGCAGCCTCTATATAGCTAGTAAGGTCATCTCTTGCCTTGATTATAGCATTATACTTACCCTTAAAAAACTGGACGTCAAAGTAGACCTTGAGAAATAGGGTTGAAGAAGGCGTAGTAAACTAGGCTTCTTCCTTATACTAGAACAGGCGAATCTTCTGACAAACCTTATAGTAACAGTACTAGTTAATAAGATCTAAATAGATTGTTGGCTACTAGTATAGTTAGATAATCCAGTAGTAAGAAGTGTCTCTTCCATAGTATCCTATTTTGTTATAGCAAGTTGACCAGATGCGCTGTTGTTTTTTACCATCTATAATTATAAGGTAGGGGCAATTACCCTTATAAGTAGGACGTAGAAATAGTATCCTATTATAGACTAAAAACTTAAGGGCTTAACGCTTAAAGTTGACCCTATTGCTACGGCGAACTAGGTAATCTAGTATTCAAAGTATAATTAGATAGGCAGTATACTCCTAGTACTCTTTAGGCTAATTGCCCTTAAGCGTATCCTTCTTAAGAGTTAAGGTAAAAATCTAAGTATTAATAAAGTTATCTATATCTTCCTTATAGGCCTTCTCCTTAATATCGGCTTAAGTCGAGGGTTGCCTGCTTAGGACGTCCGCTATAGCGTTTTTCAATCCCGGAATATGCCGAATCTTAAAATCAAAAAGCTAAATCCAGGCTATCCAGTGTATTATAAGGGTGCTAGGCATATTACTAGCCGAGCTATTCATCTAGTAGACTAAGACCTAAGCGTCTATCTTAATTATAAACCTTATGCCGTAAAGGTACTGTTAAAACTGCTTTAAACTATAGAGAAGACCCTAGAGCTTGTACTTAGTTATATTGTAGCGCTACTTAGCTAGAGACCAGATACTAGACTTAAATCGATAAGGGTGCTGTTTACTATCTAGGCCCTCTTGTTCTAGGACTGCTCTCTATCTATCTAGAGAGGCGTCAACTATAAGGTAGATTTTACTATAGTAGTTATCCCTATAGGTAAGTAGTATAAGGCAGGGTACGGAGGTAATAAGGAAACCGAGATAAGTAAAGGCATGCTAGTAATTTGGCGTCTATACTTATATCGCATTCTTCTTTGCTAGATCAAAGAGCAGGTAGATAATATAGCTGAAATAGGGGACCTAAATATAGTAGAAACCAGCAATACTAAGAAAAGAGCGGACTTTAGAAAGAGACTTTAGGGTTGACTATTTACGAATCTTCTAGATCTTAGTATCATTAGGTAAGCGGCTATCTAGCATATACTTATAGCTAATAACAACAGCCTTTAAGACTAGGAACTAGGACTTAACTGCGGCGATATAGGCTCTTACTAGCTTAGCGTTAAGCAAGACTTAGTTATAGTTCTAAACCTGTTCTGCCATAAATCGTCGAATTCCAGGCATAATCAGGGCATTATTGTATTATGTCTTTGGTCCTTTTATACTAATATTATCCAGGAAAGCTTGGCAAATCTAGGGCATTAAGTCGTAGAAGATCCTATATATCGTATATATAAACTAGGTAACTGAATTTGTACTGCCTTATAGAAGTGTAGTTAGACGTAGTAGACTAATCGGACTAATAAACATTGTAAGATCCTAACTCTTCTCGTCTAGTATAATATTATTATAACCGGAAAACAGATTAAATATAGACATGATTATATAGCTAGAAAAGTCCTCTAAGAATTCCTCCACGTTCGGTAGGATAAAGGCGTTCTGAATAGTAATAGTATTATATTACTAAGCATCGTTAATCAGGCAGTACTTACTATTCTTCTTCTAAATAAGGAACTAGTTATTTCGGTAGGCTCTATAGGCGTCTTCTAGGATCCCCTTGGCCTTCCGCTTCTTCAGGATATCTATATACGCCGGAATCATCGCCTTCCCTATAGGCATATATTTAGCTTACTAGGCAGAGTAAGGGATAGTCTTAATATACTAAGGCGGAATAATTAACGGATCGATATAGCTAAGGTCCTTAAATTCCTATATAAGGCCTTATTCTCTATTAAAGAGCATATAGACGAATAAGTCGAATTCGTCCTTAGAGAGCTAGAGAGTTAGGTCTATATTATCCTTTAAGCCTTTTAACCGATCAGGTATAAGTCAAGAACCGTAAGGTAAATCCGAAAATCATAGGAAAACCTATTAATTATACTTATGCCTAAGAGTCGCCTTTTCTTTAGCTAGCAATAACTTAGTAGGCTTCTAGTTGATAATTCCTTTTAGTACTGACCTATCGGATAGGATATTGTCGATAGGGTGAACCTTCTTTCTAGTAGGCTTATATATAGTAAAAGATTAAAGGATAGAGGGTTTCTTAGACTAAATAGAGGAAGGAAATAGGCTAGGAGCTGTCCCTAAATAAAAGAAAGAATCAGAAGAAACCATTCTTATATAAGGAAAACTCTAAATACCAATAACCTGCTCTCAATCCCTTCTACCTAAACGCTAAATACTAGACTCCTGCTTAAAGAAAGTAGACAAAATATTAGCAATAGTCTTATTGTTAAGCCGATCTCCTAGGACCTTATTATTGTCCTCTAAAGTAAGTATCTAGTTAGGGACTTTATTAGCCTTATTTACCTATCCCTATAAAGTGAATAGGCTATCCTAGTAGCTAGTAGACAGGGATTCGACAGCGTCCTCCCCCTATATAGAGGAATCCTGTTTAATAGCGTAAAGGGCTCTAGCGATATCCAAAGGGGCAAGCTGAGCAATAAATTCCTAGTCTTAGAAAGGTATCTATACTATATTAGGACTGCTAAGACTATAAATTACCTTATAGTCCTTCTAGAAAGGCATTCCTAATAGGATATTATAAGCCTTGTTAGACCTTTTATTGGAAGAGATATAGTAGTAGACTAGGGCCCTATAACCTTGGATATAGAGAGGTACTAGGACCTCCCCTTAAAGAGAGTACAAATTGCCCTATAAACTATAGGACTATATCTTAGTTTTTATAATTATAAGGTTAAGGTAGTTTATAACCTTAAGGGAGACAAGGCTGTATTCCGATCTACTGTCTAGAAGTATGTATAGCTATAGGCTACTGTTATAAAGGGCTATTAGAAAAATCCAGGGTAAAGAATGGAACTTAGTTACTCCCTAAACAAGGGAAGCTCTGTTAGTTTGCGTTACTAGATTACTATTAATAATCTTACTGGAAAATACATTTTTTGCTATAACGACAGAGTTGATACTTAGGGTGCTAAAGTCTTATAGCAACCTGATCATACAATAGCCATCTCCTATATTTAGGAACTAGGCTATCTAAGACTTCTTTATAGGCTTAACCAGAGAAACAACATTCGTCTTTGCTATCTCCTGTTACTTAGATAGGCGACCTTATAGATATCTAAACAGAGCTAGGCTAGCTTAACCCGATACTAGGGCTAAAGTAGAAGTAGAAAGAGTATTGTCTGAGCTAGAGCTATCTAGTATAGCTATTTCCTTAACAATTCTAATACCTTTAGAGACCTACTTATATATAATCTTAGAAAGCAGGCTCTAGCCTCCTGTTAGGTTAAGGGCCTCTTTATTCAAAAGACTATATTTTCTATCAAGCATTTTCTAGAGTATTCCTCGGCAAATATTAGTAGCTTTAATTTTATAAAAAGGTTCTTCTCTTGCCTATATAGATAGGCTACTAGCAGTAGGGGTCTCTACCTAATTAGACAGAGAAGTATAGGAGGGACCTGCCCTTAGTAGCTTATCGTTGTGGCTTTCTAGTTATAGCTGCTTTCGACTTTGAAAAGCTGTACTTAAAGCTTTAGCTATAGCTAGCTACGTTACCTTGTTACTAAATACATCGTTCGCTTTCGCAATTGTATTCTATAGTATAAGCAAAATATCGATAGTACTATTACCGTAAAAACTGCTATAAAGCTTAGAGCCTATCCAAGCAGAGAGTAAATCCTATAAGAAGTAAGCTATATCCTTTAGGGGCTTCGAAAAGAAAACGTCCGGTTCCTAGTACTAAACCGTATTAAGAAAATCCGAAACCTAACTAGGGACCTCCATCGTATAAGCTATAGAGTTAGCTTCCTTATTATTAACCTCCTTTCTAAATAGACCTTAAAGACTCTAATCTAGATCTAAGACTTCTATAGGGTCCACTACCTATAATAGAAAAGACGTAATACTAGGTGCTAAAGGCAGCAAGTAATAGACTCCGGTTTGTACTATTAAGGCTGCAAATATATTCTCCCCTTATATAGAAGAGCTATTAGTAGGAGAGGATAAAGAGGATATAATAGGCCTAACACTATAGGAGGTGATATTAAGAAGCCGGCTTTTCCTCCCTTTTTCTATTAAAAGAAAACGTATCTCGACTTGCTCTTCCTCTAGCTAGGCGTAAGTATAGCTCAGCATAGAGAGAGAGTTAAAAAAGGGTTTAAAAGCCTTATTATACTTAGTCTTATAATCACGCTTCTATCGGAGATAAGCAGGGCGGAACTTAGTATTATATATCTCATAAAGCGCTTAAACAAGGTAGAAAAGGGCGCCTTCCTTATAGGCCTTTATTACTAGGACTAGGTTAATCTAGTATAGGTTGCAAGGTAGGTCTTCTCTTTGGATTTTCTAACTAAGATAAGCGTTTGCCCTAAATATATACCTAAGCCTAAGTTTATTGTCAGTCTCTATTAGATTATACAAGCTAATATAGTATTATTAACTATACTAATAGCAATAGATCCCTTTAAGAGCCTTATACCTTCAATTAGTATTAGAGCGAAAAGGCCTACTAGTGTAACTATTAACTTTACCTGGTTCTATATTCTAAAGCAAAGTATATACCATAAGTAAGAGAAGATCGACTTGTTTATCTAGACAGGGGTAGTAGTATTAGGGTTTATAATACCCTTTCTGTTTAGCTATGTCTTGTTCCTCTCTTAGATGTACTACCTAATTAACGTTAGTTGCAAAGCTCGGTAAGTCGTTTAGCTTATCTCTTAGGCATATAACCGATTTTACTATAGAGTCTATCTTATTTAGCGAGATTCTAAGAGAGGCTATCTAATTATATAGGTCTTAAATAGCTTTTTCAGTTACCTTGTTACCTTACTTCTATAAAAGGTTAGTAGTATAAAGCTTTATTACTGTCTTCTAGGTATTAGTAAGTTGATCAAACTATATTTCCTTAACTATTAGCAGCTTTAGGATGATCTTAACCGATTTCTAGCTAGTACTCCCTTAATTAGAGAATAAGACCTGGTTTTTACTTGCTTAAGCGGACTTAGTTGACTTAGGCAAGAAGTTTTAAGAAGAGATAGAAAAAGGCTTTTCGACTTTAGCTAAAAGGAGATTAGTCTCTCTACTATTATTATTACTCTTATCTAAATAGACGTCTTAACTTAGTAGTTCGATCTAAGTTAGTACTCCTTAGTAGATAAATCCTTTAAACAAAACCGCTAATACTAGGGTTTGGAAGTCATTCTAGGTAGCTTTGTATAAGTCCTATATAGGTATAGCGCCTCTAAGGCAGTATCCTTAAACAAGTAAGTATTAGTAATCCTTAGGTAACTTTTCCTAAAAGCATTAAGGGGCATCTTTCCAAATAGGGGCTAACTTAATAGCTAGTATCTAGGTAATTATAGCATTAAGTTCTTCTATAGCCTGTTTAATCTATATAGCTAAGATATTTGAGATAGTATACTTATAAAAGCGGTTAAGCTGCTTAATAGGGTCCTCTAATACCTTAGGGTTAAAAGCCTTCTAATGCTCAAGCATTATCCTATAGAGTTCTTACTATATTATTACTCCCTTATCCTTAATTATAAAGGCTACCTTATAATATTAGTCAGAATTGTACTACCTCTTCTACTAGGTAAACTTCTTGATATTGGTCGCTATACTATAGTCCTTACAAGCGTTGTCGAAAGCTTGTAAGTAATCCGTAATATTAGCGCTATAGAATTGTCTACTAAGCCCTTTAGACTGAACAGACAGAAAGCTGATACTCTATATAGGATTTAACCGATAAAGAGTATCGGTTAATATTCTAACTATAGTACCTAACTAGTCCTAGTTACTAGTATCTATTTCCGACATACTACTAGAGAGTAGCAATAGAAAAGATTCTGCTTAAGGAAGAACTAGGGGAGAGAGGTTATAAAAGGAAAAAGGGGGTCTAGCTTCTTAAAGCTAGTTTCTAGTAGAGTCCGTCATCTAATCAGACAAGGCTTATAATCCTGCTACTAAAGGAGTAGAGTTGCCTATAAGTCTGTAAAGTCGATAGATTTCTCTCTTTAAAAGGATATACTCTAGGAAATCCTATTGGATAAGGCTTTTACCAATAAATAACTAAGTAGAGGGTTAACGTATAATTATACTAGATAGTAAAATATCAATACTTAGTCTAGCTAAATATACTATAGACTTAAAGTCTCTAGGAGAAGTTAGGAAAGTATTAAGGAGTATATCGATAAGTAATAGATATAAAGTACAGTTATCGTTCTTCTAATTAGACAAGCCTTAGTTTTATTAATATAAAGAGCTATTAGTAGCTTCTATTAATTTGTTAATAGACTTTATCTAGGGGGGAATTTAGAAGGGATTGGATTATAGGATAAAGGAGAGATATAGGGCAAGAGAGGAAGGATATAGTCCACTACTATAGTATAATTACAGTAATATTATACCTACCCTGCCTTTACCAAATATCACTTATACCCGGTTCCTACCTAGTATAAACTCCTTCTCCCTTTTATTACAAAATCAAACATATCTAACTCTTTAAAAAGCTTATATTGAATAGATCTACAGCTTAGTCTATCTCCTTGCTATAGACTTAATCAGTTAAGCCCTATACTATATACTCCTACTATATAGAAAACAAGTAATACTCGTTTCGCCAGTTTAAACATATACTACTAAGATACCTTAAACATACTTAGTTATATTCCTCCCCTATCTAAAGGACAAAGAAGGTAGTCCTAAAAACATAACTAAAGGCCTAGTACTAGAGCTATCCTAACTCAACTTTCCTATTACCTCTATCTCTTATTATATACCCTAGGCATAGTAATCTTACGAATTGTCGTTGCTATATAGGGGTGCCACTTCTAGATAGGTACTAAGACAACGCCTTTGTCCAGATCAAGACTAACCAGCTAATACTAGCTAGTTAACCTAAGAAGCTAGAACGAAAAGGACTCTGTAATATCTATAACGCTAGTATACATAGAGGTGGCAAAGCAACACTAGATAGTAAGCCAAGCCTAATCGTTCGTTAACCTAGTCTAACCCAAGTAACTCCTCTTATTTTAACTAAGGGTTTGCAATGCTAAAACGAGTTAGGATAGCTAGCTACTCGTCTAGACAGAAAAGGAAATCAAGGATAAGGCTACGTTCCCAAGTTATAAGCAAGGTCTATATATCTAGCCCTAATATCGAAATCTTCTTTGGATATAGGAAATCTCTTTACCAAGCTCTAATCCTTATATAGTTACTAATGCTAGAAATGTCGAATAAGGGAAAGGAACTAAAGATAAGAGTTGTATAAGTTATATCTAAAGGAGACTCCTATAGCTAATATACCTAATAAAATAAGAGAGTAGGGGTTTAAGTACTTCCCTACCCCCTTTCGTTCGATATAAGGTATATCTACTAGAATACTTAGATAACCGAGTTTCTAGGATAGCTAAGATTATACTTATCTTAAGCTTAACTAATATATCAGGTCTTAAATTGTTATATAACCTATAACTAATATAACTGTTATACTAAGTAAGATTATTGTTGTCTGATCAGAGGTCAGAGGCCTAGAAACACCGGTCTAAGTCGTTAGAGCAGAAAAGTCGAAATAGTTATCCTATTAATACTATACTATAGAGTTGTCTAGCTAATAGTTTATAGGTCATCCTTATTAATAGCAAGACAACCTTAATACAAGTAAGGCCTGCTTATAAGTGTCAGAGCCCTTACTTAGTTTATTCCCAGCTAAGCCCCTATATAAAACAGAGTAGTAGACCTACAAGAAAGTAGGAGCAGCTGTCTAAAGGTAGTAGGCAGCTATATATCGAACAGCTGTCTAGATAAGAGGATAAGAGGTATATACATACCAAGGTTATAGTCTCCCTAATTAGGGGAGACTAAGGTAGATAGGTATAATAGAACCAAGTAAATAGGCCAAAGTGGCCTAGAGGTAAAAAGTAGATGGAATATCTAAATAGGTAAAATGTAACTGTATAACTGTAATAATTAGGATAGATTGATATTCTTTCTCTTATCCCTAAATATAGGAAAGAGAGCCAGCTTCTTATACTATTATCCTCCTTATACTGCCAATTCGCAATCTTGTTGTTAGCCTGGAATAAGATAAGGGGTGGAAAAGAAAGACCAGCCTTGTCCACCTACTCTACTGCATAACAGAAGAGAAAGTGGATACGGGCCTCCTCTAAACAGAGGGAGAAGAAGAAGAAGAAAACAAGCGGCGGCTAGTCGTGCACTAGCTACGCCGATCCACCACTTGGTTAGCTAAAAGGGGTATTAAATTTAGCACTTCTGCCCCCTATATCCACAAGCAGAACGGCTTAGTAGAACGATTAGTTAGAGTTCTACTAGACCGTATAAGGTGTACTATTCTTAGTAGCGCTTTACCCTAGTATTTGTAGTACTTTATACTAGAGGCTATAGTGGAATTAGTTAATAGTACAGCTATAACTAATAAGGAAACTACTCCTTTCTAGGCGCTATTTGACGAGCTAGAGCCTGGTATTCCACATATACCTCACCTAGAGCGCTATAGGGCTCTAGGCGCTAGAGGAGAGGCTATTATACCTCTAGAAAAACGGTCTAAATCGTTAAAATTTACCTCTAGAACGGAAGAGTGTAAATTACTAGCGGTATTAGGTTCTAAGACCTACCTAGTATATATACTGTCTAGAAGAGTAGTACTTAAAACCTCTACTGTTAAGTTTATAGAGGATAATACAGTACTAAGTTAGCCTACTGATAATACGGCTTTAGAGGGGGAATTAGTAGACCTAGACCTAGATTTAGAGGGGGCTGTTAGCCCGGACCCTTCTAATCTTAATACTGAAAGGCCTATTAGTATAGAAATAGGACCTAGTAAGCTAGAACCCTACGAATCTTCTTCCGATAGTGAATTAGATAAACCCTTACCGGATAAGCCTATAAATCCGGTTATAGTAGAGTCTACTAGGCCTGCTATATCTATTAGAAAGCCTAAATTACCAGAGGCGTTTCCCCAAACTATAGAGCCTATTTTTGCACCTAAGCCTATAGAAGTTATAGGGCCTAATCAGCCTATAACGAACGCATCTCTTGATAATAGTGATCTTATTTCAGAGGAGGATAAAATGCAGCTTGATTACCATAAGCTTTTAGCCAATGTTAAACGTACAAAATAAGCTATAGCGCTCTAACGGTTATAGCTTAGGCAAAACGGATTTCAGTTCTCGAACTACTAGATATATAGCTATATTCTCAGGGTGGACCCACTTTTGTGGATACCGCTGACTAAGCTATTCATTCCACTATATAGCCTAGAAATAGCTTTTAAAGGCTTTTCTATTTTTAGATCTTTACCCCACTTTTGTGGAGACAGCCTCCATAGGCTGTTTAAGCGCTAGAAATAGCCTTAAAAGGCTCTTCTCCTAGGTCACCTACCTACCCTGTACCTACCCTGTACTGCAGGAGCGAAAACGAAACTTATAGGAAAAGTCGTGCGGCTTACCCTGTAGCTTAGGTGGCCGTGGGTCGATTATTTAAAATCGCTAGCTTATTTGGTTTTTCGGGAAGGTGTTGGAATCTGTATGCTCTGATTGATCCCGTGTGCTGATGTATGTTCTGTCTCCTTGACCTGCGCTCTAGCCGCCTAGGACCGAGATTTTCTCTGTCCTACCTGCAACGTTTATAGGCCCTAAAGTGGGCTTAATCTACTCGATATAGGGAATCGTAGCTATATCTACCTTAATTGATTAGGGCCTCCCTATACCCTACTCCTAAGTTGAATAAGGCAACCCTATACCCTGCTCCTATTAGGGATACCAAGGTTCTACTAGAGCAATATAAGCACTATATTATCCAATATACCCCTAGGTCCAGGTTTGTAATAGCAATCCTAGGCCTTGCTATAAGGCTCTTCCTTATTAACAACGTATTTAGCGGTAACATGCGCTTATAGTACCTGTATTCTAGGATTATAGAGGTTGTAGTTGGGCTTTATAGACGGCAGTACAGTCTTTTTCTTAGTAACTATCATTAGTACCCCTAAGGTCTCTATTCCCTAGTTATATAGTACTTCCTAGGCTAGTAGAAGGGTAGTTATTCTACTGCTTAATTAGAAAAGAGATTATACTAATAGATAATACTTAGCTGCTCTGCTACCCTATAGTCCTGTTCCTCTATTAGGACTTGTTAGGATACTCCAGATCGTTAAGATCGGGCTTCTAACAGATATTGCTAGTTACTAACCTAGATAGAGTCTAGGAAAGTTAACTGCTCTCTCCCTAACCTACTTCTTTTACTAATCTTAGATGTGCTTTTTTATAAGGGAAACTGTTAGGCTCTTCTTAACCGTTATAATCTTACTTCTAGGGATACCTAACGGTTGTTACTATAGTCTACTATCCAGGTAGTTAACCGGTATAATACCTTATTCTATTAGAGACTGCTAGGTTACTGTTCAGCTTAGGAACGCTTATCTCTTTTACTATACTCCCTTTACCTCTGCTAATCTTGTAAGTACCTTGTAAACTACCTCTAGCGTTATAAATACTAGCTTATTACTTTAGCAGTAGTCTCTTCTCTGCTCTTTACTGTCTCTATAGGGGCTAATCCGGATAACAAGGCAGTTAAACTAACATAGCGAGTCTTGCTAGATCTAAAGGTCCGGGTATACTATCCTTTCCTATTTAGGTCGAGGTATACTGCCTCTTCCTTATTTAGGTCAAGGTATACTACCTCTTCCTTATTTAGGTTAAGGTATACTGCCTCTTCCTTAGGGTATACTGCCCTAGCTTCTCTTCTCTATTAGGGTATACTACCTTACTTCTTTCCTTACTCTTATATTTTACGTCTATATATATCGAGGCTCGTTAATCGGTAAAGGTCTACTACCTTTCTCTTCTTAGTATTAGGGTATACTATCCCTTCTTAGGGAGGAGGAAGTAGAAGTTAGAGGAAAGGACGGGATTTTTTACTACCTGCGTTGTTGCTCTTTTTATACAGTAGCTAGTTAGGTGTAAAATCTGCTTGCCTCCTCCTAGAGCTCTAAAAATTTCCTCCTTCTTATAAACGCGCTTTTTATCTTTCTACGCTTGCCCTTCTTATAGTAAGGCTTTTTATAATCGCTATATTCAGTTTTATAAGCTTTTCTAACTTCCTTTTATTACAGATGTCTACTTAAAAGGAGGAGTTAGTTCTAGAGTAGCCTACTACCCTAGTAGCAGGAGATTTGCCCTTATTAGGCTAGAAACGCAGTTTATCCTTTTGTCTTGCCTTTCCTAGGTAGTTCTCCTAATAGCTAACAGTCTATATCTAGTCCGGTTTACCTAGGACGATAATAAGGAGGGTAATGACATTACAGTACTACTGTCGTCGAAAAATCTATGTTTCGGGGATTTAGGTCTATTGCCTATGCTAGTAGCTATTACCGCCCTAGTCTTAACAGTCCCTAGGGTACGTTCGCCGGCGGCTAGCGTTAGGGGGCTGGTAATACTAGTCTATAAGAAGCTGATTATAAGTAAGCTAACGTTAAGCCTAGCCTTATAGTCTATACCTATAGGGGCGTTACCGTCTATATTACTGGCGGTTTCTACTGTCTAGGACAGTAAGCCGCATAAGGTATACTATAAGCGCTGTCTTATACGCTTAGTCTTATAGGCCGATTCTAGCGATTTTTCCCCTCTAGCGCCGTATATAGCGCAGCTCAGTCCCTACGTTTCTTCTTAGTTATAGTATTCAAATTACTCTTATCGCCGGCACCTATATATCTCTTATAAGTCCAGCCTATATACCCCCTTAGCGCTGTTTATACTAACCTACGTTTCTAGCGGACGACAACAAGATCTTGGTAGTAGCGTAGGCCTATTAGGCCTATATTGTTAAATACTCTTCTAGTATTATAGCCCTAATAGCGAGTTACCCTATGATCATATCCTACTATACTTCTAGCCTGTCCTAACTGTCCTTATCTAGACGTTATATACTCTTATGAGAGAGTATACTAGCTTAATCTAAGAGCTATAGACGCAGAAACAGGCTATAACTATCTAGAAGAAGAAAGAGATAAAGATATAGGGGAAACAGGCAGTAATAGAATCCGATAACAACAACGATAGTAATAGGAAGAGTGTACTATAGGCTACTAGTATAGCTATAGAGGAGGATTCTACTGCTACTCCAGCGTACCCTAGGACTTCTGGCTAGGCCCTAATCAATTTTACGTTCGCGGATTATAATAGTAACGTTTAGCTTAATAGACTAGTTTCTTAGGGTACTTCCTTCTATACCTGCCGCTAAGTCTCTATATCTTGGCCTTCCTCCCTCTACTGCTTCTTAATCTTTTCTTTCCTTTCTACTATACTAACTTACTTGCAGAACGTAGTAAAACTATTATTCGTAAGAACTTTCGTCAGGCTATCTGCTAATTGTTAATCTGTTAGTATATAATCTGCAAGAACCCTTTCTATAACAACTTCCTACTAGAGCTAGTAGTTCTTAATATCGATATACTAGAGCTTTGTTTTTAGCGTTTCGTCCCTAGTTACTAGTCTTACGGTTTAAGCGTTATTACAGAACACTTATACGCCGTACTCCCTTTTAAGACCGATTCCGAGATTATAGATCAGGCGGCGGAGATATAGCGCTTCTTACACTGCTTCCGTTATAGATACCAATTCCGCTTCTATAGTAGAAGTTGTTATATAGGTCTGCTTACTTACCCTTTAAGCAACTAGCCTACCAAAAAGCTTAATTATATATCCTTAAGAGCTTTTCCAATTAGCAGTATTATCGGTAAAGGAAGTATTATACCAAACCTTATACATATCTCTACCCCTAAGCTAAAGGCACTAATTCCTAGAATAGTATAGGTAGTTAAGGCAACGATCCGCCGCCTTATAATACTCTAGACCTAGGTTTATAAGAAATCTCGATAATCTCAACGTAGTAAAGGCTATATCGACCCTTATAATTACAGCTATATATATTATCAAGCCGACTTTTCTCTAGTACAACTTTATCTCGGCGTTCGTTGCCTGTCCTAGGTCGCTCTTTAATTCTTCTAGTACTATAGAGGAGGTATATCTCCGCGCTATTGGCTTTATTACCTTGCTCCTAATTACTAGGTTGTCTACCAATCTGAAAATTTTCTTATAGTATACCGCTTATAAGAGATAGATCTTATAGTACTCCTAATCCCGAATAACTTATATCCTAAGAAACCAGTTTAGCTTGCTACCGCTAGTTATCTTATACTTTAACTAGAGTGAGCTTGTTAGGTCTTTAGTAAGGGCTTTATACCTTTTATAGGATACTATTATTACGTTGTCTATATAAAAGAGAATAAAGACTCCTCCCTTCTAGAAGATATATGGTTTATAAGGTATAGCGTTAAGCCTAAGATCCTAAAGAGTACTACTAAACTCTTTATACTATAGGCAAGGCAATTCCTAAAGACTATACAGTGCTTTCTTTAGCTTATAGACTATGCCCTACTTCCTTCGACCTACTAGGAGTCTTATATACACATCCCGGTCAAGACAAGCGTTGTAAAAGGCGTTTAAAACGTTAAACTGGATTAGCTTTATATTGAACCTCGCTACTACCGCTATTAAGATCCAGAAGGACTTTCTAGCTAACGTTGCTATATATATATCCTCCCTTAGGGTCCCTTATTATTAATCGCCTTAGACTACTAACCTAGCCTTAAACTTCTCTAGGTAATTATACTTATTGATTTTATATATATATACCTATATATTATCTAAGACCTACTTGCCCTATACCTTAGCAATTAGCACTTCTTCCTATGTTTCTAGGTACGTAAGAAGGTACTGCCTTTCGGCTTCCTTAAAGTATTCCCCCTATAGGTAGCTTTTGAGGTTCCAGTATAGCTTAGGCGTTAGAGGCAGCTAAGAAGTATAAATAGTACCTAGCTTAAAGTCCTTAATACTTAGGATCTTAGATATTAGTATACTCCCTTTTGTCTTAGGGTCTCTATTTATAAGCCTTTTAGTAGTAAAAGAGGCCTTCTAGGTTAGAAAGTCTCCCTTTATAACAGCATTAAGGAATTACTAACTAAGAACTTAATCCCTAAAACACGCTATAAGGCATGCTTCTAGCATACCCTACACTGCTAGTAGGGGCGTGGCTTTTAGAGTTAGATATAGGAGCAGGTAAGCCTCTATATACTAAGGTTCTTATATTGCTTCTACTAAATTGTCCAGTTCTACGTTATCTACTAGGTTAGATATATCGATATCCTCTTCCTCTTCTTCTTCTAATCTATCACCTAAGTCCATTACCTTTACTTTATAGGGTACGTCCTATATAGGGATATCGGCTACTATAGTATTTAGATTTTCGGATTCTGCCCTTTTCTCGATCTTGGTAAGCTACCCTTTTAGTCCTTCTAAGCTTAGATCTCTTAGCCTAACTATAAGGTGCTCCTTAGACCTATTAAATACTACTTTCTCGTTAAAAATTACGTCCTAGGTTACTATAATCTTGTTAGTTTAAGGGTTCTAGATTTAATAAATATTTATTAAGTTATATCTGATTAGGTATCTAAGAAAAGCTCTTAGAGCAAACCTCTTTAGCTTATTCTTCTTAAGCTATGTGTCTGCTTCTAACGTAAAGGCTTAATATAGGAAAACCCGGAGATGCCCTTGCTATAGCTTAACAGGCATTGTCTCTTTAGCGCCTACTAATTCTATAAACGAATAGAATACCTTATATAGTGTTTTCCACTTTAGCCGATACCTGAGGGTGCGATTTAAGAGATATACCGCTATTCTAAATACCTTAGCTACCTTGTCTAAAGGTAAGTTAGTCCCTACTACTATCGCTTTTACCTGCCTTTTCAGAATATTAGTAGCTCTTTCTATACCTCTATTCTGATCTTAGGTCTAAGGAGCAGAGAGATTTGTTCTAATATATTTCCCTTATAGCTAGGCTTAGATTACTCCCTTCCTTCCTGCGATCTTGTTATTAGCTTTGATATCTAGAACCCGAATTCTATACCTTCGATTAAGATCCGAAAGGCAGTTGTCCAAGGCTATAATAATACTCTTAACCGACCAATTATAAAGATAATAGTCCTATATTAGGCCTGACTTACAATCTAATAACAGTATAATAGATGTAAAGCCTTCCTTAGACCTTTTAATATTATAGAAATCAAGGGCTAGGACATTGCTAGGGTACTTTAGGTCTAGTCAGGATACCCTTAAGACCTAGTAATTAGGGCCTTTTCCTATACTATACTATAGGTAGTCTACCGTTCTAATTACCTTGTAATTTCCAGTAACCTTAACTCCCTTACTGCTTTGAACAAGGTAATAGAGTACTTCTAGGTTTGGATAACCTAACCGCTAATACTATACTTAGATTGTCCTAGGCTTGGTCTTCTTCTTCTAAGACCTGCCCTACTCCCTTTATATTATAAAAGCTAATACTAAGATATTATTTGTAATATACTCTAGTAGGAACTAGCTATAGGTTTCCTAGATTTTACAGATCTTATTATAGTCTAATATCCTCCTAAGGTAGAAAAGGGTGCCCTACTTCTAGTAATCCTACTATATTCCCTTTTTATAAAGATACCTTAAGGAAACTAGGTTAGTAGCTACCTTAGGGTAGTATGCTATATAATTGAGCTGAAAGAGTACCCTTTTATACTAACTTAGGTATAGATATAGGAAAACTATCCTATATCCTTCGATCGGCAACTTGCTATTAGCTGCTATAAGGTAGTCCCCTTCCCCTACTTCCTTAAAGCTTTTAAATCTCTCTTGATTATTGAAAATATAGATAGAGGTACTGGAATCTAGGTAGGCTAAGTGCTTAAGAGGGTATTCGCTAACGCTGCTTACTTGTAGTATGCTCTTTGGTACTACGAACTTAATAGGAACCTAATTCTTGTTCTTCTTCTTAGGCATAGAAACAACTTCTACTATTAGTTTCGAAGCCTTTACTTTCTCCCTATACCCTATATACCTTTAGGCCTTCTACTTGTCTTTTAGCTCTTTTTAACAAGCTAATATCTTCGATCGAAGTTGCGAATCCTCCTTAATAGCTTATTTCACATACTTTTCTATATCTGGCCTTAGTTCCTAACCTTTACGCATGAGAGAGGGAAATAGATACTAATATACCTTCTAGTTGTACTAGATTGTTCTACAGATATACTTCTTATAATAAGAACCAGGTCTTCCTATAGGATAATTAGGTCCTAAGGCTTAGAGTGCTTCTAAGGCTCCCTGGAGATTTCGGTTACTATAGATATTAGCTCTCCCTTACTTAGAGGCCTCTTCTTATACGTCCTCTCCTCTTTTACCTTTCTTGCTAGCCCTATTAGGAAGAGGCTGGTTGCTATTTAGGGTAATATACGCGCCTCCTCTTCTTACTAGGTTCTTAGGCTTTAGCTTAGGAGGCTTATTAAACTTAAAGTCTTATAGGAAATTCCTTACTACTTTGTAGTAATCAAGGTTCTCCCTTTTAGCCTACTTCTCGAAGTTCCTTTATAAGGCTAATATCTAACCCTAGAACCTTTAAGTTACTCCTAAAAAGATTAGCAAGTCGTTAAACTATAGTTTAGGGTTAGCTATCCCTTTGACTTTATAATACTCCGCTAAGTATAGTAGCTTCTACTACTTTTCTATCTAGGTCCTCTAGTTACTAACTGCTTTTGCCTTACTAGCATTAAGGTACTTTTTATAGTCCTTATGTATTATCCTTATTTGCTTATAATCCTTTAAATATATTAACTTAATAAGGTTCTAATACTACTGGCGAAGGCTTTGCTTAGATAGGTAGTATAGATTTAGTATATAAGTCTCGACATACTCCCTAATCTACTTCTTAACCTCTATAACGTTATCCTAGTTATATTTCTAGTTTGCTATAGCAGTATTATACATTATTAAAATACTTTGGAAGGTAGCCCTCCCGTTAGCAGTTAAATCGGTATATACAATACCCTTACTAGAAAGAGGAGAAGGCCTATTGACATTCGCCTGCTCGATATGTTCTTCTATAAGCTATGCTCCCTAAGCAAGGCCGTAATACTAGCAGACGCGGGTCTAACAAGCAGTCTTGATATAGACGGTTAATAAGCCGAGAATAGGTATATTATCAAGGGTTAGAGGGACTGGATATCTACCTAATTCCTTAGTATTATTCGGGTCTATAAACTTGATTACCTTGCTTGTAATACGCCGAAGCTGCTGCTCGAAGTCGATCTACTGCTCTGGCTTAAAGAGAAGGATAGAGCCCTCTTTAGTAGCCTTCTTGTTGTTCTTGTTACTTAATATGATTGCGGCTACTAAGGTACGTTCTTAGATATCGTGATAATGATATATATACAAATACTAGGCTCGTCTACGCCAGGCTAACAACTTCTAACTGTTAATTATTGGAATCTATATGCTCTGATTAATCCCGTATACTAATATATGTTCTGTCTCCTTAACCTGCGCTCTAGCCGCCTAGGACCGAGATTTTCTCTATCCCCCCTATAACGTTTATAGGCCCTAAAGTAGGCTTAATCTACTCGATATAGGGAATCGTGGCTATATCCACCTTAATTGATCAGGGCCTCCCTATACCCTGCTCCCGAGTTGAACAAGGCAACCCTGTGCCCTGCTCCTATTAGGGATACCGAGGTTCTACCGGAGCGACACAAGCGCCACGTTGTCCAACAGAAGGTGCTATGCACCTACTAAGGCGCTCCTGCCGTGTAGAAGGCAGGAACGGTCCTGGAGGGTATATGTAGGGAAGGAAATTGCAAAGCCTTACCTACTGGACTAGAAATCAAATTATACGTTACCTACAACTGTAAGCCTTATAGGCCTATAAGACCTACTGAAAGCCGTGATATATAAGCTTAAAGCCCCTATAATATAGCGCTATAGCCTATAACTATACCGTTATATAAGGACTTTTATAGAGGGAATACAGTAAAGGGCCCTACTTTACTATATTAGCACATACCTAGGAAGTGCTATTTAGGCCATATTAACGCTGTTGCTGCCCCTACGTACCCTATACGACTACTACTAGTAGGCTATAGTGGTTACAGATCCTTATATAGGATTACCTATTCCAATAGGTTATAAGCCCGGATAGCCTGTGGGATAGTTATCGTTGGAGTCCAATTTCAAAGCGCTATCTCTACCTATATATATAGGGCTATTTAATCCTCTTATAGCTGAAAATATAGTACTATATTGGCCCTAAAAAGCTATATATTACATCTTATTGAAGGCTATTTAAGGACTAAAAAGCCTGAAAATCTAGAAGGAGAAATCGCTGAGAAATCTAAGTCCTATAGTATTGACGAGCATTTGGGGCTCTTATACGCTTAGGCTAGTATACTTACCTATACTAAAAGACCTTTCTACTTATAGCTGGAAGTAAAAAGGCAAGCGTTTTAGAATTTCTAGCGCTAAAGACCTATATTTCCCTACTATAGAGCCCTTTCTATAGATATATCTATAGGCGGTAGTTAAGTCCCTACGTCGAAGTCTCTAGTCCCTATCTTAGAGCCTAGTTTAGAATTTCTACTAGAAAGCCCTACTAAGTAGCAAGTAGGCAGCGCTATAAGCCTACTAAGCGCTAAGACTAGCCTAGAAAATCACTACTATAATTAGTGAGCTAGCTAATTAGCTTTAGTGAACTGGAAGCTAATTAAGTGCTTTAGCTAGCACTATGAAGTAAATAGTAGCCTATTTATAATGGCGGATCAAGCTCAAGGGAAGGGTATAGCGCCTAAAAGGGCTAGTAACCCAGCTGATCCAGGGCAATCTTCTAGGCCTCCACCACCTATACGAACCCTATCAGAAGATAAGGAAGATGGCGAAGACTATAGCGAGGTTATAGAAGTCCTAAAACAGTATATAAAATCTTATAAGCGAGTTATAGCTAGCCAATCTAGTGATATAAAAACACTACTTTTAAGTCTAAATACCCTAAAAGCCTCTGTCGAGGATAGTGTTAGCGCTATAAAGAATATATCTTCTACTTTAGCTTCTCTAACTAATAGTAGCAATGCTGCTGCTACTGGAAAGACTAGCTATAGTCCTAGATTTGTTCCTTTTAGCGGTACTATGGATTTAGATTCTCCTCCACGTCCCCCTAGGAAAGAGCCCTATCTAGGGCCGGCTGTAGATAATATAGCTACTAGTAATTTAGACCCCCCTATTGATATAGGGTCTAAGGAAGGCTTTAAGGATACTATTACTAGTAGTATAGTAAAGGAGCTTTCTAAAAAGGCCTATACTATACCGGACGATAGTAAGCTTAGCGGGGAAAGCAATTTTAAACAGTAGATTCAGGCTTTAAGTATAGTACTAAGAGCGTTAGGGATATCTAAATTTTTAGAAAACCCTGATATATCTAACACTTATAGCGACTCTGATCAAGCTGTTCTTTTAATGCTTCTACGCAATAGCTTATCTAGTGGCCCTAGGGCTGCTATATCGTAGATTTATATACCTTCTTAGGCCTTTAAGCTGCTTGTTAGGCAGTATAGCCGACCTATAGAGTCTAAAAAGAAGGAGGTCTATAACGAATTCCACGCCCTTACCTTTAGTACCTATAGAAAAGGCTTATCAGCTTTTGACGCTGAATTTAACGGCTATCTTGCTAAGCTTACCATAGCTAAAATAGATATAGATCCCTCTTTAATACTCAATCAGTATTTTAAAGCTCTAGAATCTAAGTTTCCTAGCTAGGTATCACGCCAAAAGAGCTCTATAAGACAGGCTAGAATGCTAGGTCTTATAGCATCTAGCCTTAATATAGAATATCTAATGGCTGATATTCTAGAAGAATCTAGGAACCTAGCTACATAGGCGTATAGAGCAGCTTACATAGCTCATATTTCTAATTCAACCCTAATTCAAATTCTAACCCTAGTAAGAAGGGTAAAAATAAGAAAAAGGGTAAGAAGAAGGCTAGTTATAATGTTAAAGGGCAGAATTATAGTGCTAAAAGTGCTGAACAAGCCTCCTTTATACTAGGGTCCTATAACCTAGCTATAGAAGAAGAAGAAGAGGAATCCGACTCTAGTTCTAATTCTAGTTCTTCTAGCGATTCTAATACCCAATTAGCACAGCTATTAGCGTTAAAAGGGTATAAGAAGCAAAAGGACTTTAAAGGAAAGGGGCTAAAAACCTCTTTTAATAACAAGGTAAGATATAAAGATAATCAGCCTAGAGGACGCCCTAGAGACCCCGCTCTTTATAATAGTTGGCTATACGATACGGGATCTACGGACTATATTAGTAATAGTAAAGAGCGGTTTACTACCTCTACGCCTAACACAGGCCAGTTACGCCCTATTAACACTGGAAATGGCCCTGTAAGCCCGGCTGGTATAGGCTTTATTATACTAGAAGTATTATCTAGAAAGGCCCCCCCTACCTATACTAAATTAGTATTGGATAACGTTTTATATATACCTAATATTGATATAAATATTATTAGTAGGGTTAGGCACTATGATTTAGGAGGTTGCCTTATAAAGGAAACCCTTTATAGGGGTGATAGACGCTGTATAGCTGTACTAGACTTTAAAAAATCAGGATTTTTTCTTGACGTTAAAGGCAGCTCCAAGCCTATATTACATGCAAATTTTACTTTTCCTTTAGGCCTTTCTAGTTATACTTCTAAAAGTATAGAGCCACAGCGTAATAAGATAGTAGTGGAAATTCCTTCTAATTCTATTAGAAAGGAAGACTTTAGACCTATTATAGAGGATGCTATAGTATCCGAAGCTATAGAGCCTAAAAAGCGCTATAAGCTAAGGAACTCTCCGGCTAAGGGTACTACTTTAGAAGGTGTAGGACCTTCTTTAAGGGGGAAAAGTCCCTGTAGGCCTATAGAGCCCTTAGCTACTGCCTAGGCCCCCTATTAAAGTCCCCGTAAGACTAGGGAGCCTAAGCCCTTAACTGGTACTAGAGACCTGCCCTATGTGCTAAGAGAGCCAGTTATAGAGGGGAATAAAGTAGTAGAAAAGGCTATATCTAGCCCTACTTCAAAGGAGCTTAATATAGGTCAGCAAGATTACTATAATTTACTTAATTTAGCTAAATTGTGGCACGTCAGGCTAGGCCATATAGGCCTATTTCTTTTTAAAAAGACCTCTAGTATTACTAAAGGGCTGCCTAATTTTGATAAAATAAAGGAAGCTCATTTTCACTGCTCTAGCTGTGATCGAGGTAAAGCAGTGAGAAGGGTTCGTAAGGCTTGAATACCTAACCTACCTAGGGTCTTAGACTCAATAGAGGGGGATACTGTTAAAATTAGGCCTAGGCCTTATAATAGAAACCCTATAGTATTACTTCTGGTTAACCGTAAAAGTAGGTATAGGTGGGTTTTTAACCTACCTAATAAATCAGGCCCTATAGTAGCTAATGCTATTAAGGGCTGTTTTAGGGGCCTAAGGAATGGTTTTGGTAGATATCCTACTAAATTCCACTTTAACGGAGGTACTGAAATAACTGATTTATTAACTACTTGGTTAGCTAAAAGAGGTATTAAATTTAGCCTTTCTGGCCCTATATCCACGAGCAGAACGGCTTAGTAGAACGATCAGTAAGAGTTATACTAGACCGTGTAAGGTGTACTATTCTTAGTAGCGCTTTAC
Source organism: Phyllachora maydis (assembly GCA_029339225.1). Taxonomy (NCBI): domain Eukaryota; kingdom Fungi; phylum Ascomycota; class Sordariomycetes; order Phyllachorales; family Phyllachoraceae; genus Phyllachora; species Phyllachora maydis. Next base: position 92,571 of record JAQQPM010000003.1, read on the forward strand.
CCTAGTATTTATAGTGCTTTGTACTGGAGGCTATAGTGGAATTAGTTAATAGTATAGCTATAACTAATAAGGAAACCACTCCTTTCCAGGCGCTATTTGACGAGCTAGAGCCTGGTATTCCACATATACCTAACCCAGAGCGCTATAGGGCTAAAGGCGCTAGAGGAGAGGCTATTATACCTCTAGAAAAACGGTCTAAATCGTTAAAATTTACCTCTAGAACGGAAGAGTGTAAATTACTCGCGGCATTAGGTTCTAAGACCTACCTAGTATATATACCGTCTAGAAGAGCAGTACTTAAAACCTCTGCTATTAAGTTTATAGAGGATAATACAGTACTAAGTCAGCCTACTGATAATACGGCTTAAGAGGGGGAATTAGTAGACCTAGACCTAGATTTAGAGAGGGCTGTTAGCCCGGACCCTTCTAATCTTAATACTGAAAAGCCCATTAGTATAGAAATAGGACCTAGTAAGCTAGAACCTTACGAATCTTCTTCTAATAGTGAATTAGATGAACCCTTACCGGATAAGCCTATAAATCCGGTTATAGTAGAGTCTACTAGGCCTACTATATCTATTAGAAAGCCTGAATTACCAGAGGCGTTTCCCCAAACTATAGAGCCCATTTTTTACACCTAAGCCTATAGAAGTTATAGCGCCTAATCAGCCTATAACGAACGAACCTCTTGATAATAGTGATCTTATTTCAGAGGGGGATAAAATGCAGCTCAATTACTATAAGCTTTTAGCTAAGACTAGTAGCTATATACTGTCTTTTATCTATAAGGCTCGAAAAAGGGTAATATCCAAGGATAGTACGCCTACTACTTATAAGCAAGTCTTAAAACTAACTAAAGATAAGCGTAGTAAAGAGTTAGAGGCTATTACCAAGGAATTTATCCAGTTATTAGAGCTAGGGGTTTTTAAATTCCTACCTAGAAGTCTATTACCTTCTAACCGTAAGCTTATTACCTGTCGAAACGTTCTTAAGGTTAAAAAGGACGCTAAAAACAGGCCTATTAAGTATAAATCTCGGTTAGTAGCTAGGGGCTTTATACAGGTAGAAGGCCTAGATTATACTGTAACCTACGCCTCTACTAGTATACCACCTACTTGGCATATACTTCTAGCTATAGGTGCAGACTGGGAAATAGAACAAGCTGACTTTATAGGGGCATTTCTGAATAGCGCTCTTAGAAAAGAAATATATATAGAAATCCCTAAAGGACTATTAGACCTAGCGGCTTCTAATAAGGCTATTTATAAGCTTTCACTGAAATACAGCTATAATCCTTCTACTCCTAATATTATTAAACTATCTAAAGCGTTATACGGTCTGAAACAAAGCCCTAGAGAGTAGCAAGATAAGCTTAAAATCTTACTTAAGAGCCTAGGCTATCTCCCTCTTATTTCAGATCCAGGGGTCTTCTATAATGCTAAAACCTGCCACTTTATCGTTACCTATATAGATGACTATCTATTTATAGGGCCTAATATAGGCTATATAACTGATTTAAAGAAACGGCTTAATAAGGTCTACGCTATAGAAGACTTAGGGCCTGCCGCCTATTTCCTAGGCGTGCAAATTATAAGGGATAGACCTAATAGGCGCCTGTAGCTTAACCAGTTATAGTATATAGAAGAGGCGGTTAGCTGCTTTAACTTAGCCGATTCTAAGCCTATATCTATTCCCTTATAGCCGGGGCTAGTAAGTCAACTTCAACTAGAGGAAGATATTGCTAGCTACCTCTGTAATTCTACGGAAATTAAGCTCTATTAAAGCCTAGTAGGAATAGCTATGTATATAATGCTCCTTACTAGGGTAGATATTAGCTTTACCGTACAGTAGCTCTCTAGGTCTTTAAATAGACCTACAAAGTCACACTTAAACGCTGCTAAAAATCTTTTTAAGTATCTTAATAGTACTAAAGACTATAGCATCTGTTTAAGCCATGATAGAAATATAGTAGCTGATCTAGGGCCTAAGCTTAGTAGTAATAGTAATATAACTATTAAGCTTAGTAGAGACTTTTACTCTAAGGAAGGGCCTAGGCCCCTAACTACTACCTCTACTACTATAGTAGATTCTAGAAATGGTAAAGGTAGTAGCTGGACTTCTATAATTAATAGTAGTCTAGTCCCTATAGGCTTTAGTGATTCTGATTTTGCAGGGGATAAGGCTACTAGTAAATCCACCTATGGCTATCTATATAAGTTAGCTAGCGGGCCTATTAGCTGGAAAACGAAAAGAGCTACTACTATTGCTCTTTCTACCCTAGAAGCTGAAACTAATGGACTTACAGAGGCTATACGCGAAGTACAGTGGATTATGGGGCTATTTTTTGAACTCTATAGGCCTATAGACTACCTTATTACCCTTTATGGAGATAATTAGGGCTCTATTACAGTAGCTAATAACCCTGCTCTACACGCTAGAACTAAGCATACCCTGCTGAAATTCCAGTACGTTAGAGAGCGGGTTAAGGCTAAAATAGTTACTATCATATATCCTAATACTAAGTATATGCCGGCTGACAGACTTACTAAAGCCCTACCAGTTAGTGGCTTTCAGTCTTTTATCAGGCTTTTAGGCCTACAACCTAAAGGAGCTTTTTACTAAGCTACCCTCTACCCCTATATATATATTCTATACTATATATATAGAAGGCCTGGCTTAGCCTGATTAGCTTATAAGACCAGTCAATAGTACCGGCTACTTTACAGCCCTCTAGAATCACCTAATTCCTCTACATAGCCTTAAAAGGCTTATAAGGTCCTAGCTACTGTAGTATAGTTCTATAGGCGCCCTTATGCTGGCATTAGCTCCCTGCGGCGTTAGGGAGACCTATATTACTCTAGCTACGTCTAGAAGTACTCTAGTATATAGTATAGCTATATTTGGAAAATATAGGCTCCGGCTATTACTATTAGTATACTTTCCTTCAGAGGGGGATTCTCTATGTAACTACCTGTTATTTCCTTACTAGAACTTGCTGAAAGAACGGAGTAAAAAAGGGCATAAAATTTAAAACCGTGCTAAAAATCGTTTTCTCAATAAGAGGATAAAGGCGTTTATAAGCCCTTTACTCCTTCTATACTCTAGTACGTCTATCAGTCGCTAGGGTATAGAATATTTAGATATTATATATTACTATACGCTTTAAAGCTATAGTACCTATACCTTTAAATAGGTTAAAAGTTTGATTTCAACATTATATATATTCTTACTTCTTTCTATATATAATAGGGGTTTTGTCGGTAGTCTCCGTGTATGTATATAAAGGGGTAACCAAAAGGTAAATCGATTGGTGGATAGAAGTCTGTCTGCTCTAACTACCTAGTTGGGATAGTCCCTATTATGAATACTATGTGCGACGATCGGATATGATCGTCGTATTGAATATAATAATCGCAGAGCGACAGCTTATTAGGATCGAGCTATTAGTGCTTGGAAAGAGCGCTATAAGCTCTTATTATAAACCCTATATTCGTATTGCTAATCAGAGCTCGTTAAAGCTCTAAACGCTGCAATTACCTGATGCTAAACGTTATCTGTGCCTTAGTTCCGATACTGGCTATCTTTTCTTTTCGGTAAAGGACTATCTATTAATCAATACTCTAAAAGGGATGATAAAGGAGATATCAGTGCTTGAAACGATTTCGTATAAACGCATTGTCTACTGCCTATATAGCTGCTAATAGCCACGTTGCTTAAAAGGGGTAGACCGTGCGTACAACTGTGTATAGGGATTAGTAAGCTCTTTGCTCTATATAGGGGAATCAATAATAGGTTTGTATAATAAGACCTTAAAGTCAGAATAATAGATTATACAATAGTTAGGAATAATAGTAGAGGGGGAGGAAGTTAGTATTATAGCGCTCTTTACCTATAGGCTCTTTGTTCCTCTATATATATAGAAAGGGCGTACTACCCTTGTAGCTCGGGCTTCCTCTTTCCTTATATAATAGTAGTAACAGTAATAACAGTAATAATAGTAATAACAATAATACTAATAAGTATGCTAGCGAGTGTAGGGACTGCCGTTTGTTACTTATATACTGACTTAAATTAAGTATCGTTATTTAGTAATGTTACTACCATACTAGACACGTTCTTTACGTGTATAGAAGTGCCGCCTCTACTTACTAAAGCGTCGGGTACCGCCGCTGCTACGCCTGCTAAGGCCGCTAATACCGCTGCCGCTAAGGCCGCCGAGATCCCCGACGCTGCTGCTACACCTGCCGCTACCGCCGATGCCACTGTTACCGCCAAGGCCGCCGCCGCCAAGCCTCCTGGCGCTGCTATTGCCGCTGCTGCTATTGTCGACGATATCGATAATGCCGTCCCTTCTATTGTTTTTAGTATATTCTATCGTCTGTTCCTTATACTTGTTATTTACTGATATACTTGCTTAGCTGTCTTTTAAGAAACGGCGTTATCCGCTTATACAGCTTTACATACTAAGGCTAAGGCTAAGGCCAAGGCTTAAGAAGAAGAAGAAGAAGAAGAAGGAGAAGAAGAAAAAGATAAGGAAGTAGTAGAGGAAGAGAAGGATATAGAGGGCAGGAGTAAGGAGGATAAAGGTTTGTATACTTGCTTCGAGCTCCTATTGCTATATCTAACTATTAGTATAGTAGCTACTTTGTATATACCCTCTAAGGGCAATAGCTAAGTTATAGCCTAGTTCTAGTATTAATGTAGTAGGTCGTCTTTATTAGTTATTTAGATATAGTGCCTAATACTTGCCTATTAGTTGTAATATAGCGTTATATATATATTGCTAGTATAAAACGTACGTCCTACTGCCTAGGGTACCTCCGCTTGGCCTTAAATGGCAAAAACCCGGCTATAGCGCTGGACAAGCTATATATCAGGCCGCTTGGCCAGTACTACTATAGCTATAGCTTGGGCTATAGCTACCGCCCTATATAAGTGCATCCTCCGCTTGAATGCACTTTCGTTGCTATATCGTAGGCTCCTAGCTAATATTGTACCTAGCCTAGTAGAGATTAAGCCTATAGTACGCTGTTTCCTAGTGCGATATGTTAATCCTAGTTGTCTTATATTAGTAAGCGTTTGTTGCTGTATTATCCGCTTAATATACCTTACTAATCTAGCATCTAGGAACTTAGTAATTAGCGCTAGGGCACTCGCCGTACTCTATAGGTATAGGAGGAGGATCAGGCCCTCCTAAGCAGTAGTAATACCAGTATATATATAATATCGGGGATAGAGAGGAAGGAGGAGGCTAAACGGGCTATCCTGCACTTTATCAAGCTGGTATTTACAGGACAGTAAGCTTGGTTTAAGCGGCTATTAGTACGTTGTTTGCGTGCCTAGGGACGTGTCCTCTATAATTAAAAGTTTTTGCTTTACTGTATTATATTCCGCTTATGCTCTTCTAATTGTCGCATTATATACTCCCTATACTATATCTATACATTCCCTTGACTTTCTTTCTTTTCTTGATAGCGGCTGGTATATAGTTGTACGACTATATAGCTGCTATATACCGCTATTGCAGCGCGTCTTTGCTAGCGTTAGTACTGCCCTATACGCAAACTGCGCGCTTGACCTAGCCTTCTATATATACGTCAATCTCGTTAGTCGAAATTAGGGTTCCTAGTGCCTTATTAGGCACTGCCTTTGTCATTGTATCTAATGGGTTATTGTTGCTATAAATCCAGCGTACTTCCTTGATTTCTCTGCTCTTATAGCTCTTATAAAGGGCTATTATATTAATTATTAAACGCTTTTCAGTTGTACTTCCTAATTTGACCAAATACTTGTAAAGGCTGAAAGAGTTAGTATAGAGAACCAAAGGTGGACCTAAACCTAGGTTAAGGCGTTTATAGACCTTTTTAAGCATTTAATTTAGAATATAAGTAACGTCGAAGCCTTGGCTTATCCTATAAATCTCGCTTACTAGTATACTCCGGGTTACTCGCTTGTACTTCGTAGAGGACTAGTATACGACGTTACTATGTAGCCGAAATGTCGTCCTTTACTTGTTAGTACTTTTGTTTCTAAGAATAATTATAAACCTAATCTATAAGCTTAGATCCTGGTTATTAGCGAAAGAGCTATTAATGAAGATAAAGAGCTTAAGGGTACTTAGGTTAAGAGAAATATAGTATAACCTGTGCTTAGGATTGTCGATTTGCTACTGAATCCGCTTATTTAAGGCGTTAATATCTGCTTACTGTAGCTCGATAGCTTGTGCTGTATAGGCGTAGTTGAATGCCGCCTCTAGCTAGCATGTCAAAGCAATATATACTCTATATACTTACTGCTTTATATACGCCTTCTTTCGCTTAGGGTATGTAGACCTTTTAGTAGGGATAAGTTATAGCTTTCCGGCCTATCCCTTTTATCGTACAATAAGGTAGTCGTCTTAGACCTCTACCCTATAGCTGTTAAAATCGCCGGAATCTCTGGCTGCTAAAATCGTTAGGGGCTTTGCCTGAAAGCCTGCTCTTTAGAGCTCTGTTTCCTCTTTCTAGAGGAATTCCTTAGTGCTAAGGTTAAGCGTATCGTCTGTTTATAGCGCTATAATGCTAAAGTACTTACCCAGATTAGTTAATAAGAGGTAGAGATTGTAAGGGGAACTGCCTATTTGCATATGTTCTTTATACTATTGCATATATATTAGGAACTAGTAAAGACCGCTCTCGGCGATCCTATATAAAGGTTTCCTAATACATATAACATGCCCTTCTAGGTAATTATAGCGCAGCTTATAGGGCAGCCTTATATAGATCAGCCTTGTTAGCTCTAACTATAACTATGTATATGCCTGTATAATATCGCGTATTATAATTATATAGTTGAGCTATAATTGTAGTGTTAGTGCTAGGGTAAGAAGCAGATATTGCGAGTATTTTTGGATCGTTGGCGATTATATAAGTATTTTCTTTTTATTAGCATTACTATAGCCTTGTACTATAAGGTATGACTTTTCGTATAGGTAAGGCGTATATTTCTCTTTAACTTCCCTTATAAGCCTATATCTAAAGATATAGATCCTTTTAAGATCCGGCGTCTAGGGTACTACCTTAAGTACTCCTATTTCGATTAGGGACTCTATCTCTTTAGCGTCTAACTGCTTAAAGGGAGCTCTAGGTACTGTAATTACTCCTTATTTTCGGAGTTTAACGGCTAAAGTATAGTCCTTCTTTTCTTTTTCGGATATATATTACGCTGCCCCTGAACGTATAACGCGCTTTTTAGGGTTAGGATTTCAGCTTGCTTTGTTTTTCGCCCCTAAAGGTCTGCTGCGTCTTCTGCCTTATAGTAGGGCAGGGTACTTGAGTACTTAGGGCGCTGATTAGTCCTCTTCCCGATCGCCTATTACTTTACTATTGCTGCTTAAGAGCTTAGTAAGCTGGTTATACAGCTTAACTACTATATTGCGAAAGGTTACTAGCCTATTTGCCATATCGACTATAACCTCTATATTGGTTATATTAAGTACTTTGTAGGGCCCTTGCTACCCCTTATACTCTCTATATACTAGAACCTCTGCTTTTAAGGGCAGTGAAAGCGGTAACGTGTTGGTTGTATCTGGCCTGTTTTGCTATACTAATACGTCGTTGATCTTTTGCCGGTCTCTGATTCTTTGTAGCTTAGCTATTATAGCTTATACTGCTCTTACATGCTATATTTGTATTAGGGAAGGGGGCAAATCCATTTTAAATCTTAGATACGCTCTAAAGACTAGTAGTGTTAGTATAAGTCCGTTTAGGCTGGCTATATTATTAACTGTACTTACTGCGCTCTAGAGGCAGGCTTTTAGCGAGACTATGCCCTTTGTTTCCTTTAAGATGATCTTATATACTCTGTATAGTAGCGTATAATAGCGCTCTAGATATCTGATTAACTAGTAAGCCTCGACTAGGATAATATAAATAGTGATCCTAGTAAGCTTAGCTTCTACCTAGAACTCCTTAGCTATAAAGTTAGTCCCTTGGTTATAGTATGAGATATTAGGTAGGCCGAGGTAGGTATTGATCTAGCACTCCTTTAAGCGCTCCTATATTTCCTTTTCTATCTATATGTTTAGGAACCTTACTGTCTAAAACAAAGTAGTAGAATCGATTATATAAAGGCATTTACGGCTTACTAAGTCGACTATATCTACTAATACCTCTTTATTAAAAGAGAAGTTATTATATGCTTAAAGCGAGAGTCGAAAGCGCTAAGGTACTGCTCCTTTAATTTAATAATAGTGGAAGTTGTCGTTTAGTAGCTTAATAGCCGCTATATCGATATCCTGGTAGTTACGGCTTAGGATTTTATAAAGCTTGTTGGCCCTAGGGTAGCCAAATCGTTAATGGAGTTGCCGGAGCGTAGCTTTGGTTAATTAATGCTTTAGCAGCTTATCTAGTCTAGTAAAGTAAGTGGCTATTGCAATTTTGCAACCCTAAATCAGTATCTATAGATGGCTCTATTTACGGGCTACTTGAATATGCACTCCCGTTTTATTGTTCCTAAGCTTGTTATCTATATTGTTTAGGTAAATGCCGAGGTTATCTATGTCCTTAAGGCATAGTAGAAAAGGCGTTTATAGATCTAATATATAGAACGTTACTATACTAAAAGGGGTATCTATGCTTATAGTACTAAGGGACTTTAGTAGCTTGCTACTACTAAAGACAATAGACGTTTTGCCGGCTTATTTTCAGTTAAGTATAAGCCTAGGGAGCTGGCGTTATAGTACTAGAAACTGCTTAAACCTGGCAGTTAAGATATCCGCCGCTCCTATATCTAGTAGGATACCTTGGAATTCTTCTGCCGAATATCTGTTAAGCATAAAAATCTAATTTAACTACTTACCTAGTAGGTTTAATCTAGGATTATACCTAGTAATCAAGTGTTTAAAAGCATCTTCTTAAAGGTAGGTTGCTATATAATATACTATACTTAGTCTTATATCTTTGTTGCTGGATTCTTCCTTGGAATTATCGACTAAGTACTACGTTAGCTGCTTGTTTTCCTTTTTAGAATCCGATCCTTCTATGTTAACTAAGAAGGCTTAGTAGCGACCCTTATCCTTCGATTATATAATTCTATAACTCTTTAACTACCGCTTCTTCTGCTTGTTTTAAACAGCCTTTAGGTGATTTGTAGATCGGTAACCTTCTTCCCTACAGATCTTATAGCAGGTCTGCTTTACCTCTTTACCTCTCTTCTAGTAGCTTATATTCTATACCTAAGCCCTTCTTATCAGGCTATCTTATACTTGGCTATACTTCTGGTTGTTGTATTATCGGTCTGTTATAAACGCTGATAAGCCCTTTTTCCGTATATAAATGGCAAGGGCTGTTCGGAGTTAAGAGTAGAGCTTGTTAAAGTTAAGTTCTGGCTTTAATAGCGTACTATTAAGCCTAGATACGCCAGTTACTGCTTGAATTAGTATAGAAACCAGTATTTCGTTATTGTACTTTATACTAAGGCTCTTTTACAACTATACTAATTTCTCGAATAACGCTTTAAGGATATCTATCTTTGATTTTCTAGAGTTCTTAGGTATATTGGATACTATATTGAAAGTGATTATGCTCTGTTTATTAAAGCATTCCAAGTACATTACCTTAATAACGAAGTAACCCTAGAGGCGACTGTATATAGTAGTAAAAGACGTTCTGTTTGATATATACTATATATACCAATCTCTTATATACCTAGAAAGTATTAAAGGGAATACATAATAGAGCTAACTATACTCTATCTATAGGGAGTAGCACTACTATAGGAAGAACTTGACTTTATTATCTAGAATCTCGGTATCCTTACTACTATAGTTTCCCTGCTTATCCTATAACTTTGTAAAGGTACTTACTAACTTGCTATTAATATTCTAAACCTGGCCTTTAACAGGTAGAAGGTATATATAATTAGTGCTTTCTATATATACTTGTTAAACGTACAAAATAAGCTATAGCGCTCTAACGGTTATAGCTTAGGCAAAACGGATTTCAGTTCTCGAACTACCAGATATATAGCTATATTCTGAGGGTGGACCCACTTTTGTGGATACTGCTGACTAAGCTATATATTCCACTATATAGCCTAGAAATAGCTTTAAAAGGCTTTTCTATTTTTAGATTTATGCCCCACTTTTGTAGAGACAGCCTCCTTAGGCTGTATAAGCGCTAGAAATAGCCTTAAAAGGCTCTTCTACTAGGTCACCTACCTACCCTGTACCTACCCTGCACCGCAGGAGCGAAAACAGAACTTACAGGAAAAGTCGTGCGGCTTACCCTGCAGCTTAGGTAGCCGTAAGTCGATTTTTTAAAATCGCCAGCTTATTTGGTTTTTCGGGAAGGCGCCATGCACCTACTAAGGCGCTCCTGCCGTATGGAAGGCAGGAACGGTCCCAGAGGGTATATATAGGGAAGGAAATTGCGAAGCCTTACCTACTTAGACTAGAAATCAAGTTACTACGTTACCTACAACTATAAGCCTTATAGGCCTATAAGACCCACTGAAAGCCGTGATATATAAGCTTAAAGCCCCTATAATATAGCGCTATAGCCTATAACTATACCGTTATATAAGGACTTTTATAGAGGGAATATAGTAAAGGGCCCTACTTTACTATATTAGCACATACCTAGGAAGTGCTTTTTAGGCCATATCAACGCTGTTGCTGCCCCTACATACCCTATACGACTACTACTAGTAGGCTATAGTGGTTACAGATCCTTATATAGGATTACCCATTCTAATAGGTTATAAGCCCGGATAGCCTGTGGGATAGTTATCGTTGGAGTCCAATTTCAAAGCGCTACCTCTACCTATATATATAGGGCTATTTAAGCCTCTTATAGCTGAAAATATAGTACTATATTAGCCCTAAAAAGCTATATATTACATCTTATTAAAGGCTATTTAAGGACTAAAAAGCCTGAAAATCTAGAAGGAGAAATCGCTGAGAAATCTAAGTCCTATAGTATTGACGAGCATTTGGGGCTCTTATACACTTAGGCTAGTATACTTACCTAGACTAAAAGACCTTTCTACTTATAGCTAGAAGTAGAAAGGCTAGCGTTTTAGAATTTCTAGCGCTAAAGACCTATATTTCCCTACTATAGAGCCCTTTCTATAGATATATCTATAGGCGGTAGTTAAGTCCCTACGTCGAAGTCTCTAGCCCTTAGAGCCTAGTTTAGAATTTCTACTAGAAAGCCCTACTAAGTAGCAAGTAGGCAGCGCTATAAACCTACTAAGCGCTAAGACTAGCCTAGAAAATCACTACTATAATTAGTAAGCTAGCTAATTAGCTTTAGTGAACTGGAAGCTAATTAAGTGCTTTAGCTAGCACTATAAAGTAAATAGTAGCCTATTTACAATGGCGGATCAAGCTAAAGGGAAGGGTATAGCGCCAAAAAGGGCTAGTAACCCAGCTGATCTAGGGCAATCTTCTAGGCCTCCACCACCTATACAAACCCTATCAGAAGATAAGGAAGATGGCGAAGACTATAACGAGGTTATAGAAGTCCTAAAACAGCATATAAAATCTCATGAGCAAGTTATAGCTAGCTAATCTAGTGATATAAAAACACTACTTCTAAGTCTAAATACCCTAAAAGCCTCTGTTAAGGATAGCGTTAGCACTATAAAGAATATATCTTCTACTTTAGCTCCTTTAACTAATAGTAGTAACGCTGCGGCTACTACTATTGGAAAAACTAGCTATAGTCCTAGATTTGATCCTTTTAGCGGTACTATAGATTTAGATTCTCCTCCACGTCCCCCTAGGAAAGAGCCCCATCTAGGGCCGGCTGTTAATTCAGCTACTAGTAACTTAGACCCCCCTATAGATACAGGGTCTAAGGAAGGCTTTAAGGATACTATTACTAGTAGTATAGTAAAGGAGCTTTCTAAAAAGGCCTATACTATACCGGACGATAGTAAGCTTAGCGGGGAAAGTAATTTTGAACAGTGGATTCAGGCTTTAAGTATAGTGCTAAGAGCGTTAGGGATATCTAATTTTTTAGAAAACCCTGATATATCTAACACTTATAGCAACTCTGATCAAGCTATTCTTTTAATGCTTCTACGCGATAGCTTATCTAGTGGCCCTAAGGCTGCTATATCGTGGATTTATATACCTTCTAAGGCCTTTAAGCTGCTTGTTAGGCAGTATAGCCGACCTATAGAGTCTAAAAAGGAGGACGTCTATAACGAATTCCACGCCCTTACCTTTAGTACCTATAAAAAAGGCTTATCAGCTTTTAACGCTGAATTTAACGGCTATCTTGCTAAGCTTACTATAGCTAAGATAGATATAGATCCCTCTTTAATACTAAATCAGTATTTTAAGACTCTAGAATCTAAGTTTCCTAGCTGGGTATCACGCTAAGAGAGCTCTATAAGACAGGCTAGAATGCTAGGCCTTACAGCCTCTAGCCTTAATAATGAATATCTAATGGCTGATATTTTAGAAGAATCTAGGAACCCGGCTACAGAGGCGTATAGAGCAGCTCACGTAGCTAATAGCTCTAATTCAACCCCTAATTCAAATTCTAACCCTAGTAAGAAGGGTAAAAATAAGAAAAAGGGTAAGAAGAAGGCTAGTTATAATGTTAAAGGGCAGAATTATAGTGCTAAAAGTGCTGAACAAGCCTCCTTTATGCTAGGGTCCTATAACCTAGCTATAGAAGAAGAAGAAGAGGAATCCGACTCTAGTTCCAATTCTAGTTCTTCTAGCGATTCTAATACCCAATTAGCACAGCTATTAGCGTTAAAAGGGTATAAGAAGCGTAAGGACTTTAAAGGAAAAGGCCTAAAAACCTCTTCTAATAATAAGGCAAAATATAAAGATAATAAGCCTAGAAGACGCCCTAGAGACCCCGCTCTTTATAATAGTTGGCTATACGATACGGGATCTACGGACTATATCAGTAATAGTAAAGAGCGGTTTACTACCTTTACGCCTAACATAGGCCAGTTACGCCCTATTAACACTTGAAATGGCCCTGTAAGCCCGGCTGGTATAGGCTCTATTATACTAGAAGTATTATCTAGAAAGGCCCCCCCTACCTATACTAAATTAGTATTAGATAACGTCTTATACCTACCTAATATTAATATAAATATTGTTAGTGGGGTTAGGCACTATGATTCGGGAGGTTGCCTTATAAAGGAAACCCTTTACGGGGGTGATAGACGCTGTATAGCTGTACTAGACTTTAAGAAATCAGGATTTTTTCTTGACGTTAAAGGCAGCTCTAAGCCTATATTACATGCAAATTTTGCTTTTCCTTTAGGCCTTTCTAGTTATACTACTAAAAGTATAGAGCTGCAGCGTAATAAGATAGTAGTGGAAATTCCTTCTAATTCTATTAGAAAGGAAGACTATAGACCTATTATAGAGGATGCTATAGTATCTGAAGCTATAGAGCCTAATAAGCGCTATAAGCTAAGGAATTCTCCGGCTAAGGGTACTACTTTAGAAGGTGTAGGACCTTCTTTAAGGGGGAAAAGGCCCGGTAGGCCTGTAGAGCCCTTAGCCACTGCCTAGGCCCCCTATCAAAGTCCCTGTGAGACTAGGGAGCCTGAGCCCTTAACTGGCACTGGAGACCTGCCCTGTGTGCTAAGAGAGCCAGTTATAGAGGGGAATAAAGTAGTAGAAAAGGCTATATCTAGCCCTACTTTAAAGGAGCCTAATATAGGTCAGCGAGATTACTATAATCTACTTAATTTAGCTAAATTGTGGCACGTTAGGCTAGGCCATATAGGCCTATGTCTTTTGAAAAAGACCTCTAGTATTACTAAAGGGCTGCCTAATTTTGATAAAATAAAGGAAGCTGATTTTCACTGCTCTAGCTGTGATCGAGGTAAAGCAGTGAGAAGGGTTAGTAAGGCTTTAATACCTAACCCACCTAGGGTCTTAGACTCAATAGAGGGCGATACTGTTAAAATTAGGCCTAGGCCTTATAATAGAAACCCTATAGTCTTACTTCTAGTTGACCGTAAAAGTAGGTATAGGTGGGTTTTTAACCTACCTAATAAATCAGGCCCTATAGTAGCTAACGCTATTAAGGGCTTTTTTAGGGGCCTAAGGAATGGATTTGGTAGATATCCTACTAAATTCCACTTTGACGGAGGTACTGAAATAACTGATTTATTAACTACTTGGTTAGCTAAAAGGGGTATTAAATTTAGCACTTCTGCCCCCTATATCCACAAGCAGAACGGCTTAGTAGAACGATCAGTTAGAGTTATATTAGACTGTGTAAGGTGTACTATTCTTAGTAGCGCTTTACCCTAGTATTTATGGTGCTTTATACTGGAGGCTATAGTGGAATTAGTTAATAGTACAGCTATAACTAATAAGGAAACCACTCCTTTCCAGGCGCTATTTGACAAGCTAGAGCCTGGTATTCCACATATACCTAACCCAGAGCGCTATAGGGCTATAGGCACTAGAGGAGAGGCTATTATACCTCTAGAAAAACGGTCTAAATTGTTAAAATTTACCTCTAGAACGGAAGAGTGTAAATTACTAGCGGTATTAGGTTCTAAGACCTACCTAGTATATATACCGTCTAGAAGAGCAGTACTTAAAACCTCTACTATTAAATTCATAGAGGATAATACAGTACTTAGTCAGCCTACTAATAATACAGCTTTAGAGGGGGAATTAGTAGACCTAGACCTAGATTTAGAGGGGGCTGTCAGCCCGGACCGTTCTAATCTTAATACTGAAAAGCCTATTAGTATAGAAATAGGACCTAGTAAGCTAGAAACCTACGAATCTTCTTCCGATAGTGAATTAGATGAACCCTCACTGGATAAGCCTATAAATCCGGTTATAGTAGAGTCTACTAGGCCTACTATATCTATTAGAAAGCCTGAATTACTAGAGGCGTTTCCCCAAACTATAGAGCCTATTTTTACACCTAAGCCTATAGAAGTTATAGCGCCTAATCAGCCTATAACGAACGAACCTCTTGATAATAGTGATCTTATTTCAGAGGGGGATAAAATGCAGCTCGATTACTATAAGCTTTTAGCTAAGACTAGTAGCTATATACTGTCTTTTGTCTATAAGGCTCGAAAAAGGGTAATATCTAAGGATAGTACGCCTGCTACTTATAAGCAAGTCTTAAAACTACCTAGAGATGAGCGTAGTAAGTGGTTAGAGGCTATTACTAAGGAATTTATCCAGTTATTAGAGCTAGGGGTTTTTAAATTCCTACCTAGGAGTCTATTACCTTCTAACCGTAAGCTTATTACCTGTCGAAACGTTCTTAAGGTTAAAAAGGACGCTAAAAACAGGCCTATTAAGTATAAATCTCGGTTAGTAGCTAGGGGCTTTATGCAGGTAGAAGGCCTAGATTACACTGTAACCCACGCCTCTACTAGTATACCACCTACTTGGCGTATACTTCTGGCTATAGGTGCTGTTCTAGACTGGGAAATAGAACAAGCTGACTTTATAGGGGCATTTCTTAATAGCGCTCTTAGAGAAGAAATATATATGGAAATCCCTGAAGGACTATTAGACCTAGCGGCTTCTAATAAGGCTATTTATAAGCTTTTACTGAAATACGGCTATAATCCTTCTACTCCTAATATTATTAAACTATCTAAAGCGTTATACAGTCTAAAACAAAGCCCTAGAGAGTGGCAAGATAAGCTTAAAATCTTACTTAAGAGCCTAGGCTATCTCCCTCTTATTTCAGATCCAGGGGTCTTCTATAATGCTAAAACCTGCCACTTTATCGTTACCTATATAGATGACTGTCTATTTATAGGGCCTAATATAGGCTATATAACTGATTTAAAGAAACGGCTTAATAAGGTCTACGCTATAGAAGACTTAGGGCCTGCTGCCTATTTCCTAGGCGTGTAAATTATAAGGGATAGACCTAATAGGCGCCTATGGCTTAACCAGTCACAGTATGTAGAAGAGGCGGTTAGCCGCTTTAACTTAGCCGATTCTAAGCCTATATCTATTCCCTTATAGCCGGGGCTAGTAAGTCAACTTCAACTAGAGGAAGATATTACTAGCCACCTCTGTAATTCTACGGAAATTAAGCTCTATTAAAGCCTAGTAGGAACAGCTATGTATATAATGCTCCTTACTAGGGTAGATATTAGCTTTACCGTATAGTAGCTCTCTAGGTCTTTAAATAGACCTACAAAATCACACTTAAACGCTGCTAAAAATCTTTTTAAGTATCTTAATAGTACTAAAGACTATAGCATCTGTTTTAGCTGTAACGGAAATACAGTAGCTGATCTAGGGCCTAAGCTTAGTAATAGTAGTAATACAACTACTAAGCTTAGTAGAGACTTTCACTCTAAGGAAGGGTCTAGGCCCCTAACTACTACCTCTACTACTATAGTAGATTCTAGAAATAGTAAAGGTAGTAGCCGGACTTCTATAATTAATAGTAGTCTAGTCCCTATAGGCTTTAGTGATTCTGATTTTGCAGGGGATAAGGCTACTAGTAAATCCACCTACGGCTATCTATATAAGTTAGCCGGTAGGCCTATTAGCTGGAAAACGAAAAGAGCTACTACTATTGCTCTCTCTACCCTAGAAGCTGAAATGAATGGACTTACAGAGGCTATACGCGAAGTACAGTGGATTATAGGGCTATTTTCTGAACTTTACAGACCTATAGACTACCCTATTACTCTCTATGGAGATAATCAGGGCTCTATAATGGTGGCTAATAACCCAGCGCTATACGCTAGAACTAAGCATACCCTGCTAAAATTCCGGTACGTTAGAGAGCAGGTTAAGGCTAAAATAGTCACTATTATATATCTTAATACTAAGTGTATGCCGGCTGACGGACTTACTAAAGCCCTACTAGTTAGTGGCTTTCAGTCTTTTATCAGGCTCTTAGGCCTACAACCTAAGGGAGCTTTTTACTAAGCTACCCTCTACCCCTATATATATATTCTATACTATATATATAGAAGGCCTGGCTTAGCCTGATTAGCTTATAAGACCAGTCAATAGTACCGGCTACTTTACAGCCCCCTGGAATCACCTAATTCCTCTATATAGCCTTAAAAGGCTTATAAGGTCCTAGCTACTATAGTACAGTTCTATAGGCGCCCTTGTGCTGGCATCAGCTCCCTGCGGCGTTAGGGAGGCCTATATTACTCTAGCTACGTCTAGAAGTACTCTAGTATATAGTATAGCTATATTTGGGAAATATAGGCTCCGGCTATTACTAGTAGTATACTTTCCTTTAGAGGGGGATTCTCTATGTAACCTGTTATTTCCTTACTATATCTTGAAACAACGGAGTAAAAAAGGGCATAAAATTTAAAACCGTGCTAAAAATCGTTTTCTCTATAAGAGGATAAAGGCGTTTATAAGCCCTTTACTCCTTCTATACTCTAGTGCGTCTATCAGTCGCTAGGGTATAGAATATTTAGATATTATATATTACTATACGCTTTAAAGCTATAGTACCCATACCTTTAAATAGGTTATAGGTTTGATTTCAACATTATATATATTCTTACTTCTTTCTATATATAATAGGGGTTTATCCTATATATATATAAGGGCATAACCCCTTTGTCTAACGGAATAGTTTTGCTCTTACGTTCTTATTTCTTAGGATTCTTCTATTCTTTACCTATATATAGCTTTCTAAGGCTTATAAAGGAACAGAAGAATAGAGGGGGTGTTAAACGTACAAAATAAGCTATAGCGCTCTAACGGTTATAGCTTAGGCAAAACGGATTTCAGTTCTCGAACTACCAGATATATAGCTATATTCTAAGGGTGGACCCACTTTTGTGGATACTGCTGACTAAGCTATATATTCCACTATATAGCCTAGAAATAGCTTTAAAAGGCTTTTCTATTTTTAGATTTATGCCCCACTTTTGTGGAGACAGCCTCCTTAGGCTGTATAAGCGCTAGAAATAGCCTTAAAAGGCTCTTCTACTAGGTCACCTACCTACCCTGTACCTACCCTGCACCGCAGGAGCGAAAACAGAACTTACAGGAAAAGTCGTGCGGCTTACCCTGCAGCTTAGGTGGCCGTGAGTCGATTTTTTAAAATCGCCAGCTTATTTGGTTTTTCGGGAAGGCGCCATGCACCTACTAAGGCGCTCCTGCCGTGTGGAAGGCAGGAACGGTCCCGGAGGGTATATGTAGGGAAGGAAATTGCGAAGCCTTACCTACTTGGACTAGAAATCAAGTTACTACGTTACCTACAACTATAAGCCTTATAGGCCTATAAGACCCACTAAAAGCCGTGATATATAAGCTTAAAGCCCCTATAATATAGCGCTATAGCCTATAACTATACCGTTATATAAGGACTTTTATAGAGGGAATACAGTAAAGGGCCCTACTTTACTATATTAGCACATACCTAGGAAGTGCTACTTAGGCCATATCAACGCTGTTGCTGCCCCTACGTACCCTATACGACTACTACTAGTAGGCTATAGTGGTTACAGATCCTTATATAGGATTACCCATTCTAATAATACTGTCTTGGCGTATAGTGTTTGTAAAGTAGGTTATTTAAAACAGGTCTCTATAGTCTCTATTGTTATTGACCGTTCTTTTCATATTTCTAGTTAATAAGACAGTTATTACGACAAAAGCTCCTTCGAGCTATCTTTATAGGATTTAGTAAGTAGGGGTATAAAGTCTTCCTCTATTATATAGACAAGTATAATAAGGCTAGCGTTAAGAGGAGCTCCGAATACCCCTTTAACAGGTACTGACTTGTTAATAAGGGCTTTTCGTAGTACTACTTTAAGCTTTGGAAGCCCTTTTGCCTAGTCTTCCGTATCCTAGTTATAGAAATCTATATAAAAAGCTATATAAAGGTTATAACTAGTCAAGTCGTTATTAATCTAAGCAATGAAATTAAGAATCTATAAGTTAAGGAGCATTATATCTATGCTCTTTGGCTTAATAAACAGGGGGTATTATAAGAAAAGAGATAGGTTAAAAGAGTAAATATAGCTTTCTAATTTAATCTCTTTTAAAGCTTATATAATCTCTATAAGGCCGGGTATAGGCGCTATTTTGTCATTATAAATTGCCGACTTATGGAGTAGCAATGATTGTCGTCTTAGCTGATCCTCTAATTAAACTAAGCTTTAGTAGAAGCAGTATAAGGTTATTCGCTCTCCCTTTCTAGTATCCTACGTTTTCAGACTAGTTAGGTTAACCGTTACCTTTGCAATATAAGCTTTTACTAGATCTACTAATCTACTTTACTATTCTATACTACCTACTAGCAATACTAATTAGTATTAGTAGTCTCTATATATATATAAAGGGGTAACTAAAAGGTAAATCGATTGGTAGATAGAAGTCTATCTGCTCTAACTACCTAGTTAGAACAGTCCCTATTATAAATACTATATATAACGATCGGATACGATCGTTGTATTAAATATAATAATTACAGAGCGACAGCTTATTGGGATCGAGCTGTTAGCGCTTGGAAAGAGCGCTGTAAGCCATTGTCGTGAACCCCGTATTCGTATCGCTAATCAGAGCTCGTCAAAGCTCTAAACGCTGCGATTACACGATGCCGAACGTCACCTGTGCCTTAGTTCTAACAGGTTTATCCTATATATATATAAGGGCATAACCCCTTTGTCTAACGGAATAGTTTTGCTCTTACGTTCTTATTTCTTAGGATTCTTCTATTCTTGACCTATATATAGCTTTCTAAGGCTTATAAAGGAACAGAAGAATAGAGGGGGTGTTAAACGTATAAAATAAGCTATAGCGGTCTAACGGTTATAGCTTAGGCAAAACGGATTTCAGTTCTCAAACTACTAGATATATAGCTATATTCTGAGGGTGGACCCACTTTTGTAGATACCGCTAACTAAGCTATATATTCCACTATATAGCCTAGAAATAGCTTTAAAAGGCTTTTCTATTTTTAGATTTATGCCCTACTTTTGTAGAGACAGCCTTCTTAGGCTATATAAGCGCTAGAAATAGCCTTAAAAGGCTCTTCTACTAGGTTACCTACCTACCCTGTACCTACCCTGTACCGCAGGAGCGAAAACAGAACTTATAGGAAAAGTCGTGCGGCTTACCCTGCAGCTTAGGTAGCCGTAAGTCGATTATTGAAAATCGCCAGCTTATATGGTTTTTCGGGAAGGCGCCATGTACCTACTAAGGCGCTCCTGCCGTATGGAAGGCAGGAACGGTCCCGGAGGGTATATGTAGGGGAGGAAATTGCGAAGCCTTACCTACTAGACTAGAAATCAAATTATACGTTACCTATAACTATAAGCCTTATAGGCCTATAAGACCTACTGAAAGCCGTGATATATGTTGGACAACGTGGCGCTCGTGTCGCTCCGGTAGAACCTCGGTATCCCTGATAGGAGCAGGGCACAGGGTTGCCTTGTTCAACTCGGGAGCAGGGCACAGGGAGGCCCTGATCAATTGAGGTGGATATAGCCACGATTCCCTGTATCGAGCAGATTGAGCCCACTTTGGGGCCTGTAAACGTTGCAGGGGGGACAGAGAAAATCTCTGTCCCGGGCGGCTAGAGCGCAGGGCAAGGGGACAGAACACAGATCAGCACACGGAATCAATCAGAGCGCACAGAGTTCAACAATATATAAGCTTAAAGCCCCTATAATATAGCGCTATAGCCTATAACTATACCGTTATATAAGGACTTTTATAGAGGGAATACAGTAAAGGGCCCTACTTTACTATATTAGCACATACCTAGGAAGTGCTATTTAGGCCATATCAACGCTGTTGCTGCCCCTACGTACCCTATACGACTACTACTAGTAGGCTATAGTGGTTATAGATCCTTATATAGGATTACCCATTCTAATATATATAAGTTAGCCGGTAGGCCTTTTAGCTGGAAAACAAAAAGAGCTACTACTATTGCTCTCTCTACCCTAGAAGCTGAAACTAATAGACTTATAGAGGCTGAACGCGAAGTACAGTGGATTATAGGGCTATTTTCCAATCTCTACAGGCCTATAGACTACCCTTTTACCCTCTATAGAGATAATTAGGGCTCTATTACGGTAGCTAATAACCCTACTTTACACGCTAGAACTAAGCATACCCTACTGAAATTCCAGTACGTTAGAGAGCAGGTTAAGGCTAAAATAGTTACTATTATATATCTTAATACTAAGTGTATGCCGGCTGACGGACTTACTAAAGCCCTACTAGTTAGTGGCTTTCAGTCTTTTATCAGGCTTTTAGGCCTATAACCTAAGGGAGCTTTTTACTAAGCTACCCTTTACCCCTATATATAAAAACTCTATACTATATATATAGACGGCCTAGCTTAGCCTGATTAGCTTATAAGACTAGTTAATAGTACCAGCTACTTTACAGCCCTCTAGAATCACCTCATTCCTCTATATAGCCTAAAAAGGCTTATAAGGTCCTAGCCACTATAGTATAGTTCTATAGGCAACCTCGTTCTAGCATTAGCTCCCTACGGCGTTAGGGAGGCCTATATTACTCTAGCTATGTCTAAAAGTACTCTAGTATATAGTATAGCTATATTTAGGAAATATAGGCTCTAGCTATTACTAGTAGTATACTTTCCTTTAGAGGGGGATTCTCTATGTAACCTGTTATTTCCTTACTATATCTTGAAAGAACGGAGTAAAAAAGGGCATAAAATTCAAAACCATGCTAAAATTTGTTTTCTCTATAAGAGGATAAAGGCATTTATAAGCCCTTTACTCCTTCTATACCCTAGTACGTCTATTAGTCGCTAGGGTATAGAATATTCAGATATTATATATTACTTTACGCTTTAAAGCTAAAGTCCCTATACCTTCAAATAGGTTCTAGGTTTGATTTCAACATTATATATATTCTTACTTCTTTCTATATATAATAGGGGTTTATGCTATATTTATATAAGGGCATAACCCCTTTATCTAACGGAATAGTTTTGCTCTTACGTTCTTATTTCTTAGGATTCTTCTATTCTTCACCTATATATAGCTTTCTAAGGCTTATAAAGGAATAGAAGAATAGAGGGGGTGTTAAAACGTATAAAATAAGCTAAAGCGCTCTAATGGTTATAGCTTAGGCAACAAACTACTAGATAAATAGCTATATTCTAAGGGTGGACCCACTTTTGTAGATACCGCTGACTAAGCTTTATGTACAACTATATAGCCTAGAAAAAGCTTTAACAGGCTTTTCTATTTTTAGATTTATGCCCTACTTCTGTAGAGACAGCCCCCTTAGGCTGTATAAGCGCTAGAGATAGCCTTAAAAGCCTCTTCTATTAGGTCACCTACGTACCCTGTACCTCCCCCGCACCGAAAGCAGGGAAAACAGAACTTATAGGAAAAGTCGTACGGCTTACCCTGCACCTTAGGTAGCTATAAGTCGATTATTTAAAATCGGCAGCTTATTTGGTTTTTCAGGAAGGCGCTATATACCTACTAAGGCGCTCCTGCCGTGCGGAAGGCAGGAAGAGTCCTAGAGGGTATATGTGGGAAAGGAAATTGCAAAGCCTTACCTACTAGACTAGAAATCAAATTACTACGTTACCTATAACTATAAGCCTTATAGGCCTATAAGACCCACTGAAAGCTGTGATATATAAGCTTAAAGCCCCTATAATATAGCGCTATGGCCAATAAGTATACCGTTATATAAGGACTTTTATAGAGGGAATATAGTAAAGGGCCCTACTCGACTATATTAGCACATACCTAGCAAGTGCTATTTAGGCTATATCAACGCTGTTGCTGCCCCTACGTACCCTATACGACTACTACTAGTAGGCTATAGTGGTTATAGATCCTTATATAGGATTACCCATTCTAATAGTTAGTTAACTACCTAATAATATATATCGGTTAGAGATTGTTATATAGTATCTACTATATAATAAAGACAATATATTAGAGGCTAAAACTCTTGTCCTAAATACCTAGAGAGATAGATATAAATTAACCATCTAAACTACTACTATATACTAGTATGGAATACGACTAATACTAATCAGGGATTTAGCATTAAATTATAGATTTGTTAGTAGGTTTCCGGAGATCGTAATGACCTAAAACGATTAGAGCAAAGCGAGCAGCAAGGAAATACTAGTTCAAGTCCTAGTTCTGGATTTTGTTATATCTCCCTTTATCTAGGGAGTAGTTACGTACCCCTTAAATACCTATGTTAAGCGGAGCGCTTGTTGGCGACTATTATAAAGTGCGCCGGTGCGCCACTTATGGCTGTTGTACAAGTGGCGTAGTATATGCCCTATTTCCTAGAGTAAGGTGCTTATACACTACGCGGTTATAGGGATTAGCACCTGATCCCCCTTACTGTAATTAATACCGACAACTCTTCTTTTATAACTACACTAGCGCTTTATCAACTGAAATAGGAAATCCCAGATTACTTTACTCCCCTTATTACTAGAATAGGAAATACTAATCACTTAACTTCTTGTTTGCTAATTAGAATGTTGGATTCTAGTCGTTGATCTCTAGTATAGAAGGCGCGACTTTAGCGCCTTCTAGATATACCTCTAAATAGCGTAATAGTGAGCGCGTTACGCCGGTAACCATTATTATAAAAGCTTGTGGTCCTGAATAGGAATCATAATAGGAAAAATCAGAGCTCTAGGCTAGTTAATTATAAACTCGGAACGCTTTTGCCCTAAACCTATAAATAGGCGGGTTCTCCTACTATATACTATCCTTCCTCTTCCTCTCTACAATCTATACTAGCAGCAGTAGTAGCAATAACAATAGTAGTAGTAGTAGTAATAGCAATAGCAATAGTAGTAGTAGTATGAGTAGTACTAGTAGTAATAAGTAAATTGCTTATTGTTATATACTAATAATTAAGCATACTAACCTTATTGTTTATAGTATTGGATTTTAATGATAAGTAGAGTAGGTACTCCTATAAGAGCATAGGCAGCGATACCTATATATATACTAAAGATAAGGGCAGTAATGCCCTTAATATACTTATAACTAACGCTTCTAACGAGTATCTTACCTAGAAGGGCAATAATAATACGTTCCTAGATACGTCTAAGCACGCTATTGCTAATAGTAGTAACTAGGAGAGTATAGCGGGTATTAACAACGGAAATAACGACAATAACAATAGCGATAATCCCGATATTATAGATACGGCTATACTTGTTGTATAGCCTAAGTCTATAGGCAG
Organism: Phyllachora maydis; assembly: GCA_029339225.1. Taxonomy (NCBI): domain Eukaryota; kingdom Fungi; phylum Ascomycota; class Sordariomycetes; order Phyllachorales; family Phyllachoraceae; genus Phyllachora; species Phyllachora maydis. The sequence continues at coordinate 116,743 of JAQQPM010000003.1, forward strand.
CTATACTAACGCTAACTCTATGCCCCTTAATTCCAAAGGGCTCATTATATATATATATGTCCTGCTTATATAGGCTGCTATGTATTGGTATAAGGAGGAGGCGGAGGAGGCGGCAATATATAAGGTAGAGGTTGCTATATTTAAAGCGCATGTCGCTATACCCCCTAAGCACTCCCTGCCTATATTACTAGCTATAAAAAAGGCAGTAGTAGCGGGTGCGCGTATATGGCGTATGGTGCTGCGCGCTGCTCTGTATATGCCTGCACTGCTGGTAGCAATACTAGCAATAGCGACGGCAAGCTTATTATCCGGCGAAAGCTTGGACAAATCTATTGTCTACTCTAGCTACTATATATGTAGTATGTCGGATTATACTAAGCCTTATTAAAGGTTGTTATACGCTTATATAGAAACCAGAAGGTAAGCGTCTTACTCTTATTATTCTTGTTATTAATGTGGCTAATATATATAAAGTTCGTAGCCTATATAGTACTATATATGCCGTTGTCCGCCTTGGCTGTCTATCCTTGCTTTTAATAGGTATTAAAGACTTGTTTAACAAGTCCGGCAATTTCGCGCTGTATATAGCATACTTAAACTGTATGTTAGACTATAGCCTCTAGTACTAGTAGTGCTTGTCTAGGCACTAATATATCCTGATATAAGCTCTATTTGTATATTGTTTCTATTATAATATTATTCCTAATATATATTATAGTCCTGAGTTGGTCTATCCGTTCTTACACTGCTTTTCAGAGCTCTGCTCTAACCCAGCTACTAAGGCTAAAGTAAGCTACAATCTTTAGGTATATCTATCGTTTAATCGTAATACTTATTAGTTATAGGATTGGAAAATGTAGCGTAATAGCGTTAAGTGCGCCTTAGTCTTAGTAAAAAAGGTATGTACTCTTGTTAAGCATAGGGCACCTATAGCGGGCATAACGCCTATATAGAAAAAGCTTATGGCGATAGCCGCTATAAGCAAGGCGCATCGATGTTTTGTTATTGTAATTAGGGGGTCGGGGGTGCTAGCGCGTATATCGCACTAGCTATAAAAGTAGAAATTAAGATTGTTTTACGTTTTACCTTATATTCCTTATTATACTATAAATGAATTATCCTAATAGTCTTTGTCTTTTATACTAGTAATCTTGCCCTAAGTTCTATAGGCTCTTTCTATTGTTTAGCTAGTTGTTAAACCTAGCATGCTACTCTAATCTTAGCTATATTGATAGTAACAAGCCTTTTAGGCATCTCGTTTAGTATATACTTAGGTATAGCCTCGACTAGGTTATTGTCGCTACTAATATACCTGATTTCTGCGATTCTACAGTTTTCGTAGCGTTATTACAGTACTATTACATCGATTATAAGGCGCTTCTCTGCCGTTATTCTAAGCTTTACAAGGTACTTATATAAGCTAAATAAGTCTGTGTAAACAACGATTAGTAGTAGCAATGGTAGACCTAAGCCTAAGTAGATCTTAGCAAGTATTTGATATAGGATATACCTAAGATCAAACCCACTCACTATTCTATATATCTCGCTTGCTAAAACGCTTTGCGTTACCTACTTGTACTTAGTTAAAGACTAGTATATGATATTACTATAAAAGTTAAACTCATTTATACTACTTATCTTATTTCTAAATACAATAACAAATCTAATCTATAATATTATATCGGCATTGTTAGCAAATGATCTGTCTATAAAGACGAAGAGCTTAGCTATCTTAAGATCGAGTTATAAGTAGTTTAGTCTATACATTAAGTTGTTAATCTGCTATTATAGTTAAGCGTTAAGCTTGCTAATCTTAGTTATATTAGTGCTTAGTTAACTATGTTACTACTAATAAGTTGAAAGTCGCTTCTAGCTGGCAAATCGTGGTAATATAGATACTATATACGCGTTGTTCGACATATACTTGCTTTGCCATTTCTGCCTTTAGATTTACAAGTTTAAGTTATACAGCTTATCCTTTTTGCCGAATCTTAATAGTATCTATGCTTGTTTCAAGCCTATATCCGTTAAAGTCTATAATTGATTTATCTGTTAAAAATACTAGCAGCTTGCACTTGAAGCCAGCCTTATCTAGCTTAAGCTTTTCCTTGTTGGTCAAGGCTTGCTCGCTAATATTAAGCATATTATTGGTTTATAGGCCGACGATTCTGAATCCGCCTCTCATTCGCATCTTACTAATTATAAGGTATAGGTTAAAGGCGCTTAGTTCAAGATCAAGGTACTTAGTATGCTAGTTTATATATATCACCTACTAGTATAGGCCAGCTTTAGCTAGCCTATATAATAGGGTTTTAACAAGCAAGATAGTATAAGGGGGATAGAGCATCTTAAGCTCCTTAGGTAACAGAAGAATCACTTTCCTAACTAGCTATAACTTAGCTTATATATAAACCTAGATAACGTTATACACCTATACCTTAAAACTAAAGTACGTTTGTAGCATTAGAAATAGTAAGAGTATAAGTCGTTATATATAGCGCTGGATTATTAGCGACTAAGTAAGTAGGTACTTCTTATTCTTATTACTCAATCCCTAAGCTACAAAGCGTAATTTCTTATATAGCAAAGTAAGCTTGTCTTTTACTTCCTAGATAATCCTTAACTTAAAGATCTAGTAGCCTAATATATCTACTAGCATCTAGATCGCTTTAATTACCCTAGCTACTAGGAGTAAGTTCAGTTCTATTTTATCGGATTCTTAGAATAGTACGCTAGGTATGGTAATCTTACTTTTAGCTTGCAGTTTAAGCGCAAGATTATAGTTATACTTCTCCTTTTCCGAAATAAAGTTGTTAGTAGGTACTAGGTTCTTTTAGAATTGTCTGTACTAGTAAGGCTACTTAGGCTAGAGATATTAGAATAGCTCTAGCTGCTTAGCCCTAGTCTAATTATCTTGCTTATCCTATGCCAGCTCCTAGTAGTATAGCTTGACTACTGTATTCCGAAATTCCATAGATCTGTTAATAATATCGACGATTATTGTCGTATCTATAGCTAAGATTATCTTATAAGGTCCTGTCTATTAGTCGCTTTCTTAGAATATAAGTACTTCTATACCTATTAAACGTACAAAATAAGCTATAGCGCTCTAACGGTTATAGCTTAGGCAAAACGGATTTCAGTTCTCGAACTACTAGATATATAGCTCTATTCTAAGGGTGGACCCACTTTTGTTGATACCGCTGACTACGCTATATATACTACTATATAGCCTAGAAATAGCTTTAAAAGGCTTTTCTATTTTTAGATTTATGCCTCACTTTTGTGGAGACAGCCCCCTTAGGCTGTATGAGCGCTAGAAATAGCCTTAAAAGGCTCTTTTACTAGGTCACCTACCTACCCTGTACCTACCCTGCACCGAAAGCAGGGAAAACAGAACTTACAGGAAAAGTCGTGCAGCTTACCCTGTACCTTAGGTGGCCGTGAGTCGATTATTAAAAATCGCCAGCTTATTTGGTTTTTCGGGAAGGCGCCATGCACCTACTAAGGCGCTCCTGCCGTGCGGAAGGCAGGAACGGTCCCGGAGGGTATATGTAGGAAAGGAAATTACAAAGCCTTACCTACTGGACTAGAAATCAAATTACTACGTTACCTATAACTATAAGCCTTATAGATAGATTCTATTACGCTATCTAATCCCCGTAGGGGATATCTAGGTAGGCTAGGCTAGTGCTATAGGGAAACCGTATAATAGGTGAAAAACCTATAACTATATATAGGAAATAGGGGTATGGTAGGGGGTGGGCTAATCTTTACTAAGGTAGATACTGCCTCTTTAGGAGTATGAAAACATACTGCCTAAAGGGGTATAGGCTAGACCGCTCCTAGCCCCTGAGTAACGGTATATTCTAGCAGTCTAGTAGCGATATGGCGGACCAGGGGGCGTATAGCGCTACCGCCCTCTTTTTCAAGTCTATAGAGGAGGCTGTTTATGTCCCCTCTCTCCCTCTCCTTAAAGGAGGCTAAAGGGTAGGCCAGGTAACCGTCGAATATATGTCGAACGTCTTTTATAGCTAGGTAGTAGTAGGAGAGGGGGCTGTCTATCCTAGGTACCTTGTAGGTATATAGGAAGCCCCTTAGGCCTATCTTCCCTATATAGGCCTATATTAGCAGCGAGCTCTCGGCCTTAGAGAGGCCGTAGTGGCGTTTCTAGAAGGCCTTTTTAAAGGCCCTAGCTAAGTTTTCCTCCTAGAAGGTAGCCTTGGCTAATTTCTCTCAGAGGCTCTCTATATAGGGGTTTTAGCTAGAGGCTCTAGCCTCCTATAGATAGCGGTCTTTCTAGATAGTATAGAGGGGTTCCTTATTAATAGCCTTCCCTAGTTATTGGTGGTACTACTATGCTATAGCTTCCCTCTTTCTTTCTTGTTTTGTTTGCCCTTCTAGAGGGAGGCTAGTCCTAAGGGTCCTGTTCCTAAGGGTATAGCGTACGGCGTCCTTCTGTTTAGCTATCTCCTCCCCTATAGCCCTATTTAATCTAGCCTGGCTAGAGAAGGAGAGAGTGTTAAGGTAGAGGCCTAGGGGGGGACGTTAGTCTTATAGTAGAGGCTTTGGACTAGCGTTCTCTTATAGGCCTCTATAACCTTCCTTAGGGCTTTATTTTCAGCTACTAGTAGGCCTCTAGTTATACCTTATAGATAGATAGATATCTATTACTCCTATAGAGTCCCTTATGGGGCTATAAGGGGCTGCTAGCTTATACTTATGCTAGAGGAAAACCGGAAAACGGATGAAAAACCTCCAACGAGCTCGACAAGGTAGGCGGTCTAACAAGAGGAACAGAGCAGTACTAAAAGAAAAAACAAAGTAAGGGGAGGCCGTCTAGAAGGCTACTAAGGAAATAGCACCTATTCCCCTACCCGTCTCCTATAAGAACGCCCTATATCTTAGTTAATATAGGGCTTAGGGTAGGGGAATTAGGAAGGGGGTCTTGTTAGTAGAAGGGGTAAAAGGTAGGGCTAGGCTTAAAGCTTAAAAGCTTATAAGCCTAGTCCTATAACCTTCCCCCTTACCTTAGGTATAGTAGTAAGATACTAGCTAAAGGGGGGGGGTAGTCTAAAGAGAAAGAGGGGGAGCAGTCTAAAGAAATAAAGGTAGAGAAAAGGTAAGAAAAGGGCTATAGTATATCTATATCCTTCTTTCCTATAGAGCCTCTTACCGGCTCTAGGGAGAAGGGTATAGAATCGGTAACTATAGGACTAGTAGTAGAAAGGAAGGTAGTAGTAGGAATCTTGCTAAAAGCCTCCTTTATTGTTCGTTAGGAGAGGGAGGCTATAGTAGTAGTAGTAGCGGTAGTAGTAGCGGGTATAGAGGGGCGTCCTTGGCGGCGTTTTCCAGCTACTACTATATAGCCTTCTTCTCCTTTTAGCCGCTCTTTTGTTAATACTGCTAGCTTAAGAGGGCTAGGGAGGTCGAAGTTAAAGTGCCTCTTCTAGAGGTAGGCCTTTGCTTAAGCCCTATACTTCTTCCTTTTCGGACATTCTTCTGCCCTAGTATAGTAGTCCTCTTGGTAGTTCCGGCAGTACTACGCCTTAGTATAGGCTACCTTGTTAATATACTTCTTCTTGTCTTAGCTGTAGTTATAGCAGAGGGAGGGGGAGTAGTAGTATTTAGCTTTATACCTCTACCACTAGCAGTTAAAGCACTGGAGAGCCCTAGCCTTGTTGATATAAGGCTCTGCTTTTAGGGCCCTATAGGCCTTAGAAAATGCCGTTTAGCAGGCCTAATAAGCCTCTTATTAGCTAGAGAAGGCTATAAATGCTAAGACTCTTGTTCTTTCGATTTAAAGGGGGTGCTAGACTTTTGCTTAAAGGGCTAAGGGATATACCTCTTTTACTACTACTAAGAGGCCGGCTTCTATTACCTAGTTAGCTGTTATAAGCCCTTTAACAGCTACTGCCTAGGAAGTAGTATAGAGGGAGGCCTCTAGTAATAAAGAGGCTAGCTAGGCTGTATTTCCCTCTAAGGCCTTTTTGATTCTCTCGTCTTCTATAACTAGTATAAGGTTACTGCTTGGCAGGGTCCTTACCCCCTTAATAGGGTGCCCTATAGCCTTTTAAATTGCTTGAACGATCTCTAGGGCTATCTTCTTTCCAAGGGTAGAGGTAGCTAGTCCTAGGCGTATAAGGACCTGTTTTTCAAGGCCCTATTTTATTGCCTTTACCCTAGCTACTACTATAGTAGCCTATGTTCGGCAGGTCTTAGGCTTAGGCTAGGGTTAAAGGGCTAGCTGCTATTGCTACTGTTACTGCTATTGTTGTTGTTACTGTTACTGCTGCTTCCTTATCTTTAGGGGCTAAGTAGTAAAGGGGGGGAATATCGGAGCTAGCGTCTTCTTCTCCTTCTCCTCCTCCTTTAATATTTGTATTAAGGCTAGCTTTCTAGCTAGCCCTATATATTCTATAATTTCCTTAAAAGCCGGGTTGTTGATCGAAAGGCTGACTATCTGGTCTATAAGACCTAAGAAGGTAAGGGCAAGGATAGCTAGAGGAAGGGCCTTTTCTTTCCCCTTTTTAGGGGGTATAGGGGTAGTAGTAGGAGCAGTGGCGGTAGTAGTGTATTAATTGCTAGAAAGCCCTTTAAAAGGGCTATTGAACGGTATATTGCTCGACCTAGTAGCGGTTATAGTGGTAGTAGGGGTGGCGGTAAAAGTAGTAGCAGTAGCGGTAGAAGTAGTAGCGGCGTTGGAGAGGTAGGTCGCAAAGCTATAGCTTATATTATCGGGTTTAGGGATAGGTTTGTTAATCAAGGGATTAGGGGTAGTAGAGCAAAGGCTAAGAGGGTTAGAGGCGCTAGGGCTTATAGGGCACGTAATAGCCGGGCCTATACGCCCCTACTATAGATTTCTCGCTATAGTCGACCATATTATACAGTTAGAATCCAACTATAGCGCCGTCGAACGGGCGACTGCGCTACAGCCAAATTTGGCGTGTATTATGTCCTTTATCAGACGAAGTAATTGCAGAAGAGTGCAGTCGATTTGGAGCAGTCCTGACCAAGAACGCGTTTTCGGATGTGTGATGTTGGTCCAGTTATACCTTATAGCCTATTTGATATAGATAGAATCTATTACTCCTATAGAGTCTATCTAGAGACTATAAGGGGCTACTAGCTTACACTTATGCTAGAGGAAAACCGGTAAACAGAAGAAAAACCTCTAACGAGCTTAACAAGGCGGGCAAACTAACAAGAGGAAAAAAGCAGTACTAAAGAAAAAACAAAGCAAGGGGAGGCCGTCTAGAAGGCTACTAAGGAAATAGTACCTATTCCCCTACCCGTCGCCCGTAGGTACCTCCCTATATCTCAACCTTTCGGTTTGTTGATTATAGGGGGTCGGGGTAGGGGAATAAGGAAGGGGTCTTATCAGCAAAAAGGGGTAAGGCAAGGCTAGGCTTAAAGCTTAAAAGCTTATAAGCCTAGGCCTATAGCCTTCCCTTTTACCTTAGTATAGTAGTAAGATACTAGCTATAGGGAAGAAAGAAAAGATAGTCTAAAGAGAGAGAGGGGAAGTAGTCTAAGGAAGGAGAGAAGGCAGAAAAAGAGACTAAAGCATATCCGTATCCTCTTCCTCTATAGAGCCCCTTACTGGCTCTAGGGAGGAGGGTATAGAACTGGTAGCTATAGTACTAGTAGCTGCTAGATCGGTAGTAGTAAAGGTAGAGGCAGGGATTTTGCTAAAAGCCTCCCTTATAGTTCGCTGGGAAAGGGAGGCTATAGCGGTAGTAGCGGTTATTATAGGGGGGCGGCCATAGCGGCGTTTTCCAGCTACTACTATATAGCTTTCTTCCCCTTCTAGCTGGTCTTCTGTTGATATTGCCGGCTTAAGAGGGCCAGGGAGGTCGAAGTTAATAGGTCTGTTTTATAGGCTGGATTTTGCCTAAGCCTTATACTTCTTTCTTTTAGGGCATTCTTCTGCCTTAGCATAGTGGTTGCTACGGCAGTTCCGGCAGTACTAAGCCTTAGTATAGGCTGCCTTATTAGTATACTTCTTCTTTTCTTGGCCGCAGTTGTAGCAGAGGGTAGGGGAGTGGCAGTATTTGGCTTTATACCCCTATTACTAGCAGTTAAAGCACTATAAGGCCCTAGCCTTATCGATATAGGGCTCTGCTTTTAGGGCCCTATAGGCCTAGAAGATTCCGTCTTAACAGGCCTGGTAGGCCTCTTGCTGGCTAGAGAAGGTAATAAGAGCTAAGACTTTTGTTCTTTTGATCTAGAGGGGGTACTAGACCTTAGCCCTTAAGGCCGAAGGATATACTTCTTTTACTACTGCTAGAAGGCTAGCTTCCGTTACCTAGTTAGCTATTATAAGCCCTTTAACAGCAACAGCCTAGGTAGTAGTATAGATCGAGGCCTCTAGTGATAAAGAGGCTAGCTAGGCTGTATTTTCTTCTAAGGCTTTTTTGATTTTTTCTCCTTTAGTAACTAGTATAAGGTTACCGCTCGGTAGGGTCCTTACCCCCTTAATGGAGTGCCCTATAGCCTTCTATACTGCCTATGCGATTTCTAGGGCTGATTTTTAGCCGAGGGAGGAAGAGGCTAATCCTAGCTATATAAGGACCTGTTTTTCTAAGCCTAGCTTAGTAGGCTTTACCCTAGCTACTGCTATAGCAGCCTAGGTACGGCGGGTTAGCTTTGATTCAACAGCGGGGGGTTGTTGCTGCTACTGCTGTTGTTGTTGCTATTGTTATTGTTGATTGCTAGCGGGCTATCGTAGCTGGTATGGGTTGGTCACGGTAAGGGAATGGCTAGATATGGGGCATAACCCCCATGCTAGCGCTAGGTATAACCCTAGTCAGGATACAGGGCCACAACGCCCTGTATCTAGGAGAGCGAGAAAGAGAGGGAGAGAGGACAGATATAATCAATCAATACTATAGGAATCGTACTTGTTATTTTGCTCTTTCTCTGTCTTACTATTCTTGTTCCTTATTATCTACTAAAAGCCTTTTACTATAGTAAGAGCGAATTAACACTAATCAGTTTCTATTATTTTAATAGATAGTAGAAGCAGAGCAGCTAGATTAACAACTACGCTAGAAGTATACCTATAAAGAGGAAGAGCTAGACTAGCTATAATAAGAGACAGATCTCTTTATTAAGCATATCCAACCTGCAAATACACCCTAAAACAAGAAGATAAAACATAGATATACTTTCGAAAAACGACTTTACTTATCCAATATTTTTCAACAGACATAACAAACGACAATTCAACACTACAACCGTAGCTTAAAACCCAAAGACAGAACGTAAAATGTAATTTAAAATAGCCAACATTATAATATAGACGTACATACCAACAGCTAAAGATAAGATACTCGATAAGCTTCCCTAGTAGCTACTGCCTAGTAAAGCCTATCTACTAGACGCAGCAACCTTCTTCAAAACCCTAGACTATATCAAACCGGGCTATAAAGACAAGAGGATCATCAATACCTATATATTGATAGAAGTAGTAGAATACTAGAGGTTAAAAATAGAAGGAGGAAGGCTGCAAATAAGGGTGATTAACAGCTTTAATAGGTAGACTGATAGGGACTTTTAAAAGGCTTCTATAATTATTAAAATAGAGTTAGTAGAACTGCTTAGAGCTAGCGGTTTTGCTATAAGCCCGATAAAAAACCACTAAGATACTAAACTAGCTAGGTTTACTAACAACAAAAGCCTTATTAGTAAACCTACCTATTAGCCGGTCCTATTAGCCACCTCCTTACCTCTCTAGCTAGCAACAGCACCTCTACTATTATAAGTTTTTTCGCCTGCCCTAGGCGAAGGTATGCCTCTACCGCCATTAGTACTAGGCTTCTCTTTACTACCTAAACTACCAAATTCAGGGCCTAAGCTAGAGAGCTTAGTATAAGGACTAGAAGGAAATAGAGGATATAGGGAAGGACCTAAATATAGGAATAGAACTAGGCCTAGATATAGAAACGGATTTAACCTAGGGTAACCGGGGTTTATTCTAGGACTACTAGGCTTTAACCTATAACCTTAGCAATACTACCCCTATCAGTAACATTAACTATAGTAGTACTACTAGCAGTACTACCCTTAATAGTAGCAACAAAGAAGGTATAACTAGCCTTCTATTCTATCTAACCTACTAGAGGTTACTAAAGTCGAAATAGAGAGTCCGGAATACCTAGAAATTCCCCTAAGGCTAACCTAAAGGGATAACAACCCCTATATCAATTAAAAGCTATATATAGACTTTAGAAAAGCATAGAATAGCAGCAACTGCTATAATAGGGCAGAAACGGAGATACTAGACAACAAAGTCAAGATTTTCCTTTACTAGTATATAATATTCCAGATCAACTACACCGCTTTATACCTGGTTTTTCCCTATATCCTCTCTAGTAGGGCTAGAGACTACTAGGTTAACCACCTTAACCGCCTTCTTCCTTTCTACTTAGTTTATGCTAAACTAAGTAAGTATTTCGAGATAGATACTAAAAAGCAGAACCTAGTAACGATAAAGAGCTCTATTACTTTTAGAAGTATATAACAAGAAAACCCTGGAAAAAGTAACAAAGAAGTCCTCCAGCTACTAGTCGATAAGCTACTAGTAATTTAGCAGGCTTTAAGGCCTATTTACCGTAGTAAGGAAATCCTTACTTCGAATATAGTAAGGGTATGCTATAGAGTGCCTAAACTAAAGTTAGCTTTGTATAAGCCGATTAAAGGATTTAAGAAGCTAGTAGCTATACTATAGGGCATACTAGAAGTAGAGGAAATAAAAAGCTAGTAGTATCTAACAGACCAATAGTATTTCTCTAAGAAGTTATAGCTAAGGTCTACCCCTAGAAGGTCTTAACGCTACTAGATTTGTAAAAAGGATAGGTACCACTCTACTAAGCACTTAGAAAAGGAGTAGAAGAAGAATCGACTCAACTAGCTAAAAAGCCGGCAAATCGACCCTAATAGGGGGAAGAAAAGATATTAGTCGTTTCTAGTTAACTATAAGGGCTCCGAGTCTAAAGGGAGTATAGCAGAGGACGATTTTAACAACTATAGCCTAGAGGATCATACTATAGAAGACTCTACTAGAAACAATATAGCAGTAGCTTTCTTTACTAACAAGGCTTTCCTATATAGATTATATAGGAAAGAACCCTACTATAGTAGAGAACTTAAAGACATACTGCACGCCGCGCTCTCTTCCGCGCAATTTATGCTCGACAAGTATTCTGAAATAGTATTCCAGAGTATTATACTAGATACAGGTACCGCCAATTTTTCGACTGCCGGCATATATCAAGTACTAGCCCTATAACGCCAAGTACCTAGTATCTATATCGATAGGGCAAGGGCTAGAGAGGCTAGTATTACCTTTAGCCTAGGCAAAGTAAAGGAATCTATTAGTATAGTTATAGTAGACACTACTACTAGAAAGGCAACTTTCTATATTCTAGATACACCTACCCCTTTTCTTCTTTACCTTTAAGATATAGATTAGCTTAAGGTATACCTAGATAATACAATAGATACTATAGTTAAGGGTAAACAGCAGATCCCGATTATCCAAAGATAGGGCTACCTATAGATCCCGGTACTTAACAGCGTAGTATACGCCGTGTTTATATAGGATAAAGCGCAACCACGCTTAACGGAACTTATAGAATCCCAGCTATAGCGAATTTATCGACGTTGCAGCTACCTGTTAGTAGAAAAGCTATATAAGCTCTTTAGCTATACCGACTATTAAGTAGAACATAGTACGTTAGAGCTTATTAACAAGTTCTACTACTTCTGCTAGGTTAAGGGGCTGGTACCTAGGCGTTTTAAATTTACGCTTAGGAACAATATCTACTTCAACTACAAGGTAGTAATGGATATCCTAGATCTCGATAGCTAGAAAGTCCTTTATATAGTCGATACAGCTACCTTCTTTCAAGCAGCCCGTTTTCTAAAGGATATAACAGCAAAAGAGACTTAGGAACGGTTAAAAGAGTGCTAGATAGATACATATCTTAGGCCGCCAGATATCCTTCGTTATAACCAGGGGACTAATTTCATAGCTAAGGAATTCCAGGCAAAGGCGAAATTAGCCGGTATTATAGTAGTAGACGTCCTAGTCAAGGCTTATAACTCAGTAGGGAAGGTAGAGCGCTACTACGCCCTACTACGCCAGGTATACAAGATTATACAGGAAGAGGCCGGCACTACTATATCAAAAACGGCTAGCTTATAAGCTACAGTCTTCGCTATTAATAATATAGCAGGGCCTAGCAGTTTAATCCCTACCCTACTGGTCTTTAGTACTTTTCCCTAGCTAACTAGAAATTCGCTACTAAGTCTAGATCAAGTTACAAGGGCAGAAGCTATTAAAAAAGCAATAGCTAAGCTTAAGAGGTAGTAAGGCAAGTAGGCTATTAAGGAGGCTCTTAGCCGCCAAAACAGCCCTAATACCAAGGCAGTACTACCTAGTATACTAGGTATTAGCTAAGAAGTCTTAGTCTACTGCGAAAATAACAGATAGACCGGGCTATATAAGGTATTAGTAGTATTAGAGACTTCTATAACTATAGATATAGTTAACAGTACTATGGACTTTAGGAGTATAGTTGTAAAACCGTACTACTAGGAGCTATAGAGGAGGCTATAAAGGGAGCCGTAGAAGGAGGGGAATGCTAAAGACCTAGAAGATCCAGATATAATAGAAAAGTTCATCTACCCTAACCCTATACTACTAAAGAGGTAAGGCCAGCCTAGAAGAGAAAAAGAGGCCTAGGTTTTACCAGAGATTACAGACCTATAACCCGATATACTGCCTAGACACAGCGTAACTTATACTATAAAACCCTAGGATAAGGTATAGCCTGTACTAACAAACGACATACTACGACTTAGACGGACAACCTGTAATTCCGGCATACTAGACAAGCCGCAACTTACACTGCGTTTTACTATTTCAGACTATAGCTACGCCCTTATATCTAGTAGGGACCTTACAAGTCAAGTCCCTATAGGACTTTTCCTTTCTAAGAAAGAGAGGAAGGACTATACCCTAGCCCTGGAATTGCAGTACTAAGGCAAGATTACCATACCAGGTAAGCTGTTTAAGGCCTTAGACAAGGCTAAGATTAACGCCCTTCTTAAAAACAGCGTTATTAAGGTAATCTAAGAGCTGAAGGACCTCTATAGCGTTAAGGTATTCAAGTTAAGGATAGTTCGGAAGGTAAAGGACAAGACTTCTAGCCTATATAAAAAATCAAGGCTAGTAGCCTAAGGGCATAGTAATCTAAGAAAGAATAGTCTTCTTACCTAGTTACCGACTATCCAACGGTATACCTAGTAGATTTTGCTTACCCTTTACCCTTCTCTTCTTTACGATTTTAGGCTATACTTATAGTTATAAGATATTATATAGGTATATATATAGTCCAAGACAGCCCTAAACCGCAAAATACTCCTTTATCTACCTAAAGAGCTTCAGGGTAAATATCCTACTAGCGCTGTTTTACAGGTAAACCGCCCGCTATATAGTATAGCAGAGGCAGGGCTTTACTAGTTTGCTACCTATATACAGTAGTATATAAATTATCTTAGTCTTTAGTCTTCTTCTTTTAATCCTTATCTTCTAATTTCTACTACTATACTGGGAAAGGGATTTAGGCTTGTTGGCTTATAAACCGACGATACCCTTATTATTAGGGATAATTCCTTTTCCCAGTTAGAAGAGGAAGAGCTAGAAAAAGCTGGCTTTAAGTTAAAGCTGGCTACTAAGGTAGTAGATAGGCTAGAGGTGGATTTTAACGGCTACTGGCTTTACCTTTCTAACAGTAACCTTTCAATATGGCAAAAAGGGCAGGGTAAACGCCTATCCCTTATTAACATAAAAGGGGCAATGCCCGCTTAGCAATACATTAAGCAATATACTTAGGGGGCTTATTTAGCCTCTATCTGCTAGCTAGAGGCGGCTTTCGACTTAACTATAGCTGCCTAAGCCTAATAGCCCTAGCTAGAGGACTATAAGTACCTTAACGCCTAGATCTAGTAGCAGATAGATAACATGGAAAAAGGCCTGGTTTATTACCCTTTGGATCTTGCTATAGCTAGGCTCTTTATCTTTGTTAATAGGTCCTTTACTAATAACATAGACCTAACTTCTTAGATCGGCTATGTTATACTACTAGCTAACGAAGACGACGTGCTAGGAGAGACTGCTTTTCGAATTTACGGAAATATAGTCTACTAGTCCTTGATAAAGTACAAAAGGGTAACGAGAAGCATACTAGCCAGCAAGATCTATAGGATAGTAGCCGGCTTTAATATCGGTTTTATAGTCTAGCAGACTATTTCTACGATTTTTGCCTACCTTAGCCTAGGGGCTAACCTTCTGATTATTCTTTGTATAGACTTTTTTAGTCTATATCAGTGCCTTATCAAGCTTAGCAGTACTATTGAAAAGCGCCTTATAATCGATATTATAGCTTTATAGTAGAGCTATAAGAATAGGGAGATTTAGAAGGTTAGGTAGATTAATAGGGAGGACAACCTAGCAGACGCTATAACGAAAAGACTGCCTAACCGGGCACTTACAGTACTAGTCGACAATAACGCAGCTAAGATACATATAGAGGGTTAGGTAACATGGCGATAATTGCCGTATAGCAGCCATAGCGCACTAATAAAAGAAAGACAGCAAGGGCGGGACATGCCATACGCTAATATGCCGTAGAAGAGGAGGGAGGATAAGGCACAGATACGCTATAAAACAGAAGTATAAAACGCAATAAGCGTAGCAGGACTATAAGACAAAGCGCAATATACTTTCACATTTTTTATATTTTTATATTTTCCTCCTCCTCCTCCCCCTATACCGCTAATAACAAAAGTGCTTTAGCCGTATAGGCTAACGCCTATATATAGGCCTTTTACAAGACCTTCTTCCCTATCTCTACTAAGTCCGCCTCCTCCTTACTGCTGCTAGGCAGCGTAAGAACGTAGTAGACGGCGGACTGCCACTTCTGCTAGTCCCTATACTACTGCTTCTTAGTAGCCTTTAACAAGTTAGTATATTGCTAAGAAGATAGAGGGGAGGACTTATAGCAGAGGCGGGCTTAGAAGCTATAAGGACTTTAAGATAGTACGCTATAATAGGGCATACTAACGTAGAGCTATATAGGTAAATTAGAGCACGACTATAGTTTTATTTATGAAAGATAAAGCGCTTATAGTAGCTTATAACTGCTACCGGCTAAGCAGGACTAACAACAGCCGCTAACAACCCTAACGCAATCCTAGCAATACTAGTCCCAACGCTATGCGTTATTAGGACCCTAGCCTTTACCGGCTATTACTGCCTAGACATAGTAGATATATATATCAGTACGGGGTATACTAGGGGGGCTATAGGGGTAGAACGCAACGCACTGTCGCTTATATAACAGCGTATCTAGAAATTACGAAAATATCAGCTATATTCTAAAGCATAGCCGCGCTTTAAAACCTACCTTTGCAGCGCGAAGCGCCCTTACCATACTCGCACGCGCTGCTACCCTTACCTTTATCAGTACTATCGCTAGTACCGCCATTAATGCCATTATCGTTACTACTACCGCCCTCCTCCTCCTCTACGTTAGTAAGGGGCATATATACCCTGTTATAAGCGTTATTATCGTCCTTATTAACCATAAGGCCGGAATTAGTAGTATATCTACCGGCATCGCCGCTAGCAGTGCGCTTAGAGCGCCGCAGGCCCTCTTTCTTAGCCAGCTTACTAGCCTAGGCATTAGCCACAGCCTCCTTACGCTTCTTACGGCGCTTAGTAGCCACTGCTTTACCCGCTATAGCGTAGGCCTTAGCCGACTTACGCCGCTTAGCCTTACGAGCGGCTATATAACGTACAGCCAGCGTAATCTTAGCCGGCTTAGCCGGCGTAGGTACTAGGGCTAGGAGTACGGTGGATATACCTATATTACGTTAGGATATTAATAAACAAGACGTATCTACGCCGATAATATATAGGATACAACATATATATAGCGGATAATAAAGCTAGTACGGCAAACAATAATAAAGTACTTACCTAGGATAGTATATACTAAGTCGTCCAAGTTAGAAAGGGAGTCTATATTAGCTATAAGCAGGTCAGCAAACGATAAATCGTAGTAGCAGCGGCAGTAGGGCAAGTAGGCTATATATATATACATTTTTATTAGCAAGACTTAAAAGAGAAGGACTATGTTAGAAGTATAGGCTAGCCTGTTATTCTATTTATTCTATAGTAGGCAGTCTAAGAGTATGTAATAACAAGAAGATAATACCGGCAGAAAAGGGCGTTGTTGATTAGTTAAGGGATAGGCAGGCTATAGCTAAGGAAGAAAAGAGAGAAGGAGATAGAAGGTGGTTATATAGTAGGATTAGCATAGCAATAGGCAACACGGACATATCACGGTAGATAAAGCGCAATACGCGCTTTATATAGTACTTATAGGACATAATACGCGACTTATTTTACAGGAATAGGGCACGTTAAGAATTGATTATAGGACGTAACATATGCCTTGTCTTGCGCAGACAAAGCGCGTTAAATAGCGGACTATAGGTAAGGATATCCTATAAGGACGGACCGTAACCAAAAAGAAAAGAGAGCTAGTATTGATTACTAGCGGGCTATTATAGCTAGTATAGGTTAGTTATAGTAAGGGAATAGCTAGATATAGGGCATAACCCCCATACTAGTACTAGGCACAACCCTAGTTAGGATACAGGGCTATAACGCCCCGTATCTAGGAGAGCGAGAAAGAGAGGGAGAGAGGACAGATATAATCAATCAACACTATAGAAATCGTACTTGTTATTTTGCTCTTTCTCTGTCTTGCTGTTCTTGTTCCTTACTATCTACCGGAAGCCTTTTACTGCAGTGAGAGCGAATCGACAGTTATTGCTATTATTGCTATTATTATTGCTATTGTTATTGCTTCTTCTACCTTAGGGCCTAGGCAACGAACGAGGGAAATATCAGGGCTTTTTTCTCCTTCTCTTTTAAGATCTGTATTAAGGCTAGCTTTCTAGCTAGCCCGGTATATTCGACGATCTCCTTAAAGGCTAGATTATTAACTGAAAGACTGACTATCTGGTCTATAAGACTAGAGAAGGTAAGGGCGAGGGTTGTAGGTAGTAGGGCTTTTTCTTTTTCTTTCCCCTTTTTAGAGGGGGTAGGGGCGGCGGTGGCGGTAGTGGCATGTTGACTGCTGGAAAGCCCTTTAAAAGGGCTATCGAACGATATATCGCTTAACCTAGTAGCGGTTATAGTAGTAGCAGGGTTAGCAGCGGAAGTGGTAGTGGTAGTAGTAGTAGTGGCAGTAGCAGTGGTAAGGTAGGTCAAGAAGCTATGGCCTAAGCGCTTAGGGGCTTTGTTGATAGCCCCTAGGGAGCTAGGGGCGGCAGGGTTCGGGTCAGCAGGGTTCGGGTTAGCAGGGTTCAGATCAGAGGGGTTAGTGCAGTTAGGGCTAGGGCATATGACTTTAGGGCCTATACGCCCGCCCTACTATAGCTACAGATTTCTGGCTACAGTCGACCATATTATACGGTCAGAATCCGACCATAGTGCCGTTGAACAAGCGACTGCGCCGCAGCTAAATTTGGCGTGTGTTGAGTCCTTAATTGGACAAGTGGATTGCAAAAGAGTACAGTCGATTTGGAGCGGTCCTGACCAAGAACGCGTTTTCGGCTGTGTGATGTCGGTGCCTATTTGATATAGTAGGTATAGGGGTATGCTAGGCTAAGGCTATATAGGCTAGGACTGGCCTTATTACTACTATATAAAGTAGCCTAGTCTTTTCGATTCCAGGTCCCTAGGTCTTTCTAGCTAACTTAGTTATAGCTAGGGACTGTGTTTTTAGCTTCTGCTATAGGGTACTAGCATAGGCCTTCTAGGTAAGCTTAGGGTCTAGCTAGACTCCTAAAAATCAGGCCTCTTTAGCTGGTTATAGAGGAGGGGAGTCTTCTAGTCCTAGGTAGATAGGGTTATTCTAGGGCCTCCTTCTAGAGGGGAAGTGTATAAGCTTGCTCTTTGCTACTAAGAAGGTAACTCTGGTAGTTACCACCTAGTCTAGGCCCTCTCTCTAGGCCTCTTCTAGCTACCTAACCTTTGTCCTAGCCTCTCTATTAAAGGCTAGTAGGTTAGTATCGTCTATATAGCCTATAGTAGAAATAGTAGGGTAATTTCTTTCTAGTCTTTTATATAGGGGGTAGAGGTAGAGGACTAAAAGGATTAGTAAGAGTAGCGAGCCCTAGGGTACTCCTATAGGTACTAGTGTTTATTAGCTTCTTTAACTGTTAAATAGGAGGCTAGTAGTCCTAGAGGAGAGGAACTCCTTTAGCTAGGAGAGTAGCCAGATAGGTAGCCCTAGCTAGTCTAGTATAGCTAGGAGCCTAGTATAAGGGATACTGTCGAAATATCCTAATAGGTCTAGCTATAGAAGGGAGGCCCTAGCCTTGTATTTCCAGGCCTCCTAGACTTGGGCTATAAGGAGGTGTATAGCCGATTTAATGGACTTATAGCGGTAGTAGCCCCGTTGTATTGCTGGTATTAGCTTAAAAGCCTTGGCTATATCCCTTATTTTAGTCCTTATAACTTTTTCTAGGACCTTACTAATATAGTTTAGCAGGGCTATAGGGCAGTAGCCTCTAAGGGTGTTTTAGGCGTCTGGTTGTTTTCCTGGCTTAGGAAGAACAATAGTGATTACCTCCTTATATTCCTATAGGTAGAAGCCGTAGAGGAAGGATTTTAAGGCTAGTATAGCAAGGGCCTTATATAAGGGGTCTCTATAGGCTTTTAGAAAGCCTATAGGCAGTTTGTCTAGTCCTGGCGCTTTCTATGGTTTTGTTGTTTTAACGGCTTCCTCTATATCGTCCGGTTTAACTGTCTAGCTAACTAGTAGCCTAGGTCCTATTAGGGGCTCCTCTAGGCTTTCCTCTTAGAGGGAGGGGGGGAAGAAGTATATTAAAAGGGCCTCTACCTTCTTTTAGAAGATACTAGCTTATCTAAGGGTTAGTAGCTTAGGGGGTAGTAGTACGGTAGTGCTCTATAGCCTGGCCTATCTTTCTAGTTGCTAGAGCCTTTCTAGCTTTTCTCTAGCTTCCTATAGAAAGGCCCTCTAGGTTTTCCTTTTACTTTCTCTTATAGCCTTTGTTTGTTTCTTCTAAGCTAACTCATAGGCGTTAAGAAGGGCTTGGTTATTAGGGGAACGCTAGAGTTGTCTCTCTGCCCTCTTCCTCTCCTAGACTGCTTAGTAGGTATTGTTATTCCACTAGGGGGCTCTCTTTTTTCCAGTAGTTACTAGGGCCCTTTTAGGGGTTATAGCCTTAGCAATACGTTAGAGTTCTCCTAATAGTCGTCTAAAGGCCTCCTATAGCTTCGCTAGGTTAGAGAGGCGAGATAGGTATCTATAGCCCTCTATATTATATATTAGGGAGCTGGCCTCCTATACTACCTTCTTCTTATTTATCTTCTTCTACTAGAATTAGGGGGGTAGTAGTAAGGTTTCTATAGCCTCTAGGTTGATATCTAGGACTTAGGGGTAGTAGTCTGATTGTAAGCGGGTATCTAGGCCGGTATAGGAGTAGGTAAGGCTGCTACTAAGCTAGAAGTAGTTGATAGTAGAGGCCCTACTAGCTTATCCCCTTTATAGTATCCTAGTTATAGCCCTAAAGGGGGTATAGAGGGTAAGTCCCTGTTCTGCTACTAATAGTAGTAGGTCCTCCGACTTAGGGCTAAATCGGTTATATTAGTCCTATAAGGGGTAGTAAAGGTTAAGGTCCCCGGCTAGTAGGTAGAGGCCTAGGCAGGTATTAAGTTTCCCTTTTATTTCTTCTATAAGGGGGGGTAGGCCAGTCTAGGGCTAGGGGTTGTTATATAGGAACTAGACTATAAAGGGGCTATTCTTAGTCTATATCATAGCCCTAGCCTAGTCTAGGCTAGAGCTATAGGTCTAGGTTGTAAGTAGGAGTGATTTATAGATATAGAGGGCAGCTCTTCCGTTAGGGGTGAAAACAGGGTAGTAGAGGGCGGATCTAAGGTAGAAGGTAGAGTGTTAGGCCTGTCTATTAATCCAGGGCTCCTATATAGCAAGTATTTCCTCTTTTACTATAGAGAGTAGTACTTCCTATACCTCTTTCGAGCCCTATACGTTCTAAAGGTATACCCTTATATCTCTATCTCTTCTAGTTATATAGTAGGCAGTAGTTGTTATATAGTAGGGGTGTTTTCTAGTCTAGTATCTAGTTCTAAGTCTAGTCTAGGTCTAGCTTCTAGGGTTCTAGGTGCTTTAGGGGCTCTAGGGGCGCCTATAGGTTCTAGGGTTCTAGTAGATCTAGTAGCTTCTTTAGGGCTTATAGCTATTATAGAAGAAGAGGAGGGGGGGAGGTTAAAAGGGGTTTGACTACTTAGTTAACTAAAGTAGGCGGTGATTATACTCTAGCTAGGGGTTAGCCCCCTTGCTACTACTAGCCGGCCCCTCTATCTCTTCCCTAAGACTATAGTATAGCCTTCCTCCCCCTCCTTTTATAGAAGGGCTTGTTAAGGGTAGTATTGCTGCTATTGTTATTATTACTGTTATTGTTATTGCTGTTAGAGAGGGGGCAGTTGGTTAACGTTAAAGGCTTTAGGCCTAGAACGTAGGTATCCCTTAGCCTATGCCTATGCCTCTTTTAGGTAAGGGCAGACCTCTAAGTAGGCGTGGTAGGCTTAGTAGTAGTTACGGCAGCGTAGTACCCTAGAGTAGGTAGAGGCT
The DNA here is from genome assembly GCA_029339225.1 of Phyllachora maydis. Lineage (NCBI taxonomy): Eukaryota > Fungi > Ascomycota > Sordariomycetes > Phyllachorales > Phyllachoraceae > Phyllachora > Phyllachora maydis. The sequence continues at coordinate 137,505 of JAQQPM010000003.1, forward strand.
TCTAGTATAGTATAGCTATTAGCGCTATAGTTATAGCAGATCTCCTCTTTACTCTAGCATACTTTAGCCCTATAGCCCTATTTCCAGTACCTTAGGCACTAGATAGGCTTAGCCTTATTGATCTAGGGTTCTGCTTCTAAGGCTCGGCAGCTCTAGAAGACCCCCTCCTTATAGGCCTTCTAGGCTGCCTCTAGAGAGAAGGAGGCTATTAGTACCTTAACCTTAGTCTATTCTAGCCCTTAAAGGTACTAGACCTTTGCTCTAACTGCTATAGGGTGCTGTTTTTTAGCCTCTTCTAGTAGGCCTTCCTCTATAACCCGGTTATAGACTATAAGGCCTTGAACTACTACTGCCTAGGTTATAGTATAAAGGGAGGCCTTCTTGCTGAAGGCCCTTATAATCTAGGCAGTATTATTCTCCAGGCTCCTCTTTATCTCTACATTTTCTATAACAAGAAGTAGGTTACTGCTAGGGAGGGTCCTAACCCCCTAAACTACTAGGCTAGACGCTTGTTAGATAGCCTATACTACCTCTAGTACAGACTTAGCAAGTACCTATTATTAGGTTAGGCCTAGTCAGATAAGTACCTAGCGCTCTAGGCTAGGCCTAGTTACCTTACTAGCCGTTAGTTTACCAGCTATATCAGCCTAGGTAGGGGCTATAGGTCAAGGGTAAGTATGGCTAGGCTATTATTATTATAGTTGTTATTAGTAGCTAGGTTACTAAGGGTATTACTAGTGCTATGGCCTAGGTATTGCTAAGGTAGCAGGCTGGTTTTAGGCTGCTAGAGTTGCTGCTGTAGCTAGGGCTTCTTTAGGTGGGTCCTAGAGTAGGGCTGTAAGGGCGATTTGCCTAGCCTTGGTAGTTGCTTCTACTATACTATAGAAGTTGGTACTATCTTTAGCTAGGCTGATTATCTAGTTTAGAAGGCTAGAGAGTATAAAGGCAAGCTTAAGAGGGCTAAGGGTGGCTTAGGCGGTTTTCTTAGTTACTAGGGTAATATGGCTAGCCTTAGTAGCTTTGTTGTTACCTTCTTCTTTCCCTATATTTTTCTCTGATTTTTTCTCCGGCTTCTTTGTGTTTTTCTAGCTAAAAGGGGTTAGGGCTAGGGCGTACTGGCTACTGCTTAGGCCCTTAAGAAAGGGGGTAAAGATATTAGTAGGGGGAGGGGCGCTAGTTATAGGGGCGTTGATAGTAAGGGGGGCGCTAGAGCTTTATACTATAGGTGCTATATTCATAGCGCTTATAGTAGTCTCCTTAGTAGTAGTAGAAGCAGTAATTTAGCAGTCCTTTATTTCTATATTATTACTTAGATAGTCCGTGCTTAGAGGTTGGTAGTCTATACATAGAGGCTAGCTTAGGGGGTTATTATTATTATTATTAGCTATAGATAGGGCAGGGTTACTAGGGTATAGAGCTGTATTAGTAGTCTATACGCGAGGGGCCTGTAGGTACAAGAGGGCGGCTAGGCTCGCCATTTTTCGCACTTTTCGCACGCCTAGGGCTGTCGCGCGACCAACAGCGCCGTAGCGAAAATTGGCGGGCGTTGTGTCCTTAGTAGGACAGTTCGAATGGATGTGGTTGCACGCGATTTAGTGCGGTTTTGACCGAAAACTCGTTTTCGTTATTTCGTTGTTCCTTCAATATAAGCCTTATAGGCCTATAAGACCCACTGAAAGCCGTGATATATAAGCTTAAAGTCCCCATAACATAGCGCTATAGCCTATAACTATACCGTTATATAAGGACTTTTATAGAGGGAATATAGTAAAGGGCCCTACTTTACTATATTAGCACATACCTAGGAAGTGCTATTTAGGCCATATCAACGCTGTTGCTGCCCCTACGTACCCTATACGACTACTACTAGTAGGCTATAGTGGTTATAGATCCTTATATAGGATTACCTATTCCAATAATAGTGATCTTACCTTCGGCTTGCAGTTTAAGCGCAAGATTATAGTCACGTTTCTCTTTTTCTGAAATAAAGTTGTTAGTAGGTACTAGGTTCTTTTAGGGTTGTCTATACTCGTAAGGCTACTTAGGCTAGGGATATTAGAATAGCTCTAGCTGCTTAACCCTAGCCTGATTATCTTGCTTGTCCTACGCTAGTTGCTGGAAGTATAGCTTAACTACTATATTCTAAAGTTCTATAGGTCTATTAACTATACTTGTTAAACGTACAAAATAAGCTATAGCGCTCTAACGGTTATAGCTTAGGCAAAACGGATTTGAGTTCTCGAACAACGAGATATATAGCCATATTCTAAGGGTGGACCCACTTCTGTGGATACCGCTGACTAGGCTATATATTCCACTATATAGCCTAGAAATAGCTTTAAAAGGCTTTTCTATTTTTAGATTTATGCCCCACTTTTGTAGAGACAGCCTCCTTAGGCTGTATAAGCGCTAGAAATAGCCTTAAAAGGCTCTTCTACTAGGTTACCTACCTACCCTGTACCTACCCTGCACCGCAGGAGCGAAAACAGAACTTATAGGAAAAGTCATACGGCTTACCCTACAGCTTAGGTAGCCGTAAGTCGATTATTTAAAATCGCCAGCTTATTTGGTTTTTCGGGAAGGCGCCATACACCTACTAAGGCGCTCCTGCCGTATAGAAGGCAGGAACGGTCCCGGAGGGTATATGTAGGGAAGGAAATTGCGAAGCCTTACCTACTAGACTAGAAATCAAATTATACGTTACCTATAACTATAAGCCTTATAGGCCTATAAGACCCACTAAAAGCCGTGATATAAAAGCTTGAAGCCCCTATAATATAGCGCTATAGCCTATAACTATACCGTTATATAAGGACTTTTATAGAGGGAATATTGTAAAGGGCCCTGCTTTACTATATTAGCACATACCTAGGAAGTGCTATTTAGGCCATATCAACGCTGTTGCTGCCCCTACATACCCTATGCAACTACTACTAGTAGGCTATAGTGGTTACAGATCCTTATATAGGATTACCCATTCCAATAGGTTATAAGCCCGGATAGCCTATGGAATAGTTATCGTTAGAGTCCAATTTCAAAGCGCTATCTCTACCTATATATATAGGGCTATTTAAGCCTCTTATAGCTGAGAATATAGTACTATATTAGCCCTAAAAAGCTATATTTTACATCTTATTAAAGGCTATTTAAGGACTAAAAAGCCTGAAAATCTAGAAGGAGAAATCGCTAAGAAATCTAAGTCCTATAGTATTCACGAGCATTTGGGGCTCTTATACACTTAGGCTAGTATACTTACCTATACTAAAAGACCTTTCTACTTATAGCTAGAAGTAGAAAGGCTAGCGTTTTAGAATTTCTAGCGCTAAAGACCTATATTTCCCTACTATAGAGCCCTTTCCATAGATATATATATAGGCGGTAGTTAAGTCCCTACGTCGAAGTCTCTAGCCCTTAGAGCCTAGTTCAGAGTTTCTACTAGAAAGCCCTACTAAGTAGCAAGTAGGCAGCGCTATAAACCTACTAAGCGCTAAGACTAGCCTAGAAAATCACTACTATAATTAGTAAGCTAGCTGATTAGCTTTAGTAAACTAGAAGCTAATTAAGTGCTTTAGCTAGCACTATAAAGTAAATAGTAGCCTATTTACAATAGCGGATCAAGCTAAAGGGAAGGGTATAGCGCCTAAAAGGGCTAGTAACCCAGCTGATCCAGGGCAATCTTCTAGGCCTCTACTACCTATACGAACCCTATCAGAAGATGAGCAAGATAGCGAAGACTATAGCGAGGTTATAGAAGTCCTAAAACAGCATATAAAATCTTATAAGCGAGTTATAGCTAGCTAATCTAGTGATATAAAAACACTACTTTTAAGTCTAAATACCCTAAAAGCCTCTGTCGAGGATAGCGTTAGCGCTAAAAAGAATATATCTTCTACTTTAGCTTCTCTAACTAATAGTAGCAATGCTGCTACTACTGGAAAGACTAGCTATAGTCCTAGATTTAATCCTTTTAGCGGTACTATAGATTTAGATTCTCCTCCACGTCCCCCTAGGAAAAAGCACCATCTAGGGCTAGCTATAAATAATACAGCTACTAGTAATTTAGACCCCCCTATAGATATAGGGTCTAAGGAAGGCTTTAAGGATACTATTACTAGTCGTATAGTAAAGGAGCTTTCTAAAAAGTCCTATACTATACCGGACGATAGTAAGCTTAGCGGGGAAAGCAATTTTGAACAGTGGATTTAGGCTTTAAGTATAGTGCTAAGAGCGTTAGGGATATCTAATTTTTTAGAAAACCCTGATATATCTAACACTTATAGCGACTCTGATCAAGCTGTTCTTTCAATGCTTCTACGCAATAGCTTATCTAGTTGCCCTAAGGCTGCTATATCGTGGATTCATATACCTTCTAAGGCCTTTAAGCTGCTTGTTAGGAAGTATAGCCGACCTATAGAGTCTAAAAAGGAGGATGTCTATAACGAATTCCATGCCCTTACCTTTAGTACCTATAGAAAAGGCTTATCAGCTTTTAACGCCCAATTTAAAGGCTATCTTGCTAAGCTTACTATAGCTAAAATAGATATAGTGTTGATTGCGGTAAGGGGGGTTAGGTGCTGATCCCCGTGACCACGTAGCACATGAGCCTCTCGCTCTAGGGAATGGGGCGCGCACTGCGCCACTTGTGCGACAGCTACGAGTAGCGTACCTACGTACTATATAATGGTTACTAACAGGCGCTCCGTTTTAATATAGATATTTAAGGGGCATGTAACTATCCTCTAGATAGAGGGAGATATATAATAATCTAGAACTAGAACTTAAACTAGTATTTCCTTGCTATTTACTTTACTTTTATTGTTTTAGGTTACTACGATCTCTAGAAACCTACTAATACTAATTAGTATTATCTCTATATTATAATATAGGGGCAATATAGAGTAGTAAGGTAGTTAGTTAAGTGCTTAACAACCTTAACTAAGTAGATTACAGTTTACTTACTAAGGGCTATTAATTAGGCGACTAGACAACTACCCTGTTAACTTAGCAATATCGCTTTTAAGAAAGCTAATACTATAAACCTATCTTTCTAGGCTAAGGAAGCTCGACCTAAGGTTCTAGACTAAGGAAGCATTACTTAAGAGAATATAACTAAAACTGTTAGTAGGTTTCCGGAGATCGTAGTAACCTAAAACGATAAGAGCAAAGCGAGCAGCAAGGAAATACTAGTTTAAGTTCTGGTTCTGGATTGTCATATATCTCCCTCTATCTAGGGGGTAGTTGCGCACCCCTTAAATACCCATGTTAGAGCAGAGCGCTCGTTGGTGACCATTATGTAGTACGCGGGTGCGCTACTCGTAGCTGTCGCACAAGTGGCGCAGTACGCGCCCTATTCCCTAGAGCGAGAGGCTTATATGCTGCGTGGTCACGGGGATTAGCACCTGACCCCCCTTACCGCAATTAACAAAAACTATATTACTAACCAACTTTATTATAATTAATATACTATAGCGTCCTAAGATCCTTCTACTTATAGAACCTTAGGAAGGGAGGATACTAAGACGAACCTCTATTATATACTAAGTATTTCGTTAAATATAGCCTAAGATCTTAAAAAGCGTTTTAAATAAGAATTCCCTACCTGGCTACCTATTATAAGCATCGACAAATTTAACGCTTAAACCTTCTATAGATTACTAGAGTCTATCAATCTAGAGTATAATAGTAATAAAGTACTTAACTTATATATACTCTTCTACCTTAGTACTTATAAGGGGCAATAATCCAAAGATCTATACTACGAATTCCGCTTGGATTTCAAGGACTAGATAGCTAACCACTTTAATAAGTTGAACAGCAAACTACACTTATAACTACGCTAAACGCTTAATAATAGCTATATTCTAGTAGATAGCTTAAAAGGGCAGAAGCTCTCTAAAGGACTTGCAATACTTACTAACAACCTATCTAATAATCTAGAGCCTAACATACTCCCCTAAATCTATAAAGCATCGATCTAGGCTAAGTATAGATAGTATAGGATAACATCTCTTTCTACTTAAACAGAAAAGGGGAAAGAAATTATACTAATAACAACTTAAGAATCCGAAATTAGTACCTAGCTATAAGAGGTACTATAGGGGGAGATATAAATCGGTAATATAGCTATAAACGCTACCTAGTAATATAGACTAACAAGCAGCTCGATTATAAACGACAATTAACCAGCGAGCAGCCAAGGGCTAGGTATACGCTAGACAGCGGCCTAAAGCAGAACGCTCTATACTAGTAACCGCGGCCAGTTCGGAAATACCCTTTACCCGCTAAATCCAGACCTATAGATAACACTTCCGATTTATAGACTTAGAAGTGTAATAAGAGTAGGATTCCCGCTAGCTAGCAAGGGTACCAGCAAAGGCTATAGATTCCTATTAACTACCTAAAGTGCCAGCTAAGGTTATACCTAAGGTTATAGCTAAGGTAACTACCAAGGCTATAACTAGGGAACTAATTAAGGAGAACGACAGAACCCTATACAACCTATATAAACCCCTGGTATTAATACTAAATATAGGCCAGAACACGCCTAACCTTAAGTAGATAATAAAGAGCAGCATGCCTAGTATAAGTATATTATATATAGAAGTACTAAGTATATAGCTATTCTACCGATCGAAATAGGGTAGATAAACAAGATAAGTATTAATCGAAAAACCCTAACTGATTTTATTAAGTCTTAGGACTTAAAGAACAGCTATTCTAGGTCTAACAACGATATTCTTAATAATAAAGTTCGTTTCTTCCTATACTACTACTAGACTTTCTAGATCGATTATAGCCTACTAGGTACCATTTTTCCAAACGCCCTTTTAGGATAAGCTAAGGAATATTACCTATACTACATCCCTTTTAGTATCTCTTTTATCTAACTATATAGTATCTTAAAGGGACACTTCGAGATAAGTACTAAGTAGAACAACTACTTGCATATCTAGAATACTATTACTTTCTAGTCTATATACCTTAAAAGCAAGAATAGTTACAAGTCTATAAAGGAAATTCTTTAGATCTTACTTAATAGACTCTAATAAAGCTAATACAGGCTTAGTCTGCTCTATAACTATAAGGAGTTCCTAGTTATAAATATAATCTAAGCCTACTAAGGAGTATCTAAGCTAAAGATCGCCTTATACAAACTACTAACAAGCTTTAAAGAGCTAGCAGCTATGCTTTGCCAAACACTTAACGTTAAGGAAGCAGATCGTATATATCGCTAATTCTCAATAGACTATAGGTTTACTATAATGAAAGCCAGGCCTATAAGAAACTATTAGAGTAACTGTTAGTAGGTTTCCGGAGATCGTAGTGACCTAAAACGATAAGAGCAAAGCGAGCAGCAAGGAAATACTAGTTTAAGTTCTAGTTCTAGATTATTATATGTCTCCCTCTATCTAGAGGGTAGTTGCATACCCCTTAAATACCTATGTTAGAGCGGAGTGCTTGTTAGTAACTACTACGTAGTATATAGGTGCGCTACTTATAGCTATCGTACAAGTGGCGCAGTACGCGCCCTATTCCCTAGAGCAAGAGGCTTATATGCTATATGGTTATAGGGATTAGTACCTAACCCCCTTTACTATAATTAACACTGGTAACTCTTCTTTTTGTAACTACGCTAGTACTTTATTAACTGAAATAGGAAATCCTAAATTGTTTCGCTCTCTTTATTGCCGGAATAGGAAATGCTAATTACTTAACTTCTCGTTTACTAATCAGAATGTTAAATTCTAGTTGCTAATCCCTAGTATAGAAGGTGTAACTTTAGCGCCTTCTAGATATGCCTCTAAACGGTATAACAGTAAGCGCGTTATACCGGCAACCATTATTGCAAAAGCTTGTAGTCCTAAATAGGAATTATAATAGGAAAAATCAGAGCTCTAGGCTAGCTAATTACGAACTCCGAACGCTCTTGCCCTAAACCTATAAATAGGTAGGTTCTCCTACTATATACTACTTCTTCTCTTTCTCCCTATAATCCGTACTAGCAGTAATAGTAGTAACAATAACAGTAGTAGTAGCAGTAATAACAATAGTAGTAGTATTAGGAGTACTAGTAGCAATAAGTAAGTTGCTTACTGTTAGTAGGTTTCCGGAGATCGTAGTGATCTAAAACGATAAGAGCAAAGCGAGCAGCAAGGAAATACTGGTTCAAGTTCTGGTTCTGGATTGTCATATATCTCCCTTTATCTAGGGGGTAGTTACGTACCCCTTAAATACCTATGTTAGAGCGGAGCGCTTGTTAGTAACCATTATATGGTACGTGGGTATGCTACTTATAGCTGTCGTATAACTGGCGTAGTACGTGCCCTATTCCCTAGAGCGAGAGGCTTATATACTACGCGGTTATAGGGATTAGTACCGAACCCTTCCTTACTACAATCAATACCAGTAACTCTTCTTTTATAACTGCGCTAGCGCTTTATTAACTAAAATAGGAAATCCTAAATCGTTTCGCTCCCCTTATTGGCAGAATAGGAAATACTAATTACTTAACTTCTTATTTGCTAATTAGAATGTTGAATTCTAGTTGCTAATCCCTAGTATAGAAGGCGCGACTTCAGCGCCTTCTAGATATACCTCTAAACAGCGTAACAGTAAGCGCGTTATACCGGCAACCATTATTGCAAAAGCTCGTAGTCCTAAATAGGAATTATAATAGGAAAAATCAGAGTTCTAGGCTAGCTGATTATAAACTCCGAATACTCTTGACCTAAACCTATAAATAGGTAGGTTCTCCTACTATATACTACCTATTCTCTTTTCCCCTACGATCCGTACTAGCAGTAGTAGCAGTAATAACAGTAGTAGTAGCAGCAATAATAATAGTAGTAGTATTAGCAGTACTAGTAATAATAAGTAAGTTGCTTATTATTATATACTAATGATTAAGCATACTAATCTTGTTGTTTATAATATTGGATTTTAATAATAAGTAGAGTAGGTGCTCCTATAAAAGCATAGGCAGCGACTTCTATATATATACTAAGGATAAGGGCAGCAACGCCTTTAATACGCTTATAATTAACGCTCCTAATAAGCATCTTGCCTAGAAGGGTAATGATAATATGTTCCTAGATGCGTCTAAGCGCGCTATTGCCAATAACGGCGACTAGGAGAGTATGGTAGGTAGCGACGACGGCGATGATGGCGACGATGGCGTTAACGACAATAACGACGGCGACGATCCTAACGCTGTGGACATGGCTGCGCTTGTTATATAGCCCGAGTTCGTAGGCGGCTACGCTAATGCCGACTCCGTACCCCTTGATTCTAAGGGGCTAATCGCGCGTATATACGTCCTGCTTAAGCAGGCTACTGTACTTTAGTATAAGGAGGAGGCAGTAGAGGCGGCAGTATATAGGGCAGAGATTGCTATACATAAGGCGCGTATCTCTAAGCCTGCCAAGCACTCTCTACCTATATTGCCGGCTGTAAAGAAGGCGGTATTAGCGGCTATACGTATATAGTATATAGTACTATGCGCTACTGCGAGCGCGCCTATACTGCTGGTAGCGATACTAGTAGTAGCAACGGCAAGTTTATTATCTAGCGAAAGCTTAGACGACTCTGTTATCTGCTCTAGCTGCTATATACGCTATACGTCGGACTATATAAAGCCTTATAAAAGGATGTTATATACTTATACGTATAAACCAAAGGGTAAGTGTCTTACTCTTATTATCCTTATTATTGATATTACTAACGTATATAAAGTTCGTAGCCTATATAGTACTATATATACTGTTGTTTGTCTTAGCTACCTACACTTGCTTTTAGCGGGCATTAAGGACTTGTTTAACAAGTCTGGCAATTTCGCGCTATATATAGCGTGCTATAACTGTATATTAGGCTACAGCCTCTAGTACTAGTAGTACTTATCTAGGCACTTATATATGCTAATGTAAGTTCTATTTATATATTGTTTCTATTGTTTCATTATTCCTAATATATATTGTAGCCCTAAGTCGGTCCGTCCGTTCTTAGACCGCTTTTTAGAGCTCTGCTCTAACCTAGCTATAAAGGCTAAAGTAAGTTACGATCTTTAGTAGTGTCTATTGTTTAAGTAGAATACTTATTAATTATAGGATTGGAAGATATAGCGCAACAGCGCTAAGTGCGCCTTAGTCTTAGTAGATAAAGCGCGCGCTCTTATTAAGCGTAGGGTGCCTATAGCAGGTATAACGCCTATATAGAAAAAGCTTATAGCGATAGCTGCTATAAGTAAGGCTATTAATGTTTTGTTATTGTAATTAGGGGGTAGGGGGCGCTGGCACGCGTATTGTACTAGCTATAAGAGTATAAATTAAGATTGTTTTACGCTTTGCCTTATATTCCTTATTATGCTATAAATGATATATCCTAGTAGTCTTTGTCTTTTACGCTGGCGATCTTGCCCTAAGTTATATAGGCTTTTCCTATTGCTTAGCCGGGCGTTGAACCTAGCCTTCTACTCTAATCTTGGCTATATTTGTATTAACGAGCCTTTTAAGTGTCCTGTTCGGCGTATACTTGGTTATAGCGTCAGCTAGGTTATTATTACTACTAATCTACCTAATTTCTGCGATTTTACGGTTTTTATAGCTCTGTTATAGAGCTATTACATCGATTATAAGACGCTTTTCTATCATTATCCTAAGCTTTTCTAGGCATTTATATAAACTGAATAAGTCTATATAAACGACGATTAGTAGTAGCGATAGTAGACCTAGGCCTAAGTAGATCTTAGTAAGTATCTGGTATAGTATATACCTAAGATCGAACCTACCTACTATTCTGTATATTTCGCTTACTAAAACGCTTTATATTACCTGCTTATACTTAGTTAAGGACTAGTATACGATATTGCTATATAGGTTAAACTCGTTTATACTACTTGTCTTGTTTCCGAATATTATAACGAATCTAATCTACGATGTTATATTAGTATTATTAACGAATGATCCGTCTATAAAGACAAAGAGCTTAGCTATTTTAAGTTCGAGTTACAGGTAGCGTAGCCTATATATTGAGTTTTCGATCTACTATTTCAGTTAAGCATTAAGCTTGGCAATCTCGTTTACGTTAGGCTTAGTTAACTGTACTGCTACTAACAAGTTGAAAGTCGCTTCTAGCTGGTAAATTATAGTAATATAGGTACTATATACGTGTTATTCGACGTATATTTATTTCGCTGTCTTAGCGTCTAGACTTATAAGTTCGAGTTATATAGCTTGCCCCTTTTGCCGAATCTCGATAGTATCTACGCTTATTTCAAGCCTATATCTGTTAAAGTCTATAATTGATTTGTCTGTTAAAAATACTAGCGGCTTATACTTAAAGCCAGCTTTATCTAGCTCGAGCCTTTCTTTATCTATAAAGGCTTGCTCGCTAATATCAAGAGTATTGTTAGTTTATAGGCCGACGATTCCAAATCCACTTCTAATTTACGTCTTGCTGATTATAAGGTATAGGTAGAAGGCGCTTAGTTCGAGATCAAGACATTTAGTATACTAGTTCATATATATTACCTACTAGTATAGTCTGGCTTTAGCCAGTCTATATAATAGGGTTTTAATAAGTAAGATGGTATAAGAGGGATAGAGTATCTTAAGCTCTTTAGGTAATAGAAGAATTACTTTCCTTACTAGCTATAACTTAGCTTATATATAAGCTTGGATAACGTTATATACCTATGCCTTAAAACCAAAGCACGTTTTTAGCGTTAGGAGTAGTAAGAGTATAAGTCGTTATATATAGTGTTGGATTATTAGTGATTAAGTAAGTAGGTACTTCTTGTCCTTATTGCTAAATCCCTAAGCTATAAAGCGTAATTTCTTATATAGTAAAGTAAGCTTATCTTTTACTTTCTAGACGATCCTTAACTTAAAGATCTAGTAGTCTAACGTATCTACTAGTATCTAGATCGCTTCGATTACCCTAGTTACTAGAAGCGAGTTTAGTTCTATTTTATTAGATATTTAGAATGGTACGCTAGGTATAGTAATCTTCCCTTTAGCCTATAGTTTAAGCGCAAGATTATAGTCGCACTTCTCCTTTTCTAAAACAAAGTTGTTAGTAGGTGCTAGGTTCTTTCAGGGTTATCTATACTAGTAGGGCTGTTTAGGCTAGGGGTATTAGAATAGTTCTAGCCGCTTAATACCAGCCTAATTATCTTGTTCGTCCTGCGTTAGCTCCTAGTAATATAGTTTAACTACTATATTCCGAAATTCCGTAGGTCCGTTAACTATATCGATAATTACTGTTATATCTATGGCCGAGATTACCTTATAAGGCCCTATCTATCTATCGCTTTCTTAGAATATAAGTACTTCTATACCTACTTCTAGTAAGTATAGTACTATATCTTTTATACTTAGTCTATTATATTATATAAGAGCGTCTTATATATTCCTTATATTATTTAGGATTCGCAATTGTATTATAGCCTTCTAAATTGCGCCTGCTTAGCATAGTTAAGATAGAGAAGGCGGTATATCTATAGCAAGGCATAGGTATATGCTAAAAACTAAGAACGTTAGTACTAGTCTGTCCGGGCTAGCAGTATTATTAACTGCGCTTAGTACTGCTTATAGGTATACCTCTTTTAAGTAAGATCTAGCAGTCTTTGATTTAATAATGTTATAGGCCCTTCTTAGTAGCCTATAATACCGCTTAATCTTGCCGACTAACTAGTATACCTCGACTAGTACTAAATGGCAGGTTATACCTGCAAGCTTGGCCTCTGCCTAGAACTTATATGCTTTGAAATTAGTACCCTTATTATAGCGCAAAACGTCGGGTAGTCTAAGGTATATATCGATCTAACATTCCTTTAGCCGGTCCTACATCTCTTTAGCTAAAAGATCGTTTAGAAAGCAGGCTACTTGGAATAACATTACAGTATCAACCATATACAGTACCTTAGAATTATTAATATCTAAGACATCTATAATAATCTTAAAATTAAAGTAAATATTGTCTTATAACGCAAATCTAAATCGTTATAGCGCTATGCCTTTAATCTAGCAGAAGTAGCAGAACTTGTTAATTATCTTAATAATACTATGTTCTACTTAGTAGTCTGCTTATTATAGTAGTTTATATAACCTATTAACTATAGGGTATCCATAGCGTCGATAAATGCGTCTTAGTTTAGCCTCTATAAGTTATAGAGGTGTAGGATACTCGTTGTCTACTATAAATATTATGCTTAGTAGTTTAATCCCTTTTATAGGGATCTATAGATATCCCTATTTCTGTTAAATATATATATACTTTCCTAACTTAGATATAAGCTTATTTATTATATTATTAAGGTAGATGCCGAGCTCGTCTATATCCTTTAGACATATAAGAAAAGGGGTTAGCGTCTCTAATATATAGAAAGTCGTATAACTAATATCAAGTTCTACTTTAACTATTCTAAATGATTGTTTTAAATCCCTAGACCTAAAAAGTATATTTACTTCCCCTAAATATAACTTGTCGATCTTAAGCAATCCAATTATCTTTTTTAGTATAAGGAATTGTTAGAGTCTAGCGGTTAAAACGTTAGTAGCCCTAGTATTAGGTATAATCCCTTGGAATTTAGTCTTAGTATACCTATTAAGTATAAATTAAATAGCTTTCATTTTCTTCGTATCCTTTTTACTATCTTTACGCAGTTGTTCGCTCTTAGTAATCAGGTAGAGAAAAGCTTGGTTTACAAAGTAAGTTACTGCTATTTATTCTTTTTTAAAACTAATTACTAGTACTTTGTTTCTACCTTAAGTTTGATTAGTCTTATAGTTATCTATATATACTTTAAGCTTAGTATCTTCTTCCCTTACTTTATATTTATTATCTAAACCCTTATAATCGAGGAGGAACGCTATATATCGTCCGCGATCTTTGTCAATGCCTTTTCGCTTAAGCTATTTACTTTTAGCTATTACTTATTCCTCTTAGCTATATATAAAGGAGCAGTAATCTAGCTTACTGTAAATCCAATAACCTACTTTAATATAGTTTTTATTATATTCCCTTTACTAGAGCTTATTTCGCTTTCCGTACCTAGTAGCACCTTTAGGTTATAATATATACGTCGCCCAATTTCTCTTAAAGATTAAATCTATAATTAGGTTACTCTAATAGTTTCTTATAGGCCTGGCTTTCATTATAGTAAACCTATAGTCTATTAAGAATTAGCAATATATGCAATCTATTTCCTTAACGTTAAGTGTTTAGCGAAGTATAGCTACTAGCTTTTTAAAGTTTGTTAGTAGTTTGTATAAGGCGATCTTTAGCTTGGATACTCCTTAGTAGGCTCGGATTATATTTATAACTAGGAACTCCTTATAGTTATAGAGCAGACTAAGCCTATATTAGCTTTATCAAAGTCTTTTAAGCAAGATCTAGAGAATTTCCTTTATAGACTCATTACTATTCTTGCTCTTAAGGCGTATAGACTAGAAAGTAATAGTGTTCTAGACGTATAAGTAGTTATTCTATTTAGTACTTATCTTAAAGTATCCTTTTAAGATACTATATAGTTAGATAAAAGAGATGCTAAGAGGGATATAGTATAGGTGGTATTCCTTAGCTTGTCCTGAAAGAGCGTTTGGAAAAACAGTACCTAGTAGGCTATAATTAATCTAGAAAGTCTAGTAACAGTATAGGAAGAAACGAACTTTATTATTAAGGATATTATTGTTAGACCTAGAATAGCTGTCCTTTAAGTCCTAAGACTTAATAAAATCGGTTAGGGCTTTTCGATCAATACTTATCTTGTTTATCCAGCCTGTTTCAATCAGTAGGATAGCCATATACTTAGTACTTCTATATATAATATACTTATACTAGGCATACTGCTCTTTATTACCTACTTAAGGTTAAGCGTATTCTAGCCTGTATCTAGTATTGATACCAGGGGTTTATACAGGTTATACAGGGTTCTGTCGTCCCCCTTAATTGGTTCTCTAGTTATAGCCTTGGTAGTTACCTTAGCTATAACCTTAAGTATAACCTTAGCTGGTACTTTAGGTAGTTAGTAGGAATCTATAGCCTTTGCCAGCGCCCTTACTAGCCAGTAGGAATCCTGCTTCTATTGCGCTTCTAAGTCCATAAATTGGAAGTGTTATCTATAGGTCTGGATTTAGCAGGTAGAGGGTGTTTCCGAACTAGCTGTAGTTACTAGTATAGATCGTTCTGCTTTAGGCTACTGTCTAACATATACCTAGGTCTTAGCTACTTGCTAGTTAATCGTTATTTATAATCAAGCTACTTATTAGTCTATATCACCAGGTAGCGTTTACGGCTATATTACCGATTTGTATCTCCCCTTATAGTACCTTCTATAGCTAGGTACTAAATTCGGATTCTTAGGTTGTTATTAGTGCAATCTCCTTCCCCTTTTCTGTTTAAGTAGAAAGAGATATCGTTATATGCTGTCTATACTTAGCCTAGATTAATGTTCTATGGATTTAGAGGAGTATATTAGGCCTTAGATTGTCGGATAGGTTATTAGTAAGCGTTACAAGTCCCTTAGAAAGCTTCTACCCTTTCGAGCCATCTACTAGGACATAGCTGTTATTAAGCGTTTAGCGTAGTTATAAGTATAGTTTATTGTTTAACTTATTAAAGTAGTTAGCTATCCAGTCCTTAAAATCCAAGCGGAATTCGTAGTATAGATCTTTAGATTATTGCCCCTTATAAGTGCCAAGGTAGGAGAGCGTATATAAGTTAAGCACTTTGTTACTATTATACTCTAGATCGATACGTTCTAGCAATCTATAGAAGGTTTAAGTATTAAATTTATCGATACTTATAATAGGAAGCTAGGTAGGGAATTCTTATTTAAAACGCTTTTTAAGATCCTAGGCTATACTTAACGAAATACTTAGTATATAATAGGGGTTCGTCTTAGTATCCTTCTTTCCTAAGGTTCTATAAGTAAGAGGATCTTAGGACGTTATAGTATATTAATTATAGTAGATAGAGTTAGTTAGCGATATAGTTTTAGTAGCGTTCTCTCAAGCAACGCTTCCTTAGTCTAGAAGCTTAGGTCGAGCTTCCTTAGCCTAGAAGGATAGGTTTATAGTATCGGTTTTTGTGACGGAACATGGTGACGGTCATAGAGTGACCCATCTAGGACTGGGGCTCTCTATGCTTAGACATCCTAACAAGCTGCTTGTCAGGCTTAGAGACGCCTATATAAGGAGTGGCAGGTCCTATAGTAAGAAGAAGAGGAATAGGCATATTCACTTCTTTACTTCTATTACCTGCTCTTTATATAATAGTTATAAGCCTAGCGCTAGTATTATTAACTTAACTAACTGTATATAATATATATTAAGCCCTTCTATTATTATTACTACTCTATTATCCTCCTCTTAACTCCCTGCTTAAGATGTTAATAACCCTAAATTTAGTATATTTGACGTTTGTTATCCTAAAAGGCCTATTAATATAGATAGCCTGGCGTCTTGACGTATAGACACTGGCTTTAGCCCTTGGAATTTAGGAAGATATTAATCTAGACTCGACATCTACTCTAGTAGATATGGAAATTCTCGACCTAGGATAGAAAGAATAGGCTTATTAAGCTAATTCTAAGTAGGTAGTCTAGTATAATAAGGCTATTATATATTATTAAGAGAAAATTTAACTTCTTAGTACGTTAACTTAGGATATAGCCTTAGCACCTCCTCTATTAGTTTGGCCGACCCTTATTACCCTATATAACTTAGAAGAAGTATATAGGACTTACCTCCTAATATAACAGTCTAAGAGGGCTACTACTAAGCTAAAGAAGGTAAATTACCTAAAGTTTCTAAACTGGATTCTTTAGTCTATAGATTATAACGTTAGGGAGATAGCTATTCGGTCATATTAGTTATTAAAGTAGGGATAAGGGCTAAAATAGTACTAGAATCTTTAGCCTTTTATATAAGCTCTAAAGAAAGATAACGCTCTATTAGACTTAGTAGAGAAAGTCTAGATTAAATCTTAGTATAAAGTAGTACTTAGATAGGCTAAGAATAGCCGAACTAGGCTAATCCGCTGGTATAAGGACTAGTAGAAATTTTACTAGGTTATGCTAATTAAGAGGATTCCGGCTATTATAGGCGTTACCGCTGTTAAAAGAGTTCTTTAAGCCCTAGTAGCAAGGCTAACTCTATAATAGGCTAATAGTTAGCTCTAATAGATTGTTCTAGCCGAAGTAACTGGCTAAGCGAGTCTACTTATACTAGAGATTATTAATAGGACCCTTTTTAGCCTTATAATAGAATCTTAGTAGTAATAAGCCTATAGAAATCTAGCTAGAGTATACTCTATCTTTACTTAACTTTCTAATAATAAAAACCCTCTGCCTACTCTATACTCTAATTAAGAAAGAGGCTAAGGATAGCCTTAAGGATAGTATATCTAGGGTAGTTAGGGTGGAAATTGTTAAGGATCCCGAAACAGGGGCTACTAATGCCCTTATCTACCTTTTCCTTATACCTATCTCTAGAAACCTAAAGACTATAGAAGAGTTAAGCTATTATATATAGGATCTATAAAACAAAGAATCACTTTATCTATAGAAGAGCAATAATCTATTTGAAATCTTATCTATTAGGATCCTTAGTAGGCCAACCTCTATATAACCCTAGAATTAAAAGGATAGTTAAAGGGTAAGGGGCTAGATATAAAGAAGCTATAGGTTCTAAAGTCCTTTAGTACTTAAAGATAGGATTGTTAGCTAGATAAAGTTTTTAGGAGTTCTTGGTTATTACCTTAGCTTGAAAATCAGAGTTAGAATTTTTCTAATATACCTCTCTTTAACCCTACCCTATTTACCGCTACCCTAGGTACGGTCTATAGGGTATTTAGTACTTAGAACCCTACTTGTTATCCTCTCTTAGACAGTACCCTCCTAGATAACTATATAGTAGTTTATATGGTTAACTATAAAGATCTACTTAACTATAGGACATTTAAGCTATCTACCTTTAACGCTGTTATAGAGGTAGGCTTAACGATATTGCCTATTTCTAGGATAGGACGCTGGACTCTAAGAAAGATTTTTTAGGATAATAAGGGTAATAAAACAGTAGACTTGATTCTTTAGAACGTAGTTGTTATAAAGGGATTTCATGCTAATATTATATTTGCTATGCTTCTACACTAAAAGGGAATCTGGCTGTTAGGGGCTAACAATACCCTAAGAGTTAGAGACATAGTAAGCTTGGTTGTTCTTATAACACTATAGGAAAAGTTCAACTTAATAGTGCTTGAATATAAGCTGCTTGCCTCCTATATAGTCTTAAGACCCCTTTTAATAAGTAACAATAGTATTATAATAATAATAGTATAGAAATAAGTAAAATAGAGAGGATAAAAAAGGATATATAAGCTGTATAGGGCTTATATAGATCCTAAAGAACTATAGTACTTAAGGATAGGACACCTAGGTCCTAAGGTACTATAATTGTTAGTAAACTATACTTAGGGTATGAATTTGTTATAGCCTAATAACGGCAATCTAACCAGGATATTACGGCTTAAGTGCTTAGTATATGTATAGTTATACGTAATAAAAGTGGTGTCTAGGAGGGAGTTAAGCGGAAAATCCGCTAGACTGTTTTATAGGATTACCTAGGATCTTTTCGAATTCTCTTAGGGATATATAGGCTGTAATAGGATTCTCTTTATAGTAGATAAGTTTAGTAGGAAGATATAGGCCTTCTAGATAAGAGGTAAAGGATAAGAAAACCTTCTTTAGGTCCTTAAAAGGTTCGACGCCTAGACTAGGCGATAGTATAGGTTATCTGTTTGTTTCTTCCGCTATAACAGTAAGATATTAGTTATATCTTCTTAAGGAAAAACCGAGTATAAGAAATAGGTAGATTATAAAGGAATTAGCTTGGAAATCCCGCTGTTATATATATATAGCCCTATAGGACTTGTTGAAAGAAACAGGAAGACTATTGTTAATAAGTCGATAGTAATGTAATTAGGGGTATATCTTCCTAAGGATCTATAGCCTAAGACTATAGAGGCTACGGTATATCTTTACAACTTATCTCCTAGGCTTAGGAATGATCTAAGATCCCTAAACGAGAAGCTTCTATTATAGTTTCAGAACTATTTTCGCTTTTACAACCTGGCTATCATCTATAAAGCTACGATTGATCTAAGGCCTTAGCTTAGTAGCCTTTACGTATACGGATATGCTGGTTATCCCCTTAAGAAGGATAGAGAGAAGGATATACTTTAGAGACTTTATAAGATTCGACCTTAAGCTTATATTAGCTATCTTGTAGGTTATGTCGCTACTACGTTATATAGGATATAGGTCCTAGAGCTTAACAGGGTAATTACTACCCGAAATGTTTAGTTTAATAAGATAGTTTTCTATATAGAAAGGGAGGTGGAATCTAAGACTTAGGCTATCCCTATCTTAAGAGAACTAGCAGACTAGCTAGATAAGCTGGCGGAGGAACATAAGTTTAACACTATCTTTAAGACAATATAGAATCTAGATCTTATAGGTCCTATTAGGCTAATAGCTACTAGAGAGAATAAGGAAAAGCTTTTAGCTATAGAGCTGGAAGAGCGTTAGTTAGATGTTATTACTAGCTAGGACAAGGTATATACTAATATTATAACCGGACTATTTACCCTAGAGCAAACATCTAAGCCTAGAATGCCGAATCTAGATTATACTAGGCTTAATAGCCGTAGTAACAGAGCAGACTCTCTCTAAAGTATAACTAGAGAAGGAATATAGTCTAAGGGTAAGGCGTATTATTATAGACTGTTAGAAGGATTTAAAGCTAGGGCAGATATTATAACCTGCTAGTATGCTAACGATAAGACGATAGACAGACTATTAGTCAGAGAACCGGACTCTAAAGCTAGGATCTTAGGGGTATATACTGGTAATACGTAAGTACTAGGCAACCTAGCCCCTTAAAGACGAGGTTAGCCTTATAGTAGTAGGAATCGGGTATTTATAGTAGAGCTAGGCCGATATAACCTTCGTTAGCGTAATACTATACTTAAGAATATCTTTAGTATTCTCGATATAGAGAGAACGGCGGCATTATTGCTACTACTTGTTTTTATAGCTGACTACTTTCCTAATTAGCTAGTAGCTAGCTATAGAAGGGAGTTTAAAACAGTATATACTGTAGTAGTAGGCGCTATTCGATATTAGAAACGCCTAATAGAGCGAAAAGAGAAGTAAGAGTCGCAGAAAAAGGACTTGCTAAAGGGCCCTTAGGATAAGAAAAAGTTTGTCCTAGAGAAATAGCATAAATCAGAAATACCGCCAGAGCCTAGGACTTAGAGTAAAGCTATAAAGTCACCTTTTAAAAAGATATGGAAGTCTATAGCTTAGGCTAAGATTAATTAGCTGTAAAAGCTATAGACCTATAAGAAAATTCCGAAGGATTAGTACGGAATATAGCCTCTTCTGCTTAAATAGGTACTAAAGTACAAGCTTAATCCGGATAGAATGGTTATTAGGCTAAAGGTAAGGATTTGCGTCTAAAGAGATCTTTAATATCTAGAGTTAGTCGAGTTAACTTATATAGTAATATTAGCTGCTAAGTCCCTTAGAATAAGTATAGCCCTAGTAGTGCGTTTTAATCTGGAGATCGACTTATAGGACGTTATAAACGCCTTCTACAATACACTCTAGGAGTCGTTTAGCCAGGGCCTAGTAATCTATAATCTTCTAGAAGGGTTTAAGGAGCTAGGACTTCTTACTTAGGTCGATAAGGCTCTATATAGGCTTCAAGACTCTCCTCTCCTCTAGTATCTCGAATTCTTAGGCTTTTTTAAAAATCTTGGACTTTAGAAGTCTAAGAAGGAGCTGTATCTATTTTATAATACAGATAGACATATCCTCTTGATATTCTATATAGATAATATAATACTTCTCTATTATTATTAGTATTAGGACTATGCTATAGACCTAAAGGCGAAACTACTGGGTAAATATAAAGCAAAAATTCAGCCTAAGGCGGAATAGTTTCTTAGTATTTAGATTGTAAAGGACAGAGTTAACTGTACGATTACGCTGGTTTATAATACATATATTAAAAAGGCGGCTAAGAAGTATAGGCTAGATAGATCCGCTGTTATCCCCCCTATACCACTCCTAACAGTCGGACTTAGCAAGAATAAGGGCTAGGCTACTAAGAAGGAGGTAAAGCTTATATAAGAACTAGTAGGGACGATACTATATACGGCAATTATAGTTTGTCCAGATATAGCCTTTGCTATATCTTATCTTTCCTGCTTCTTAATAAACCTATTAGCCCGATATATCAAGGCTGCTAGGCAGACGATCTAGTATCTATATTATACAAGGTTTCTCGGGATCATATATAGTAGCTACTCTAGTTAGGCCTATATACTTTATATCGCCAGTAACGCCTCCTTTATAGACGACTTAGACTTACGACGATTGTCTTAAGGTTATATAATTATAATGTTTAGGGGACTTGTCTAGTAGAATGCATCTTATTAAGCTATAGTTACTACATTAACGATAGAAGCGGAGCTTTATAGTCTCTCTCTAGCTGCAAAGGAGGCTATAGGGATAAGAAGATTCCTTAAGGACCTAATAGTTAAACTGTTAGTTCTATAGCGGATTTTCTACAATAATACTTAGACTATCAGGCTAGTAGTTAATAAAGGGGAGTATATAGCGATAGCGCTCTATTACGTTGATATTCAGAATATATAGCTTAAATAAGAGTATGGCAAGGGTAGCTTCATAGTATCCTACATTAAGATAGCTAACATACTAGCCGACAGCCTAATAAAGAATTTGTCAAGGGCAAAGTTCGAGCACTTCCAGGCTATGCTGAATCTAAGGGACGTATTACGGATTATGGCCGATAATCAAAGAGAGGTCAATTATTAGCGGACAACTATCTAGTCTACCGTAAAACTTATGAAAGAAGCCTACTATAGGGCGCTACAGCGCTCGACAGCCTTCTCTAACGCGCTAATAGCCCGATCAATCTTAGCCAGCACCTACAATATAGCTGACATATCTATATGATTCTTATTAAGATAACGTAGTATTGACTATAGAAGAGCCCTGATATATCTACTAATTCCTTGTCTAAGGCGCTAAGTAAACTTAGTGCTACTTATGCTAGAGAACGCCGCCTATATAAAAGGATTGTTAGCCGGAGACTTGATCGACTAACAGAGAGGCGAAAACATATGTCCTAGTCCGACGGACAGGGATAGGGATAGGTATAGGGGTAGAGATAATTCGCAAGACGCTTTTCGCTTATAAGCTAGATCTTTAAATTTCAGCTCTTTATAGAACGCCTAGGGCGGATATAAAGGAGTAGGTAGAGCGGGTAATATAGGTATTAGCCTATATAGCAATAATCCGGACAATAGGTTAAGGATAATGCGTAATATTTTCGAAATAGCGGCAGCCTTGCCTGCCATTACCTCCTAGATACAATTGTTAGTCTAAGTATTGAATTTTAAAACGGATAGACGTACTCTGCCGGCCTCTGTATTTTTCTTTTTCAAGTCCTAAAGGACCTAGACAGTCTTCTTAGCCTTAACCGACCTATAATATATATGGTTAGCTTTATAGTAAAATTGTTAGGCCTAGACAGACTTATATAGGACAATAGTAGTAAGATACAGTCTACGTTAGAAGACAGTAGTAATAGTAGCCGCTAGTATTATTATACTAAGAAAAGCATTCTCCTATAGTATATCCTTTTAGTAGCGACTAGATATAAGGCTTATAAGATGGTAGATAAAGAGGGCCTAGAGGGCCGGATTTTTCGGATTAAGGCGTCTTTACTTAACTAAGAGTCTGGCCTATAATCTTCTTAGGGCAGCCTAGTGTCTTAGG
Organism: Phyllachora maydis; assembly: GCA_029339225.1. Lineage (NCBI taxonomy): Eukaryota > Fungi > Ascomycota > Sordariomycetes > Phyllachorales > Phyllachoraceae > Phyllachora > Phyllachora maydis. The sequence goes on from JAQQPM010000003.1 coordinate 160,372, forward strand.
AGCGGGAGTTTCCGATGTAGCCTCTAGGATAGGGCTTAACGGTACGTTATTACTGACTTTCTTAACATTTAAGGACATAATATAGCTACTAGCGTTATTAGCAAGCTAATAACAGCTAGAATAGAGCTAAGTAAAGTTTAAGGTTAGATCCTAGAGCTGTTTTTACAAGGACACCTACGATCTTAGCTTTAGGGGAACACTATTATCTAGCTATAAGACGCTATAGCTAGTAATAGTAATAATTAGAAAGACTTACTACTTCTTACTTAGGCATAGTAATAGGAAAAAAAGAGCTGGGCAAGAATAGGGGCAGGCTTATAAGAAAACTTTACCTTAAAAAGGTAGTTATAAGAAAGAGAAAAGGAATAGGGCTAGGAGGAATTCTCTATACTCTTTTTATATCTGAAAAAAGTAGGCCTATAGTAAGCTCTAGAGAAAAAAGGAAAGAGCAGGTTGACCTTACTATCGCTATAGTGACTTACAGCGGTAAGGTTAACAATCAAGCATACTTACCTTCTTTTAGAAAGAAGGCTACCTATATAGCTAGTAAGAGGGCAGTAGGTAAGGCTACTTAGGATAAAAACTAGTCCTATAACTTATAAATAGGAAAGAGAAGGTAGTAATAGTAAGTAGGCTGGTAAGAGTATTATTAACCTAGCGAAGTTTTCACTAGCAAGGTATTTGCTAGGTGCCCATACTGGGCTTAAGTATATCGCTATCTCGATATACTTAAGAGGGTATAGGAGTTATAGTTACTATGATCCTGCGTTCTATAGGTCAGACTCTCTATAAGATGGCGAATCTAAGGGGGTATATAACAGAATATAGTAACGGTTATAGAGTGACCTATCTAGGACTAGGGCTCTCTATGCTTAGACATCCTAACAAGCTGCTTGTCAGGCTCAGAGACGCCTATATAAGGAGTGGCAGGTCCCGTAGTAAGAAGAAGAGGAACAGGCACATTCACTTCTTCACTTCCATCACCTGCTCTTTACGTGACAGTTTTCTTATAAGCGATATTGCTAAGTTAATAGGGTGGTTGTCTAGTTGCCTAATTAATAGACCTTAGTAAGTAAACCATAATCTACTTAGTTAAGGTTATTAAGCACTAGACTAACTACCTTACCGCTCTATATTACCCCTATATTGTAATATAGAGACAATACTAATTAGTGTTAGTAGGTTTCCAGAGATTATAGTAATCTAAAACAATAAGAGCAAAGCAAGTAGTAAGGAAATACTAGTTCAAGTTCTGGTTCTAGATTATTATATATCTCCCTCTATCTAGGGGGTAGTTGCATACCCCTTAAATACCTATGTTAGAGCGAAGCGCTTGTTGGTAACTATTATATAGTGCGCAGGTGCGCTACTTATAGCTGTCGCACAAGTGGCGCAGTGCGCGCCCTATTCCCTAGAGCAAGAGGCTCATATGCTGCGCGGTCACGGGGATCAGCACCTAACCCCCCCTTACCGTAATCAACACTTACCGTTATATACTAATAATTAAGCATGCTAATCTTATTATTTATAGTATTAGATTTCAATAATAAGTAGAGCAGGTGCTCTTATAGGAGCGTAGGCAGCGACACCTATATATACGCTAAGGACAAGGGCAGCAACGCCCTTAATACGCTTATAACTAATACTCCTAACAAGTATCTTGCCTAGAAGGGTAATAATAATACATTCCTAAATACATCTAAGTACGCTATTGCCGATAACAGCAACTAGGAGAGCATAGCGGGTAGCAACAATAGCAATAACAACAATAACAACGGCAATAATCCCGATGCTATAGACATAGCTATGCTTATTGCATAGCCTAAGTCTATAGGCGGCTATACTAACGCCGACTCTACGTCCTTTGATTCTAAGGGGCTAATTACATATATATACGTCCTGCTTAAGCAGGCTACTATGCTCTAGTATAAGAAGGAGGCAGAGGAGGCGGCAGTGTATAGGGCAGAGATTGCTGTATATAAGGCGCGTATCTCTAAGCTCGCTAAGCACTCCCTACCTACATTCCTAGCTATAAGAAAGGCAGTATTAGCAGCTGTACGTACGTAGCATACAGCGCTATACGCCGCTACAAGCACGCCCGCGCTACTAGTAGTAATACCAGTAGCAGTAACAGCAAGTTCGTCGTCCGGCGAAAGCTTAGACGACTCTATTGTCTGCTCTAGCTACTATATACGCCGTATATTAGACTATACAAAGCCTTGTAAAAGGTTATTATACACTTATATATATAAACTAAAGGGTAAGTATCTTACTCTTATTATCCTTGTTATTAATATTACTAATATATATAAATTTTATAGCCTATATAGTGCTATATACGCCGTTGTTTGCCTTAGCTGCCTATACTTGTTTTTAGCGGGTATTAAGGACTTGTTTAACAAGTCTAGCAATTTCGCGCTATATACGGCGTACTATAACCGCGTATTAGGCTAGGGCCTCTAGTACTAGTAGTGTTTGTCCGGGCACTTATATATACTAATATAAGTTCTATTTATATATTGTTTCTATTGTTTTATTGTTTCTAATGTATATTATAGCCCTAAGTTGGTCTGTCCGTTCTTAAACTGCTTTTTAGAGCTCCGCTCTAACCTGGCTATAAAGGCTAAAGTAAGTTACGATCTTTAGTAGTATCTATTGTTTAATCGGAATACTTATTAGTTATAGGATTGGAAAATATGGCGTAACAGCGCTAAGTGTACCTTAGTCTTAGTAGATAAGGCGCGCGCTTTCGTCGAGCATAGGGCGCCTATAGCAGACACAACGCCTATACAGAAAAAGCTCATAGTAATAGCTGCTATAAGCAAAGCTATGAATGTTTTATTATTATGATTAGAGGGTAGGAGGCGCTAGTATATATATCGCGCTAGCTATAAAAGTATAAATTAAGATTGTTTTACGCTTTGCCTTCCGTTCCTTATTATACTATAAATAAATCGTCCTAGTAGTCTTTATCTTTTATACTAGCGATCTCGCCCTAAGTTATATAGGCTCTTCCTATTGCTTAGCTAGGTATTAAACCTAGCCTTCTACTCTGATCTTAGCTATATTTATAGTAACGAGCCTTTTAAGTGTCTTGTTTAGCGTATACTTGGTTATAGCGTCGGCTAGGTTATCGTTGCTACTAATCTACCTAATTTCTGCGATTTTACGGTTTTTATAGCTCTGTTATAAGGCTATTATATCGATTATAAGTCGCTTTTCTACCGTTATCCTAAGCTTTACCAGGCACTTATACAAACTGAACAAGTCTATATAAACAACGATTAGTAATAGCAATAGTAGACCTAGGCCTTAGTAGATCTTAGCAAGCGTCTAGTATAGTATATACCTAAGATCGAACCTACTTACTATACTATATATTTCACTTGCTAAAACGCTTTGCGTTACCTACTTATACTTGGTTAAGGACTAGTGTATAATATTGCTATATAGGTTGAACTTGTTTATACTGCTTATCTCGTTTCTATATATTATAATAAATCCAATCTACAATGTTATATCAGCATTATTAGCGAATGATCTATCTATAAAGACAAAGAGCTTTACTATCTTAAGTTTAAGTTATAGGTAGCGCAGTTTATATATTAAGTTCTCGATCTGCTATTATAGTCGAGCGTTAAGCTTAGTAATCTCGTTTATATTAGGCTTAGTTCACTATACTACTACTAATAAGTCGAAAGTCGCTTCTAGCTAGCAAATCGTAGTAATATAGGCACTATATGCTTTTTGTTCGATATATACTTGTTTTGCTATTTCAGCGTCTAGGCTTATAAGTTCGAGTTATATAGCTTACCCCTTTTGCCGAATCTCAATAGCATCTATACTTGTTTCAAGCCTATATCTATTAAAGTTTATAATTGATTTATCTATTAAAAATACTAGCGGCTTATACTTCAAGCCGGCTTTACCTAGCTCGAGCTTCTCCTTATCTATAAAGGCTTACTTACTGATATTAAAAGTGTCGTTGGTTTATAGGCTAACGATTCTAAATCCGCTTCTAATTCGCGTCTTTCCGATTATAAGGTATAGGTCAAAGGTACTTAGCTTAAGATCAAGACATTTAGTATGCTAATTTACATATATTACCTACTAGTATAGTCCAGCTTTAGCTAGTCTATATAATAGGGTTTTAATAAGCAAGATAGTATAAGGGGGATAGAGTATCTTAAGCTCCTTAGGTAATAGAAGAATCACTTTCCTTACTAGCTGTGATTTAGCTTATATATAAGCTTGAATAATGTTTTATACCTATATCTTAAAACCAAAGCACGTTTATAGCGTCGGGAGTAGTAAGAGCATAAGTCGCTATATATAGCGTTAGATTGTTAGCGATTAAGTAAGTAGGTGCTTTTTGTCCTTATCGCTGAATCTCTAAGCTATAAAGTATAATTTCTTATATAGTAAAGTAAGCTTGTCTTTCACTTTCTAGACAATCCTTAACTTAAAGATCTAGTAGTCCGACATATCTACTAGCATCTAGATCACTTTAATCACCCTAGCTACTAGGAGTAAGTTTAGTTCTGTTTTGTTAGATCCTTAGAATAGTATACTAGGTATAGTAATCTTCCCTTTAGCCTGTAGTTTAAGCGTAAGATCGTAGTTATACTTCTCTTTTTCTAAAATAAAGTTATTAGTAGGTACTAGGTTCTTTCAAGGTCGTCTATACTAGCAGAGCTACTTAGGCTAGAGATATTACAATGGTTCTAGCTGCTTAATACCAGCCTAATTGTCTTATTCGTCCTACGTTAGCTCCTAGTAATATAGTTTGACTACTATATTCCGAAATTCCATAGGTGTTGGTAGGTTTCCGGAGATCGTAGTGATCTAAAACGATAAGAGCAAAGCGAGCAGCAAGGAAATACTGGTTTAAGTTCTAGTTCTAGATTGTTATATATCTCCCTCTATCTAGGGGGTAGTTGCGTACCCCTTAAATACCTATGTTAGAGCGGAGCGCTTGTTAGTAACTATTATATAGTATATAGGTGCGCCACTTATAGCTGTCGTATAAGTAGCGTAGTATATGCCCTATTCCCTAGAGCAAGAGGCTTATATGCTATATAGTTATAGGGATTAGCACCTAACCCCCTTTACTGTAATTAATACTAGCAACTCTTCTTTTGTAACTGTGCTAGTGCTTTATTAACCGAAATAGGAAATCCTAAATCGTTTTGCTCTCTTTATTGCTGGAATAGGAAATGCTAATTACTTAACTTCTCGTTTGCTAATTAGAATGTTGAATTCTAGTTGCTAATCCCCGGCATAGAAGGCACGACTTTCGCGCCTTCTAGATATACCTCTAAACGGCGTAATAGTAAGCGCATTACGCCGGCAACCATTGTTGTAAAAGCTTGTAGTCCTAAATGGGAATCATAATAGGAAAAATCAGAGCTCTAGGCTAGCTGATTACAAACTCCAAACGCTCTTGCCCTAAACCTATGAATAGGTAGGTTCTCCTACTACGTACTACCTGTTCTCTTTCTCCCTATAATCCGTACTAGTAGTAGTAGTAGCAATAATAATAGCAGTAGTATTAGTAGTACTAGTAGCAACAAGTAAGTTACTTACTATTATATACTAATGATTAAGTATACTAATCTTATTGTCTATAGTATTGGATTTTGATAATAAGTAGAGTAGGTGCTCCTATAAGAGCACGGGCAGCAACGCCTATATATACGCTAAGGATAAGGGCAGCAACGTCCTTAATACGCTTATAACTGACGCTCCTAATAAGCATCTTGCCTAGAAGGGTAATAATAACATGTTCCTAGATACGTCTAAGCGTGCTATTGCCGATAACGGTAACTAGGAGAGCGTGGCGGGTGGTGATAACGGCGATAATCCTGACGCTATAGACGTAGCTATGCTTATCGCGCAGCCTAAGTCCGTAGGCGGCCGCGCTAATACCGACTCTATACCCCTCAATTCTAAGGGGCTGATCGCGCGTATATATGTCCTACTTGAGCAGGCTACTATGCTCTAGCAGAAGGAGGAGGTAGCAGAGGTAGCGGCGTATAGGGCAGAGATTGCTATATATAAGGTATATATCTCTAAGCCTGCTAAGTACTCTCTGCCTATATTGCCGGCCGTAAAAAAGGCGGTGTTAGCGGCTGTACATATACGGCGTATAGCGCTACGCGCTACTACGAGCACGCCCGTACTGCCGGTAGTAATACCAGTAGTAGCGACGGCAAGTTCGTTGTCCGGCGAAAGCTCGGACAACTCTATCGTCTGCTCTAACTGCTATATACGCTGTATATCGGACTATACAAAGCCTTATAAGAGGACGTCGCATGCTTATACGCGTAAACTAAAGGGTAAGCATCTTACTCTTATTGTCCTTATTATTGATATTGCTAATATGTATGAAGTTCGTAGCCTATATAGTGCTATAAACGCTATTGTTTATCTTCGCTGCCTACGCTCGTTTTTAGCGGGTATTAAGGACTTGTTTAACGAGTCTGGCAATTTCGCGCTATATACGGCGTACTAAAACTATATATTAGGCCGTAGCCTCTAGTACTGGTAGTACTTATCTAGGCACTTATATATACTAATATAAGTATTATTTTATTGTTCCTAATATATATCGTAGCCCTAAGTTGGTCTATCTGTTCTTGGACTGCTTTTTAGAGCTCTGCTCTAACCTGGCTATAAAGGCTAAAGTAAGTTACAATCTTTAGTAGTATCTATTGTTTAATCGGAATACTTATTAGTTATAGGATTAGAAGATATAACGCAACGGCGTTAAATGCACCTTAGTCTTAGTAGACAAGGCATATACTCTTGTCGAGCGTAGGGTACCTATAGCAGGTATAACGCCTATATAGAAAAAGCTTATAGCAAGAGCTGCTATAAGTAAGGCTATTAATGTTTTGTTATTATAATTAGAGGGTAGGGGGTACTAGCATATATATCGCGCTAGCTATAAGAGTATAAATTAAGATTGTTTTACGCTTTGCCTTATATTCCTTACTATACTATAAATGATATATCCTAGTAGTCTTTGTCTTTTACACTAGCGATCTCGCCCTAAGTTATATAGGCTTTTCCTATTGCTTGGCCGGGCGTTAAACCTAGCCTTCTACTCTAATCTTAGCTATATTTATATTAACAAGCCTTTTAAGTGTCTTGTTCGGCGTGTACTTAGTCATAGCGTTAGCTAGGTTGTCGTCGCTACTAATCCACCTGATTTCTGCGATTTTACGGTTTTTATAGCTCTGTTATAGAGCTATTATATCGATTATAAGACGCTTTTCTACTATTGTCCCGAGCTTTACTAGGTACTTATATAAACTAAACAAGTCTGTACAAACAACGATTAGTAGTAGCGATAGTAGACCTAGGCCTAAATAGATCTTAGCGAGCATCTAGTATAGTATATACCTAAGATCGAACCTACTTATTATTCTATATATTTCGCTTGCTAAAACGCTTTGCGTTACCTGCTTATACTTAGTTAAGGACTAGTATACAATATTACTATATAGGTTAAACTCGTTTATACCGCTTATCTTATTTCTAAATATTATAACGAATCCAATCTATAATATTATATCAGCATTATTAGCGAATAATCCGTCTATAAGGATAAAGAGCTTAGCTATCTCGAGTTTGAGTTGTAGGTAGTATAGCCCGTACATTAAGTTCTTGATCTACTATTATAGTCGAGCGTTGAGCTTAGCAATCTCGTTTATATTAGGCTTAGTTAACTATACTGCTACTAATAAGTCGAAAGTTGCTTCTAGCTAGCAGATCGTGGTAATATAGGCACTACATGTGCGTTGTTCGACGTATATTTGTTTCGCTATTTTAGCATCTAGACTTATAAGTTTAAGTTATATAGCTTGCCCCTTTTGCTAAATCTTAATAGTATCCGTGCTCGTTTTAAGCCTATATCTGTTAAAGTCTATGATTAATTTGTTCGTTAAAAATACTAGTAGCTTATACTTAAAGCCAGCTTTATCTAGCTCGAGCTTCTCCTTATCTATAAAGGCTTACTCGCTAATATTAAGAGTATTGTCGGTTTATAGGCTGATAATTCCAAATCCGCTTCTAATTTGCGTCTTACCGATTATAAGGTATAGGTTAAAGGTACTTAGTTCGAGATTAAGACATTTAGTATGCTAGTTTATATATATTACCTACTAGTATAGTCCGGCTTCGGCTACTCTATATAATAGGGTTTTGACAAGTAAGATAGTATAAGAGGGATAGAGCATCTTAAGCTCTTTAGGTAATAGAAGAATTACTTTCCTTATTAGCTATAACTTAGCTTGTATATAAGCCTGGATAACGTTTTGTACCTACACCTTAAAACTAAAGCGCATTTATAGCGTTAGGAGTAGTAAGAGTATAAGTCGTTGTATATAGCATTAGATTATTAGCGCTTAAGTAAGTAGGTACTTCTTATCCTTATTGCCAAATCTCTAAGCTATAAAGCGTAATTTCTTATATAGTAAAGTAAGCTTGTCTTTTACTTTCTAGACAATCCTTAACTGAAAGATCTAGTTGTCTAACGTATCTACTAGTATCTAGATCGCTTTGATTATCCTAGCTACTAGAAGCGAGTTTAGTTCTGTTTTATTAGATTCTTAGAATAGTATACTAGGTATAGTAATCTTCCCTTCGGCCTCTAATTTAAGTATAAGATCGTAGTTATACTTCTTCTTTTCTAAAATAAAGTTGTTAGTAGGTACTAGGTTCTTTCATAGTCGTCGGTACTAGCAGGGCTGCTTGGGCTAGAGGTATTAGAATAGTTCTAGCTGCTTAATACTAGCCTAATTGTCTTGTTCGTCCTACATTAGCTCCCGGTAATATAGTTTAACTACTATATTCCGAAATTCCATAGGTCCGTTAACTATATCAACGATTACTATTATATCTATAGCCGAGATTACCTTATAAGGCCCTATCTATCTATTGTTTTCCTAGAATATAAATACTTCTATACCTACTTCTAGTAAGAGTAGTAGTATATCTTCTACACTTAGTCTATTGTATTATGCAAGTGTATCTCGCATAGTCCTTATATCGTTTAGGATTCGTAATTATATTATAGCCTTCTAAATTGCGCCTGCTTAGCATAGTTGAAATAGAGAAGGCAGTATGTTTATAATAAGGTATAGGTATATACTAAAAACTAAGAGCGTTAGTACTAGCCTGTCTAGGCCAGCGGTATTATTGACTGTGCTTAGTGCTGCTTATAGGTATACCTCTTTCAAGTAAGATCCGGCAGTCTCTAATTTGATAATATCGTAGGCCCTTCTTAGTAGCCTATAATACCGCTTAATCTTACCGACTAACTAGTATACCTTTACTAGTACTAAATAATAGGTTATACCTATAAGCTTAGCCTCTACCTAGAACTTGCGTACTTTGAAATTAGTGCCCTTATTATAGCGTAAAACGTTAGATAGTCTAAGATATATATTAATCTAATATTCCTTTAGCTGCTCTTACATCTCTTTAGCTAAGAGATCGTTTAGAAAGCAGGCTACTTAGAATGACGTTTTAGTATTAACTATATACAGTACCTTGGAATTATCGATGTCTAGGACGTCTATAACGATCTTAAAATTAAAGTAAATGTCGTCTTATAACGCGAATCTAAATCGTTATAGCACTATGCCTTTGATCTAGCAGAAGTAGCAGAACTTGTTAATTATCTTAATAGCGCTATATTCTACTTAGTAGTCTGCTTATTATAGTAGTTTGTATAACCTATTGACTATAGGGTATCTATAGCGTCGATAAATGCGTCTTAGTTCGGCCTCTATAAGTTATAGAGGCGTAGGACACTTGTTATCTACTATAAATGTTATACTTAGTAGTTTAATCTCTTTTATAGGGATCTATAGATATCCCTATTTCCGTTAAACATATATGCGCTTTTCTAACTTAGATATAAGCTTATTTATTATATTATCAAGGTAGATGCTAAGCTTATCTATATCCTTTAGATATATAAGAAAAGAGGTTGGCGTCTCTAACATATAGAAAGTCGTATAACTAATATCAAGTTCTACTTTAACTATTCTAAGTAATCGTTTTAAATCCCTAGACCTAAAAAGTATATTTGCTTCTCCTATATATAACTTATTAATCTTAAGCGATCTAATCATCTTTTTTAGTATAAGGAATTGTCGGAGTCCGGCGGTCGAAACGTTGGTAGCCCTAGTATTAGGTATAATCCCTTGGAATTTAGTCTTAGTATACCTGTCAAGTACGAATTGAATAGCTTTTATTTTCTTAGTATCCTTTTTGCTATTTTTACATAGTTGTTTGCTTTTAGTAATTAGGTAGAGGAAAGCTTGGTTTATAAAGTAAGTTACTGCTGTTTATTCTTCTTTGAAACTAATTACTAGTACTTTATTTCTACCTTAAGTTTAATCGGTCTTATAGTTGTCCATATATACTTTAAGCTCAGTATCTTCTTCCCTTGCTTTGTATTTATTATCTAAACCCTTATAATTAAGGAGGAACGCTATATATTGTCTATAATCTTTATTAATGCCTTTTTGCTTAAGCTATTTGCTCTTAGCTATTGCTTGTTCCTCTTAGCTATATATAAAGGAGCAGTGATCTAGCTTGCTGCAAATCTAATAACCTACTTTAGTATAGTTTTTATTACGTTCTCCTTACTAGAGCTCGTTTTGCTTTCCGTACCTAGTAGTACCTTCGGGTTATTATATACGTATTACCTAGTTTCTCTTAAAGATCGAATCTAAAATCGGGTTACTATAATAGTTTCTTATAGGCCTGGCTTTTATTATAATAAACCTATAGTCTATTAAGAATTAGCGATATATACGATCCGCTTCCTTAATATCAAGTGTTTAGCGAAGTATAGCTGCCAGCTCTTCGAAGTTTGTTAGCGGTTTATATAGGGCGATCTTCAGCTTAGATTCTCCTTAGCAGGCTTAGATTGTATTTGCAACTAGGAACTCCTTATAGTTATAGAGCAGACCGAGCCTATATTAGCTTTATTAGAGTCTATCGAGTAAGATCTAGAGAATTTCCTTTATAAACTTATTACTATTTTTGCTCTTAAGGCGTATAAACTGGAAAGTAATAGTGTTCTAGACGTATAAGTAGTTATTCTATTTAGTACTTATCTCGAAGTATCCCTTTAAGATACTATATAGTTAGACAAAGGAGATGCTAAGAGGGATATAGTATAGGTAATATTCCTTAGCTTATCCTAAAAGAGCATTTAGAAAAATAGTGCCTAGTAGGCTATAATCGATCTGGAAAGTCCAGTAGTAGTATAGGAAGAAACGAACTTTATTATTAAGGATATCGTTGTTAGACTTAGAATAGCTGTTCTTTAAGTCCTAAGACTTAATAAAATAGGTTAGGGTTTTTCAATTAATACTTGTCTTGTTCATCTAACCTATTTTGATCAGTAGGATGGCCATGTACTTAGTACTTCTATATATAATATACTTGTACTAGGCATGCCGCTCTTTATTACCTGCTTAAGGTTAAGCGTATTCTGGCCTATATCTAGTATTGATACCAGGGGTTTATACAGGTTATATAGGGTTCTATTATCCCCTTTAATTAGTTCTCTAGTTATAGCCTTGGTAGTTACCTTAGTTATAACCTTAGGTATAACCTTAGCCGGCACTTTAGGTGGTTAGTAGGAATCTATAGCCTTTACCGGCGCCCTTACTAGCCGGCAGGAATCCTACTCCTATTACGCTTCTAAGTCTATAAATCGGAAGTGTTATCTATAGGTCCGGATTTAGCGGGTAGAGGGTGTTTCTAAACTAGCCGCGGTTACTAGTATAGATTATTCTGTTTTAGGCTGCTATCTGGCGTATACCTAGGTCTTAGCTACTCGCTAGTTAATCGTCGTTTATAATTAAGCTGCTTATTAGTCTATATTGCTAGATAGCATTTATAGCTGTATTACTGATTTATATCTCCCCCTATAGTGCCTTCTATAGCTAGGTACTAAATTCGGATTCTTAGGTTGTTATTAGTACAATCTTCTTCCTTTTTTCTGTTTAAACAGGAAGAGATGTTATTATATGCCGTCTATACTCGGCCTAGATCGACGTTCTACGGATTTAGAGGAGTATATTAGGCCCTGGATTATCGGACAGATTGTTAGCGAGTATTGTAAGTCCCTTAGAGAGCTTCTACCCTTTCGAGCTATCTACTAGGATATAGCCGTTATTAAGCGTTTAGCGTAGTTAGAAGTGTAGTTTGTTGTTTAACTTGTTAAAGTAGTTGGCTGTCTAGTCCTTGAAATCCAAGCGGAATTTATAGTATAGATCTTTAGATTATTACCCCTTATAAGTGCTAAGGTAGGAGAGCGTATATAAGTTAAGCACTTTGTTACTGTTGTACTCTAGATCGATATACCCTAGTAATCTATAAAAGGTTTAAGCGTTAAATTTGTCGATACTTGTAATAGGTAGCTAGATAGGGAATTCTTATTCAAAATGCTCTTTAAGATCCTAGGCTATACTTAATGAAATACTTAGTATATAATAGAGGTTTATCTTAGTGTTCTTCCTTCCTAAGGTTTTATAAGTAGGAGGATCTTAGGATACTATAGTATATTGATTGTAGTAGAGTTAGTTAGTAATATGGTTTTAATAGCGTTCTCTTAAGTAACGCTTTCTTAGTCTAGAAGCTTAGGTTAAGCTTCCTTAGCCTAGGAGGATAGGTTTATAGTATTGGTTTTCTTATAAGCGATATTACTAAGTTAACAAGGTAGTTATCTAGTTGCCTAATTAACAGTCCTTAATAAGCAAACTGTAATTTACTTAGTTAAGGTTGTTAAGCACTTAACTAACTACCTTACCGCTCTACGTTGCCCCTATATTGCAATATAGAGATAACACTAATCAGTGTTAGTAGGTTTCCAGAGAGCATAGTAATCTAAAATGATAAGAGCAAAGCAAGTAGCAAGGAAATACTAGTTCAAGTTCTAGTTCTAGATTATTATATATCTCCCTCTATCTAGGGGGTAGTTGCGTTACCCTTAAATACCTATGTTAGAGCAGAGCGCTTATTAGTAACCATTATATAGTACGCGGGTACGCTACTTGTAGCTGTCGTACAAGTGGCGCAGTGCGCGCCCTATTCCCCAGAGCGAGAGGCTTATATGCTGCGCGGTCACGGGGATCAGCACCTGACCCCCCTTACCGCAATCAACAATAGGTCTATTAACCATATCAATAATTACTATTATATCTATAGCTAAGATTACCTTATAAGGTCCTATCTATTAGTCGCTTTCCTAGAATATAAGTACTTCTATACCTATTTTAAGTAAGTATAGTAGTACGTCTTCTATACTTAGTCTATTACATTATGCAAGAGTGTCTTATATAGTCCTTATATCGTTTAGGATTTACAATTGTATTATTGCCTTCTAAATTGCACCTACTCGGCGTAGTTAAGATAGAGAAGGCAGTATGTCTATGGTAAGGCGTAGGTATACGCTGAAAACTAAAAGCGTTAGTACTAGCCTGTCCGGGCTAGCAGTATTATTAACTGTACTTAGTACTACTTATAGGTATACCTCTTTTCAGCAAGATCCGGCAGTCTCTGATTTAATAATGTTATAGGCCTTTCTTAGTAGCCTATAATACCGCTTAATCTTGCCGACTAACTAGTATACCTTGACTAGTACTAAATAGCAGGTTATACCTATAAGCTTAGCCTCTATCTAGAACTTATACGCTTTGAAATTAATGCCCTTATTATAGTGTAAAATATTAGGTAGTCTAAGGTATATATCGATCTAACATTTCTTTAGCCGCTCCTACGTCTTTTTAGCTAAGAGATTGTTTAGAAAGCAGGCTACTTAGAATAACATTATAGCATTGACCATATATAGTACCTTAGAATTATCAATATCTAAGACATCTATAACGATCTTAAAATTAAAGTAAATGTCGTTTTATAATGCGAATCTAAATTGTTATAGTACTATACCTTTGATCTAGTAGAAGTAGCAGAACTTGTTAATTATCTTGATAGTACTATGTTCTACTTAGTAGTCTGCTTATTATAGTAGTTTATATAATCTATCGACTATAGGGTGTCTATAGCATTAATAAATACGTCTTAGTTCGGCCTCTATAAGTTATAAAGGCGTAGGATGCTTGTTATCTACTATAAATATTATACTTGGTAGTTTAACCCCTTTTATAGGGATCTATAGATATCCCTATTTCCGTTAAACGTATATGTACTTTCCTAACTTAGATATAAGCTTGTTTATTATATTATTAAGGTAGATACCGAGCTTGTCTATATCCTTTAGATATATAAGAAAAGGGGTTGGCGTCTCTAATATATAGAAAGTCGTATAACTAATATCGAGCTCTACTTTAACTGTTTGAAGTAATTGTTTTAAATCCCTAGACCTAAAAAGTATATTTGCTTCTCCTATATATGACTTATCGATCTTAAGCAATCCGATTATCTTTTTTAGTATAAGGAATTGTCGGAGTCTAGCAGTTAAAACGTCGGTAGCCCCAGTATCAGGTATAATCCCTTAGAATTAAGTCTTAGTATACCTATTAAGTATAAATTAAACGGCTTTTTTTTTCTTAGTATCCTTTTTACCATCTTTATACAGTTATTCGCTCTTAGTAATTAGGTAGAGGAAAGCTTGGTTTGTAAAGTAAGTTATCACTGTTTGTTCTTCTTTAAAACTAATTACTAGTACTTCGTTTCTACCTTAAGTTTAATTGGTTTTATAGTTATCTATCTATACTTTAAGCTTAGTGTCTTCTTTCCTTGTTTTGTATTTATCGTCTAAGCCCTTATAATTAAGGAGGAACGCCGTATATCGTCTATAATCTTTGTTAACACCTTTTCGCTTAAGCTATTCGCTCTTAGCTATTACTTCTTCCTCTTAGCTATATATAAAGGAGCGGTAATCTAGCTTACTGTAAATCTAATAACCTATTTTAGTATAGTTTTTATTACAGTCCTTTTGCTAGAGCTTATTTCGCTTTCCATACCTAATAGCACCTCTAGGTTATTATATATATATTGCCTGGTTTCTCTTAAAGATCGAATCTATAATCAGGTTACTCTGATAATACCTTATAGGCCTAGCTTTTATTATAGTGAACCTACGGTCTATTAGGAATTAGCAATAGATATGATCCGCTTCCTTAACGTTAAATGTTTAGTAAAGTATAGCTACTAGCTCTTTAAAGCTTATTAGTAGTTTATATAGGGTAATCTTTAGCTTAGATACTCCTTAGTAGGCTTGGATTATATTTATAACTAGGAACTCCTTATAGTTATAGAACAGACTAAGCCTATATTAGCTTTATTAGAGTCTATTAAGTAAGATCTAGAGAATTTCCTTGATAGACTTATTGCTATTCTTGCCTTTAAGGTGTATAAACTGGAAAGTAATAGTATTCTAGATATATAAGTAGTTATTCTACTTAATATTCGTCTTAAAGTATCCCTTTAAGATACTATATAGTTAGACAAAGGAGATGCTAAGAGGGATATAGTATAGGTGATATTCCTTAGCTCGTCCTGAAAGAGCATTTGGAAAAACAGTGCCTAGTAGGCTGTAATTGATCTAGAAAGTCCAGTAGCGGTATAGGAAGAAACGAACTTTGTTATTAAGGATATCGTTGTTAGACCTAGAATAGCTGTCCTTTAAGTCCTAAGACTTAATAAAATCGGTTAGGGTTTTTCGATTAATACTTATCTCGTTTATCCAGCCTATTTCGATCAGTAGGATAGCCATATACTTAGTACTTCTATACGTAATATACTTGTACTAGGTATGCCGCTCTTTATTATCTGCTTAAGGTTAAGCGTATTCTGGCCTATATCTAGTATTAATACCAGGGGTTTATATAGGTTATATAGGGTTCCGTCGTCCCCCTTAATTAGTTCCCTAGTTATAGCCTTAGTAGTTACCTTAACTATAACCTTAGGTATAACCTTGGCCGGCGCTTTAGATGGTTAGTAGGAATCTATAGCCTTCGCTGGCGCCCTTACTAGCCGGCAGAAATCCTGCTCCTATTGCGCTTCTAAGTCTATAAATCGGGAGTATTATCCATAGTTCCGGATTTAGCGGGTAAAGGGTATTTCCAAACTGGCTACGGTTATTAGCATAGATCGTTCTGCTTTAGGCCGCTATCTAGTATATACCTAGGTCTTAGCCGCTTACCAGTTGATTGTAGCTCATAATCAAGCTACTTATTAGTCTATATTACTAGATAGCATTTACAGCTATATTACTAATTTGCATCTCCCCCTATAGTACCTCCTATAGCTAGGTACTAATTTCGGATTCTTAGGTTATTATTAGTACAATCTCCTTCCCCTTTTCTATTTAAGTAGAAAGAGATGTTATTATATACTGTCTATGCTCGGCCTAGATCGATGTTCTATGGATTTAAGGGAGTATATCAGGCCCTAGATTGTTGGACAGGTTGTTAGCAAGCATTATAAGTCCCTTAGAGAGCTTCTACCCTTTTAAGCTGTCTACTAGGACATAGCTATCGTTAAGCGTTTACTATAGTTGTAAGTATAGTTTATTATTCAACTTATTAAAGTGGTTAGCTATCTAGTCCTTAAAATCCAAGCGGAATTTGTAGTATAGATCTTTAGATTATTACCCCTTATAAGTACTAAGGTAGGGGAGCATATATAAGTTAAGTACTTTGTTGCTATTATACTCTAGATTAATACGCTTTAGCAATCTAGAGAAAGTTTAAACGTTAAATTTATCGATACTTATAATAGGCAGCTAAGCAGGGAATTCTCGTTTAAAACGCTCTTTAAGATCCTAGGCTATACTTAACGAAATACTTAATATATAATAGAGGTTTATCTTAATATCCTCCCTTTCTAAGTTTCTATAAGTAGGAGGATCTTAGGACACTATAGTATATTAATCGTAGTAGAGTTAGTTAGCAATATAGTTTCAATAGCATTCTCTTAAGCAACGCTTCCTTAGTCTAGAAGCTTAGGTCGAGCTTCCTTAGCCTAGAAGGATAGGTTTATAGTATCGGTTTTCTTATAAGCGATATTACTAAGTTAATAGGGTAGTTATCTAGTCGCCTAATTAATAGCCCTTAGTAAGCAAACCGCAATCTACTTAATTAAGGTTATCAAGCACTTGACTAACTACCTTACCGCTCTATATTACCCCTATATCGCAATATAGAGATAATACTAATTAGTATTAGTAGGTTTCCAGAGATCGTAGTAACCTAAAACGATAAGAGCAAAGCAAGCAGCAAGGAAATACCAGTTCAAGTTCTAGTTCTAGATTGTTATATATCTCCCTCTATCTAGAGGGTAGTTGTTGGAATCGGTGGTCTCTGTGATTTATTCCATGTACTAATCTGTGTTCTATCTCCTTGACCTGCGCTCTAGCCGCCTAGGACAGAGATTTTCTCTGTCCCCCCTATAACGTTTATAGGCCCTAAAGTAGGCTTAATCTGCTTAATATAGGGAATCGTGGCTATATCTACCTTGATTGATTAGGGCCTCTCTATGCCCTGCTCCTAAGTTGAATAAGGCAACCCTGTGCCCTACTCCTATTAGGGATACCGAGGTTCTACCGGAGCGATATAAGTGCTACGTTATCTAATATACCCTTAGGTCCGGGTTCGCGATAGCGATCCCGGGCCTTGCTATAAGGCTCTTCCTTATTAACGACATATTCGGTAGTAACATGCACTTATAGTACCTATATTCTAGGATTATAGAGGTCATAGTCGGGCTTTATAGGCAGCAGTACAGTCTTTTTCCTTAGTAACTATCATTAGTACCCCTGAGGTCTCTATTCCCCAGTTATACAGTACTTCCTAGGCTAATAGAAGGGTAGTTATTCTATTGCTTAATTAGAAAAGGGATTATACTAATAGGTAATACTTAGCTGCTCTACTACCCTATAGTCCTGTTCCTCTATCGGGACTCGTTAGGGTGCTCCGGATTGTAAAGATCAGGCTTCTAATAGATATTACTAGTTGCTAACCTAGATAGAGTCTAGGAAAGTTAATTACTCTCTCCCTAACCTACTTTTTTTACTAATCTTAGAGGTGCTTTCTTATAAGGGAAACTATTAGGCTCTTCTTAACCGTTATAATCTTACTTCTAGGGATACCTAACAGTTGTTACTATAGTCTGCTATCTAGGTAGTTAACTAGTATAATACCTTATTCTATTAGAGACTATTAGGTTGCTATTCAGCTTAGGAATACTTATCTCTTTTACTATACTCTCTTTACCTCTACCGATCTTGCAGGTACCTTGTGAACTGCCTCTAGCGTTATAAACACTGGCTTATCACTTTAGCGGCAGTCTCTTCTCTGCTCCTTACTGTCTTTATAGGGGCTAATCCGGGTAATAAGGTAGTTAAACTAACATAGCAAGTCTTGCTAGATCTAAAGGTCCGGGTATACTGCCCTTTCCTATTTAGGTTAAGGTATACTGCCTCTTCCTTATTTAGGTCAAGGTATACTACCTCTTCCTTGTTTAGGTCGAGGTATACTACCTCTTCCTTGCTTAGGTCGAGGTATGCTACCTCTTCCTTAGGGTATACTGCCCTAGCTTCTCTTCTCTATTAGGGTATACTGCCCTGCTTCTTTCCTTACTCTTATATTATATATCTGTATATATCAAGGCTTGTTAATCAGTAAGGGTCTGCTATCTCTCTCTTCTTAGTATTAGGATATACTGTCCCTTCTTAGGGAGGAGGAAGTAGAAGTTACGGGAAAGGGCGTAATTTTTAACTACCTATGTTATTGCTCTTTTTATATAGTAGCTAGTTAGGTGTAAAATCTGCTTACCTCCCCTAGGAACTCTAAAAATTTCCTCCTTCCTATAAACACGTATTTATCTTTCTATGCTTGCCCTTCTTACTATAAGGCTTCTTATAATTGCTATATTCAGTTTTATAAGTTTTCTAACCTCCTTTTATCGTAGATATCTACTTAGAAGGAGAAGTTAGTTCTAGAGCAGCCTATTACCCCAGTAGTAGGAGATTTGCCCTTATTAGGCTAGAAACGTAGTTTATACTTTTGCCTTACCTTTCCTAGGCAGTCTTCTTAATAGCTAACGATCTATATCCAGTTCGGTTTACCTAGGACAATGATAAGGAGGACAATGATATTGCAGTGCTACTATCGTTAAAGAAGCTACGTTTTAGGGATTCAGGTCTGTTACCTACGCCGGTAGCTGTTACCGCCCTAGTCTTAACAGTCTCTGGGGTACGTTCGCCGACAGCTAGCGCCGGGAGGCCGGTAATACCGGTCTATAAGAAGCTAGTTACAAGCAAGCCAGCGTCAAGCCTAGCCTTACAGTCCACGCCTATAAGGGCGTCACTATCTGTATTACCGGCGGTTTCTACTATCTAGGATAGTAAGCTGTATAAGGTATACTATAAGCACTGTCTTATACGCTTGGTCTTATAGGCTGATTCTAGCGATTTTTCCCCTCTAGTACCGTATATAGCGTAGCTCAGTCCCTATATTTCTTCTCGGTTACGGTACTTAAATTGCTCCTATTATCGGTATTTATATATCTTTTATAAGTCTAGCCTATATACCCCCTTAGCGCTGTTCGCACTGACCTACGTTTCTAGCGGACAACGATAAGATCTTAGCAGCGATGTAGGCCTGTTAGGCCTATATTGTTGAATCCTCTTCTAGTATTATAGCCCTAGTAGTAAGTTACTCTATAATCCTATCCTCCTATACTTCTAGTCTATCCTAACTATCCTTGTCTAGACATTATATACTCTTATGAGAGAGTACGCCAGCTTGATCTAAGAGCTATAGATATAGAAACGGGCTACGACTATCTAGAAGAAGGAGGAGATAAAGAAACGGGTAAAAAGGGCAGCTATAGAGTCCGACAACAATAACAATAACGCTAATAGGAAGAGCGCACTATAGGCCACTAACATAGCTATAGAGGAGGATTCTGCTACTGCTCTAGCGTACCCTAGGATTTCTAGCTAGGCCCTAATTAATTTTACGTTTGTGGATTATAATAGTAACGTTTAGCTTAATAGACTAGTTTCTTAGGGTGCTCTCTTCTATACCTGCCGCTAAGTCTCTATATCTTAGCCTTTCTCCCTTTACTGCTTTTCGATCTTTTCTTTCCTCTCTACTATACTAACTTGCTTATAGAACGTAGTAAAACTATTGTTTATAAGAACTTTTATTAGGCTATCTGCCAATTGTTAATCTATTAGTATATAGTCTGTAAGAACTCTTTCTATAACAACTTCCTACTAGAGCTAGTAATTCTTGATATCGATATATCGGAGCTTTGTTTTCAGCGTTTTATCCCTAGTTACTAGTCTTATAGTTTAAGCGTTATTATAGAACACTTGTATACTGTACTCCCTTTTAAGACCGATTCCGAGATTATAGATCAGGTGGCAGAGATACAGCGCTTCTTACACTGCTTCTATTATAGATACCAGTTCCGCTTCTATAATAGAAGTTGTTATATAGGTCTGCTTGCTTGCCCTCTAAGCAACCAGCCTACTAAAAAGCTTAATTATATATCCTTAAGAGCTTTTCTAATTAGCTATATTATCGGCAAAGGAAGCATTATACTAAACCTTATACATATCTCTACCCCTAAGCTAAAGGCACTGATTCCTAGAATAGTATAGGTAGTTAAGGCAATAATCCGCTGCCTTATAATACTCTAGACCTAGGTTTGTAAGAAATCTCGATAATCTTAACGTAGTAAAGGCTATATCAACCTTTATAATTATAGCCGTATATATTATTAAGCTGACTTTTCTCTAGTATAACTTTATCTTGGTGTTTATTACCTGCCCTAGGTTGCTTTTCAATTCTTCTAGTGCTATAGGGGAGGTATATCTCTATACTATTAGCTTTATTACCTTGCTCTTGATTACTAGGTCGTCTACTAATCTGAAAATTTTCTTATAATATACTGCCTATAAGAGATAGATCTTATAGTGCTCCTAATCCCAAATAACTTACATTCTAAGAAACTAGTTAAGCTTACTACCGCTGGTTATCTTATACTTTAACTGGAGTAAGCTTGTTAGGTCTTTAGTAAGGGCTTTATACCTCTTATAGTATACTATGATTACGTTGTCTATATAGAAGAGA
Organism: Phyllachora maydis; assembly: GCA_029339225.1. NCBI lineage: Eukaryota > Fungi > Ascomycota > Sordariomycetes > Phyllachorales > Phyllachoraceae > Phyllachora > Phyllachora maydis. Next base: position 181,512 of record JAQQPM010000003.1, read on the forward strand.
ATAAAGACTCCTCCCTTTTAGAAGATATATAGTTTATAGGATATTGCGTTAAGCCTAAGATCCTAAAGAGTACTGCTAAATTCTTTATACTATAGACAAGGCGATTCCTAAAGACTATATAGTGCTTTCTTTAGCTTATAGACCGTGCCCTACTTTCTTCGACCTACTAGGAGTCTTATATATACATCCTAGTTAAGGTAAGTATTGCAAAAGGCATTTGAAATGTTAAACTGAATCAGCTCTATATTGAACCTCGCTGCTACTGCTATTAAGATCTAGAAGGACTTTCCAGCTAACGTTACTGTATATATATCCTCCCTTAGGGTCCCTTATTACTAATCGCCTTAGACTACTAACCTAGCCTTAAACTTCTCTAGGTAATTATACTTATTGATTTTATATATATATACCTATATATTGTCTAAGACCTACTTGCCCTACGCCTTAGCGATTGGCACTTCCTCCTACGTTTCTAGGTGTATAAGAAGGTACTACCTTTTAGCTTCTTTAAAGTGTTCTCTCTATAGGTAGCTTTTAAAGTTCTGGTATAGCTTAGGCGTTAGAGGTAGCTAAGAAGAATAAATAGTGCCTAGCTTAAAGTCCTTAATACTTAGGATCTTAGATATTAGTATACTCTCTTTTGTCTTAGGGTCTTTATTTATAAGCCTTCTAGCAGTAAAGAAGGCCCTTTAGGTAAGGAAGTCTCCCTTTATACCGGTATTAAGGAACTACTAACTAAGAACTTAATCTCTAAAATACGCTGTAAGATACACTCCTAGCGTACCTTATACTACTAGTAGGAGCGTAGCTTCTAGAGTCAGATATAGGAGCAGGCAAGCCTCTATATACTAAGGTTCTTGTATTACTTCTACCAAATTGTCTAGTTCTGCGTTATCTACTAGGTTAGGTATATCGATATCCTCTTCCTCTTCTTCTTCTAATCTATTACCTAGGTCTATTACCCCTACTTTATAGGGTATATCCTATATAGGGATATCGGCTACTATAGTATTTAGATTTTCGGATTCTGCCCTTTTCTCGATCTTGGTAAGCTACTCTTTTAGCCCTTCTAAGCTTAGATCTCTTAGCCTGACTATAAGGTGCTCTTTAAACTTGTTAAATACTACTTTCTTATTGAAAATCACATCCTAGGTTACTATAATCTTATTGGTTTAAGGGTTTTAGATTCGATAAATATTCATCGAGTTATATCTGATTAGGTATCTAAGGAAAGCTCTTAGAGCAAACCTCTTTAGCTTATTCTTCTTAAGCTACATATCTGCTTCTAACGCAAAGGCTTAATATAGGAAAACCCGGAGATGCCCTTGCTATAGCTTAATAGGTATTGTCTCTTTAGTACCTGCTAATTCTATAAATAAATAGAATACCTTGTATAGTGTTTTCTACTTTAGCTAATACCTTAGGATGTAATTTAAGAGATATACCGCTGTTCTGAATACCTTAGCTACCTTGTCCAAAGGTAAGTTAGTCCCTACTACCATTGCTTTTACCTGCCTTTTCAGAATACTAGTAGCTCTTTCTATACCTCTATTCTAATCTTAGGTCTAAGGAGTAGAAAGATTTGTTCTAATATATTTCCCTTATAGCTAGGCTTAGATTACTCCCATCCTTTCTACGATCTTATTATTAGCTTTAATATCTAGAACCTAAATTCTATACCTTCGATTAAGATCTAAAAGGCGGTTGTCTAAGGCTATAATAATACTCCTAACCGACCGATTATAAAGATAATAGTCCTATATTAGGCCTAACTTACAATCTAATAATAGTATAATAGACGTAAAGCCTTCCTTAGACCTTTCAATATTGTAGAAATTAAGGGCTAGGACATTGCTAGGGTGCTTTAGGTCTAGTCGGGCTACCCTTAAGACCTAGCAATTAGGGCCTTTTCCTATACTATACTATAGGCAGTCTACCGTTCTGATTACCTTGTAATTTCCAGTAACCTTAACTCCCTTACTGCTCTAAATAAAGTAATAGAGTGCTTCTAGGTTTGGATAACCTAATTGCCAGTACTATACTTAGATTATCCTAGGCTTAGTCTTCTTTTTCTAAAACCTACTCTACTCCCTCTATATTATGAAAGCTAACGCTAAGATATTATTTATAATATACTCTAGCAGGAACTAGCTATAGGTTTCCTAGATTTTGCAGATCTTATTATAGTCCGACATCCTTCTAAGGTAGGAAAGGGTGCCTTACTTCTAATAATCCTACTATATTCCCTTTTTACAAAGGTACCTTGAGGAAATTAGGTTAGTAGCTACCTTAGGGCAGAATACTATATAATTGAGCCGAAGAAGTACCTGTTTATACTAACCTAGGCATAGATATAGGAAAACTATCCTATATCCTTTAATCGGCAACTTGCTATTAGCTACTATAAGGTAGTCCTTTTCCCCTACTTCCTTAAAGCTTTTAAATCTCTCCTGATTGTTAAAAATATAGATAGAGGTACTGGAATCCAGGCAGGCCAAGTGCTTAAAAAGGTATTCGCTAACGCTACTTACTTATAGTATGCTCTTTAGTACTATAAACTTAATAGAGACCTAATTTTTATTCTTCTTTTTAGGTATAGGAACAACTTCTACTATTAGTTTTAAAGCCTTTACTTTCTCCCTATGCCCTATATACCTTTACGTCTTCTATTTGTCTTTTAGCTCCTTTTAATAAGCTGATATCTTCGATCGAAGTTGCAAATCCTCCTTAATAGCTTATTTTATATACTTTTCTATATCTAGCCTTAGTTTTTAACCTTTGTATATAAAAAAGGAAAATAGATACTAGTATACCTTCTAGTTATACTAGATTGTTCTATAGGTATACTTCTTACAATAAGAACTAGGTCTTCCTATAGGATAATTAGGTCTTAAGACTTAGGGTACTTCTAAGGCTCTCTAGAGATTTCAGTTGCTATAGGTGTTAGCTCTCCCTTACTTAGAGGCCTCTTCTTATATATCCTCTCCTTTTTTACCTTTCTTGCTAGCCCTATTAGGAAGAGGCTGTTTGCTATTTAGGGTAACGTATATACCTCCTCTTCCTACTAGGTTCTTAGGTTTTAGCTTAGAAGGCTTATTAAATTCGAAGTCTTATAGGAAATCCCTTGCTACTTTATGGTAATTAAGGTTCTCCCTTTTAGCCTACTTCTTAAAATCCCTTTATAAGGCTAATATCTAGCTCTAGAACCTTTAGGTTACTCCTAAGAAGATTAGTAAGTTATTAAACTATAGTTTAGGGTTAGCTACCTCTTTAACTTTGTAATACTCTACTAGGTATAGTAGCTTCTGCTATTTCTCTATCTAAGTCCTCTAGTTACTAACCGCTTTTACCTTACTAGCGTTAAAGTACTCTTTATAGTCCTTATATATCGTCCTTATTTGCTTATAATCCTTTAAATATATCGACTTAGTAAGGTTCTAATACTACTAGTAAAGGCTTTACTTAGGTAGGTAGTATAGATTTAGTATATAAGTCTTAACATACTCCTTAATCTACTTCTTAACCTCTATAATATTATCCTAGTTATATTTCTAGTTCGCTATAGCAGTGTTATACATTGTTAATATGCTCTAGAAGGTAGCCCTTCCGTTAGCAGTTAAATCAGTATATATAATACGCTTACTAGGAAGAGAAGGAGGCCTATTAGCATTTGCCTACTCGATATACTCTTCTATAAGCTATACTCCCTAAGTAAGGCTGTAATACTAGTAGACGTAGGTCTAACGAGCAGTCTCGATATAGGCAGTTAATAACCTAAGAATAGGTATATTGTTAAGGGTTAAAGGAACTGGACGTCTATCTAATTCCTTAGTATTATTTAGGTCTATAAACTCGATTACCTTACTTATAACGCGCTAAAGCTGCTGCTCGAAGTTGATCTACTGCTCTAGCTTAGAGAGAAGGATAGAGCCCTCCTTAGTAGCCTTCTTGTTATTCTTATTACTCGATATAATAGCAGCTACTAAGGTACGTTCTTAGATATTGTAATAATAATATATATACTAATACTAGGCTCGTCTACGCCAGGCTAACGACTTCTAACTGTTAATTGTTAGAATCGGTAGTCTCTTTGATTTATTCCGTATACTAATCTATATTCTGTCTCCTTAACCTGCGCTTTAGCTGCCTAGGACAGAGATTTTCTCTATCCCCTTTATAATGTTTATAGGCCCTAAAGTAGGCTTAATCTGCTTGATATAGAGAATCGTGGCTATATCTACCTTAATTGATTAGGGCCTCCCTGTGCCCTGCTCCCAAGTTGAACAAGGCAACCCTATGCCCTGCTCCTGTCAGGGATACCGAGGTTCTACCGGAGCGACACGAGCGCCACGTTGTCCAACAGTAGTTACGCACCCCTTAAATACCTATGTTAGAGCGGAGCGCTTGTTAGTAACCATCATATAGTACGCGGGTGCGCCACTCATAGCTATCGCATAAGTAGCGCAGTACGCGCCCTATTCCCTAGAGCGAGAGGCTTATATGCTGCGCGGTCACGGGGATCAGCACCTGACCCCCCTTACCGCAATCAACAGTAACCTAATTATAGATTCGATCTTTAAGAGAAACCGGGCAATATATATATATAACAATCTAAAGGTATTACTAGGTACGGAAAGCGAAACAAGCTCTGGCAAAAGGACTATAATAGAAAACTATACTAAAGTAGGTTATTAGATTTATAGCAAGCCAGATCACCGCTCCTTTATATATAGCTAATAAGAACAAGTAATAGCTAAGAGCTAATAGCTTAAGCGAAAAGGCATTAACAAAGATCGTAGATAATATACAGCGTTCCTCCTCGATTATAAGGGTTTAGATAATAAATATAAAGTAAAGGAAGAAAATACTAAGCTTAAAGTACAGGTAGATAACTATAAGACCGATTAAACTTAAGGTAGAAACAAAGCGCTAGTAATTAGTTTTAAAGAAGAATAAATAGCAGTAACTTACTTTATAAACTAAGCTTTCCTCTACCTAATTACTAAGAGCGAACAACTATATAAAGATAGCCAAAAGGATACTAAGAAAATAAAAGCCGTTTAATTCATGCTTAATAGGGATACTAAGACTAAATTCCAAGGGATTATGCCTGATACTAGGGCTACTAACGTTTCGACTGCTAGACTCCGATAATTCCTTATATTAAAAAAGATAATTAGATCGCTTAAGATCAACAAGTTATATATAGAAGATGTTAGTAGGTTTCCAGAGGTCGTAGTAATCTAAAACGATAAGAGCAAAGCGAGCAGCAAGGAAATACTGGTTCAAGTTCTGGTTCTGGATTGTTATATGTCTCCCTCTATCTAGGGGGTGGTTACGTACCCCTTAAATACCTATGTTAGAGCGGAGTGCTCGTTAGTGACTATTATATAGTACGTAGGTGCGCTACTTATAGCTGTTATACGAGTGGCGTAGTGCGTGCCCTATTCCCTAGAGCAAGAGGCTTATATACTATACGGTTATAGGGATTAGTACCTAACCCCCCTTACTATAATCAATACTAGTAACTCTTCTTTTATAACTGCGCTAGCGCTTTATTAACCAAAATAGGAAATCCTAAATCGTTTTGCTCCCTTTGTTGCCGGAATAGGAAATACTAATTACTTAACTTCTTATTTACTAATCAGAATATTGAATTCTAGTCGCTGATCCCCGGCGTAGAAGGCGCAACTTTAACGCCATCTAGATATACCTCTAAACAGCGTAATAGTAAGCGCGTTGTACCGGCAACTATTGTTGTAAAAGCTTGTAGTCCTAAATAGGAATTACAATAGGAAAAATCAGAGCTTTAGGCTGGCTGATCACAAACTCCGAACGCTCTTGCCCTAAACCTATAAATAGGTATGTTCTCCCACTATATACTACCTATTCTCTTTCTCCCTATGATCCGTACTAGCAGCAGTAGTAGCAATAATAATAGCAGTAGCAGCAGTAATAATAATAGTAGTAGTATTAGTAGCAACAGTAGTAACAAGTAAGTTACTTACCGTTATACACTAATAATTAAGTATACTAATCTTGTTATTTATAGTATTGGATTTTAATGATAAGTAGAGTAGGTAGTCCTATAGAAGCATAGGCGGCAACACCTATATATATACTAAGGACAAGGGCGGCGATGCCCTTAATACGCTTATAACTAACGCTCCTAACAAGCATCTTGCCTAGAAGGGCAATAATAACGCGTTCCTAGACACGTCTAAGTATACTATTGCTAATAACAACGACTAGGAGAGCATGGCAGGTAGCGACAACGGCAATAACGGCGACGATCCTAATACTATAGACGCAGCTGCGCTTATCGCGCAGTCTAAGTCCGTGGGTAGCCGCGCTAACGCCGACTCCGCGCCCCTTGATTCTAAGGGGCTAATCGCGTATATACGTATCCTGCTCGAGCAGGCTACTACGCTTTAGCGTAAAAAGGAGGCGGCGGAGGCAGCGGTGTATAGGGCAGAGATTGTTATATATAAGGCGCGTATCTCTAAGCCTGCTAAGCACTTCCTACCTACGTCGCTAGCTATAAAGAAGGTAGTATTAGCAGCTACGCATACGTAGCGTACAGCGCTATATACTGCTACAAGCATGCCTATACTGCCGGTAGCAATACTAGCAGTAGCGACGGCAAGTTTGTTGTCTAGTAAAAGCTTGGACAACTCTATCGTCTGCTCTAGCTACTATATATACTATATATTAGAATATATAAAGCCTTATAAAAGGACGTTACGCGCTTATACATATAAACCGGAGGGTAAGCGTCTTACTCTTATTATCCTTGTTATTAATATTACTAATATATATAAAGTTTGTAGCCTATATGATGCTATATATACTATTGTTTGTCTCGGCTGCCTATACTTGCTTTTAGCAGGTATTAAGGACTCGTTTAACAAGTCCGGCAATTTCGTACTATATATAGTATACTATAACTATACGTTGGGCCGCAGCCTCTAGTACTAGCAGTACTTGTCCAGGCACTTATATATACTAATATAAGTTCTATTTGTATATTGTTTCTATTGTTTTATTATTCCTAATGTATATTATAGCCCTAAGTCGGTCTGTCCGTTCTTAGACTGCTTTTTAGAGCTCCGCTCTAACCTAGCTATAAAGGCTAAAGTAAGTTACAATCTTTAGTAGTATCTATTGTTTAATCGGAATACTTATTAGTTATAGGATTAAAAGATATAGTATAACAGCGCTAAGTGTATCTTAGTCTTAGTAGATAAGGTACACGCTCTTATCAAGTATAGGGTACCTATAGCGGGCATAACGCCTATATAGAAAAAGCTTGTAGCAATAGCTGCTATAAGCAAGGCTATTGATGTTTTATTATTGTGATTAGGGGGTAGGGGGCACTAGCATGTATATTGCGCTAGCTATAAGAGTATAAATTAAGATCGTTTCGCGCTTTGCCTTATATCCCTTACTATACTATAAATGATATATCCTAGTAGTCTTTGTCTTTTGCGCTGGCGATCTTGCCCTGAGTTATATAGGCTTTTCCTATTGCTTAGCCGGGCGTTAAACCTAGCCTTCTACTCTGATCTTAGCTATATTCGTATTAACAAGCCTTTTAAGCGTCTTATTTGGCGCGTACTTAGTTATAGTATCGGCTGGGTTGTTATCGCTACTAATCCACCTGATTTCTGCGATTTTACGGTTTTTGTAGCTCTATTATAGAGCTATTATATCGATTATAAGACGCTTTTCTACCGTTATCCTGAGCTTTACCAGGTACTTATATAAATTATATAAGTCTATATAAACAACGATTAGTAGTAGCGATAGTAGACCTAGACTTAAGTAGATCTTAGTAAGTGTCTGGTATAGCATATACCTAAGATCGAACCTACTTACTATTCTATATATTTCACTTACTAAAACGCTTTATATTACCCGCTTACACTTAATTAAGGACTAATATACGATATTGCTATATAGGTTAAACTCGTTTATACTGCTTATCTTGTTTCTAAATATTATAACGAATCTAATCTACAATGTTATATCGGTATTATTAGCGAATAATCCGTCTATAAAGACAAAGAGCTTAGCTATCTCGAGTTCGAGTTGCAGGTAGCGCAGCCTATATATTAAGTTCTCGATCTGCTATTATAGTTAAGCGTTAAGCTTGGCAATCTTATTTATATTAGGCTTAGTTAACTATACTACTACTAATAAGTCGAAATTTGCTTCTAGCTAGTAAATTATAGTAATATAGGCACTGTATATACGTTATTCGATATATGTTTATTTCGCTATCTTAGCGTCTAGACTTATAAGTTCGAGTTATATAGCTTACCCCTTTTACCGAATCTTAATAGCATTTACGCTTGTTTCAAGCCTATATCCGTTAAAGTCCGTAATTGATTTATCTATTAAAAATACTAGTAGCTTATACTTAAAGCTGGCTTTATCTAGCTTAAGCCTTTCCTTATCTGTAAAGGCTTGCTTGCTGATATTAAGAGTGTCGTTAGTTTATAGGCCAACAATTCCGAATCTGCTTCCAATTCGTATCTTACCGATTATAAGGTATAGGTCGAAGGCACTTAGTTCGAGATCGAGATATTTAGTATACTAGTTCATATATGTCACCTACTAGTATAGTCCGGCTTTAGCTAGTCTATATAATAGGGTTTTAACAAGTAAGATAGTATAAAGGGGATAGAGTATCCTAAGCTCTTTAGGTAATAGAAGAATCACTTTCCTTGCTAGCTATAACTTAGCTTATATATAAGCCTAGATAACGTTATACACCTATACCTTAAAACTAAAGCACGTTTGTAGTGTTAGGAGTAGTAAGAGTATAAGTCGTTGTATATAGTATTAGATTGTTAGTAATTAAGTAAGTAGGTACTTCTTATCCTTATTGCCGAATCCCTAAGCTATAAAGCGTAATTTCTCGTATAGTAAAGTAAGCTTGTCTTTTACTTTCTAGACAATCCTTGACTTAAAAATCTAGTAGTCTAATATATCTGCTAGTATCTAGATTGCTTCGATTACGTTAGCTACTAAGAGTGAGTTTAGTTCTGTTTTATTAGATTCTTAGAATAGTATACTAGGTATAGTAATCTTCCCTTTAGCCTGTACTTTAAGCGTAGGATTGTAGTTATGCTTCTCCTTTTCTAAAACGAAGTTGTTAGTAGGTACTAGGTTCTTTCAGGGTTGTCTGTACTAGCAGGGCTACTTAGGCTAGAGGTATTAGAATAGTTCTAGCTGCTTAATATCAGCCTAATTATCTTGTTCGTCCTATATTAGCTCCTAGTAATATAGTTTAACTACTATATTCCGAAATTCTATAGGTCCGTTTACTATATCGATAATTACTATTATATCTATAGCCGAGATTACCTTATAAGGCCCTATCTATCTATTACTTTCCTGGAATACAAGTACTTCTATACTTACTTCTAGTAAGTATAGTAGCACGTCTTCTATACTTAGTCTATTATATTATACAAGAGCGTCTTACATAGTCCTTATATCGTTTAGGATTTGTAATTATATTATAGCCTTCTAAATTGCGCCTACTTGGCGTAGTTAAGATAGAGAAGGTAGTATGTCTATAGTAAGGCGTAGGTATATGCCGAAAACTAAGAGCGTTAGTACTAGCCTGTCTAGGCTAGCGGTATTATTAACTGTGCTTAGTGCTACTTATAGGTATGCCTCTTTCGAGCAAGATCCGGCAGTCTCTAATTTAATAATGTCGTAGGCCCTTCTTAGTAGCCTATAATACCGCTCGATCTTGCTAACTAACTAGTATACCTTAACTCGTACTAAATAGCAGGTTATACCTACAAGCTTAGCCTCTGCCTAGAACTTACGCGCTTTGAAATTAGTACCCTTATTGTAGCGTAAAACGTTAGGTAGTCTAAGGTATATATCAATCTAACATTCCTTTAGCTGCTCCTATATCTCTTTAGCTAAAAGATCGTTTAGAAAACAGGCTACTTAGAATAACGTTATAGCGTCGACTATATACAGTACCTTAGAATTATCGATATCTAGGACATCTATAACAATCTTAAAATTAAAGCAAATGTCGTCTTATAACATAAATCTAAATCGTTATAGTATTATACCTTTAATCTAGTAGAAGTAGCAGAACTTATTAAACATCTTAATAGTACTATGTTCTACTTAGTAGTCTGCTTGTTATAGTAGTTTGTATAACCTATTGACTATAGGGTGTCCATAGTATCGATAAATGCGTCTTAGTTCGGCCTTAATAAGTTATAGAGGCGCAGGACGCTTGTTATCTACTATAAATGTTATGCTTAGTAGTTTGATCCCTTTTATAGGGATCTATAGATGTCCTTATTTCCGTTAAACATATATATACTTTCCTAACTTAGATATAAGCTTGTTTATTATATTATTAAGGTAGACGCCGAGCTTATCTATATCCTTTAGACATATAAGAAAAGGGGTTAGTATCTCTAATATATAGAAAGTTACATAACTAATATCAAGTTCCACTTTAACTGTTCTGAGTGATTGTTTCAAATCCCTAAACCTGAAAAGTATATTTGCTTTTCCTATATATAACTTATTGATCTTAAGCGATCCGATTATCTTTTTTAGTATAAGGAATTGTTAGAGTCTGGCAGTCGAAACGTTAGTAGCCCTAGTATCAGGTATAATCCTTTGGAATTTAGTCTTAGTATACCTATTAAGTACAAATTAAATAGCTTTTATTTTCTTAGTATCCTTTTTACTATCTTTATACGGTTATTCGCTTTTGGTAATAAGGTAGAGGAAAGCTTGGTTTATAAAGTAAGTTACTACTGTTTATTTTTCTTTGAAACTGATTACTAGCACTTTGTTTCTACCTGAAGTTTAATCGGTCTTATAGTTGTCTATATATACTTTAAGCTTAGTATCTTCTTCCCTTACTTTATATTTATTATCTAAACCCTTATAACTAAGGAGGAACGCCGTATATCGTCCGTAATATTTATTAATGCCTTTTCGCTTAAGCTATTCGCTCTTAGCTGTTGCTTATTCCTCTTAGCTATATATAAAGGAGTAGTGATCTAGCTTGCTGTAAATCTAACAACCTACTTTAGTATGGTTTTTATTACGTTTTCCTTGCTAGAGCTCGTTTTGCTTTCTATACCTAGTAGTACCTCTAGGTTATTATATATATATTGCCTGATTTCTCTTAAAGATCGAATCTATAATTGGGTTACTCTGATAGTTTCTTATAGGCCTGGCTTTTATTATAGTAAACCTATAGTCTATTAAGAATTAACAATATATACAATCTACTTCCTTAATGTTGAGTGTTTGGCGAAGTATAGCTACTAGCTCTTCAAAGTTTATTAGTAGTTTATATAGAGTAATCTTTAGCTTGGATACTCTTTAGTAGGCTTGGATTATATTTGTGACTAGGAACTCCTTATAGTTATAGAGCGGACTAAGCCTGTATTGGCTTTGTTAGAGTCTATTAAGCAAGATCTAGAGACTTTCCTTTATAGACTTATTACTATTCTTACTCTTAAGGCGTATAGACTGGAAAGTAATAGTGTTCTAGATGTATAAGCAGTTATTCTACTTGGTACTTATCTTAAAGTATCCTTTTAAGATACTATATAGTTGGATAAAAGAGATGCTAAGAGGGATATAGTATAGGTGGTATTCCTTAGCTTATCCTAAAAGAGCGTTTTGAAAAACAGTACCTAGTAGGCCATAATCGATCTAGAAAGTCCAGCAGCAGTATAGGAAGAAACGAACTTTATTATCAAGGATATTATTATTAGACCTAGAATAGCTATCCTTTAAGTCCTAAGACTTAATAAAATCGGTTAGGGTTTTTCGATTAATACTTATCTTATTTATCTAGCCCGTTTCGATTAGTAGGATAGCTATATACTTAGTGCTTCTATACGTAATGTACTTATACTAAGTATACCGCTCTTTATTACCTACTTAAGGTTAAGCGTGTTCTGGCCTATATCTGGTATTAATACCAGGGGTTTGCGCAGGTTATATAGGGTTCCGTCGTCCCCCTTAATTAGTTCTCTAGTTATAGCCTTAGTAGTTACCTTAGCTATAACCTTAGGTATAACCTTAGCCGGCACTTTAGGTGGTTAGTAGGAATCTATAGCCTTTACTAGTGCCCTTGCTAGCCGGCGGGAATCCTGCTCCTATTACGCTTCTAAGTCCATAAATTAGAAGTGTTATCCATAGGTCCGGATTTAGTAGGTAAAGGGTGTTTCTGAACTAGCCGTAGTTGCCGGTATAGATCGTTCCGCTTTAGGCTGCTATCTAGTATATACCTAGGTCTTAGCCGCTTACTAGTTGATCGTTGTTTATAATCAAGCTATTTATTAGTCTATATTGCTAGGTAGCGTTTATAGCTGTATTACCGATTTATATCTCCCCCTATAGTACCTCCTATAGCTAGGTACTAAATTCGGATTCTTAGGTTATCATTAGTACAATCTCCTTCCCCTTTTCTATTTAAGCGGGAAGAGATATCGTTATATACTGTCTATACTTAGCCTAGATCGACGTTCTATGGATTTAGGGGAGTATATTAGGCCCTAGATTGTTGGACAGGTTATTAGCAAGCGTTGCAAGTCCCTTAAAAAGCTTCTACCCTTTTAAGCTATCTATTAGGACATGGCTGTGTTAAGTGTTTGGTGTAGTTATAAGTGTAGTTTGTTGTTTAACTTATTAAAGTAGTTAGCTATCTAGTCCTTAAAATCCAAGCGGAATTTGTAGTATAGATCTTCAGATTATTACCCCTTATAAGTGCTAAGGCAGAAGAGTATATATAAGTTAAGCACTTTATTACTATTATACTCTAGACCGATATGCTCTAGCAATTTATAGAAGGTTTAAGCGTTAAATTTGTTAATGCTTATAATAGGTAGCTAGGTAGGGAATTCTTGTTTAAAACGTTCTTTAAGATCCTAGGCTATACTTGACGAAATACTTAGTATATAATAGAGGTTTATCTTAGTATCCTCCCTTCCTAAGGTTCTATAAGTAGAAGGATCTTAGGATACTATAGTATATTGATTATAGTAGAGTTAGTTAGTAATATAGTTTTAGTAGCGTTCTCTTAAGCAACACTTCCTTAGTCTAGAAGCTTAGGTCAAGCTTCCTTAGCCTAAAAGGATAGGTTTATAGTATCGATTTTCTTATAAGCGATATTACTAAGTTAATAGGGTGGTTATCTAGTTGCCCGATTAACAGACCTTAGTAAGTAAACTGCAATCTACTTAGTTAAGGTTGTTAAGCACTCGACTAACTACCTTACCGCTCTATATTACCCCTATATCGCAATATAAAGACAATACTGATCAATGTTAGTAGGTTTCTAGAGATTATAGTAATCTAAAACGATAAGAGCAAAGTAAGTAGCAAGAAAATACTAGTTCAAGTTCTAGTTCTAGATTATTATATGTCTCCCTCTATCTAAAGGGTAGTTATACACCCCTTAAATACCTATATTAGAGCGGAGCGCTCGTTAGTGACCATTATATAGTATACGGGTGCGCCACTCGTAGCTGTCGCACAAGTGGCGCAGTACGCGCCCCATTCCCCAGAGCAAGAGGCTTATGTGCTGCGCGGTCACGGGGATTAGCACCTGACCCCCCTTACCGCAATTAACAGAAGAAGCAAATATACTTTTCGGGTCTAAAGGTTTAAAACGATTACTCAGAATAGTTAAAGTAGAGCTTGATATTAGTTATACAACTTTCTATATATTAAAGACGCTAACCCCTTCTCTTATATATCTAAAGGATATAGACAAGCTCGACGTCTACCTTAATAATATAACAAACAAGCTTATATCTAAGTTAGAAAAGCACGTATATATTTAATGGAAATAGAGATATCTATAGATCCCTATAAAAGGGATTAACTACTAAGCATAACATTTATAGTAGATAATAAGCGTTCTATACCTCTATAACTTATAAAGGCTGAACTAAGATGCATTTATCAATACTATAGATACCCTATAGTCAACAGATTATACAAACTACTATAACAAGCAGACTACTAAGTAGAACATAGTACTATTAAGATAATGAACAAGTTCTGCCACTTCTACTAGATTAAAGGTATAGTGCTATAACGATTTAGATTTACGTTATAAAACGATATTTACTTTAATTTTAAGATTGTTATAGACTTCTTAGATATTACTAATTCTAAGGTACTATATATAGTCAATACTATAACGTTATTCCAAGCAGCCTTCTTTCTAAACAATCTTTTAGCTAAAGAAACATAGAAGTAGCTAAAGGAATATTAGATTGATATATACCTTAAACTACCTAATATTTTGCACTATAATAAGGGCACTAATTTTAAAGTACATAAGTTCTAGGCAGAGGCCAAGCTTGTAGGTATAACCTGCTATTTAGTACTAGTTAAGGTACACCAGTTAGTCGGCAAGATTAAGCGGTATTATAGGCTACTAAGAAAGGCCTATAATATTATTAAATCAAAGACCGCCGGATCTTGCTCGAAAGAGGTATACCTATAAGCAGCACTAAGTATAGTTGATAATACTATTAGCCTAGACAGGCTAATACCAACGTTTTTAGTTTTCGGCATATACCTATACCTTACTATAGACGTACTACCTTCTCTATCTTAACTATGCTAAGTAGGCGTAATTTAGAAGGCTATAATATAATTGCAAATCCTAAACGATATAAGGACTATGTAAGACGCTCTTGCATAATGTAATAGACTAAGTATAGAAGACGTACTACTATACTTACTAGAAGTAGGTATAGAAGTACTTATATTCCAGGAAAGCAACCAATAGATAGGACCTTATAAGGTAATCTTAGCTAAAGATACAATAGTAATTGTTAATATAGTTAATAGACCTATAGAATTTCGGAATATAGTAGTTAAACTATATTACTAAGAGCTAATATAGGATAAACAAGATAATTAGGCTAGTATTAAGCAGCTAGAACTATTCTAATATCTCTAGCCTAAGCAGCCCTACTAGTACGGACAACCCTAAAAGAACCTAGTACCTACTAACAACTTTATTTTAGAAAAAGAGAAGCGTAACTATAATCTCGCGCTTAAACTACAAGCTAAAGGCAAGATTACTATATCTAGTATACTATTCTAAAGATCTGATAAAACAGAACTGAACTTGCTTCTAGTAGCTAGGGTAATCAAAGCGATCTAGATACTAGTAGATATATCGAACTACTAGATCTTTAAGTTAAGGATTATCTAGAAAGTAAAAGATAAGCTTACTTTACTTTGCAAGAAATCACGCTTTATAGCTTAGGGATTCGGCAATAAAGATAAGAAGCACCTACTTACTTAATCGCTAATAATCTAACGCTATATACAGCGACTTATGCTCTTACTACTCCCGATACTATAAACGTGCTTTGGTTTGAAGGCATAGGTATATAACGTTATCTAGGCTTATATTTAAGCTAAGTTATAGCTAGTAAGGAAAGTGATTCTTCTATTACCTAAGGAGTTTAAGATGCTCTATCCCCCTTATACTATCTTGCTTATTAAAACCCTATTATATAGACTGGCCGAAGCTAGACTACATTAGTAGGTAACATATATAAACTAACATACTAAATATCTCGATCTTAAGCCAAGTGCCTTTAACCTAGACCTTATAATTAGTAAGATATAAATTAGAAATAGATTTAGAATTGTTGGCCTATAAACCGATAATGCTCTTAATATCAGTGAGCAAGTCTTTATAGATAAGGAGAAGCTTAAGCTAGATTAGGCCGGCTTTAAGTATAAGCTACTAGTATTTTTAACGGATAAATTAATTATAGACTTTAATAGATATAGGCTTAAAACGAGTATAGATGCTATTAAGATTCGGTAAAAGGGGTAAGCTATATGACTTGAACTTATAAGCCTAGACGCTAAAACAGCAAAACAAGTATACTTCGAACAACATATATACAGTACCTATATTACTATGATTTGCCAGCTTAAAGTGACTTTCGACTTGTTAGTAGTAGTATAGTCAACTAAGCCTAATATAGCCGAGATTACCAAGCTTAACGCTTAACTATAATAGCAGATTAAGAACTTAATACGTAGGCTATAGTACCTATAACTCGAACTTAAGATAGCTAAGCTCTTTGTCTTTATAGACGGATTATTTACCAACAATGCCGATATAACATTACAGATTAGATTCGTTATAATATTCAGAAACGAAATAAGTGGTATAAACGAGTTTAACCTACGTGGCAATATTATATACTAGTCTTTAACTAAGTATAAGCGGGTAATATAAAGCATTTTAGCAAGCGAAATATACAGAATAGTAAGTAGGTTCGATCTTAGGTATATACTATACTAAATGCTCGCTAAGATCTACTTAGGCCTAGGTCTACTATTGCTACTACTAATCATTGTTTGTATAGACTTGTTTAGTTTATATAAGTGCCTAGTAAAGCTCGGGATAACAGTAGAAAAGCGACTTATAATCGATATAATAGCCCTATAATAGAGCTATAAAAACTGTAAAATCGCAGAAATCAGGTAGATTAGTAGCGACGATAACCTAGCCGACGCTATAACCAAGTATATGCCGAACAAGACGCTTAAAAGGCTCGTTACTACAAATATAGCCAAGATCAGAGTAGAAGGCTGGGTTTAACGCCTGGCTAAGTAACAGTAAAAGCCTATATAACTTAGGGCAAGATCGCTAGTATAAAAGACAAAGACTTCCAGGACGATTTATTTATAGTATAATAAGGAATACAAGGCAAAGCGCGAAACAATCTTAATTCATACTCTTATAGCTAGCGTAACATATATACTAGCGCCCCCCACCCCATAATTACAATAACAAAACATTAATAGCCTTACTTATAGCAGCCATTACTACGAGCTTTTTTATATAGGCGTTATACCCGCCGCAGGTACCCTATGCTCGATAAGAGCATATACCTTATCTACTAGGACCAAGGCGCACTTAGCACTATTACGCCACATTTTCCAATCCTATAACTGATAAGTATTCTAATTAAATAATAGATACTACTTAAGATTGTAACTTACTTTGGCCTTTATAGCTAGGTTAGAGCAGAGCTCTAAAAAGCAGTCTCAGAACAGATAGACCGACTTAAGGCTATAATATACGTTAGGAACAATAAAATAATAAAACAATATATAAATAGAACTTACATTAGTATATATAAGTGCCCAGACAAGTATTGCCAGTACTAAAGGCTATAGCCCGATATACAGTTATAGCATACTATACGTAGCGCGAAATTGCCAGACTTGTTAAACAAGTCCTTAACGCCTGCTAAAAGCAAGTATAGGTAGCTAAGGCAAACAACAGTACATATAGTACTATATAGGCTATAAACTTTATATATATTAGTAATATTAACAATAAGGATAATAAGAGTAAGACGCTTACCCTTTAGTTTATATATATAAGCGTGCAACGACTTCTTACAAGGCTTTGTATAGTCCGACGTACAGCGTATACAGCAGCTAGAGCGGACAATAAAGTTGTCTAAGCTTTTACCGGACGACGAACTTACTATTACTACCGCCGATATCGCTACCGGTAGTATAGGCATATACGCAATAGCGCGTAGCGCTATACGCCGTACATACATAGCCGCTACCGCCGCCTTCCTTATAGCCAGCAATATAGGCAGAGAGTACTCGGTAGGTATAGAGATACACGCCTTATACGTAGCGATCTCCGCCCTATGCGCCGCCGCCTTCTCCGCCTCCTCCTTATGCTGGCGCGTAGCAGCCTGTATAAGTAGGACACGCGTATATGCGATTAGCCCCTTAGAATCGAGGGGTGTGGAGTTAGCGTTAGTACGGCTACCTATAGACTCGGGCTATATAACAAGCGTAGCTGCGTCTATAGCGTCAGGATCATCGCCGTTGTTGTTATTATCGTCGCTGTTGTTGTTATTGTTGTTGCTATTGTCGCTACCTACTACGCTCTCTTAGTCACTATTATTAGCAATAGTATGCTTAGACGTATTTAGGAACGTATTATTATTGCCCTTCTAGGCAAGATGCTTGTTAAGAGCGTTAGTTATAAGCATATTAAGGGCGTTGCTGCCCTTATCCTTAGTATATATATAGGCGTCGCTGCCTATGCTTCTATAGGAGCACCTACTCTACTTATTATTAAAATCCAATACTATAAACAATAAGATCAGTATGCTTAATCATTAGTGTATAATAGTAAGTAACTTACTTATTACTGCTAGTACTACTAATACTGCTACTATTGTTATTACTGCTGCTACTGCTATTATTATTACTGCTACTACTACTAGTATAGATTGTAGGGAGAAAGAGAATAGATAGTATATAGTAGGAGAACCTATCTATTTATAGGTTTAAGGCAAGAGCATTCGGACTTTGTAATCAGTTAGCCTAGAGCTCTGATTTTTCCTATTATAATTCCTATTTAGGACTACGAGCTTTTACAATAATAGTTGCCGGCGCAACGCGCTTACTGTTACGCCATTTAGGGGTATATCTAGAAGGCGCTGAAGTCGCGCCTTCTACGCTAGGGATCAGTAACCAGAATTCAATATTCTAATTGGTAAATAAGAAGTTAAGTGATTAGTATTTCCTATTCTAGTAATAAAGGGAGCGAAATGATCTAGGATTTCCTATTTCGGTTGATAAAGCACTAGCGTAGTTATAAAAAGAAGAGTTCCTAGTATTAATTGCAGTAAGGGGGTTCAGGTACTAATCCCTGTAACTACGTAGTATATAAGCCTCTCGCTCTAGGGAATAGGGCGCGTACTGCGCTACTTATACGATAGCTATAAGTGACGCACCTGCGTACTATATAATAGTTACTAACGAGCGCTCTGCTCTAATATAGGTATTTAAGGGGTATGCAACTACCCCCTAGATAAAGGGAGACATATGACAATCCAGAACCAGAACTTAAACCAGTATTTCCTTGCTACTCGCTTTGCTCTTATCGTTTTAGGTCACTACGATCTCCGGAAACCTACCAACATATAGATCCCTCTTTAATACTAAATCAGTATTTTAAGGCTCTAGAATCTAAGTTTCCTAGCTGGGTATCACGCCAAAAGAGCTCTATAAGACAGGCTAGAATGCTAGGTCTTACAGCATCTAGCCTTAATATAGAATATCTAATAGCTGATATTCTAGAAGAATCTAGGAACCCGGCTATAGAGGCGTATAGAGCAGCTCATATAGCTAATAGCTCTAATTCAACCCCTAATTCGAATTCTCACCCTAGTAAGAAGGGTAAAAATAAGAAAAAGGGTAAGAAGAAGGCTAGTTATAATGTTAAAGGGCAGAATTATAGTGCTAAAAGTGCTGAACAAGCCTCCTTTATGCTAGGGTCCTATAACCTAGCTATAGAAGAAGAAGAAGAGGAATCCAACTCTAGTTCCAATTCTAGGTCTTCTAGCGATTCTCATACCCAATTAGCACAGCTATTAGCGTTAAAAGGGTATAAGAAGCGTAAGGACTTTAAAGGAAAAGGCCTAAAAACCTCTTCTAACAAGGCAAAATATAAAGATAATCAGCCTAGAAGACGCCCTAGAGACCCCGCTCTTTATAATAGTTAGCTATACGATACGGGATCTACGGACTATATTAGTAGAGATATTAGAATAGCTCTAGCTGCTTAGCCATAGTCTAATCATCTTGCTTATCCTATGCCAGCTCCTAGTAGTATAGCTGGACTACTGTATTCCGAAATTCCATAGATCTGTTAATCATATCGACGATTATTGTCGTATCTATAGCTAAGATTATCTTATAAGGTGCTGTCTATTAGTCGCTTTCTTAGAATATAAGTACTTCTATACCTATTAAACGTACAAAATAAGCTGAAGCGCTCTAACGGTTATAGCTTAGGCAAAACGGATTTCAGTTCTCGAACGACTAGATATATAGCTATATTCCAAGGGTGGACCCACTTCTGTGGATACCGCTGACTAAGCTATATATTCCACTATATAGCCTAGAAATAGCTTTAAAAGGCTTTTCTATTTTTAGATTTATGCCCCCTTTTGTAGGGACAGCCTCCTTAGGCTATATAAGCGCTTGAAATGGCCTTAAAAGGCTCTTCTACTAGGTCACCTACCTACCCTGTACCTACCCTGCACCGCAGGAGCGAAAACAGAACATACAGGAAAAGTCGTGCGGCTTACCCTGCAGCTTAGATGGCCGTAAGTCGATTATTTAAAATCGCCAGCTTATTTGGTTTTTCGGGAAGGCGCCATACACCTACTAAGGCGCTCCTGCCGTGTAGAAGGCAGGAACGGTCCCAGAGGGTATATATAGGGAAGGATATTACGAAGCCTTACCTGCTGGACTAGAAATCAAATTATACGTTACCTATAACTATAAGCCTTATAGGCCTATAAGACCCACTAAAAGCCGTGGTATATAAGCTTAAAGCCCCTATAATATAGCGCTATAGCCTATAACTATACCGTTATATAAGGATTTTTATAGAGGGAATACAGCAAAGGGCCCTACTTTACTATATTAGCACATACCTAGGAAGTGCTATTTAGGCCATATCAATCCTGTTGCTGCCCCTACGTACCCTATACGACTACTACTAGTAGGCTATAGTGGTTACAGATCCTTATATAGGATTACCCATTCAAATAATATTGACGATTACCATTATATCTATAGCTAAGATTACCTTATAAGGTCCTATCTATTAGTCGCTTTCCTAGAATATAAGTACTTCTATACCTACTTTAAGTAAGTATAGCAGTATATCTTCTATACTTAGTCTATTACATTATACAAGAGTATCTTGCATTGTCCTTATATCGTTTAAGATTTGTAATTATATTATAGCCTTCCGAATTACACCTACTAAGCGTAGTTGGGATAGAGAAGGCAGTATGTCTATGGTAAGGCGCAGGTATATACCGAAAACTAAGAGCGTTAGCACTAGCCTGTCCAGGCTAGTAGTATTATTAACTGCGCTTAGTACTGCTTATAGATATGCTTTTTTTAAGCAAGTTCTAGCGGTTTTAGACTTAATAATGTTATAGGCCTGTCTTAGTAGTCTATAATACCGCTTAATCTTGCCGACTAACTAGTATGCTTTAACTAGTATAGAGCAATAGGTTATACCTATAAGCTTAGCTATTACCTAGAACTTACGTACTTCGAATTTAGTACCCTTATTATAGTGTAAAATATTAGGTAGTCTAAGGTATATAACGATCTCATATTCCTTTAGCCGCTCCTACATCTCCTTAGCTAAGAGATTGTTTAGAAAGCAGGCTACTTAGAATAAAGTCGAAGTATTAACTATATATAGTACCTTGGAATTGTCAATGTCTAAGATATCTATAATAATCTTAAAGTTAAAGTAAATATCGTCTTATAATGTAAATCTGAACTATTATAGTACTACGCCTTTAATCTAGCAGAAATGGCAGAACTTGTTGATCATCTTAATAGCGCTATATTCTACTTAGTAGTCTACTCGTTATAATAGTTTGTATAATCTATTAACTATAGGGTATCTATAACGTTAATAAATGCATCTTAGTTCGGCCTTAATAAGCTATAGGGGCGTAGGACGCTTATTGTCTGTTATAAATACTATACTTAGTAGCTTAATCCCTTTTCCAGGGATCTATAAATATCCCTATTTCTACTAAATGTATATACGCTTCCTTAACTTAGATATAAGCTTATTTGTCGTATTATTAAGATAGATGCTAAGCTTGTCTATATCCTTTAGACATATAAGAAAAGGGGTTAGTATCTCTAATATATAGAAAGTTATATAACAAATATTAAGCTCTACTTTGACTATTCCAAGTAATTGTTTTAAATCCCTAGACCTAAAAAGTATATTTGTTTCTCCCGCGTATGTCTTGCTAATCTTAAGTAATCTGATCATCTTTTTTGGCGTAAGGAATCATCAGAGTCTAGTAGTCGAAACATTAGTAGCCCTAGTATTAGGCATAATCCCTTAGAATTTAGTCTCGGTATACCTATCAAGTATAAATTAAATAGCTTCTATTTTTTCGGTATCTTTTTCTCTATCTTTATACGATTGTTTACTCTTAGTTATTTGATAGAGGAAAGCTTAGTTTACAAAGTAAGTTACTACTGTTTATTCTTCTGTAAAACTGATTACTAGTACTTTATTTTTACCTTAAGTTTAATCAGTCTTATAGTTATCTCCCTATACTTTAAGCTTAGTATCTTCTTCCTTTATGTTATATTTATCGTCTGAACCCTTATAGTTAACGAGGAACGCTACATATTATCTATAATCTTTATTAATGCCCTTTCGCTTAAGCTATTTGCTCTTAGCTATTGCTTGTTCCTCTTAGCTATATATAAAGGAGCGGTAATCTAGCTTACTATAAATCTAATAACCTACTTTAATATGGTTTTTATTATGGTCCCCTTACTACTAAAGCTCGTTTCGCTTTCTATACCCTGTAGTACCTCTAGGATATTATATATATATAGCCTAGTTTCTCTTAAAGATCGAATCTATAATTGGGTTACCCGAATAGTCTCTTAAAGGTCTGGCTTTCGTTATAGTAAACCTACGGTCTATTAAGAATTAGCAATATATATAATCCGCTTCTTTAATGTAAGTATCTAGTAGAGTATAGCTACTAGCTCTTAAAAGCTTGTTAGTAGTTTATATAGGGCGATCTTTAGCTTGGATAATCCTTAGTAGGCTGAGATTATATTCGTAACTAGGAACTCCTTATAGTTTTAGAGCGGACCAAGCCTGTATTAGCTTTATTAGAGTCTATCAAGCAAGATCTAGAGAATTTCCTTTATAAACTTATGACTATTCTTGCTTGCAAAGCGTATAGACTAGAAAGTAATAGTATTCTAGATATGCAAATAGTTGTTCTACTTAGTACTTATCTTAAAATGTCCTTTTAAGATACTATATAGTTAGACGAAGGAGATACTAAGAGGGATATAGTATAGGTGATATTCCTTAGCTTGTCCTAAATAAGCGTTTGGAAATACAGTACCTAGTAGGCTATAATCGATCTAGGAAGTCTAGTAGCAGTATAGGAAGAAACGAACTTTGTTATTAAGGATATTGTTATTAGACCTGGAATAGCTGTCCTTTAAGTCCTAAGACTTGATAAAATTAGTTAGGGTCTTTCGATTAATACTTATCTTGTCTATCTAGCCTATTTCGATCAGTAGAATAGCTATATACTTAGTACTTTTGTATATAATATACTTATACTAGGCATACTGCTCTTCATTATCTGCTTAAGGTTAAGCTTATCCTAGCCTATAGTTGGTATTAATACTAGGGGTTTACGTAGGTTGTATAGGGTTCTATCGTCCTTCTTAATTAGTTCTTTAGTTATAGCCTTGGTAGTTACCTTAGCTATAACCTTAGCCGGTACTCTAGGTAGTTAGTAGGAATCTATGGCCTTCGCTGGTATCCTTGTTAACCAGCAGGAATCCTACTTCTATTATACTTCTAAGTCTATGAATTAGAAAGGTCGTCTATAGTTCTGGATTTAGCGGGTAAAGGGTGTTTCTGAACTGGCTATAGTTACTAGCGTTAAGCGTTCTGCTTTAGGTTGCTATCTAGCCCATACTTAGGCCTTGGCTACCTACTAGTTAATCGTCGTTTATAATCGAGCTGCTTGTTAGTCTATATTACTAGGTAGCGTTCATAGCTATATTACCGAGTTGTATATCCCCTTATAGTACCTCATATAGCTAGATACTAATTTCGAATTCTTAGGTTGTTATTAGTACAATTTCTTTCCCCTTTTTAGTTTAAGTAGAAAGAGATGCCGTTTTATACTGTCTATACTTAGCCTAAATCAATGTTCTATAGATATAAGGGAGTACGTTAGGCCCTAGATTGTGAGACAGGTTATTAGTAAGTACTGCAAGTCCCTTAGAGAGTTTCTATCCTTTTAAGCCGTCTACTAGGACATGGCTATCGTTAAGAATTTAGCATAGTTATAAGCGTAGCTTGTTGTTTAACTTGTTAAAGTAGTTAGCTGTCTAGTCCTTAGAATCTAAGTGGAATTTATAATATAGATCTTTAGATTATCGCCCCTTATAGATGCTAAGGTAGAAGAGCTTATATAAGTTATGCACTTTATTGCTATTATACTCTAGATCAATATACTCTGGCGATCTATAGTAGGTTTAAGCGTTAAATTTGTTAATGCTTATAATAGGTAGCTAGGTAGGGAATTCTCGTTTAAAACGCTTTTTAAGGTCCTAGGCTATACTTCACGAAATACTTAGTATATAATAGGGGTTTATCTTAGTATTATCCCTCCCTAAGGTTCTATAAGTAGATAGATCTTAGGAAGCTATAGTAGGTTCATTATATTAAAGTTATTTAGCAATATAAGAGGGGCGACATCACACATCCGAAAACGCGTTCTTGGTCAGGACTGCTCTAAATCGACTGTACTCTTTTGCAATCCACTTGTCTAATTGAGGACTTAACATACGCTAAATTTAGCTGCGGCGCAGTCGCTCGTTCGACAGCGCTATGGTCGGATTCTGACTGTACGATATGGTCGACCGTGGCTAGAAATCTATAGCTGCAGCGGGGCGGGCGTATGGGCCCTATAGTTACGTGCCCCAGCCCCGACTGCACTAACCCCTCTAACCCGAACCCCGCTAACCCGAACCCTGCTAACCCAAACCCTGCTGCCCCTAGCCCTCTAGGGGCTGTTAACAAAGCCCCTAAGCGCTTGGGCTATAGCTTCTTGACCTACCTTACTACCGCTGCTGCTACTACTACTACTACTACTTCTTCCGCTGCTAACCCTGCTACTACTATAACCGCTACTGGGTTGAGCGATATATCGTTCGATAGCCCTTTTAAAGGGCTTTCCAGCAGTTAATACGCTACTACCGCCACTGCTGCCCCTACCCCCTTTAAAAAAGGGAAAGAAAAAGCCCTACTACCCGCAACCCTCGCCCTTACCTTCTCTGGTCTTATAGACCAGATAGTCAGTCTTTTAGTTAATAACCCGGCCTTTAAGGAAATCGTCGAATATACCGGGCTAGCTAGAAAGCTAGCCTTAACACAGATCTTAAAAGAGGAGGAGAAAAAAGCCCTGATATTTCCCTTGTTAGTTGCCCAGGCCCTAAGGCAGAAGAAACAGCAATAATAACAGCAATAACAATAGTAATAACAATAGCAGTAGCAGCAACAACCCCCTACCGTCGAATCGGAACCAACCCGCCGTACCTGGGCTGCTATAGCAGCAGCTAGGGTAAAGCCTACTAAGCTAGGCTTAGAAAAACAGGTCCTTATACGGCTAGGATCAGCCTCTTCCTCCCTCGGCCAAAAATCAGCCCTGGAAATCGCACAGGCAGTACAGAAGGCTATAGGGCACTCTATTAAGGGGGTAAGGACCCTACCGAGCGATAACCTTATACTAGTTACTAAAGGAGAAAAAATCAAAAAAGCCTTAGAAGAAAACACAGCCTAGCTAGCCTCTTTATCACTAGAGGCCTTGATCTATACCACTACCTAGGCTATTGCTATTAAAGGGCTTATAACAGCTGACCGGGTAACAGAAGCTAGCCTTCTAGTAGCAGTAAAAGAAGTATATCCTTCAGCCTTAAGGGCTAAGGTCTAGTACCCCCTCTAGATCAAAAGAACAAGAGTCTTAGCTCTTATTGCCTTCTCCAGCCAGTAAAAGGCCTACCAGGCCTATCAGGACGGAATCTTCTAGGCCTATAGGGCCCTAAAAGCAGAGCCCTATATCGATAAGGCTAGGGCCTTACAGTGCTTTAACTACTGGCGATAGGGGTATAAAGCTAAATACTACCACTCCCCTACCCTCTGCTATAACTGCGGCCAAGAAAAGAAGAAGTATACCGAGGCGGCCTATACTAAGGCTCAGCACTGCCGGAACTGCCGTAGCAACCACCATGCTAGGGCAGAAGAATGCCCTGAAAGAAAGAAGTATAAGGCTTAGGCAAAATCCAGCCTATAAAACAGGCCTATTAACTTCGACCTCCCCGGCCTACTTAAGCCGGCAATATCAATAGAAGACCGGCTAGAAGGGGAAGAAGGCTATACAGTAGTAGCTGGAAAACGCCGCTGTGGCCGCCCCCCTATAATAACCGCTACTACTGCTATAGCCTCCCTTTCCTAGCGAACTATAAGGGAGGCTTTTAGCAAAATCCCCGCCTCTACCTTTATTACTACCGATTTAGCAGCTACTAGTACTATAGCTACCGGTTCTATACCCTCCTCCCTAGAGCCGGCAAGGGGCTCTATAGAGGAAGAGGATACAGACATGCTTTAAGTCTTTTCTTTCCTTTTATTTCTACTCCTTTTGTTTAAGACGGCCTCCCTCTTTTTCCTTTAGACTGCTTTCCTTCTACCCTTCCCTATAGCTGGTATCTTACTACTATACCTAAGGTAAGAGGGAAGGCTATAAGGCTAAGCTTATAAGCTTTTAAGCTTTAAGCCTAGACCTACCTTTACCTCTTTCGCTGATAAGACCCCTTCCTTATTCCCCTACCCCGAGCTCTATATTAATTGAGATATAGGGCATTCTTACGGGAGACGGGTAGGGGAATAGGCGCAATTTCCCTTAGTAGCCTCCTAGACGGCCTCCCCTTACGTTGTTTTTCTTTTAGTACTGCCCTTTTCCTCTTGCTAGGTTGCCCGCCTCGTTGAGCTCGTTGGAGGTTTTTCATCCGTTTTCCGGTTTTCCTCTAGCATAAGTGTAAGCTAGCAGCCCCTTATAGCCCCTTAGGGGACTCTATAGGAGTAATAGATATCTATCTATCTATTTAGCAATATAGTATTAGTAGCATTCTCTTAAGTAATACTTCCTTATTCTTAAAGCTTAGGTCGAGCTTTCTTAGCCTAAAAGGGTAGGTTTATAGTATCGGTTTTCTTATATGTAATATTACTAAGTTAATAGGGTGGTTATCTAGTTGCCTAATTAATAGCCTTTAGTACGTAAACTATAATCTACTTAGTTAAGGTTGTTAAGCACTTGACTAACTACCTTACCGCTCCTTATTACCTTTATATTACAATATAGGGATAAAACTAATCAGTATTAGTAGGTTTCTAGAGATTATAGTAATCTAAAACGATAAGAGCAAAGTAAGTAGCAAGGAAATACTAGTTTAAGTTCTAGTTCTAGATTATTATATCTCCCTCTATCTAAAGGGTAGTTATACACCCCTTGAATACCTATATTAAGCGGAGCGCTTATTGGTAACCATCATGTAGTATATAGGTACGCCACTTATAGCTGTTGCACAAGTAGCGCAGTATACGCCCCATTCCCTAGAGCAAGGTGCTTATGCGCTGCGCGGTCACGGGGATTAGCACCTAATCCCCCTTACCGCAATCAACACTTTCTATTCTACCTAGATAATATAACATAGCTAAAAGCATACTATAATAATATAGAAGATATTATTGTATAATAGGATAGAATAAGGATCCCCATAGTTCGAAAATAGGGCTATCCATTCTTTAATCTCTTGAAAAGCAAATATATCCTCTATATAACCAAGGGCTAGCTATAGCGGCTATACCGACAATTTAGACATCCAATAATAGACTGTCTATACTGCATCTTAAGGGAATTATCCATAAACGACAATGATACAATAGATATCTTAAATAAGATCTAAGATTTCTATTATTATTACTAACTCTATAATCCAGCGTCTATAAGATTTAAATTCAAGCTTAAGAATAACTATAATTTCAATTACAAAATCATGACCAATGTTGTATAGCTTAAAAGCGATAAAGCCCTTTATGTTATTGATACTACAATAGCGTTCTAGGCAGCGATTTTCCTAAAGGGCAAGACAGTAAGAGATATCTAAAACGCGCTATATAAGTACTAGATCTATATATATCTTAGACAGCCAGACTACCTATTATATAACTAAGGTATCAACTTTATCGCTAAAGAATTCTAAGGTTTAGCATGCCTTAATAGTATTACCTATTATGCAGTACCTGTCGAAGTATACTAGGTAATTAGGACTATCGAACAAGTATATTACCTACTTCGATAGGCTTATGAAATTTTAAGGACAGAACTAGGCTATAATATAGATAAATATACTATTCTCTAGATAGCTATTAAGGTATTAAATAATACGCCTAGACTAGGAGGAATTATACCGATACTATTTGATTTTAACGTATACCTATAGGTATCGTATGACTTAGCTCTCTTAAAGGACATTGTAGAGTAAGGAGCGGCAGTATAGAAGGCTATAAGGGCGATTAGAAAATTCCGTATAGAATAAGGCGTTAATCGTATAATAGCTACCTGAAATAGGCTATAGATTTCGGACGTCCTCTTACTCCCTCTCTAAAGTAAAGTCCTAGTATAGAAAGAGAAATCTAGTAGATCAAACCAAGCTAGATAGAAAGGACCCTACCGAATCAAAGCTATAGACTATACTACTATAACGATAATAGGTAATACTAGACCTTAGCAATTTCAGGTAACCTATATTAAGCTGTATAAGAGGCCGGAGGATCTAGATGCTAGACAACCTACATTGTATAATAATAAGGTTATAGCGTCTATCCAAGAACCACCGGCAAAATACAGACGTAGATGCCTACTAAAACCATCTAGACTAACAGCTCTAGTTAGATTCTCGCTATAGACCTATAACTAATACTATATAATAGCTATATTCTTAAGTAAGAAGGAGATAGACGACAAACAACTGGCATTTAAACTTAGAGAGAAAGGACTTATTACTATACCTAGGGTACTATTTAAAGAGTCGGATATAAAAGAGATTAACAACCTCATCGCCGCTAATATCTTCTAGTTTATCAAACTTAACCTGTAGGAACAGCCTATACAGTATATCTATAGTACCCGTATGGTATAAGGGATAAAGGGCGATAAGGAGAAGCTATATAAGGAATCAAGACTCGTTATATAGAGATTTCGTAACGATAGAAAGAATAGTATTCTAATATAGGTACCTACAATATAACAAATAAATATATAGCTAATAATTATACTAGGCCTATTATTAATAAAGACTTTTAGTATAAAGTATATCCTATAGAATATTATATAGGCCTATATCTAGTTAAAAGATACTTTAGTCCGATAGATTATTATATAACTGCTAATGTCGGTAGTCTCCGTATATGTATACAAAGGGGTAACTAAAAGGTAAATCGATCGGTGAATAGAAGTCTATCTGCTCTAACTACCTTGTTAGGACAGTCCCTATTATAAATACCATGTATAACGATCGGATATAATCGTCGTATTAAATATAATAATTGCAGAGCGATCGCTTGTTAGGATCGAGCTGTTAGTGCTTGGAAAGAGCGCTATAAGCTATTGTTATAAACCCCGTATTCGTATTGCTAATCAGAGCTCGTTAAAGCTCTAAACGCTGCGATTACCCAATGCTGAACGTTATTTATACCTTAGTTCTGACACTAGCTATCTTTTCTTTTTAGTAGAGGACTATCTATTAATTAATGCTCTAAAAGGGATGATAAAGGAGATATTAGTGCTTAAAACGATTTCGTATAAACGTATTATCTACTACCTAGGTAGCAGCTAATAGCCACGTTGCTTAAAAGGGGTAGACTGTATATACGACTGCGCATAGGGATTAGTAAGCTCTTTGCTCTATATAGGGGAATCAATAATAGGTTTGTATAACAAGACCTTAAAGTCAGAATAATAGATTGTATAATAGTTAGAAACAATAGTAGAGGGGAAGGAAGCCAGTATTATAGCGCTCTTTACCTATAGGCTCTTTATTCCTCTATATATATAGAAAGGGCGTACTACCCTTGTAGCTCGGGCTTCCTCTTCCCTTATACAACAGCAGCAATAGTAATAATAGCAACAATAGTAATAATAATAATACTAACAAGTATGCTAGTAAGCGTAAAGACTACTGTTCGTTACTTATATACTGATTTAAATCAAGTGTCGTTATTTAGTAACGTTACTACTATGCTAGACGTGTTCTTTGTACGTATAGAGGCGTCGCCTCCGCTCGCTAAAGCGTTAGGTGCTGCCGCCGCTGCGCCTGCTAAGGCCGCTGATGCCGCTGCCGCCGAGCCTGCCAAGCCCGCCGATGCTACCGCTATACCTGCTACTGCCGCTAAGGTCGCCGCTACCGAGCCTGCCGGCGCTGCTACTACTATCGTCGTTGATAATATCGGTAATACTGTCCCTTCTATTGTTTTTAGTATATTCTATCGTCTGCTCCTTATACTTATTATTTGCTAATATACTTGCTTAGCCGCCTTTTAAGAAGCAGTGTTGTCTGCTTACGCAGCTTTACGCACCGAGGCCAAGGCTAAGGCTAAAAAAGAAGAAGAAGAAGAAGAAGAAGGAAAAGAAGAAGAAGAAGAAGAAGTAGTAGAGGAAGAGGAGGATATAGAAGGTAGGGGCAAGGAGAACAAAGGTTCGTATACTTGCTTTAAGCTCCTATTACCGTATCTAACTATTAGTATAGTAGCTACTTTGTATATGCCCTCTAAGGGTAATAGCCAAGTCGTAGCTTAGTCCTAGTATTAGCATAGTAGGTCGTCTTTATTAGCTTTTTAGATATAGTTCCTAATACTTGCCTATTAGTTACGATATAGCATTGTACGTACGTTACTAGTATAAAGCGCGCGTCCTACTACCTAAGGTACCTCTGCTCGGCCTTAAATAGCAAAAACCCGGCTATAGCGCTAGACGAGCTATATATCGGGCTGCTTGGCCAGCGCTGCTAGGGCTATAGCTCGGGCTATAGTTACCGCCCTATATAAGTACATCCTCCGCTTAAATGCGCTTTCGTTGCTATATCATAGGCTTATAGCTAATATTGCATCTAGCCTAGCAGAGATTAAGCCTATAGCGCGCCGCTTCCTAGTATAATATATCAATCCTAGTTGTTTTATATTAGTAAGCGTTTATTGCCGTATTATCCGCTCGATATACATTACTTATCCAGTATCTAGGAGCTTAGCAATTAGCGCTAGGGTACTTGCCGTGCTCTATAGGCATAGGAGGAGGATCAGGCCCTTCTAAACAGCAGTAATGCCAGTATATATATAATATCAGAGATAGAGAAAAAGAAGGAGGCTAAACGGGCTATCCTATACTTTGTCAAGCTAGTATTTATAGGATAGTAAGCTTAGTTTAAGCAGTTATTAGTATATTGTTTATACGCCTAGGGACGTATCCCCTATAATTAAAAGTTTTTACTTTACCGTATTATATTCCGCTTATACTCTTCCAATTATCGCATTATATGCTCCCTATACTATATCTATATATTCCCTTGACTTTCTTTCTTTTCTTAATAGCAGCTAGTATATAGTCGTCCAACTACGTAGCTACTATATACCGCTATTATAGCGCGTTATTACTAGCGTTAGCACTGTCCTATATACAAACCGCGCGCTCGACCCAGCCTTCTATATATACGTCAATTTCGTTAGTCGAAATCAGGGTTCCTAGTGCCTTATTAGGCACTGCCTTCGTCATTACGTCTAAGAGGTTATTATTACTGTAAATCCAGCGTACTTCCTTGATTTCCCTGCTTTTATAGCTCTTACGAAGGGCTATTATATCAATTATCAAACGCTTTTCAGTTTACTTCCTAATTTGACCAAACACTTGTAAAAGCTGAAAGAGTCGGTACAGAGTACCAAAGGTAGACTTATACCTAGGTTAAGGCGTTTATAGATCTCTTTAAGCGTTCGATTTAGGATGTAGGTAATGTTAAAGCTTTAGCTTATCCTATAAATCTTGCTTGCTAGTATACTCTAGGTTACTCGCTTATACTTTATAGAGGACTAGTATATAACGTTACCGTACAGATGATATATTATCCTTTACTCGTTAGCGTTTTCGTTCCTAAGAATAATTATAAACCTGATCTACAAGCTTAGATCCTAGTTATTAGCGAAAGAGCTATTAACAAAGATAAAGAGCTTAAAAGTACTTAGGTTAAGGGAAATATAGTATAACCTGCGCTTAGGATTGTCGATTTGCTACTATATCCGCTTGTTTAAGGTATTAACGTCTGCTTACTATAGTTTAATAGCTTATGCCGTATAGGCATAGTCGAATGCCGCCTCTAGCTAGCATATTAAAGCAATATATACTCTGCGTGCTTGCTGCTCTATATATGCCTTCTTCCGCTTAGGGTATATAGACCTTCTAGTAGGGACAAGTTATAGCTTTCTAGCCTATCCCTTTTGTTATACAATAAGGTAGTCGTCTTGGACCTCTACCCTATAGCCGTTTAAATCGCCGGAATCTCTGGCCGCTAAAATCGTTAGGGGCTTTACCTAAAATCCTGTTTTTTAGAGCTCTGTTTCCTCTTTCTAGAGGAATTCCTTAGTGCTAAGGTTAAGCGTATTATCCGTTTATAGCGCTATAATGCTAAAGTACTTGCCTAAATTAGTTAATAAGAGGTAGGGATTGTAAGAGGAACTGCCTATTTATATACGCTCTTTATACTATCGTATATACGTTAGGAACTAGTAAAGATCGCTCTTGGCAATCCTATATAAAGGTTTTCTAATATATATAACATGCCCTTCTAGGTAATTATAGCGCAGCTTATAGGGCAGCCTTATATAGATCAGCCTTGTTAGCTCTAACTATAACTGTATATATACCTATATAATATCACGTATTATGATTATATAGTTGAGCTATAATCGTAGTGTTAGCGCTAGGGCAAGGAGTAGACGTTGTAAGTATCGTTAGATCGTAAGCGATTATATAAGTATTTTCTTCTTATCGGCATTACTATAGCCCTATGCTATAAGGCATGACTTTTTGTATAGGTAAGGTATATACTTCTCTTTAACTTCTCTTATAAGCCTATATCTAAAGATACAGATCCCTTTAAGATCCAGCGTCTAGGGTACTACCTTAAGTACTCCTATTTCGATTAGGGACTCCATCTCTTTAGCATCTAACTACTTGAAGGGAGCTCTAGGTACTGTAATTACTCCTTATTTTCGGAGTTTAACAGCCAAAGTATAGTCCTTCTTTTCTTTTTTAGACATATATTGCGCTGCCCTTAAACGTATAATGTGCTTTTTTGGGTTGGGGTTTCGGTTTACTTTGTTTTTCGCCCCTAAAGGTCTGCCGTATCTTCTGCCTTATGGTAGAGCAGGGTACTTAAGTAGTTAGGGCGCTGATTAGTGCTCTTCCTAATCGCCTATTGCTTTACCATTGCCGCTTAAGAGCTTAGTAAGCCGGTTATACAGCTTAACCACTATATTGCAAAAGGTTACTAGTCTATTTGCTATATCGACTATAACCTCTATATCGGTTATATTAAGCACTTTATAGGGCCCTTGCTACCCCTTATACTCTCTATATACCAGAACCTCTACTCCTAAGGGGAGTAAAAGCGGCAATATATCAGTTATATCTGGCCTGTTATACTGTGCTAATACGTTGTTGATCTTTTGCCGGTCTCTGATTCTTTATAGCTTAGCTATTATAGCTTATACTGCTCTTATACGCTGCATTTACATTAGGGAAGGGGGTAAATCTATTTTAAACCTTAGATACGCTCTAAAGACTAGTAGCGTTAGTACAAGTCCGTTTAGGCCGGCTGTATTGTTAACTGCGCTTACCGCGCTCTAGAGGCAGGCTTCTAGCAAGACTATACCCTTTTTTTCCTCTAAGATAATCTTATATACCCTATATAGTAGTATATAATAGTACTCTAGATGTCCGATTAACTAGTAAGCCTTGACTAGGATAATATAAATAGTAATCCTAGTAAGCTTAGCTTCTGCCTAGAACTTCTTAGCTATAAAGTTAGTCCCTTAGTCGTAGTATAAGATATTAGGTAGGCTAAGGTAGGTGTTGATCTAGCACTCCTTTAAGCGCTTCTACGTTTCCTTTACTATCTATACATTTAGGAACCTTACTACCTAAAATAAAGTAGCAGAGTCGATTATATAAAGGCATTTACGGCTCGCTAAGTCAACTATATCTACTAATATCTCTTTATTAAAAGAGAAGTTATTATATACTTAAAGCGAGAATCGAAAGCGCTAAAGTACTGCTCCTTTAATTTAACAATAGTGGCAGTTATCGTTTAGCAGCTTAATAGCCGCTATATCGACGTCCTAGTAGTTATAGCTTAGGATTTCGTAAAGCTTGTTAGCCCTAGGGTAGCTAAATCGTCGATAGAGTTGCTAGAGCGTAGCTTCGGTTAATTAGTGCTCTGGTAGCTTATCTAGTCTAGTAAAGTAAATGGCTATTGCGATTTCGCAACCCTGAATTAGCATCTATAGATAGCCCTATTTATAGGCTACTTAGATATGTACTCCTATTTTGTCGTTCCTAAGCTTGTTATCTATGTTATTTAGGTAAATGCTAAGGTTATCTATATCCTTAAAGCATAGTAGAAAAGGTATTTATAGATCTAATATATAGAACGTTACTATACTGAAAGGGGTATCTATGCTTATAGTATTAAGGGACTTTAGTAGCTTGCTACTACTAAAGACAATAGACGTTTCGCCGGCTCGTTTTCGGTTAAGTATAAGCCTAGGGAGCTGGCGTTATAGCGCTAAAAACTGCTTAAACCTAGTAGTTAAGATATCCGCCGTTCCTATATCCAATAGGATACCTTGGAATTCTTCTGCCGAATATCTGTTAAGTATGAAAATCTAGTTTAATTGCTTACTTAGCAGGTTTAATCTAGGATTATACCTAGTAATTAAGTGTTTAAAAGCGTCTTCTTAGAGGTAGGTCGCTATATAATACACTACGCTCAGTCTTATATCTTTATTGCTAGATTCATCCTTGGAATTGTCGACTAAGTACTACGTTAGCCGCTTATTTTCCTCTTTAGAATCCGATCTTTCTATATTAACTAAGAAGGCTTGGTAGTAACCCTTATCCTTTAATTATATAATTCTACGACTCTCTAACTACCGCTTTTTCTGCTTGTCTTAAGTAGCCTTTAGGTAATTTGTAGATTAGTAACCTTCTCCCCTATAGATCTAATAGCAGGTCTACTTTACCTCTTTACCTCTTTTCTAGTAGCTTATGTTCTATATCTAAACCTTTCTTATCAGGCTATCTTATACTTAGCTATACTTCTAGTCATTGTATTATCGGTCCGTTATAAACGCTAATAAGCCCTTTTTCTATATATAAATAGCAAGGGCTGTTTAGAGTGAAGAGTAGAGCTTGTTAAAGTTAAGTTCTAGCTTTAATAGCGTGCTACTAAGCCCAGATATGCCAGTTACTGCTCGAATTAGCATAAGAACTAGCATTTTATCGTTATACTTTATGCTAAAGCTCTTTTATAACTATACTAATTTCTTAAATAGCGCTGTAAGGATTTCTATCTTTGACTTTCTAGAGTTCTTAGGTACGTTAGATACTATATTAAAAGTAATTATACTCTATTTATTAAAGCATTCTAAGTATATTACCTTATTAACAAAGTAACCCTAGAGGTAACTATATATAATAGAAAAAGACATTCCGTTTAATATATACTGTATATACCAATCTCTTATACGCCTAGAAAGCATTAAAGGGAATACGTAATAGAGCTAACCATACTCTATCTATAGAGAGCAGTACTACTGTAGGAAGAACTTAACTTTATTGTCCAGAATCTCGGTATCTTTACTACTATAGTTTCCCTATTTATCCTATAACTTTATAAAGGTACTTACTTACTTACTATCGATATTTTAAACCTAGCCTTTAACAGGTAGAAGGCGTATATAATCAGTACTTCCTATATATACTGTCTTAGCGTACAGTGTTTATAAAGTAGGTTGTTCAAAACAGGTCTCTATAGTCTCTTTTGTTATTAACCGTTCTTCTTACGCTTCTGGTAAACAAGACGGTTATTACAATGAAAGCTCCTTCGAGCTATCTTTATAGGATTTAGTAGATAAAGGTATAAAGTCTTCCTTTAATATATAGGTAAGTATAACAAGGCTAGCGTTAAGAGGAGCTCCGAATACCCCTTTAACAGGTATTGACTTGTTAATAAGGGCTTTTCGTAGTACTACTTTAAGCTTTAGAAGCCCTTTCGCCTAGTCTTCTATATCCTAGTTATAGAAATCTATATAAAAAGCTATATAAAGGTTATAACTAGTCAAGTTGTTATTAATTTAAGCAATAAAATCAAGAATCTACAAGTTAAGGAGCATTGTATCCACGCTCTTTAGCTTGATAAACAGAGGGTATTATAAGAAAAGAGATAGGTTAAAAGAGTAAATATAGCTTTCCAATTTAATCTCTTTTAAAGCTTGTATAAGCTCTATAAGGCCGGGTATAGGCGCTATTTTGTCGTTATAAATCACTGACTTATAAAGTAGCAATGATTATCGTCTTAGTTAATCCTCTGATCAAACTAAGCGTTAGTAGAAGTAGTATAAGGTTATTTGCTCTCCCTTTCTAGTATCCTATATTTTCAGACTAGTTAGGTTAACCATTACCTTTATAATATAAGCCTTTACCAGATCTGCTAATCTACTTTACTATTCTATACTGCTTACTAGCAATACTAATCAGTATTGGTAGTCTCTATATATACATATAAAGGGGTAACTAAAAGGTAAATCAATTAGTAAATAGAAGTCTATCTACTCTAACTACCTTGTTAGGACAGTCCCTATTATAAATACTATATACGACAATCAGATATAATCGTCGCATTAAACATAATAATTACAGAGCGATTGCTTGTTAGGATCAAGCTGTTAGCGCTTAGAAAGAGCGCTGTAAGCTATTGTCGTAAACCCCGTATTCATATCGCTAATCAGAGCTCGTCAAAGCTCTAAACGCTGCGATTACCCGATGCCGAACGTCACCTGTGCCTTAGTTCCGACAGCTAGAGAAGATAACGGACAAATACCTAGCAGATATTTATATACTTATTAAGAAGCTACTATATAGCTTAGTAGAATTAGGACTCTTCTAGTTTAAGATATACTACAACTACTATACTATTACGCTAAAAATAAGAGTATTATTGTACGACCCCTGCCTACTATATATACTAGACAGTAAGGATCCTATATAATTCATAGTTTGTCGGAACTAAGGCATAAGCGACGTTCGGCATCGGCTGGTCGCAGCGTTCAGGGCTCTGTCGAGCGCTAATTAGCGATATAAATACGGATATTACGATAATAGCTTCTAGCGCTCCTTTATAAGCGCTGGCAGCCCTATCTAAACAAGCGATCGCTCTGTAATTAATGGGTTTAATACAACGGTTGTATTCCGACCATTATACGCTGTTCTTAATAGGGACTGTCCTACCTAGGTAGTTAGAGCAGATAGACTTCTATTTACCGATTAATTGACCTTTTGGTTACCCCTTTGTATATATATACAGAGACTACAGACACTAATCAGTATTACTAGTAGGCGGTATAGAATAGTAAAGTAGATTAGTAGATCTAACAAAAGCTTATATTATAAAGGTAATGGTTAACCTAACTAGTCTAAAAACGTAGGATACTAAAAAGGAAGAGCGAATAATCTTATACTATTTCTACTAACACTTAGTTCGATTAGAGGATTAACTAGGATAATGAGCATTGCGAATCTATAATTCGGCGATCTATAACGATAAAATAGCGCCTATACCCAGCCTTATAGAGCTTATATAAGCTTTAAAGAGATTAAGTTAGAAAGTTATATCTACTTATTTAACCTATCTCTCTTCTTATAATACCTCCTATCTATCAAGCTAAGGAACATAGATACTATTGGAATGGGTAATCCTATATAAGGATCTGTAACCAATATAGTGAAACAGAGCAGCAGACCCACGAGAAATTAGGAGCAGCTGTCTAAAGGTGATAGGCAGCTGTATATCGAACAGCTGTCTAGACAAGAGGATAAGAGGTATATGTATACCAAGGCTATAGTCTCTCTGATTAGGGGAGACTGAGGTGGACAGGTGCAATGGAACCAAGTAAATAGGCTAAAGTAGCCTAGAGGCAAAAAAGTAGATAGAATATCTAAATGGGTAAAATATAACTGTATAACTGTAATAATTAGGATAGATTGATTATTGTTTTTCTCTGAATATAGGAAGGAAAGCCAGCTTCTTATACTATTATCCTTCTTATACTGCTAATTCGCAATCTTATTATCAGCCTAGAATAAGATAAGGGGCGGAAAAGAAAGACCAGCCTTATCTACCTACTCTACTGTATAATAGAAGAGAAAGTAGGCATGGGTCTCCTCTAAACAGAGGGAGAAGAAGAAGAAAAACAAGCGGCAGCTAGTTATATACTAGCTACGCCGATCTATACCTCCCTATAGCTTCTATAAAAGCCAGAAGGTAGTGGGAGATATAAACCCCTAAAACAAATACCGGACAATATTAACAATATAGGATACCTCTGTTTAGAGCAGGGATAATCGGTAAATACAGATCATATATATGTAACAAGGTATACTAAGATTGTACTAGGTTTATACAGGATTAAGGTCAAGGGAGCCAACTATAGCTATTAATACTCTAAGTAAGAAAAGTAAGAAAAAGAAGGTACTAAACCACAAACCTACTTAACTAACCTATCTACTATTACCTAATTATAGCTAATTAGTCTATCTTAGCCTAACCTCTATAGCCTTAGAGGTATAGCGGTAATAACTCCGGTATAGTAATATTTATCCCTATATAAAGCTCTTTACTAGCCTTATCCGTCTTATTGTCCTCCCTATACTATAGAGTAGGTGTATTATCTAGCTTAAGATCCCTTATAAGCGTTGATTAAGTAACCCTCCTAGTAAGCGAAAGTACAGTAGGCTAAGGAGTGATATTCCGCCTAGTACGCCGCAATTGCGGCATAGCGACACTCTTCTTAGTTAACTTAGGCTGCTTAGGTATAGCAGGCTATATAGCAGCTTTCTTAATAGACTTTGGCTTCTCTAGCGTAATAGGGTAGGGAAGATCCTTTTTAACAGACCTTTACTTACTAGGAGCAGAGGGACGTAGAACAGTCTTCTAAATAGATACTATCTACTTAGGGATAGCTTAGCGTATAGGCGTCTACTGCTATAGCGTAGGAGTAGTTTGCTATAAGGCTAGTACCTTTAGCAAAGAAGGGCTTTAACGAGATTGTTAGACAGATAGTTCGGCTGTCTATACTACTAAATTTCTAGGAATCGACTTAAGCAAACCCAAGGAAGCACTCCTTATTCCCTAAATATAGACAAGGGCGTCGTTATCCATTATCGCATCTGCTAGAGCCAGGGTACCGAATACTAGGGTGGCGAAACTCTAAGTCCGGACAATCTATGATGTGCTCATAGGTAAAAGCTCGTTGATAGAGACCCGACATGCGGCGACGCTGCTCCTCTTAGAGAACTTCCTTCAAATCCGAGTTTGTCTAGGGCAGAGCCTGCTTGCTAGATCCCTTCTTTCGAGGTATCTTGATCTTATATAATCGTAGAGAGAAGGTAGAAATAATAAGCGAGATCGCTTAGAGGAAGTTAGGGATAGGGCTGGAATTTTTCTGCTAAGAGTACTAAGAAAAAAAGATCTTGGAAAAGGTAAAGGTCTAAGAAGGTTATGCTAGAGAAGTTAGAGAGAGAAAAATCCAAAGGGTAGGGGGGGCAGGTCCTAATATAGGGCAAGTCCTTTTAGGGGAGGAAGGTATATGAAAATTCTTTCCTACTATTAAGCAAGCTATTTACTCCTTTATTGGCGCTTAGGGCTTCTATCTGATTCTTTTTATTGGCAAATAGCCCCTAAAAGTCAGCATAGTATAATTAGGTTTGCTTAGTTTTTATTAACCTCTTTTAATCAGAATTAGGACTAGCGTAGGTAGCTTCCTTAGGTATAAAGACCTACCTTTCTTCCTCTCTTTCTCCTATAAAAACTTTTCTAACCTTAATAAACCGACTTTATTCTCTTTTAGGACTTGATTTTCCAACTTAATCTTATCTATATAGGGATATCTTCTAACGCTCTTATTAAGAAAGCTCTTATAAGCTAGGTAGTACGTCCGATTTGTCTTAAGGTATTCTAGGTACCTGAAACTTAGGTAACTACTTTCTCTACTATGACGGAACATAGTGACGGTCATGGAGTGACCCATCTAGGACTGGGGCTCTCTATACTTAGACATCCTGATAAGCTGCTTGTCAGGCTTAGAGGCGCCTATATAAGGAGTGGCAGGTCCTGTAGTAAGAAGAAGAACAGGTATATTTACTTCTTTATATCTATTACCTGCTCTTTATATAACAGTTATAAGCCCGGTACTAGTATTATTAACTTGACTAACTGCGTATAATACGTATTAAGCCCTCCTATTATCATTACTATTCTATTATCCTCCCCTTAACTCCCTACTTAAGATGTTAACAACCCTAAATTCAGTATATTCAACGTCTGTTATCCTAAAAGGCCTGTTAATATAGATAGTCTGGCGTCTTGACGTATAGATACTAGCGTTAGCCCTTGGAATTTAGGAAGATATTAATCTAGACTCGACATCTATTCTAGCAGATATAGAAATTCTTGACCTAAGACAGGAAGAATAGGCTTATTAAGCTAATTCTAAGCGGGCGGCCTAGTATAACAAGGCTATTGTATATTATTAAGAGAAAATTCAACTTCTTAGTATATTAACTTAGGATATAGCCTTAGCACCTCCTCTACTAGTTTAGCTAACCCTTATTACCCTATATGACTTAGAAGAAGTATATAGGACTTACCTCCTAATATAACAGTCTAAAAGGGCTACTACTAAGCTAAAGGAGGCAAATTACCTAAAGTTTCTAAACTGGATTCTTTAGTCTATAGATTATAACGTTAAAGAGACAGCTATTCAGTCGTATTAGTTATCAAAGTAGGGATAAGGGTTAGAATAGCACTAGAATCTTTAGCCTCTTATATAAGCTCTAAAGAAAGACAACGCTCTATTAGACTTAGCAGAGAAAGTCTAGATTGAATCTTAGTATAAGGCAGTACTTAGATAGGCTAAGAATAGCCAAACTAGGCTAATCTACTAGTATAAGGACTAGTAGAAATTTTATTAGGTTGCGCTAATTAAGAAGATTCCGGCTATTATAGGCGTTACTGCTATTAGAAGAGTTCTTTAAGCCCTAGTAGCAAGGCTAACTCTATAATAGGCTAATAGTTAGCTCTAATAGATCGTTCTAGCTAAAGTAACTAGCTAAGTAAGTCTATTTATACTAGAGATTATTAACAGGACCCTTCTCGGCCTTATAACGGAATCTTAATAGCAATAAGCCTATAGAAATCCAGCTAGAGTATACTCTACCTTTGCTTAACTTTCTAACGATAAAAACCTACTACCTGCTCTATACTCTAATTAAGAAAGAGGCTAAGGATAGCCTTAAAGATAGTATGCCTAGGGTAGTTAGGGTAGAAATCGTTAAGGATCCTGAAACAGGGGCTACTAATACCTTTATCTACCTCTTCCTTATACCTACTACTAGAAACCTAAAGATTATAGAAGAGTTAAGCTATTATATATAGGATCTATAAGATAAAGAATCACTTTATCTATAGAGGAGTAACAATCTATTCGAAATCTTGTCTATTAGGATCTCTAATAGGCTAACCTCTATATAACCCTAGAATTAAAAGGATAGTTAAAGGGTAAAAGGCTGGATACAAAGAAGCTATAGGTTCTAAAGTCCTTTAGTACTTAAAGATAGGATCGTTAGCTGGATAAAGTTTTTAGAAGTTCTTAGTTATTACCTTAGCTTGAAAATCAGAGTTAGAATTTTTCTAATATACCTCTCTTTAACCCTACCCTATTTACTGCTATCCTAGGTATAGTCTATAGGGTATTTAGTACTTAGAACCCTACTTATTATCCTCTCTTAGACAGTACCTTTCTGGACAACTATATAGCAGTTTATATAGTTAACTATAAAGATCTACTTAACTATAGGACATTTAAGCTATCTACCTTTAACGCTGTTATAGGGGTAGGCTTAACGATGTTGCCCATTTCTAGGATAGGACGCCGGACTCTAAGAAAGATTTTTCAGGATAATAAAGGCAATAAAATAGTAGACTTAATTCTTTAAAACATAGCTGTTATAAAGGGATTTTATACTAATATTATATCGGCTATGCTCCTACACCGAAAGGGAATCTGGCTATTAGGGGCTAATAATACCCTAAGAGTTAGAAATATAGCAAGCTCGGTTGTTCTTATAATGCTATAGGAAAAGTTCAACTTAACAGTGCTTAAATATAAGCCACTTGCCTCTTATATAGTCTTAAAACCCCTCCTAACAAGTAATAACGGCATTGTAATAATGACAGCTCGGAAATAAGTAAAACGGAGAGAATGGAAAAGGACGTATAAGCTATATAGGGCTTGTATAGATCCTAAAGAACTATAGCACTTAAGGACAGGACACCTAGGTCCTAAGGCACTGCAATTGTTAGTAAACTATACTTAGGGTGTAAATTTGTTATAGCCTAATAACGGCAATCTAACCGGGATACTATAGCTTAAGTGCTTAGTATATGCTTAGTTATATGCAATAAAAGTAGTATCTAGGAGGGAGTTAAGTGGAAAATCCGCTAGACTGTTTTACAGGATTGCCTAGGATCTTTTTAAATTCTCCCAGGGATATATAGGCTATAATAGGATTCTCTTTATAGTAGATGAGTTTAGCAGGAAGGTATAGGCCTTCTAGATAAGAGGTAAAGGACAAGAAAACCTTCTTTAGGTCCTTAAGAGGTTCGACGCCTAGACTAGGCGATAGTATAGGTTATCTGTTTGTTTCTTCTACTATAACGGTAAGATATCAGTTATATCTTCTTAAGGAAAAACCGAGTATAAGAAATAGGCAGATTATAAAGGAATCAGCTTGGAAATCCTGCTATTATATATATATAGCCCGATAGGACTTGTCAAAAGAAATAGGAAGACTATTGTTAATAAGTCAATAGCGATATAGTTAGGGGTATATCTTTCTAAGGATCTATAGCCTAAGACTATAGAGGCTATGGTATATCTTTACAACTTGTCTCCTAGGCTTAGGGATAATCCGAGATCCCTAAACAAGAAGCTTCTATTATAGTTTTAGAACTATTTTCGCTTTTATAACCCGGCTGTTATCCATAAAGCTACGATTGATCTAAGGCCTTAGCTTAGTGGCTTTTATATATATAGATATGCCGGTTATCCCCTTAAGAAGGATAGAAAGAAGGATATACTTTAGAGACTTTATAAGATTTAACCTTAAGCTTATATTGGCTATCTTGTAGGTTATATCGCTACTATGTTATATAGAATATAGGTCCTAGAGCTTAACAGGGTAATTACTACCTAGAATGTTCAGTTTAATAAGATAGTTTTCTATATAGAAAGGGAGGTAGAATCTAAGGCTTAGGCTATCCCTGTCTTAAGAGAACTAGCAGACTAGCTGAACAAGCCAGCAGAGGAATATAAGTTTGATACTATCCTTAAGACAATATAGAATCTGGATCTCGCAGGTCTTATTAGGCTAATAGCTACTAGAGAGAATAAGGAAAAGCTCTTAGCTATAAAGCTAGAAGAGCGTCGGTTAGATGCTGTTATTAGCTAGGACAAGGTATATACTAATATTATAATCGGACTATTTACCCTAGAGCAAATACCTAAGCCTGGAATGCTGAATCTAGATTATACTAGGATTAACAGCTGTAGTAATAGAGCAGACTCTCCCTAAAGCGTAACTAGAGGAGGAATATAGTTTAAGGGTAAGGCATATCGCTATAGACCGTCAGAAGGATTTAAAGCTAGGGCAGATGTTATAACCCGCTAGTACACCGACAATAAGACAATAGACAGACCGTTAGTCAGAGAACCGGACTCTAAAGCTAGGATCTTAGGGGTATATACTAATAATACGCAAGTACTAGACGACCCAGCCCCTTAAAGATAAGGTCGGCCCTATAGCAATAGGAATTAGGTATTTATAGTAGAGCTAGGCCGATATAACCTTCATCAGTATAATGCTACATTCGAGAACATCTTTAGTATTCTAGACATAGAGAGAACGGCAGTATTATCGCTACTACTTGTTTTTATAGCCGACTACTTTTCTAATTAGCTAGCAGCTAGCTATAAAAGAGAGTTTAAAACAGTATATACTATAGTAGCAGGTACTGTTCGATATTAGAAACGCCTAACAGAGCAAAAACAGAAGTAAAAGTCGTAGAAAAAGGACTTGCTAAAGGGCCCTTAGGATAAGAAAGAGTTTGTCCTAGGGAAATAGCACAAATCAGAAATGCCGCCGGAGCCTAGGACTTAGAGTAAAGCTATAAAGTCGCCTTTTAAGAAGACATGGAAGTCTATAGCTTAGGCTGAGATTAATCAGCTATAAAAGCTACAGACCTACAAGAAAATTCCAAAGGATTAGTGCAGGATATAGCCTTTCCTGCTTAAATAGGTACTAAAGTACAAGCTTGATCTAGACAGGATAGTTATTAGGCTAAAGGTAAGGATTTGCATCTAAGGAGATCTTTAATATCTAGAGTTAGTTAAGTCAACTTATATAGTAATATTAGCTGCCAAGTCCCTTAGAGTAAGCATAGCCCTAGCAGTGC
Organism: Phyllachora maydis; assembly: GCA_029339225.1. NCBI lineage: Eukaryota > Fungi > Ascomycota > Sordariomycetes > Phyllachorales > Phyllachoraceae > Phyllachora > Phyllachora maydis. Next base: position 226,113 of record JAQQPM010000003.1, read on the forward strand.
GTTTTAATCTGGAGATCGACTTATAGGACGTTATAAACGCCTTTTGCAACGTACTCCGGGAGTTATTTAGCTAGGGCCTAATAATCTATAATCTTCTAGAAGGGTTTAAAGAGCCAGGACTTCTTACTTAGGTTAATAGGGCTCTATATAGGCTTTAAAACTCTCCTCTCCTCTAGTATCTCAAATTCTTAGGCTTTTTTAAAAATCTTAGACTTTAGAAGTCCAAGAAGGAGCTATGTCTATTTTATAATATAGATAGACGTATCCTCTTGATATTCTATATGAATAACATAATACTTCTCTATTATTATTAGTATTAGGACTATACTATAGACCTAAAAGCGAAACTACTAGGCAAATATAAAGCAAAAATTTAGCCTAAGGCGGAATGGTTTCTCGGTATTCGGATTATAAGGGACAGAGTTAACCGTACGATTACGCTGGTTTACAATATATATATTAAAAAGACAGCTAAGAAGTATAGGCTGGATAGATCTGCTATTATCCCCCTTATACCACTCCCAACAGTCGGACTTAGCAAGAATAAGGGCTAGGCTACTAAGAAGGAGGTAAAGCTTATATAAGAACTGGTAGGGATGATACTATATATGGCAATTATAGTCTGTCCAGATGTGGCCTTTGCTGTATTATATCTTTCCTGCTTCTTAATAAACCTATTAGCCTGATATATCGAGGCTGCTAGGCAGATGATCCAGTATCTATATTATACAAGGTTTCTTAGGATTATATATAGTAGCTACTCTAGTTAGGCCTATATACTTTATATCGCTAGTAACGCCTCCTTTACAGATAACTTAGACTTACGATAATCGTCTTAAGGTTATATAATTATAATGTTTAGGGGACTTATCTAGTAGAATACATCTTATCAAGCTATAGTTACTATATCAACGATAGAAGTAGAGCTTTATAGTCTCTTTCTGGCTACAAAGGAGGCTATAGGGATAAAAAGATTCCTTAAGGACCTAACAGTTAAACTGTCAGTTCTATAGCGGATTTTCTGCAATAATACTTAGACTATCAGGCTGGTAGTTAATAAAGGGGAGCGTATAGCAACAGCGCTCTATTACATTGATATTCAGAATATATAGCTTAAATAAGAGCATAGTAAGGGCAGCTTTATAGTGTCCTACATTAAGACAGCTAATATACTAGCTGACAGCCTAACAAAGAATTTGTTAAGGGCAAAGTTCAAGCACTTCCGGGCTATGCTGAATCTAAGGGACATATTACGGATTATAGCTAATAATCAAAGAAAGGGGAATTCAATTACTGGCGGATAACTATCTAGTCCGCCGTAAAACTTATAAAAGAAGCCTACTATAGGGCGCTATAGCGCTTAACAGCCTTCTCTAACGCGCTAATAGCCCGATCAATCTTAGCTAGTACCTATAATATAGCTGATATGTCTATACGATTCTTATTAAGATAACGTAGCATCGACTATAGAAGAGCCTTAACATATCTACTAATTCCTTATCTAAGGTGCTAAGTAAACTTAGCGCTGCTTATACTTAGGAATACTACCTATATAAAAGGATTGTTAGCCAGAGACTTGATCGACTAATAAAGAGGCGAAAACATATATCCTAGTCTGGCGGACAGGGATAGGGACAGGTATAGGGGCAGAGATAATTCATAAGACGCTTTTTGCTTATAAGGCGGATCTTTAAATTTCAGCTCCTTATAGAACGCCTAGGGCAGATACAAAGGAGTAGGTAGAGTAGGCAATACAGGTATTAGCCTATATAGCGATAATCCGGACGATAGGTCAAGGATAGTGCGTAATATTTTCGAAACAGCAGTAGCCTTACCTGCCATTGCCTCCTAGATACGACTGTTAGTCTAAATATTGAATTTTGAAATAGATAGACGTACTTTACTAGCCTCTATATTTTTCTTTTTTAAGTCCTAAAGGACCTAGGCAGTCTTCTTAGCCTTAACCGACCTATAATATACACGGTTAGCTTTATAGCAAAATTGTTAGGCCTAGACGGACTTATATAGGACGATAGTAGTAAGACGCAGTCTACGTTAGAAGATAGTAGTAATAGCAGCCGCTAGTATTGTTATACTAAGAAAAGTATTCTCCTATGGTATATCCCTTTAGTAGCGACCGGACATAGGGCTTATAAGATAGCAGATAAAAAGGGCCTAGAAGGCTGGATTTTTCGGATTAAGGCGTTTTTACTTAACCGAGAGTCTAGCCTATAATCTTCTTAGGGTAGCCTAGTGTCTTAGGAGCGGGAGTTTCCGGCATAAGCGCCAGGATAAGGCTTAACAGCGCGTTATTACTAACTCTCTCGATATCTAAGGACATAATATAGCTATTGGCGTTATTAGCAAGCCAATAATAGCCGGAACGGAGCTAAGTAAGGTTTAAGGTCAGATCTTAGAGCTGTTTTTACAAGGACACCTACGATCTTAGCTTTAGGGGAATACCGTTATCTGGCTATAGAATGCTATAGTTAATAATAGTAATAATCAGAAAGACTTACTACTCTTTGCTCAGGTATAGTAATAGGAAAAAGAGAGCTAGGCAAGAACAGGGACAGGCTTATAAGAAAACTTCACCCTAAAAAGGTAGTTATAAGGAAGAGAAAAGAAATAGGGCTAGAAGGAATTCTCTATGCTCTTCTTATACCTAAAAAGAGTAGGCCTATAGTAAGCTCTAGAGAAAAGAGGAAAGAGCAGGTTAACCTTGCCGTTGCTATAGTGACTTACAGTAGTAAGGTTGATAATCAAGTATGCTTACCTTCTTTTAGAAAGAAGGCTGCCTATATAGCTAGCAAGAGGGCAGTAGGTAAGGCTACTTAGAATGAAAATTAGTCCTATGACTTACAAATAGGAAAGAGAAGGTAGCAATAGTAAGTAGACTGGCAAGAGTATTGTTAACCTAGCGAAGTTTTCGCAGGCAAGGTGTTTGCTAGGTACCTATACTAGGCTTAAGCATATCGCTGTCTCGATATACTTAAGGGGATATAGGAGTTGTAGTTACCATAATCCTACGTTCTATAGGTCAGACTCCCCATAGGATAGCGAATCTAAAAAAGTATATAACGGAATATAGTAACAGTTATAGAGTAACCTATCTAGGACTAGGGCTCTCTATACTTAGACATCCTAACAAGCTGCTTGTCAGGCTTAGAGGCGCCTATATAAGGAGTAGCAGGTCCTATAGTAAGAAGAAGAACAGGTACATTCACTTCTTCACATCCATCACCTGCTCTTTACGTGACATCTACTTATCCTAAAAGATTCTATATCTTCCTAAAGCAGGTAATCTAGAAGGTAGTTAATAATACAAAGTTCTATAACTTTGTTAATCGTATATAGCACCTACTGTCAAACCTAGCTATAATTAGACATAGTATATTTTAGATCTGGGTTTTTAAAGAGGAACCGGTCAATACTTATCAATAGTATATATCTCTAGGTCTAGAACCTAGTCTACTTAACTATCTATCTCTAACTTAGCTAGTAGAAAGTAGTTAGGATTCTACTATTATTAGTTTTAACTATTCTTTCTCTATAGTCGGACGTCGATCCCCTATTGCTATTAAGTATTTTAGGTTAGACTTCTTAGGTAAGTATATCTAAGAAATTTATAGCAACCGACTATACTAAGTCCAAGGTCTTTTCGTCCAAGAGTTTAGATATTAGTATATTCAAGCTTATATCTAGACGTCTAATTAGGGCTAATATAGTAGATAGTAATATAGTAAACTATAAGGAATATAATGAAACCCAATTTCGGTCGAGTTCGCCTAACCGGCGTAATACTAGTAGTCCTTATCTAAACGTAACTTGGTTATTTATCTACTATATCTTGGTTCTAGAAGTCGACTATAGTGCTTGTAGGAACTGCGTTTTCTAGGACAAGAAGTGCTTATAGGTATATATTAACTCTTCCTATAACAAATAGCCGCTTTAGGCGTCTAAGTAGGCTAAGAAGACAATAGCTCTATACTAGTTCGATCTAGGTAACTTTCGTACAAAGAATATGATTATCAACTAATAAGATAAGGAAACTATTTATAAGGTATAGCAATTGCAGGTTAAGCGGAAGTCGGTTAAACCAGTAGTTAATACATACTATACTAAGTAATTAGAAGGGCAAGCTAGGTAGTAGTCTAGAAAATAAGTTAGGGTAGGTGTTAAGGGTTATTAAGGTAGTTAGTTAGCCAAGTAATAAGATCTATCGACGCTAAACATGCTCCTCCCCTTAACTAGATATATAAGCTATAAACGGAGCTTCTACTTCTTAAGAAGAAAAGAGCTGAAATAAAACGAAATAAAACAGTATAAAATAAAATCTTAGACCTATATTTAGGTAAAGCAGACGATATAAACACTTAAATCGAGGGAACACTATACGGCATAGTATATACCCCCCCCTTGCTAGCACGTACATACTTGCATAGCGAAGAGCCAGGGAAAAAGAAAAGAATAAACCACTCCTATAAACAGGGGAAAAGGCGTAAGAAAAAGAGAAGTATATAAAAGAACTTATACTACCTCTCCTTTGACAAAAACCTAGCCTAAGTCAAACAGTCCGAAAATTTAGTGTAAATTAAGTCGCTTAGGAAGTACCTTTAAGAGCCGCTTTTCTTCCTTATATTAACAGTCCTCCTCCTCTAACTAGATTACTAAGCCTATTAGGATCCTTAATACCTGGCCTAATAATATTATCCTTATTAAATCGTTCTAGCTAGGAATTATCCTCTAGTAACAGTCTATTTAGATTATAAACAAACATACTGTTTAATTGGAAGAACTTCTTTATTATAGTTAGTAGGAAAGTCCGCTTAAGCTCGATCCTATCTAAGGTCTCTAGCCGGTAAGCCTTCTTAGGACTCTTCTATAAGACTCGAAAAGGGCCCTTCTATCGGAAGGATAGCTTGTGCTAGCAACTTATGTCGATCTGCCTAACCTTATTGTAAATAAGGACTAAATTACTAGGGTGGATTTTCAACTAATCTAGGCGTAACTTCCTAGACAATATACGATTTCTCGCTTTAGCAGCGCTTTTATAGGCCTTAGATACCTTATCCTATAGCTCTATCTAGGTAAGCTCTATATCTATAATAGACTTAACTCGCTTTATAAACAGATCTAAAACAGCCTTTATATCAGCTAGCTTTCTAGGTTAACGAACCTTAGCCTAGACTTGCTCCTATCTAATTAGATGCTAGGAAGGGATATTAAGCTTAATCTTAGTAACTAGGTCTTAACTAAAAAGCGCAAAGTAAGGCGAGATACTAAGAGAGGAACAAATCGAGGTATAGTTAACCTAGAGAACAAAGTATAGGGACTTTTTCCAATCTATCCTTATTATCTCTATAATTATAGTAAGTGTTGATTGCGGTAAGGGGGGTTAGGTGCTGATCCCCGTGACCGCGCAGCATATGAGCCTCTCGCTCTGGGAATGGGGCACGTGCTGTACTACTGAGCCTCCTGCTCTAGGGAATAGGGCGTATGCTGCGCTACTTGTATGATAGCTACGAGTAGCGCACCTATGTACTATATAATGGTTACTAACGAGCGTTCTGCTTTAACATAGGTATTTAAGGGGTGTGTAACTACCCTCTAGATAGAGGGAGATAGATAATCTAGAACTAGAACTTAAACTAGTATTTCCTTGCTACTTACTTTGCTCTTTATCGTTTTAGATTACTATAATCTCCAGAAACCTACTAATACTAATTAGTATTGTCTTTATATTGCGATATAGGGGCAACGTAGAGTAGTAAGGTAGTTAGTCAAGTGCTTGATAACCTTAACTAAATAGATTACGGTTTGCTTACTAAGGGCTATCGATTAGGTAACTAAATAACCATCCTATTAACTTAGTAATATCGCTTATAAGAAAACCGATATTGTAAACCTATCCTCCTAGGCTAAGGAAGCTTAACCTAGGCTTCTAAACTAAGGAAGCGTTGCTTAAAAGAACGCTACTAAAACTATATTACTAACTAACTTTACTACGATTAATATACTATAACGTCCTAAGACCCTTCTGCTTATAGAACCTTAGGAAGGGAGGATACTAAGATAAATCCCTATTATATACCAAGTATTTCGTTAAGCATAGCCTAGGATCTCGAAGAGCGTTTTAAACAAGAATTCCCTACCTAGCTACCTATTATAAGCATTGACAAATTTAACGTTTAAACCTTCTATAGATCGTTAGAGTATATCAATCTAGAGTATAATAATAATAAAGTACTTAACTTATATATACTCTCCTACCTTGGCACTTATAAAGGGCAATAGTCTAAAGATCTATACTATAAATTCTGCTTGGATTTCAAGGATTAGACAGCTAACTACTTTAATAAGTTAAACAACAAACTATACTTATAACTATACTAAACGCTCAACGATAGCTATATCCTAGTAGACAGCTCGAAAGGGCAGAAGCTTTCTAAGGGACTTGCAATACTTGCTAACAACCTGTCTGATAATCTAGGGCCTAACATACTCCCCTAAATTCGTAGGATATTAATCTAGGCTAAGTATAGACGGCTTAGAACAGCATCTTCTCCTACTTAAACGGAAAAGAGGAAGGAGATTATACTAATAATAACCTAAGATTTCACTACTAGTTCCTACTAGGAGGAGGCAATATAGGGGGATATGTAAGTCGGTAATATAACTATAAATGCTACCTAGTAATTCGAACTAGTAAGCGGCTTAATCATAAACAACGATTAACCGGTAAGCAGCCTAGGCCTAAGCACACGTTAAACAGCAGCCTAAAGCAGGACGCTTAACGCTAGTAACTATAACAAGTTCGGAAATACCCTTTACCTGCTAAATTAGAAGCTATAGATAACATTTCCGATTTATAGACTTAGAAGTGTAATAGGAGCAGGATTCCTACCGGCTAATAAGGGCGCTGGCAAAGGCCATAGATTACCACTAACCACCTAAAGGGCCGGCCAAGGTTATAGCTAAGGTTATAGCTAAGGTAACTACTAAGGCTATAACTAGGGGACTAATCAAGGGGGATGACGAAACCCTGTACGATATGCGTAAACTCCTGGTATTAACCCTAACTATAGGCCGGGATATGCTTAACCTTAGGCAAGCAATAAAGAGCAATACGCTTAGTATAAGTATATTATATACAAAAGCGCTAAGTATATAGCCATTCTACCGATCGAAACGGGCTAGATAAATAAGACGACTATTAATCGGAAGACCCTTACTGATTTTATTAAGTCTTAGGACTTAAAGGATAGTTATTCTAGGTCTAATAATAATATCCTTAATAACAAAGTTCGTTTCTTCCTCTACTACTGCTAGATATTCCAGATTAATTATAGCTAGCTTAGTACTATTTTTCCAAACGCTCTTTTAGGATAAGCCAAGGAATACCACTTATACTACATCCTACTTAGTATCTCTTTTGTTAAACTATATAATATCTTAAAGGGATACTTCGAGACAAGTACTAAGTAGAACAACTATCTACGTATTTGGAACACTATTACTTTCCAGTCTATATACCTTAAAAGCAAGAATAGTAACAAGTTAATAAAGGAAATTCTCCAGATCTTGCTTAATAGACTTTAGTAAAGCTAATATAGGCTTAGTCTGCTCTATAACTATAAGGAATTCCTAGTTGCTAATACAATCCGAGCTTGCTAAGGAGTGTCCAAGCTGAAGATTGCCTTATATAAACTACTAATAAGCTTTAAAGAGCTAGTAGCTATACTCTGTCAGACACTTAACGTTAAAGAGATAGATTATATATATCGCTAATTCCTAATAGACCGTAGGTTCATAACGACGAAAGCTAGGCCTATAAGAATCTATTAGGGCAACTTAATTATAGATTCGATCTTTAAAAGGAACTGGGCTACATATGTATAGTAGCCTAGAGGCGCTATAAGGTACGGAAAACGAAACGAGTTTTAGCAAGGAGACTGTAATAAAATCTATACTAAGGTAGGCTACTAGATTTACGGCAAGCCAGATCACCGATCCTTTATATATAGCTAAGAAGAATAGGCAATAGCCAAGAGCAAATAGCTTAAACAGAAGGGCATTAACAAAGATTATAGACGATATACAGCGTTTCTCCTTAACTATAAGGGTTTAGATGATAAATATAATATAAGGGAAGAAGATACTAAGCTTGGAGTACAGGTAGACAACTATAAGACTGATTAAGCTTAAGGTAAAAACAAAGTACTAGTAATTAGTTTTAAAGAAGAATAAACAGTAGTAACTTACTTTATAAACCAAGCTTTCCTCTATCTAATTACAAGAAGCAACTAGCTATAGAAAGATAGTAAAAAGGATATAGAGAGAATGGAAGCTGTTTAATTTATACTTAATAGGTATATTAAGGCTGAATTCTAAGGAATTATACCTAATACTAGAGCTACTAACGTTTCGACTACTAGACTTTAACAATTCCTTATGCTAAAAAAGATAATCGGATTGCTTAAGATCGACAAGATATATATAAGGGAAGTGAATATACTTTTCAGGTCTAGGGATTTGAAACGATCACTCGGTATAGTCAGAGTAGAGCTCGACATCAGTTATACAACTTTCTATATATTAGAAATGCTAACCCCTTTTCTTATATATCTGAAAGATATAGACAAGCTTAGCATCTACCTTAATAATACGACAAACAAGCTTGTATCTAAGTTAGAGAAGTATATATATATTCAGCGGAAATAGGGACACCTATAGATCCCTATTAAAGGGATTAAACTACTAAGTATAGCATTTACTATAGATAATAAGCGTTCTACGCCTCTATAACTTATAGAGGCCGAGCTAAGGCGCATTTATCGACGCTATAGACACCCTATAGTCAATAGATTGTATAAACTACTGTAATAAGCAGATTACTAAGTAGAGCATAGTACTGTTAAGATGATTAATAAGTTCTATCATTTTTGTTAGATTAAAGGAGCAGTACTATAACGATTTAGATTTACGTTATAAGATAATATTTACTTTAACTTTAAGATCGTTATAAACGTCTTAGATATCGATAGTTCTAAGGTACTATATATAGTTAATACTGTAACTTTATTCTAGGCAGCCTGCTTTCTAAACGATCTTTTAGCTAAAGAGACATAGGAGTAGCTAAAGGAATGTTAGATTAACATATACCTTAGACTACCCGATGTTTTACGCTATGATAAAGGTACTAACTTCGAAGCGTATAAGTTCCAGGCTAAGGCTAAGCTTATAGGCATAACTTGCTACTCTATGCTAGTTAAGGTATACTAATTAGTCGGCAAGATCGAGCGGTATTATAGGCTACTAAGACAGGCGTATAATATTATCAAATCCAAAACCGCTAGGACTTGCTTGAAAGAAGCATACTTATAAGCGGTACTAAGCGCGGTTAACAATACTACTGGCCTAGATAGGCTTGTACTAATACTCTTAGTTTTTAGTGTATATCTGCGCCTAACTATAGACGCGCCGCTTTCTTTATCTTAACTACGCTAAGCAGGCGTAATTCGGAAGGCTATAGCGTAATTACGTATCTTTAACGATATAAGGACTGTGTAAGACGCTCTTATATAGCGTAATAGACTAAGTATAGAAGATATGCTACTATGCTTACTTAAGGTAGGTATAGAAGTGCTAGTATTCTAAGAAACCGATCGATAGACAGGACCCTATAAGGTAATCTCGGCTATAGATATAGCGGTAATCGTCGATATAGTTAACAGACCTATGGAATTTCGGAATACAGTAGTTAAACCATACTACTAGGAGCTAGCGTAGGACAAGTAAGCCAACCAAACTAGGGCTAAGTAGCTAGAGCTATTCCAATATCCCTAGCCTAAGCAACCTCGCTAGTACAGACAATCCTGAAAGAACCTAGTACCTACTAACAACTTTATTTCGGAAAAAGAGAAGCATAACTATAATCTTACGCTTAAACTATAAGCTAAAGATAAGATTACTATACCTAATGCACTATTCTAAGAATCTAATAAAGTAGAACTAAACTCCCTTTTAGCAGCTAGGGTAATTAAAGCGATCTAGATACTAGTAGATATATTAAGCTACTAAATTTTCAAATTAAGGATTGTCTAGGAAGTAAAAGACAAGCTTACTATACTATGTAAAAAGTTACGTTTTATAGCTTAGGGATTCAGCAATAAAGATAAGAAGTACCTCCTTACTTAGTCGCTGACGATCCAGCAATATACATAGCAGCTTATACTCTTACTATTCCTGATACTTCGAATGTACTTTGGTTTTAAGGTATAGGTATACAATATTATCTAGGCTTATATATAAGCTAAGTTACAGCTAGCAAGGAAAGTAATTCTTCTATTACCTAAAGAGCTTAAGATGCTCTATCCCCTATATACCGTCTTACTTATTAAAACCCTATTATATAGACTGGCTAAAGCTGGACTATACTAGTAGGTAATATATATAAACTGGTATATTAAATGTCTTGATCTTAAGCCGAGCGTCTTCGACCTATACCTTATAATCAGCAAGATACAAATTAGAAGCGGATTCGGAATTGTTGGCCTATAAACCAATAATACTCTTAATATTAGCGAGTAAGCCTTTATAGATAAGGAGAAGCTTAAGCTAGATAAGGCCGGCTTTAAGTATAAGCCGCCAGTATTTTTAACGGACAAATCAATTATAGACTTTAACGGATATAGGCTTAAAACAAGCGTAGACGCTATCGAGATTCGGCAAAAGAGGTAAGCTGCATAACTTAAACTTATAAGCTAAGACGCTAAGATAGCAAAACAAGCATACATCGAACAACGCACATATAGTACCTATATTACTATAATTTACCAACTAAAGGCGACTTTCGACTTATTAGTAGCAGCGCAGTCAACTAAGCCTAGTATGGCCGAGATTACCAAGCTTAACGCTCGACTGTAATAGCAGATCGAGAACTTAATGCATAGGCTATACTACCTGTAACTTGAACTTAAAATAGCTAAGCTCTTTGTCTTTATAGACAGATCATTTACTAACAATGCTAATATAACATTGTAGATTAGATTCGTTATAATATTCGGAAATAAGACAAGTAGTATAAACGAGTTTAACCTATACAGTAATATTATATACTAGTCTTCGACCAAGTATAAGTAGGTAATAAGAAGCGTTTTAGTAAGCGAAATATATAGAATAGTAAGTAGGTTCGATCTTAGGTATATACTATACTAGATACTTGCTAAGATCTACTTAGGTCTAGGTCTACCCTTACTACTACTAATTATTATATATACAGATTCGTTTAGCTTATACGAATGCCTGGTAAAGCTTGGTATAATAGCGGAGAAGTGCCTTATAATCGACATAATAGCGCTGCGCTAGAGCTATAAAAACCGTGAAATCGTAGAAATCAGGTGGATTAGTAGCGACGACAACCCAGCCGACGCTATAACCAAGTATACGCTAAACAAGACGCTTAAAAGGCTTATTACTATAAATATAGCTAAGATCAGAGTAGAAGGCTAGGTTTAACGCCTAGCTAAGCAATAGGAAGAGCCTATATAACTCGGGGCAAGATCGCTAGTATAAAAGACAAAGACTGCTAGAACATATTATTTACAGTATAATAAGGAATATAAGGTAAAGTGCAAAACGATCTTAATTTATACTTTTATAGCTGGCGCGACATACGTGCTAGCGCCCCCTACCTCCTAATCACAATAACAAAACATTAATGGCCTTGCCTATAGCAGCTATTGCTATAAGCTTTTTCTATATAGGCGTTATGCCTGCTATAGGTACCCTATACTCGACAAGAGCGTGCGCCTTATCTACTAGGACTAAGGCGTATTTAGCGCTATTATGCTACATCTTCTAATCCTATAACTAATAAGTATTCAATTAAATAATAGATACTACTAAAGATTGTAACTTACTTTGGCCTTTATAGCTAGGTTAGAGCGGAGCTCTAAAAAGCGGTCTAAGAACGGACAGACCAACTTAGGGCTATAATATACGTTAAGAACAATAAGACAATAGAAATAATGCATAAATAGAACTTATATTAGTATATATAAGTGCCTGGACAAGTACTGCCAGTACTAGAAGCTGTAGCCCGACGTACGGTCGTAGCACGCTATATATAGTACGAAATTGCCGGACTTATTAAACGAGTCTTTAACGCCTGCTAAAAGCAAGTATAGACAGCTAAGGCAAAGGACGGCATATATAGTACTATATAGGCTACGAACTTTATATATATTAGTAATATTAATAACAAGGATAATAAGAGTAAGATACCTACCCTCTAATTTATATATATAAGTATATAACAACCTCTTATAAGGCTTTATACAGTCTGATATACAGCATATATAGCAGCTAGAGCAGACAACAGAGTTATCTGAGCTTTTGCCAGACGACAAACTTGCCGTTGCTGCTACTAGTATCGCTACTAGTAGTATAGGCGCGCTTATAGCAGTGTATAGCACCTTGCGCCGCGCATGTATAGCCGCTAACGCTGCCTTCTTTATAGCCGGCAACGTAGGTAGAGCATGCTCGGCACGCTTAGAAAGACGTACCTTATATATAGCAATCTCTGCCTTATATACTGCCTCCTCCTCTACCTCCTCCTTATACTAAAGCGTAATAGCCTGCTTAAGTAGGATATATATATATACGATCAACCCCTTAGAATTAAGGGGTATGGAGTTGGCGTTGGTATAGCCGCCTATAGACTTAGGCTATACAGCAAGCACAGCTATATCCGTAGCGTTAGGATCGTTGCTATCGTTATTATTGTCGTTGCTTTTGTCGCTGCCTACTATGCTCTTCTAGTTGCTGTTATCGGTAATAGCGCGCTTAGATATATCCTTAGACATGTTATTATTACCCTTCTAGGTAAGATGCTCGTTAGGAGCGTTAGTTATAAGCATATCAAAGGCGTTGCTGCCCTTGTCCTTAGTATATATACAGGTATTGCTGCCCGCGCTCCTATAGGAGTACCTACTCTACTTATTATCAAAATCCGATACTATAAATAACAAGATTAGTACGCTTAAGTATTAGTATATAAAGGTGAGCAACTTACTTGTTGCTACTAGTACTGCTAATACTGCTACTATTGTTGCTGCTACTACTACTGCTATTATTGTTACTGCTGCTACTACTGCTAATACAGATTATAGGGAGAAAGAGAATAGGTAGTATATAGTGGAAGAACCTACCTATTTATAGGTTTGGGGCAAGAGCGTTCGGAGTTCGCAATCAGCTAGCCTAAAGCTCTGATTTTCCTATTATAATTCCTATTTAGGACTATAAGCTTTTGCAATAATAGTTACCGGCGTAACGTACTTACTGTTATGCTGTTTAGAGGCGTATATAGAAGGTGCTGAAGTTGCGCCTTCCGTACTAGGGATTAGCCAGTAGAATCCAACATTCTAATTAGCAAATAAGAAGTTAAGTAATTGGGATTTCCTATTCTAGCAACAAGAAGAGCAAAGTGATCTAGGATTTTCTATTTCGGTTAATAAAGCGCTAGTACAGTTATAAAAGAAGAGTTACCAGTGTTGATTATAGTAAGGGGGGTTAGGTACTAATCTCTATAACCATATAGCATATAAGCCTCTTACTCTAGGAATAGGGTACGTACTACACTACTAAGCCTCCTGCTCTAAGGAATAGGGCATACGCTGTACTACTTATACGATAGCTACAAGTAGCGTACCCGCATATCACGTAATAGTTACCAATAAGCGCTCCGCTCTAACATAGGTATTTAAGGGGTGCGTAACCACCCCCTAGATAAAGGGAGACAGACAATCCAGAACCAGAACTTAAACCAGTATTTCCTTGCTGCTCGCTTTGCTCTTTATCGTTTTAGATCACTACGATCTCCGGAAACCTACCAACAGTAAGTATAGTTGTAATTAGTAGGTAACCTACCTTATTAATACTATTAGCTCTTAAGTTATAGAACAAACTGACAATTCGCTTAACCCTAATAGTCTTTAGAGATGCTTCAACTATACCCTTAAACTTAGAACCGCTATTAACAACTTTAATTAGGGGAAAACCGTATCTTAAAAATACATGCTAAAGCATAAAAGTCTAAACTAAAGCTGAATTGACTTTGCTAAGGATAGCAGCCTCTATATAGCTAGTAAGGTTATCTCTTGCCTTGATTATAGTATTACACTTACCCTTAAAAAACTAGACGTTGAAGTAGACCTTAAGAAATAGGGTTAAAGAAGGTATAGTAAACTAGGCTTCTTCCTTATACTAGAATAGGCGAATCTTCTAACAAACCTTATAGTAACGGTACTAGTTAATAAGATCTAAATAGATTGTTAGCTACTAGTATAGTTAGGTGATCTAGTAGTAAGAAGTGTCCCTTCTACAGTATCCCATTTTATTATAGCAAGTTGACCAGATACACCGTTATTTTTCACTATTTATAATCATAAGGCAGAGACAATTACCCTTATAAGTAGGGCATAGAAATAGCATCCTATTACAGACTAAAAACTTAAGGGCTCGACGCTTAAAGTTAACCCTATCGCTATAGCGAACTAGGTAATCTGGCATTTAAAGTATGATTAGATAGGCAGTATACTTCTAGTACTCTTTAGGCTAATCGCCCTTAAGCGTATTCTTCTTAAGAGTTAAGGTGAAAATCCAAGCATTAACAAAGTTATCTACGTCTTCCTTATAGGCTTTTTCTTTAATATCGGCTTAAGTTAAGGGTTGTCTGCTTAGAGCGTCTGCTATAGCGTTCTTCGATCCTAGGATATACCGAATCTCAAAATCAAAAAGCTGAATCTAGGCTATCCAGCGTATTATAAGAGTGCTAGGTATATTACTAGCCAAGCCGTTCATCTAGTAGACTAAGACCTAAGCGTCTATCTCGATTATAAACCTTATACTATAAAGGTACTGCCAAAACCGCTTTAAACTATAGAGAAGACCCTAGAGCTTGTACTTAGTCGTATTATAGCGCGACTCGGCTAGAGACTAGATACTAGACTTAAATCGACAAAGGTACCGTTTACCGTCTAGGCCCTCTTATTCTAGGACTACTCTCTATCTATCTAGAGAGGCGTTAACTATAAGGTAGATTTTACCATAGTGGTTATCTCTATAGGTAAGTAGTATAAGGTAGGGCATAGAGGTAATAAGGAAACTAAGATAAGTAAAGGTATACTAGTGATTTAGTGTCTATACCTATATCGCATTCTTCTTTACTAGATTAAAGAACAGGCGGGTAATATGGCCGAAATAGGGGACCTAAATACAGTAGAAACCAGCAATACTAAGAAAAGAGCGGACTTTAGAAAGAGACTTTAGGGTTAACTATTTACGAATCTTCTAGATCTTAGTATTATTAGGCAAGCGGCTATCTGGCATACACTTATAGCTAATAACGATAGCCTCTAAGATTAGAAACTAGGACTTAACCGTAGTAATGTAGGCTTCTACTAGCTTAGTATTAAGCAAGACTTAGTTATAGTTCTAGACCTGTTCTGCTATAAATCGTCGAATTCTAGGTATAATCAGGGCATTATCGTATTGTATCTTTGGCCCTTTTATACTAATATCATCTAGAAAAGCTTAGTAAATCTAGGGCATTAAGTCGTAGAAGATCCTATATATTATACATATAAACTAGGCAACTGAATTTATACTACCTTATAAAAGTATAGTCAGGCGTAGTAGACCGATCGGACTGGCAAACGTTATAAGATCCCGACTCTTCTTGTCTAGTATAATATTATTATAACTAGAAAACAGATTAAGCATAGATATAATTATATAGCTAGAAAAGTCCTTTAAGAATTCCTCTATATTTAGTAGGATAAAGGCATCCTAAATAGTAATAGCATTGTATTACTAAGTATTGTTAATTAGGCGGTACTTACTATTCTTCTTCCAAATAAGGAACTAGTTGTTTCGGTAGGCTCTATAGGCGTCTTCTAGGATCCCCTTAGCCTTCTGCTTCTTTAGGATATCTATATACACTGGAATTATCGCCTTCTCTATAGGTATATACTTAGCTTGCTAGGTAGAATAAAGGATGGTCTTAATATGCTAAGGCGGAATAATTGATAGATCGATGTAGCTAAGGTCTTTGAATTCCTATATAAGGGCTTGTTCCCTATTAAAGAGCATATAGGTAAACAAGTCGAATTCTTCCTTAGAGAGCTAGAGAGCTAGGTCTATGTTGTCCTTTAAGCCCTTTAACCAATCAGGCATAAGTTAAGAACCGTAAGGTAAATCCGAAAATCATAGAAAAACCTATCAATTGTATTTATACCTAGGAGTTGCCTTTTTTTTAGCCAGTAACAACTTAGCAGGCTTCTAGTCGACGATTCCTTCTAGTACTAACCTATTAGATAGGATATTGTCGATAGGATAAACCTTCTTTCTAGTAGGCTTATACATAGTAAAAGATTAAAAAATAGAGGGTTTTTCGGACTAAATAGAGGAAGGAAATAGGCTAGGAGCTGTCCCTAAAGAAAAGAAAGAATCAGAAGAAACCATTCTTATATAAGGAAAACTCTAAACACCAACAACTTGCTCTAAACCCCTTTTACCCGAACGCTAAACGCTAGACTCCTACTTAAAGGAAGTATATAAAATATTAGCAATAGTCTTATCGTTAAGCCGATCTCCTAGGACCTTATTATCGTCTTCCAAAGTAAGTACCTAGTTAGGGACTTTATCAGCCTTATTTACCTATCCCTATAAAGTAAATAGGCTATCCTAGTAGCTAGTAGATAGGGATTCAACAGCGTCCCCCCCCTATATAAAGGAATCCTATTTAATAGTATAAAGGGCTCTGGCAATATCCAAAGGGGTAAGGCAAGCAATAAATTCCCGGTCTTAGAAAGTCATCTATATTACATTAGGACTACTAAGACTATAAATTACCTTATAGTCCTTCTAGAAAGGCATCCCTAACAGGATATTATAAGCCTTATTAGACCTATTATTAGATAAGACGTAGCAGTAGACTAGGGCCCTATGACCTTGGATATAAAGAGGTACTAGGACCTTCCCTTAGAGAGATTGCAAATCGCCCTATAAACCATAGAACTATATCTCGGTTTTTATAATTATAAGGTTAAGGTAGTTTACAACCTTAAGGGAGATAAGGCTATATTCCAATCTGCTATCTAGAAGTGTATATAGCTATAGGCCACTATTGTAAAGGGCTATTAGGAAAATCCAGGGTAAAGAATAGAACTTAGTTACTCTTTAAACAAAGGAAGCTCCGTTAGTCTATATTATCAGATTGCTATTAACAATATTACTAGAAACCGCATTCTTTACTATAATAATAGAGTTGATACTTAGAGCGCTAAAGTCTTATAGTAACCTAATTGTATAATAGCCGTCCCCTATATCTAAGAACTAGGCTATCTAAGACTCCCCTATAGGCTTTACTAGAGAAACGACATTCGTCTTTGCCGTCTCTTATTACTTAGATAGGCAACCTTATAGACGTCTAAACAGAGCTAGGCTAGCCTAACCCGATACTAGGGCTAAAGTAGAAGCAGAGAGAGTATTGTCTAAGCTAGAGCCATCTAGTATAGCTATTTCCTTAATAATTCTAATACCTTTAGAGACCTACTTATATATAATCTTAGAAAACAGGCTCTAACCTCCTATTAGGTTAAGGGCCTTCTTATTCAAAAGACTATATTTTCCGTTAAGTATTTTCTAGAGTATTCCTCGGCGAATATTAGTAGCTTTAATATTATAAGAAGGTTCTTCTCTTACCTATATAGATAGGCCGCTAGCAGTAGAGGTCTTTACCTAATTAGACAGAGAAGTATAGAAGGGACCTGCTCTTAGTAGCTTATCGTTATCGCTTTCTAGTCGTAGTTACTTCCGACTTTAAAAAGCTGTACTTAGAGCTTTGGCTATAGCTAGCCGCGTTACCTCATTACCAAACACGTCATTCGCTTTTGCAATTATATTCTATAGTATAAATAAAATATCGATAGTACTATTACTGTAAAGACTGCTATAAAGCTTAGAGCCTATCTAAGTAAAGAGTAAATCCTATAAGAAGCAAGCTGCGTCCTCTAAGGGCTTCGAAAAGAAAACGTCCAGCTTCTAGCGCTAAACTATATTAAGAAAATCTAAAACCTAACTAGGGACCTCTATTGTATAAGCTATAGAGTTAGCTTCCTTATTATTAACCTCCCCTTTAAATAGACCTTAAAGACTTAGATCTAGATCTAAGACCTCTATAGGGTCGACTACCTATAATAGGAAAGACATAATACTAGGTACTAAGGGCAGTAAGTAATAGACTCCGGTTTGCACTATTAGGGCTACAAATATGTTCTCCCTTTATATAGAAGAGCTATAAGCAGAAGAGGATAAAGAGGATATAATAGGCCTAATACTATAGAAGGTAACATCGAGAAGCCGGCTTTTCCTCCCTTCTTCCGTTAGAAGGAAACGTATCTCGACTTGCTCTTCCTCTAGCTAGGTATAAATATAGCTCAGTATAGAGAGAGAGTCGAAAAAGGGTTCAAAAGCCTTATTATACTTAGTCTTGTAATCACACTTCTATCAGAGATAAGCAGGGCAGAACTTAGTATTATATACCTTATAAAGCGCTTAAATAAGGTAGAAAAGGGCACCTTCCTTATAGGCCTTTATTACTAGGACTAGGTTAATCTGGTATAGGTTGTAAGATAGGTCTTCTCTTTGGATTTTCTAACTAAGGTAAGCGTTTACCCCAAACATATACCTAAGCCTAAGTTCGTTATTAGCTTCTATTAGATTATACAAGCTAATATAGTACTATTAACTATACTAGTGGTAATAGATCCCTTTAAGAGCCTTATACCTTCGATTAGTATTAGAGCAAAAAGGCCTACTAGCGTAACTATTGACTTTGCCCGGCTCTATATTCTAAAGCGAAGTATACGCTATAAGTAGAGGAAGATCAACTTATTTATCTAGATAGGGGTAGTAGTATTAGGGTTTATAATACCCTTTCTGTTTAGCTATATCTTATTCCTCTTTTAGGTATACTACCTGATTAACGTTAGTCGCGAAGCTTAGTAAGTTATTCAGCTTATCTCTTAGGCGTATAACCGATTTTACTATAAGGTCTATCTTATTTAACGAGATTCTAAGCAAGGCTATCTAATTATATAGGTCTTAAACAGCTCTTTCAGTTACCTTATTACCTTACTTCTACAAAAGGTTAGTAGTATAAAGCTTTATTACTATCTTCTAGACATTAATAAGTTGATTAAACTATATTTCCTTAACTGTTAGCGGTTTTAGGATAATCTTAACTAGTTCCTAGCTAGTACTCCTTTAATTAGAGAATAAGACCTGGTTCTTATTTGCTTAAACGGACTTAGTCGATTTAGGCAAGAAGTTTTAAGAAGAGATAGAAGAAGGCTTTTTGACTTTAGCTAAAAGGAGATTGGTCTCCCTACTGTTATTATCGCTCTTATCTAAATAGACGTCTTAGCTTAGTAGTTCGATCTAAGTTAGTACTTCTTAGTAGATAAATCCTTTAAATAAAACCGCTGATACTAGGGTTTGGAAGTCGTTCTAGGTAGCTTTATATAAGTCCTATATAGGTATAGCGCCTCTAAGGTAGTATCCTTAAACGAGTAAGTATTAGCAATCCTTTAGTAACTTTTCCTAAAAGCGTAAAGAGGCATCTTTCTAAATAGGGGCTAACTTAGTAGCTAGTATCTAGGTAATTATAGCGTCGAGTTCTTCTATAGCCTATTTAATCTATATAACCGAGATGTTTAAAATAGTATACTTATAGAAGCGGTTAAGCTGTTTAACAGGGTCCTCTAACGCCTTAAGGTCAAAAGCCTTCCAATACTTAAGCATTATCCTAAAAAGTTCTTACTATATCGTTACTCCCTTGTCCTTAATTATAGAGGCAACCTTATAATATCAGTTAGAATTATACTACCTTTTCTACTAGATAAACTTCTTAATGTTAGTCGCTATACTACAGTCCTTATAAGCATTGTCAAAAGCTTATAAGTAATCTGTAATATTAGCGCTATAGAATTGTCTATTAAGCCCTTTAGACTAAATAGATAGGAAGCTAATACTTTATATAGGATTTAACTGATAAAAAGCGTTAGTTAACATTCTAACTATAGTACCTAACTAGTCCTAGTTACTAGTATCTATTTCCGATATACTACTAGAGAGTAGTAGTAGGAAAGATTTTATTTAAGGAGGAACTAGGGAAGAGAGGTTATAAAAGGAAAAAGGGGGTCTAGCTTCTTAAAGCTAGTTTCTAGTAGAGTCTGTCGTCTAATCAGACAAGTCTTATAATCCTGCTACTAAAGGAGTAGAGTTACCTACAAGTCTGCAAAGTCAATGGATTTCTCTCCTTAAAAGGATATACTCTAGGAAATCCTATTAGATAAGGCTTTTACTAATAAATAACTAAGCGGAGGATTGACATATAATTATACTAGGTAGTAAAATGTCGATACTCGGTCTAGCCGAATATACTATAGACTTAAAGTCTCTAGGAGAAGTCGGGAAAGTACTAAGGAGTATATCAATAGGTAATAGATACAAAGTATAGTTATCGTTCTTCTAATCAGACAAGCCTTAGTTTTATTAATATAAGGAGCTACTAGTAGCTTCTATCAATTTATTAATAGACTTTGTCTAGGGGGAATTTAGAAGGGATTAGATTATAGGATAGAGGAGAGATATAGGGCAAGAGAGGAAGGATATA
Source organism: Phyllachora maydis (assembly GCA_029339225.1). Lineage (NCBI taxonomy): Eukaryota > Fungi > Ascomycota > Sordariomycetes > Phyllachorales > Phyllachoraceae > Phyllachora > Phyllachora maydis. The sequence goes on from JAQQPM010000003.1 coordinate 246,856, forward strand.
GTCCACTGCTATAGCATAATTACAGTAATATTATACTTACCCTACCTTTATAAAACATCGCTTATACCTAGTTCCTACCTAGTATAAACTCCTTCTCCCTCTATTGCAAAATCAAACGTATCTAACTCTTTAAAAAGCTTATATTAAATAGATCTGCAGCTTAGTCTATCTCCTTACTATAGACTTAATTAGTCGAGCCCTATACTATATACTTCTACTATATAGGAAGTAAGTAATACTTATTTTGCCAGTTTAAATATATACTATTAAGATACCTTAGACATACTCAATCATGTTCCTCCCCTATCTAAAGGATAGAGGAGGCAGTCCTAAAAACATAACCAAAGGCCTAGTACTAGAGCTATCCTAACTTAACTTTCCTATCACCCCTATCCCTTATTATATACCCTAGGTATAGTAATCTTACGAATCGTTATCGCTATATAGGGGTGCTACTTCTAGGTAGGTACTAAGACAATGCCTTTGTCCAGATTAAGACTAACCAGCTAATACCAGCTAGTTAACCTAAGAAGCTAGAACGAAAAGGACTCTGTAATATCTATAACCCTAGTATATATAAAGGTAGCAAAGCAATACTAGATAGGAAGCCAAGCCTAATCGTTCGTTAATATAGCCTAACCTAAGATAACTCCTTTTATTTTAACTAAAGGTTTATAATACTAAAACAAGTTAGGACAGCTAGCCACTTATCTAAATAGAGGAGGAAATTAAGGATAAGGCTACGTTCCTAAGTTATAAGTAAGGTCTATATATCTAGCCCTAGTATCGAAATCTTCCTTAGATATAGGAAATCTCTTTACTAGGCTCTGATCCTTATATAGTTGCTAATACTAGAAATGTCAAATAAGGGGAAAGGAACTAAAGGTAAGAGTTATATAAGTTGTATCTAAAGGAGACTCTTATAGCTAATATACCTAATAGAACCAGAGAGGGGGGGTTTAAGTACTTCCCTACCCCCTTTCGTTCGATATAAGGTATATCTACTAGAATGCTTAGACAACCGAGTTTCTAGGATAGCTAAGATTATACTTATCTTAAGCTTAACCAATATATTAGGTCTCGAATTGTTATATAACCTACAACTAATATAACTGTTATACTAAGTAAGATTATCATTATCTAATCAGAGGTTAGAGGCCTAGAAATACCGGTCTAAGTCGTTAGAGCAGAAAATTCGAAATAGTCGTCCTATTAATACTATACTATAGAGTCGTCTAGCTAATAGTCTATAGGTCGTCCTTATCGATAGCAAGATAACCCTAATACAAGTAAGGCCTACTTATAAGTGTCAGAGCCCTTACTTAGTTCATTCCTAGCTAAGCCCCTATATAAAACAGAGCAGCAGACCTACAAGAAAGTAGGAGCAGCTGTCTAAAGGTAATAGGCAGCTATATATCAAACAGCTATCTAAACAAAAGGATAAAGGATATATACATACTAAGGCTATAGTCTCCCTAATTAGGGGAGACTAAGGTAGACAGGTATAATAGAACCAAGTAAATAGGCTAAAGTAGCCTAGAGGCAAAAAAAGTAGATGGAATATCTAAATAGGTAAAATATAACTATATAACTATAATAATTAGGATAGATTAATCATTATTTTTCTCTAAATATAGGAAGGAAAGCCAGCTTCTTATACTATTATCCTCCTTATACTGCCAATTCGCAATCTTATTATTAGCCTGGAATAAGATAAGGGGCGGAAAAGAAAGACCAGCCTTGTCCACCTACTCTACTACATAACAGAAGAGAAAGTAGGCACGGGTCTCCTCTAAACAGAGGGAGAAGAAGAAGAAAAACAAGCGGCGGCTAGTCGTGCACTAGCTACGCCGATCCAATAGCCTACTAGTAGTAGTCGTATAGGGTACGTAGGGGCAGGAACAGCGTTGATATGGCCTAAATAGCACTTCCTAGGTATGTGCTAATATAGTAAAGTAGGGCCCTTTACTATATTCCCTCTATAAAAGTCCTTATATAACGGTATAGTTATAGGCTATAGCGCTATATTATAGGGGCTTTAAGCTTATATATCACGGCTTTTAGTGGGTCTTATAGGCCTATAAGGCTTATAGTTATAGGTAACGTAGTAACTTGATTTCTAGTCCAAGTAGGTAAGGCTTCGCAATTTCCTTTCCTATATATACCCTCTAGGACCGTTCCTGCCTTCTATACGGCAGGAGCGCCTTAGTAGGTGCATGGCGCCTTCCCGAAAAACCAAATAAGCTGGCGATTTTAAATAATCGACTTACGGCCACCTAAGCTGCAGGGTAAGCCGCACGACTTTTCCTGTAAGTTCTGTTTTCGCTCCTATGGTGCAGGGTAGGTACAGGGTAGGTAGGTGACCTAGTAGAAGAGCCTTTTAAGGCTATTTCTAGCGCTTATACAGCCTAAGGAGGCTGTCTCCACAAAAGTGGGGCATAAATCTAAAAATAGAAAAGCCTTTTAAAGCTATTTCTAGGCTATATAGTGGAATATAAAGCTTAGTCAGCGGTATCCACAAAAAAGGGTCCACCCTTAGAATATAGCTATATATCTAGTTGTTCGAGAACTGAAATCCGTTTTGCCTAAGCTATAACCGTTAGAGCGCTATAGCTTATTTTGTACGTTTAACAGATACAACGCTCCTTAACTTATAGATTCTTGATTTTATTGCTTAGATTAACAATAACTCGACTAGTTACGATCTTTACACTCCTTTTTATACGGATTTTTACAACTAGGATATAGAAGACTAGGCAAAAGGGCTTCTAAAGCTTAAAGTAGTACTATGAAAAGCCCTTATCAACAAGTTAGTACCTATTAAAGGGATATTCAGAGCTCCTTTAGACGCTAGCCTTATTACTCTTGCCTATATAGCAGAGGAAGACTTTATACCCCTACCTACTAAACTATATAACAATAGCTTAAAGGAGCTTTCGTTATGCTAATCACTACGCTAACTAGAAACGCAAGAAGAACAGTCAATAACTATAAAGACTATAGAGATACAATTCGAATACTAGGCCTTATAAGCGTTATATGCAAAGATAGTACATATAGGAAGCACTAATTATATATACCTTCTACCTATTAAAGGCCAGGGAACCGACATCACACATCCGAAAACGCGTTCTTGGTCAGGACCGCTCTAAATCGACTATACTCTTTTGCAATCCACTTGTCCAATTGAGGACTTAACATACGCCAAATTTGGCTGCGGCGCAATCGCTCGTTCGACGGCGCTATGGTCGGATTCTGACCGTACGATATGGTCGACCGTAGCTAGAAATCTATAGCTGCAGTAGGGCAGGCGTACGGGCCCTACAGTCACGTACCCTAGCCCCGACCGCACTAACCCCTCTGACCTAAACCTGAACCCTGCTGACCTGAACCCCGCCGCCCCTAGCCCCCTAGAGGCTATCAACAAAGCCCCTAAGCGCTCGGGCCATAGCTTCTCAACCTACCTTACCACTGCTACTGCCACTACTACTACTACTACCACTTCCGCTGCCAACCCTGCCACTACTATAACCGCTACTAGGTCGAGCGATATATCATTTAATAGCCCTTTTAAAGGGCTTTCTAGCAGTTAATACGCCACTACCGCTACCGCTGCCCCTACCCCCTTAAAAAAGGGGAAAGAAAAAGCCCTACTACCTATAACCCTCGCCCTTACCTTCTCTGGTCTTATAGACCAGATAGTTAGTCTTTCAGTGAATAACCCAGCCTTTAAGGAAATCGTCGAATATACTGGGCTAGCTAGAAAGCTAGCCTTAACATAGATCTTGAAAGAGAAGGAGAAAAAGGCCCTAATATTTCCCTCGTTTGTTACCTAGGCCCCGAGGCAGAAGAAGTAACAATAATAGCAACAACAACAGTAATAATAACAGTAGCAGCAGCAACAACCCCCCGCCGTCGAGCTAACCCGCCGTACCTAGGCTGCTATAGCAGCGGCTAGGGTAAAGCCTACTAAGCTAGGCTTAGAAAAACAGGTCCTTATACGGCTAGGATTAGCCTCTTCCGCCCTCGGCTAAAAATCAGCCCTGGAAATCGTATAGGCAGTATAGAAGGCTACAGGGCACTCTATTAAGGGGGTAAGGACCCTACCGAGCGGTAACCTTATACTGGTTACTAAAGGAGAAAAAATCAAAAAAGCCTTGGAAGAAAATACAGCCTAGCTAGCCTCTTTATCACTAGAGGCCTCGATCTATACCACTACCTGGGCTATTGCTGTTAAAGGGCTTATAACAGCTGACCGGGTAACAGAAGCTAGTCTTCTAGCAGCAGCAAAAGAATCATATCCTTCGGCCTTAAGGGCTAAGGTCTGGTACCCCCTCCAGATCGAAAGAACAAGAGTCTCAGCTCTTATCGCCTTTTCTAGCCAGCAAGAGGCCTACTAAGCCTGCCAAGACGGAATCTTCTGGGCCTATAGGGCCCTAAAAGCAGAGCCCTATATCGATAAGGCTAGGGCCTTACAGTGCTTTAACTGCTGGCGATAGGGGCATAAAGCCAAATACTGCCACTCCCCTGCCCTCTGTTATAACTACGGCCAAGAAAAGAAGAAGCATACCAACGAGGCGGCCTATACTAGGGCCTATAACTGCCAGAACTGCCAAGGAGACTACTACGCTAGGGCAGAGGAATGCCCTAAAAGGAAGAAATATAGGGCATAAGCAAAGGCCTACCTTTAAAATAGGCCTATCAACTTCGACCTTCTAGGCCCTCTTAAGCCAGTAATACCGACAGAAGACTAGCTAGAAGGAGAAGAGGGCTATACAGTAGTAGCTGGAAAACGCTGCCGTGGACGCCCTTCTACAATACCCACTACTACCGCTACTATAGCCCCCCCTTCCCAAAGGACAATAAGGGAGGCTTTCAGCAAAATCCCTACTACTACCTTTGCTGCTACTACTAACCCTATAGCTATAGCTACAGCTATAACTATACCCTCCTCCCTAGAGCCGGCAAGGGGCTCTATAGAGGAGGAGGATATAGATATGCTCTAAGTCTTTTCTTTCCTTTTATTTCTACTCTTTTTGTTTAAGACGGCCTCTCTTCTTTCTTTTAGACTGCTTTCCTTCTACCCTTCTACCCTTCCCTATAGCCAGTATCTTACTAATATACCCAAGGTAAGAGGGAAGGCTATAAGGCTAAGCTTATAAGCTTTTAAGCTTTAAGCCTAGACCTACCTTTACCTCTTTCGCTGATAAGACCCCTTCCTTATTCCCCTACCCCGAGCCCTATATTAATTGAGATATAGGGCGTTCTTACGGGAGACGGGTAGGGGAATAGGCGCGATTTCCCTTAGTAGCCTTCTAGACGGCCTCCCCTTGCGTTGTTTTTCTTTTAGTACTGCTCTTTTCCTCTTGCTAGGTTGCCCGCCTTGTTTGAGCTCGTTGGAGGTTTTTCATCCGTTTTCCGGTTTTCCTCTAGCATTAGTGTAAGCTAGCAGCTCCTTATAGTCCAATAAGGACTCTATAGGTGGAATACAATATATATATTAAAGGCCAGGTCTAGAATATTGATAGTAAGTTAGCAAGTACCTTTACAAAGTCCTAGGATAAGTAGGGCAACTATAGTAGTAAGGATACCGAGATCCTAGATAACAAAGTTAAGTTCTTCCTATAATAGTGCTACTTACTATAGATAGAGCATGGTTAGCTCTATCATGTATTTCCTTTAATAATTTCTAGGTATATAAGGGATCAGTATGTATAGTATATATCAAATAGAACGTCTTTTACTACTACCTATAGTCGCCTCTAAGGTTACTTTATCAATAAGGTAATACGCTTAGAATACTTTAACAAATAGAGTATAATCAATTTTAATATAGTATCCAACGTACCTAAGAACTCCAAAAAGTCGAAAATAGATATCCTTAAGACCCTATTTAAAAAGTTAGTATAGTTGCAAAAAAGCCTCGGCATAAAGTACAACGACAAAATACTAGTTCCTATACTGATCTAAGCAGTAACTGGCATATGTAGGCTTAGTAGCGCGCTGTTAAAGCCGGAACTGAACTTCGATAAGCTCTACTACTAGCTCAGAATAGCCCTTGCCATTTATATACAGAAGAAGGGCTTATTAGCGTTTATAATAGACTAATAATACAATAACCAAAAGTACGGCCAAGTATAGGATAGTCTAATAAGGAGGGCTTAAGCATAGAATATAAGCTACTAGAAGAGAGATAAAAAGGGAAAGCAAACCCGCTACTAGATCTATAGAGGAGAGGGTTATTGATCTACGAATTACCTAAAGGCCACTTAAGAAGAGCAGAAGAAGCGGTAGTTAGAAAGTCATAGGATCTTACAATCAAAGGAAAAAGGTTGCTACTAAGCCTTCTTGGTTAACATAAAGGGTTCGGATTCTAAAGAGGAAAATAAGCGGCTAACGTAGTATATAGTCGATAAGTCTAAGGAAGAATCTAGCAATAAAGAGGTAGGAACAAGCGCAGTATACTATATAGTAACCTACCTTTAAGGAGATGCTTTTAAGCACTTAATTACTAGGTATAATCCTAGATTAAACCTGCTAAGTAAACAGTTAAGCTAGATTTTTATACTTAATAGATACTTGGCAGAAGAATTCCAAGGTATCTTACTAGATATAGGAGCAGCGGATATCTCTACTACTAGGTTCAAGCAGTTCTTAGTACCATAACAATAGCTTCCTAGGCTTATACTTAACCGAAAATAAGCCAGAGAAACTTCTATTATCTTTAGGGGCGGCGAACTACTAAAATCCCTTAGAACTATAGATATAGACACCCCTTTCAGGACAGTAACGTTCTATATATTAGAGCTACAAACGCCCTTTCTCCTTTATCTTAAGGATATAGATAACCTTAGTATTTACCTAAACATTCTGGATAACGAGCTTAGGAACGATAGAATAGGAGTAAGTATCTAGGTAGTACGTAAATAGGGCTACCTATAGATGCCGATTTAGGGCTGTAAGATTGCGATAGCTGTTTACTTTGCCAGATCGGACGAGCTGCTAGAGTACTAATTAACCGAAGCTACGCTCTGACGACTCTACCAACGATTTAGCTACGTAGGAGCTAAAAAGCTATAAAAAATCCTAAGCTATAACTATCAAGACGTCGATATAGCAGCTATTAAGCTACTAAACGACAACTTTTACTATGATCAGATAAAAGGAGCAGCGCCTTAGTACTTCTGCTTCTCGCTCTAAGTATACAATAACTTCTCCTTTAACAAAGAGGTACTAGTAGACATAGTCCACTTAGCGAACTATAAATACCTTTATATAATCAACTCTGTAACTTCATTTTAGATAGTAAGATTGCTAAACGTATAGACGGCAAAGGAAACGTAGAAGTGCCTAAAGGAGTGCTAGATTAATACCTACCTTAGTCTACCTAATATCTTACATTATAATTAAGGGACTAACTTGTTAAACGTACAAAATAAGCTATAGCGCTCTAACGGTTATAGCTTAGGCAAAACGAATTTCAGTTCTCGAACTACTAGATATATAGCTATATTCTGAGGGTGGACCCACTTTTGTGGATACCGCTGACTAAGCTATATATTCCACTATATAGCCTAGAAATAGCTTTAAAAGGCTTTTCTATTTTTAGATTTATGCCCTACTGTTGTGGAGACAGCCTCCTCAGGCTGTATAAGCGCTAGAAATAGCCTTAAAAGGCTCTTCTACTACGTCACCTACCTACCCTGTACCTACCCTGCACCGCAGGAGCGAAAACAGAACTTATAGGAAAAGTCGTGCGGCTTACCCTGCAGCTTAGGTGGCTGTAAGTCGATTATTTAAAATCACCAGCTTATTTGGTTTTTCGGGAAGGCGCTATGTACCTACTAAGGCGCTCCTACCGTGTGGAAGGCAGGAACGGTCCCGGAGGGTATATGTAGGAAAGGAAATTGCGAAGCCTTACCTACTTGGACTAGAAATCAAGTTACTACGTTCCCTACAACTATAAGCCTTATAGGCCTATAAGACCCACTGAAAGCCGTGATATATAAGCTTAAAGCCCCTATAATATAGCGCTTTAGCCTATAACTATACTGTTATATAAGGACTTTTATAGAGGGAATATAGTAAAGGGCCCTACTTTACTATATTAGCACATACCTAGAAAGTGCTATTTAGGCTATATCAACGCTGTTGCTACCCCGACGTACCCTATACGACTACTACTAGTAGGCTATAGTGGTTACAGATCCTTATATAGGATTACCCATTCCAATAGGTTATGAGCCTGGATAGCCTGTGGGATAGTTATCGTTGGAGTCCAAATTTCAAAGCGCTATCTCTACTTATATATAGGGCTATTTAAGCCTCTTATAACTGAAAATATAGTACTATATTAGCCCTAAAAAGCTATATATTACATCTTATCAAAGGCTATTTAAGGACCAAAAAGCCTGAAAATTTAGAAGGAGAAATCGCTGAGAAATCTAAGTCCTATAGTATTGACGAGCATTTGGGGCTCTTATACACTAAGGCTAGTATACTTACCTATACTTAAAGACCTTTCTACTTATAGCTGGAAGTAGAAAGGCTAGCGTTTAAGAATTTCTAGCGCTAAAGACCTATATTTCCCTATTATAGAGCCCTTTCTATAGATATATCTATAGGTGGTAGTTAAGTCCCTACGTCGAATTCTCTAGACCTTAGAGCCTAGTCTAGAATTTTTACTAGAAAGCCCTACTCAGTAGTAAGTAGGCAGCGCTATAAACCTACTAAGCGCTAAGACTAGCCTAGAAAATCACTACTATAATTAGTAAGCTAGCTAATTAGCTTTAGTGAACTGGAAGCTAATTAAGTGCTTTTACTAGCACTATAAGTAAATAGTAGCCTATTTACAATAGCGGATCAAGCTAAAGGGAAGGGTATAGCCCCTAAAAGGGCTAGTAACCCAGCTGATTCAGGGCAATCTTCTAGGCCTCCACTACCTATACGAACCCTATCAGAAGATAAGGAAGATGGCGAAGACTATAGCGAGGTTATAGAAGTCCTAAAACAGTATACAAAATCTTATAAGCGAGTTATAGCTAGCTAATCTCGTGATATAAAAACACTACTTTTAAGTCTAAATACCCTAAAAGCCTCTGTCAAGGATAGCATTAGCGCTATAAAGAATATATCTTCTACTTTAGCTTCTCTAACTAATAGTAGCAATGCTGCTGCTACTGGAAAGACTAGCTATAGTCCTAGATTTGATCCTTTCAGCGGTACTATGGATTTAGATTCTCCTCTACATCCCCCTGGAAAGAGCCCTATCTAGGGCCGGCTGTTAATTCAGCTACTAGTAATTTAGACCCCCCTATAGATACAGGGTCTAAGGAAGGCTTTAAGGATACTATTACTAGTAGTATAGCAAAGGAGCTTTCTAAAAAGGCCTATACTATACCGGACGATAGTAAGCTTAGCAGGGAAAGCAATTTTGAACAGTGGATTCAGGCTTTAAGTATAGTGCTAAGAGCGTTAGGGATATCTAATTTTTTAGAAAACGCTGATAAATCTTGTTAAACGTACAAAATAAGCTATAGCGCTCTAACGGTTATAGCTTAGGCAAAACGGATTTCAGTTCTCGAACTACTAGATATATAGCTATATTCTGAGGGTGGACCCACTTTTGTGGATACCGCTGACTAAGCTATATACTCCACTATATAGCCTAGAAATAGCTTTAAAAGGCTTTTCTATTTTTAGATTTATGCCCCACTTTTGTGGAGACAGCCTCCTTAGGCTGTATAAGCGCTAGAAATAGCCTTAAAAGGCTCTTCTACTAGGTCACCTACCTACCCTGTACCTACCCTGTACCGCAGGAGCGAAAACAGAACTTATAGGAAAAGTCGTGCGGCTTACCCTGTACCTTAGGTGGCCGTAAGTCGATTATTTAAAATCGCCAGCTTATTTGGTTTTTCGGGAAGTGGCCATGCACCTACTAAGGCGCTCCTGCTGTATGGAGGGCAGGAACGGTGCCGGAGGGTATATATAGGGAAGGAAATTGCGAAGCCTTACCTACGGGACTAGAAATCAAATTATACGTTACCTACAACTATAAGCCTTATAGGCCTATAAGACCCACTGAAAGCCGTGATATATAAGCTTAAAGCCCCTATAATATAGCGCTATAGCCTATAACTATACCGTTATATAAGGACTTTTATAGAGGGAATACAGTAAAGGGCCCTACTTTACTATATTAGCACATACCTAGGAAGTGCTATTTAGGCCATATCAACGCTGTTGCTGCCCCTACGTACCCTATACGACTACTACTAGTAGGCTATAGTGGTTACAGATCCTTATATAGGATTACCTATTCCAATAGGTTATAAGCCCGGATAGCCTATGGGATAGTTATCATTGGAGTCCAATTTCAAAGCGCTACCTCTGCCTATATATATAGGGCTATTTAAGCCTCTTATAGCTGAAAATATAGTACTATATTAGCCCTAAAAAGCTATATATTACATCTTATCGAAGGCTATTTAAGGACTAAAAAGCCTGAAAATCTAGAAGGATAAATCACTGAGAAATCTAAGTCCTATAGTATTGACGAGCATTTGGGGCTCTTATACGCTTAGGCTAGTATACTTACCTATACTAAAAGACCTTTCTACTTATAGCTGGAAGTAGAAAGGCTAGCGTTTTAGAATTTCTAGCGCTAAAGACCTATATTTCCCTACTATAGAGCCCTTTCTATAGATATATCTATAGGCAGTAGTTAAGTCCCTACGTCGAAGTCTCTAGTCCCTATCTTAGAGCCTAGTTTAGAATTTCTACTAGAAAGCCCTACTAAGTAGCAAGTAGGCAGCGCTATAAACCTACTAAGCGCTAAGACTAGCCTAGAAAATCACTACTATAATTAGTGAGCTAGCTAATTAGCTTTAGTGAACTGGAAGCTAATTAAGTGCTTTAGCTAGCACTATAAAGTAAATAGTAGCCTATTTACAATGGCGGATCAAGCTAAAGGGAAGGGTATAGCCCCTAAAAGGGCTAGTAACCCAGCTGATCCAGGGCAATCTTCTAGGCCTCTACCACCTATACGAACCCTATCAGAAGATAAGGAAGATGGCGAAGACTATAGCGAGGTTATAGAATTCCTAAAATAGAATATAAAATCTTATAACCGAGTTATAGCTAGCTAATCTAGTGATATAAAAACACTACTTTTAAGTCTAAATACCCTAAAAGCCTCTGTCGAGGATAGCGTTAGTGCTATAAAGAATATATCTTCTACTTTAGCTTCTCTAACTAATAGTAGCAATGCTGCTGCTACTAGAAAGACTAGCTATAGTCCTAGATTTGATCCTTTTAGCGGTACTATGGATTTAGATTCTCCTCTATGTCCCCCTAGGAAAGAGCCCTATCTAGGGCCGGCTGTTAATTTAGCTACTAGTAATTCAGACCCCTCTATAGATATAGGGTCTAAGGAAGGTTTTAAGGATACTATTACTAGTAGTATAGTAAAGGAGCTTTCTAAAAAGGCCTATACTATACCGGACGATAGTAAGCTTAGCAGGGAAAGCAATTTTGAATAGTGGATTCAGGCTTTAAGTATAGTGCTAAGAGCGTTAGGGATATCTAATTTTTTAGAAAACCCTGATATATCTAACACTAATAGCGACTCTGATCAAGCTGTTCTTTTAATGCTTCTACGTAATAGCTTATCTAGTAGCCCTAGGGCTGCTTTATCGTGGATTCATACACCTTCTAAGGCCTTTAAGCTGCTTGTTAGGCAGTATAGCCGACCTATAGAGTCTAAAAAGGAGGACGTCTATAACGAATTCCACGCCCTTACCTTTAGTACCTATAAAAAAGGCTTATCAGCTTTTAACGCTGAATTTAACGGCTATCTTGCTAAGCTTACCATAGCTAAAATAGATATAGATCCCTCTCTAATACTAAATTAGTATTTTAAGGCTCTAGAATCTAAGTTTCCTAGCTGGGTATCACGCTAAAAGAGCTCTATAAGACAGGCTAGAATGCTAGGTCTTATAGCATCTAGCCTTAATATAGAATATCTAATGGCTGATATTCTAGAAGAATCTAGGAACCTGGCTACAGAGGCGTATAGAGCAGCTCATATAGCTAATAGCTCTAATTCAACCCCTAATTCAAATTCTAACCCTAGTAAGAAGGGTAAAAATAAGAAAAAGGGTAAGAAGAAGGCTAGTTATAATGTTAAAGGGCAGAATTATAGTGCTAAAAGTGCCGAACAGGCCTCCTTTATGCTAGGGTCTTATAACCTAGCTATAGAAGAAGAAGAGGAATCCGACTCTAGTTCTAATTCTAGTTCTTCTAGCGATTCTAATACCCAATTAGCACAGCTATTAGCGTTAAAAGGGTATAAGAAGCGTAAGGACTTTAAAGGAAAAGGCCTAAAAACCTCTTCTAATAAGGCAAAATATAAAGATAATAAGCCTAGAAGACGCCCTAGAGACCCCGCTCTTTATAATAGTTGGCTATACGATACGGGATCTACGGACCATATTAGTAATAGTAAAGAGCGGTTTACTACCTTTACGCCTAACACAGGCCAGTTACGCCCTATTAACACTGGAAATAGCCCTATAAGCCCGGCTAGTATAGGCTCTATTACACTAGAAGTATTATCTAGAAAGGCCCCCCCTACCTATACTAAATTAGTATTAGATAACGTTTTATACCTACCTAATATTGATATAAATATTGTTAGTGGGGTTAGGCACTATGATTCGGGGGGTTGCCTTATAAAGGAAACCCTTTACGGGGGTGATAGACGCTGTATAGCTGTGCTAGACTTTAAGAAATCAGGATTTTTTCTTGACGTTAAAGGCAGCTCTAAGCCTATATTACATGCAAATTTCGCTTTTCCTTTAGGCCTTTCTAGTTATACTACTAAAAGTATAGAGCTGCAGCGTAATAAGATAGTAGTGGAAATTCCTTCTAATTCTATTAGAAAGGAAGACTATAGACCTATTATAGAGGATGCTATAGTATCCGAAGCTATAGAGCCTAATAAGCGCTATAAGCTAAGGAATTCTCCGGCTAAGGGTACTACTTTAGAAGGTATAGGACCTTCTTTAAGGGGGAAAAGGCCCCGTAGGCCTGTAGAGCCCTTAGCCACTGCCCAGGCCCCCTATCAAAGTCCCTGTGAGACTAGGGAGCCTGAGCCCTTAACTGGTACTGGAGACCTGCCCTGTGTGCTAAGAGAGCCAGTTATAGAGGGGAATAAAGTAGTAGAAAAGGCTATATCTAGCCCTACTTTAAAGGAGCCTAATATAGGTCAGCGAGATTACTATAATCTACTTAATTTAGCTAAATTGTGGCACGTTAGGCTAGGCCATATAGGCCTACGTCTTTTGAAAAAGACCTCTATTATTACTAAAGGGCTGCCTAATTTTGATAAAATAAAGGAAGCTGATTTTCACTGCTCTAGCTGTGATCGAGGTAAAGCAGTGAGAAGGGTTAGTAAGGCTTTAATACCTGACCTACCTAGGGTCTTAGACTCAATAAAGGGCGATACTGTTAAAATTAGGCCTAGGCCTTATAATAGAAACCCTATAGTCTTACTTCTAGTTAACCGTAAAAGTAGGTATAGGTGGGTTTTGAACCTACCTAATAAATCAGGCCCTATAGTAGCTAACGCTATTAAGGGCTTTTTTTAGGGGCCTAAGGAATGGATTTGGTAGATATCCTACTAAATTCCACTTTAACGGAGGCACTGAAATAACTGATTTATTAACTACTTGGTTAGCTAAAAGGGGTATTAAATTTAGTACTTCTGCCCCCTATATCCACGAGCAGAACGGCTTAGTAGAACGATCAGTTAGAGTTATACTAGACCGTATAAGGTATACTATTCTTAGTAGCGCTTTACCCCAGTATTTATAGTGCTTTATACTGGAGACTATAGTGGAATTAGTTAATAGTACAGCTATAACTAATAAGGAAACCACTCCTTTCCAGGCGCTATTTAACGAGCTAGAGCCTGGTATTCCACATATACCTAACCTAGAGCACTATAGGGCTATAGGCGCTAGAGGAGAGGCTATTATACCTCTAGAAAAACGGTCTAAATCGTTAAAATTTACCTCTAGAACGGAAGAGTGTAAATTACTAGCGGTATTAGGTTCTAAGACCTACCTAGTATATATACCGTCTAGAAGAGCAGTACTTAAAACCTCTACTATTAAATTTATAAAGGATAATACAGTACTTAGTCAGCCTACTAATAATATAGCTTTAGAGGGGGAATTAGTAGACCTAGACCTAGATTTAGAGAGGGCTGTCAGCCCGGACCCTTCTAATCTTAATACTGAAAAGCCTATTAGTATAGAAATAGGACCTAGTAAGCTAGAACCCTACGAATCTTCTTCCGATAGTAAATCAGATAAACCCTCACCGGATAAGCCTATAAATCCGGTTATAGTAGAGTCTACTAGGCCTACTATATCTATTAGAAAGCCTGAATTACCAGAGGCGTTTCCCCAAACTATAGAGCCTATTTTTGTACCTAAGCCTATAGAAGTTATAGCGCCTAATCAGCCTATAACGAACGAACCTCTTAATAATAGTGATCTTATTTCAGAGGGGGATAAAATGCAGCTCGATTACTATAAGCTTTTAGCTAAGACTAGTAGCTATATACTGTCTTTTGTCTATAAGGCTCGAAAAAGGGTAATATCTAAGGATAGTACGTCTACTACTTATAAGCAAGTCTTAAAACTACCTAGAGATGAGCGTAGTAAGTGGTTAGAGGCTATTACTAAGGAATTTATCCAGTTATTAGAGCTAGGGGTTTTTAAATTCCTACCTAGGAGTCTATTACCTTCTAACTGTAAGCTTATTACCTGTCGAAACGTTCTTAAGGTTAAAAAGGACGCTAAAAACAGGCCTATTAAGTATAAATCTCGGTTAGTAGCTAGGGGCTTTATACAGGTAGAAGGCCTAGATTACACTGTAACCTACGCCTCTACTAGTATACTACCTACTTGGCGTATACTTCTAGCTATAGGTGCTATTCTAGACTGGGAAATAGAACAAGCTGACTTTATAGGGGTATTTCTTAATAGCGCTCTTAGAGAAGAAATATATATGGAAATCCCTAAAGGACTATTAGACCTAGTAGCTTCTAATAAGGCTATTTATAAGCTTTTACTGAAATACGGCTATAATCCTTCTACTCCTAATATTATTAAACTATCTAAAGCGTTATACAGTCTAAAACAAAGCCCTAGAGAGTAGCAAGATAAGCTTAAAATCTTACTTAAGAGCCTAGGCTATCTCCCTCTTATTTCAGATCTAGGGGTCTTCTATAATGCTAAAACCTGTTACTTTATCGTTACCTATATAGATGACTGTCTATTTATAGGGCCTGATATAGGCTATATAACTGATTTAAAGAAACGGCTTAATAAGGTCTACGCTATAGAAGACTTAGGGCCTGCCGCCTATTTCCTAGGCGTGCAAATTATAAGGGATAGACCTAATAGGCGCCTGTAGCTTAACCAGTCATAGTATATAGAAGAGGCGGTTAGCCGCTTTAACTTAGCCGATTCTAAGCCTATATCTATTCCCTTACAGCCGGGGCTAGTAAGTCAACTTCAACTAGAGGAAGATATTACTAGCCACCTCTGTAATTCTACGGAAATTAAGCTTTATTAAAGCCTAGTAGGAACAGCTATATATATAATGCTCCTTACTAGGGTAGATATTAGCTTTACCGTACAGTAGCTCTCTAGGTCTTTAAATAGACCTACAAAATCACACTTAAACGCTGCTAAAAATCTTTTTAAGTATCTTAACAGTACTAAAGACTATAGCATCTGTTTTAGCTATAACGGAAATACAGTAGCTGATCTAGGGCCTAAGCTTAGTAATAGTAGTAATACAACTACTAAGCTTAGCAGAGACTTTCACTCTAAGGAAGGGCCTAGGCCCCTAACTACTACCTCTACTACTATAGTAGATTCTAGAAATAGTAAAGGTAGTAGCCGGACTTCTATAATTAATAGTAGTCTAGTCCCTATAGGCTTTAGTGATTCTGATTTTGCAGGGGATAAGGCTACTAGTAAATCCACCTACGGCTATCTATATAAGTTAGCCGGTAGGCCTATTAGCTAGAAAACGAAAAGAGCTACTACTATTGCTCTCTCTACCCTGGAAGCTGAAACTGATGGACTTACAGAGGCTATACGCAAAGTACAGTGGATTATAGGGCTATTTTCTGAACTTCACAGACCTATAGACTACCCTATTACTCTCTATAGAGATAATCAGGGCTCTATAACAGTGGCTAATAACCCAGCGCTATACGCTAGAACTAAGCATACCCTGCTGAAATTCTGGTACGTTAGAGAGCAGGTTAAGGCTAAAATAGTTACTATTATATATCTTAATACTAAGTGTATGCCGGCTAACGGACTTACTAAAGCCCTACCAGTTAGTGGCTTTCAGTCTTTTATTAGGCTTTTAGGCCTACAACCTAAGGGAGCTTTTTACTAAGCTACCCTCTACCCCTATATATATATATTCTATACTATATATATAGAAGGCCTGGCTTAGCCTGATTAGCTTATAAGACTAGTCAATAGTACCGGCTACTTTACAGCCCTCTGGAATCACCTAATTCCTCTATATAGCCTTAAAAGGCTTATAAGGTCCTAGCTACTGTAGTACAGTTCTATAGGCGCCCTTATGCTAGCATCAGCTCCCTGCGGCGTTAGGGAGGCCTATATTACTCTAGCTACGTCTAGAAGTACTCTAGTATATAGTATAGCTATATTTGGAAAATATAGGCTCCAGCTATTACTAGTAGTATACTTTCCTTTAGAGGGGGATTCTCTATGTGACTACCTGTTATTTCCTTACTAGAACTGGCTAAAAGAACGGAGTAAAAAAGGGCATAAAATTTAAAACCGTGCTAAAAATTGTTTTCTCTATAAGAGGATAAAGGCGTTTATAAGCCCTTTACTCCTTCTATACTCTAGTACGTCTATTAGTCGCTAGGGTATAGAATATTTAGATATTCTATATTACTATAAGCTTTAAAGCTATAGTACCTATACCTTTATAGGTTATAGGTTTGATTTCAACATCATATATATTCTTACTTCTTTCTATATATAATAGGGGTTTATCCTATATATATATAAGGGCCTAACCCCTTTGTCTAACGGAATAGTTTTGCTCTTACGTTCTTATTTCTTAGGATTCTTCTATTCTTTACCTATATTTAGCTTTCTAAGGCTTATAAAGGAACAGAAGAATAGAGGGGGTGTTAAACGTACAAAATAAGCTATAGCGCTCTAACGGTTATAGCTTAGGCAAAACGGATTTCAGTTCTCGAACTACTAGATATATAGCTATATTCTAAGGGTGGACCCACTTTTGTAGATACCGCTGACTAAGCTATATACTCCACTATATAGCCTAGAAATAGCTTTAAAAGGCTTTTCTATTTTTAGATTTATGCCCCACTTTTGTGGAGACAGCCTCCTTAGGCTGTATAAGCGCTAGAAATAGCCTTAAAAGGCTCTTCTACTAGGTCACCTACCTACCCTGTACCTACCCTGCACCGCAGGAGCGAAAACAGAACTTACAGGAAAAGTCGTGCGGCTTACCCTGCACCTTAGGTGGCCGTGAGTCGATTATTTAAAATCGCCAGCTTATTTGGTTTTTCGGGAAGTGGCCATGCACCTACTAAGGCGCTCCTGCCGTGTGGAGGGCAGGAACGGTGCCGGAGGGTATATGTAGGGAAGGAAATTGCGAAGCCTTACCTACTGGACTAGAAATCAAATTATACGTTACCTACAACTATAAGCCTTATAGGCCTATAAGACCCACTGAAAGCCGTGATATATAAGCTTAAAGCCCCTATAATATAGCGCTATAGCCTATAACTATACCGTTATATAAGGACTTTTATAGAGGGAATACAGTAAAGGGCCCTACTTTACTATATTAGCACATACCTAGGAAGTGCTATTTAGGCCATATCAACGCTGTTGCTGCCCCTACGTACCCTATACGACTACTACTAGTAGGCTATAGTGGTTACAGATCCTTATATAGGATTACCCATTCCAATAAATCTAACACTTATAGCGACTCTAATCAAGCTGTTCTTTCAATGCTTCTACCTGATAGCTTATCTAGTGGCCCTAGGGCTGCTATATCGTGGATTCAAATACCTTCTAAAGCCTTTAAGCTGCTTGTTAGGCAGTATAGCCGACCTATAGAGTCTAAAAAGGAGGATGTCTATAACGAATTCCACGCCCTTACCTTTAGTACCTATAAAAAAGGCTTATTAGCTTTTAACGCTAAATTTAACGGCTATCTTGCTAAGCTTACCATAGCTAAAATAGATATAGATCCCTCTTGAATACCAAATCAGTATTTTAAGGCTCTAGAATCTAAGTTTCCTAGCTGGGTATTACGCTAAAAGAGCTCTATAAGACAGGCTAGAATGCTAGGTCTTATAGCCTCTAGCCTTAATATAGAATATCTAATGGCTGATATTTTAGAAGAATCTAGGAACCCGGCTATAGAGGCGTATAGAGCAGCTTATATAGCTAATAGCTCTAATTCAACCCCTAATTCAAATTCTAACCCTAGTAAAAAGAGTAAAAATAAGAAAAAGGGTAAGAAGAAGGCTAGTTATAATGTTAAAGGGCAGAATTATAGTGCTAAAAATGCCGAACAGGCCTCCTTTATACTAGGGTCTTATAACCTAGCTATAGAAGAAGAAGAAGAGGAATCCCACTCTAGTTCCAATTCTAGTTCTTCTAGCGATTCTAATACCTAATTAGCACAGCTATTAGCGTTAAAAGGGTATAAGAAGCGTAAGGACTTCAAAGGAAAAGGCCTAAAAACCTCTTCTAATAAGGCAAAATATAAAGATAATAAGCCTAGAAGACGCCCTAGAGACCCCGCTCTTTATAATAGTTAGCTATACGATACGGGATCTACAGACCATATCAGTAATAGTAAAGAGCGGTTTACTACCTTTACGCCTAACACAGGCCAGTTACGCCCTATTAACACTGGAAATGGCCCTGTAAGCCCGGCTAGTATAGGCTCCATTACACTAGAAGTATTATCTAGAAAGGCCCCCCCTATCTATACTAAATTAGTATTAGATAACGTTTTATACCTACCTAATATTAATATAAATATTGTTAGCGGGGTTAGGCACTATGATTTGGGAGGTTGCCTTATAAAGGAAACCCTTTAAAGGGGTGATAGACGCTGTATAGCTGTACTAGACTTTAAGAAATCAGGATTTTTTCTTAACGTTAAAGGCAGCTCTAAGCCTATATTATATGCAAATTTTGCTTTTCCTTTAGGCCTTTCTAGTTATACTACTAAAAGTATAGAGCCGCAGTGTAATAAGATAGTGGTGGAAATTCCTTCTAATTCTATTAGAAAGGAAGACTATAGACCTATTATAGAGGATGCTATAGTATCCGAAGCTATAGAGCCTAATAAGCGCTATAAGCTAAGGAATTCTCCGGCTAAGGGTACTACTTTAGAAGGTATAGGACCTTCTTTAAGGAGGAAAAGGCCCTGTAGGCCTGTAGAGCCCTGAGCCACTGCCTAGGCCCCCTATCAAAGTCCCTGTAAGACTAGGGAGCCTGAGCCTTTAACTGGTACTAGAGACCTGCCCTGTGTGCTAAGAGAGCCAGTTATAGAGGGGAATAAAGTAGAAAAGGCTATATCTAGCCCTAGTTTAAAGGAGCCTAATATAGGTCATCGAGATTACTATAATCTACTGAATTGAGCTAAATTGTAGCACGTTAGGCTAGGCCATATAGGCCTGCGTCTTTTGAAAAAGACCTCTAGTATTACTAGAGGGCTGCCTAATTTTGATAAAATAAAGGAAGCTGATTTTCACTGCTCTAGCTATGATCGAGGTAAAGTAGTAAGAAGGTTTAGTAAGGCTTTAATACCTGACCTACCTAGGGTCTTAGACTCAATAGAGGGCGATACTGTTAAAATGAGGCCTAGGCCTTATAACAGAAACCCTATAGTCTTACTTCTAGTTAACCGTAAAAGTAGGTATAGGTGGGTTTTTAACCTACCTAATAAATCAGGCCCTATAGTAGCTAACGCTATTAAGGGCTTTTTTAGTGGCCTAAGGAATGGTTTTGGGAAATATCCTACTAAATTCCACTTTGACGGAGGCACTAAAATAACTGATTTATTAGCTACTTGGTTAGCTAAAAGAGGTATTAAATTTAGCACTTCTGCCCCCTATATCCACGAGTAGAACGGCTTAGTAGAACGATCAGTTAGAGTTATACTAGACTATGTAAGGTGTACTATTCTTAGTAGCGCTTTACCCTAGTATTTATAATGCTTTATACTAGAGGCTATAGTGGAATTGGTTAATAGTATAGCCATAACTAATAAGGAAACCACTCCTTTCCAGGCGCTATTTAACGAGCTAGAGCCTGGTATTCCACATATACCTAACCTAGAGCGCTATAGGGCTATAGGCGCTAGAGTACAGGCTATTATACCTCTAGAAAAACGGTCTAAATCGTTAAGATTTACCTCTAGAACGGAAGAGTGTAAATTACTAGCGGTATTGGGTTCTTAGACCTACCTAGTATTTATACTGTCTAGAAGGGCAGTACTTAAAACCTCTACTGTTAAGTTTATAGGGGATAATATAGTACTAAGTTAGCCTACTAATAATACGGCTTTAGAGGGGGAATTAGTACACCTAGACCTAGATTTAGAGGGGGCTATCAGCCCGGACCCTTCTAATCTTAATACTGAAAAGCCTATTAGTATAGAAATAGGACCTAGTAAGCTAGAACCCTACGAATATTCTTCTAATAGTGAATCAGATGAACCCTTACTAGAAAGGCCTATAAATCCGGTTATAGTAGAGTCTACTAGGCCTACTATATCTTCTAGAAAGCCTGAATTACCAGAGGCGTTTCCCTAAACTATAGAGCCTATTTTTGCACCTAAGCCTATAGAAGTTATAGCGCCTAATTGGCCTATAACGAACGAACCTCTTGATAATAGTGATCTTATTTTAAAGGGGGATAAAATGCAGCTCGATTACTATAAGCTTTGAGCTAAGACTAGTAGCTATATACTATCTTTGACCGACACCTAAAAACGAAAAACGAGTTTTTGGTCAAAACTACACCAAATCGCGTGCAACCATATCCATTCGAACCGTCCGATTAAGGACATAACGCCCGCCAATTTTCGCTATAGCGCTGTCGGTTGTGCGACAGCCCTAGGCGTGCGAAAATGCAGAAAATAGCAAGCCTAGCTGCCCTTTTGTAACTGCAATTTCCTTACGTATAGGCTAATGCAGCTCTATGCCCTAGCAACCCTGCCCTATCTATAGCTAACGATAATAATAACAATCCCCTAAGCCAGCCCCTAAGTACAGACTACTAACCCCTAAGTATAGACTACCTAAACGATAATATAGAAATAGAAGACCGCTAAACTACTACTACTACCTCTACTACTGCTAAGGAGACCGCTATAGGTGCTATAACTAAAGTATCTATAGTACCTAGCTCTAGCGCCCCTTCTACTATTAACGCCCCTATAATTAGCGCCCCCCCCTTAACCAACATCTTTGCCCCTTTCCTTAGGGGCCTAAACGGCAGTTAGTATACCCTAGCCCTAGCCCCTTCTAGCCAGAAAACCTTGAAAAAGCTAGGGAAAAAATCGGAGAAAAATACAGGGAAAGAAGGAAGCAATAACAATGCTACTAAGGCCGACTATATCGCCCTAGTAACTAAGAAAACCGCCTAGGCTGCCCTTAGCCCCTCTAAGCTTACCCTTATACTCTCTAGCCTCCTAGACTGGATAATCAGCCTAGCTAAGGATAGTACTAACTTCTATAGTATAGTAGAGGCAACTACTAAAGCTAGGTAAATTGCCCTTATAGCCCTGCTCTAAGACCCGCTTAAAGAAGCCCTAGCTATAACAGTAGTAGCTCTAGTACCCTAGAACCGCCCTACTACCTAAGCAACGCCTAAGCTATAGCATTAGCAACACCTTTAACAGCCTAGCTACTACTAGTAGCAACAATAGTAGCAACAGTAGCAACAGCCTAGCCACTCCTAGCCTATAGCCCCTACCTAGGCTAATATAGCCAGTAAGCTAACAGTTAGTAAGGTAACCAGGCCTAGCCTAGAGCGCTAGGTGCTTATCCGACTAGGCTTAGCCTAATAACAGGTACTTGCTAAATCTGCCCTAGAGGTAGTATAGGCTATATAACAGACCTCTAGCCTAGCAGTTTAGAGGGTTCGGACGCTCTCTAGCAGTAACCTCCTTCTAGTTATAGAGAACATAGAGATAAAGAAGAGCCTGGAGAGTAATACTGCCTGGATTATAAGGGCCTTTAGCAAGAAGGCCTCCCTATATATAACAACCTAGGTAGTAGTAGTTAAGGGCCTTATAGTCTATAACTGGGTTATAGAAGAAGGCCTACTAGAAGAAGCTAAAAAGTAATACCCTATAGCAGTTAGGGCAAAGGTCTAGCACCCTTAAGGGCCAGAACGGACCAGGGTTAAGGTACTAATAGCCTTTACCTC
Source organism: Phyllachora maydis (assembly GCA_029339225.1). NCBI lineage: Eukaryota > Fungi > Ascomycota > Sordariomycetes > Phyllachorales > Phyllachoraceae > Phyllachora > Phyllachora maydis. The sequence goes on from JAQQPM010000003.1 coordinate 269,418, forward strand.
CCTAGAGGCAGCCTAGAAGGCCTATAAGGAGGGGGTCTTCTAGAGCTGCTAAGCCCTAGAAGCAGAGCCCTAGATCGACAAAGCTAAGCCTATCCAGTACCTAAGGTGCTGGATATAGGGCTATAGGGCTAAGGTATACCGGAGTAAAGAAGAGATCTGCTATAACTATAGCGCTAATAGCTATACTATACCAGAAGTCCCTACCTGCTCTAGGGTACCCTGCTGCCGTAACTGCTACTAAGCTTACTATACCCGCTTAGAGGCCTGCCCCTACCTAAAAGAGGCATAGGCATAGGCTAAGAGATACCTATATTCTAGGCCTAAGGCCTTTAACATTGACCAACTACCTCTATACTAGCACTAACAGTAATAGTAATAACAATAACAATAGTAGTAATACCCCCCTTAGCAGGCCCTATTATAAAAGGAGGGGGAGGAAGGCTATACTATAGTCTTAGGGAAGAGACAGAGGGGCCGACCAACAGTATTAAGAGGGTTAACCCCTAACCAGAGTATAATCACCGCCTACTTTAGCCACCTAAGCGGCTAAACCCCCCCTTCTTCTACGCTAACTATAAGCCCTAAAGGGGCTACTAGACCTACTAGAACCCTAGAGCCTATAGGAGCCCCTAGACCCCTAGATGCTAGACCTAGACTAGACCTAGATACCGGACTAGCTAACGCTACTACTACTATACAATAACTATAGCCAACTATATAGCTAGAGGAGATGGAAATATAAAGGTATGCCTCTAGAACGTATAGGGCTCGAAGGAGGTATAGAAAGTACTACTTTCTATAGCAAAAGAGGAAATACTTGCTATATAAGAGCCCTGGATTAATAGGCAGGTATAGCACTCTACCTACTACCCTAGATCAGCCCCCTACTACCTTATTTTCACCCCTAACAGACGGGCCTCACTTTATATCTATAAATCACTCCTGCTAGTAATATGGACTTACAGCTCTAGCCTAGACTGGGCTAGGGCTACTATATAGACTAAGAACAGCCCCTTTATAGTCTAGTCCTTATATAACAACCCCTAACCCTAGACTGGCTTAACCCCCTTTATAGAAAAAATAAGGGGGAAGATCAATACCTACCTAGGCCTTTACCTTCTAGCTAGGGACTTTAACCTTTACCACCCCCTTTAGGACCAATATAACCGCTTTAGCCCTAGGTTAGAAGACCTACTACTATTAATAGCAGAGTAGGGGCTTACCCTCTATACCCCCTACGGCACTATAACTAGGGCGCTATAGGGGAGCTAAGCAGGTAGGGCCTCTACTATTAACCACTTCTAGCTTAGCAGCAGCCTTACCTACTCCTATACTAGCTTAGATATACGCTTATGCTTAGACTACTACCCCTAGGTACTAGATATCGACTAAGAGACTATAGAAACCCTACTACTACCCCTCTAATTCCAGTAGAAAAAGATAGATAAAGAGGGGGTAGTAAGAGAGGCTAGCTCCCTAATATACAATATAGGGGGCTATAGATATCTATTACGCCTCTCTAACCTAGCCGGGCTCTAGGAGGCCTATAAGCGACTATTAGAGGAACTCCAGTGTATTACTAGGGCTATAACCCCTAAAGGAGCCTTAGTAACTACTAGAAAGAAGAGTACCCCCTAGTAGAACAACGAAATCTACCAGGTAGTCCAGGAGAGAAAAAGGGCAGAAAGACAGCTCTAACGCTCCCTTAGTAACCAGGCCCTCCTTACCGCCTATAAGTCAGCCCAGAGGAAGTAAATAAAGACTATAAAAGAGAATAAGAGAAAGACCTAGAAGGCCTTTCTACAAGAGGCTAGAGAAAAGCTAGAAAAGCTTTAGCAACTAGAAAGATAGGCTAGGCTATAAAGCACTACCGCCCTACCCCCTCCTAAGCTACTAACTCTCGGACAAGCTAGTACCTTCTAGGAGAAGGTAAAGGCCCTTTTAGTACGCTTCTTCCCCCCCTCCCCCCAAGAGGATAGCCTAAAGGAACCCCTAATAGGCCCAAGGCTACTAGTTACCTAGACAGTTAGGCTAAACAATATAAAAGAGGCTATTAAAACAACAAAACCCTAGAAAGCACTAGGACCTAATAAACTCCCTATAGGCTTTCTCAAGGCCTATAGCAACCCCTTATATAAGGCCCTTACTATACTAGCCTTAAAATCCTTCCTCTATAGCTTCTATCTATAGGAATATAAGGAAGCGGTTACTATCGTCCTCTCTAAACCAGGAAAACAGCTAGACGCCTATAATACCCCTAGAGGCTACCGCCCTATAGCCCTACTTAACTGTATTAGCAAGGTCCTAGAGAAAGTTATAGGGACTAAGATAAGGGACATAGCCGAGGCTTTTAAGCTAATTCCAGCAATGTAATAGGGCTACTACTGCTATAAATCCACCGAATCGGCTATACACCTCCTTATAGCTTAGATCTAGGAGGTATAGAAGTATAAAGCCGGGGCCTCCCTCCTATAGCTAGACCTATCAGGGTATTTCGACAGCATCCCTTATAGCAGACTTCTAGCTATACTAGACTAGCTAGGGCTACCTACCTGGCTACTATCCTAGCTAAAGGAATTCCTCTCCTCTAGGACTACTAGCCTCCTGTTTAACAGCCAAAAAAGCCAGCAAATCCCAGTACCAACAGGAGTACCCTAAGGCTTACCACTTTCACCAATCCTCTTAGTCCTATACCTCTACCCCCTATATAAAAGGCTAGAGAGAAAATACCCTACTATCTCTACTATAGGCTATACAGATAATACCAACCTACTAGCCTTCGGCAGGGAGGCTACAACAACGGTTAGATAGCTAGAAGAGGCCTAGAGAGAGTGTCTAGACTAGGTAACAACCGCTAGAGTTACCTTCTTAGTAGCAAAGAGCAAGCTTATACACTTCCCCCCGAGAAGAAGGCCCTAGACTAACCTTATTAACCTAGGACTAATAGGAGACTCCCCCCCCTTATAACCAGCTATAGAGGCCTGTTTTCTAAGGGTCTAGCTAGACCCTAAGCTTACCTAAAAGGCTTACGCTAGCACCCTATAGCAGAAGCTAAAAACACAGTCCCTTACTATTACTAAGCTAGCTAGAAAGACCTAGGGACCTGGAATCAAAAAGACTAGGCTCCTATATACAGTAGTAATAAGGCTAGTCCTAGCCTACATAGCCTCGGCCTAGCACACCCCTATACCTATAACACTAAATAGGCCATAGGGTATAACCAGAGGCCTACTAGTAGCCGAAAACAAGGCCCTAAGGAGGGTTATAGGGGCTTATAAAAGGACACCGATCCGAAGCCTCTACTATAAGGCTAACATCCCCCCCCTGAACCTCTACCTTAACGCCCTCTCCTTCTCCAGCTAAGCTAAGATAAACAGGGCTATAGGGAAAGAGGTGGCTAAGCAGAAGGAAGCCCTACGCCTTACCCTTAGAAATAGAACCCCAAGGACCAGCCTCCCCCTAAAAGGGCATACAAAGCAAGAAAGAAAAAAGGAGGCAACAGCCCAGTAGTACCACCAACAGCTAAGGAAAGCTATTAACGAGGAACCCCTCTATACTACCTAGAAGGATCGCTATCTATAGGAGGCTAGGGCCTCTGGTTATAACCCCTATATAGAGAGCCTCTCAGAGAAATCAGCTAAGGCTACCTTTTAAGAGGAGAACCTAGCTAAGGCCTTTAAGAAGGCCTTCCAAAGACGCCACTATAACCTCTCTAAGGCTAAGAGCTCGCTGCTAATACAGGCCTATATAGGGAAGATAGGCCTAAGAGGATTCCTATATACCTGTAAGGTGCCTAGGGTTAATAACCCCCTTTACCGCTGCTACCTAGCTATAAAGGATATCCGACATATATTTGACGGTTGCCCGGCCTACCCTTTAGCCTCCTTTAAGGAGAGGGAAAGAAAGGATATACACAGCTTTCTCTACAGACTTGAAAAAGGGGGCGGCGGCGCTATACGCCCCCTAGTTCGCCACATTGCTACTAGACTGCCAGAATACTCTGTTGCTTAGAGGCTAGGAGCGGTCTAGCCCATACCCCTTTAGGCAGTATGTTTTCATACTCCTAAAGGGGCGGTATCTACTCTGGTAAAGATTGGCCTACCCCCTATCACACCCCCCCTTTTTTCCTATATACGGTTATAGGTTTTTCACCCGTTATACGGTTTTCCTATAGCACTAGTTCAGCCTACCTAGATATCCCCTACGGGGATCAGATAGCGTAATAGAATCTATCTATATACTATCTTTTGTCCATAAGGCTCGAAAAAGGGTAATATCTAAGGATAGTACGCCTACTACTTATAAGCAAGTCTTAAAACTACCTAGAGATAAGCGTAGTAAGTAGTTAGAGGCTATTACCAAGGAATTTATCTCGTTATTAGAGCTAGGGGTTTTTAAATTCCTACCTAGGAGTCTATTACCTTCTAACCGTAAGCTTATTACCTGTCGAAACGTTCTTAAGGTTAAAAAGGACGCTAAAAACAGGCCTATTAAGTATAAATCTCGGTTAGTAGCTAGGGGCTTTATGCAGGTAGAGGGCCTAGATTACACTGTAACCTATGCCTCTACTAGTATACCACCTACTTAGCGTATACTTCTAGCTATAGGTGCTGTTCTAGACTGGGAAATAGAACAAGCTGACTTTATAGGGGCATTTCTTAATAGCGCTCTTAGGGAAGAAATATATATGGAAATCCCTAAAGGACTATTAGACCTAGCGGCTTCTAATAAGGCTATTTATAAGCTTTTACTGAAATACGGCTATAATCCTTCTACTCCTAATATTATTAAACTATCTAAAGCGTTATACAGTCTGAAACAAAGCCCTAGAGAGTGGCAAGATAAGCTTAAAATCTTACTCAAGAGCCTAGGCTATCTCCCTCTTATTTCAGATCCAGGGGTCTTCTATAATAGATAGAATCTATTACTCCTATAGAGTCTATCTAGAGACTATGAGGGGCTGCTAGCTTACACTTATGCTAGAGGAAAACCGGTAAACGGAAGAAAAACCTCTAACGAGCTTAATAAGGCGGGCAAACTAACAAGAGGAAAAAAGCAGTACTAAAGAAAACAAAGCAAGGGGAGGCCGTCTAGAAGGCTACTAAGGAAATAGTACCTATTCCTCTACCTGTCGCCCGTAGGTACCTCTCTATATCTTAACCTTTTAGTTTGTTGATTATAGGGGGTCGGGGTAGGGGAATAAGAAAGGGGTCTTATTAGTAAAAAGGGGTAAGGCAAGGCTAGGCTTAAAGCTTAAAAGCTTATAAGCCTAGGCCTATAGCCTTCCCCTTTACCTTGGTATAGTAGTAAGATACTAGCTATAGGGAAGAAAGAAAAGACAGTCTAAAGAGAGAGAGGGGAAGCAGTCTAAGGAAGGAAAGAAGGTAGAAAAAGAGACTAAAGTATATCTATATCCTCTTCCTCTATAAAGCCTCTTGCCGGCTCTAGGGAGGAGGGTATAGAACCGGTAGCTATAGTACCGGTAGCTGCTAGATCGGTAGTAGTAAAGGTAGAAGCAGGGATTTTGCTAAAAGCCTCCCTTATAGTTCGCTAGGAAAGGGAGGCTATAGCGGTAGTAGCGGTTATTATAGGGGGGCGGCTATAGCAGCGTTTTCCAGCTACTACCGTATAGCTTTCTTCCCCTTCTAGCCGGTCTTTTGTTGATATTGCCGGCTTAAGAGGGCCAGGGAGGTCGAAGTTAATAGGTCTGTTTTGTAGGCTGGATTTTGCCTAAGCCTTATACTTCTTTCTTTTAGGGCATTCTTCTGCCCTAGCGTGGTGGTTGCTATGGTAGTTCCGGCAGTGCTAAGCCTTAGTATAGGCTGCCTTGTTGGTATACTTCTTCTTTTCTTAGCCGCAGTTGTAGCAGAGGGTAGGGGAGTGGCAGTATTTGGCTTTATGCCCTTATTGCTAGCAGTTAAAGCACTATAAGGCCCTAGCCTTATCGATATAGGGCTCTGCTTTTAGGGCCCTATAGGCCTAGAAGATTCCGTCTTGATAGGCCTAGTAGGCCTCTTACTAGCTAGAGAAGGCGATAAGAGCTAAGACTCTTATTCTTTTGATCTAAAGGGGGTACTAGACCTTAGCCCTTAAGGCCGAAGGATATACTTCTTTTGCTGCTATTAGAAGGCTAGCTTCCGTTACCTGGTCAGCTATTGTAAGCCCTTTAACAGCAACAGCCTAGGTAGTAGTATAGATCGAGGCTTCTAGTGATAAAGAGGCTAGCCAGGCTATGTTTTCTTCCAAGGCTTTTTTGATTTTTTATCCTTTAGTAACTAGTATAAGGTTACTACTTAGTAGGGTCCTTACCCCCTTAATGGAGTGCCCTATAGCCTTCTATACTGCCTATGCGATTTCCAGGGCTGATTTTTAGCCGAGGGAGGAAGAGGCTAATCCTAGCTATATAAGGACCTGTTTTTCTAAGCCTAGCTTAGTAGGCTTTACCCTAGCTACTGCTATAGCAGCCTAGGTACGGCGGGTTGGCTCTAATTCGACGGCAGGGGGTTGTTGCTGCTGCTACTGTTATTGTTGCTATTATTGTTACTATTATTGCTGTTATTATTGCTGTTGTTGTTGCTTCTTCTGCCTTAGGGCCTAGGTAACGAACAAGGGAAATATCAGGGCTTTTTTCTCCTCCTTTTTCAAGATCTATGTTAAGGCTAGCTTTCTAGCTAGCCCGGTATATTCGACGATCTCCTTAAAGGCTAGGTTATTAACTGAAAGACTGACTATCTGGTCTATAAGACTAGAGAAGGTAAGGGCAAGGGTTGTAGGTAGTAGGGCTTTTTCTTTTTCTTTCCCCTTTTAAGAGGGGGTAGGGGCGGCGGTAGCGGTAGTGGCGTGTTGACTGCTGGAAAGCCCTTTAAAAGGGCTATTGAACGATATATCGCTTAACCTAGTAGCGGTTATAGTAGTAGCAGGGTTAGCGGCGGAAGTGGTGGTAGTAGTAGTGGCAGTAGCGGTAGTAAGGTGGGTCAAGAAGCTATAGCTTAAGCACTTAGAGGCTTTGTTAATAGCCCCTAGGGGGCTAGGGGCGGCAGGGTTTAGGTTGGCAGGGTTCGGGTTAGTAGGGTTCGGGTTAGAGGGGTTAGTATAGTCAGGGCTAGGGCATATAACTGTAGGGCCTATATACCTGCCCCGCTATAGCTGCAGATTTCTGGCTACGGTCGACTATATCGTATAGTTAGAATCCGACTATAGCGCTGTCGAACGAGCGACTGCGCTGCAGCCAAATTTGGCGTGTGTTGAGTCCTCAATTGGACAAGTGGATTGCAAAAGAGTGCAGTCGATTTGGAGCGGTCCTGACCAAGAACGCGTTTTCGGATGTGTGATGTCGGTTCGCCGGGTCTTCTATAATGCTAAAACCTGCCACTTTATCATTACCTATATAGATAACTGTCTATTTATAGGGCCTGATATAGGCTATATAACTGATTTAAAGAAACGGCTTAATAAGGTCTACGCTATAGAAGACTTAGGGCCTGCCGCCTATTTTCTAGGCGTGCAAATTATAAGGGATAGACCTAATAGGCGCCTGTGGCTTAACGAGTTACAGTATATAGAAGAGGCGGTTAGCCGCTTTAACTTAGCCGATTCTAAGCCTATATCTATTCCCTTACAGCCGGGGCTAGTAAGTCAACTTCGACTAGAGGAAGATATTGCTAGCCACCTCTGTAATTCTACGGAAATTAAGCTCTATCAAAGCCTAGTAGGAACAGCTATGTATATAATGCTCCTTACTAAGGTAGATATTAGCTTTACTGTACAGTGGCTCTCTAGGTCTTTAAATAGACCTACAAAATCACACTTTAACGCTGCTAAAAATCTTTTTAAGTATCTTAATAGTACTAAAGACTATAGCATCTGTTTTAGCTATAACGGAAATACAGTAGCTGATTGAGGGCCTAAGCTTAGTAATAGTAGTAATACAACTACTAAGCTTAGTAGAGACTTTCATTCTAAGGAAGGGCCTAGGCCCCTAACTGCTACCTCTACTACTATAGTAAATTCTATAAATGGTAAAGGTAGTAGCCGGACTTCTATAATTAATAGTAGTCTAGTCCCTATAGGCTTTAGTGATTCTGATTTTGCAGGGGATAAGGCTACTAGTAAATCTACTTACGGTTATCTATATAAGTTAGCCGGGGAGAAGAACCGACACCTAAAAACGAAAAACGAGTTTTTGGTCAAAACTACACCAAATCGCGTGCAACCACATCCATTCGAACCATCCAATTGCGGATATAACGCCCGCCAATTTTCGCTATAGCGCTGTTGGTTGCGCGACAGCCCTAGGCGTGCAAAAATACAGAAAATGGCAAGCCTAGCTGCCCTCTTGCAACTGTAATTTCCTTATATACGGACTACTAATACAGTTCTATACCCTGGTAACCCTGCCCTATCTATAGCTAATAATAATAATAATAACCCTCTAAGCTAGCCTCTAAGTATAGACTACCAACCTCTGGGCATAGACTACCTAAACGATAATATAGAAATAGAAGACTGCTAAACTACTACCTCTACTATTACTAAGGAGACTGCTATAGGCGCTATAACTATAGCACCTATAGTACCTAGCTCTAGCGGCCCTCTTACTATCAACGCCCTTACGATTAGCACCCCCCCCTTAACCAACGTCTTTGCCCCTTTCCTTAGGGGCCTAAACAGCAGCTAGCACGCCCTAACCCTAGCCCCTTCTAGCTAGAAGACCTTAAAATAGCTAGGGAAAAAATCGGAGAAAAATACAGGGAAAGAAGGAAGTAACAATAGTGCTGCTAAAGCCGACCATATTACCCTAGTAACTAAGAAAACTACCTAGGCCGCCCTTAGCCCCCCTAAGCTCGTCCTTATACTCTTTAGCCTCCTTGACTAGATAATTAGCCTAGCTAAGGACAGTACTAACTTCTATAGTATAGTAGAAGCAACTACTAAAGCTAGGCAAATTGCCCTTATAGCCCTGCTCTAGAACCCGCCTAAAGGAGCCCTAGCTATAATAGCAGCAGTCCTAGTACTCTAAAACCGCCCTACTACCCTAGTAACGCCTAAGCCATAGTACTAGCAACACCCTTAGCAGCCTAGCTACTACTAGTAATAATAGTAGTAATAGCAGTAATAGCCTAGCTACTCCTAGCCTATAGCCCTAACCTAGGCTAATATAGCTAGTAAGCTAATAGCTAGTAAGGCAACTAGGCCTAGCCTAGAGCGCTAGGTACTTATCCGACTAGGCTTAGCCTAGCAATAGGTACTTGCTAAATCTGCCCTAGAGGTAGTATAGGCTATCTAACAGGCTTCTAGCCTAGTAGTTTAAAGGGTTTGGATGCTTTCTAGCGGTAACCTCCTTCTAGTTATAGAGAATATAGAGATAAAGAAGAGCCTAGAGAGTAATACTACTTGGATTACAAGGGCCTTTAGCAAGAAGGCCTCCCTATATACTATAACCTAGGTAGTAGCGGTTAAGGGCCTTATAGTCTATAACTAGGTTATAGAGGAAGGCCTACTAGAAGAAGCTAAGAAGCAATACCCTATAGCAGTTAGGGCAAAAGTCTAGCACCCTTAAGGGCTAGAACGGACTAGGGTTAAGGTACTAATAGCCTTTACCTCTCTAGAGGCAGCCTAGAAAGCCTATAAGAAGGGGGTCTTCTAAAGCTGCTAAGCCCTAGGAGCAGAGCCCTAGATCGACAAAGCTAAGCCTATCTAATGCCTATAGTACTGGAAATAGGGCTATAGGGCTAAGGTATGCCAGAGTAAAGAAGAGATCTGCTATAACTATAGCGCTAATAGCTATACTACGCTAGAAGCCCCTACCTGCTCTAGGGCACCCCGCTGCCGCAACTGCCACCAAGCTTACTACGCCTGCTTAAAAGAGGTATAGGCATAGGCTAAGGGATATCTACGTTTTAGGCCTAAGGCCTTTAATGTTAACTAACTGCCCCTATACTAGTACCAACAGTAATAGCAGTAACAGCAATAATAGTAGTAATACCCCTCTTAGCAGGCCCTATTATAAGAGGAGGAGGAGGAAGGCTATACTATAGTCTTAGGGAAGAGATAGAGGGGCTGACTAACAGTATTAAGAGGGTTAACCCCTAACTAGAGTATAATTACTACCTGCTTTAGCCATCTAAGCGGCCAAACCCCCCCTTCCTCTAAGCTAGCTATAAGCCCTAAAGGGGCTACTAGACCTACTAGAACCCTAGAGCCTATAGGAGCCCTTAGACCCCTAGATGCTAGACCTGGACTAGACCTAGATACTGGACTAGGACTAGCTAACGCTACTACTATATAACAACTACTGCCTACTATATAGCTAGAGGAGATAGAGATATAAAGGTACGCCTCTGGAACGTACAGGGCTCGAAGGAGGTATAGGAAGTACTACTTTCTATAGTAAAAGAAGAAATACTTGCTATATAAGAACCCTGGATTAATAGGCAGGTATAGTACTCTACCTACTGCCCTAGATCAGCCCCCTACTACCTTATTTTCACCCCTAATGGACGGGCCTTACTTTATATCCATAAGTCACTCCTACTAGTAATATGGACTTATAGCTCTAGCTTAGACTGGGCTAGGGCTACTATATAGACTAAGAACGGCCCCTTTACAGTCTGGTCCCTATATAACAACCCCTAACCCCAGACTAGCTTAACCCCCCTTATAGAAGAAATAAGGGGGAAGATCAACGCCTGCCTAGGCCTTTACCTTCTAGCTAGGGACTTTAACCTTTACCACCCCCTTTAGGACCAATATAACCGCTTTAGCCCTAGGTTAGAAGACCTACTGCTATTAATAGCAGAGTAGGGGCTTACCCTCTGTACCCCCTATAGCGCTATAACTAGGGCGCTATAGAGGAGCTAAGCAGGTAGGGCCTCTACTATCAACTACTTCTAGCTTAGTAGCAGCCTTACCTGCTCTTATACTAGCTTAGATATACGCTTATGCTTAGACTACTACCCCTAGGTACTAGATATCAACCTAAAGACTATAGAAACCCTACTACTACCCCCCCGATTCCAGTAGAAGAAGATAGATAAAGAGGGGGTAGTAAGAAAGGCCAGCTCCCTAATATATAATATAGGGGGCTATAGATATCTATTACGCCTCTCTAACCTAGCCAAGCTCTAGGAGGCCTATAGGCGACTATCAGAGGAACTCCAGCGTATTGCTAGGGCTATAACCCCTAAAGGAACCCTAGTAACTACTAGAAGGAAGAGTACCCCCTAGTAGAACAACGAAATCTACTAGGTAGTCTAGGAGAGAAAAAGGGCAGAAAGACAGCTCTAACGCTCCCCTAGCAACCAGGCCCTCCTTACCGCCTATAAGTCAGCCTAGAGGGAGCAAACAAAGGCTATAAGAGAAAGTAAGAGGAAGACCTAGAGGGCCTTTCTATAGGAGGCTAGAGAAAAGCCAGAGAAGCTCTAGTAACTAGAAAGATAGGCTAGGCTATAAAGTACTACCGCCCTACCCCCTTCTAAGCTACTAACCCTTAGATAAGCCAGTACCTTCTAGGAGGTGGTAGAGGCCCTTTCAGCACGCTTCTTCCCCTCCTCCCCCTAAGAGGATAGCCCGGGGGAACCCCTGATAGGCCCTTGGCTACTAGTTAGCTGGACGGTTAGGCTAGATAATATAAAAGAGGCTATTAAAACAACAAAACCCTAGAAAGTACCAGAACCTGACAAACTCCCTATAGGCTTTCTAAAGGCCTGTAGCGACCCCTTATATAAGGCCCTTGCTATACTAGCCTCGAAATCCTTCCTCTATAGCTTTTATCTATAGGAATATAAGAAAGCGGTTACTATTATCCTCCCTAAACCAGGAAAACAGCCAGACACCTATAATACCCCTAGAGGCTACCGCCCTATAGCCCTACTTAACTGCATTAGCAAGGTCCTAGAGAAAGTTATAGGGACTAAGATAAGGGATATGGCCGAGGCTTTTAAGCTAATTCTAGCAACGTAATAGGGCTACTGCCGCTATAAATCTACCGAATCGGCTATATACCTCCTTATAGCTTAGATCCAGGAGGTATAGAAGTATAAAGCCGGGGCCTCCCTCCTATAGCTAGACCTATCAGGGTATTTCGACAGTATCCCTTATAACAGGCTCCTAGCTATACTAGACCAGCTAGGGCTACCTACCTAGCTACTATCCTAGCTAAAGGAATTCCTCTCCTCTAGGACTACCAGCCTCCTATTGGATCGGCGTAGCTAGTGTACGACTAGCCGCCGCTTGTTTTCTTCTTCTTCTTCTCCCTCTGTTCAGAGGAGACCCATGTCCACTTTCTCTTCTGTTATGTAGTAGAGTAGGTGGACAAGGCTGGTCTTTCTTTTCCGCCCCTTATCTTATTCCAGGCTAATAATAAGATTGCGAATTGGCAGTACAAGAAGGACAATAGTATAAGAAGCTAGCTTTCCTTCCTATATTTAGGGATAAGAGAATCATCTATCCTAATTATTACAGTTTTATAGTTATATTTTACCTATTTAGATATTCCATCTACTTTTTTTTGCCTCTAGGCTACTTTGGCCTATTTACTTGGTTCTATTATACCTGTCCACCTTAGTCTCCCCTCATTAGGGAGACTATAGCCTTGTTATACATATACCTCTTATCCTCTTATCTAGACAGCTATTCGATATACAGCTGTCTATTACCTTTAGACAGCTGCTCCTACTTTCTTGTAGGTCTACTACTCTGTTTTATATAGGGGCTTAGCTAGGAATGAACTAAGTAAAGGCTCTAACACTTATAAGCAGGCCTTACTTATATTAGGGTTGTCTTACTATTAACAAGGACAACCTATGGACTATCAGCTAGACGACTCTGTAGTATAGTATTAATAGGACAACTATTTCGACTTTTCTGCTCTAATAACTTAGACCAGTGTTTCTAGGCCTCTAACCTCTAATTAGACAATAATAATCTTACTTAGTATAATAGTTATATCAGTTGTAGGTTATATAACAATTTAGGACCTGATATATCGGTTAAGCTTAAGATAAGCATAATCTTAGCTATCCTAGAAACCTAGTTATCTAAGTATTCTAGTGGATATACCTTATGTTAAACAAAAGGGGTAGGGAAGTACTTAAACCCCCCCCTCTCTCTTGTTCTATCAGGTGTATCAGCTGTAAGAGTCTCCTTTGGATATAACTTATATAACTCTTGCCTTTGGTTCCTTTCCCCCTTGTTCGACATTTCCAGTATTAGCAACTATATAAGGATTAGAGCTTAGTAAAGAGATTTCCTATATCTAAGGAAGATTTCGATATTAGGGCTGGATATATAGACCTTACTTATAACTTAGGAATATAGCCTTATCCTTAATTTCCTCCTTTATCTAGATAAATAGCTAGCTATCCTAACTCGTTTTAGTATTGCAAACCCTTAGTTGAAATAAGAGGAGTTATCTTAGGTTAGGCTATATTAACGAACAATTAGGCTTGGCTTACTATCTAGTATTGCTTTGCCACCTCTATATATACTAGGGTTATAGATATTATAGAGTTCTTTTCGTTCTAGCTTCTTAGGTTGACTAGCTGGTATTAGCTGGTTAGTCTTAATCTAGACAAAGGTATTATCTCGGTACCTACCTAGAAGTAGTACCCCTATATAGCAACAACGATTTACAAGATTACTATGCCTAGGGTATATAATAAAGGGCAGGGGTAATAGGAAAGTTAAGTTAGGATAGCTCTAGTACTAGGCTTTTAGTTATGTTTTTAGGACTACCTCCTTTATCCTCTAGATAGGGGAGGAATATAACTAAGTATATCTAAGGTATCTTAGTAGTATATATTTAAACTGGTAAAAGAAGTATCGCTTGCTTCCTATATAGTAGGAATATATGGTATAGGGCTTAACTAATCAAGTCTATAGCAAGGAGATAGACTAAGCTATAGATCTGTTCGACATAAGCTTTTTAAAGAGTTAGATATGTTTGATTTTATAATAGAAGGAAAAGGAGTTTATACTAGGTAGGAACCGGGTATAAGCGATGTTTTATAAAGGTAGGGTAGGTATAATATTACTATAATTATACTATAGCAGCGGACTATATCCTTTCTTTCTTACCCTATATCTCTCCTCTATCCTATAATCCAATCCCTTCTAAATTCCCCCCCTAGATAAAGTCTATTAACAAATTAATAGAAGCTACTAGTAGCTCCTTATATTAACAAAACCAAGGCTTATCTGATTAGAAGAACGATAACTATACTTTATGTCTATTACCTATCAACGTACTCCTTAGTACTTTCCTGACTTCTCCTAAAGACTTTAAGTCTATAGTATATTCGGCTAGACTAAGTATCGATATTTTACTACCTAGTATAATTATACATTAACCCTCTGCTTAGTTATTTATTAGTAAAAGCCTTATCTAATAGGATTTCCTAGAGTATATCCTTTCAAGAAGAGAAATCCATCAACTTCGTAGACTTATAGGCAACTCTACTCCTTTAGTAGTAGGATTATAAGACTTGTCTAATTAAACGACAGACTCTATTAGAAACTAGCTTTAAGAAGCTAGACCCTCTTTTTCCTTTTATAACCTCTCTCTCCCAGTTCCTCCTTAAGTAGAATCTTTCCTACTACTACTTTCTAGCAGTATATTAGAACTAGACACTAGTAACTAGGACTAGTTAGGTACTATAGTTAGAATGTTAACCGATGCTCTTTATTGGTTAAATCCTATATAGAGTATTTGTTAGTAGGTTTCCGGAGATCGTAGTGATCTAAAACGATAAAGAGTAAAGCGAGCAGTAAGGAAATACTGGTTTAAGTTCTGGTTCTGGATTATCTTTTTCCCTCTATCTAGGGGGTGGTTACGCATCCCTTAAATACCTATATTAAGCGGAGCGCTCGTTGGTAACCATTATATGGTACGTAGGTACGCTACTTATAGCTGTTGTATAAGTAGCGTAGTATACGCCCTATTCCCTAGAGCAGGAGGCTTAGTAGTGCAGTACATGCTCTATTCCTAGAGCGAGAGGCTTATATACTACGCGGTTATAGGGATTAGCATCTAACCCCCCTTACTGCAATTAATACCGGTAACTCTTCTTTTATAACTGTACTAGCGCTTTATCAACCGAAATAGGAAATCCTAGATCACTTTACTCTTCTTATTACTAGAATAGGAAAACCCAATTACTTAACTTCTCGTTTGCTAATCAGAATGTTGGATTCTACTAGCTAATCCCTGGTATAGAAGGTGCGACTTTAGCACCTTCTATATACGCCTCTAAACAGCGTAACGGTAGGTATATTATACCGGTAACCATTATTATAAAAGCTTATAGTCCTAAATAGGAATTATAATAGGAAAATCAGAGCTCTATACTAGCTAATTACGAACTCCGAACGCTCTTGCCCTAAACCTATAAATAGGTAGGTTCTCCTACTATATACTACCTATTCTCTTCCTCCCTACAATCTGTATTAGTAGTAGTAGCAGTAGCAATAATAGTAGCAATAACAGCAGTAGTAGTAGTAGCAACAATAGTAGTAGTATTAGCAGTACTAGTAGCAATAAGTAAGTTGCTTACCTTTATGTACTAATGCTTAAGCGTATTGGCCTTTATGCTTAAGCGTGCTAATCTTATTGTCTATAGTGTTAGATTTTGACAATAAGTAGAGTAGGTGCTCCTATAGGAGCATAGGCAGCAACGCCTGTATATATACTAAGGATAAGGGTAGCAATGCCCTTAATATACTTATAACTAACGCTCCTGATAAGCATCTTGCCTAGGAGGGTAATAATAACGTATCGGAGGATATATCTAAGTATGCTGTTACTAACAATAGCAACTAGAAGAGCATAGCAGACGGCGACGACAGTAACGACGACAATAACGATAGCGACAATCCTAATACTATGGACGCGGCTACGCTTACTATACAGCCTAAGTCTATAGACAGCTATACCAATACTGACTCTACGCCCCTTGATTCTAAAGGGTTAATTATATATATATATATCCTGCTTAAGCAGGCTGCTACGCTCTAATATAAGGAGGAGGCGAAGGAGGAGGCAGTATATAAAGCAGAGATTACTATATATAAGGTATGTCTCTCTAAGCATGCCGAGCATGCTCTACCTACGTCGCCAGCTGCGAAAAAGGCAGTATTAGCAGCTGTATACATATAGTATAAGATACTGCTCGCTGCTACAAGCGCGCCTATACCGTCGGTAGCAATACCAGCAGCAGCAACGGCAAGTTTGTCGTCTAGCGAAAGCTCGGACAACTCTGTCGTCCGCTCTAGCCGCTACGTACGCTGTATGTCAGACTATATAAAGCCTTGTAAAAGGTCGTTACGCACTTATATATACAAACTAGAGGGTAAGCGTCTTACTCTTATTATTATTAATATTGCTAATATATATAAAGTTCGTAGCCTATATAGTGCTATACGTACCGTTGTTTGCCTCGGCTGTCTATACTCGCTTTTAGCAGGTGTTAAAGACTCGTTTAACAAGTCTAGCAATTTCGCGCTATATACGGCATACTACAACCGCGTATTAGGCCGCAGCCTCTAGTATTAGCAGTACTTATCCAGGCACTTATATATACCAATGTAAGTTCCATTTATATATTATTTCTATTGTCTTATTGTTTCTAACGTATATCGTAGCCCTAAGTTGGTCTATCTGTTCTTAGATCGCTTTTTAGAGCTCCGCTCTAACCCGGCTATAAAGGCTAAAGTGAGTTACAATCTTTAGTAGTGTCTATTGTTTAATCGGAATACTTATTGGTTATAGGATTAGAAACTATAGCGTAATAGCGCTAAGTACGCCTTAGTCCTAGTAGACAAGGCACACGCTCTTATCAAGCATAGGGCACCTACAGCAGGCATAACGCCTATATAGAAAAAGCTTATAGCAATAGCCGCTATAGGCAAGGCCATCGATATTTTATTATTGTAATTAAGGGGTAGAGGGCGCTAGCACGTATGTCGTACCAGCTATAAAAGTATAAATTAAGATCGTTTCGCACTTTGCCTTATATTCCTTATTATACTATAAATGTAAATGAATCGTCCTAGTAATCTTTGTCTTTTATATAAGCAATCTTACCCTAAGTTATATAGACTCTTTCTATTATTCGGCTAGTTATTAAACCTAGCCTTCTACTCTAATCTTAGCTGTATTAGTAGTAATAAGCTTTTCAAGCGTCTTGTTCGATATGCATTTGGTTATAGCGTTAGCTAGGTTATCATCGCTACTAATCCACCTGATTTCTGCGATTTTACGATTTTTATAGCTCTGGCGCAGCGCTATTATATCGATTATAAGGCGCTTCTCTACTGTTATACCAAGCTTTACCAGGCATTTGTATAAGCTAAACGAATCTATATATATAATAATTAGTAGTAGCAAGGGTAGGCCTAGACGTAAGTAGACCTTAGCAAGTATCTAGTATAATATATACCTAAGATCAAACCTGCTTACTATACTATATATCTCGCTTACTAGAACGCTCTGCGTTATCCGCTTATACTTAGTCGAAGACTAGTATATAATATTACCGCGTAAGTTAAACTTGTTTATACTACTTATCTTATTACCGAATATAATAACAAACCTAATTTACAATGTTATATCTGTATTATTAGCGAATGATCTATCTATAAAGATAAAGAGCTTAGCTATCTTAAGTTCAAGTTATAGGTAGCGCAGTCCGCGTATTAAGTTCTCAATCTGCTATTACAATTAAGCGTTAAGCTTAGCAATCTCGGCTATACTGGGCTTAGTTAACTACGCTACTACTAACAAGTCGAAAGTCGCCTTTAGCTGGCAAATTGTGGTAATGTAGGTACTATATATACGTTGTTCGACGTATGCTTATTTTGCTGTTTCGGCATCTAGGCTTATAAGTTCGAGTCATATAGCTTGCCCCTTTTGCCGAATCTTAACAGCATCTACGCTCGTTTTAAGCCTATATCCGTTAAAGTCTATGATCGATTTATCTGTTAAAAATACTAGTAGCTTATACTTAAAGCTAGCCTTATCTAGCTTAAGCTTCTTTTTGTCTATAAAGGCTTGCTCGCTAATATTAAGAGTGTTATTAGTTTATAGGCCGACGATTCCGAATCCGCTTCTAATTCGCGTCTTGCTAATTATAAGATATAGGTCAAAGGCGCTTGGCTTGAGATCGAGACATTTAGTATGCTAGTTTATATATATTACCTATTAGTATAGTCCGGCTTCGGCTAGTCTATATAATAGGGTTTTAACAAGTAAGACGGTATATAGGAGATAGAGCATCTTAAGCTCTTTAGGTAATAGAAGAATCACTTTCCTTACTAGCTATAACTTAGCTTATGTATAAGCCTAGATAACGTTATATACCTATACCTTAAAACTAAAGTACGTTTAAAGTATTAGGAATAGTAAGAGTATAAGCTGCTACGTATATCGCTGGATTGTTAGCAACTAAGTAAGGAGGTACTTCTTATCTTTATTGCCGAATCTCTAAGCTACAAAACGTAACTTTTTGTATAGCGTAGTAAGCTTGTCTTTTACT
Source organism: Phyllachora maydis (assembly GCA_029339225.1). Taxonomy (NCBI): domain Eukaryota; kingdom Fungi; phylum Ascomycota; class Sordariomycetes; order Phyllachorales; family Phyllachoraceae; genus Phyllachora; species Phyllachora maydis. The sequence goes on from JAQQPM010000003.1 coordinate 287,948, forward strand.
TTCTAGACGATCCTTAATTTGAAAATTTAGTAGCTTGACATATCTACTAGCATCTAGATTACTTTAATTACCCTAGCTGCTAGAAGGGAGTTCAGTTCTACTTTATCAGATTCTTAGAATAGCGTACTAGGTATAGTAATCTTGCCTTTAGCTTATAGTTTAAGCGCAAGATTATAGTCGTACTTCTCTTTTTCTAAAATGAAGTTATTAGTAGGTGCTAGGTTCTTTTAGGGTTGTCTATACTAGCAAGGTTACTTAGGCTAGGGATATTAGAATAGCTCTAGCCGCTTAGCCCTAGTTTAGTCAGCTTGCTTATCCTACGCTAGCTTCTAGTAGTATAGTTTAACTACTATATTCCGAAATTCTATAGGTCTGTTAACTATATCGACGATCATTGCTATATCTATAGCTAAGATTACCTTATAGGGTCCTATCTATCGATCGGTTTCTCGGAATACTAGCACTTCTGTACCCACCTTAAGTAAGTATAGTAGTATATCTTCTATACTTAGTCTATTATACTATATAAGAGCGTCTTATACAGTCCTTATATTGTTAAGGATATATAATTGCACTATGGCCTTCCGAATTGCGCCTGCTTAGCGTAGTTAAGATAGAGAAGACGGTACGTCTATAGTTAGGTATAGGTATACGCCGAAAACTAAGAGCGTTGGTATAAGCCTGTCTAGGCTAGTAGTATTATTAACTGTACTTAGTGCTACTTATAAGTATGCTTCTTTCGAGCAAGTCCTAGCAGTTTTGGATTTAATAATGTCGTACGCCTATCTTAGTAGCCTATAATACCGCTCGATCTTGCTAACTAATTGGTATACCTTAACTAGTATAGAGTAGTAAGTTATACCTACAAGCTTAGCCTTAGCCTAGAACTTACGTGCTTTAAAGTTAGTACCTTTGTTATAGTGTAAAACGTTAGGTAGTCCAAGGTATATATCGATCTAACATTCCTTTAGCTGCTCTTACATCTCCTTAGCTAAAAGATCGTTTAGAAAGTAGGCTATCTAGAATAAAGTCGCAGTGTCGACTATATATAATACCTTAGAACTATCAATATCTAAGACATCTATAACAATCTTAAAGTTAAAGTAAATGTCATTTTATAACGCAAATCTAAATCATTATAGCACTGCTCCTTTAATCTAATAAAAATGATAGAACTTGTTGATTATCTTAACAGTACTATGCTCCATTTAGTAATCTGCTTGTTATAGCAGTTTGTATAATCTGTTAACTATAGGGTATCTATAGCGTCGATAAATGCACCTTAGCTTAGCCTTTGTAAGTTATAGAGGTATAGGACGCTTATTGTCTGTAGTAAATGCTATGCTTAGTAGCTTAATCCCTTTAACAGGGATCTATAGATATTCCTATTTCCGCTAGACATATATATACTTCCCTAACTTAGATATAAGCTTGTTTGTTGTATTATCAAGGTAGACGCCGAGCTTATCTATATCTTTTAGACATATAAGAAAAGGGGTTGGCGTCTCTAATATATAGAAAGTTATATAACTAATATTAAGCTCTACTTTAACTGTGCTAAGTGATCGTTTCAAATCCCTAGACCTGAAAAGTATATTCGCTTCCCCTATATACGTTTTATCGATCTTAAGCAATCCGATTATCTTTTTTAGCGTAAGGAATTGTTAAAGTCTAGCGGTTAAAACGTTAGTAGCCCTAGTATCGGGTATAATTCCTTGGAATTTAGCCTTAGTATACCTGTTAAGTATAAATTAAACAGTTTCCGTTCTCTCTATATCCTTTTTACTGTTTTTCTATAGCTGGTTGCTCCTAGTAATTAGATAGAGGAAAGCTTGGTTCGCGAAGTAAGTCGCTATTATTTATTCTTCTTTAAAACTAATTACTAGTGCTTTATTTTTACCTTAAGCTTAATTGGTCTTATAGTTATCTACCTATACTCTAAGCTCGGTATCTTCTTCCCTTGTATTATATTTATCGTCTAAACCCTTATAGTTAAGGAGAAACGCCGTATATTGTCTATGATCTTTGTTAATGCCCTTCCGTTTAAGCTATTTGCTCTTAGCTATTACCTGTTCTTCTTAGCTATATATAAAGGATCAGTGATCTAGCTTGCTGCAAATCCAGTAGCCTACCTTAGTATAGGTTTTATTGCAGTCTCCTTACTAAAACTTGTTTCGCTTTTCGTACCCTATAGTGCCTCTAGGCTGCTATACATATATAGTCCGGTTCCTTTTAAAGATCGAATCTATAATCGAGTTGCCCTAATAGTTTCTTATAGGTCTAGCTTTCGTTGTTATAAACCTGCAGTCTATTAGGAATTAGCAATATGTATAATCTGCCTCTTTAACGTTAAGTGTCTAATAGAATATAGCTACCAGCTCTTTAAAGCTTATTAGTAGTTTATATAAGACGATCTTTAGCTCGGACACTCCTTAGTAAGCTTGGATTGTATTAGCGACTAGGAATTCCTTATAATTATAGAGTAGACCGAGCCTATATTAGCTTTACTAGAGTCTATTAAGCAAGATCTAGAGAATTTCCTTTATTAACTTATTGCTGTTCTTGCTTTTAAGGTGTATAGACTAGGAAGTAATAGTATTCCAAATATATAGATAGTTATTCTACTTAGTACTCGTCTTAAAGTATCCCTTTAAGATGTTATATAGTTTAATAAAAGAGATACTAAGTAGGATATAATATAAGTAGTATTCCTTAGCTTATCCTAAAAGAGCATTTGGAAAAACAGTACTAAGCTAGCTATAATCGATCTAGAATGTCTAGTAGCAGTAAAGGAAGAAACGAACTTTGTTATTAAGGATATTATTATTAGACCTGGAATAGCTGTCCTTTAAGTCCTAAGACTTGATGAAATCGGTAAGGGTCTTCCAATTAATAGTCGTCTCGTTTATCTAGCCTGTTTCGATCAGTAGAATAGCTATATACTTAGCGCTTCTACACGTAATATACTTATACTAAGCGTATTACTCTTTATTACTTACCTAAGGTTAAGTATGTCCTGGCCTATAGTTAAGGTTAATACTAGGGGTTTATACATATTATATAGGGTTTTGTCGTCCCCCTTAATTAGTCCTCTAGTTATAGCCTTGGTAGTTACCTTAGCCGTAACCTTAGTTATAACCTTGGCCGGCACTTTAGGTAGTTAGTAGTAATCTATAGCCTTTGCCGGCGCTCTTATTAGCCGGTAGGAATCCTGCTCCTATTATGCTTCTAAGTCTATAAATCGGAAATGTTATCCATAGCTCTTGATTTAGCAGATAGAGGGTATTTCCGAACTTATTACGGTTACCGGCGTTAAGTGTCCTGCTCTAGGCTGCTATTTAACGTATACTTAGGCCTAGGCCGCTTACTAGTTGATTATTGTTTATAATCGAGCTGCTTACCGGTTTAAATTGCTAGGTAGCATTTGCAGTTATATTACCGATATATATGTCCCCCTATATTACCTCCTAGCGGGAACTAGTAGCGAAATCTCAGGTTATTATTAGTACAATCTTCTTCCCCTTTTCCGTTTAAGCAGGAGGAGATGCTATTCTAAGCTGTCTATACTTAGTCTAGATTAACGTCCTATGAATTTAGAAGAGTATATCAGGCTCTAGATTATTAGACAGGTTGTTAACAAGCATTGTAAGTCCCTTAGAGAGCTTCTGCCCTTTTAAGCTATCTATTAAGATATAGCTATCGTTAAGCGTTTAGCATAGTTATAAGTATAGTTTGTTATTCAACTTATTAAAGTGATTAGCTGTCTAGTCCTTGAAATCCAAGCGGAATTTATAGTATAGATCTTTAGATTATCACCCCTTATAAATACTAAAGCAGGAGAGCATATATAAGTTAAGCACTTTATCGCTATTATACTCTAGATCGATATACTTTGGCGATCTATAGAAGGTTTAAGCGTTAAATTTATTGATACTTACAATAGGTAGCCAGATAGGGAATTCTCGTTTAAAATACTCTTTAAGATCCTAGGCTATACTTGACGAAATACTTGGTATATAATAGGGGTTTATCTTAGTATCTTCCCTTCCTAAGGTTCTATAAGCAAAAGGATCTTAGGACATTATAGTATGTTAATTATAGTAAAGTTAGTTAGCAATATAGTTTTAGTAGCATTCTTTTAAGTAATACTTCCTTAGTCTAAAAGCTTAGGTCGAGCTTCCTTAGTTTAAAAGGATAGGTTTATAGTATTAGTTTTCTTATAAGCGATATTGCTAAGTTGATAGGGTAGTTGTCTAGTTACCCAATCGATAGCCCTTAGTAAGTAAACTATAATCTACTTAGTTAAGGTTGTTAAGCACTTGACTAACTACCTTACTGCTTTACATTACCCCTATATCGTAATATAAAGACAATACTAATTAGTATTAGTAGGTTTCCAGAGATTGTAGTAATCTAAAATAATAAAAAGTAAAGCAAGTAGCAAGGAAATACTAGTTTAAGTTCTAGTTCTCGATTGTCTTTTTCCCTCTATCTAGAGGGTGGTTACGTATCCCTTAAATACCTATGTTAAGCAGAGCGCTTATTGGTAACCATTACGTAGTACGCGGGTATGCTACTTATAGCTGTCGTATAAGTAGCGCAGTACGCGCCCTATTCCCCAGAGCAGGAGGCTTAGTAGTATAGCACATGCCCTATTCCTAGAGCGAGAGGCTTATGTGCTGCGCGGTCACGGGGATCAGCACCTGACCCCCCTTGCCGCAATCAACAGTATTAGCTTCCTATCTATTTAGTCTAAAGGGCTTAGTAGACAATTCTATAGTACTAATATTATAGATTACTTATAAGCTTTCGACAACGCTTATAAGGACTATAGTATAGCAACTAATATTAAGAAGTTTACCTAGTAGAAGAGGTAGTGCGATTCTGACCGATGTTATAAGGTTACCTCTATAATTTAGAACAAGGGAGTAACAATATAGTAAGAACTCTATAGGATAATGCTTAAATATTAAAAGGCTTTCGACCCTAAGGTGTTAAAGGACCCTATTAAGTAGCTTAACCGCTTCTATAAGTATACTATCTTAAACGTCTTAGCTATATAGATTAAACAGGCTATAGAAGAACTCAACGCTATAATTACCTAGATACTAGCTACTAAGTTAGCCCCTATTTAGAAAGATGCCCTTTAATACTTTTAGGAAAAGTTACCTAAGGATTACTAATACTTACTTGTTTAAGGATGCTGCCTTAGAGGTACTACGCCTATATAGGACTTATATAAAGCTACCTAGGATGACTTCCAAACCCTAGTATTAATGGTTTTGTTTAAAGGATTTATCTACTAAGGAGTACTAACTTAGATCGAACTACCAAGCTAAGACGTCTGTCTAGATAAGAGCGATAATAATAGTAGGGAGACTAATCTCCTTTCGGCTAAAGTCGAAAAGCCTTCTTTTATCTCTTTTCGAAACTTCTTGCCTAAGTTAACTAAGTCTGCTTAAGCAAGTAAGAACTAGGTCTTATTCTCTAATTAAGAGAGTACTAGCTAGAAACTAGTTAAGATTATCCTAAAGCCGCTAACAGTTAAGGAAATATAGTTTAATTAACTTACTAATGCCTAGAAGACAGTAATAAAGCTTTATACTACTAACCTTTTACAGAAGTAAGGCAATAAGGTAACTGAAAGAGCTATTTAAGACCTATATAATTAGATAGCCTTGCTTAGAATCTCGCTAAACAAGATAGACCCTATAGTAAAATCGGTTATATACCTAAGAGATAAGCTAAACAACTTACCGAGCTTCGTAACTAATGTTAATCAGGTAGTATACCTAAAAGAGGAACAAGATATAGCTAAACGGAAAGGGTATTATAAACCCTAATACTACTACCTCTATCTAGATAAACAAGTCGATCTTCCTCTACTTATAGTATATACTTTACTTTAGGATATAGAGCTAGGTAAAGTTAATAGTTATACTAGTAGGCCTTTTCGCTCTAATACTAATCGAAGGTATAAGGCTCTTAAAGGGATCTATTGCTACTAGTATGGTTAATAGTACTATATTAGCTTGTATAATCTAATAAAGGCTAACAACGAACTTAGGCTTGGATATATGTTTAGGGCAAACGCTTACCTTAGTTAGAAAATCCATAGAGAAGACCTACCTTATAACCTATACTGGATTAACCTAGTCCTAGTAATAAAGGCCTATAAGGAAGGCGCCCTTTTCTACCTTATTTAAGCGCTTTATAAGGTATATAATACTAAGTTCCGCCCTGCTTATCTCTAATAGAAGCGTGATTATAAGACTAAGTACAATAAGGCTTTTAAACCCTTTTTTAACTCTCTCTTTATACTAAGCTATACTTATGCCTAGCTAGAGGAAGAGCAAGTTAAGATACGTTTTCTTCTAACAGAAGAAGGGAGAAAAAGCCGGCTTCTTAATATCACTTCTTATAGTATTAGGCCTATTATATCTTCTTTGTCCTCTCCTACTTATAGCTCTTTTATATAAGGGGAGAACATATTTATAGCCCTAATAGTATAAACTAGAGTCTATTACTTACTATCCCAAGCACCTAGTATTATATCTTTCCTATTATAGGTAGTTAACCCTATAGAGGTCTTAGATCTAGATCTAAGTCTTTAAGGTCTATTTAGAGGAAAGGTTAATAGTAAGGAAGCTAACTCTATAGCTTGTACAATAGAGGTCCCTAGTTAGGTTTCGGATTTTCTTAATATAGTTTAGCGCTAGAAGCTAGACGTTTTCTTTTTAAAGTCTTTAGAGGATATAGCTTGCTTCTTATAGGATTTACTCTCTGCTTAGACAGGCTCCAAGCTTTATAGCAGTCTTTATAGTAATAGTACTATCGATATTTTGCTTATACTATAGAATACGATTGCGAAAGCGAACGACGTATTTAGTAACGAGGTAACGTAGCTAGCTGTAGCTAAAGCTTTAAGTATGGCTTTTTAAAGTCAGAAGTAGCTGTAACTAGAAAGCAATAACAATAAGCTACTAAGGGCAGGTCCCTTCTATACTCCTCTGTCTAATTAGGTAGAGACCCCTACTACTAGCAGCCTATCTATATAGGCAAGAGAGGAACCTTCTTATGAAATTAAAGCTACTGATATTTGCTAAGGAATACTCTAGAAAATGCTTAACGGAAAATATAGTCTTTCGAACAAGAAGGCCCTTAACCTAATAGGAGGCTAGAGCCTGCTTTCTAAGATTATACGTAAATAGGTCTCTAAAGGTATTAGAATTGTTAAGGAAATAGCTATACTAGATAGCTCTAGCTTAGACGATACTCTCTCTGCTTCTACTTTAGCCCTAGTATTAGGTTAGGCTAGCCTAGCTCTGTTCAAACGTCTATAAGGTTGTCTATCTAAGTAACAGAAGACGGTAAAGACAAATGTCGTTTCTCTAGTTAAGCCTATAAGGGAGTCTTAGATGGCCTGGTTCCTAGATATAGGGGATAGCTATTATGCAATTAGGTTGCTATAAGACTTTAGCGCCCTAAGTATCAGCTCTGTTATTATAGTGAAAAATGCGGTTTCTAGTAGTATTATTAATAGTAATCTAATAATACGGACTAATAGAGCTTCCCTTATTTAGGGAGTAACTAAGTTCCATTCTTTACCTAGGATTTTCCTAATAGCCCTTTATAATAGTGGTCTACAGCTATATGTACTTCTAGATAGTAGATCAGAGTATAGCCTCGTCTCTCTTAAAGTTATAAACCACCTTAACCTTATAATTACAAAAACCGAGATACAGTTCTATAGTTTATAGGGCGATTTGCAATCTCTCTAAAAGGAGGTCCTAGTACCTCTCTATATCTAAGGTCATAGGGCCCTAGTCTACTACTATATCTTATCTAACGATAGGTCTGACAAGGCTTATAATATTCCATTAGGGATACCTTTCTAGAAGGACTATAAGGTAATTTACAGTCTTAGTAGTCCTAATATAGTATAGATGACTTTCTAAGACCGGGAATTTATTACTTGCCTTACCCCTTTAGATATCGCTAGAGCCCTTTATACTGTTAAATAGGATTCCTCTGTATAGGGGGGGGACGCTGTCGAATCCCCATCTACTAGCTACTAGGATAGCCTATTTACTTTATAGAGATAGGTAAATAAGGCTGACAAAGTCCCTAACTAGGCACTTACTTTGGAAGACGATAATAAGGTCTAGAGAGATCGGCTTAATAATGAAACTATTACTAATATTTTATATACTTCCTTTAAGCAGGAGTCTAGCGTTTAGCGTTCGGGTAAAAGGGGTTTAGAGCAGGTTGTTGGTATTTAGAGTTTTCCTTATATAAGAATAGTTTCTTCTAATTCTTTCTTTCCTTTAGAGATAGCTTCTAGTCTATTTCCTTCCTCTATTTAATCCGAAAAACCCTTTATCCTTTAATCTTTTACTATATATAAGCCTGCTAGAAAGAAGGTTTACCCTATTAACAATGTTCTATCTAATAGGTCGGTACTAGAAGGAATTGTTAACTAGAAGCCTGCTAAGTTATTACTAGCTAAAGAAAAGGCAACTTCTAGGCATAAGTACAATCAATAGGTTTTTCTACGATTTTCGGATTTACCTTACGGTTCTTAACTTACGCCTAATTGGTTAAAGGGCTTAAAGGACAATATAGACCTAGCTCTCTAGTTCTCTAAGGACGAATTCGACTTGTTTGCCTATATACTCTTTAATAGGGAATAAGCCCTTATATAGGAATTCGAGGACCTTAGCTATATTGATCTGTTAATTATTCCGTCTTAATATATTAAGACTATCCCTTACTCTGCCTAGCAAGCTAAACATATGCCTATAGGGAAGGCGATAATTCCGGCATATATAGATATCCTAAAGAAGCGGAAGGCTAAAGGGATCCTGGAAGACGTCTATAGAGCCTACTAAAACAACTAGTTCCTTATTTAGAAGAAGAATAGTAAATACCGCCTAATCAACGATGCTTAGCGATATAATACTATTTGTTAATTGCGGTAAGGGGGGTTAGGTGCTAATCCCCGTGACCGCGCAGCACATGAGCCTCTCGCTTTGGGAATGGGGCATGTGCTGCACTACTGAGCCTCCTGCTCTAGGGAATAGGGCACGTACTGCGCTACTTATGCGATAGCTACGAGTAGCGTACCTATATACTATGTAATAGTTACTAACAAGCGCTTTGCTCTAATATAGGTATTTAAGGGATATGTAACTCCCCCCTAGATAGAGGGAGATATAACAATCCAGAACTAGGACTTAAACTAGTATTTCCTTGCTACTTACTTTGCTCTTTATCGTTTTAGATTACTACGATCTCTGGAAACCTACTAATACTAATTAGTATTATCTCTATATTGCGATATAGGGGTAACGCAGAGCAGTAAGATAGTTAGTCAAGTACTTAATAACCTTAACTAAGTAGATTGCAGTTTACTTACTAAGGGCTATCGATTAGGCAACTAGATAACCACCCTATCAACTTAGTAATATCGCTTATAAGAAAACCGATACTATAAACCTATCCTTCTAGGCTAAGGAAGCTTAACCTAAGCTTCTAGACTAAGGAAGTGTTGCTTAAAAGAACGCTACTAAAACTATATTGCTAACCAACTTTACTACGATTAATATACTATAACGTCCTAAGACCCTTCCGCTTATAGAGCCTTAGAAAGGGAGGATACTAAGACAAACCCCTATTATATACTAAGTATTTTGTTAAGTATAGCCTAGGATCTTAAAAAGTATTTTAAACGAGAATTCCCTGCCTAGCTACCTATTACAAGTATTGATAAATTTAACGCTTAAACCTTCTACAGATTGCTAAAGCGTATCGATCTAGAGTATAATAGCAATAAAGTGCTTAACTTATATATACTCTCCTACCTCAGTACTTATAAAGGGCGACAATCTAAAGATCTATACTACGAATTCCGCTTAGATTTCAAGGACTAGATAGCCAACTACTTTAACAAGTTGAAAAACAAACTACGCTTATAACTACGCTAAATGCTTAATAACGGCTATATCCTAGTAGACAGCTTAAAAGGGTAGAAGCTCTTTAAGGGACTTATAATACTCGTTAATAACCTGTCTAACAATCTAGGGCCTAATGTACTTCCCTAAATTCATAGGACGTTAATCTAGGCTAAGTATAAACGGCTTAGAACGGTATTTCCTCCTGCTTAAACGGAAAAGGGGAAGGAGATTATACTAATAATAACCCGAGATTTTGCCACTAGTTCCTACTAGAAGGAGGCAATATAGGAGGATATATAAGTCGGTAATATAACTGCAAACGCTACCTAGTAATTCAAACTAGTAAGTAGCTTAATTATAAACAACGATCAACTAGCAAGCAGCCTAGGCCTAAGCATATATTAAATAGCGGCCTAGAGCAGGACACTTAATACTAGTAACTATAATAAGTTCAGAAATACCCTTTACCTGCTAAATTAGAAGCTATGGATAACATTTCTAATTTATAGACTTAGAAGCGTAATAGGAGTAGGATTCCTGCTGGCTAATAAGGGCGCCAGCGAAGGCTATAGATTACTACTAACTACCTAAAGTACCGGCCAAGGTTAAAGCTAAGGTTATAGCTAAAGTAACTACTAAGGCTATAACTAGAGGACTAATCAAGGGGGATAACGAAATCCTGCGTAATATGCGTAAACCCCTAGTATTAACCCTAATTATAGGCCAGGACATACTTAACCTTAGGCAAGCAACGAAGAGCAATACACTTAGTATAAGTATATTACGTGCGGAAGTACTAAGTATATGGCTATTCTACTGATTAAAACAGGCTAGATAAACAAGATAACTATTAATTAGAAGACCTTTACTGATTTTATTAAGTCTTAGGACTTAAAGGACAGCTATTCCAGGTCCGATAATGATATCTTTAATAATAAAGTTCGTTTCTTCCTCTACTACTGCTAGACATTCTAGATTAATTATAGCTAGCTTAGTACTGTTTTTCCAAATGCTCTTTTAGGATAAGCTAAGGAATACCACTTATACTATATCCTACTTAGTATCTCTTTCGTTAAACTATATAATATCTTAAAGGGATACTTCAAGATAAGTACTAAGCAGAACAACTATCTATACATTTAGAATACTATTACTTTCCAGTCTATATACCTTAAAAGCAAGAATAGTAATAAGTTAATAAAGGAAATTCTCTAGATCTTACTCAATAGACTCTAGTAAAGCCAATATAGGCTTAGTCCGCTCTACAACTATAAGGAATTCCTAGTCGCTAATATAATCCAAGCTTGCCAAAGAGTATCTAAGCTAAAGATCGCCCTATATAAACTACTAATAAGCTTCGAAGAGCTAGTAGCTATACTCTATTAGACACTTAACGTTAAAGAGGCGGATTGTATATATTGCCAATTCCTAATAGACTATAGGTTTATAACGACGAAAGCTAGGCCTATAAGAAACTATTAGGGCAACTCGATTATAGATTCGATCTTTAAAAGGAACCGGGCTATACGCGTATAACAGCCTAGAGGTACTACTAGGTATAGAAAGCAAAACAAGCTCTAGTAAAAGGACTGTAATAAAAACCATACTAAAGTAGGTTATTGGATTTATAGTAAGCTAGATTACTGCTCCTTTATATATAGCTAAGAGGAACAAGTAATAGCTAAGAGCGAATAGCTTAAGCGAAAAGGTATTAACAAAGATCGTGGACGATATACGGCGTTCCTTCTTAATTATAAGGGTTTAGACGACGAATATAAAGTAAAGGAAGAAGATACTAAGCTTAAAGCTTAGGTAAATAACTATAAAACCGATTAAACTTAAGGTAGAAACAAAGTACTAGTAATTAGTTTTAAAGAAGAATAAACAGTAGTAACTTACTTTGTAAACCAAGCTTTCCTTTACCTGATTACTAAGAGCGAATAACCGTATAAAGATGGCGAAAAGGATACTAAGAAAACGAAAGCCATTTAGTTTATACTTGATAGGTATACTAAGACTAAATTCTAAGGGATTATGCCCGATACCAGGGCTACTAACGTTTCGACCGCTAGACTCTGACAATTCCTTACATTAAAGAAGATAATCGGATTGCTTAAGATTAACAAGTTATATATAGGAGAAGCAAACATACTTTTCAGGGCTAGGGATTGAAAACGATTACTTAGAACAGTGAAAGTAGAGCTCGATATTGGTTATACAACTTTCTACGTGTTAGAGACGCCAACCCCTTTTCTTATATGTCTAAAGGACATAGACAAGCTTAGCGTCTACCTTAATAATATAACAAATAAGCTTATATCTAAGTTAGGAAAGCGTATATATGTTTAATAGAAATAGAGATATCTATAGATCTCTATAAAAGGGATTAAACTCCTAAGTATAGCATTTATAGTAGACAATAAGCGTCCTATACCTCTATAACTTATAGAGGCCAAACTAAGACGCATTTATTAACGCTATAGACACCCTATAGTCAATAGATTGTATAAACTACTATAACAAGCAGACTACTAAGTAGAACATAGTACTATTAAGATGATTAATAAGTTCTGCCACTTCTGCTAGATTAAAGGTATAGTACTATAACGATTTAGATTCGCATTACAAGACGATATTTACTTTAACTTTAAGATCGTTATAGATATCCTGGATATTAATAATTCTAAGGTACTATATATAGTCAATACTATAACGTTGTTCTAAGCAGCCTGTTTTCTAAACAATCTCTTAGCTAAAGAGACGTGGGAGCGGCTAAAGGAATGTTAGATCGATATATACCTTAGACTACCCAATATTTTACGCCACAATAAAGGTACTAATTTCAAAGTTTACAAGTTCTAGGTAGAGGCTAAGCTTATAGGTATAACCTGCTATTTAGTACTAGTTAAGGTATATTAATTAGTTAGTAAGATCGAGCAGTATTATAAGCTACTAAGAAGGGCCTACGATATTATTAAATCAGAGATAGCCGGATCTTACTTAAAAGAAGCATACCTATAAGCAGTACTAAGCACAGTTAATAATACTACTGGCCCAGATAGGCTAGTACTAATGCTCTTAGTTTTTAGCGTATACCCGCGCCTTACTATAGACGTACCACCTTCTTTATCTTAACTACGCCAAGCAGGCGCGATTTAGAAGGCCATAATACAATTGCGAATCCTAAAAAATACAAGGACTACGCAAGATACTCTTATATAATATAATAGACTAAGTATAGAAGACGTACTACTATACTTACTAGAAGTAGGTACTAAAGTACTAGTATTTCGGGAAAGTAACTGATAGATAGGACCCTATAAGGTAATCTTAGCCATAGATATAACGGTGATTGTCGATATGGTTAATAGACCTATAGAATTTCGGAATATAGTAGTTAAACTATATTACTAGGAGCTAGCGCAGGACAAACAAGATAATTAGGCTAGAGTTAAGCGGCTAGAGCTATTCCAATATCCCTAGCCCGAGCAGCCCTACTAGTATAGACAACCCTAAAAAAACCTAGTACCTACTAACAACTTTGTTTTGGAAAAAGAGAAGTACGACTACGATCTTGCGCTTAAACTATAAGCTAAAGGTAAGATTACTATACCTAGTATACTATTCTAAGAATCTGATAAAACAGAACTGAACTTACTTCTAGTAGCTAGGGTAATTAAAGCGATCTAGATGTTAGAAGATACTTCGGACTACTAGATCTTTAAGTTAAGGATTGTCTAGAAAGTGAAAGACAAGCTTACTTTACTATATAAGAAATCACGCTTTATAGTTTAGGGATTTAGTAATAAGGATAAGAAGCACCTACTTACTTAATCGCTAACAATCCAACACTATATATAGCGACTTATACTCTTACTACTGCCGATACTATAAATGCACTTTGGCTTTAAAGTATAGGTACACAATGTTATCCAGGCTTATATATAAGCTAAGTCATAGCTAGTAAGGAAAGTGATTCTTCTATTACCTAAGGAGCTTAAGACGCTCTATCCCCCTTAAACCGTCTTACTTGTTAAAATACTATTGTATGGACTAGCTAAAGCCGGACTATACTAGTAGGTGATATATATGAACTAGTATACTAAATGTCTCGACCTTAAGCCGAGCACCTTCGACTTATGCCTTATAATTAGTAAGATATAAATAGAAAGCGGATTTAGAATTATTAGCCTGCAAACTAATAATACTCTTAATATTAGCAAGCAAGCCTTTATAGATAAGGAGAAGCTCAAGCTGGATAAGGCCGGCTTTAAGTATAAGCTACTAGTATTTTTAATAGATAAATCAATTATAGACTTTAACGGATATAGGCTTAAAACGAGCGTAGATGCTATCGAGATTCGGCAAAAAGGGTAAGCTATATAACTTAAACTTATAAACCTAGATGCCAAAATAGTAAAATAAGTATATATCGAACAACGTATATAAGGTACCTATATTGCTACGATTTGCTAGCTAGAGGCGACTTTCGACTTGTTAGTAGCAGCGTAGTTAACTAAGCCTGGTATAGCTGAGATTGCCAAGCTTAATACTTAACTATAATAGTAGATTGAGAACTCGACGTATAGGCTACGCTACCTATAACTCGAACTTAAAATAGCTAAGCTCTTTGTCTTTATAGACGGATCATTCGCTAATAATGCCGATATAACATTGTAGATTAGATTCGTTATAATATTTAGAAACAAGATAAGTAGTATAAACGAGTTTAACCTATATAGTAACATTATATACTGGTCCTTAACTAAGTACAAGCGGGTAATAAGAAGCGTTTTAGCAAGCGAAATATATAGAATAGTAAGTAGGTTCGATCTTAGGTATATACTATACTAGATGCTCGCTAAGATCTACTTAGGCTTAGGTCTATAATCACTACTACTAATCGTTGTTTGTATAGACTTATTTAGTTTATATAAGTACCTAGTAAAGCTCGGGATAACGGTAGAAAAGCGTCTTATAATCGATATAATAGCTCTATAACAGAGCTACGAAAACTGTAAAATCATAGAAATTAGGTAGATTAGTAGCGACGACAACCTAGCCGACGCTATAACCAAGCGTATGCCGAACAAGACGCTTAAAAAGCTTGTTACTATAAATATAGCTAAGATTAGAGTAGAAGGCTGGGTTTAACGCCCGGCCAAGTAATAGGAAGAGTCTATATAACTTAGGGCAAGATCGCAAGCGTAAAAGACAAAGACTACTAAGACAATTTATTTATAGTATAATAAGGAATATAAGGTAAAGCGTAAAACGATCTTAATTTATACTCTTATAGCTAGTGTAACATATACGCCAGCGCCCCCTAACCCCTAATTATAATAATAAAACATTAATAGCCTTACCTATAGCAGCTATCGCTATAAGCTTTTTCTACGTAGGCGTTATGCCTGCTATAGGCGCCTTATACTTGACAAGAGCGTACGCCTTATCTACTAGGACTAAGGCGCACTTGGCGCTGTCGCGCCATATCTTTTAATCCTATAACCAATAAGTATTCCAATTAAATAATAGATAATACTAAAGATCGTAACTTACTTTAGCCTTTATGGCTAGGTTAGAGCGGAGCTCTAAGAAGCGGTCTAAGAACAGGTAGACTAACTTAGGGCTACGATATATGTTAGGAACAATAAAATAATGGAAATAATATACAAATAGAACTTATATCGGTATATACAAGTGCCTAGACAAGTACCGCTAATATTAGAGGCCGTAGCCTAACGTACAGTTATAGTATGCCATATATAGCGCGAAATTACCAGACTTGTTAAACAAGTCCTTAACACCCGCTAAAAGCAAGTATAGGCAGCTAAGGTAAATAACAGTATATATAGTACTATGTAGGCTACGAACTTTATATATATTAGTAATATTAATAACAAGGATAATAAGAGTAAGACGCTTACCCTCTGGTTTATATATATAAGTATATAACAACCTCTTATAAAGCTTTGTATAGTCTAATATACAGCGTATATAGCAGCTAGAGCGGACGATAGAGTTGTCCAAGCTTTCGCTAGACGACAAACTTGCCGTTACTACTACCGGTATTACTACTAGTAGTATAGACGCGCTTGTAGCGGCATATAGCGCCTTACGCCGCGTATATACAGCTACTAACGCCGCCTTCTTTATAGCCGGCGATGCAGGCAGAGTATGCTTAGCGTACTTAGAGAGACGCGCCTTACGTATAGCGATCTCTGCCTTATATACTACCTCCTCCTCCGCCTCCTCCTTATGCTAGAGCGTAGTAGCCTGCTTAAGTAGGACGCGTATATACGCGATTAACCCCTTAGAATTAAGGGGTATAGAGTCGGCATCGGTATAGCCGCCTATAGACTCGGGCTATACGGCAAGTACAGCTATGTCTATAGCATCAGGATCGTCGCTATTGTTATTATCGTTGTCGCTATTGTTACTGCCTACTATACTCTCCTAGTTGCTATTATCGGCAATGGCGCGCTCGGACACGTCCTTAAACGCGTTATTATTGCCCTTCTAGGTAAGATGCTTATTAGGAGCGTTAGTTATAAGCGTATTAAGGGCGTTACTGCCCTTATTATTAGTGTATATATAGGCGTCGCTGCCCGCGCTCCTATAGGAGCATCTACTCTACTTATCATCAAAATCCGACACTATAAACAATAAGATTAGTACGCTTAAGTATTAGTGTATAATAGTAAGCAACTTACTTATTACTGCTAATACTGCTACTACTGTTATTGTTACTACTACTACTACTGTTGTTATTACTGCTGCTGCTGCTAGTACGGATTATAGGGAGAAAGAGAACAGGTGGTATATAGTAGGAGAACCCACCTATTTATAGGTTTAGGGCAAGAGCGTTTGGAGTTCGTAATTAGCTAGCCTAGAGCTCTGATTTTTCCTATTGTAATTCCTATTTAGGACTATAAGCTTTTGCAATAATGGTTACTAGCGTAATACATTTACTATTATGCCGTTTAAAGGTATATCTAGAAGGCGCTAAAGTCGCGCCTTCTATACTAGGGATCAGCAACTAGAATTTAATATTCTGATTAGTAAACGAGAAGTTAAGTGATTAGCATTTCCTATTCTAGCAATAAGGGGAGCGAAATGATCTGGGATTTCCTATTTCGGTTGATAAAGCACTAGCGCAGTTATAAAAGAAGAGTTGCCGGTGTTGATTATAGTAAGGGGGGTTGTGTACTAATCCCTATAACTATACAGTATATAAGCCTCTTGCTCTAGGAATAGGGCATGTACTATACTACTAAGCCTCCCGCTCTAGGGAATGGGGCGTGTACTATACTACTTGTGCGATAGCTACAAGTAACGTACCTGCGTACTATATAATAGTTACTAACGAGCGCTCTGCTCTAATATAGGTATTTAAGGGGTGCGCAACCACCCCCTAGATAGAGGGAGACATAACAATCCAGAACCAGAACTTAAACCAGTATTTCCTTGCTGCTCGCTTTGCTCTTTATCGTTTTAGATCACTACGATCTCTGGAAACCTACTAACACTATTACTATTTAGGATACCTTTATCCTACTGAATATAGAGGAATTCTTAGAGGACTTTTCTAGCTATATAATCATATTTATACTTAATCTGTTTTCCGGTTATAACAATATTATACTAGACAAGAAGAGTCGGGATCTTACGACGTTTGCCAGTCCGATCGGTCTACTATACCTGACTATACTTCTATAAGGCAGTACAAAATCAGTTGCCTAGTTTATACGTATAATATATAGGATCTTCTATAACTTAATGCCCTAGATTTGCCAAGCTTTCCTAGATAATATTGGTATAAAAGGGCCAAAGATATAATACGATAATACCCTAATTATGCCTAGAATTCGACGATTTATAGAAGAACAGGTCTAGAACTATAACTAAGTCTTGCTTAACGCTAAGCTAGTAGGAGCCTATATTGCTATAGTTAAGTCCTAGTTCCTAGTCTTAGAGGCTATTGTTATTAGTTATAAGTATATGCTAGATAGCTGCTTACCTAACAACGTTAAGATCTAGAAGATTTATAAATAGTTAACCCTAAAGTCTCTTTCTAAAGTCCGCTCTTTTCTTAGTATTGCTGGTTTCTACTATGTTTGGGTCCCTTATTTCGGCTATATTACCTACCTGCTCTTTAATCTGGCGAAGAAGAATATAATATAGGTATAGACGCTAAATTACTAGTATGCCTTTACTTATCTTGGTTTCCTTATTACCTCTACGCCTTACCTTATACTACTTACCTATAGAGATAACTACTATAGCAAAATCTACCTTATAGTTAACGCCTCTCTAGATAGATAGAGAGTAGTCTTAGAACAAGAGGGCCTAGACAGTAAACGGTACCTTTGTCGATTTAAGTCTAGTATCTAGTCTCTAGCCAAGCAGCGCTATAATACAACTAAGCATAAGCTCTAGGGTCTTCTTTATAGTTTAAAGCGGTTTCGGTAGTACCTTTATAGTATAAGGTTTGTAATCGAGATAGATGCTTAGGTCTTAGTCTACTAGATAAACAGCTCGGCTAGTAATATACCTAGCGCCCTTATAATACGCTAGATAGCCTAGATTTAGCTTTTTGATTTTGAGATTCGGCATATTCTGGGATCGAAAAACGCTATAGCGGACGCCCTAAGCAGGCGACCCTTTACTTAAGCCAATATTAAAGAAAAAGCCTATAAGGAAGATATAGATAACTTTATTAACGCTTGGATTTTCACCTTAACTCTTAAGAAGGATACGCTTAAGGGTAATTAGCCTAAAGAGTACTAGGAGTATACTACCTATCTAATTATACTTCAAATACTGGATTACCTAGTTCGCTATAGCAATAGGGTTGACTTTAAGCAGCAAGCCCTTAAGTTTTTAGTCTGTAATAGGATGCTATTTCTATGCCCTACTTATAAGGGTAATTGCTCCTACCTTATAATCATAGATAGTGAAAAACAACGGCGTATCTGGTCAACTTGCTATGATAAAATGGGATACTATAGAAGGGACACTTCTTACTACTAGATTGCCCGACTATACTAGTAGCCGATAATCTATTCAGATCTTATTAACTAGTATACTATAAGGTTTGTTAGAAGATTCGCCCGTTCTAGTATAAGGAAGAAGCCTAGTTTACTATCCCTTCTTCAACCCTATTTCTTAAGGTCTACTTCGACATCTAGTTTTTCAAGGGCAAGTATAATGCTATAATCGAGGTAAGAGATGACCTTACTAGCTATATAGAGGCTGCTATCCTTAGCAAAGTCAATTTAGCTTTAGTTTAGACTTTTATACTTTAGTATATGTTTTTAAGATACGGTTTTCCCCTAATCGTAGTTATTGACGGTAGTTCGGAGTTTAAGGATATAGTTGAAGTATCCCTAAAGACTATTAGGGTTAAGCGAATTGTCAGCTCGTCTTATAACTTAAGAGCCAATAGTATTAACGAGGTAAATCACCTACTAATTACGACTATACTTACTATAATTGTAGAGATAACAAGGATAGATTGGAAAAAGTCCCTGCGCTTTATTCTCTAGGTTAACTATATCTCGATTTGTTCCTCTTTTAGTATCTTACCTTACTTCGCGCTTTTTAGTCAAGACTTAGTTACTAAGATTAAGCTTGATATCCCTTCCTAGCGTCTGATTAGATAGGAGCAAGTCTAGGCTAGAGTTCATAAACCTAGAAAGCTAGCCGATATAAAGGCTATTTTAGATCTATTTATAAAGTAAGTTAAGTCTATTATAGATATAGAGCTTGCCTGGATAGAGCTATAGGACAAGGTATCTAAGGCCTGTGAAAGCACTGCTAAAGCGAGAAATCGCGTGTTATCTAGGAAGTTACGCCTAGATTGGTTGGAAATCCACCCTAGTAATTTAGTCCTTATTTATAACAAGGTTAGGTAGATTGATATAAGTTACTGGCGCAAGCTATCCTTCTAATAGAAGGGCCTTTTTCAAGTCTTATAGAAGAGTCCTAAAAAGACTTACTAGCTAGAGACTTTAGATAGGATTAAGCTTAAGCGGACTTTCCTACTAATTATAATAAAGAAGTTCTTCTAATTAGACAGCGTATTTGTTTATAATCCAAATAGACTGTAACTAGGGGACGATTCCTGGCTAGAACGATTGAGTAAGGACAACATTATTAGGCTAGGTATTAAGGATCCTAATAGGCTTGGTAATCTAGTTAAAGGAGGAGGACTATTAATATAGGGAAGAAAAGCAGCTCTTAAAGGTACTTCCTAGGTAACTTAATTTACACTAAGTTTTTAGACTGTTTAACTTAGGCTGGGTTTTCGTTAAAGAGAAGGTAGTATAAGTTCTTTTATATACTTACCTTTTTCTTACGCCTTTTCCTCCTGTTTATAGAAGTGGTTTATTCTTTTCTTTTTCCCTAGCTCTTTGCTATACGAGTATATACGTGCTGGCAAGAGGGGGGTATATACTATACTATATAGTGTTCCTTTGATTTAAGTGTTTATATTGTCTACTTCGCCTAGTTATAGGTCTAAGATTTTGTTTTATGCTATTTCGTTTCGTTTTGCTTCGGCTCTTTTCTTCTTAGAAAGTAGAAACTCTATTTATAGCTTATATATCTAGTTAAGGGGAGGAGTATATTTGGCGTTAACAGATCCTATTACTTGGCTAACTAACTACCCTAATAACCCTTAATACCTACCCTAACCTTTTTTCTAGACTGCTACCTAGCTTGCCCTTCTAATTACTTAGTATAGTATGTGTTAACCACTGGATTGACCGACTTCCGCTCGACCTATAATTGCTATACCTTATAAATGGTTTCCTTATCCTATTAGTTAACAATTATGTCCTTAGTACGAAAGTTACCTAGATTGAACTAGCATAGAGCTATCGTCTTCTTAGCCTGATTAGACGCCCGAAATAGCTATTTATTGTAGGAAGAGTCGATATATACCTATAAGTACTTCTTATCCTAGAAAACACAGTTCCTACAAGTACTATAGTCGACTTCTAGAACCAAGATATAGTAGATAAATGGCTAAGCTACGTTTAGATAAGGACTACTAGTATTATACTGGTTAGGCAAACTCGACCGAAATTAGGTTTTATTATATTCCTTATAGTTTACTATATTACTACCTGCTATATTAGCTCTAATTAGACGTCTGGATATAAGCTTGAATATTCTTATAGCCGAACTCTTAGATAAAAAGACCTTAGACCTAGTATAGTCGGTTACTATAAATTTCTTAGATATACTTACCTAGGAAGTCTAACCTAAAATGCTCGATAGTAATAGAGGATTAACGTCTGACTATAAAGAAAGAATAGTTAAAACGGATAATAGTAGGATCCTAACTACTTTCTACTAGCTAAGTAGGAGATAGACAGTTAAATAGACTAGGTTCTAGACCTAGAGATATATACTGTTAATAAGTATTAGCTGGTTCCTCTTTAAAAACCTAGATCCGAAATATACTATATCCGATTATAGCTAGGTTTAGTAGTAGGTACTATATACGATTAATAAAGTTATAGAACTTTGTATTATCAACTACCTTCTAGATTACCTGCTTTAGGAAGATATAGAATCTTCTAGGATTAGTAAGGAAAGTAGTTACCTAAGTTTCAGGCACCTAGAATGCCTTAAGACAAATCGGACGTACTATCTAGCTTATAGGAGCTTTCTTAATAAGAGCATTGGACGATATCCCTATATAGATAAGATTAAGTAGGAAAGTTAAGTCCTAAAAGAGAATAAAGTCGGTTTATTAAGGTTAGAGAAGTTTTTATAGGAGAAAGAGAGAAGGAAAGGCAGGTCTTTATATCTAAGGAAGCCACCTATACTAGTCCCGATTCTGATTAGGAGAGGTTAATAAAAAACTAAGTAAACCTGATTATACTATACCGACTTTTAGGGGCTATTTGCCAACAAAAAGAATCGGATAGAAGCCCTAAGCGCCGATAAAGGAGCAAACAGCTTGCTTAATAGCAGGAAAGAATTTTTACACGTCTTCCTCCCCTAAAAGGACTCGCCCTATATCAGGACCTACCCCTTCTACCCTTTAGATTTTTCTCTCTCTAACTTCTTTAGTATAACCTTCTTAGACCTTTACCTTTTTTAAGATCTTTCTCTTAGTACCCTTAGCAGAAAAATTCCAGCCTTAACCCTAACTTCCTTTAAGCAATCTTGCTTATTGTTCCTACCTTCTCTCTACGATTATATAAGATTAAGATACCTCTAAAGAAGGGATCTAGTAAATAGGCTCTGCCCTAGATAAACTCGGATTTAAATAAGGTTCTTTAAGAGGAGCAGCGTCGTTATATAGTTAGTAGGCTAGTATATAGTAAGGATAAGGACAAGCTTATACTAGTAAGTACCCTAACAATTCCCCTATTAATACTGCAAAGACTATGGCTGTTGCCTTATAAGCTTTGCTCTTTGCTATACAAGGTGTAGTTCTCTCTGTATAAGCTGCGATTGATACTGTATAAACCCTAGTCTTCCCTATAAAAGTTATAGGGCACCCTAAGCAAATTTAAGTACTTGTCTATAAAAGATAAGGATAATGTAATTTTGATTTCCTTAAATAATATCCCTTAAACCAAGCTACCTACGTCTAATCTAGTTAAGTCCTTAATAAAGTGCTTTAATAGGCCTAGCTATATATACTTCTATTTGACTTTTAAAGATTTCGAAGCACTTAGTGTTAAACGTACAAAATAAGCTATAGCGCTCTAACGGTTATAGCTTAGGCAAAACGGATTTCAGTTCTCGAACTACTAGATATATAGCTATATTCTGAGGGTGGACCCACTTTTGTGGATACCGCTGACTAAGCTATATACTCCACTATATAGCCTAGAAATAGCTTTAAAAGGCTTTTCTATTTTTAGATTTATGCCCCACTTTTGTAGAGACAGCCTCCTTAGGCTGTATAAGCGCTAGAAATAGCCTTAAAAGGCTCTTCTACTAGGTCACCTACCTACCCTGTACCTACCCTGTACCGCAGGAGCGAAAACAGAACTTATAGGAAAAGTCGTGCGGCTTACCCTGCAGCTTAGGTGGCCGTGAGTCGATTATTTAAAATCGCCAGCTTATTTGGTTTTTCGGGAAGTGGCCATGCACCTACTAAGGCGCTCCTGCCGTGTGGAGGGCAGGAACGGTGCTGGAGGGTATATGTAGGAAAGGAAATTGCGAAGCCTTACCTACTTGGACTAGAAATCAAATTACTACGTTACCTACAACTATAAGCCTTATAGGCCTATAAGACCTACTGAAAGCCGTGATATATAAGCTTAAAGCCCCTATAATATAGCGCTATAGCCTATAACTATACCGTTATATAAGGACTTTTATAGAGGGAATACAGTAAAGGGCCCTACTTTACTATATTAGCACATACCTAGGAAGTGCTATTTAGGCCATATCAACGCTGTTGCTGCCCCTATATACCCTATACGACTACTACTAGTAGGCTATAGTGGTTATAGATCCTTATATAGGATTACCTATTCCAATAGGTTATGAGCCCGGATAGCCTGTGGGATAGTTATCGTTGGAGTCCAATTTCAAAGCGCTACCTCTGCCTATATATATAGGGCTATTTAAGCCTCTTATAGCTGAAAATATAGTACTATATTAGCCCTAAAAAGCTATATATTACATCTTATTAAAGGCTATTTAAGGACTAAAAAGCCTGAAAATCTAGAAGGATAAATTGCTGAGAAATCTAAGTCCTATAGTATTGACGAGCATTTGGGGCTCTTATACGCTTAGGCTAGTATACTTACCTATACTAAAAGACCTTTCTACTTATAGCTGGAAGTAGAAAGGCTAGCGTTTTAGAATTTCTAGCGCTAAAGACCTATATTTCCCTACTATAGAGCCCTTTCTATAGATATATCTATAGGCGGTAGTTAAGTCCCTACGTCGAAGTCTCTAGTCCCTATCTTAGAGCCTAGTTTAGAATTTCTACTAGAAAGCCCTACTAAGTAGCAAGTAGGCAGCGCTATAAACCTACTAAGCGCTAAGACTAGCCTAGAAAATCACTACTATAATTAGTAAGCTAGCTAATTAGCTTTAGTGAACTGGAAGCTAATTAAGTGCTTTAGCTAGCACTATAAAGTAAATAGTAGCCTATTTACAATGGCGGATCAAGCTAAAGGGAAGGGTATAGCCCCTAAAAGGGCTAGTAACCCAGCTGATCTAGGGTAATCTTCTAGGCCTCTACTACCTATACGAACCCTATTAGAAGATGAGGAAGATAGCGAAGACTATAGCGAGGTTATAGAATTCCTAAAACAGAATATAAAATCTTATGACCAAGTTATAGCTAGCTAATCTAGTAATATAAAAACATAACTTTTAAGTCTAAATACCCTAAAAGCCTCTGTCGAGGATAGTATTAGCGCTATAAAGAATATATCTTCTACTTTAGCTTCTCTAACTAATAGTAGTAATACTGCTGCTACTGGAAAGACTAGCTATAGTCCTAGATTTAATCCTTTTAGCGGTACTATAGATTTAGATTCTCCTCTACATCCCCCTAGGAAAGAGCCCTATCTAGGGCCGGCTGTAGATAATACAGCTACTAGTAATTTAGACCCCCCTATAGATATAGGGTCTAAAGAAGGCTTTAAGGATACTATTACTAGTAGTATAGTAAAGGAGCTTTCTAAAAAGGCCTATACTATACCGGACGATAGTAAGCTTAGCAGGGAAAGCAATTTCAAACAGTGGATTTAGGCTTTAAGTATAGTGCTAAGAGCGTTAGGGATATCTAATTTTTTAGAAAACCCTAATATATCTAACACTTATAGCGACTCTAATCAAGCTGTTCTTTTAATGCTTCTACGTAATAGCTTATCTAGTAGCCCTAGGGCTGCTATATTGTAGATTCATATACCTTCTAAGGCCTTTAAGCTGCTTGTTAGGCAGTATAGCCGACTTATAGAGTCTAAAAAGGAGGACATCTATAACGAATTCCACGCCCTTACCTTTAGTACCTATAAAAAAGGCTTATCAGCTTTTAACGCTGAATTTAACAGCTATCTTGCTAAGCTTACTATAGCTAAAATAGATATAGATCCCTCTTTAATACTAAATCAGTATTTTAAGGCTCTAGAATCTAAGTTTCCTAGCTGGGTATCACGCTAAAAGAGCTCTATAAGACAGGCTAGAATGCTAGGCCTTATAGCCTCTAGCCTTAATATAGAATGTCTAATAGCTGATATTTTAGAAGAATCTAGGAACCCGGCTACAGAGGCGTATAGAGCAGCTTACATAGCTAATAGCTCTAATTCAACCCCTAATTCAAATTCTAACCCTAGTAAGAAGGGTAAAAATAAGAAAAAGGGTAAGAAGAAGGCTAGTTATAATGTTAAAGGGCAGAATTATAGTACTAAAAGTGCCGAACAGGCCTCCTTTATACTAGGGTCCTATAACCTAGCTATAGAAGAAGAAGAGGAATCCAACTCTAGTTCTAATTCTAGTTCTTCTAGCAATCCTAATACCCAATTAGCATAGCTATTAGCGTTAAAAGGGTATAAGAAGCGTAAGGACTTTAAAGGAAAAGGCCTTAAAACCTCTTCTAATAACAAGGCAAAATATAAAGATAATAAGCCTAGAAGACGCCCTAGAGACCCCGCTCTTTATAATAGTTGGCTATACAATACAGGATCTACGGACTATATCAGTAATAGTAAAGAGCGGTTTACTACCTTTACGCCTAATATAGGCCAGTTACGCCCTATTAACACTGGAAATAGCCCTGTAAGCCCAGCTAGTATAGGCTCTATTACACTAGAAGTACTATCTAGAAAGGCCCCCCCTACCTATACTAAATTAGTATTAGATAACGTTTTATACCTACCTAATATTGATATAAATATTGTTAGCAGGGTTAGGCACTATAATTTGGGAGGTTGCCTTATAAAGGAAACCCTTTACAGGGGTAATAGACGCTGTATAGCTATACTAGACTTTAAGAAATCAGGATTTTTTCTTGACGTTAAAGGCAGCTCTAAGCCTATATTACATGCAAATTTTGCTTTTCCTTTAGGCCTTTCTAGTTATACTACTAAAAGTATAGAGCCGCAGCGTAATAAGATAGTAGTGGAAATTCCTTCTAATTCTATTAGAAAAGAAGACTATAGACCTATTATAGAGGATGCTATAGTATCCGAAGCTATAGAGCCTAATAAGCGCTATAAGCTAAGGAATTCTCCGGCTAAGGGTACTACTTTAGAAGGTATAGGACCTTCTTTAAGGGGGAAAAGGCCCTATAGGCCTGTAGAGCCCTTAGCTACTACCCAGGCCCCCTATCAAAGTCCCCGTAAGACTAGGGAGCCTAAGCCCTTAACTGGCACTGGAGACCTGCCCTATGTGCTAAGAGAGCCAGTTATAGAGGGGAATAAAGTAGAAAAGGCTATATCTAGCCCTACTTTAAAGGAGCCTAATATAGGTCAGCGAGATTACTATAATCTACTTAATTTAGCTAAATTGTGGCACGTTAGGCTAGGCCATATAGGCCTACGTCTTTTGAAAAAGACCTCTAGTATTACTAAAGGGCTGCCTAATTTTGATAAAATAAAGGAAGCTGATTTTCACTACTCTAGCTGTAATCGAGGTAAAGCAGTAAGAAGGGTTAGTAAGGCTCTAATACCTAACCTACCTAGGGTCTTAGACTTAATAGAGGGGGATACTGTTAAAATTAGGCCTAGGCCTTATAATAGAAACCCTATAGTCTTACTTCTAGTTAACCGTAAAAGTAGGTATAGGTGGGTTTTTAACCTACCTAATAAATCAGGCCCTATAGTAGCTAACGCTATTAAGGGCTTTTTTAGGGGCCTAAGGAATGGATTTGGTAGATATCCTACTAAATTCCACTTTGATAGAGGCACTGAAATAACTGATTTATTAACTACTTGGTTAGCTAAAAGGGGTATTAAATTTAGCACTTCTGCCCCCTATATCCACGAGCAGAACGGCTTAGTAGAACAATCAGTTAGAGTTATACTAGACTGTATAAGGTGTACTATTCTTAGTAGCGCTTTACCCTAGTATTTGTAGTGCTTTATACTGGAGGCTGTAGTGGAATTAGTTAATAGTACAGCTATAACTAATAAGGAAACTACTCCTTTCCAGGCGCTGTTTAACAAGCTAGAGCCCGGTATTCTACATATACCTAACCTAGAGCGCTATAGGGCTATAGGCGCTAGAGGAGAGGCGATTATACCTCTAGAAAAACAGTCTAAATCGTTAAAATTTACCTCTAGAACAGAAGAGTGTAAATTACTAGCAGTATTAGGTTCTAAGACCTACCTAGTATATATACCGTCTAGAAGAGCAGTACTTAAAACCTCTACTATTAAGTTCATAGAGGATAATACAGTACTAAGTTAGCCTACTAATAATACGGCTTTAGAGGGGGAATTAGTAGACCTAGACTTAGATTTAGAGGGGGCTGTCAGCCCGGACCCTTCTAATCTTAATACTAAAAAGCCTATTAGTATAGAAATAGGACCTAGTAAGCTAGAACCCTACGAATCTTCTTCTAATAGTGAATTAGATGAACCCTTACCGGATAAGCCTATAAATCCAGTTATAGTAGAGTCTACTAGGCCTACTATATCTATTAGAAAGCCTGAATTACCAGAGGTATTTCCCCAAACTATAGAGCCTATTTTTGCACCTAAGCCTATAGAAGTTATAGCGCCTAATTAGCCTATAACAAACGAACCTCTTAATAATAGTGATCTTATTTTAGAGGGGGATAAAATACAGCTCGATTACTATAAGCTTTTAGCTAAGACTAGTAGCTATATACTGTCTTTTGTCTATAAGGCTCGAAAAAGGGTAATATCTAAGGATAGTACGCCTACTACTTATAAGCAAGGCTTAAAACTACCTAGAGATGAGCGTAGTAAGTGGTTAGAGGCTATTACCAAGGAATTTATCTAGTTATTAGAGCTAGGGG
This sequence comes from Phyllachora maydis, assembly GCA_029339225.1. Lineage (NCBI taxonomy): Eukaryota > Fungi > Ascomycota > Sordariomycetes > Phyllachorales > Phyllachoraceae > Phyllachora > Phyllachora maydis. The sequence continues at coordinate 315,878 of JAQQPM010000003.1, forward strand.
TTTTTAAATTCCTACCTAGGAGTCTATTACCTTCTAACCGTAAGCTTATTACCTATCGAAACGTTCTTAAGGTTAAAAAGGACACTAAAAACAGGCCTTTTAAGTATAAATCTCGGTTAGTAGCTAGGGGCTTTATACAGGTACAAGGCCTAGATTATACTATAACCTACGCCTCTACTAGTATACCACCTACTTGGCGTATACTTCTAGCTATAGGTGCTGTTCTAGACTAGGAAATAGAATAAGCTGACTTTATAGGGGCATTTCTTAATAGCGCTCTTAGAGAAGAAATATATATGGAAATCCCTAAAGGACTATTAGACCTAGCAGCTTCTAATAAGGCTATTTATAAGCTTTTACTGAAATACAGCTATAATCCTTCTACTCCTAATATTATTAAACTATCTAAAGCGTTATACAGTCTGAAACAAAGCCCTAGAGAGTGGCAAGATAAGCTTAAAATCTTACTTAAGAGCCTAGGCTATCTCCCTCTTATTTCAGATCTAGGGGTCTTCTATAATGCTAAAACCTGTCACTTTATCGTTACCTATATAGATGACTGTCTATTTATAAGGCCTAATATAGGCTATATAACTGATTTAAAGAAACGGCTTAATAAGGTCTACGCTATAGAAGACTTAGGGCCTGCCGCCTATTTCCTAGGCATGCAAATTATAAGGGATAGACCTAATAGGCGCCTGTGGCTTAACCAGTTATAGTATATAGAAGAGGCGGTTAGCTGCTTTAACTTAGCCGATTCTAAGCCTATATCTATTCCCTTATAGCCGGGGCTAGTAAGTCAACTTCAACTAGAGGAAGATATTGCTAGCCACCTCTGTAATTCTAAGGAAATTAAGCTTTATCAAAGCCTAGTAGGAACAGCTATGTATATAATGCTCCTTACTAGGATAGATATTAGCTTTACCGTATAGTGGCTCTCTAGGTCTTTAAATAGACCTACAAAATTACACTTAAACGCTACTAAAAATCTTTTTAAGTATCTTAACAGTACCAAAGACTATAGCATCTGTTTTAGCTATAATGGAAATACAGTAGCTGATCTAGGGCCTAAGCTTAGTAATAGTAGTAATACAACTACTAAGCTTAGTAGAGACTTTCACTCTAAGGAAGGGCCTAGGCCCCTAACTACTACCTCTACTACTATAGTAGATTCTAGAAATAGTAAAGGTAGTAGCCAGACTTCTATAATTAATAGTAGTCTAGTCCCTATAGGCTTTAGTGATTCTGATTTTGCAGGGGATAAGGCTACTAGTAAATCCACCTACGGCTATCTATATAAGTTAGCCGGTGGGCCTATTAGCTGGAAAACGAAAAGAGCTACTACTATTGCTCTCTCTACCCTAGAAGCTGAAACTGATGGACTTACAGAGGCTATACGCGAAGTACAGTGGATTATAGGGCTATTTTCTGAACTTCATAGACCTATAGACTACCCTATTACTCTCTATAGAGATAATCAGGGCTCTATAACGGTGGCTAATGACCTAGCGCTATACGCTAGAACTAAGTATACCCTGCTGAAATTCCGGTACGTTAGAGAGCAGGTTAAGGCTAAAATAGTTACTATTATATATCTTAATACTAAGTATATGCCGGCTGACGGACTTACTAAAGCCCTACCAGTTAGTGGCTTTCAGTCTTTTATCAGGCTTTTAGGCCTACAACCTAAGGGAGCTTTTTACTAAGCTACCCTCTACCCCTATATATATATATTCTATACTATATATATAGAAGGCCTGGCTTAGCCTGATTAGCTTATAAGACCAGTCAATAGTACCGGCTACTTTATAGCCCTCTGGAATCACCTAATTCCTCTATATAGCCTTAAAAGGCTTATAAGGTCCTAGCTACTGTAGTACAGTTCTATAGGCGCCCTTATGCTAGCATTAGCTCCCTGCGGCGTTAGGGAGGCCTATATCACTCTAGCTACGTCTAGAAGTACTCTAGTATATAGTATAGCTATATTTGGAAAATATAGGCTCCGGCTATTACTAGTAGTATACTTTCCTTTAGAGGGGGCTTCTCTATGTGACTACCTGTTATTTCCTTACTAGAACTGGCTGAAAGAACGGAGTAAAAAAGGGCATAAAATCTAAAACCGTGCTAAAAATTGTTTTCTCTATAAGAGGATAAAGGCGTTTATAAGCCCTTTACTCCTTCTATACTCTAGTGCGTCTATTAGTCGCTAGGGTATAGAATATTTAGATATTATATATTACTATAAGCTTTAAAGCTATAGTACCTATACCTTTATAGGTTATAGGTTTGATTTCAACATTATATATATTCTTACTTCTTTCTATATATAATAGGGGTTTATCCTATATATATATAAGGGCCTAACCCCTTTGTCTAACGGAATAGTTTTGCTCTTACGTTCTTATTTCTTAGGATTCTTCTATTCTTTACCTATATATAGCTTTCTAAGGCTTATAAAGGAACAGAAGAATAGAGGGGGTGTTAAACGTACAAAATAAGCTATAGCGCTCTAACGGTTATAGTTTAGGCAAAACGGATTTCAGTTCTCGAACTACTAGATATATAGCTATATTCTGAGGGTGGACCCACTTTTGTAGATACCGCTGACTAAGCTATATACTCCACTATATAGCCTAGAAATAGCTTTAAAAGGCTTTTCTATTTTTAGATTTATGCCCTACTTTTGTAGAGACAGCCTCCTTAGGCTGTATAAGCGCTAGAAATAGCCTTAAAAGGCTCTTCTACTAGGTTACCTATCTACCCTGTACCTACCCTGTACCGCAGGAGCGAAAACAGAACTTACAGGAAAAGTCGTGCGGCTTACCCTGCAGCTTAGGTGGCCATGAGTCGATTATTTAAAATCGCCAGCTTATTTGGTTTTTCGGGAAGTGGCCATGCACCTACTAAGGCGCTCCTGCCGTGTGGAGGGCAGGAACGGTGCCGGAGGGTATATGTAGGAAAGGAAATTGCGAAGCCTTACCTACTTGGACTAGAAATCAAATTACTACGTTACCTACAACTATAAGCCTTATAGGCCTATAAGACCCACTGAAAGCCGTGATATATAAGCTTAAAGCCCCTATAATATAGCGCTATAGCCTATAACTATACCGTTATATAAGGACTTTTATAGAGGGAATATAGTAAAGGGCCCTACTTTACTATATTAGCACATACCTAGGAAGTGCTATTTAGGCCATATCAACGCTGTTGCTGCCCCTACGTACCCTATACGACTACTACTAGTAGGCTATAGTGGTTATAGATCCTTATATAGGATTACCCATTCCAATACTTAGAAAGGAGACCGACAAGTATAGTACCGCTAAAGATATCGACAATATTACTAACCGCTATGCTCTACTTAGTAGTAACTATTTCAAGCTAGTAGGTAAGATTGCTTTTTACCTAGAGTAGTATATTATAAGGGAAAGCCGGCTAGACTTCTTTAATAAGATGACTGTTAATAAGGAGGATTTTAACCGTTGTTTCCCTAGAATGGCTAGTTAAGTTACTATAATTACAGGAGAGAAGGTCCTGGGTTAAGATCTCCGATTAGTTTTGGCCATCCTATATAATATGTATAGGATATAGCTGGAACAAGCCTAGATAACCGATAACTATATTAATAGTATGCTTAGATAGACCCTATATGCATTTAAGAGATACGTTTTTATTACGCCATACTTAACGGCTCTAACTCTTAATAAAAAGGGCAACTACCTAATAAGCCCTATCCTCTACCCTACTAAGGGGAACGTCCGCTATAAGGCCCTTAGAAAGCGCTTCTAGCTTATAGTTATGCATATCCGCAGGAACTATTAGGTTCTTACTATCTATAATCAGCTTAAGTAGATCTATAAGGTTTGGGATTCAGGCCTTCCTAATAAAGCTAACAATATAGACGACAAAATAATAATAATACAGGTAGATATAATTATCCCCTACCTACTTATATCTAGAGCTAGCGTCTTTAACCTAATGTATATTTGCCGGTCGAAATTCTACTTTAACATTAAGGACGACTTTTCCTATAGGTACGCTATTACTAAGGTAGCCCAATCCCTCTTCTATAACCAGGTTATTAAGGATAAGAACGATTTAATGCCTCTTCTATAGTAGAAGATAGAACCCTAGTTCGGCTAAGACGTAATGCAGAAGTAGGGATCGATTTCGGCTTACTTACAGTATACTTAGATATTAGGGATCGCTAAAGGATTTAGAGTAAGGCTAAGATCTAGGGCGCTAAATCTATGCCTGGTTAGTAGTCGGGTCTCTATCAACGAGCTTTTACCTATAAGTATATTATAGATTGTCCGGACTTAGAGTTTTACTACCCTAGCATTTAGTATCCTATCTCTAGCAGATATAATAATGGATAACGATACCCCTATATATATTCAGAGAACAAGAAGTGCTTTCTTAGGTTTACTTAGGTCGATTCCTAGAAGTTTAGTAGTACAGATAGCCGAACTATCTGTCTAACAATCTCGTTAAAGCCCTTTTTTGCTAAAGGTACTAGCACTATAGCAAACTACTCCTATACTATAGCAGCAGATACCTATGCGCTAAGCTATCCCTAAGTAGATAGTATCTGTTTAGAAGACTGTTCTATATCCCTCTACTCCTAGTAAGCAAAAGTCTATTAAAAAGGATCTTCCCTACCCTATTACGCTAGAGAAACCAAAGTCTGTTAAAAAGGCTGCTATATAGCCTGCTACGCCTAAGCAGCCTAAGTTAACTAAGAAGAGCGTTGCTACGCCGAAATCGCGGCGTACTAGGCGGAATGTCACTCCTTAGCCTACTGCGCTTTCGCTTACTAGGAGGGTTACTTGATCAACGCTTATAAGGGATCTTAAGCCAGATAATATACCTGCTCTATAGTATAAGGAGGACGATAAGACAGATAAGACTAGTAGAGAGCTTTATATAGGAATAAATATCACTACGCTGAGATTGTTGCTACTATACCTCTAAGGCTATAAAGGTTAGGCTAGGACGGACTAATCAGCTATAATCAGGTTATAATAGATAGGTTAGTTAAGTAGGTTTATAGTTTAATACCTTCTTTTTTTTGCTTTTCTTGCTTAGAGTATTACTAGCTATAGTTGGCTCTCTTAACCTTAATCCTATATAAACCTAGTAGAATCTTAGTATACCTTGTTATATATATATAATCTATATTTCCCGATTATCCTTCCTCTAGACAGAGGTGCCCTATATTATTAATATTGTCTGGTATTTGTTTTAGGGGTTTATATCTCCTACTGCCTTCTGCCTTTCGTAGGAGCTATAGGAAGGTATAGATCAGTATAGCTAGTATGCGACTAGCCGCTGCTTATTTTCTTCTTCTTCTTCTCCCTCTGTTTAGAGGAGACCCGTATCTACTTTCTCTTCTATTATACAGTAGAGTAGGTGGACAAGGCTGGTCTTTCTTTTCCGCCCCTTATCTTATTCTAGGCTAACAATAAGATTGCGAATTAGTAGTATAAGGAGGATAATAGTATAAGAAGCTAGCTTTCCTTCCTATATTCAGGGACAAGAGAATCATCTATCCCAATTATTATAGTTTTACAGTTATATTTTACCCACTTAGATATTCCATCTACTTTTTTTTGCCTTTAGGCTACTTTGGCCCATTTACTTGGTTCCATTACACCTGTCTCCCTTAGTCTCCCCTAATCAGGGAGACTATAGCCTTGTTGTGCATATACCTCTTATCCTCTTGTCTAGACAGCTGTTCGATATACAGCTGCCTATCACCTTTAGACAGCTGCTCCTACTTTCTCGTATGTCTGCTGCTCTGTTTCACTATTTAACGGCTAAAAAAGCCAGTAAATCCCAGTACTAACAGGAGTACCCCAAGGCTTACCACTTTCACTAATCCTCTTAGTCCTACACCTCTGCCCCCTATACAAAAGACTAGAGAGAAAATACCCTACTATCTTTACTATAGGCTACATAGACGACACTAACCTACTAGCCTTTAGTAGGGAAGCTGCAACAACGGTTAGATAGCTAGAAGAGGCTTAGAAAGAGTGCCTAGACTAGATAACAACTACTGGAGTTACCTTCTTAGTAGTAAAGAGCGAGCTTATACACTTCCCCCCTAGAAGGAGGCCCTAGACCAACCCTATTAACCTAGGACTAGTAGGGGACTTCCCCCCCCTATAACCAGCTAAAGAGGCCCGTTTTCTAGAGGTTTGGCTAGACTCTAAGCTTACCTAGAAGGCCTACGCCAGTACCCTATAGCAGAAGCTAAAAACGCAGTCCCTTGCTATTACTAGGCTAGCTAGAAAGACCTGGGGACCTAGAATCGAAAAGACTAGGCTCCTATATACAGCAGTAATAAGGCCGGTCCTAGCCTATATAGCCTCGGCCTGGCATACCCCTATACTAGTAACACTAAACAGGCTATAGGGTATAACTAGAGGCCTACTAGTATCTGAAAACGAGGCCCTAAGGAGGGTTATAGGGGCCTATAAAAGGACACCAGTCCGAAGCCTCTACTATAAGGCTAACATCCCCCCCCTTAACCTCTACCTTAATACCCTCTCCTTCTCTAGCTAAGCTAGAATAAACAGGGCTATAGGGAAAGAGGTGGCTAAGCAGAAGGAAGCCCTACGCCTTACCCTTGGAAACAGAACCCCTAGGACTAGCCTCCCCCTAAAAGGGTATACAAAGCAAGAAAGAAAAAGGGAGGCAACAGCCTAGTAGTACTACTAACAACTAAAGAAGGCTATTAACAAAGAACCCCTCTATACTGCCTAGAAGGATCGCTATCTATAGGAGGCCAGGGCCTCTAGTCACAACCTCTATACAGAGAGCCTCTTAGAGAAATCAGCTAAGGCTACCTTTCAAGAGGAGAACCTAGCTAAGGCCTTTAAGGAGGCCTTCTAAAGGCGCCACTATAACCTCTCTAAGGCCGAAAGCTCGCTGCTAATATAGGCCTATATAGGGAAGATAGACCTAAGGGGATTCCTATATACCTATAAGGTGCTTAGGGTTAATAACCCCCTCTGCCGCTACTACCTAGCTACAGAGGACATCCGACATATATTCGACGGTTGCCCGGCCTACCCTTCAGCCTCCTTTAAGGAGAGGAAAAGAGGGGATATACACAGCTTTCTCTACAGACTCGAAAAAGGGGGCAGCAGCGCTATACACCCCCTAGTTCGCCATATTACTACTAGACTGCCAGAATACTCTGTTGCTTAGAGGCTAGGAGCAGTCTAGCCTATACCCCTTTAGGCAGTATGTTTTCATACTCCTAAAGGGGCGGTATCTACTCTAGTGAAGATTGGCCTACCCCCTATCACACCCCCCTTTTTCCTATATACGGTTATAGGTTTTTCACCCGTTGTACGGTTTTCCTATAGCACTAGTTCAGCCAACCTAGATATCCCCTACGGGGATCAGATAGCGTAATAGAATCTATCTATATAAGTTAGCCGGTAGGCCTATTAGCTGGAAAACGAAAAGAGCTACTACTATTGCTCTCTCTACCCTGGAAGCTGAAACTGATGGACTTACAGAGGCTATACGCGAAGTACAGTGGATTATAGGGCTATTTTCTGAACTTCACAGACCTATAGACTACCCTATTACTCTCTATGGAGATAATCAGCCTCTATAACAGTGGCTAATAACCCAGCGCTACACGCTAGAACTAAGCATACCCTGCAGAAATTCCGGTATGTTAGAGAGCAGGTTAAGGCTAAAATAGTTACTATTATATATCTTAATACTAAGTGTATACCGGCTGACGGACTTACTAAAGCCCTACCAGTTAGTGGCTTTCAGTCTTTTATTAGGCTTTTAGGCCTACAACCTAAGGGAGCTTTTTACTAAGCTCCCCTTTACCCCTATATATATACTCTATACTATATATATAGAAGGCCTGGCTTAGCCTGATTAGCTTATAAGACTAGTCAATAGTACCGGCTTTTTTACAGCCCTCTGGAATCACCTAATTCCTCTATATAGCCTTAAAAGGCTTATAAGGTCCTAGCCACTGTAGTATAGTTCTATAGGCGCCCTTGTGCTGGCATCAGCTCCCTGCGGCGTTAGGGAGGCCTACATTACTCTAGCTACGTCTAGAAGTACTCTAGTATATAGTATAGCTATATTTGGGAAATATAGGCTCCGGCTATTACTAGTAGTATACTTTCCTTTAGAGGGGGATTCTCTATGTAACCTGTTATTTCCTTACTATATCTTGAAAGAACGGAGTAAAAAAGGGCATAAAATTCAAAACCGTACTAAAAATCGTTTTCTCTATAAGAGGATAAAGGCGTTTATAAGCCCTTTACTCCTTCTATACTCTAGCGCGTCTATCAGTCGCTAAGGTATAGAATATTTAGATATTATATATTACTATACGCTTTAAAGCTATAGTACCTATACCTTTGAATGGGTTATAGGTTTGATTTCAACATCATATATATTCTTACTTCTTTCTATATGTAATAGGGGTTCATCCTATATATATAAGGGCATAACCCCTTTGTATAACGGAATAGTTTTCCTCTTGCGTTCTTATTTCTTAGGATTCTTCTATTCTTTACCTATATATAGCTTTCTAAAGCTTACAAAGGAACAGAAGAATAGAGGGGGTGTTAAACGTACAAAATAAGCTATAGCGCTCTAACGGTTATAGCTTAGGCAAAACGGATTTCAGTTCTCGAACTACTAGATATATAGCTATATTCTAAGGGTAGACCCATTTTTGTGGATACCGCTGACTAAGCTATATATTCCACTATATCGCCTAGAAATAGCTTTAAAAGGCTTTTCTATTTTTAGATTCATGCCCCACTGTTGTAGAGGCAGCCTCCTTAGGCTGTATAAGCGCTAGAAATAGCCTTAAAAGGCTCTTCTACTAGGTCACCTACCTACCCTGTACCTACCCGGCTCCGCAGGAGCGAAAACAGAACTTACAGGAAAAGTCGTGCGGCTTACCCTGCAGCTTAGGTAGCCGTAAGTCGATTATTTAAAATCGCCAGCTTATTTGGTTTTTCGGGAAGGCGCCATGCACCTACTAAGGCGCTCCTACCGTATAGAAGGTAGGAACGGTCCTGGAGGGTATATATAGGAAAGGAAATTGCGAAGCCTTACCCACTTGGACTAGAAATTAAGTTACTACGTTACCTACAACTAGAAGCCTTATAGGCCTATAAGACCCACTAAAAGCCGTGATATATAAGCTTAAAGCCCCTATAATATAGCGCTATAGCCTATAACTATACCGTTATATAAGGACTTTTATAGAGGGAATACAGTAAAGGGCCCTACTTTACTATATTAGCACATACCTAGGAAGTGCTATTTAGGCCATATCAACGCTGTTGCTGCCCCTGCGTACCCTATACGACTACTCCTAGTAGGCTATAGTGGTTACAGATCCTTATATAGGATTACCCATTCCAATATAACTTCATAGCGAAAGAATTTCAGGCAGAAGCTAAGCTTACTAGGATTATAGTTTGCGTTATCCTAGTTAGAGCCTACTAGTTAATAGAGCATCTAAAGCGCTATTATACGCCTCTATACAGAGCATATAAAATCATGTAAGAGAAAACAAAGGGCATAGTCTTACTAGAAGCCTGCCTCTAGAGCGTAGTAAGTATAGTTAATAATATAGCAGGTCCGAATAGACTTGTACTAACGCTACTAGTCTTTAGAGCATACCTAAGGTTTAAGATAGATTGTCCCTCTTCTCTAACGTAAATATAGCGTATATAAGCAGTGCAAACTGTAATAACTAAGCTATAAAAGATCAGGGACTGCTAGAGAATCAACAACGCGTCGGTATAATACAACAGACCTGACATAACTAACATATTACTGCTTTTACTATACTTAGGAGCAGAGGTTCTAGTATACTAAGAGTATAAAGGGTGGCAAGGGCCTTACAAAGTGCTTAATATAACTAATATAGAGGTTATAGTTAATATAGCGAACAGACCGGTAACTTTTCGCAATACTATAGTCAAGCTGTATAACCGGCTTACTAAGCTCCTAAGCAGTAACGATAAAGCGACGTACGATTAAGAAGAGCAGCAATCACTGTAACTACTTAAGTACCCTGCCCTACTATAGGAAAGAAGGCGTAGCAGACCTTTAGAGGTGAAAAACAAGGCAAACCAAAACCCTTACCCTAAGGGCCGCGTTATACGTTTAGGGGCCGCAGCATATATATCCGAAAAAGAGAAGAAGGACTACGCTTTAGCTATTAACCTCTAAAAACGCAGAGTAATTATAGTACCTAGAGCTCCTTTTAAGCAGTTAGACGCTAAAGAAATAGAGTCCCTAATCGAAACGGGAGTGCCCGAGGTAGTACCCTAGATACCGGATCTTAAGGGGATCTATATCTTTAGTTACCAGCTTATATAGGAGGTAAAAGAGAAGTATATACTATACCTATATAAGAAGTTGCACCTTATAATATAGGGCTATAGTAATATAGATAAGAAAAAGATTCTTATATAATCGCTAACAATCTAACAATACTTATAACGTCTACTCCTTGCCTTAGCACTAACACTACGATTATAGCTTAACTGTTGATAGGGGTAAGGGGGATTAGGTGCTGATCCCCGTGACCGCGCAGCACATAAGCCTCTTGCTCTGGGAATAGGGCACGTACTGCGCTACTGAGCCTCCTGCTCTAGGGAATAGGGCGTGTACTGCGCTACTTGTACGACAGCTACGAATAGCGCACCTATATACTATATAATGGTTATTAACAAGCACTCTGCTCTAATATAGGTATTTAAGGGGTGTGTAACTACCTTCTAGATAGAGGGAGATAGACAATCCAGAACTAGAACTTAAACTAGTATTTCCTTGCTACTCTCTTTGCTCTTATCGTTTTAGATTACTATAATCTCCGGAAACCTACTAATACTAATTAGTATTGTCTCTATATTGCGATATAGGGGTAATATAGAGCGGCAAGGTAGTTAGTTAAGTGCTTAATAACCTTAACTAAGTAGATTATAGTTTGCTTACTAAAGGCTATCGATTGGGCGACTAGATAACTACCCTATTAACTTAGTAATATTACTTATAAGAAAACTAATACTATAAACCTATCCTTCTAGACTAAGGAAGCTCGACCTAAGCTTCTAGACTAAGGAAGCATTGCTTGAAAGAACGCTACTAAAACTATATTGCTAATAAACTTTATTATAATTAATATACTATAGTGTCCTAAGATCCTTTTACTTATAGAACCTTAGAAAGGAAGGATACTAAGACGAACCCCTATTATATATTAAGTATTTCGTTAAGTATAGCCTAGGATCTCGAAAAGCGTTTTAAACAAGAATTCCCTACCTAGCTGCTTATTATAAGTATTAACAAATTTAACGCTTAAACCTTCTATAGATTGCTAGAGCATATCGATCTAGAGTATAATAGTAATAAAGTACTTAATTTATATACGCTCTTCTGCCTTAGTACTTATAAAGGGCGATAATCTAAAGATCTATACTATAATTTCCGCTTGGATTTCAAGGACTAGACAGCTAACTACTTTAATCAGTTAAACAACAAACTATACTTATAACTACGCTAAACGCTTAACAACGGCTATATCCTTATAGATAGCTTAAAAGGGCAGAAGCTCTTTAAGGGACTTACAACGCTTGCTAACAACCTATCTAACAATCTAGGGCCTGATATACTCCCCTAAATCCATAGAACGTCGATCTAGGCTAAGTATGGACGTTATATAACGACATCTCTTCCCGCTTAAATAGAAAAGGGGAAGGAGATTGCACTAATAACAACCTAAGACCCCGAATTTAGTACCTAGCTGTAGGAGGTACTATAGGGGGAGATACAGATCGGTAATATAGCTATAAACGCTACCTAGCAATACGGACTAATAAGCAGCTCGATTATAAACGACTGTCACAGTCCGATGTCATCCTATATATATATAGCTTTGTCTTACACTAGGACCTTCTGTCCTATATGCAACAACATCTTTCTATAACCTATCTTTGCTCTGGCTATAACAGTTTGTTATACCTATATATTCTTACTAAATTAGCAAGATTTAGTAAGCAAAGAAAACCTCTTGTTAAAAGTCCATTTTGACAAACGATTTGACGAATCCCCCTATTTCCATATACACTTTAACCATAAGTTACTACCGATTCTACAATAGCGACTAATAGCAATTAATCAGCGGAAGACTGGCTCTAAGTATAAGGCTTAGGGGTACTAGGCTCCCTAGGAATACTAGCTACCGACTTGGCTAACCTTATCTTGTCTAGTAATAATCAACTACTCTATTTCCTATAAGCTATAAATTCTAGAATTTTAGGTATCTCTACTAACTTAGCTATAGCTTCCTCTAAGGCCCCTTCCGCCCTCCCTCTAGCTACTTTTTCCTAACCCCCTTTAGCTCCTATCTTAACAAGTTATACAACTCTGTCCTAACTCCTTAGCGTTAATCCTCCGACCTTTAATAGAACCTTTATAAACTCTATTAAACGGTAGATAGCCTATATTGCCTGGAAGTCCTAGGTCTTAGTAAAGCTTGCTATTGATAAAGCTTTTTTCCCTAACACCCTAGTCTAAGTCCTCTATATCTTATAGCATCTTAGTAGGGAACCTTATCAGCAAATTCGCCTAAAAGTAGATAAGCTAGTTATACTAGCTTATGGCCTCCCCTCCGACGCTTCTACAATCACGTATATTGCTGATATTTTCGCATTGCTAGACCTTTAGTATCTTATAGAAGATGTTAATGCAATTAGCCTTACTAAACTGGAGAAACTAGATATAGATAGGGATAAGCTCTTATTTGCCAACTTCCTAACAGAGCTAGTACAACTCTATAAATATTCTAACCAGACCCCTGTATAATACGTTATATACCTCTAACAGAAAGTAGGTTGAAAGCTATACTATACTGTCGTTAGTATGGTAGACTGACCTAGCCCTATAGACTTTGTAAAGTGGATAGAGCTTTACTAGAAGCTCTAAAACAATATTGCTATAGAATAGTATTAATCTTAGATCGGCTTTAGGTTAGTACTGCCTCCTTAACCAGGATTTTATAATAATAGCGACCCTATAGTATTAGGAGCTATCCTAACCTTAGGTTCCTACCTTTCTCCTAAGGAAAAGGCCTATAGAATCGACAACTGCCTCTGCTTATATTATAGTAAGCTAGGCTATCTTGCCCGCAACTATAGAGCAAAGAAGAACCGACCTATTACTGCCTTAGCTATAGCTCTATAACTGAACTCCAAGGGAAAAGCCTAGGCCTAGGAATATTAGATTATTATCTTAGGCCTTTTACCTCTAATCTGGAGTTCGTTATTACCTTAGGCGCAGTTTATACTAATTCTTCTTTGCTTTTTGCTACTTTGGTATATATATAAGGCAAGGCGGTCCTTCTCTGAATCCTTATTAACTCTGGTTGTTCTCCGCTTAGATTTGTCAATTCCTTTATAGTAGATTGCTTAGGGTTAAAGCAATCTACTTTAGATTTACCTTACCTTCTATACCTTATAGATAGCAAGTAGGCCGGTCTTATTATAGATTTCTATATCCTAGACTATTTATTTGGTTAACCTAATTCTGGTTGTACTTCTAAGCTATTATCCCTGTATATCTAGCCTCTAAGCTCTTCTAGACTAGATATGATTCTTAGCCTCCCTTAGCTCTATACCTATAATCCTTTACTAGACTAGGCTTCTAGTACTATAACTATTAATAGAAGGATACTAGTTGTACTTTAGGATAAGGACCCTTTAATACCTACCTAAGGCTCCCCTAACTCCCCTTTAATTACCAACTAAGATCCTTCTAACTTATAGCTTCTACCTGCTGTACTATTCCTATCTTTTATAAAGGACTCTAGCGTCTTTAGTATATTAATAGCAGAACTCTATACAGTAATAGATATATTGCTTTAAAGAGGGTTTACTACTAACTTATTCCTAACTCTAGATAATACTAACGCCTTCCCTTCTTATTTCTTTAGGGTATCTGACAAGGATATTAAAAAGTATCTTAAAATCAAACTACCTATTTTAGAAAACGATATTAAGAAACTCTTGCTGCCTATATATTACAACTTGATTATAGCTTTTCTTCCTATAAACTTAGAAATACTACTACCTTACTATCCCTTCGATTACCAAGTCGAACTTATCCTAGGCAAGTTACTACCGGCTACTCGATACTGCCCTATAAGCTCCTAGGAGCTCCTAGTAATCCGGAAATACCTGGATAACCACCTTTCTAAGGGCTTTATACAAAGCAGTATATTATTAGTAGCTGTACTAGTACTATTAGCAAAAAAGCCTGGTGGTAGGGTACGAGTCTATATTGACTACTAAGGCCTGAATAACGTTATAATTAAAAATCGATATCTAATTCTACTTATTAGAGAAACGTTGGATATATTATACCAGGTAAAAATATACACTAAACTTGATATTATAGCGGCATTTAACCAGATCTAAATTGCCCTTAGTAACAAATGAAAGACTGTATTTACTACCTGCTTTAGCCTATTCGAGTACTTAGTAGCAAATTTCAGCATAATAGACACGCCTAGTACTTAGTAATACTTTATTAACTATATTTTATTCGACATATTGGACAAATACGTAACCGCTTATCTAGACAATATCCTTATCTTTAGCGATATACCTACAAACTATATCTGATATATCTACAACGTGCTTATAAGGCTAATAAATGCAGGCCTTACAGTAGACATTAAGAAGTATGACTTTCATACTATCCAGACATAATACCTTGGACTTATTATTTCAATATCCGGCATCTCTATAGACCTTAAAAAGATTAAAGCAATTACGTCTTAGCCCTGCCTAGAATTACTATAGGATCTATAGCAATTCTTAGGCTTCTTTAATTACTACCGACGTTTTATCTCTGGCTTTTTATCTATAGTACGTCTATTAATATCTCTTTGCCATAATAGGGCCTAGACTGGGCTATAGTCTAGTTCCTCCTAGGAGAAAACCTCCTTCTAACGTTTAAAACAGGCTTTTACTATAGCGCCTATCTTACAATACTTTGACCCTAGCTATAGGACAGTAGTAAAGATAGATATATCTAACTAGGCCTTAGAAGGCGTACTATCCTAATACAATTTAAAGGGGGTTCTATACCTAGTTACCTTCTTCTTGGTAAAACATATACCAGTAGAATGCAACTATAAGATCTACGATAAGGAGCTCCTAGCTATTATTAAAGCGTTTAAGGAATAGAGACTAGAACTATAGAGCCTAGACTGCCTTATCGAAATATTTATAGACTATAAAAACCTATAGTACTTTTGTATAATAAAAATCCTTAACTAAAGGCAGGTTCGGTAGTCTAAATTCCTAGGCGATTTCCGATTCTAAATTACCTATAGGCCTAGCAGTAACTGCATTATACTAGACGCCCTTTCCTAACGCTCTAGCAACTCCCTAGCAAATTTCTTAGATTTATTAGACACCCGGATTACAAGGAGATCTTAGGTTTTACTTCTAAACTTAAAATAGGGTTATATCTAACCTACTACTATCCCTTCTCTTCTTCTCCTTACACTTAATATATCTGATTTAATCGACTCTGTTATTTAGGCTGCCTATTCTAACTACTAGGATTCTCAGAGGCTCCTAGACTGCGTTTAGGACCCTAATTACTATACATTTCCGCCTAAGCTTAGACCGCTCCTATAGGCTGCTATAGCCGACTATACGGTGATTTATAGCCGACTTTATATTAACGACCGTCTTTTTATCCTACCTAACAATAGGACAAGGCTATAAGTCATTTATAGAAACTATAGTCTATTGCTAGCAGGGTACCTAGACTGTAATAAGATACTAGAACTCCTATAACGCTCCTATTATTAGCTATATATTAAGTAGGATATTATGTAATTCATTGTAGTATACTATATTTGCCGCTATACTAAGAACGCTAAAGGAGCTTTGCCAGGCCTCCTTATACCTTTGCTAGTCCTTTTCCAGCCTTAGACTATAATAAGTATCGATTATATCTTACCTCTTCCAACCTGCTACTGATATAAGGTTAACTACTAGTATATTCTAGTTATAGTCGACAGACTAATAAAAATAAGACACTTCGTCGTAGTACCTAACCTTTCTACTACTATACTCGCCTCTGCCTTTATTATAAACATCTTCTAACTTTATAGTACCCTAGACTATATTATATTAAATAGGGGTACTTAGTTTGTTAGTACCTTATAGAGGGAACTTTGCCGCCTTTTAGAAATCACCCTACGGCACTCCTCTATAACTTACCCTAAAACTAACAGACAGATAGAAATTATAAATGCCTATCTGGAATAATACCTATAAGCTTTTATTTCGTTCTACTAAGACAATTAGGTAGACTAGTTACCCTTAGTAGAGTTTATAAGTAACAACTATAAGTTAGAGGTAACCTGTCTTATACTATTCTTCGCTAATTACGGATAGTACCTAAACATAGGTATCAAACCTAAGCTACCTACGACTCCCTTATATACTAATATCGAACAAAAAGAGTTCCTAAATGCCTAGTCTATCTGTAAGAGACTATAAAGAGTAGTCAACCATACTCGACTATTTATAGAACAAGCTCAAACTTGTATAGCCAAGACTATAAATAAAAAACGCTAGGACTTAGTTCAGTATAAAGTTAGGGATAAAGTATAGGTTAGTACTACTAATATTTAACAGGGTTGGCTACTTAAAAAACTTAGCTATAAGTAGCTTAGCCCTTAAAAGGTATCTAAGGTATATAGATAGGTAGTAGCAGTATATATCCTACCCTTATATAAGATCTTCCCTATCTTCTATATATCTCTAGTCCGACTTACCTCTAAAGGGCTACCAGGCTAATATTCTATAAACCTACTATTATTACCTTATAAAGCTGTCCTATCTAACAAAGACCCTAAACTAGAGATTAAGTAGTACTTCGATAAGATACTTAACTCTTGCCTTAGAAACAGCGCCCTTAAATATAGGATCTAATAGCTAAAACCCTATAAACCTACCTAGGAACCGGCAACGAATATTCGAGGCTATATAAGCGATATACGGGATTTTTATACTAAATATCCCGCTAAGCCCGGCCTACTGGATTGGTTCTAAGAGTAGGGATTGCCTATTTTATAACGCTGTATTAACTCGGCACTAACTTAGTACAAAATGTGCTAAAACGGCTATAAAAAACCCTATATTCTACGAAACAACTACTTGCCTAATTCGGCACAAACACTTGTATAGGCCGCTGCCTAAGCGTCCCTGTTGCGAGGTTTAGTACTATTACACAGCGTCTTAGCCAGCCTCTTCTTTAAGGCTACTATAACTATATAGTAGCTATCATATATATCAAGACTAGGCCATATCTAACAAAACCATATATTATAACAGCGTATAAAATCTCCTAAAGCCTTGTTAGCGCTCCAGAGGGTAAGCGGCGGTATAATATAGGCGTAGTACTAACGACGATTCTATATGAAATTTTCATATATAACAATCTTCTCCTATATAATACGTTAGTAACTAGCCTCCGACTTGCAACCAAACCTCCACCTAGACGCTACCTTATTAGTCACCTATTATAGAGAAAACTTTCGTCCTATTTATACTATGCTTTGTATAATATACCTTAGTCGTAGTATTAAGGTTATATAGCAGCTAGTATGCTGCTATAGCAACCTAGGACTGTTCTAGCTAGTCGAAATAATACTATACATTTCTAACAGGTCTGTTAGGATCTATAGTCGATATAGTGCAAAATCTCTTAGCAATGCGGTATATAGGCATATATTCCTCTATCTTGTACTACAGAACCTCTATAGGCTACTATAGGCGTTAGTACTATATTATACCTAACTTGCTAGAAGCTCTTTAACATACCGCTAAACAATTAGCCTTCTTCTACTTTACGTAATGCTTATACCACTGCCCTCTAGCGGCGGTTACTATATAGGGCTCTATAGAAAAAATACTAATAGGCCTACTACGATATATAGCTTTTGTCGTATAGAAAATGACGGACCTAATATATACTTTGCATAGGACCTCCTTTACCAGGAGAGCAGATTAGGGAGTCGGAGCTATATCTATAGAGGTTCAGGAACGATTCTTAATAAAAGCTAACCAGGTTATGCGGTTAGTATATAGGGGAGAAAATTTTAACAACTTAATGGCAACTTGGGCTAGTGTCGAACTTATAGAAAGGTAGCTTTAGCGCCGCGCTAGTATTTAGCCTAGCAATAGGTAGGTCTGCCGCCTAATTGGAAAGGTAGGTCAAAACGTATAGGCCTGGATATAGGTCAGATATGTATAGGCCTCGGCACTGTTATTTCAACCCTATATATAGGTCCTATTACCGCTACCTTTAGATGCGAACCGGAAGCGATATACTTACGACTGAACAACGATATGCATAACACTACTATATATAATCATTATTTGCAGTCAAGAACAACTGCAGTTTTAGGGTAGGGTGCTGTCATAGTCTAATATCATCCTATATATATATAGCTTCGTCTTACACCAGGACCTTCTGTCCTATATACAACAACATCTTTCCATAACCCATCTTTGCTCTAGCCATGACAACGACGATCAACCAGTAAGCGGCTAAGACCTAGGTATATACTAGATAGCGGCCTAAAGCGGAACGCTCTATACCGGTAACTATAGCTAGTTCAGAAACACCTTTTACCTATCAAATCCAGACCTATAGATAACACTTCCGATTTATAGACTTAGAAGTATAATAGGAGTAGGATTCCTGCTGGCTAATAAGGGCACTAGCGAAGGCCATAGATTCCTACTAACCGCCCAAAGTGCCGGCCAAGGTTATACCTAAGGTTATAGCTAAGGTAACTACTAAGGCTATTACTAGAGAACCAATTAAGGGGGACGACAGAACCCTGTGCAACCTGTATAAACCCCTGGTATTAATACTAGATATAGGCAAGAATACGCTTAACCTTAAGCAGATAATAAAGAGCAGTATACCTGGTATAAGTATATTATATATAGAAGTACTAAGTATATAGCTATCCTATCGATCGAAACAGGCTAGATAAACAAGATAAGTATTAATCGAAAAACCCTAACTGATTTTATTAAGTCTTAGGACTTAAAGGATAGCTATTCTAGGTCCAATAACGATATCCTTAATAATAAAGTTCGTTTCTTCCTATACTACTACTGGACTTTCTAGATCGATTATAGCCTACTAAGCACCGTTTTTCCAAATGTACTTTTAGGGCGAGCTAAGGAATATCACTTATACTATATCCCTTTTAGCATCTCCTTTATATAACTATATAGTATCTTAAAGGGATACTTTAAGATAAGTACTAAGTAGAATAACTACTTATACATCTAGAATACTATTACTTTCTAGTCTATACGCCTTAAAAGCAAGAATAGTAATAAGTTTATAAAGAAAATTCTCTAGATCTTGCTTAATAGACTCTAATAAAGCTAATATAGGCTTAGTCTGCTCTATAACTATAAGGAGTTCCTAGTTGTAAATATAATCCGAGCTTACTAAGGAGTATCTAAGCTAAAGATTGCCCTATATAAACTACTAATAAGCTTTGAAGAGCTAGTAGCTATACTCTGCTAAATACTTAACATTAAGAAAGCAGATCGCATATATTGCCAATTCTTAATAGACTATAGGTTTACTATAATAAAGGCCAGGCCTGTAAGAAACTATTAAAGTAACCCGATTATAGATTCAATCTTTAAGAGAAATTAGGCAATGTATATATAATAACCTAGAGGTGCTACTAGGTATAGAAAGCGAAACGAGCTCTAGTAAGGGGACTATAACAAAAGCTATACTAAAGTAGGTTGTTAGATTTATAGTAAGCTAGATTACCGCTCCTTTATATATAGCTAAGAGGAATAAGCAATAGCTAAGAGCAAATAGCTTAAGCGAAAAGGCATTAACAAAGATTATAGACAATATACGGCGTTCCTTCTTAATTATAAGGGTTTAGACGATAAATACGAAGTAAGGGAAGAAGATACTAAGCTTAAGGTATAGGTAGACAACTATAAGACCGATTAAACTTAAGGTAGAAACAAAGTGCTAGTAATTAGTTTTAAAGAAGAATCAACAGCAGTAACTTACTTTGCAAACTAAGCTTTCCTCTATCTAATTACTAAGAGCGAATTACTGTATAAAGATGGCGAAAAGGATACTAAGAAAATAAAAGCTATTTAGTTCGTACTTAATAGGTATACTAAGACTAAATTCTAAGGGATTATACCTAATACTAGGGCTACTGACGTTTCGACCGCCAGACTCCGGCAATTCCTTACGCTAAAGAAGATAATCAGATCGCTCGAGATTGATAAGTCATATATAGGAGAAGTGTTGATTGCGGTAAGGGGGATCAGGTGACGATCCCCATAACCGCGCAGCACATGAGCCTCTTGCTCTGGGAATGGGGTATGTGCTGTACTACTAAGCCTCCTGCTCTGGGGAATAGGGCGCGTACTGCGCTACTTATGCGATAGCTATAAGTGGCGCACCTGCGTACTTACTTTGCTCTTTATCGTTTTAGATTACTACGATCTCTAGAAACCTACTAATACTGATTAGTATTATCTCTATATTGCGATATAGGGGCAACATAGAGCAGTAAGGTAGTTAGTTAAGTACTTGACAACCTTAACTAAGTAGATTACAGTTTACTTACTAAGGGCTGTTAGTTGGGTAACTGGATAACCACCCTGTTAACTCAGCAATATTGCTTATAAGAAAACCGATATTATAAACCTATCCTCCTAGGCTAAGGAAGCTTAATCTAAGCTTCTAGACTAAGGAAGCATTGCTTGAGAGAATGCTACTAAAACCATATTGCTAACTAACTTTACTATAATTAATATACTATAGTATCCTAAAACCCTTCTGCTTATAGAACCTTAGGAAGGGAGGATACTAAGATAAACCCCTATTATATACTAAGTATTTCGTAAAGTATAGCCTAGGATCTTAAAGAGCATTTTGAACGAGAATTCCCTACCTAGCTACCTATTACGAGCATTGATAAATTTAACGCTTAAACCTTCTACAGATCGCCAAAGTGTATTAATCTAGAGTATAATAGCAATAAAGTACTTAACTTATATACGCTCTCCTGCTTTAGCACTTATAAGGGGCAATAATCTAAAGATCTATACTACAAATTCTGCTTGGATTTCGAGGACTAGACAGCTAACCACTTTAACAAGTTGAACAATAAACTACGCTTATAACTACGCTAAACGCTTAACAACAGCCATATCCTAGTAAATAGCTTAAAAGGGTAAAAGCTCTCTAAGGGACTTATAACGCTTACTAACAACCTATCTGACAATCTAGGGCCCAACGTACTCCCCTAAATTCGCAGGACGTTAATCTAGGCCGAGTATAGATAGCTTAGAACAGTATCTCCTCCTGCTTAAACGGAAAAGAGGAAGGAGATTATACTAATAATAACCCGAGATTTCGCCACTAGTTCCTACTAGAAGGAGGCAATATAGGGGGATATATAAGTCGGTAATATAACCATAAACGCTACCTAGTAATTCGAACTAGTAAGCAGCTTAATTATAAACGACGATTAACCAGCAAGTAGCCTAGGCCTAAGTATACGTTAAACAGCAGCCTAGAGTAGGACGCTTAATACTAGTAACTATAATAAGTTCGGAAATACCCTTTACCTGCTAAATTAGGAGCTATGGATAATATTTCCGATTTATAGACTTAAAAGCGTAATAGGAGCAGGATTCCCGCTGGCTAACAAGGGTGCCGGCAAAGGCTACAGATTACCACCAACTACCTAAAGGGCCGGCCAAGGTCATAGCCAAGGTCATAGCTAAGGTAACTACTAAGGCTATAACTAGAGGACTAATTAAGAGGGACAACGAAACCCTATACAATATACATAAACCCCTAATATCAACCCTAACTATAGGCCGGGATACGCTTAACCTTAGGCAAGTAATAAAGAGCAATATGCTTAGTATAAGTATATTATATATAGAAGCGCTAAGTATATAGCTATTCTACCGATCGAAATAGGCTGGATAAATAAGACGACTATTAATTGGAAGACCCTTACTGATTTTATTAAGTCTTAGGACTTAAAGGATAGTTATTCTAGGTCTAACAATAATATCCTTAATAATAAAGTTTGTTTCTTTTTTTACCGCTGCTAGACATTCCAGATCGATTATAGCTAGCTTAGTACTGTTTTTCCAAATACTCTTTTAGGATAAGCTAAGGAATACCACTTATATTATATCCTACTTAGTATCTCTTTTATCAAACTATATAATATCTTAAAGGGATACTTCGAGACAAGCACTAAGTAGAACAACTATCTATACATTTAGAATACTGTTACTTTCTAGTCTATATACCTTAAAAGTAAGAATAGTAATAAGTTAATAAAGGAAATTCTCTAGATCTTGCTTAATAGACTCTAGTAAAGCTAATATAGGCTCAGTCCGCTCTATAACTATAAGGAATTCCTAGTTGCTAATATAATCTAAGCTTACTAAGAAGTATCTAAGCTAAAGATTACCTTATACAAACTACTAATAAGCTTCGAAAAGCTAGTAGCTATGCTCTATTAGACACTTAACGTTAAAGAGGCGGATTATATATATTGCTAATTTCTAATAGACTATAGGTTTATAATAATAAAAGCCAGGCCTATAAGAAACTATTAGGGCAACTTAATTATAGATTCGATCTTTGAAAGGAACTGGGCTATATGTATATAGCAGCCTAGAGGTGCTATAGGGTATAGAAAGCGAAACGAGTTTTAGTAAGGAGACTATAATAAAACCTATACTAAGGTAGGCTGCTGGATTTATAGCAAGCTAGATCACTAATCCTTTATATATAGCTAAGAAGAATAGGTAATAGCTAAGAGCGAATAGCTTAAATAGAAGGGTATTGACAAAGATTATAGACGATATATAGCGTTTCTCCTTAATTATAAGGGTTTAGATAATAAATATAATACAAGGGAAGAAGATACTAAGCTTAGAGTACAGATAGATAACTATAAGACTGATTAAGCTTAAGGTAAAAACGAAGTACTAGTAATTAGTTTTAAAGAAGAATAAATAGCAGCGACTTACTTTGTAAACTAAGCTTTCCTCTATCTAATTACTAGGAGCGACCAGCTATGGAAAGACAGTAAAAAGGATATAGAGAGAACGGAAGCTGTTTAATTTATACTCGATAGATATACTAAGGCCAAATTCTAAGGAATTATACCTAATACTAGGGCTACTAACGTTTTAACTGCTAGACTTTAACAATTTCTTATACTAAAAAAGATAATCGGATTGCTTAAGATCGACAAGATATGTATAGGGGAAGCGAATATACTTTTCGGGTCTAGGGATTTAAAACGATTACTCGGTATAGTCAGAGTAGAGCTCGATATCGGTTATACAACTTTCTATATATTAGAGACGCTAACCCTTTTTCTTATATATCTAAAAGATATAGACAAGCTCGGCGTCTACCTTAATAATACGACAAACAAGCTTATATCTAAGTTAGGGAAGTATATATATGTTCAGCGGAAATAGGGATACCTATAGATCTCTATTAAAGGGATTAAGCTGCTAAGTATAGCGTTTACCACGGATAATAAGCGTCCTACGCCTCTATTACTTATAGAGGCCGAGCTAAGGTGCATTTATCGATACTATAGATACCCTATAGTTAACAGATTATATAAACTGCTATAACAAGTAGATTACTAAGTAGAGCATAGTACTATTAAGATGATTAACAAGTTCTATCATTTTTGTTAGATTAAAGGAGCAGTGCTATAACGATTTAGATTTACGTTATAAGATGATATTTGCTTTAACTTCAAGATCGTTATAGACGTCTTAGATATCGATAGTTCTAAGGTACTATATATAGTTAACACTATAACTTTATTCTAAATAGCCTGTTTTCTAAACGATCTTTTAGCTAAGGAGATATAGGAGCGGCTAAAGGAATGTTAGATCGATATATACCTTAGACTACCTAATGTTTTACGCTATAATAAAGGCACTAACTTTAAAGCGCATAAGTTCTAGGCTAAGGCTAAGCTCGTAGGCATAACTTGCCACTCTATACTAGTTAAGGTATACTAATTAGTTAGCAAGATCGAGCGGTATTATAGGCTACTAAGACGGGTATATAATATTATTAAATCCGAAACTGCTAGGACTTACTTGAAAGAAGCATACTTGCAAGCAGTACTAAGCGCGGTTAATAATACTGCTAGCCTAGATAGGCTTATACTAACGCTTTTAGTTTTCGGCATATACCTACGCCTAACTATAGACGTACTACCTTCTCTATCTTAACTGCGCCGAGCAGGCGTAATTTAGAAAGCTATAGTACAATTGCATATCCTTAACGATATAAGGACTATGCAAGACGCTCTTATATAGTATAATAGACTAAGTATAGAAGATATACTACTATATTTACTTAAGGTAGGTATAGAAGTGCTAGTATTCCAAGAAACCAATCGATAGATAGGACCCTATAAGGTAATCTTAGCTATAGACATAATAGTAATCGTTAATATAGTTAACAGACCTATAGAATTTCGGAATATAGTAGTCAAACTATATTATTAGGAGCTAGTATAGGATAAGCAAGATAATCAGGCTAGAGTTAAGTAGCTAGAGCTATTCCAATATCCCTAGCCTAAGTAGCCCTACTAATATAGATAACCCTAAAAGAACCTAGTACCTACTAACAACTTTGTTTCGGAAAAAGAGAAGCGCGACTACGATCTTGCACTTAAACTATAAGCTAAAGGTAAGATTACTATACCTAGCGTACTATTCTAAGAATCCGATAAAACCGAACTAAACTTACTCCTAGTAGCTAGGGTGATCAAAGTGATCTAGATGCTAGCAAATACTTCGGACTACTAGATCTTTAAGTTAAGGATTGTCTAGGAAGTAAAAGACAAGCTTACTTTGCTATATAAGAAATCACGCTTTATAGCTTAGGGATTTAGTAACAAGGATAAGAAGTACCTGCTTACTTAATTGCTAATAATCTAACGCTATATATAGCGACTTATACTCTTACTACTGCCGATACTATAAACGCGCTTTGGTTTTAAGGTATAGGTACGTAATGTTATCTAGGCTTATATATAAGCTAAGTCATAGCTAGTAAGGAAAGTAATTCTTCTATTACCTAAAGAGCTTAAGACGCTCTATCCCCCTTATACTGTCTTACTTATTAAAACCCTATTATATAGACTGGCTAAAGCCGGACTATACTAGTGGGTAATATATATGAACTAGTATACTAAATGCCTTGATCTCGAGCTAAGTACCTTCGACCTATACCTTATAATTAGTAAGATACAGATGGGAAGCGGATTTGGAATCGTTAGCCTATAAACCGACGATACTCTTAATATCAGTAAGTAAGCCTTTATAGATAAGGAGAAGCTCGAGCTGGATAAGGCTGGCTTTAAGTACAAGCTGCTAGTATTTTTAATAGACAAATCGATTATAAACTTTAACGGATATAGGCTTAAAATAAGTATAGATACTGTTGAGATTCGGCAAAAGGGGTAAGCTATACAACTTAAACTTATAAGCCTAGATGCTGAAATAGCGAAATAAGTATACGTCGAACAACGTATATAAGGTGCCTATATTACTATGATTTGCCAGCTAGAGGCGACTTTCGACTTGTTAGTAGCAGTATAGTTAACTAAGCCTGGTATAGCCGAGATTACCAAGCTTAATGCTCGATTGCAATAGTAGATTAAGAACTTAATATACGGGCTATACTACCTATAACTTAAACTTAAGATAGCTAAGCTCTTTATCTTTATAGACAGATCATTCGCCAATAATACTGATATAACATTGTAGATTAGATTCGTTATAATATTCGGAAATGAGATAAGCGGTATGAACAAGTTCAACTTATATAGTAATATTGTATACTAGTCTTTAACCAAGTGCAAGTAGGTAATATAAAGCGTTCTAGCAAGTAAGATATACAGTATAGTAAGTAGGTTCGATCTTAGGTATGTATTATACTAGATGCTTGCTAAGGTCTACTTACGTCTAGGCCTACCCTTGCTACTACTAATTGTTGTATATACAGATTCGTTTAGCTTATATAAATACCTGGTAAAGCTCGGTATAACAGTAGAGAAGCGCCTTATAATCGACATAATAGCACTGCGCTAGAGCTATAAAAACCGTAAAATCGTAGAAATCAGGTAGATTAGTAGCAATGACAACCTAGCTAATGCTATGACCAAGTATATGCTGAACAAGATGCTTAAAAGGCTTGTTACTACGAATATAGCTAAGATTAGAGTAGAAGGCTAGGTTTAACGCCTAGCTAAGTAATAGAAAGAGTCTATATAACTTAGGGCAAGATTATAAGCGCAAAAGACAAAGACTACCAGGATAATTCATTTATAGTACAATAAGGAATATAAGGTAAAGCGTAAAACGATCTTAATTTATACTCTTATAGCTAGTGCAATATATATACCAGTGCCCCCTACCCCCTAATTACAATAACAAAATATCAATAGCCTTGCCTATAGCAGCCATTGCTACGAGCTTTTTCTATATAGGCGTTATGCCTGCTATAGGCGCCCTACGCTTGACAAAAGCGTGTACCTTGTCTACTAGGACTAAGGCGCACTTAGCGCTATCGCGCTATAGTTTCTAATCCTATAACTAATAAGTATTCCGATTAAACAATAGAAACTACTAAAGATCGTAACTTACTTTGGCCTTTATAGCTAGGTTAGAGTAGAGCTCTAAAAAGCAATCCGAGAATAGGCAGACCAACTTAGGGCTATAATATACATTAGGAACAATAAGATAATAGAAATAATATATAAATAGAACTTATATTAGCATATATAAGTGCCTGGACAAGCACTGCTAGCACTAGAGGCCGCAGCCTAATATACAGTTGTAGTACGCTGTATATAGCGCGAAATTGCCAGACTTGTCAAACAAGTCCTTAACGCCTGCTAAAAGCGAATATAGGCAGCTAAGGTAAAGGACAGCGCGTATAGTACTATACAGGCTACGAACTTTACATATATTAGCAATATTAATAATAAGGATAATAAGAGTAAGACGCTTACCCTTTGGTTTATACATATAAGTACGTAATAACCTTTTATAAGGCTTTATATAGTCCGATATATAGCGTATATAACAGCTAGAGCAGATAATAGAGTCGTCCGAGCTTTCGCCGGATAACAAACTTACCGTTACTGCTGCTAGTATTACCACCGACAGCACAGGTACGCTTGCAGCGGCAAGCAGCGCCTTACGCCGCGCACGTACAGCTGCCAACGCCGCCTTCTTTATAGCCGGCGACGCAGGTAGAGCGTGCTTATACGTCTTATATACAGCGATCTCCGCCTTATACGCCGCCTCCTCCTCCGCCTCCTTCTTACGCCAGAGCATAGTAGCCTGCTTAAGCAGGATATATATATATATGATCAACCCCTTAGAATCAAGGGGCGCGGAGTTAGCGTCGGTGCAGCCGCCTATAGACTTAGGCTATATAGCAAGCACAGCTATATCCGCAGTATTAGGATCGTCGCTATCGTTATTATCGTTGTTGCTATCGTCGCTACCTACTATACTCTCCTAATCACCGTTATCGATAACAGTGCGCTTAGACATATCCTTAGACGCGTTATTATTACCCTTCTAGGCAAGATACTTGTTAAGAGCATTAGTTATAAGTATATTAAGGGCATTACCGCCCTTATCCTTAGTATATATATAAGCATTACTGCCTACGCTTCTATAAGAGCACCTACTCTACTTATTATTAAAATCCGATACTATAAACAATAAGATTAGTATACTTAAGTATTAATGCATAACAGTAAGTAACTTACTTGTTACTACTAGTACTACTAATGCTACTACTATTATTATTGCTACTATAGCTGCTACTATTATTATTACTGCTACTGCTACTACTAGTATAGATTATAGGGAGGAAGAGAACGGGTGGTATATAGTAGGAGAACCTACCTATTTATAGGTTTAGGGTAAGAGCGTTCGGAGTTTGTAATTAGCCAGCCTAGAGCTCCGATTTTTCCTATTATAATTCCTATTTAGGACTATGAGCTTTTGCAATAATAGTTACTAGTGTAATACGCTTACTGTTACGCCGTTTAGAGGTATATCTGAAAGGCGCTAAAGTCGCGCCTTCCGTACTAGGGATTAGCAACCAGAATTTAACATTCTAATTAGCAAACGAGAAGTTAAGTGATTAGCATTTCCTATTCTGGCAATAAGGGGAGCAAAATAATCTAGGATTTCCTATTTCGGTTGATAAAGCGCTAGCGCAGTTATAAAAGAAGAGTTACTAGTATTGATTGCAGTAAGGGGGATTAGGTAACGATCCCTATAACTATACAGTATATAAGCCTCTTACTCTAGGAATAGGGCATATGCTGCACTACTAAGCCTCTTGCTCTAGGGAATAAGGCATATACTACGCTACTTATACGACAGCCATAAGTAGCGTACCTATATACTATATAATAGTTACTAATAAGCGCTCTACTTAATATAGGTATTTAAGGGGTGCGCAACCACCCCCTAGATAGAGGGAGACAGACAATCCAGAACCAGAACTTAAACCAGTATTTCCTTGCTACTCGCTTTGCTCTTTATCGTTTTAGATCACTACGATCTCCGGAAACCTACTAATAAGAAGTAAATATACTTTCCGGGTCTAGGGATTTAAAACGATTACTTAGAACAGTTAAAGTAGAGCTCGATATTAGTTATATAACTTTCTATATATTAGAGACGCTAACCCCTTTTCTTATATATCTGAAAGACATAGATAAGCTTAACATCTACCTTAATAATATAACAAACAAGCTTATATTAAAGTTAGGAAAGCATATATACGTTTAACGGAAATAGGGATATCTATAGATCCCTATAAAAGGGATTAAACTCCTAAGTATAGCATTTATAGCAGATAACAAGCGTCCTACGCCTCTATAACTTATAGAGGCCAAACTAAGACGTATTTATTAACGCTATAGACACCTTATAGTCGATAGATTATACAAACTACTATAACAAGCAGACTACTAGGTAGAACATAGCGCTATTAAGATAATTAACAAGTTCTGCTACTTCTACTAGATTAAAGGTATAGCGCTATAACGATTTAGATTCGTATTACAAGACGACATTTACTTTAACTTTAAGATGTTTATAGACGTCTTAGACATTAACAATTCTAATGTACTATATATAGTCGATACTGCAATATTATTCTAAGTAGCCTACTTTCTAAACAATCTCTTAGTAAAAGAGACGTAGGAGCGGCTAAAGGAATATTAGATCGATATATACCTTAGACTACCCGATGTTTTACACTACGACAAGGGCATTAATTTTAAAGCATGCAAGTTCTAGGCAGAGGCCAAGCTTATAGGCATAACCTGCTATACAGTACTAGTTAAGGTACACTAGTTAGTCGGCAAGATCAAGCAGTATTATAGGCTACTAAGAAGGGCCTACAACATTATTAAATCAGAGACTGCTAGATCTTGCTCGAAAGAAGCATGCCTATAAGCAGTACTAAGTACAGTCAACAATACTGTTGGCCTAGATAGGCTAGTACCAACGTTCTTAGTTTTCAGCGTATATCTATACCTTACTATAGACGTACTGCCTTCTCTATCTTAACTACGCCGAGCAGGTATAATTCAGAAGGCTATAATACAATTACGAATTCTAAATAATATAAGGACTGTGTAAGACGCTCTTGTATAATATAATAGACTAAGTATAGAAGATATACTACTACGCTTACTAGAAGTAGGTATGGAAGTACTGGTATTCCGGAAAAGCGACTGATAGATAGGACCCTATAAGGTAATCTCGGCCATAGATATAACAGTAATCGTTAATATAGTTAACAGACCTATAGAATTTCGGAATATAATAGTTAAACTATATTACTAGGAGCTAGTATAGGATAAGCAAGAGAATCGGGCTAGCGTTAAGCGGCTAGAACTATTTTAATATCCCTAGCCTAAGCAGCCCTACTAGCACGGACAACCCTGAAAGAACCTAGTACCTACTAACAACTTTATCTTAGAAAAAGAGAAGCATAACTACAATCTTGTACTTAAACTACAAGTTAAAGGCAAGATTACTATACCTAGCGTACTATTTTAAGAATCTAATAAAATAGAACTGAACTTGCTCTTAGCAGCTAAGGTAATCGAAGTAATCTAGATATTAGGAGATATATCAGACTACTAGATCTTTAAGTTAAGGATTGTCTAGAAAGTGAAAGACAAGCTTACTTTACTATATAAGAAATTACGCTTTATAGCTTAGAGATTCGGTAATAAGGATAAGAAGTACCTACTTACCTAATCACTAACGATCTAACGCTGCGCGCAGCGACTTATGCTCTTACTACTCCTAATACTACGAACGCGCTTTGGTTTTAAGGCATAGATATATAACGTTATCCAGGCTTATATATAAGCTAAGTTACAGCTAGTAAGGAAAGTGATTCTTCTATTACCTAAAGAGCTTAAAACGCTCTATCCTCTTTATACTATCTTACTTGTTAAAACACTATTATATAGACTGGCCGAAGCTAGACTATACTAGTAGGTAATATATATAAACTAGTATACTAAATGTCTTGACCTTGAGCTAAGCGCCTTTAACCTATGCCTTATAATTAGTAAGATATGAATTAGAAGCGGATTCGGAATCGTTAGCCTATAAACCGACGATACTCTTAATATTAGCGAGTAAGCCTTTATAGATAAGGAGAAGCTTAAGCTGTATAAGGCTGGCTTTAAGTATAAGCTACTAGTATTTTTGACGGATAAATCAATTATAGACTTTAACGGATATAGGCTCGAAATGAGCGCGGATACTGTTGAGATTTAGCAAAAGGGGCAAGCTATATAACTTAAACTTATAAGCCTAAACGTCGAAACAGCAAAACAAGTATATGTTGAACAACGCGTATATAGCGCCTATATTGCCATGATTTGCCAGCTAGAGGCGACTTTCAACTTGTTAGTAGCAGTATAGTCAACTAAGCCTAGTATAGCCGAGATTGCTAAGCTTAACGCTCAACTGTAATACCAGATCAAGAACTTGATATATAGACTGCACTACCTATAACTCGAACTTAAAATATCCAAGCTCTTTGTCTTTATAGACGGATTATTCGCTAATAATGCCGATATAATATTATAGATTGGATTTGTTATAATATTCGGAAACGAGATAAGCAGTATAAACGAGTTTAACCTATATAGTAACATTGTATACTGGTCCTTAACCAAGTATAAGTAGGTGATAAGAAGCGTTTTAGCAAGCGAAATATACAGAATAATAAGTAGGTTTGATCTTAGGTATATACTATACTAGACGCTTACTAAGATCTACTTAGGCCTAGGTCTGTAATTACTACTACTAATCGTCGTTTATACAGACTTGTTTAGTTTATATAAGTGCCTGGTAAAGCTTAGGATAATAGTAGAAAAGCGCCTTATAATCGATATAATAGCTCTACAACAGAGCTACGAAAACCGTAAAATCGTAGAAATCAGGTGGATTAGTAGCAACGATAACCCAGCCGACGCCATAACTAAGCGCATGCCGAATAAGACACTTAAAAAGCTTATTACTATAAATACAGCTAAGATCAGAGTAGAAGGCTGGGTTTAACGCCTGGCCAAGTAATAGGAAGAGTCTATATAACTCAGGGCAAGATCGCAAGCGTAAAAGACAAAGACTGCCAGAACATATCATTTACATTTATAGCATAATAAGGAATATAAGGCAAAGCGTAAAACAATCTTAATTTATACTTTCATAGCTGGCGCAATACGTGCGCCAGCGCCCTCTACCCCCTAATTACAATAACAAAATATCAATAGCCTTGCCTATAGCAGCTATCGCTATAAGCTTTTTCTACGTAGGCGTTATACCCGCTATAGGCGCCCTATGCTTAATAAGAGCACGCGCCTTATCCACTAGGACCAAGGCGTACTTAGCGCCGTTGCGCTATATCTTCCAATCCTATAACTAATAAGTATTCCGATTAAATAATAGATACTACTAAAGATCGTAACTTACTTTAGCCTTTATAGCCAGGTTAGAGCGGAGCTCTAAAAAGCAGTCTAAGAATAGGCAGACCGACTTAGAGCTATAATATATGTTAGGAACAATAAAATAATAGAAACAATATGTAAATAGAACTTATATCAGTATATATAAGTGCCTGGACAAGTACCGCTAGTACTAGAGGCCGCGGCCTAACGCGCGGTTATAGTACGCTATATACAGCGCGAAATTGCCGGACTTATTAAACAAGTCCTTAACGCCTGCTAAAAGCAAGTGTAGACAGCTAAGGTAAATAACAGTATATATAGTACTATATAGGCTATAAACTTTATATATATTAGTAATATTAATAATAAGGATAATAAGAGTAAGATACTTACCCTCTGATTTACATATATAAGCATATAACAACCTCTTATAAGGCTTTGTATAGTCTAACGTACGGCGTATATAGCGGCTAAAGTGGACAATAGAGTTGTCCGAGCTTTCGCCGGATAACAAACTTACTGTCGCTACTGCTAGTATTGCTACCGGCGGTATAGGCGCGCCTATAGCAGCGCATAGTACCTTGCGCCATATACGTGTAGCTGCTAACGCCGCCTTCTTTATAGCCGGCAACGTAGGTAGAGCGTGCTTGGCGCGCTTAGAGAGACGCGCCTTATATATAATAATCTCCGCCTTATATACTGCCTCCTCCTCCGCCTCCTCCTTATGCTAGAGCGTAGTAGCCTGCTTAAGCAGGATACATATATGCATGATCAACCCCTTAGAATCAAGGGGCGCAGAGTCGGCGTTGGTATAGCTGCCTATAGACTTAGGCTGTATAGCAAGTGCAGCTGCGTCTATAGTATTAGGATTATCGCTGTTGTTATTATTGTTATTGCCGTCGTTACTACCTGCTATGCTCTTCTAGTTACTGTTATTGGCAACGGCGTGCTTAGACGCGTCCTTCAACGCGTTATTATTGCCCTTCTAGGCAAGATACTTGTTAGGAGCGTTAGTTATAAGCGTATTAAGGGCGTCGCTGTCCTTATCCTTAGTATATATACGGGCGTTGCCGCCTATACTCCTATAGGAGCACCTACTCTACTTATTATTAAAATCTAATACTATAAATAATAAGATTAGTATGCTTAAGCATAAAGGCTAGTATGCTCGAGCATTAGTATATAAAGGTAAGTAACTTACTTGTTACTACTAGTACTACTAATACTACTGCTGTTATTACTGCTACTACTGCTGCGATTATTATTACTGCTACTACTACTGCTAATACAGATCGTAGGGAGAAAAAGAACAGGTAGTATATAGTAGGAGAACCTACCTATTTATAGGTTTAGGGTAAGAGCGTTCGGAGTTCGCAATTAGCTAGCCTAAAGCTCTGATTTTTCCTATTATAATTCCTATTTAGGACTACGAGCTTTTGCAATAATGGTTACTAGTATAACGCGCTTACTGTTATACCGTTTAGAGGTATATCTAGAAGGCGCTAAAGTCGTGCCTTCTATACCGGGGATTAGTAACCAGAATTCAACATTCTGATTAGCAAACGAGAAGTTAAGTAATTAGCATTTCCTATTCTAGCAATAAGGGGAGTGAAATAATCTAGGATTTTCTATTTCGGTTGATAAAGCGCTAGTGCAGTTATAAAAAGAAGAGTTGCTAGTATTGATTATAGTAAGGGGGATTAGGTGCTAATCCCTATAACTATATAGTATATAAGCCTCTTACTCTAGGAATAGGGTATATACTACGCTACTAAGCCTCCTGCTCTAGAGAATAGGGCGTATACTGCGCTACTTATACGATAGCTATAAGTAGCGCACCCGCGTACTATAAAATGGTTATCAACGAGCGCTCTGCTCTAATATAGGTGTTTAAGGGGTGTATAACCACCCTCTAGATAGAGGGAGACAGACAATCCAGAACTAGAACTTAAACTAGTATTTCCTTGCTGCTCTCTTTGCTCTTATCGTTTTAGATCACTACGATCTCTGGAAACCTACTAACATAACCATATTATTATAATACGCGATATCATACAAGCATATATACAGTTATGGTCAGAGCTAATAAGGCTGATTTATATAAGGCTGCCCTATAAGCTACGCTATAATTACCCGGAAGGGTACGTTATATATGTTAGAAAGCCCTTATATAAGATCGCTAAGAGCGGGCTTTACTAGTTCCTAATATATATATAATAGTACAAAGAGCGTATATAAATGGGCAGTTCCCCTTATAATCCCTACCTCTTATTAACTAATTTAGGCGAGCACTTTAGTATTGTAGCGTTATAAACGGACGATATACTAAACCTCAGTACTAAGAAGTTCCTTTAAAAAGAGGAAATAGAGCTCTAAAAAGCAGGCTTTCAAGTAAAGCTACTAACGATGGTTATGGCCAGAGACTCCGGCGATTTTAATAGCTATAAAGTAGAAGTATAGGACAACCACCTTATTGTACGACAAAAAGGGCAAGCCGGAAAGCTATAGCTTATCCCTACTAGAGGGTCTGTATAGGCTAAGCAGAGGAAGGCTTATATAGAGCAGCAAGCGCATAGAGCATATATTACTTTAATATACTAACCTAAGGCCGCGTTCAACTACGTATAGGCAGTATAAGCTATCGAATTATAGTAAGCGGACGCCAATACATTAAACAAGCGAATCTAGTAGCAAATCAATAACCCTAAGCGTAGGTTACGCTATGTTTAGCTTAACCTAAGCACCCTTAAGCTCTTTATCTTTATTAATAGCTCTTTTACTAATAACTAAGATCTAAGCTTATAGATTAGGTTTATAGTTGTTCTTAGGAATAAAAGCACTAACGAGCAAAGGACGTTGTTTTAGCTATATAGTTATGTCGTATACTAGTTATCTATAAGGTATAAACAGGTAACGCGAAGTGTACTAGTAAGCGAGATTTATAGTATAAGCCAGGGCTTCGATATCTCCTATATACTAAATCAAATACTTAAAGAAATCTATAACTGCCTTAACCTAGACGTAGCACTACTACTAGTTCTCTATACCGACTTGTTCAGCCTTTATAAGTACCTAGTTAAGCTAGGAAGTACGACCGAAAAGCGGCTAATGATCAACGTCATGGCTCTTTGTAAGAGCTATAAGAGTAGGGAAATCGAGGAAGTACGTTGGATTTATAGGGACGATAACCTATCCAACGCTATAACAAAGGTAGTGCCTAATAGAGCACTGGAAACGCTTATCTTGACTAATTGTATTAACGTTTATATAGAAGGGTAGGTTAAACGCGCTTTATACGTACAGAACAACGAGAATACAATTAAGACCATACCATATTAACAGTATATAGCAGCTATATATTTATATGACTATAGGCCGGCTGCTATTAAGAAAAGAAAGAAGATTAAGAGAATATAGGTAGTAGGGGGCATACGATATAACAATTATAATAATATAAGCGGAATACAATACAGCAAAGCAATAACTTTTGATTATAGGGGACGTGTCCCTAGGCACGTAAACAACGTACTAATAACCGCTCTACTCGAGCTTACTAGCCTATAAATACCAACTTAATAAAGCGTAGGATAGCCTGTTTAACCTCCTTCTTCCTCTCTATCCCCGATATTATATATATACCGGTATAACTGCTATTTAAGAGGGCTTAATCCTCCTTCTATGCCTATAAGGCGCGGCGTATAGCCTAGTGCTAATTACTAAGTTCTTAGATACTAGATTAGCAAGGTATATCGGGTATTTCGAGCAGACGATACGGCAATAACTGCTTACCGATATAAGACAACTAGGATTGACATATCGTGCTAGAAAACGGCGCAATATAGACTTAATCTCTACTAGTCTAAGTATAACGTCAGACATAAAACGTACGATATAGTAATAAAAGCGCACTTAAGCAAAGGATGTACTTATATAGGGCAGTAGCTATAGCCCGAGCTATAGCCCTAGCAGCGCCGGCTAGCTAGCCCAAGGTATAGCTCGTCTAGCACTATAGCCGGATTTTTGCTGTTAAGGGCTGAACGGAGGTACCTTAAGTAGTAAGAAGCGCGTTTTATGCTAGTAACGTACTCATAATGCTATATTAAGACTAGGGAACAAGCATTAGATACTATATCTAACCAGCTACTAAAGACGACCTACTACGCTAACGCTAAGACTTAGCTATAACCTAGCTACTACCCTTAAAGGGCGTTTTTATATTAGCCTCTATATAAGCTAATTAGATACTATAATAGAAGCTTAAAGCAAGTAGACAAACCCTTATTATCTATATCGTTGTTGTCTTCTTCGTCGTTGTTGTCCCTAGCCTTAACCTTAGCCTTAGCCGCAGTATATAAGGCTGTATAAGCGGATGACGCTATATCCTAGAAGTTGGCTAAGTAAGTATATTAGTAATTAATAAGTATAAGGAACGTACGATACTATATACCAAAGATAATAGGAGAAATGGTATTATTGACCTTATCGACGATAGAGGCGGCGTTGGCAGTAGCAGCAGTAGCGGCAGTAGCGGCGGCGGCGGTAGTAGTAGCAGCGTCGGCAGTAGCAGCAGCGGCAGTAGTAGCAGCGGCGTTGGTAATAGCAGTAGCATAGGCAGCGGCAGCGGTGTTAACGGCCTTGGCAGCGGCGCTATCGGCGGCATTAGCAGTAGTAGTAGGCGCAGCGGCGATAGCATCCGCCGCTTTATCGAGCAGGGGCGGCAGCTCCCTATATATAAAGAACGCGTCTAGTATAGCGGCAATACTACTAAATAACAACACTTTATCTAAGTTAGTATATAAGTAGCAATTAGTACCCCCTATACTCGTTAGTATACTTATTATTAGCATTGTTGTTACTATTACTATTGCTACTATTACTGCTATTACTGTTATATAAGGGAAGAGAAAGCCTAAGCTATAATAGTAGTATACTGTCTCTTTATATATAGAGGAATAAGGAGGCTATAGGTAAAGAGAGCTGCGATACTAACTTCCTACCTATTTACTATTATCCCTTACTATTATACAATCTAGTATTCTAACTTCAAGGTCCTATTATATAAACCTATTATTAATTCCCCTATATAAAGCAAGGAGCTTACTAATCCCTATATACAGTTATACATACGGTTCATCCTTCTAAGCAATATAGTTAATAGCTGCTATATAGGCAGTATATAATATATATATGCAGAATCGTTTTAAGCGTAGATATCTCCTTTGTTATATCCTTTAGAGTACTAGTTAATAGATAAGCCGCTACCAAAAGGAAAAGATAGCCAGTATTAGAACTAAGATACAAGCGACGTTCAGCATTGGCTAGTTATAGCATTTAGGGCTCTGTTGAGCGCTAATTAGCGATACAAATACAGGTATTACAACAATAGCTTCCAGCGCTCCTTTATAAGCGCTAGTAGCCCTATCCGAACGAGCGATTGCTCTGTAATTAATAGGTTTAATATAACGGTTGTATTCCGACCGTCGTACGCTGTTCTTAATAGGGACTGTCCCACCTAGGTAGTTAGAGCAGACAGACTTCTATTCACCAATCGATTGACCTTTTGGTTACCCCTTTGTATATATGCACGGAGACTACCGACATAGTTACTACTATATAGACAGATAATACTCTTTCTTTTAGCAGTAGAATATTTATAAAGCTTAAAGAGGATAAACTTTAAAAAGCGCAATTCTATGCAAAACCAACATCGATCCTATTATACGACTGTAATATCAAGTTTAATAGAGTATAACTTAAGTTCAACAATAGCGATGTTATTTTTACCTACTAAGGTCAAATTAATAAGATAAAAAATCTAAATATAGACGCTAAGGACATAGCTTAACACTATATTTTGGAACGTATAAAGGGAGCCTACTTAGCTAGTATCTACCAGCCTAAGGCATTGTACGACTTGTTAGTAGCAGCGTAAATTAAACAGCCTATATCGGACAACGCTAAGAATCTTAATAAGCAACTATAATGGCAGATAGACAACGCTGCTTAGGGACTCCGGTATATACTATTAGACTAAAAGGATATAAAGCTTTTCATCTTTATTAACGGCTTATTTATAAACAATAAGAATATGACCTTATAGATCGGCATAATAATCGTTCTAGCTACTAAAGAAACAGACATAGATTTAGCCAGCTACTATATAACGGCTAGCAGAGATACCTATCGGATAATTAGCAGCTTTACCATCTACAGGAATATTATCTACTAGTCCTTAATAAAATACTATAGGGTAACCTAAAGCGTACTAGCCAGCAAACTCTATGGCATAGTCTCTGGGCTAGATAGTAGCATCTTTCTAACAACAACTCTTATATAACTAACATTAGCGCTAGGCTTACCGAAGATTATAACTATATTATATTATAATTCAAGGTTACTATACTAATGTCTAGTTAAGC
Organism: Phyllachora maydis; assembly: GCA_029339225.1. NCBI lineage: Eukaryota > Fungi > Ascomycota > Sordariomycetes > Phyllachorales > Phyllachoraceae > Phyllachora > Phyllachora maydis. The sequence continues at coordinate 354,500 of JAQQPM010000003.1, forward strand.
TAGGTATAATAACTAAAAAGCGACTAATAATAGATATTCTAGTAATATAGGAGTTATATAAGAAGAAAGAGATTAGGGAGGTTCGCTAGATTGATAGCTGTAATAATCTAGCGGATACTATAACAAAGAAGACTCTAAATTGTATACTTAAAGACTTAGTAGCTAATAACAAGCTAACTATCTATATAGAAATATATATAGAAGATACAAGTACTATAGCTAGATATAGATATATATTATACAATAATAATCGGCAATAATAGTAATGTACTAGCAATTAGGCTAGACATCGTACAAAATATATAGAACAATAGACAGCGAATAATACAAACTTAATTCTTATATAGCTATTATAGCTGCTACTACCTACTAGCTATCTAAGCTACCCTAAGCGATGTACCTAGGGCTATAAGCGCCTTACTAGCCATTTGAGACAGCTCTAACGACTCCTTCTTAACATCTACCGGCACCTTCTTATCTAAATCTAGTACTTGAACAACCTTATAGCTAGAATCTTGTTATACGATAAAGCCTAGACAATAGGTAGTACTAGATAAAGTTAGCGTAGTACTACCTATATAGCAACTATCTTTAAGACTGCTATATAGTGTTATAGGCTATAGGTAGTAGCGGCGTAGTATCTATAGCATTATTATACTATAGTTGTAGACTAACCCTTTTCCCTGGAAGTAACACTCTATATATACGTTGTTATATTTACTAGCTAGGATAAAGCAGCCCTGGAATTAGTGCTCTTAGGTTGTCTTACAATAGTAATAGGCATATAATATACGCTGCTTACTATGTAAAGCAATTAAGATAGCATGCTAATATTACTTGTATTTTATTATATACTTTAAAATGTCCGACCTATTCTACCATCTATTACTACTCTTATATAGGGTAAAAAGGACATCCTTTAATAGTAGGGCATATATAGCATACTAGCAATCCTATCTATAAGCAATAAGCGTTGTATAGTAAGTACCGTCTAGCAGCGATCGTGCAATAAGTACTAGGGGATAACTTATATCGGACGCTAGCTTTATAAAAAGATCGTAGATGAACGAGTCTATAGTTGGGATTACTATAATACAATAAGTGCTATCGGTATTCTTAAATATATTAAATAAGCCGAAATTGATATAGGCGTCTATATTAAAGATATCTATAAGTAGTATCAAGTTAACATTATTGTTGTTGATTGCGGTAAGGGGGATCAGGTGCTGATCCCCGTGACCGCGCAGTATATAAGCCTCTCGCTCTGGGAATAGGGCACGTACTGCGCTACTGAGCCTCCCGCTCTAGGGAATAGGGCGCGTACTACGCCACTTATGCGACAGCTACGAGTAGCGTACCCGTGCACTATATGATGGTTACTAACAAGCACTCTGCTCTAACATAGGTATTTAAAGGGTACGTAACCACCCTCTAGATAGAGGGAGATAGATAATCTAGAACTAGAACTTAAACTAGTATTTCCTTGCTGCTTATTTTGCTCTTATCGTTTTAGATTACTATAATCTCTGAAAACCTACTAACACTGATCAGTATTATCTCTATATTGTAATATAGGGGCAATATAGAGTAGTAAGGTAGTTAGTTAAGTGCTTAATAACCTTAACTAAGTAGATTACAGTTTGCTTATTAAAGGCTATTAATCGGGTAACTAGATAACTATCCTATTAACTTAGCAATATCGCTTATAAGAAAACCGACATTGTAAACCTATCCTTTTAGGCTAAGGAAGCTTAACCTAAGCTTCTAGACTAAGGAAGCGTTGCTTAAGAGAACGCTACTAAAAACATATTACTAACTAACTTTACTATAATTAATATACTATAGCGTCCTAAGATCCTTCTACTTATAGAACCTTAGGAAAGGAGGATACTAAGATAAACCCCTATCATATACTAAGTATTTTATTAAATATAGCCTAGGATCTTAAAGAGCGTTTTAAGCAAGAATTCCCTATCTAACTGCCTATTATAAGTATTAATAAATTTAATGCTTAAACCTTCTATAGATTACTAGAGTATATTAATCTAAAGTATAATAGCGATAAAGTACTTAACTTATATATGCTTTTCTGCCTTAGCACTTATAAAGGGCAATAATCTAAAGATCTATACTACGAATTCCGCTTGGATTTCAAGGACTAGAAAGCTAACTACTTTAATAAGTTGAACAATAAACTACGCTTATTACTATACTAAACGCTTAACGACAGCTATGTCCTTATAGATAGCTTAAAAGGATAGAAGCTCTCTAAGGGACTTATAATACTTGCTAATAACCTGTCTAATAATCTAGGGCCTAACGTACTCCCCTAAATCCATAGACTATCAACCTAGGCCAAGTATGGACGTTATATAACAACATCTCTTCCTGCTTAAATAGAAAAGGGGAAGGAGATTGTACTAATAACAACCTAAGACCCTGAATTTAGTACCTGGTTATAGAAGGTACTATAGGAGGAGATACAAATTAGTAATATAGCTATAAACGCTATCTAGTAATATAGACTAATAAGTAGCTTGATTATAAACGACGATTAACTAGTAAGTAGCTAAGACCCAGGTATATACTAGATAGTAGCCTAAAGCAGAACGCTCTACACTAGTAACTACGGCCAGTTTAGAAACACCCTTTACCCGCTAAATCCGGACCTACGGATAACACTTCCGATTTATAGACTTAGAAGTATAATAGGAGTAGGATTCCCGCTGGCTAATAAGGGCGCTAGCAAAGGCTATAGATTCCTACTAACCACTTAAAGTGCCAGCTAAGGTTATACCTAAGGTTATAGCTAAGGTAACTACCAAGGCTATAACTAGAAAACTAATCAAGGGGGATGATAGAACCCTATATAACCTATACAAACCCCTAGTATCAATGCCAGATATAGGCAGGAATACGCTTAACCCTAAATAGATAATAAAGAGCAGTATACCTAGTATAAGTATATTATATATAGAAGTACTAAGTATATGGCCATTCTACTAATCGAAATAGGCTAGATAAACAAGATAAGTATTAATCGAAAAACCCTAACTGATTTTATTAAGTCCTAGGACTTAAAGGACAGCTATTCCAGATCTAATAACAATATCCTTAATAATAAAGTTCGTTTCTTCCTATACTAATGCTGGACTTTCTAGATCAATTATAGCCTACTAGGTATTGTTTTTCCAAATGTACTTTTATAATAAGCTAAGGAATATTACTTATACTATATCCCTCTTAGTATCTCCTTTATACAACTGTATAGTATCTTAAAGAGACACTTTAAGATAAGTACTAAGTAGAATAACTACTTGTATATCTGGAATACTATTACTTTCCAGTCTATATACCTTAAGAGTAAGAATAGTAACAAATCTATAAAGGAAATTCTCTAGATCTTGCTTAATAGACTCTAATAAAGCTAATATAGGCTTAGTCCGCTCTATAACTATAAGGAGTTCCTAGTTACAAATATAATCCAAGCCTACTAAGGAGTATCTAAGCTAAAGATTGCCCTATATAAACTACTAATAAGCTTCGAAAAGCTAGCAGCTATACTCCGCTAAACACTTAACGTTAAGAAAGCAAATTGTATATATCGCTAATTCTTAATAGACTATAGGTTTACCATAATAAAGGCCAGGCCTATAAGAAACTATTAGAGTAACCTAATTATAGATTCGATCTTCGAGAGAAACCAGACGATATATATATAATAACCTAGAGGTGCTACTAGGTATAGACAGCGAAATAAGCTCTAGTAAGGGGACTATAATAAAAGCTATACCAAAGTAGGTTATTGGATTTATAGTAAGCTAGATTACTACTCCTTTATATATAGCTAAGAGGAACAAGTAATAGCTAAGAGCAAATAGCTTAAACGAAAAGGCATTAACAAAGATTATAGACAATATACAGCGTTCCTTCTTAATTATAAGGGTTTAGACGATAAATATAAAGCAAAGGAAGAAGATACTAAGCTTAAAGCTTAGGTAGATAACTATAAAACCGATTAAACTTAAGGTAGAAACGAAGTACTAGTAATTAGTTTTAAAGAAGAACAAACGACAGTAACTTACTTTGCAAACCAAGCTTTTCTCTACCTAATTACTAAGAGCAAATAACTATATAAAGATTGCAAAAAGGATATTAAGAAAATAAAAGCCGTTTAGTTCATACTTAATAGGTATACCGAAACTAAATTCCAAAGGATTATACCCAATACTAAAGCTACCGACGTTTCAACTGCCGGACTCTGACAATTCCTTATGCTAAAGAAGATAATTAGATCGCTTAAGATTAACAAGTTATATATAGAAGAAGTAAATATACTTTTCAGGTCTAGGGATTTAAAACAATTACTTAGAACAGTCAAAGTAGAGCTTAATATTAGTTATATAACTTTCTATATATTAGAGACGCTAACCCCTTTTCTTATATATCTAAAGGACATAGATAAGCTCAGCATCTACCTTAATAATATAATAAACAAGCTTATATCTAAGTTAGGAAAGCGCATATATGTTTAACGGAAATAGGGATATCTATAGATCCCTATAAAAGGGATTAAACTACTAAGTATAGTATTTATAGTAGATAATAAGTGTCCTTTACCTCTATAACTTATAAAGGCCGAACTAAGACGCATTTATCGACACTATAGACACCCTATAGTCAATAGATTATACAAACTACTATAACGAGTAGACTACTAAGTAGAACATAGTGCTATTAAGATAATTAACAAGTTCTGCCACTTCTGCTAGATCAAAGGTACAGCGCTATAACGATTTAGATTCGCGTTATAAGACGATATTTGCTTTAACTTTAAGATCGTTATAGACGTTTTAGATATTGACAATTCCAAGGTACTGTATATAGTTAACGCTGCAACGTTGTTCTAAGCAGCCTGCTTTCTAAACGATCTCTTAGCTAAAGAGACGTAAGAGCGACTAAAGGAATGTTAGATCGATATATACCTTAGACTACCTAATATTTTGCACTATAATAAGAGTACTAATTTCAAAGCGTATAAGTTCTAGGCAGAGGCCAAGCTTGTAGGTATAACCTACTATTTAGTACTAGTTAAGGTATACTAGTTAGTTAGCAAGATTGAGCAGTATTATAGGCTACTAAGAAGGGCCTACGATATTATTAAATTAGAGACCGCTAGATCTTGCTCAAAAGAAGTATACCTATAAGCAGTACTAAGCGCGGTTAATAATACTACTAGCCTAGACAGGCTAGTACTAACGCTCTTAGTTTTCAGCGTATATCTGCGCCTTACTATAGATGTACTGCCTTCTCTATCTTTACTACGCTAAGCAGGTATAATTTAAAAGGCTATAATATAATTACGAATCCTAAATAATATCAGGACTATATAAGACGCTCTTACATAATATAATAGACTAAGTATAGAAGACGTACTACTATACTTACTAGAAGTAGGTACTAAAGTGCTTATATTCCAGGAAAGTGACTAATAGATAGGACCTTATAAGGTAATCTCGGCTATAGATATAATAGTAATCGTCGATATAGTTAACAGACCTATAGAATTTCGGAATATAGTAGTTAAACTATATTATTAGAAGCTAGTACAGGATAAGTAAGATAATCAGGCTAGTATTAAGCAGCTAGAACTATTCTAATATCTCTAGCCTAAGCAGTCCTACTAGTACGGATAACCTTGAAAGAACCTAGCACCTACTAACAACTTTGTTTTAGAAAAAGAGAAGTACAACTATAATCTTGCGCTTAAACTATAAGCTAAAGGCAAGATTACTATACCTAGTATACCGTTCTAAGAATCTAATAAAACAGAACTAAACTTACTCCTAGTAGCTAGGGTGATCGAAGTAATCTAGATGCTAATAGATATGTCGGACTACTAGATCTTTAAGTTAAAGATCGTCTAGGAAGTGAAAGACAAGCTTACTTTGCTATATAAGAAATTACGCTTTATAGCTTAGGGATTTAGTAATAAGGACAAGAAGCATCTACTTACCTAATCGCTAACGATCCAACGCTATATATAGCAACTTATACTCTTACTACTACCGACGTTACAAACGCGCTTTAGCTTTAAGGCATAGGTACATAACGTTATCCAGGCTTATATATAAGCTAAGTTACAGCTAGTAAGGAAAGTAATTCTTCTATTATCTAAAGAGCTTAAGACACTCTATCCCCCTTATACCGTCTTACTTGTTAAAACCCTATTATATAGACTAGCTAAAGCCGGACTATATTAGTAGGTAATATATATGAACTAGTATACTAAATGTCTTAACCTTAAACTAAGTGCCTTTAACCTATACCTTATAATCAGTAAGACGCGAATTGGAAGCGGATTTAGAATCATTGGCCTATAAACCGATAACACTCTTAATATCAGCAAGTAAGCCTTTATAGATAAGGAGAAGCTTAAGCTAGATAAGGCTAGCTTTAAGTATAAGCCGCTAGTATTTTTAACAGATAAATCGATTATAGACTTTAACAGATATAAGCTCGAAACAAGCATAGATACTGTTAAGATTTGGCAAAAGGGGCAAGCTATATAACTCGAACTTATAAGCCTAGACGCTAAGACAGTGAAACAAGTATATATCGAACAACGCGTATGTAGTGCCTATATTGCTACGATTTGCCAGCTAGAAGCAACTTTCGACTTGTCAGTAGTAGCGTAGTTAACTAAGCCTAGTATAATCGAGATTGCCAAGCTTAATACTTAACTATAATAGCAGATCGAGAACTCGATATATAGGCTACGCTACCTACAACTCGAACTTAAGACAGCTAAGCTCTTTGTCTTTATAGACGGATTATTTGCTAACAATGCTAATATAATATTATAGATTAGATTTGTTATAATATTTAGAAACGAAACGAGCAGTATAAACGAGTTTAACCTATATAGTAATATTGTATACTAGTCCTTAACTAAGTATTAGTAGGTAATAAGAAGCGTTTTAGCAAGCGAAATATATAGAATAGTAAGTAGGTTCGATCTTAGGTATATACTATACTAGATGCTTGTTAAGATCTACTTAGGCCTAGGTCTACTATTACTACTACTAATCGTCGTTTATACAGACTTGTTTAGTTTGTATAAGTACTTAGTAAAGCTTAGGATAATAGTAGAAAAGCGCCTTATAATCGATATAATAGCTCTATAACAGAGCTACGAAAAACGTAAAATCACAGAAATTAGGTAGATTAGTAGCAACGACAACCTAGCCGACGTTATAACCAAGTGTACGCCGAACAAAACGCTTAAAAGGCTCGTTACTACGAATATGGCTAAGATTAGAGTGGAAGGCTAGGTTTAACGCCTAGCCGAGCAACAGGAAGAGCCTATATAACTTAGGGCGAGATCACTAGCGTAAAAGACAAAGACTACTAGGATATATTATTTATAGTATAATAAGGAATATAAGGCAAAACGCAAAACGATCTTAATTTATACTCTTATAGCTGGCGCGATATACGCGCCAGCGCCCCCTACCCCCTAATTACAATAATAAAACATCAATAGCCTTACCTATAGCGGCTATCGCTATAAGCTTTTTCTATATAGGCGTTATACCTGCTACGGGCGCCCTACGCTTGACAAGAGTGTATGCCTTATCTACTAGGACTAAGACGTACTTGGCGCTATCGCGCTATATCTTCTAATCCTATAACTAATAAGTATTCCGATTAAATAATAGATACTACTAAAGATTGTAACTTACTTTAGCCTTTGTGGCTAGGTTAGAGCGGAGCTCTAAAAAGCGGTCTAAGAACGGACGGACTGACTTAGGGCTACGATATACGTTAGGAATAATAAAACAATAGAAATAATATGCAAATAGAACTTATATTAGCATATATAAGTGCCTAGACAAGTACTATTAGTACTAGAGGCTATAGCCCGACGTATAGTCGTAGTACGCCGTATATAGCGCGAAATTACTAGACTTGTTAAACGAGTCCTTAATGCCTATTAAAAGCAAGTGCAGGTAGCTAAGGCAAACAATAGCGTATATAGTACTATATAGGCTATAAACTTTATACGTATTAGCAATATTCACAACAAGGATAATAAGAGTAAGACGCTTACCCTCTGGTTTATATATATAAGCGTGTTACGACCTCTTATAAGGCTTTATATAGTCCAACATACGGCATATATAGCAGCTAGAGCGGACAACAGAGTCGTCCAAGCTTTTACCGGACAACAAACTTACTGTAACTACTACTAGTGTTGTTACTAGTAGTATAGATATACTTATAGCGGCGTATAGCGCCTTGCGCCGTACGTACGTAGCCGCTAACGCCGCCTTCTTTATAGCCGGCAATATAGGTAGAGCATACTCGGCAGGCTTAAAGATACGCGCCTTATATATAGCGATCTCCGCCTTATACGCCGCCTCCTCCTCTGCCTTCTCCTTGCGCTAGAGCGTAGTAGCCTGCTTAAGCAGGATGTATATATATACGATCAGCCCCTTAGAATCAAAGGGCGCAGAGTCAGCGTTGGTACAGCCGCCTATAGACTTAGGCTGTACGGCAAGCGTAGCTACGTCTATAGTATTAGGATCGTCGCTGTTGTTATTATCGTTATCAACATTGTCGCTACCCGCTATACTCTCCTAGTCGCTGTTGTTAGCAACAGCGCGCTTAGATATATCCTTAAATGCGTTATTATTACCCTTCTAGGCAAGATGCTTGTTAAAAGCGTTAGTTATAAGCGTATTAAGGGCATTACTGCCCTTATCCTTAGTATATATATAGGCGTCGCTGCCTATGCTCCTATAAGAGCACCTACTCTACTTATTATCAAAATCCAATACTATAAACAATAAGATTAGTACCCTTAAGCATAAGACCAGTATGCTTAAGCATTAGTATATAATAGTAAGCAACTTACTTATTGCTACTAGTACTGCTAATACTACTGCTATTGTTATTACTACTATAGCTACTACTATTGTTATTACTGCTACTACTGCTAGTACAGATCGTAGGAAGAAAGAGAATAGGTAGTGTATAATAGGAGAACCTACCTATTTATAGGTTTAGGGCAAGAGCGTTTAGAGTTCGTAATTAGCTAGCCTAAAGCTCTGATTTTTCCTATTATAATTCCTATTTAAGACTATAAGCTTTTGCAATAATAGTTGCTAGTATAACGCATTTACTATTACGCTGTTTAGAGGTATATCTAGAAGGCGCTAAAGTCGCGCCTTCTATACTAGGGATTAGTAACTAGAATTTAATATTCTAATTGGCAAACGAGAAGTTAAGTGATTAGTATTTCCTATTCTAGCAATAAGGGGAGCGAAATAATCTAGGATTTCCTATTTCGGTTAATGAAGCGCTAGCGCAGTTATAAAAAGAAGAGTTGCCGGTATTGATTACGGTAAGGGGGATTAGGTGCTAATCCCTATAACTGTATAGTATATAAGCCTCTTACTCTAGGAATAGGGCATATACTACGCTACTAAGCCTTCTGCTTTAGAGAATAGGGCATATACTATGCTACTTGTATAATAGCTATAAGTGGCGCACCCGCATACTATATAATGGTTACTAACGAGCGCTCTGCTCTAACATAGGTATTTAAGGGGTACGTAACTACCCTTTAGATAGAGGGAGACAGACAATCCAGAACTAGAACTTAAACCAGTATTTCCTTGCTGCTCGCTTTGCTCTTATCGTTTTAGATCACTACGATCTCCGGAAACCTACCAACAATTGTAAAGAATATAAACAGCAGCTTTCTCAAAAAGAATATTGTAAAATAAGGCAAAACAATAACAATAGTACAAATAAAGGCCGATAGCGAGCAATAAATATAATAGAGATTACGAAAGTTGTTATATATAGGAGGAAGAAAGAGAACAGAGCAGTAAGAGTAGGCAAGCAACCTTTTATACTTTAGGAGAATAGTACAAAGTAAGGCACAAGAGTAGGCGCAAAAGCTATTTAATTACCTGCCCATTATTCTTTTTCTATTATATAAGATCTATTATTTCCTTAGTATAAAAACGGCGTTCTGCCTGCAGATTTACTATTATTAACACCCCTGACTATACCGGCACTAGGAAGGCGACTGTAAGCGCGGGGTGGTATACGTATAAATCATATACATAACCAAATCTATAACGGAACATGGTGACGGTCATGGAGTGACCCATTTGGGACTAGGGCTCTCTATGCTTAGATATCCTAACGAGTTTCTAGTTAGGCTTAGAAATGCCTATATAAGGAGTAGCAGGTCCTATAGTGAGAAGAATAACAGGTATATTCACATCTTTATATCCATTATCTGCTCTTTATATAATAGTTATAAGCCTAGTACTAGTATTATTAACTTAACTAACTATGCACTATATATATAAAGCCCTTCTATTATCATTACTACTCTGTTATCCTTCCTTTAACTCCCTACTTAAGATGTTCATAACCCTAAATTCAGTATATTCAACGTCTGTTATCCTAAAAGGACCGTTAATATAGATAGCCTAGCGTCTTAACGTATAGATACTGGCTTTAGCCCTTGGAATTCAGGAAGATATTAATCCAGACTTGACATCTACTCCTACTAATATGGAAATTCTCGACCTAGGACACGAAGAATAGGCCTAACAAGCTAATTCTAAGTATATAGCCTGGTATAATAAGGCTATTACATATTATTAAGAGAAAATTCAACTTCTTAGTATATTGACTTAGGATATAACTTTAGTACCTCCCTTACTAGTTTAGCCAACCCTTATTACCCTATACGACTTAGAAGAAGTATATAGGACTTACCTTCTAATATAATAATCTAAAAGGGCTACTACTAAGCTGAAAGAGGTAAATTACCTAAAGTTTCTAAACTAGATTCTTTAGTCTATAGATTATAACGTCAGGGAGATAGCTATTTAGTTATATTAGTTATTAAAGTAGGGATAAGGGTTAGAATAGTACTAGAATCTTCGGCCTTTTATATAAGCTTTAAAGAAAGACAACGCTCTGTTAGACCTAGTAGAGAAAGTCTAGATCGAATCTTAGTATAAGACAGTACTAAGATAGGCTAAGAATAGCCGAACTAGGCTGATCTGCTAGTATAAGGACTGGCAGAAATTTTACCGGATTGTGCTAATTAAGAGGATTCCAGCTATTATAGGTATTACTGCCGTTAAAAGAGTTCTTTAGGCTCTAACGGTAAGACTAACTCTATAATAGGCTAACAGTCAGCTCTAATAGATTGTTCTAGCCAAAGTAACCGGCTAAACGAGTCTACTTATACTAGAGATTATTAATAGTACCCTCCTTAGCTTTATAATAGAATCTTAGTAGTAATAAGCCTATAGAAATCCAGCTAGAGTTTACTCTACCTTTACTTAACTTTCTAATAAGGAGAACCTGCCGCCTACTATACGCTCTAACTAAGAAAAAAGCCAAGAACAGCCTTAAGGACAGTATAGCCAGGGTAGTTAGGGTAGAAATTATTAAGGATCCTAAAATAGAGGCTACTAATGCCCTTATCTACCTCTTTCTTATACCCATATCTAGAAACCTAAAGATTATAGAAGAGTTGAGCTATTATACGTAGGATCTATAAGCTAAAGAGTTACTTTATCCGCTAAAGAGTAATAGTCTATTTGAAATCTTGTTTATTAGGATCCTTAGTAGGCTAACCTCTATATAACCTTAGAATTAAGAGGATAGTTAAGGGGCAAAAGGCCGGATATAAAATAGCTATAGGATCTAAAGTCCTTTAGTGCTTAAGGACAAGGTTGTTAGCTAGATAAAGTTTTCTAAAGCTCTTAGTTATTACCTTAGCTTAAAAAATCAGAGTTAGAATTTTCTAATATACCTCTCTTTAACCCTACCCTATTTACCGCCACCCTAGGTATAGTCTATAGGGTATTTAGCACTTAGAACCCTACTTATTACCCTCTCTTAGACAGTACTCTCCTAGACAACTATATGGCTGTTTATATGGTTAACTATAAGGATTTACTTGACTATAGGACGTTTAAGCTATCTACCTCTAACGCTGTTATAGGGGTAGGCTCAACAACGTTACCTATTTCTAGGACAGGACGCCGGACTCTAAGGAAGGGTTTTCAGAATAATAAAGGCAAAAAGACGGTGGACTTAATTCTTTAGAATATAGTTATTATAGAGGGATTTTATACTAATATTATATCAGCTATACTTCTATGCTAAAAGGGAATCTGGCTTTTAGGGGCTAACAATACCCTAAGAGTCAGAGATATAGCAAGCTCGGTTATTCTTATAACCCTATAGGAAAAGTTCAACTTAATAGTACTCGAATATAAGCTACTTAGCTCCTATATAGTCTTAAACCCCCTCTTAACAAGTAACAATAGTATTATAATAATAACAGCTTAGAAACAAGTAAAACAAAGAGGATAGAAAAGAACGTATAAGCCGTATAAGGCTCGTACAGATCCTAAAGAACTATAGCACTTAAGGACAGAACACCTGGGTCCTAAGGCGCTACAATTATTAGTAAACTACGCTTAGGGTATAAATCTATTACGGCCTAACAACGGTAATCTAATCGGAACATTATAGCTTAAGTGCTTAGTATATGCCTAGGTATATACAATAAAAGTGGTATCTAGGCGGAAGTTAGGCGGAAAAGCTACTAGACTGTTTTATAGGATCGCCTAGGATCTCTTCGAATTTTCCCAGGGATATATGGGCTATAATAGGATTCTCTTTATAGTAGATAAGTTTAGTAGGAAGGTATAGGCCTTTTAGATAAAAGGTAAAGGATAAGAAAACCTTCTTTAGATTCTAAAGAGGTTCGACGCCTAGACTAGGCAATAGTATAGGTTATCTATCTGTTTCTTCTGCTATAACGGTAAAACATCTATTATATCTTCTTAAGGAAAAACGGAGTATAAGAAATAGGCAGATCATAAAGGAATTAGCTTGGAAATCCCGCCTTTATATATATTGCCCGACAGGACTTATCGAAAGAAATAGGAGGACTATCGTTAATAAGTCGATAGTAATGAAGTTAGGGGCAAGCCTTCCTAAGGATCTATAGCCTAAGACTATAAAGGCTGCTATATATCTTTATAACTTGTCCCTTAGGCTTAGAGATAATCCGAGATCCCTAAACGAGAAGCTTCTATTATAGTTTTGGAACTATTTTCGTTTTTATAACCCGGCTGTTATCTGCAAAGCTACGATTGATCTAAGGCCTTAGCTTAGTGGCCTTTTGATATATAGATATGCTGGTTATCCCCTTAAGAAGGATAAAGAGAAGGATATACTTTAGAGACTTTATAAGATTCGACCTTAAGCTTATATTAGCTATCTTGTAGGTTATATCGCCACTATACTATATAGGATATAGGTCCTAGAGCTTAACAGGGTAATTACTACCTAGAATGTTTAGTTTAATAAGACAGTTTTCTATATAGGAGAGAAGATAGATTCTAAGGCTTAGGCTATTCCTGTCTTACAAGAACTAGCAGACTAGCTGGACAAGCTAGCAGAGGAATATAAGTTTAATACTATCCTTAAGACGATATAGAATCTAGATCTTACTAGTCCTATTAGGCTAATAGCTACTAAAGAGAATAAGAAAAAGCTCCTAGCCATAGAGCTAAAAGAGCGTTAGTTGGATACCGTTACTAGCTAAGACAAGGCATATACTAATATTACAACCGGACTATTCACTCTAGAGCAAATACCTAAGCCTAGAATGCCGATTCTGGATAATACTAGGCTTAATAGCTATAGTAATAGAGCAGACTCTCCCTAAAGTATAACTAAAGGAGGAATACAGTCTAAGGGTAAGGCGTATTACTATAGACTATTAGAAGAATTTAAAGCTAGAGCAGGTATTATAACCTACTAGCATACTGACAATAAGACAATAGAAAGACCGTTAGTCGGAGAACCGGACTTTAAAGCCGGGATCTCAGGGGTATATCTAGTGATATATAAGTACTAGGCGACCTAGCCCCCTAAAAACAAGGTCAGCCCTATAGTAGCAGAAACCGTATGTTTATAGCAGAGCTAGGCTAATACAATCTTTGTTAGCATAATGCCGTACTTGAAAACATCTTTAGTATTTTCAATATAGAGAGAATAGCAGCATTATCGCTACTACTTATTTTTATAGCCAACTACTTTCCTAACCAGCTAGTAGCTAGCTATAAGAAGGAGTTTAAAACAGTATATTTTATAGTAGTAGGCGCTATTTAACATTAGAAACGCTCCTTAGAACGAAAAAAGAAGTATAAGTCGTAGAAAAAGGATATACCGAAAGGTCCTTAAGATAAGAAAGAGTTTGTCCCTAGGAAGTAGTATAAATTAGAATTACCGCCGGAACTTAAGACTTAGAGTAAAGCTATAAAGTCGCCCTTAAGAAAGACATAGATATCTATAGCTTAGGCTGAGATTGATTAGCTAAATAAACTATAGACCTATAAGAAGACCCTGAAAGATTAGTATACGATATAGCCTTTCCTATTCAAATAGATACTAAAGTATAAGCTCAATCCGGACAGGATGGTTATCAGGCTAAAGATAAGGATTTGTATCTAAGGAGATCTTTAATATCTAGAGTAAGTCGAGTCGACTTATATAGTAACTCTAGCTGCTAAGTCTCTTAGAGTAAGCATAGCCCTAGCAGTGCATTTTAATCTAGAAATCGACTTATAGAACGTTATAAATACCTTCTATAATGCACTTCGAGAGTTGTTTAGCAAGGGCCTAGTAATCTATAATCTTCTAGAAGGATTTAAGGAGCTGGGACTTCTTGCTTAGGTCAATAGGGCTCTATATAGGCTTTAGGACTCCCCTTTGCGCTAGTATCTTAAATTCTTAGGCTTTCTTAAAAATCTTAGAATTAAGAAGTCTAAAGAGGAGCTATATCTATTTTATAATATAGATAGATATATCCTTTTAATATTCTATATAGATAATATAATGCTTCTCTATCATTGTTAGTATTAAGACTATACTATAGACCTAAAGGCAAAATTGCTAGGCAAATATAAAGCAAAAGTATAGCCTAAGGCAGAATGGTTTCTTAGTATTTGGATTATTAGGGATAGAGTCAACCGCACGATTATACTTGTTCATAACATATATAGATAGATAGATTCTATTACGCTATCTGATCCCCGTAGGGGATATCTAGGTAGGCTGAACTAGTGCTATAGGAAAACCGTACAACGGGTGAAAAACCTATAACCGTATATAGGAAAAAAGGGGGGGTGTGATAGGGGGTAGGCCAATCTTCACCAGAGTAGATACCGCCCCTTTAGGAGTATGAAAACATACTGCCTAGAGGGGTATAGGCTAGACCGCTCCTAGCCTCTAAGCAACAGAGTATTCTAGCAGTCTAGTAGCAATGTGGCGAACTAGGGGGCGTATAGCGCCGCCGCCCCCTTTTTCAAGTCTGTAGAGAAAGCTATGTGTATTCCCTCTTTCCCTCTCCTTAAAGGAGGCCAAAGGGTAGGCCAGGCAACCGTCGAATATATGTCGGATATCCTTTATAGCTAGGTAGCAGCGGCAAAGGGGGTTATTAACCCTAGGCACCTTATAGGTATATAGGAATCCTCTTAGGCCTATCTTCCCTATACGGGCCTATATTAGCAGCGAGCTCTTAGCCTTAGAGAGGTTATAGTAGCGTCTTTGGAAGGCCTCCTTAAAGGCCTTAGCTAGGTTCTCCTCTTAAAAGGTAGCCTTAGCTGATTTCTCTAAGAGGCTCTCTATATAGGGGTTATAACCAGAGGCCCTAGCCTTCTATAGATAGCGATCCTTCTAGGCAGTATAGAGGGGTTCCTCGTTAACAGCTTTCTTTAGTTGTTAGTAGTACTACTAGGCTGTTGCCTCCTTTTTTCTTTCTTGCTTTGTACGCCCTCCTAGGGGGAGGCTGGTCCTAGGGGTCCTGTTTCCAAGGGTAAGGCGTAGGGCTTCCTTCTACTTAGCCACCTCTTTCCCTATAGCCCTATTTATCCTAGCTTAGCTGGAGAAGGAGAGGTCGTTAAGGTAGAGGTCAAGGGGGGGGACGTTAGCCTTATAGTAGAGGCTTCGGATCAGTGTCCTTTTATAAGCCCCTATAACCCTCCTTAGGGCCTTGTTTTCGGCTACTAGTAGGCCTCTAGTTATACCCCGTAGCCTATTTAGTGTTATAGGTATAGGGGTGTGCTAGGCCGAGGCTACGTAGGCTAAGACTGGCCTTATTACTACTATATATAGGAGCCTAGTCTTTTCAATTCCAGGTCCCTAGGTCTTTCCAGCTAGTCTAGTAATAGCAAGGGACTGCGTTTTTAGCTTCTGCCGTAGGGTGCTGGCGTAAGCCTTCCAGGTAAGCTTAAGGTCTAGCCAGACCCCTAGAACACGGGCCTCTATAGCTGGTTATAGGGGGGGGGAGTCCCCTATTAGTCCTAATTTAATAGGGTTAGTCCAGGGCCTCCTTCCAGGGGGGAAGTGTATAAGCTTGCTCTTTACTGCTAAGAAGGTAACTCCAGCGGTTGTTGCCTAGTCTAGGCACTCTCTCCAGGCCTCTTCTAGCTGTCTAACCATTGTTATAGCCTCCCTGCCGAAGGCTAGTAGGTTGGTATTATCTATATAGCCTATAGTAGAGATAGTAGGGTCTTTTCTTTCTAGCCTTTCATATAGAGGGCAGAGGTTTAGGACTAAGAGGATTAGTAAAAGTGGTAAGCCTTAGGGTACTCCTGTTAGTACTAGGATTTACTGGCTTTTTTGGCCGTTAAACAGGAGGCTGGTAGTCCTAAAGGAGAGGAATTCCTTTAGCCAGGATAGTAGCCAGGTAGGTAGCCCTAGCTAGTCCAGTATAGCTAGGAGTCTGCTATAAGGGATACTATCGAAATACCCTAATAGGTCTAGCTATAGGAGAGAGGCCCTGGCTTTATACTTCTATACCTCTTAGATCTAAGCTATAAGGAGGTGTATAGCCGATTTAGTGGATTTATAGCGGTAGTAGCCCTATTACATTGCTAGAATCAGCTTAAAAGCCTTAGCTATATCCCTTATCTTAGTCCCTATAACTTTCTCTAGGACCTTACTAATACAGTTAAGTAGGGCTATAGGGCAGTAGCCTCTAGGGGTGTTATAGGTGTGCGGCTGTTTTCCTGGTTTAGAGAGGACGATAGTAACTACTTCCTTATATTCCTATAGATAAAAGCTATAGAGGAAGGATTTCAAGGCTAGCATAGTAAGGGCCTTATATAAGGGGTTGCCACAGGCCTTAAGAAACCCTATAGGGAGTTTGTCAGGTCCTAGTACTTTCTAGGGTTTTATTGTTTTAATAGCCTCTTTTATATCGTCCGGCCTAACCGTCTAGCTAACAAGTAGCCTCGGGCCTATTAGGGGTTCCTCTGGGCTATCCTCTTAGGGGGAGGGAGGGAAGAAGTATGCTAAAAGGGCCTCTACCTTCTCCTAAAAGGTACTGGCTTGTCCGAGGGTTAGTAGCTTAGAAGGGGGTAGGGCAGTAGTACTTCGTAGCCTAGCCTATCTTTCTAGTTGCTAGAGCTTTTCTGGCTTTTCTCTAGCCTTTTATAGAAAGGCCCTCTAGGTCTTTCTCTTATTCTCTCTTATAGCCTTTGTTTGCTTTCTCTGGGCTGACTTGTAGGCGGTAAGGAGGGCCTGGTTACTAGGGGAGCGTTAGAGCTGTCTTTCTGCCCTTTTTCTCTCCTAGACTACCTGGTAGATTTCGTTGTTCTACTAGGGGGCACTCTTCCTTCTAGTAGTTACTAGGGCTCCTTTAGGGGTTATAGCCCTAGCAATACGCTGGAGTTCCTCTAATAGTCGCCTATAGGCCTCCTAGAGCCCGGCTAGCTTAGAGAGGCGTAATAGATATCTATAGCCCCCTATATTGTATATTAAGGAACTGGCCTCCCTTACTACCCCCTCTTTATCCATCTTTTTGCACTAGAATCGGGGGGGCAGTAGTGGGGTTTCTATAGTCTCTAAGTCGATATCCAGTACCTAGGGGTAGTAGTCTAAGCGTAAGCGTATATCTAAGCCAGTATAGGAGCAGGTAAGGCTGCTACTAAGCCAGAAGTAGTTGATAGTAGAGGCCCTGCCTGCTTGGCTCCCCTATAGCGCCCTAGTTATAGTGCCGTAGGGGGTACAGAGGGTAAGCCCCTGCTCTACTGTTAATAGCAGTAGGTCTTCTGACCTAGGGCTAAAGCGGTTATGTTGGTCCCAAAGGGGGTGGTGAAGGTTAAAGTCCCCAGCTAGAAGGTAAAGGCCTGGGCAGGCGTTGATCTTCCCCCTTATTTCTTCTATAAGGGGGGTTGAGCTAGTCTGGGGTTGGGGTTCATAACATATATATAAAGAAGGTAGCAAAGGAGTATAGGCTAGATAGATCCGCTGTTATTCCCCCTATACCACTCCTAACAATCGGACTCGGCAAAAATAACAGCTAGGCTATAAAGAGAAAGGTAAAGCTAATATAAGAACTAGTAGGGACGATCCTATACACGGCGATTATAGTCTGTCTAGATATAGCCTTTACTATATCTTATCTTTCCTGCTTCTTAACAAACCTGTTAGCCCGATATATCAAGGCTGCTAGGCAGACAATCCAATATCTATATTATATAAGGTTTCTTAGGATTATATATAGGGGCTACTCTAGTTAGGCCTATATACTTTATATTGCTAGTAACGCCTTCTTTATAGACGATTCAGACTTACGACGATCGTCTTAAGGTTATACGATTATAATGTTCGGGGGACTTGTCCAGTAGAATGCGTCTTATTAGGCTATAGTTACTATGTCGACGATAAAAGCAGAGCTTTATAGGCTCTCCCTAGTGGCAAAAGAGACTATAAGGCTAAAGAGATTTCTTAAGGACCTGACAATTAACCTGTTAGTTCTATGGCGGGTTTTCTGCGATAATATACAGACTATTAGGTGAGTAGTTATTAAAGGGGAGCGTATAGCTATAGCACTCCGCAATATTGATATTCAAAATATATAGCTTAAATAAGAGCATAGTAAGGGCTGCTTTATAGTATCCTACATTAAAACAGCTGATATACTAGGATATAGCTTAACAAAGAATTTGTTAAGGGTAAAGTTTAAGTATTTCCAGGCTATACTGAATCTAAGGGACGTATTACGGATTATAGCCAATATTCAGGGAAAGGGGAATTCAATTATAGGCGAACAACTATCTAGTCTGCTATATAACTTATAGAAAAAAAGAGAGCCCGCTATAGGGCGCTAAAGCGCTTAACAGCCTTCTCTAATGCGCTAACTGCCTGTTAAACGTACAAAATAAGCTATAGCGCTCTAACGGTTATAGCTTAGGCAAAACGGATTTCAGTTCTTGAACTACTAGATATATAGCTATATTCTAAGGGTGGACCCACTTTTGTGGATACCGCTGACTAAGCCATATATTCCACTATATAGCCTAGAAATAGCTTTAAAAGGATTTTCTATTTTTAGATTTATGCCCCACTTTTGTAGAGACAGTCTCCTTAGGCTATATAAGCGCTAGAAATAGCCTTAAAAGGCTCTTCTACTAGGTCACCTACCTACCCTGTACCTACCCTGCACCACAGAAGCGAAAACAGAACTTACAGGAAAAGTTGTGCGGCTTACCCTATAGCTTAGGTGGCCGTAAGTCGATTATTTAAAATCGCCAGCTTATTTGGTTTCTCGGGAAGTGGCCATGCACCTACTAAGGCGCTCCTGCCATATGGAAGGCAGGAACGGTCCCGGAGGGTATATGTAGGAAAGGAAATTGCGAAGCCTTACCTACTTGGACTAGAAATCGAGTTACTACGTTACCTATAACTATAAGCCTTATAGGCCTATAAGACCTACTAAAAGCCGTGATATATAAGCTTAAAGCCCCTATAATATAGCGCTATAGCCTATAACTATACCGTTATATAAGGACTTTTATAGAGGGAATACAGTAAAGGGCCCTACTTTACTATATTAGCACATACCTAGGAAGTGCTATTTAGGCCATATCAACGCTGTTGCTGCCCCTACGTACCCTATATAACTACTACTAGTAGGCTATAGTGGTTACAGATCCTTATATAGGATTACCCATTCCAATAATATATGCTCTCCTACCTTGGCACTTATAAAGGGCGATAATCCAAAGATCTATACTACAAATTCTACTTGGATTTCAAGGACTAGATAGCTAACTCCTTTAATAAGTTGAACAACAAACTATACTTATAACTTTGCTAAACGCTTAACGATAGCTATGTCCTAGTAGATAGCTTAAAAGGATAGAAGCTTTCTAAGGGACTTATAGCGCTTACTAATGACCTATCTAATAATCTAGGGCCTAATATACTCCCCTAAATCCGTAGAACGTCGATCTAGGCCAAGTATAGATAGTATAAAACGGCATCTCTTTCCGCTTAAATAGAAAAAGGGAAAGAGATTATACTAATAACAACCTGAGAATTCGAAACTAGTACCTAGCTATAGAAGGTACTATAAGGAGATATACAACTCGGTAATACAGCTATAAACGCTACCTAGTAATATAGACTAATAAGTAGCTCGATTATAAACAATAATTAACTAGCAAGTAGCTAAGGCCTAAGTATACGCTAGACAGCAGCCTAAAGTAGAACGCTTAACGCTAGTAACTACAGCTAGTTCAGAAACACCCTCTACCCGCTAAATCCGGACCTATAGATAACATTTCCGATTTATAGACTTAAAAGCGTAATAGGAGCAGGATTCCCGCTGGCCAACAAGGGTACTAGCAAAGGCCACAGATTCCCACTAACTACCTAGAGTACCGGCCAAGGTCACGGCTAAGGCTATAGCTAAGGTAACTACTAAGGCTATAACTAGAGAACTAATTAAGGAGGATGACAGAACCCTATACAATCTATATAAACCCCTAGTATTAATACTAACTATAGGCTAGAATACGCCTAACCTTAAGTAGATAATAAAGAGTAGTATGCCTGGTATAAGTATATTATATGTAGAAGTACTGAGTATATAGCTATTCTACTAATTAAAACAGGCTGGATAAACGAGATAAGTATTAATTGAAAGACCCTAACCGATTTTATTAAGTTTTAGGACTTAAAGGATAGCTATTCCAGGTCCGACAATAATATCCTTAATAATAAAGTTCGTTTCTTCTTATACTACTGCTAGACTTTCTAGATCTATTATAGCCTACTACGTACTGTTCTTCTTAACGCTCTTTTAGGATCAGCTAAGGAATATTACTTATACTATATCCCTTCTAGTATTTTCTATGTCTAACTATATAGTATCTTAAAGGGTTACTTCGAAATAAGTACTAAGTAGAACAACTATTTGTCTATCTAGAATACTATTACTTTCTAGTTTATATACCTTAAAAGCAAGAATAGTAATAAGTCTATAAAGGGAATTCTCTAAATCTTACTTAATAGACTCTAATAAAGCTAATATAGGCTTAGTCTGCTCTATAACTATAAGGAGTTCCTAGTTATAAATATAATCTAAGCTTGCTAAAGAGTATCTTAGCGAAAGATTACCCTATACAAACTACTCATAAGCTTTAAAGAGCTAGTAGCTATACTCTACTAAACACTTAACATTAAAGGAGCAGATTATATATATTGCTAATTCTTAATAGACTATAGGTTTACTATAACGAAAGCCAGGTCTAAAAGAAACTATTAGGGTAACCTAAGTATAGATTCGATCTTCGAGAGAAACCAGGCAATACGTATATAATAACCTAGAGGCGCTACTAGGTATAGAAAGCGAAATAAGCTCTAGTAAGGGGACTATAATAAAAACTATACTAAAGTAGGTTGTTAGATTTATAGTAAGCTAGATTACTACTTCTTTATATATAGCTAAGAGGAACGAGTAATAGCTAAGAGCGAATAGCTTAAGTAAAAAGGCATTAATAAAGATTATAGACAATATACAGCGTTCCTCCTTAATTATAAGGGTTTAGACGATAAATACAATATAAAGGAAGAAGATACCGAGCTTAGAGTATAGGTAGATAACTATAAGACTAATTAAACTTAAGGTAAAAACAAAGCGCTAGTAATTAGTTTTAAAGAAGAATAAACGGCAGTAACTTACATTATAAACCAAGCTTTCCTCTATCTAATTACTCAAAGCGAATAGCCGTATGAAGATAGCGAAAAGGATACTAAGAAAATAAAAGCTATTTAATTTATACTTGATAGGTATACTAAGACTAAATTCTAAGGGATTATACCTAATACCGGGGCTACCGACGTTTTAACTACTAGACTCTGACAATTCCTTATACTAAAAAAGATAATCAGATTGCTCGAGATTAATAAGATATACGTAAGAGAAGCGAATATACTTTTTAGGTCTAGGGATTTGAAACGATTACTCGGGATAGTCAAAGTAAAGCTCGACATTAGTTATATAACTTTTTATATATTAGAGATACTAACCCTTTTTCTTATATATCTAAAGGATATAGACAAGCTTAGCATCTACCTTAATAATATAACAAATAAGCTTATATCTAAGTTAGAGAAGCGCATATATATTCAATGGAAATAGGGACATTTATAGATCCCTATAAAAGGGATTAAGCTATTAAGTATAGCATTTATAGCAGATAATAAGCGTCCTATACCTTTGTAGCTTATAGAGGCCGAACTAAGACGCATTTATTAACGCTATAGATACCCTATAGGTAATGGATTGTACAAACTACTATAATAAGCAGACTACTAAGTAGAATATAGTGCTATTAAGATAATTAACAAGTTCTGCCATTTCTACTAGATTAAAGGCATAGTACTATAACGGTTTAGATTTGCATTATAAAACGATATTTACTTTAATTTCGAGATTGTTATAGACGTCTTAGACATTGACAATTCTAAGGTACTATATATAGTCGACACTATAACTTTATTCTAAGTAGCCTACTTTCTAAACGATTTTTTAGCTAAAGAGACGTAGGAGCAGCTAAAGGAAGGGTAGATTAATATATACCTTGGACTACCTAATATTTTACACAATAATAAGGGCACTAGTTTCAAAGTACGTAAGTTCTAGGCAGAGGCTAAGCTTATAGGTATAACCTATTATTCTATACCAGTCAAGGTATACTAGTTAGTCGGCAAGATCAAGCGGTATTATAGGCTACTAAGACAGACCTATAACATTACTAAATCTAAGACTGCTAGATCTTACTTGAAAAAGGCGTACCTGTTAAACGTATAAAATAAGCTATAGCGCTCTAACGGTTATAGCTTAGGCAAAACGGATTTCAGTTCTCGAACTACTAGATATATAGCTATATTCTGAGGGTGGACCCACTTTTGTGGATACCGCTGACTAAGCTATACATTCCACTATATAGCCTAGGAATAGCTTTAAAAGGCTTTTCTACTTTTAGATTTATGCCCCACTTTTGTAGAGACAGTCTCCTTAGGCTGTATAAGCGCTAGAAATAGCCTTAAAAGGCTCTTCTACTAGGTCACCTACCTACCCTGTACCTACCCTGCACCACAGGAGCGAAAACAGAACTTATAGGAAAAGTCGTGCGGCTTACCCTGCAGCTTAGGTAGCTGTGAGTCGATTATTTAAAATCGCCAGCTTATTTGGTTTTTCGGGAAGGCGCCATACACCTACTAAGGCGCTCCTGCTGTGTGGAAGGCAGGAACGGTCCTAGAGGGTATATGTAGGGAAGGAAATTGCGAAGCCTTACCTACTGGACTAGAAATCAAATTATACGTTACCTACAACTATAAGCCTTATAGGCCTATAAGACCCACTAAAAGCCGTGATATACAAGCTTAAAGCCCCTATAATATAGCGCTATAGCCTATAACTATACTGTTATATAAGGACTTTTATAGAGGGAATACAGTAAAGGGCCCTACTTTACTATATTAGCACATACCTAGGAAGTGCTATTTAGGCCATATCAACGCTGTTGCTGCCCCTACGTACCCTATACGACCACTACTAGTAGGCTATAGTGGTTATAGATCCTTATATAGGATTACCCATTCTAATAGGTTATAAGCCTGGATAGCCTATGGGATAGTGTCACAGTCCGCTGTCATCCTGTATATATATAGCTTCGTCTTACACTAGGACCTTCTATCCTATGTGCAATAACATCTTTCTACAACCTATCTTTGCTCTAGCTATAATAGTTTGTTGTACCTATATATTCTTGCTAAATTAGTAAGATTTAGTAAGTAAAGAAAACCTCTCATTAAAAGTCCATTTTAATAAACGATTTGACGAATCCCCCTGTTTCCATATACACTTTAACCACGAGTTTCTACATACACTTCAACCATAAGTCACTACCGATTCTACAATAGCGACTAATAGTAACTAATTAGCAGAAGACTGGCTCTAGGTATAAGGCTTAGGAGTACTAGGCTCTCTAGGAATGCTAGCTACTAACTTGGCTAACCTTATCTTGTCTAGCAACAATTAACTATTCTATTTCCTATAAGCTGCGAATTCCAGAATTTTAGGTATCTCTACCGACTTAGCTATAACTTCCTTTAGGGCCCCTTCTGCCTCCCCTCTAGCTACTTTTCCCTAACCCCCTTTAGCTCCTATCTTAACAAGTTATACAACTTTGTTCTAACTTCTTAGTATTAATCCTCCGACCTTTAATAGAACCTCTATAAACTCTATTAAACAGCAGATAGCCTATATTGCCTAGAAGTCCTAGGTCTTAGTAAAGCTTGCCATTAATAAAGCTTTTTTCCCTAATACCCTAGTCTAAGTCCTCTATATCTTACAGCGTCTTAGCAGAGAACCTTATTAGCAAATTCACCTAGAAGTAGATAAGCTAGTTGCGCTAGCTTATAGCCTCCTCTCCGACGCCTCTATGATTATATATATTGCCGACATTTTCGCATTGTTAGACTCTTAGTATCTTATAGAAGATATTAGTGTAATTAGCCTTATTAAACTGGAGAAACTAGATATAGATAGGGATAAGCTCTTATTTACTGACTTTCTAACGGAGCTGGTACAACTCTGCGAATATTCCAACCAGACTCCTATATAACGCATTACCTACCTCTAACAGAAAGTAGGTCGAAAGCTACGCTATGCTGTTATTAGCGTAGTAGATCGACCTAGCCCTATAGACTTTATAAAGTAGATAGAGCTTTACTAGAAGCTCTAAAACAATATCGCTATAGAATAGTATTAATCTTAGATCGGCTTTAGGTCGGTACTGCCTCCTTAACCAGGTTTTTATAATAACGGCAACCCTATAGTATTAGGAGCTATTCTAACCCTAGGTTCTTACCTTTCTCCTAAGAAAAAGGCCTATAGAATCGATAACTGCCTCTGCTTATATTATAGTAAGCTAGGCTATCTTGCCTATAACTATAGAGCAAAGAAGAACCGACCTACTACTACCTTAGCTATAGCTCTATAACTGAACTCTAAGGGAAAAGCCTAGGCCTAGGAATACTAGATCATTATCCTAGGCCTTTTACCTCTAATCCGGAGTTCGTTATTACCTTAGGTGTAGTTCATGCTAATTCTTCTTTGCTTTTTGCTACCTCGGTATGTATATAAGGCAAGGCAGTCCCCTTCTAAACCTTTATCGACTCTGGTTATTCTCTGCTTAGATTTGTCAATTCCTTTATAGTAGATCGCTTAGGGTTAAAGCGATCTACTTTGGATTTACCTTACCCTCTACGCCTTATAGATAGCAAGTAGGCTAGTCTTATTATAGATTTCTATATCCTAGACTATTTGTTTAGTTAACCTGATTCTGGTTATACTTCTAAGCTATTATCCCTATATATCTAGCCTTTAAGCTCTTCTAGACCGGATGTAATTCTTAGCCTCCCTTAGCTCTGTGCCTACAATCCTTTACTAGACTAGGCTTCTAGTACTATAACTATTGACAGAAGGATACTGGTTATACTCTAGGATAAGGACCCTCTGATACCTACCTAAGGCTCTCCCGACTCCCCTTTAATTACTAACTAGGATCCTTCTGACTTATAGCTTCTACCTACTATACTATTCCTATCTTTTATAAAGGACTCTAGCGTTTCTAGTATATCAATAGCAGAACTTTATATAGTAATAGATACATTGCTCTAAAGAGGGTTTATTACTAACTCGTTCTCTACTCTAGATAATACTAATGCCTTTCCTTCTTATCTCTTTTAGGTATCTAACAAGGATATTAAAAAGTATCTTAAAATCAACCTACCTATTTTAGAAAATAATATTAAGAAACTCTTACTGCCTATATATCACGACTTAATTATAGCTTTTCTTCCTATAAACTCAGAAACACTACTACCTTACTATCCCTTCGATTACTAAGTCGAACTTATCCTAAGCGAGTTACTACCGGCTACTTAATGCTGCCCTATAAGCTCCTAGGAGCTTCTAGTAATCCGGAAATACCTGGATAACCACCTTTCTAAGGGCTTTATATAGAGCAGTATATTATCGGCAGCTATACTAGTACTATTAGCAAAGAAGCCTAGTAGTAGGGTATAAGTCTATATTAACTACTAAGGCCTAAATAACGTTATAATCAAGAATCGATATCCAATTCTACTTATTAGAGAAACGTTGGATATATTATGCCAGGCAAGAATATATACCAAACTTGATATTATAGCGGCATTTAACCAGATCTGAATTACCCCTAGTAACGAATGGAAGACTGTATTTACCACCTACTTTGGCCTATTCGAGTACTTAGTAGCAAATTTCGGCATAATAGGCACGCCTAGCACTTAGTAACACTTTATTAACCATATTTTATTCGACATATTAGACAAATATACGACTGCTTATCTGGATAATATCCTTATCTTTAGCAATATACCTACGAACTATACCTAATACGTCTGCAACGTGCTTATAAGGCTAATAAATTTAGGCTTTATAGTAGATATTAAGAAGTATAACTTTTATATTACCCGGACATAATACCTCGGACTTATTATTTCGATATCTAGCATCTCTATAGACCCTAAAAAGATTAAAGCAATTACGTTTTAGCCCTGCCTAGAATCACTATAGGATCTACAGTGATTCTTAGGCTTCTCTAATTACTACTGACGTTTTATCTCTGGCTTTTTATCTATAGTACATCCGTTAACATCTCTTTGCCATAATAGAGCCTAGACTAGGCTATAGTCTAGTTCCTCCTAAAAGGAAACCTCCTTCTAACGTTTAAAGCAGGCTTTTACTATAGTACCTATCTTATAATACTTTAACCCTAGCTATAGGATAGTAGTAGAGACAGATATATCTAACTGGGCCTTAAGAGGTATACTATCCTAATACAATTCGGAGGGGGTTTTATATCTAGTTGCCTTCTTCTTAGTAAAATATATACTAGTAGAATACAACTATAAGATCTATAATAAAGAGCTTCTAGCTATTATTAAAGCGTTCGAGGAATAAAGACTAGAACTATAGAGCCTAGACTGCCCTATCGAAATTTTTACAGACTATAAAAACCTATAGTACTTTTGTATAACAAAAATCCTTAACTAGAGGTAGGTTTGGTAGTCTAAATTCCTAGGCGATTTCTGATTCTAAATTACCTATAGGCCTAGCAGCAACTGCGTTATACTAGACGCCCTCTCCTAACGCTTTGGCGACTCCCTAGTAACTTCCTTAGATTTATTAGATACCTAGATTGTAAGGAGATCTTAGGTTTTACTTCCAGACTTAAAATAGGGTTATGTCCGACTTACTACTATCCCTCCTCTTCTTCTTTTTACGCTTAATACGTCTAATTCAATCGACTTTATTATTCAGGCTACCTATTCTAACTACTAGGATTCTTAGAGGCTCCTAGACTGCGTTTAGGACTCTAATTGCCGTATATTTCCGCCTAAGCTTAGACTGCTTCTACAGGCTGTTATAGCTGACTATACAGTAATTCGTAGCCGACTTTATATCAACGACTATCTTTTTATCCTACCTAACGACAGGACAAGGCTGTAAGTTATTTATAGAAACCATAGTCTATCGCTAGTAGGGTACCTAGGCCGTGATAAGACACTGGAACTCCTATAATGCTCCTATTATTAGCCGTATATTAAGCAGGATGTTATATAATTTATTGTAGTATACCATATTTGCCGCTGTACTAAGAACGCTAAAGGAGCTCTGCTAGGCCTTCTTGCACCTTTACTAGTCCCTTTCTAGCCTTAGACTATAATAAGTGTCGATTATATCTTACCTTTTCCGACCTACTACCGATATAGGGTTAACTACTAGCATATTCTAGTTATAGTTGACAGACTAACAAAAATAAGATACTTCGCCGTAATACCTGACCTTTCTACTACTATACTCGCCTCTACCTTCGTTATAAACATCTTCTAACTCTATAGTACCCTAGACTATATTATATTAGATAAGGGTACTTAGTTTGTTAGTACCTTATAGAGGGAACTTTACCGCCTTTTAGGAATTACCTTATAGCACTCCTCTATATTTTACCCTAAAACTAATGGATAGATAGAAATTATAAATGCCTACCTAGAACAGTACCTACAAGCTTTTATTTCATTCTACTAAGACGATTAGATAGACTGGTTACCCCTAGTAGAGTTTATAAGCAATAACTACAAGTCGGAGGTAACCTGTCTTACACTATTCTTCGCTAATTACAGATAGTACCCTAATATAGGCGTTAAACCCAAGCTGTCTATAACTCCTCTATATACCAATATTGAACAAAAAGAGTTCCTAAATGCCTAGTCTATCTATAAGAGACTATAAAGAGTAGTTAACTATGCTTGACTATTTATAGAACAAGCTTAAACTTGTATAGCCAAGACTGTAAATAAAAAACGCTAGGACTTAGTTTAGTATAAAGTTAGGGATAAGGTATAGGTTAGTACTACTAACATTTAACAGGGTCGGCCATTTAAAAAACTTAGCTATAAGTAGCTTGGCCTTTAGAGGGTATCTAAGGTGTATAGACAGGTAGTAGCAGTATATATCCTGCCTTTATATAAGATCTTCCCTATCTTCTATATATCTCTAGTCTGACTTGCCTTTAAGAGGCTACCGGGCTAACATTCTATAAACCTATTATTATTGCCTTATAGAGCTATCTTATCCAACGAAGGCCCTAAACTAAAGATTAAGTAGTACTTCGACAAGATACTTAACTCTTGCCTTAGAAACGGCGCCCTTAAATATAGGATCTAATAGCCAAAACCCTATAAACCTACCTAGGAACTAGCAACGAATATTCGAGGCTGTACAAGCGATATACGGGATTTTTATACTAAATATCCTGTTAAGCCCGGCCTACTAGATTGGTTCTAAGAGTAGGGATTACCTATTTTATAACGCTATATCGACTCGGCACCGACTTAGTATAAAATGTGCTAAAACGGCTATAAGAAAACCCTATATTCTACGAAACGACTACTTGCCTAATTCGGCATAAACACTTGCATAGGCCGCTGCCTAAGCGTCCCTATTACGAGGTTCGGTGCTATTATACAGCACCTTAGCTAGCCTCTTCTTCGAGGCTACTATAACTATGTAGTAGCTATTATATACATTAAGACCAGGCTACGTTTAACAAAACCATATATTACGATAGCGCGTAAAATCTCCCAGCGCCTTGTTAGCGCCCTAGGGGGTAAGCAGCGGTATAATATAGGCGTAGTACTAATAACGATTCTATATGAAATTTTCATATATAACAATCTTCTCCTATATAATACGTTAGCAACTAGCCTCCGACTTATAACCGAACCTCCACCTAGACGCCACCTTATCGGTTATCTACTATAGAAAAAACTTTCGTCTTATTTATACTATACTTCGCGTAATATACCTTAGTCGCAGTATTAAGGTTATATAGCAGCTAGTATACTGCTATAGCGACCTAGGATTGTTCTGGCTAGTTAAAATAATACTATACGTTTCTAATAGGTCTGTTAGGATCTGTTATCGATATAGTGCAAAATCTCTTAGCAATACGGTATATAGGCATATATTCCTCTATCTTGTACTGCAGAACCCCTATAGGCTACTATAGACGTTAGTACTACATTATACCTGACTTGCTAGAAGCTCTTTAACCTACCGCTAAATAATTAGCCTTCTTCTGCTTTATATAATGCTTATACTACTGCCCTCTAGCAGCGGTTACTATATAGGGCTCTATAGAAAAAAACTGACAGGCCTACTACAATGTATGGCTTTCGTTATATAGAATATAACGGACCTAATACATACTTTGCAAGGGACCTCCTTTACTAGAGGAGTAGATCAGGGAGTCGGGGCCATATCTATAGAGGTTCGATAACGATTCTTAATAAAAGCTAACTAGGTTATGCGGTTAGTATATAAGGGAGAAAATTTTGACAACTTAATAGCGACTTAGGCTAGTGTCGAACTTGTAGAAAGGTAGCTTCGGCGCTACACTAGTGTTTGGCCTAGCAATAGGTAGGTCTACTGCCTAATAGGGAAAATAGGCCTAACTAGTAGACTATAGTATCTAATTAGGAAGATAGGTTAAAACGTATAGGCCTAGACATAGGTCAGATATATATAGGCCTTAGCACTGTTATTTCGACCTTATATATAGGTCCTATTACTGCTACCTTTAGATATAAACCAGAAGCAACATACTTACAACTAAACAACGATATATATAACACTACTATTACGATTATTATTTACAGTTAAGGACGACTATAGTTTTAGGGTAGGGTGCTGTCACAGTCCGCTATTATCCTGTATATATATAGCTTCGTCTTACACCAGGACCTTCTGTCCTATGTACAACAATATCTTTCTACAACCCATCTTTGCTCTGGCCATGACAGATAGTTATCGTTGGAGTCCAATTTCAAAGCGCTACCTCTGCCTATATATATAGGGCTATTTAAGCCTCTTATAGCTGAAAATATCGTACTATATTAGCCCTAAAAAGCTATATATTATATCTTATTGAAGGCTATTTAAGGACTAAAAAGCCTGTAAATCTAGAAGGATAAATCGCTGAGAAATCTAAGTCCTATAGTATTAACGAGCATTTGGGGCTCTTATACACTTAGGCTAGTATACTTACCTATACTAAAAGACCTTTCTACTTATAGCTGGAAGTAGAAAGGCTAGCGTTTTAGAATTTCTAGCGCTAAAGACCTATATTTCCCTACTATAGAGCCCTTTCTATAGAGATATCTATAGGCGGTAGTTAAGTCCCTACGTCGAAGTCTCTAGCCCTTAGAGCCTAGTTTAGAATTTCTACTAGAAAGCCCTACTAAGTAGCATGTAGGCAGCGCTATAAACCTACTAAGCGCTAAGACTAGCCTAGAAAGTCACTACTATAATTAGTGAGCTAGCTAATTAGCTTTAGTGAACTGGAAGCTAAGTAAGTGCTTTAGCTAGCACTATAAAGTAAATAGTAGCCTATTTACAATGGCGGATCAAGCTAAAGGGAAGGGTATAGCCCCTAAAAGGGCTAGTAACCCAGCTGATCTAGGGCAATCTTCTAGGCCTCCACTACCTATACGAACCCTATCAGAAGATGAGGAAGATGGCGAAGACTATAGCGAGGTTATAGAAGTCCTAAAACAGCATATAAAATCTCATAAGCGAGTTATAGCTAGCCAATCTAGTGATATAAAAACACTACTTTTAAGTCTAAATACCCTAAAAGCCTCTATCAAGGATAGCGTTAGCGCTATAAAGAATATATCTTCTACTTTAGCTTCTCTAACTAATAGTAGCAATGCTGCTGCTACTGGAAAAACTAGCTATAGTCCTAGATTTGATCCTTTTAGTGGTACTATGGATTTAGATTCTCCTTTACGTCCCCCTAGGAAAGAGCCCTATCTAGGGCCGGCTGTTAATTCAGTTACTAGTAATTTAGACCCCCCTATAGATACAGGGTCTAAGGAAGGCTTTAAGGATACTATTACTAGTAGTATAGTAAAGGAGCTTTCTAAAAAGGCCTATACTATACCGGACAATAGTAAGCTTAGCGGGGAAAGCAATTTTGAACAGTGGATTCAGGCTTTAAGTATAGTGCTAAGAGCGTTAGGGATATCTAATTTTTTAGAAAACCCTGATATATCTAACACTTATAGCGACTCTGATCAAGCTGTTCTTTTAATGCTTCTACGTAATAGCTTATCTAGTGGCCTTAGGGCTGCTATATCGTGGATTTATATACCTTCTAAGGCCTTTAAGCTGCTTGTTAGGCAGTATAGCCAACCTATAGAGTCTAAAAAGGAGGACATCTATAACGAATTTCACGCCCTTACCTTTAGTACCTATAAAAAAGGCTTATCAGCTTTTAACGCTGAATTTAACGGCTATCTTGCTAAGCTTACCATAGCTAAAATAGATATAGATCCCTCTTTAATACTAAATCAGTATTTTAAGGCTCTAGAATCTAAGTTTCCTAGCTGGGTATCACGCTAAAAGAGCTCTATAAGACAGGCTAGAATACTAGGTCTTATAGCATCTAGCCTTAATATAGAATATCTAATGGCTGATATTCTAGAAGAATCTAGGAACCCGGCTACAGAGGCGTATAGAGCAGCTTATATAGCTAATAGCTCTAATTCAACCCCTAATTCAAATTCTAACCCTAGTAAGAAGGGTAAAAATAAGAAAAAGGGTAAGAAGAAGGCTAGTTATAATATTGAAGGGCAGAATTATAGTGCTAAAAGTGCCGAACAGGCCTCCTTTATACTAGGGTCTTATAACCTAGCTATAGAAGAAGAAGAGGAATCTGACTCTAGTTCTAATTCTAGTTCTTCTAGCGATTCTAATACCCAATTAGCACAGCTATTAGCGTTAAAAGGGTATAAGAAGCGTAAGGACTTTAAAGAAAAAGGCCTAAAAACCTCTTCTAACAAGGCAAAATATAAAGATAATTAGCCTAGAAGACGCCCTAGAGACCCCGCTCTTTATAATAGTTGGCTATACGATACGGGATCTACGGACCATATTAGTAATAGTAAAGAGCGGTTTACTACCTTTACGCCTAACACAGGCCAGTTACGCCCTATTAACACTGGAAATAGCCCTATAAGCCCGGCTAGTATAGGCTCTATTACACTAGAAGTATTATATAGAAAGGCCCCCCCTACCTATACTAAATTAGTATTAGATAACGTTTTATACCTACCTGATATTGATATAAATATTTTAGTGGGGTTAGGCACTATGATTCGGGAGATTGCCTTATAAAGGAAACCCTTTATGGGGGTGATAGACGCTGTATAGCTGTACTAGACTTTGAGAAATCAGGATTTTTTCTTAACGTTAAAGGCAGCTCTAAGCCTATATTACATGCAAATTTTGCTTTTCCTTTAGGCCTTTCTAGTTATACTACTAAAAGTATAGAGCCGCAGCGTAATAAGATAGTGGTGGAAATTCCTTCTAATTCTATTAGAAAGGAAGACTATAGACCTATTATAGAGGATGCTATAGTAAACCGAAGCTATAGAGCCTAATAAGCGCTATAAGCTAAGGAATTCTCCGGCTAAGGGTACTACTTTAGAAGGTATAGGACCTTCTTTAAGGGGGAAAAGGCCCCGTAGGCCTGTAGAGCCCTTAGCCACTGCCCAGGCCCCCTATCAAAGTCCCTATAAGACTAGGGAGCCTAAGCCCTTAACTGGCACTAGAGACCTGCCCCGTGTGCTAAGAGAGCCAGTTATAGAGGGGAATAAAGTGGAAAAGGCTATATCTAGCCCTACTTTAAAGGAGCCTAATATAGGTCAGCGAGATTACTATAATCTACTTAATTTAGCTAAATTATGGCACGTTAGGCTAGGCCATATAGACCTGCGTCTTTTGAAAAAGACCTCTAGTATTACTAAAGGGCTGCCTAATTTTGATAAAATAAAGGAAGCTGATTTTCACTGCTCTAGCTGTGATCGAGGTAAAGCAGTGAGAAGGGTTAGTAAGGCTTTAATACCTGACCCACCTAGGGTCTTAGACTCAATAGAGGGCGATACTGTTAAAATTAGGCCTAGGCCTTATAACAGAAACCCTATAGTCTTACTTCTAGTTGACCGTAAAAGTAGGTATAGGTGGGTTTTTAACCTACCTAATAAATCAGGCCCTATAGTAGCTAACGCTATTAAGGGCTTTTTTAGGGGCCTAAGGAATGGATTTGGTAGATATCCTACTAAATTCCACTTCGACGGAGGTACTGAAATAACTGATTTATTAACTACTTGGTTGGCTAAAAGGGGTATTAAATTTAGCACTTCTGCCCCCTATATCCACGAGTAGAACGGCTTAGTAGAACGATCAGTTAGAGTTATACTAGACCGTATAAGGTGTACTATTCTTAGTAGCGCTTTACCCCAGTATTTATAGTGCTTTATACTGGAGGCTATAGTGGAATTAGTTAATAGTACAGCTATAACTAATAAGGAAACCACTCATTTCCAGGCGCTATTTGACGAGCTAGAGCCTGGTATTCCATATATACCTAACCTAGAGCGCTATAGGGCTATAGGCGCTAGAGAAGAGGCTATTATACCTCTAGAAAAACGGTCTAAACCGTTAAAATCTACCTCTAGAACGGAAGAGTGTAAATTACTAGCGGTATTAGGTTCTAAGACCTACCTAGTATATATACCGTCTAGAAGAGCAGTACTTAAAACCTCTACTGTTAAGTTCATAGAGGATAATACAGTACTAAGTTAGCCTACTGATAATACGGCTTTAGAGGGGGAATTAGTAGACCTAGACCTAGATTTAGAGGGGGCTGTCAGCCCGGACCCTTCTAATCTTAATACTGAAAAGCCTATTAGTATAGAAATAGGACCTAGTAAGCTAGAACCCTACGAATCTTCTTCCGATAGTGAATTAGATGAACCCTTACCGGATAAGCCTATAAATCCGGTTATAGTAGAGTCTACTAGGCCTACTATATCTATTAGAAAGCCTGAATTACCAAAGGCGTTTCCCCAAACTATAGAGCCTATTTTTATACCTAAGTCTATAGAAGTTATAGCGCCTAATCAGCCTATAACGAACGAACCTCTTAATAATAGTGATCTTATTTCAGAGGGGGATAAAATACAGCTTGATTACTATAAGCTTTTAGCTAAGACTAGTAGCTATATACTGTCTTTTGTCTATAAGGCTCGAAAAAGGGTAATATCTAAGGATAGTACGCCTACTACTTATAAGCAAGTCTTAAACTACCTTGAGATGAGCATAGTAAGTGGTTAGAGGCTATTACCAAGGAATTTATCCAGTTATTAGAGCTAGGGGTTTTTAAATTCCTACCTAGGAGTCTATTACCTTCTAACTATAAGCTTATTACCTGTCGAAACGTTCTTAAGGTTAAAAAGGACGCTAAAAACAGGCCTATTAAGTATAAATCTCGGTTAGTAGCTAGGGGCTTTATGCAGGTAGAAGGCCTAGATTACACTATAACCTATGCCTCTACTAGTATACTACCTACTTGGCGTATACTTCTAGCTATAGGTGCTGTTCTAGACTGGGAAATAGAACAAGCTGACTTTATAGGGGTATTTCTTAATAGCGCTCTTAGAGAGGAAATATATATGGAAATCCCTAAAGGACTATTAGACCTAGCGGCTTCTAATAAGGCTATTTATAAGCTTTTACTGAAATACGGCTATAATCCTTCTACTCCTAATATTATTAAACTATCTAAAGCGTTATACAGTCTAAAACAAAGCCCTAGAGAGTAGCAAGATAAGCTTAAAATCTTACTTAAGAGCCTAGGCTATCTCCCTCTTATTTCAGATACAGGGGTCTTTTATAATGCTAAAACCTACTACTTTATTGTTACCTATGTAGATGACTGTCTATTTATAGGGCCTGATATAGGCTATATAACTGATTTAAAGAAACGGCTTAATAAGGTCTATGCTATAGAAGACTTAGGACCTGCCGCCTATTTCCTAGGCGTACAGATTATAAGGGATAGACCTAATAGGCGCCTGTAGCTTAACCAGTTACAGTATGTAGAAGAGGCGGTTAGCCGCTTTAACTTAGCCGATTATAAGCCTATATCTATTCCCTTATAGCCAGGGCTAGTAAGTCAACTTCAACTAGAGGAAGATATTGCTAGCCACCTCTGTAATTCTACGGAAATTAAGCTCTATTAAAGCCTAGTAGGAACAGCTATATATATAATGCTCCTCACTAGGGTAGATATTAGCTTTACCGTACAGTGGCTCTCTAGGTCTTTAAATAGACCTACAAAATCACACTTAAACGCTGCTAAAAATCTTTTTAAGTATCTTAATAGGACTAAAGACTATAGTATCTGTTTTAGCTATAACGGAAATACAGTAGCTGATCTAGGGCCTAAGCTTAGTAATAGTAGTAATACAACTACTAAGCTTAGTAGAGACTTTTACTCTAAGGAAGGGCCTAGGCCCCTAACTACTACCTCTACTACTATAGTAGATTCTAGAAATTGTAAAGGTAGTAGCCGGACTTCTATAATCAATAGTAGTCTAGTCCCTATAGGCTTTAGTGATTCTGATTTTGCAGGGGATAAGGCTACTAGTAAATCCACCTATGGCTATCTATATAAGTTAGCCGGTGGGCCTATTAGCTAGAAAACGAAAAGAGCTACTACTATCGCTCTCTCTACCCTAGAAGCTGAAACTGATGGACTTATAGAGGCTATACGCGAAGTACAGTGGATTATAGGGCTATTTTCTGAACTTTATAGACCTATAGACTACCCTATTACTCTCTATGGAGATAATCAGGGCTCTATAACGGTGGCTAATGACCCAGCGCTATACGCTAGAACTAAGCATACCCTGCTGAAATTCCGGTACGTTAGAGAGCAGGTTAAGGCTAAAATAGTTACTATTATATATCTTAATACTAAGTGTATGCCGGCTGACGGACTTACTAAAGCCCTACCAGTTAGTGGCTTTCAGTCTTTTATTAGGCTTTTAGGCCTTTAACCTAAGGGAGCTTTTTACTAAGCTACCCTTTACCCCTATATATATACTCTATACTATATATATAGAAGGCCTGGCTTAGCCTGATTAGCTTATAAGACCAGTTAATAGTACCGGCTACTTTACAGCCCTCTGGAATCACCTAATTCCTCTATATAGCCTTAAAAGGATTATAAGGTCCTAGCCACTGTAGTATAGTTCTATAGGCGCCCTTGTGCTGGCATTAGCTCCCTGCGGCGTTAGGGAGGCCTATATTACTCTAGCTACGTCTAGAAGTACTCTAGTATATAGTATAGCTATATTTGGGAAATATAGGCTCCGGCTATTACTAGTAGTATACTTTCCTTTAGAGGGGGATTCTCTATATAACTACCTGTTATTTCCTTACTAGAACTTGCTGAAAGAACGGAGTAAAAAAGGGCATAAAATTTAAAACCGTGCTAAAAATCGTTTTCTCTATAAGAGGATAAAGGCGTTTATAAGCCCTTTACTCCTTCTATACTCTAGTGCGTCTATCAGTCACTAGGGTATAGAATATTTAGATATTATATATTACTATACGATTTAAAGCTATAGTACCTATACCTTTAAATAGGTTATAGGTTTGATTTCAACATTATATATATTCTTACTTCTTTCTATATATAATAGGGGTTTATCCTATATATATATAAGGGCATAACCCCTTAGTCTAACGGAATAGTTTTGCTCTTACGTTCTTATTTCTTAGGATTCTTCTTTTCTTTGGCTATATATAGCTTTCTAAGGCTTATAAAGGAATAGAAGAATAGAGGGGGTGTTAAACGTATAAAATAAGCTATAGCGCTCTAACGGTTATAGCTTAGGCAAAACGGATTTCAGTTCTCGAACTACTAGATATATAGCTATATTCTGAGGGTGGACCCACTTTTATGGATACCGCTGACTAAGCTATATATTCCACTATATAGCCTAGAAATAGCTTTAAAAGGCTTTTCTATTTTTAGATTTATGCCCTACTTTTGTAGAGACAGTCTCCTTAGGCTGTATAAGCGCTAGAAATAGCCTTAAAAGGCTCTTCTACTAGGTCACCTACCTACCCTGTACCTACCCTGCACCACAGGAGCGAAAACAGAACTTACAGGAAAAGTCGTACGGCTTACCCTACAGCTTAGGTGGCCGTGAGTCGATTATTTAAAATCGCCAGCTTATTTGGTTTTTCGGGAAGGCGCCATGCACCTACTAAGGCGCTCCTGCCGTGTAGAAGGCAGGAACAGTCCCGGAGGGTATATATAGGGAAGGAAATTGCGAAGCCTTACCTACTAGACTAGAAATCAAATTATACGTTACCTACAACTATAAGCCTTATAGGCCTATAAGACCCACTGAAAGCCGTGATATACAAGCTTAAAGCCCCTATAATATAGCGCTATAGCCTATAACTATACCGTTATATAAGGACTTTCTAAGAGGGAATATAGTAAAGGGCCCTACTTTACTATATTAGCACATACCTAGGAAGTGCTATTTAGGCCATATCAACGCTGTTGCTGCCCCTACGTACCCTATACGACTACTACTAGTAGGCTATAGTGGTTATAGATCCTTATATAGGATTACCCATTCCAATACATCCCTAACAGGATATTATAAGCCTTATTAGACCTATTGTTAGATAAGATATAGCAGTAGACCAGGGCCCTATAACCTTAGATATAGAGAGGTACTAGGACCTCCCCTTAGGGAGATTATAAATCGCCCTTTAAACTATAGGACTATATCTTGGTTTTTGTAATTATAAGGTTAAGGTAGTTTATAACCTTAAGGGAGATAAGGCTATAGTACGATCTGCTATCTAGAAGTATATATAGCTATAGGCTACTGTTATAAAGGGCTTTTAGGAAAATCTAGGGCAAAGAATGGAACTTAGTTACTCCCTAAATAAGGGAAGCTCCGTTAGTCTGTGTTATCAGATTACTATTAACAATACTACTAGAAACCGCATTTTTCGCTATAACAACAGAGTTAATACTTAGAGCGCTAAAGTCTTATAGCAATCTAATCGTATAATAGCCGTCCCTTATATCTAGGAACTAGGCTATCTAAGACTCCCCTATAGGCTTAACCAAAGAAACGACATTCGTCTTTGCCATCTCCTATTACTTAAAGGGGCAACCTTATAGACGTTTAAACGGAGCTAGGCTAGCCTAACCTAATACTAGAGCTAAAGCAGAAGTAGAGAGAGTATCGTCTAAGCTAGAGCTATCTAGTATAGCTATTTCCTTAATAATTCTAATACCTTTAGAGACCTTTTTACGTATAATCTTAGAAAACAGGCTCTAGCCTCCTATTAGGTTAAGGGCCTCTTTGTTCAAAAGACTATATTTTCTATTAAGTATTTTCTAGAGTATTCCTTAGTAAATGTTAGTAGCTTTAATTTTATAAGAAGGTTCTTCTCTCGCCTATATAGATAGGCTGCTAGTAGTAGAGGTCTCTGCCTAAATAGACGGAGGAGTATAGGAGGGACCTGCCCTTAGTAGCTTATCGTTATTGCTTTCTAGTTGCAGCTACTTCTAACTTTGAAAAGCTATACTTAAAGCTTTAGCTATAGCTAGCTATATTGCCTCGTTACCAAACACGTTGTTCGCTTTTATAATCGTATTCTATAGTATAAGCAAAATATCAATAGTACTATCACTATAAAGACTGCTATAAAGCTTAGAGCCTATCTAAGCAGAGAGTAAATCCTATAAGAAGCAAGCTATATCCTTTAGAGGCTTTAAAAAGAAAATGTCTAGCTCCTAGCGCCAAACTATATTAAGAAAATCCGAAACCTAATTAGGGACCTCTATCGTACAAGCTATAGAGTTAGCTTCCTTATTATCAACCTCCCCTCTAAACAGACCTTAAAGACTTAGATCTAGATCTAAGACCTTTATAGGGTCGACTACCTATAATAGGAAAGACATAATACTAGGTGCTAGAGGCAGCAAGTAATAGACTCTAGTTTATACTATTAGGGCTGTAAATATATTCTCCCCTTATATAGAAGAGTTATAAGTAGGAGAGGATAAAGAAGATATAATAGGCCTAACACTATAAGAAGTAATATCGAGAAGCCGGCTTTTCCTCCCTTCTTCC
This sequence comes from Phyllachora maydis, assembly GCA_029339225.1. Lineage (NCBI taxonomy): Eukaryota > Fungi > Ascomycota > Sordariomycetes > Phyllachorales > Phyllachoraceae > Phyllachora > Phyllachora maydis. The sequence goes on from JAQQPM010000003.1 coordinate 394,559, forward strand.
GTTAGAAGAAAACACATCTTGACTCGCTCTTTCTCTAGCTAGGTATAAGTATAGCTCGGCATAGAGTAGGAGTTAAGAAAGGGTTTAAAAGCCTTATTATACTTAGTCTTATAATCACACTTCTATCGGAGATAAGCAGGGCGGAACTTAGTATTATATACCTTTTAAAGCGCTTAAACAAGGTAGAAAAGGGCGCCTTCCTTACAGGCCTTTATTACTAGGACTAGGTTAATCCAGTATAGGTTGTAAGTTAGGTCTTCTCTATGGATTTTCTAACTAAGGTAAGCGTTTACCCTAAACATATATCTAAGCCCAAGTTCGTTATCAGCCTCTATCAGATCATATAAGCTAATATAGTACTATTAACCATACTAGTAGCAATAGATCTCTTTAAGAGCCTTATACCTTTAATCAGTGTTAGAGCGAAAAGGCCTGCTAGTATAACTATTAACTTTGCCCGGCTCTATATTCCAAAGCGAAGTATATACTATAAATAGAGGAAGATCGACTTATTTATCTAGATAGGGGTAGTAGTATTAGGGTTTATAATACCCTTTCCGTTTAGCTATGTCTTGTTCCTCTCTTAGGTATACTACCTGATTAACGTTAGTCGCAAAGCTCGGTAAGTCGTTTAGCTTATCTCTTAGGCGCGTAACCGATTTTACTATAGGGTCTATCTCGTTTAGCAAGATTCTAAGCAAGGCTATCTAATTATACAGGTCTTAAACAGCTCTTTTAGTTACCTTATCGCCTTGCTTCTACAAAAAGTCAGTAGTATAAAGCTTTGTTACTAGCTTCTAGGTAGTATAAAGCTTTGTTACTATCTTCTAGGCATTAGTAAGTTAATCAAACTATATTTCTTTAACTATTAGCAGTTTTAGGATGATTTTAACCGGTTCCTAGCTAGTACTCCCTTAATTAGATAGATAGATTCTATTACGCTATCTGATCCCCGTAGGGGATATCTAGGTAGGCTGAACTAGTGCTATAGGAAAACCGTATAACGGGTGAAAAACCTATAACCGTACATAGGAAAAAAGGGGGGTGTAATAGGGGGTAGGCCAATCTTCACCAGAGTAGATACCGCCCTTTTAGGAGTATAAAAACATACTGCCTAAAGGGGTATAGGCTAGACCGCTCCTAGCCTCTAAGCAACAGAGTATTCTGGCAGTCTAGTAGTAATATGGCGAACTAGGGGGTGTATAGCGCCGCCGCCCCCTTTTTCGAGTCTGTAGAGAAAGCTGTATATATCCCCTCTTTCCCTCTCCTTAAAGGAGGCCGAAGGGTAGGCCGGGCAACCGTCGAATATATGTCGGATGTCTTCTATACCTAGGTAGTAGCGGCAGAGGGGGTTATTAACCCTAGGTACCTTATAGGTGTATAGGAATCCCCTTAGGCCTATCTTCCCTATACGGGCCTGTATTAGTAGCGAGCTTTCAGCCTTAGAGAGGTTATAGTAGCGTCTTTAGAAGGCCTTCTTAAAGGCCTTAGCTAGGTTCTCCTCTTAAAAGGTAGCCTTGGCTGATTTCTCTAAGAGGCTCTTAATATAGGGGTTATAACTAGAGGCCCTAGCCTCCTATAGATAGCGATCCTTCTAGGCAGTATAGAGGGGTTCTTCGTTAATAGCCTTCCTTAGTTGTTGGTAGTACTACTGGGCTATTACCTCCCTTTTTCTTTCTTGCTTTGTACGCACTTTTAGGGGGAGGCTGGTCCTAGGGGTCCTGTTTCTAAGGGTAAGGTATAGGGCTTCCTTCTGCTTAGCCACCTCTTTCCCTATAGCCCTATTTATTCTAGCTTAGCTAGAGAAGGAGAGGGCGTTAAGGTAGAGGTTAAGGGGAGGGACGTTAGCCTTATAGTAGAGGCTTTGGACCGATGTCCTTTTATAGGCCCCTATAACCCTCCTTAGGGCCTTGTTTTCAGATGCTAGTAGGCCTCTGGTTATACCTTATAGCCTATTTAGTATTATAGGTATAGGGGTATGCTAGGCCAAGGCTGCGTAGGCTAGGACTGGCCTTATTACTACTGTATATAGGAGCCTAGTCTTTTCGATTCCAGGTCTCTAGGTCTTTCCAGCTAGCCTAGTAATAGCAAGGGACTGCGTTTTTAGCTTCTACTATAGGGTACTAGTATAGGCCTTCCAGGTAAGCTTAAAGTCTAGCCAAACCCCTAGAAAACGGGCCTCTATAGCTGGTTATAGGGGGGGGGAGTCCCCTGCTAGTCCTAGGTTAATAGGGTCGGTCTAGGGCCTCCTTCTGGGGGGGAAGTATATAAGCTCGCTCTTTGCTACTAAAAAGGTAACTCTAGCGGTTGTTGCCCAGTCTAGGCACTCTTTCTAGGCCTCTTCTAACTGCCTAACCATTGTTGCAGCTTCCCTGCTAAAGGCTAGTAGGTTAGTGTCGTCTACGTAGCCTATAGTAGAAATAGTAGGGTATTTTCTCTCTAGTCTTTCATATAGAGGGCAGAGGTATAGGACTAAGAGGATTGGTGAAAGTGGTAAGCCTTAGGGTACTCCTGTTAGTACTAGGATTTACTGGCTTTTTTAGCCGTCAAATAGGAGGCTAGTAGTCCTAGAGGAGAGGAATTCCTTTAGCTAGGATAGTAGCCAGGTAGGTAGCCCTAGCTAGTCCAGTAAAGCTAGGAGCCTGTTATAAGGGATGCTGTCGAAATACCCTGATAGGTCTAGCTATAGGAGGGAGGCCCCGGCTTTATACTTCCATACCTCCTAGATCTAAGCTATAAGGAGGTGTATAGCCGATTCGGTGGATTTATGGCGGCAGTAGCCCTGTTGCGTTGCTGGAATTAGCTTAAAAGCCTCGGCCATGTCCCTTATCTTAGTTCCTATAATACTCCCTTAATTAGAGAACAAGACCTAGTTCTTGCTCGCTTAGGCGGACTTAGTTAACTTAGGTAAGAAGTTTTAAGAAGAGATAGAAGAAGGCTTTTCGACTTTAGCTAAAAGGAGATTAGTCTCCCTATTATTATTATCGCTCTTATCTAAATAGACGTCTTAGCTTAGTAGTTCGATCTAAGTTAGCGCTCCTTAGTAGATAAATCCTTTAAACAAAACCGCCAATACTAGGGTTTAGAAGTCGTCCTAGGTAGCTTTATATAAGTCCTATATAGGCGTAGTACCTCTAAGGCAGTATCCTTAAACAAGTAAGTATTAGTAATCCTTAGGTAACTTTCCCTAAAAGCGTTAAGAGGCATCTTTCTGAATAAGGGCTAACTTAGTAGCTAGTATCTAGGTAATTATAATGTCAAGTTCTTCTATAGCCTATTTAATCTATATTGCTAAGACGTTTAAGATAGTATACTTATAGAAGTAGTTAAGCTACTTAACAGGGTCCTCTAACGCCTTAGGGTCGAAAGCCTTCTAATACTTAAGTATTATCCCATAGAGATCTTGCTATATCGTTACTCCCTTGTCCTTAATTATAGAAGCAACCTTACAACGTCGGTTAGAATCGTACTACCTTTTCTACTAGATAAACTTCTTAATATCAGTTATTATACTACAGTCCTTACAAGTATTGTTAAAAGCTTATAAGTAATCTGTAATATTAGTACTATAGAATTGTCTACTAAGCCCTTTAGACTGAACAGATAGGAAGCTAATATTCTATATAGGATTTGACCGATAAAGAGCGTTGGTCAACATTCTAACTATAGTATCTAACTGGTCCTAGTTACTAGCATCTATTTCTAATATACTGCTAGAGAGTAGTAGTAGGAAAGATTCTGCTTGAAGAGGAACTAGGGAAGAGAGGTTATAAAAGGAAAAAGGGGGTCTAGCTTCTTAAAGCTGGTTTCTAGTAGAGTCTATCATCTAATTAGACAAGTCTTGTAATCCTGCTACTAAAGGAGTAGAGTTGCCCGTAAGTCTGTAAAATCGACGGATTTCTCTCCTTAAAAGGATATACTCTAGGAAATCCTGTTAAATAAGGCTTTTACAAATAAATAACTAAGTAGAGGGTTAACGTATAATCATACTAGGTAGTAAAATATCAATACTCGGTCTAGCTGAATATACTATAGATTCCAAGTCTCTAGGAGAAGTTAGGAAAGTACTAAGGAGTATATCGATAGGTAATAGATACGAAGTATAGTTATTATTCTCCTAATCAGATAAGCCTTAGTTTTGTTAATATAAGGAGCTACTAGTAGCTTCTATTAATTTGTCGATAGACTTTATCTAGGGGGGGGGAATTTAGAAGAGATTGGATTGTAGGATAGAGGAGAGACATAAGGCAAAAGAGGAAGGATATAGTCCGCTACTATAGCATAATCATAGTAATATTATATCTACCCTACTTTTATAAAACATCGCTTATACCTGGTTCCTACCTAGTATAAACTCCTTCTACCTTTATTGTAAAATTAAATATATCTAACTCTTTAAAAAGCTTATATCGAATAGATCTATAGCTTAGTCTATCTCCTTACTATAGACTTGATTAGTTAAGCCCTATACCGTATACTTCTACTATATAGGAAGTCAGCGATACTCGTTTCGCTAGTTTAGATATATACTACTAAGATACCTTAGATATACTTAGTTACGTTCCTCCCTTATCTAGAGGACAAAGAAGGTAGTCCTAAAAATATAACTAAAGGCCTAGTACTAGAGCTATCCTAACTTAACTTTCCTATTGCCTCTGCTCCTTGTTATATACCCTAGGTATAGTAATCTTACGAATCGTCGTTGCTATATAGGGGTGCTACTTCCAGGTAGGTACCAAGACAACGCCTTTATCCAGATTAAGACTAACTAGCTAATACCGGCTAGTCAACCTGAGAAGCTAGAACGAAAAGGACTCTGTAATATCTATAACCCTAGTATATATAGAGGTAGCAAAGCAACACTAGATAGTAAGCTAAGCCTAATCGTTCGTTAATATAGCCTAACCTAAGATAACTCCTCTTATTTTAACTAAGGGTTTATAATACTAAAACGAGTTAGGACATCTAGCCACTTGTCTAGATAGAGGAGGAAATTAAGGATAAGGCTACGTTCCTAAATTATAAGCAAGGTCTATATATCCAGCCCTAGTATCGAAATCTTCCTTAGATATAGGAAATCTCTTTATTAAGCTCTAATCCTTATATAGTTACTAATACTAGAAATGTCGAACAAGAGGGAAAGGAACTAAAGACAAGAGTTGTATAAGTTATATCTAAAGAAGACTCTTATAGCTAATATACCTAATAGAATAAAAGAGGGGGGGGTTTAAGTACTTCCCTGCCCTTTTCGTTTAATATAAGGTATATCTACTAGAATGCTTAGACAACTAAGTTTCTAGGATAGCTAAGATTATACTTATCTTAAGCTTAACCGATATATCAGGTCTCGAATTGTTATATAACCTATAACTGATATAACTGTTATTCTAAGTGAGATTGTCGTTGTCTGATCAGAGGTTAGAGGCCTAGAAATACCAGTCTAAGTTATTAGAGCAGAAAAGTCGAAATAGTTATCCTATTGATACTATACTATAGAGTCGTCTAGCTAATAGTCTATAGGTTATCCTTATCAATAGCAAGATAACCCTAATATAAGTAAGGCCTACTTATAAGTGTTAGAGCCCTTACTTAGTTCATTCCCGGCTAAGCCCCTATATAAAATAGAGCAGTAGACCTACAAGAAAGTAGGAGCAGCTGTCTAAAGGTAATAGGCAGCTATATATCAAATAGATAGATAGATATCTATTACTCCTATAGAGTCCCCTAAGGGGCTATAAGGGGCTGCTAGCTTACACTTATGCTAGAGGAAAACCGGAAAACAGATGAAAAACCTCCAACGAGCTTAACAAGGCGGGCAACCTAGCAAGAGGAAAAGAGCAGTACTAAAAGAAAAACATCGCAAGGGGAGGCCGTCTAGGAGGCTGCTAAGGGAAATTGCGCCTATTCCCCTACCCGTCTCCCATAGGAACGCCCTATATCTTAATTAATATAGGGCTTAGGGTAGGGGAATAAGGAAGGGGTCTTGTTAGCAAAAAGGGGTAAGACAAGGCTAGGCTTAAAGCTTAAAAGCTTATAAGCCTAGGCCTATAGCCTTCCCCTTTACCTTTGTATAGTAGTAAGATACTAGCTATAGGGAAGAAAGAAAAGACAGTCTAAAGAGAGAGAGGGGAAGCAGTCTAAGGAAGAAGAGAAGGCAGAAAAAGAGACTAAAGCATATCCGTATCCTCTTCCTCTATAGAGCCCCTTGCCGGCTCTAGGGAGGAGGGTATAGAACTGATAGCTGTAGTACCGGTAGCTGCTGGATCGGTAGTAGTAAAGGTAGAGGCGGGGATTTTGCTAAAAGCCTCCCTTATAGTTCGCTGGGAAAGGGAGGCTATAGCAGTAGTGGCGGTTATTATAGGGGGGCGGCCACAGCGGCGTTTTCTAGCTACTACTGTATAGCTTTCTTCCCCTTCTAGCCGGTCTTCTGTTGATATTGCCGGCTTAAGAGGGCTAGGGAGGTCGAAGTTAATAGGCCTATTTTATAGGCTGGATTTTGCCTAAGCCTTATGCTTCTTTCTTTCAGGGCATTCTTCTGCCCTAGCATGGTGGTCGCCACGGCAGTTCCGGCAGTGCTGAGCCTTAGTATAGGCCGCCTTGTTAGTGTCGGTGTACTTCTTCTTTTCTTGGCTGTAGTTGTAGCAGAGGGTAGGGGAGTAGCAGTATTTAGCTTTATGCCCCTATCGCTAGCAGTTAAAGCACTGTAAGGCCCTAGCCTTATCGATATAGGGCTCTGCTTTTAGGGCCCTATAGGCCCAGAGTATTCCGTCTTGACAGGCCTAGTAGGCCTCTTACTGGCTAGAGAAGGTAATAAGAGCTGAGACTCTTGTTCTTTCGATCTAAAGGGGGTACTAGACCTTAGCCCTTAAGGCCGAAGGATATACTTCTTTTGCTGCTGCTAGAAGGCTAGCTTCCGTTACCCGGTCAGCTATTATAAGCCCTTTAATAGCAATAGCCTAGGTAGTAGTATAGATCGAGGCTTCTGGTGATAAAGAGGCTAGCCAGGCTGTATTTTCTTCTAAGGCTTTTTTAATTTTTTCTCCTTTAGTAACTAGTATAAGGTTACCGCTCGGTAGGGTCCTTACCCCCTTGATAGAGTGCCCTGTAGCCTTCTATACTGCCTGTGCGATTTCCAGGGCTGATTTTTGGCTAAGGGAGGAAGAGGCTAATCCTAGCCGTATAAGGACCTGATTTTCTAAGCCTAGCTTAGTAGGCTTTACCCTAGCCGCTGCTATAGCAGCCCAGGTACGGCGGGTTGGCTCTGATTCGACGGCGGGGGGTTATTGCTGCTGCTACTGCTGTTATTGCTGTTGTTGTTGCTTCTTCTGCCTTGGGGCCTGGGTAACGAACGAGGGAAATATCGGGGCTTTTTTCTCCTCCTCTTTTAAGATCTGCGTTAAGGCTAGCTTTCTAGCTAGCCCGGTATATTCGACGATTTCCTTAAAGGCCGGGTTATTAACTGAAAGACTGACTATCTGGTCTATAAGACTAGAGAAGGTAAGGGCAAGGGTTGTAGGTAGTAGGGCTTTTTCTTTTTCTTTCCCCTTTTTAGAGGGGGTAGGGGCGGCGGTGGCGGTAGTGGCGTGTTAACTACTAGAAAGCCCTTTAAAAGGGCTATCGAACGATATATCGCTCGACCTAGTAGCGGTTATAGTAGTAGTAGGGTTAGCGGCGGAAGTGCTGGTAGTGGTAGTAGCGGCAGCGGTAGTAAGGTAGGTTAAGAAGCTATGGCCTAAGCGCTTAGGGGCTTTATTGACAGCCCCTAAGGGGCTAGGGGCAGAGTCAGGGCTAGGGCACGTAACTGTAGGGCCTATACGCCCGCCCCGCTATAGCTGCAGATTTCTGGCCACGGTCGACCATATCGTACGGTCAGAATCCGACTACAGCGCCGTCGAACAAGCGACTGCGCCGCAGCCAAATTTGGCGTGTGTTAAGTCCTTAATTGGACAAGTGGATTGCAAAAGAGTGCAGTCGATTTAGAGCGGTCCTGACCAAGAACGCGTTTTCGGATGTGTGATGTCGGTCCGATTCTAGTATATCGCTATATATCAAATAGCTATCTAGATAAGAGGATAAGAGGTATATACATAACAAGGCTATAGTCTCCCTAATTAGGGGAGACTAAGGTTGACAGGTGCAATAGAACCAAGTAAATAGGCCAAAGTAGCCTAGAGGCAAAAAGTAGATAGAATATCTAAATGGGTAAAATATGACTATATAACTGTAATAGTTAGGATTATAATTCTTTTGTCCCTAAATATAGGAAGGAAAGCCAGCTTCTTATACTATTATCCTCCTTATACTGCTAATTCGCAATCTTATTGTCAGCCTAGAATAAGATAAGGGGCGGAAAAGAAAGACCAGCCTTGTCCACCTACTCTACTGCATAACAGAAGAGAAAGTAGATATAGGTCTCCTCTAAACAGAGGAAGAAGGAGAAGAAGAAAACAAGCGGCAGCTAGTCGTGCACTAGCTACGCCGATCTAATACCGAGGAATTAGATAGACGTTTAATCCCTCTAATCCTCGACGATATGCCTATTCTTAGGTTATTAACTACCTATGTTAAGACTGTTTATTAGACCTGTATCTGCTAGTATTACGTCCTTACTTAGGGAGCGTAGCTTATAGAAGAGTATATTAAGCAGGCGAACGCTAATAGGCCTCCTCTTCTTCCTAGTAAGCATATTGTATATACTAATTTAACTGCTAATAGGAGGGCTACCTTCTAGAGTATATCAACAATATACAATACTACTATAGCAAACTGAAAATACAACTAGGATAATATTATAAAGGTTAAGAAGTAGATTAGGGAGTATGTCGAGACTTATACGCTAAATCTATACTATCTACCTAAGTAAAGCCTTTACTAGTAGTATTAGAACCTTATTAAGTTAATATATTTAAAAGATTATAAGCAAATAAGGACGATATATAAGAACTATAAGGAGTACCTTAACGCTAGTAAGGCAAAAGCAGTTAGTAACTAGAGGACCTAGATAGAGAAGTAGCAGAAGCTACTATACCTAGTAGAGTATTATAAAGTAGAAGGGATAGCTAACCCTAAACTATAGTTTAATAACTTGCTAATCTTTTTAGGAGTAATCTAAAGGTTCTAGGGCTAGATATTAGCCTTATATAGGGACTTTAAGAAGCAGGTTAAATAGGAGAACCTTGATTACTATAAAGTAGTAAGGAATTTCCTATAAGACCTTAAGTTTAATAAGCCTTTTAAGCTAAAGCCTAAGAACCTAGTAGAAAAAGGAGGCATATACGTTACTCTAAACAGTAAGCAGCCTCTTTCTAATAGGGCCGGTAAGAAGGGTAAAAGAGGAGGGGATATATAAGAAGAGGCCTCTAAGTAAGGGAGAGCTAATACCTATAACGACTGAAATCTCTAGAGAGCCTCAGAAGTACCCTAAGCTATAGGACCTAATTATCCTATAGGGAGACCTGGTTCTTATTATAAGAAGTATACCTATAGAACAATCTAATACAACTAGAAGGTATACTAGTATCTATTTCCTTCTCTTACATACAAAGGTTAGGAACTAAGGCCAGATATAGAGAAGTATATAAAACAAGCTATTAAGGAGGATTCGCAACTTCGATCAAAGATATCAGCTTATTAAAAAGGGCTAAAAAACAAGTAGGAGGCCTAAAGGTATATAGGGCATAGGGAAAAAGTAAAGGCTTCAAAACTAATAATAGAAGTTGTCCCTATGCCTAAGAAGAAGAACGAGAATTAGGTCTTTATTGAATTCGTAGTACCGAAGAGCGTACTATACGTAAGTAGCGTTAGCAAATACCCTCTCAAGTACTTAGCCTGCCTAGATTCTAGTACCTCCATCTATATTTTCAATAATTAGGAGAGATTTAAAAGCTTTAAGGAAGTAGGGGAAGGGGACTACCTTATAGCAGCCAATAGTAAGTTGCCGATCAAAGGATATAAGACAGTTTTCCTATATCCATACCTAGGTTAGTACAAATAGGTACTCCTTCGGCTCGATCATATAGTATACTACCCTAAAGTAGCTACTAACCTAGTTTCCTTAAGGTACCTTTATAAGAAGGGAATATAGTAGGATTACTAAAAGTAGGGTACCCTTTTCTATCTTAGGAGGATGTTAGACTATAATAAGATCTGCGAAATCTAGGAAACTTATAGCTAGTTCCTACTAGAGTATATTACAACTGATATCTCAGTATTAGCCTTTATAATACAAAGGGAGTAGGGCAGGTTTTAGAAGGAGAAGACCAAGCCTAGGATAATCTAAGTATAGCACTAGCAGTTAGGTTATCTAAACCTAGAAGCGCTCTATCACCTTGTTCAGAGTAGTAAGGGAGTTAAGGTTACTGGAAATCATAAGGTAATTAGAACGGTAGACTACCCGTAGTATAGTATAGGAAAAGGCCCTAATTACTAAGTCTTAAAGATAGCCTAACTAGACCTAAAGTACCCTAGCAATATCCTAGCCCTTAATTTCTATAATATTAAAAGGTTTAAAGAAGGCTTTACATCTATTATACTATTATTAGATTGTAAGTTAGGCCTAATATAGGACTATTATCTTTATGATTAGTCGGTCAAGGGTATTATTATAGCCCCAGATAACTGCCTTTCGGATCTTAATCGAAGGTATAGAATTTAGGTTCTAAATATTAAAGCTAATAAAGAGATTATAGGAAGGAAGGGAGCAATCTAAGCCTAGTTATAAGGAAAGTACGTTAGAACAAATCTCTCTGCTCCTTAGACCTAAGATTAGAACAGAGGCGTAGAAAGAGCTACTAGCATTCCAAAAAGGCATATAAAAGCAATGGTAGCAGGGACCAACTTACCTTTAAATAAGGTAGCTAAGGTATTAAGAATAGCGGTATATCTCTTAAATTGTACCCTAAGGTATCGGCTAAAGTAGAAAACACTATACAAAGTATTCTATTCGTTTGTGGAATTAGCAGGCGCCGAAGAGGCGACACCTATTAAGCTATAACAAGGGCATCTCCGGGTTTTCCTATATTAAGCCTTTACATTAGAAGTAGACATATAGCTTAAGAAGAATAAGCTAAAGAGGTTTGCTTTAAGAGCGTTTCTTAGATACCTAATTAGATATAACTTAACAAATATTTATCCAATCTAGAACCTTTGAACTAACAAGATTATAGTAACCTAGGATGTGATTTTCAATAAGAAAGTGGTATTTAACAGGTCTAAAGAGTACCTTATAGTTGGGCTAAAAGATCTAAGCTTGAAAGGGCTAAAAGAGTAGCTTACTAAGATCGAGAAAAGGGTAGAATCCGAAAATCTAAATACTATAGTAGCTGATATCCCTACCTAGGACGTACCCTATAAAGTAGGGGTAATAGACCTAGGTAATGGATTAGAAGAAGAAGAGGAAAAGGATATTGATATACCTAACCTTATAGATAACGCAGAACTAGACAGTTTAGTAGAAGTAATGTAAGAACCTTAATATATAGAGGCTTATCTACTTCTATATCTAACTCTAGAAGCTACGCCTTTATTATTTGTATAGGGCATACTAGAAGTATGCCTTATAATATGTTTTAAAGATCAAGTTCTTAGTTAGCAGTTCCTTAATACTATTATAAAGGGAGATTTCCTTACTTAAAAGGCCTTCTTTACTACTAGAAGGCTTATAAATGGAGACCCTAAGACAAAAGAGAGTATACTAATATCTAAGATCCTAAGTATCAAGGACTTTAAGCTAGGTACTATTTATTCTTCTTAGCTATCTCTAATGCCTAAGCTTTATTAGAACCTTAAAAGCTACCTATCGGGGGAACACTTCAAGGAAGCCAAAAGGCAGTACCTTCTTATATACCTAGAAACATAGGAGGAAGTACCAATCGCTAAGGCAAAGGGCAAGCAGGTCTTAGATAATATATAGGTATATATATACAAAATCAATAAGCACAATTACCTAGAAAAGTTTAAGGCTAGGTTAGTAGTCTAAGGCGATTAATAACAAAGGACCCTAAGGGAGGATATATATATATTAACGTTAGCTGGAAAGTCTTTTAGATCTTAATAGCGGTAGTAGCAAGGTTCGATATAGAGCTGATCTAGTTTGACGTTTCAAACGCCTTTTATAACGCTTGTCTTAACTAGGATATATATATAAGACTCCTAGCAGGTTGAAGGAAGTAGGGTATAGTCTATAAGCTAAAGAAAGTACTATATAGACTTTGGGAATCGCCTTACCTATAGTACAAAGAGTTTAGTAGTACTCTTTAGAATCTTAGGCTTAATGCAATGCCCTAAAAACCGTATATCTTCTAGAAGGGAGGAGTCTTTATTATCTTCTGTATAGATAACGTAATAATAGCGTACTATAAGAGGCATAAAGCCCTTACTCAAGGCCTAACAAGCTTGCTCTAGTTGAAGTATAAGATAACTAGCAGTAGCAAGCTAACCTAGTTTCTTAGGCTATAAGTTATTTAGGATTAGGAGTACTATAAGATCTAACTCTTATAAGCAGCATACTATAAGAAAATCTTTAGATTAGTAGACAACCTAGTAATCAGGAGTAAGGTAATAAAGCTAATAGTATAGAGATATACCTCTCTTATAGTACTAGAAGAATTAAAGAGTAACCTAGGGCAGGCAATAAACGCCGAGATAAAGTTATACTAGAGAAAAGTCGGCTCGATAATATATATAGCAGTTTTTATAAGGGTCGATATAGCCTTTACTACATCGAGATTATTAAGATTTCTTATAAACCTAGGTCCAGAGCATTATAAGGTAGCAGATCGTTGCCTTAACTACCTATACTATTCTAGGAATTAGTACCTTTAGCTTAGGGGTAGAGATACGTATAAGGTTTGGTATAATGCTTCCTTTGCCGATAACATAGCTGATCGGAAAAGCTCTTAAGGATATATAATCAAGCTTTTCGGTAGGCTAGTTGCTTAGAGGGCAAGCAAGTAGACCTGTATAACAACCTTTACTATAGAAGCGGAATTGGTATCTATAACAGAAGTAGTACAAGAAGCGCTGTATCTCTGCCGCCTAATCTATAATCTCAGAATTAGTCTTAAAAGGGAGTATAGCGTATAAATGTTCTATAATAACGCTTAAACCATAAGACTGATAACCAGGGATAAAACGCTAAAAACGAAGCTCTAGTATATCGATATTAAGAATCACTAGCTCTAGTAGGAAGTTGTTATAGGAAGGGTTCTTATAGACTATATACTAATAGATTAATAATTAGTAGATAGCCTAATAAAAGTTCTTACAAACAATAGTTTTACTACTTTCTATAAGTAGGTCGGTATAGTAGAAAGGAAAGAAAAGATCGAGAAGCGGCAGAGGGAGGAAGGCCAAGATATAGAGACTTAGCGGCAGGTATAGAAGGGAGCACCCTAAGAAACTAGTCTATTAAGCTAAATATTACCATTATAATCCGCAAACGTAAAATTGATTAAGGCCTAGCTAGAAGTCCTGGGGTACGTCAGGGCAGTAGTGGAATCCTCCTCTATAGCTATATTAGTAGCCTATAGTACGCTCTTCCTATTATTTTTATCGTTATTGTCGGATTCTATTACTACTATCTGTTTCCCTCTCTTCTTTATCTCTTTCTTCTTCTAGATAGTTATAGCCTATTTCTATATCTATAGCTCTTAGATCAAGCTAGTATACTCTCTAATAAGAGTATATAACGTCTAGATAAGGATAGTTAGAATAGACTAGAAGCATAGTAGGACAGGATTATAGGGTAACTTACTACTAGGGCCATAATACTAGAAGAGTATTTAACGATATAGGCCTAATAGGCCTACGCTATTACTAAGATCTTGTTGTTATCCGCTAGAAACGCAGGTCAGCATGGACGGCATTAAGGAGGTATATAGGCTGGACTTACAAAAGATATATAGATGCTAGCAACAGGAGTAATTTAAATACTATAACTAAGAAGAAATATAGGGACCGAGCTGTGCTATATACCGCGCTAGAGGGGAAAAATCACTAGAATCTACCTATAAGACTAAGCATATAAGACAGCGCTTATAGCACACCTTATATAGTTTACTATCCTAGATAGTAGAACCCGCCGGTAATACGGACAATAACGCCCCTATAGGTATGGACTATAAGGCTAGGCTCGACGTTAGCTTACTTATAACCAGCTTCTTATAGACCGGTATTACCGGCCCCCTAGCGCTAGCCGCCGGCGAACGTACCCTAGGGACTGTTAAGACTAGGGCGGTAACAGCCGCCAGTACAGGCAACAGACCTAAATCCCTAAAACGTAGCTTCTTTAACGATAATAGCACTGTAATATCGTCGTCCTTATCGTCGTTTTAGACAAACTAGACTAGATATAGATTGTTAGCTATTAAGAGAACCACCTAGGAAAGGCAAGACAAAAGGATAAACCGCGTTTCTAGCCTAATAAGGGCGAATCTCCTGCTACTAGGGTAGTAGGCTGCTCTAGAACCAACTCCTCTTTCTAAGTAGATATCTATAATAAAAGGAAGTTAGAAAAACTTATAAAACTAAATATAGCGATTATAAGAAGCCTTATAGTAAGAAGGGTAAATATAGAAAGATAAAAACGCGTTTATAGGAAGGAGGAAATTTTTAGAGCTTTAGAAGAGGCAAGTAGATTATACACCTTACTAGCCACTATATAAAAAGAGCAATAATATAGGCGGTTAAAAATCACACCCTTTTTCTCCAACTTCTACTTCCTTTTTCCTAAAAAGGGACAGTATACCCTAACACTAAAAAGAAAGAGGTAGCAGACCCTTACCGATTAACAGGCCTCGATATAGATAGATAGATTCTATTACGCTATCTGATCCCCGTAGGGAATATCTAGGTAGGCTGAACTAGTGCTATAGGAAGACCGTATAACGGGTGAAAAACCTATAACCGTACATAGGAAAAAAGGGGGGGTGTGATAGGGGGTAGGCCAATCTTCACTAGAGTAGATACCGCCCCTTTAGGAGTATGAAAACATACTACCTAAAGGGGTATAGGCTAGGCCGCTCCTAGCCTCTGAGCAACAGAGTATTCTGGCAGTCTAGTAGCAATATGGCGAACTAGGGGGCGTATAGCGCTGCCGCCCCCTTTTTCAAGTCTATAGAGAAAGCTATGAATATCCCCTCTTTCCCTCTTCTTAAAGGAGGCCGAAGGGTAGGCTAGGCAACCGTCGAATATATGTCAGATGTCCTCTGTAGCTAGGTGGTAGCGGCAGAGGGGGTTATTAACCCTAGGCACCTTATAGGTATATAGGAATCCCCTTAGGCCTATCTTCCCTATATAGGCCTGTATTAGCAGCGAGCTTTCGGCCTTAGAGAGGTTATAGTAGCGTCTTTGGAAGGCCTTTTTAAAGGCCTTAGCTAGGTTCTCCTCTTAAAAGGTAGCTTTAGCTGATTTCTCTGAAAGGCTCTCTGTATAGGGGTTATAACCAGAAGCCCTAGCCTCCTATAGGTAGCGATCCTTCTAGGCAGTATAGAGGGGTTCCTTGTTAATAGCTTTCCTTAGTTATTAGTAGTGCTACTAGGCTGTTACCTCCTTTTTTCTTTCTTGCTTTATACGCCCTCCTAGGGGGAGGCTGGTCCTAGGGGTCCTGTTTCTAAGGGTAAGGCATAGGGCTTCCTTCTACTTAGCCACCTCTTTCCCTATAGCCCTGTTTATCCTAGCTTAGCTGGAGAAGGAGAGGGCGTTAAGGTAGAGGTTAAGGGGGGGGATGTTAGCCTTATAGTAGAGGCTTCAGACCGGTGTCCTTTTATAGGCCCCTATAACCCTCCTTAGGGCCTCGTTTTTAGCTGCTAGTCGGCCTCTAGTTATACCTTATAGCTTCCTTAGTGTTATAGGTGTAGGGGTATGCTAGGCCAAGGCTGCATAGGCTAGGACCGGCCTTATTACTGCTATATATAGGAGCCTAGTCTTTTCGATTCTAGGTCCCTAGGTCTTTCCAGCTAGCCTAGTAATAGTAAGGGACTACGTTTTTAGCTTCTGCCGTAGGGTGCTGGCATAAGCCTTCTAGGTAAGCTTAAGGTCTAGCTAAACCCCTAGAAAACAGGCCTCTATAGCTGGTTATAGGGGGGGGGAGTCCCCTGTTAGTCCTAGGTCAATAGGGTCGGTCTAGGGCCTCCTTCTAGGAGGGAAGTATATAAGCTTGCTCTTTGCTGCTAAGAAGGTAACTCCAGCGGTTATTACCCAGTCTAGGTACTCTTTCTAGGCCTCTTCTAGCTGTCTAACCATTATTATAGCTTCCTTGCTGAAGGCTAGTAGGTTAGTATCGTCTATATAGCCTATAGTAGAGATAGTAGGGTATTTTCTCTCTAGTCTTTTATATAGGGGGCAGAGGTATAGGACTAAGAGGATTGGTAAAAGTGGTAAGCCTTGGGGTACTCCTATTAGTACTAGGATTTGCTGGCTTTTTTAGCTGTTAAACAGAAGGCTAGTAGTCCTAAAGGAGAGGAATTCCTTTAGCTAGGATAGTAGCCAGGTAGGTAGCCCTAGCTAGTCTAGTATAGCTAGGAGTCTATTATAAGGGATACTATCGAAATACCCTAATAAGTCTAGTTATAGGAGGGAGGCCCTGGCTTTATACTTCTATACCTCCTAGATCTAAGCTATAAGGAGGTATATAGCTGATTCGGTAGATTTATAGCAGTAGTAGCCCTATTACATTGCTAGAATCAGCTTAAAAGCCTTAGCTATATCCCTTATCTTAGTCCCTATAACTTTCTCTAGGACCTTACTAATATAGTTAAGTAGGGCTATAGGGCGGTAGCCTCTAGGGGTGTTATAGGTATCTGGCTATTTTCCTGGCTTAGGGAGGACAATAGTAACTGCTTCCTTATATTCCTATAGATAGAAGCTATAGAGGAAGGATTTCGAGGCTAGTATAGCAAGGGCCTTATATAAGGGGTCGCTATAGGCCTTTAGAAAGCCTATAGGGAGTTCGTTAGGTCCTGGTACTTTCTAGGGTTTTGTTGTTTTAACAGCCTCTTTTATATCGTCCGGCCTAACCGTCTAGCTAACTAGTAGCCTAGGGCCTGTTAGGGGTTCCTCTAGGCTATCCTCTTAGGGGGAGGGGGGGAAGAAGCATGCTAAAAGGGCCTTTACCTTCTCCTAGAAGGTACTGGCTTATCCAAGGGTTGGCAGTTTAGAAGGGGGTAGGGCAGTAGTACTTTGTAGCCTAGCCTATCTTTCTAGTTACTAGAGCTTCTCTGGCTTTTCTCTGGCCTTTTATAGAAAGGCCCTCTAGGTCTTTCTTTTACTCTCTCTTATAGCTTTTATTTGCTTTCTCTAGGCTGACTTATAGGTAGTAAGGAGGGCCTAGTTACTAGGGGAGCGTTAGAGCTATCTTTCTGCCCTTTTTCTCTCCTAGACTACCTAGTAGATTTCGTTGTTCTACTAGGGGGTACTCTTCCTTCCGGTAGTTACTAGGGCTCCTTTAGGGGTTATAGCCCTAGCAATACGCTAGAGTTCCTCTAATAGTCGCCTATAGGCCTCCTAGAGCTCGGCTAGGTTAGAGAGGCGTAATAGATATCTAAAGCCCCCTATATTATATATTAGGGAGCTGGCCCCTCTTACTACCCCCTTTTTATCCATTTTCTTCTACTGGAATTAGGGGGGTAGTAGTAGGGTTTCTATAGTCTCTAGGTCGATATCTAGTACTTAAGGGTAGTATTCTAAGCATAAGCGTATATCTAAGCTAGTATAGGAGCAGGTAAGGCTACTACTAAGCTAGAAGTGGTTAATAGTAGAGGCCCTACCTACTTAGCTCTCCTATAGCGCCCTAGTTATAGTGCCGTAGGGGGTATAGAGGGTAAGCCCCTACTCTACTGTTAATAGTAGTAGGTCTTCTAACCTAGGGCTAAAGCGGTTATGTTGGTCCTAAAGGGGGTAGTAAAGGTTAAAATCCCTAGCTAGAAGGTAAAGGCCTGGGCAGGCGTTAATCTTCCCCCTTATTTCTTCTATAAGAGGGGTTAAGCCAGTCTAGGGTTAGGGGTCGTTATATAGGGACCAGGCTATAAAGGGGCCGTTCTTAGTCTATATAGTAGCCCTAGCCCAGTCTAAGCTAGAGCTGTAAGTCTATATTACTAGTAGGAGTGATTTATAGATATAAAGTAAGGCCTGTCCGTTAAGGGTGAAAATAAGGTAGTAGAGGGCTGATCTAGGGCAGTAGGTAGAGTACTGTACCTGCCTATTAATCTAGGGTTCTTATATAGCAAGTATTTCTTCTTTTACTATAGAAAGTAGTACTTCCTATACCTCCTTCGAGCCCTATACGTTCTAGAGGCGTACCTTTATATTTCCATCTCCTCTAGCTATATAGTTAGCTATGGTTGTTATATAGTAGTAGTAGTATTAGCTAGTCCGGTATCTAGGTCTAGTCTAGGTCTAGTATCTAGGGGTCTAGGGGCTCCTATAGGCTCTAGGGTTCTAGTAGGTCTAGTAGCCCCTTTAGGGCTTATAGTTAGCGTAGAAGAAAGGGGGGTTTAGCTGCTTAAGTGGCTAAAGCAGGCGGTAATTATGCTCTAGTTAGGGTTAACCCTCTTAATACTATTGGTCGGCCCCTCTGTCTCTTCCCTAAGACTATAGTATAGCCTTCCTCCCCCTCCTCTTATAATAGGGCCTACTAAGGGGGGTATTACCACTGTTATTGCTGTTATTACTATTACTGTTAGTACTAGTTTAGGGGCGGTTAGTCGACGTTAAAGGCCTTAGGCCTAGAATATAGGTATCCCTTAGCCTATGCCTATGCCTCTTTTAGGCAGGGGCAGGCCTCTAAGCAGGCGTAGTAAGCTTAGTAGCAGTTGCGGCAGCGGGGTGCCCTAGAGTAGGTAGGGGCTTCTAGCGTAGTATGGCTATTAGCGCTATAGTTATAGCAGATCTCTTTTTTGCTCTAGTATACCTTAGCCTTATAGCCCTATTTCCAGTACTATAGGCATTAGATAGGCTTAGCTTCGTCGATCTAGGGCTCTGCTTCTAAGGCTTGGTAGCTCTAGAAGACCCCCTTCTTATAGGCCCTTTAGACTATCTCTAAAGAGGTAAAGGCTATTAGTACCTTAACCCTAGTCTGTTCTAGCCCTTAAGGGTACTAGACCTTTGCTCTAACCACTATAGGGTATTGTTTTTTAGCTTCTTCTAGTAGGCCTTTCTCTATAACCTAGTTATAGACTGTAAAGCCTATAACTGCTACTGCCTAGATTGTTGTATATAGGGAGGCCTTCTCGCTAAAGGCTCTTATAATCCAGGTAGTATTGCTCTCTAGGCTCTTCTTTATCTCTATATTCTCTATAGCTAGAAGTAGGTTACTGCTAGAGAGCGTCTAAACCCCCTAAACTACTAGGCTAGAAGCCTGTTAGATAGCCTATACTACCTCTAGGGCAGATTTAGCAAGTACCTTTTACTAGGCTAAGCCTAGTCGGATAAGTACCTAGCACTCTAGGCTAGGCCTAGTTACCTTACTAGCTATTAGCTTATTAGCTATATTAGCCTAGGTAGGGGCTATAGGCTAGGAGTGGCTAGGCTGTTACTGCTATTGCTACTATTGTTACTAGTGGTAGCTAGGCTACTAAGGGTATTGCTAGTACTGTGGCTTAGGCGTTGCTAAGGTAGTAGGGCGGTTCTAGGGTGCTAGAGCTACTGCTATTATAGCTAGGGCTTCTTTAGGCAGGTCCTAGAGCAGGGCTATAAGGGCAATTTGCCTGGCTTTAGTAGTCGCTTCTACTATACTATAGAAGTTAGTACTATCCTTAGCTAGGCTAATTATCCGGTCTAGGAGGCTAGAGAGCGTAAGGACGAGCTTAGGGGGGCTAAGGGCAGCCTAGACGGTTTTCTTAGTTGCTAGGGCGATATAGTCAGCCTTAGCAGTATTGTTATTGCTTCCTTCTTTCCCTGTATTTTTCTCCGATTTTGTCCCTAGCTTTTTCGAGGTTTTCTAGCTAGAAGGGGCCAGGGCTAGGGCGTACTAACTGCCGTTTAGGCCCCTAAGAAAAGGGGTAAAGATGTTAGTTAAGGGGGGGGCGCTAATCGTAGGGGTATTAATAGAAGGGGGGGCGCTAGAGCTAGGTACTATAGGTACTATAGTTATAGCGCCTATAGTAGTCTTCTTAGCAGTAGTAGAGGTAGTAGTAGTAGTTTAGCAGTCTTCCATTTCTATATTATCATTTAGGTAGTCCGTACTTAGGGGTTAGTAGTCTATACTTAGGGGCTGGCTTAGAGGGTTATTATTATTATTGTCAGCCGTAGATAGGGTAGGGTTACTAGGGCGTAGAGCCGCATTAGTAGCCTATATGCAAGGAAATTACAGTTATAAGAGGGTAGCTAGGCTCGCTATTTTCTGCATTTTCGCATGCCTAGGGCTATTGCGCAACCAACAGCGCTATAGCGAAAATTAGCAGGCGTTATATCCTTAATCGGACGGTTCGAATGGATATGGTTGCACGCGATTTGGTGTAGTTTTGACCAAAAACTCGTTTTTCGTTTTTTAGGTGTCGGTTACAGGCCTCGATATACATAGATATAAAACATAAGAGCAAGGAAAGAAGCTAGATAGTATACCTATAATAGGAATAAGAAGGAAAGAGCAGTATACCCTAACCAAGAAGAGAAGCTAGGGTAGCATACCCTAAGGAAGAGGTAGTATACCTTGACCTAAATAAGGAAAAGGTAGTATACCTTAACCTAAATAGGAAAGGGCAGTATACTTAGACCTTCAGATCTGGCAAGACTCGCTACGTTAGTTTAACTGCCTTATTACCCGGATTAGCCCCTATAGAGATAGTAAGGAGTAGAGAAAAGGCTGCTACTAAAATAATAAGCTAGTATTTATAACGCTAGAGGTGGTTTATAAGGTACCTGCGGAATTAGCAGAGGTAAAGAGAGCATAGCAAAAGAGATAAGCGTTCTTAAACTAAACGGCAACCTAGCAGTCTCTAATGGAGTAAGGCATTATACTGGTTAACTAACTAGATAGTAGACTATAGTAATAACTGTTAGGTATCCTTAGAAGTAAGATTATAATAGTTAAGAAAAGCCTAACGGTTTCTTATATAAGAAAGTATCTCTAAGATTAGCAAAAAAAGCAGGTTAGAAAGGGAGTAGTTAACTTTCCTAGACCCTATCTAGGTTAGCAACTAGTAATATCTATTAAAAGCCTAATCTTAATAATCTAAAGAACCCTGATAAGTCCCTATAGAGGAACGGGACTATAGGGTAGCAGAGCAGCTAAGTATTACCTATTAGCATAATCCATTTTCTAATTAAGTAGTAGAATAACTACCCTTCTACTAGCCTAAGAAGCACTGTATAACCAGAGAATAGAGACCTTAGGAGTATTAATAATAGTTACTAAGAAAAAGACTATACTGCTGCCTATAAAGCCTGATTATAACCTCTATAATCCTAGAATATAGGTACTACAAGCGTACGTTACCGCTAAATACATTGTCGATAAGGAAGAGCTTTATAGCAAGGCCCGGGATCGCTATTGCAAACCCGGACCTAGGTGTATATTGGATAATATAGCGCGTGTATCGCTCTAATAGAACTGTTAAACGTACAAAATAAGCTATAGCGCTCTAACGGTTATAGCTTAGGCAAAACGGATTTCAGTTCTCGAACTACTAGATATATAGCTATATTCTGAGGGTGGACCCACTTTTGTGGATACCGCTGACTAAGCTATATATTCCACTATATAGCCTAGAAATAGCTTTAAAAGGCTTTTCTATTTTTAGATTTATGCCCTACTTTTGTGGAGACAGCCTCCTTAGGCTGTATAAGCGCTAGAAATAGCCTTACAGGGCTCTTCTACTAGGTCACCTACCTACCCTGTACCTACCCTGCACCGCAGGAGCGAAAACAGAACTTACAGGAAAAGTCGTGCGGCTTACCCTGCAGCTTAGGTGGCCGTAAGTCGATTATTTAAAATCGCCAGCTTATTTGGTTTTTCGGGAAGGCGCCATGCACCTACTAAGGCGCTCCTGCCGTATAGAAGGCAGGAACGGTCCCGGAGGGTATATATAGGGAAGGAAATTGCGAAGCCTTACCTACTTGGACTAGAAATCAAGTTACTACGTTACCTACAACTATAAGCCTTATAGGCCTATAAGACCCACTGAGAGCCGTGATATATAAGCTTAAAGCCCCTATAATATAGCGCTATAGCCTATAACTATACCGTTATATAAGGACTTTTATAGAGGGAATACAGTAAAGGGCCCTACTTTACTATATTAGCACATACCTAGGAAGTGCTATTTAGGCCATATCAACGCTGTTGCTGCCCCTACGTACCCTATACGACTACTACTAGTAGGCTATAGTAGTTATAGATCCTTATATAGGATTACCCATTCCAATAGGTTATAAGCCCGGATAGCCTGTGGGATAGTTATCGTTGGAGTCCAATTTCAAAGCGCTACCTCTACCTATATATATAGGGCTATTTAAGCCTCTTATAGCTGAAAATATAGTACTATATTAGCCCTAAAAAGCTATATATTACATCTTATTAAAGGCTATTTAAGGACTAAAAAGCCTGAAAATCTAGAAGGAGAAATCGCTAAGAAATCTAAGTCCTATAGTATTGACGAGCATTTGGGGCTCTTATACACTTAGGCTAGTATACTCACCTATACTAAAAGACCTTTCTACTTATAGCTAGAAGTAGAAAGGCTAGCGTTTTAGAATTTCTAGCGCTAAAGACCTATATTTCCCTACTATAGAGCCCTTTCTATAGATATATCTATAGGCGGTAGTTAAGTCCCTACGTCGAAGTCTCTAGCCCTTAGAGCCTAGTTTAGAATTTCTACTAGAAAGCCCTACTAAGTAGCAAGTAGGCAGCGCTATAAACCTACTAAGCGCTAAGACTAGCCTAGAAAATCACTACTATAATTAGTGAGCTAGCTAATTAGCTTTAGTGAACTAGAAGCTAATTAAGTGCTTTTACTAGTACTATAAGTAAATAGTAGCCTATTTACAATGGCGGATTAAGCTAAAGGGAAGGGTATAGCGCCTAAAAGGGCTAGTAACCCAGCTGATCCAGGGCAATCTTCTAGGCCTCCACCACCTATACGAACCCTATTAGAAGATGAGGAAGATGGCGAAGACTATAGCGAGGTTATAGAAGTCCTAAAACAGCATATAAAATCTTATGAGCGAGTTATAGCTAGCTAATCTAGTGATATAAAAACACTACTTTTAAGTCTAAATACCCTAAAAGCCTCTATCAAGGATAGCATTAGCGCTATAAAGAACATATCTTCTACTTTAGCTTCTTTAACTAATAGTAGTAACGCTGCGGCTGCTACTATTGGAAAAACTAGCTATAGTCCTAGATTTGATCCTTTTAGCGGTACTATGGATTTAGATTCTCCTCTATGTCCCCCTAGGAAAGAGCCCTATCTAGGGCCGGCTGTTAATTCAGCTACTAGTAATTTAGACCCCCCTATAGATACAGGGTCTAAGGAAGGCTTTAAGGATACTATTACTAGTAGTATAGTAAAGGAGCTTTCTAAAAAGGCCTATACTATACCGGACGATAGTAAGCTTAGCGGGGAAAGCAATTTTAAACAGTGGATTCAGGCTTTAAGTATAGTGCTAAGAGCGTTAGGGATATCTAATTTTTTAGAAAACCCTGATATATCTAACACTTATAGCGACTCTGATCGAGCTGTTCTTTTAATGCTCCTACACGATAGCTTATCTAGTGGCCCTAGGGCTGCTATATCGTAGATCCATATACCTTCTAAGGCCTTTAAGCTGCTTGTTAGGCAGTATAGCCGACCTATAGGGTCTAAAAAGGAGGACGTCTATAACGAATTCCATGCCCTTACTTTTAGTACCTATAGAAAAGGCTTATCAGCTTTTAACGCTGAATTTAACGGCTATCTTGCTAAGCTTACCATAGCTAAAATAGATATAGATCCCTCTTTAATACTAAATCAGTATTTTAAGGCTCTAGAATCTAAGTTTCCTAGCTGGGTATCACGCCAAAAGAGCTCTATAAGATAGGCTAGAATGCTAGGCCTTATAGCCTCTAGCCTTAATATAGAATATCTAATGGCTGATATTTTAGAAGAATCTAAGAACCCGGCTACAGAGGCGTATAGAGCAGCTTACGTAGCTAATAGCTCTAATTCAACCCCTAATTCAAATTCTAACCCTAGTAAGAAGGGTAAAAATAAGAAAAAGGGTAAGAAGAAGGCTAGTTATAATGTTGAAGGGCAGAATTATAGTGCTAAAAGTGCTAAACAAGCCTCCTTTATACTAGGGTCCTATAACCTAGCTATAGAAGAAGAAGAGGAATCCGACTCTAGTTCCAATTCTAGTTCTTCTAGCGATTCTAATACCTAATTAGCACAGCTATTAGCGTTAAAAGGGTATAAGAAGCGTGAGGACTTTAAAGGAAAAGGCCTAAAAACCTCTTCTAATAACAAGGCAAAATATAAAGATAATCAGCCTAGAAGACGCCCTAGAGACCCCGCTCTTTATAATAGTTGGCTATATGATACGGGATCTACAGACCATATCAGTAATAGTAAAGAGCGGTTTACTACCTTTACGCCTAACACAGGCCAGTTACGCCCTATTAACACTGGAAATGGCCCTGTAAGCCCGGCTGGTATAGGCTCTATTACACTAGAAGTATTATCTAGAAAGGCCCCCCCTACCTATACTAAATTAGTATTAGATAACGTTTTATACCTACCTAATATTAATATAAATATTATGAGCGGGGTTAGGCACTATGATTCGGGAGGTTGCCTTATAAAGGAAACCCTTTACGGGGGTGATAGACGCTGTATAGCTGTACTAGACTTTAAAAAATCAGGATTTTTTCTTAACGTTAAAGGCAGCTCTAAGCCTATATTACATGCAAACTTTGCTTTTCCTTTAGGCCTTACTAGTTATAATACTACTAAAAGTATAGAGCCGCAGCGTAATAAGATAGTGGTGGAAATTCCTTCTAATTCTATTAGAAAGGAAGACTATAGACCTATTATAGAGGATGCTATAGTATCTGAAGCTATAGAGCCTAATAAGCGCTATAAGCTAAGGAATTCTCCGGCTAAGGGTACTACTTTAGAAGGTGTAGGACCTTCTTTAAGGGGGAAAAGGCCCCGTAGGCCTGTAGAGCCCTTAGCCACTGCCCAGGCCCCCTATCAAAGTCCCTATGAGACTAGGGAGCCTGAGCCCTTAACTGGCACTGGAGACCTGCCCCGTGTGCTAAGAGAGCCAGTTATAGAGGGGAATAAAGTAGTAGAAAAGGCTATATCTAGCCCTACTTTAAAGGAGCCTAATATAGGTCAGCGAGATTACTATAATCTACTTAATTTAGCTAAATTGTGGCACGTTAGGCTAGGCCACATAGGCCTACGTCTTTTAAAAAAGACCTCTAGTATTACTAAAGGGCTGCCTAATTTTGATAAAATAAAGGAAGCTGATTTTCACTGCTCTAGCTATGATCGAGGTAAAGCAGTGAGAAGGGTTAGTAAGGCTTTAATACCTGACCCACCTAGGGTCTTAGACTCAATAGAGGGCGATACTGTTAAAATTAGGCCTAGGCCTTATAATAGAAACCCTATAGTCTTACTTCTAGTTGACCGTAAAAGTAGGTATAGGTGGGTTTTTAACCTACCTAATAAATCAGGCCCTATAGTAGCTAACGCTATTAAGGGCTTTTTTAGGGGCCTAAGGAATGGATTTGGTAGATATCCTACTAAATTCCACTTTGACGGAGGCACTGAAATAACTGATTTATTAACTACTTGGTTAGCTAAAAGGGGTATTGTCGATTCGCTCTCACTGCAGTAAAAGGCTTCTGGTAGATAGTAAGGAACAAGAACAGTAAGACAGAGAAAGAGCAAAATAACAAGTACGATTCCTATGGTAATGATTGATGATGTGTCCTCTCTCCCTCTCTTTCTCGCTCTCCTAGATACGGGGCGTTATGGCCCTGTATCCTGACTAGGGTTGTGCCTAGCGCTAGTATAGGGGTTATACCCTATATCTAGCCATTCCCTTACCGTGACTAACCCATACTAGCTACGATAGCCCGCTAGCAATCGATACTGGCTCTCTTTTCTTTTTAGTTACGGTCCGTCCTTATAGGACATCCTTACCTATAGTCCGCCACTTAACGCGCTTTGTCTATGTAAGACAAGGCGCGCGTCGCGTCCTACAAGCACTATATAAAGCGCGTATCGTGCTTTGTTTACCGTAATATATCCGCGTTGCCCATTGCTATGCTAATCCTACTGTACGACCACTTTCTATCTCCTTCTCCCTTTTCTTCCTTGGCTATAGCCTGCCTATCCCTTAACTAATTAACAACGCCCTTTTCTGCCGGCATTGTCTTCTTATTATTGTATACTCCTAGACCGCCTACTATAGAATAAATAGAACAATAGGCTAGCCTATACTTCTAACGTATTCCTTCTCTTTTAAGTCTTGCTAATAAAAATGTATATATATATAGCCTGTTTGTCCTACCGCTACTACTGCTATAATTCGTCGTTTACTAACCTATTTATAGCTAATATAGACTCCTTTTCCAACTTGGACAACTCGGTATATACTATCCTAGGTAAGTACTTTATTGTTGTCTACTATACTAGCTTTATTATCTACCGTATATATATTATATCCTATATGTTATCGGTGTAGGTACGTCTTGTTTATTAATATCCTAGCGCGATATAGGCATATCTACCGCGCCCCTAGCCCTAGCGCCTACGCCGGCTAAGCTGGCCAAGATCACGCCGGCTATACGCTATACGGCCGCTTGCAAGGCCAAGCGGCGTAAGTCGGCCAAGGCCTGCGCTACGGCAGGTAGGGTAGCGGCCGCTAAGCGCTGTAAGAAGCGTAAGGAGGCTATAGCTAATGCCTAGGCTAGTAAGCTAGCTAAGAAAGAGGGCCTGCAGTGCTTTAAGCGTACTACTAGCGGCAACGCCGGCAGATATACTACTAATTCCGGCCTTACGGCTAATAAGGATAATAATAACGCCTATAACAGGGCGTACGTGCCCCCTACTAATATAGAGGAGGAGGAGGGCAGTAGTGGTAACAACAATGGCGTTAATAGCGGTACTAGCGATAGTACTGATAAAGGTAAGGGTAGTAGCGCGTATAAGCGCAGCAAGGGTACTTCGCGCTACAAAGGTAGGTTTCAAAGCACAGCCGTGCTTTAGAATATAGCTAACATTTTCATAATTTCTAGATACGCTGCTGTATAAGCAACAGTACATTACGTCCTACCCCTACAGCCCCCCTAGTATGCCCTACGCCAATATATACGTCTATTATATCTAGGTAATAATAGCCGGCAAAGGCTAGGGTCCTAATAACACGTAGCGTTAGGACTAGTATTACTAGGATTACGTTAGGGTTATTAGCAGCTATTGTTGGTCCTACTTAGCTAGTAGTAGTTATAAGCTGCTATAAGCACTTTGTCTTATATAAATAAAACCGCAGTTGTACTCTAATTTACCTATATAGCTCTGTATTAGCATACCCTATTATAGCGTGCTATCTTGAAGTCCTTATAGCTTTTAAGCCTACCTCTGCCGTAAGTCCTCCCCTCTATCTTCTTAGTGATATACTAACTTGTTAAAGGCTGCTAAGAAGCAGTAGCGTAGGGACTAGCAGGAGTGGCAGTCCGCCGTCCGCTATGTTCTTATACTACCTAGTAGCGGTAAGGAGGAGGCGGACTTAGTAGGGATAGGGAAGAAGGCTTTATAAAAGGCCTATATATAGGCGTTAGCCTATATAGCTAAAGCACTTTTGTTGTTAGCAGTATAGGAGAAGAAGAAGGAGGAAAATATAAAAATATAAAAAATGTAAAAGTATATTGCACTTTGTCTTACAGTCCTACTGCACTTATTGCGTTTTATACTTCTGTTTTATAGTGCGTCTATGCCTTGTCCTTCCTCCTCTTCTATAGCGTATTAGCATATAGTATATCCCGCCCTTGCTGTCTTTCTTTTATCGGCGTACCGCAGCCGCTATACGGCAATCATCGCCACGTTACCTAACCCTCCATATATATCTTAGCTACGTTATTATCGACTAGCACTATAAGTACCTAGTTAGACAGTCTTTTTGTTATAGCATCTGCTAGGTTATCCTCCCTATTGATCTACCTAACCTCCTAAATCTCTCTATTCTTATAGCTCTGCCGTAAAGCTATAATATCGATTATAAGGCGCTTTTCGACAGTACTACTAAGCTTAATAAGGCACTTATATAGACTAAAAGAGTCTATACAAAGAATAATCGGAAGGTTAGCCCCTAGGCTAAGGCAGGCAAAAATTATGAAAATAGTCCGCTAGACTATAAAACCAATATTAAAGCCGGCTACTATCCTATAGATCTCGCTGGCTAGTACGCTTCTCGTTACCCTCTTGCACTTTATTAAGGACTAGTAGACTATATTTCTATAAATTCGAAAAGCAGCCTCTCCTAGTATATCGTCTTTGTTAGCTAGTAGTATAACATAGCTAATCTGAGAAGTCAGGTCCGCGTTATTAGTAAAGGACCTATTAATAAAGATAAATAGCTTAGCTATAGTAAGATCCAAAGGGTAATAAACTAGGCCTTTTTCTATATTATCCATCTGCTACTAGATCCGGGCGTTAAGGTACTTATAGTCCTCTAGCTAGAGCTGCTAGGCTTATACAGCTACGGCTAAGTCAAAAGCCGCCTCTAGCTGGTAGATAGAGGCCAAATAAGCCTCCTAAGCACGTTGCTTAACGTATTGCTAAGCGGGCGTTGCCCCCTTTATGTTAACAAGGGATAGGCGTTTACCCTACCCTTTTTGCCGTATTGAAAGGTTGCTGTTAGAAAGGTAAAGCTAGTAGCTGTTAAAATCTACCTCTAGCCTATCTACTACCTTAGTAGCTAGCTTTGACTTAAAGCTGGCTTTTTCTAGCTCTTTTTTTTCTAACTAGGAAAAGGAATTATCCCTAATAATAAGGGTATCGTCGGTTTATAAGCCAACAAGCCTAAATCCCTTTCCTAATATAGCAGTAGAAATCAGAAGATAAGGATTAAAAGAAGAAGACTAAAGACCAAGGTAATTCATATGCTACTGCATATAGGTAGCAAACTAGTAAAGCCCTGCCTCTACTATACCGTATAGCAGGCGGTTTATCTGTAAAACAGCGCTAGTAGGATATTTACCCTAAAGCTCTTTAGGTAGTTAAAGGAGTATTTTGCAGTTTAGGGCTATCTCGGACTACGTATATGCCTATGTAATATCTTGTAACTATAGGTATAGCCTAAAATCGTAAAGAAGAGAAGGGTAAAGGGCAAGTAAAATCCGCTAGGTATACTGTTAGATAGTCGGTAACTAGGTAAGAAGACTATTCTTTCCTAGATTACTATACCTCTAGGCTACTAGCCTTGATTTTTTATATAGGCTAGAAGTCTTGTCCTTTACCTCCTAAACTATCTTCGACTTAAACACCTTAACGCTATAGAGGTCTTTTGGCTCTTAGATCACCTTGATAACGCTATTTTCAAGGAGGGCGTTAATCTTGGCCTTATCTAAGGCCTTAAACGGCTTACCCGGCATAGTAATCTTACCTTAGTACTGTAATTCTAGGGCTAGGGCGTAGTCCTTCCTCTTCTTCTTAGAAAGGAAGAGTCCTATAGAGACTTAACTTACAAGGTCCCTACCTAATATAAGGGTATAGCTGCGGTCTAAAATGGTAAAACGCAGTGTAAGTTGCAGCTTATCCGGTATGCCAGAATTACAGGTCGTCTATCTAA
Organism: Phyllachora maydis; assembly: GCA_029339225.1. Taxonomy (NCBI): domain Eukaryota; kingdom Fungi; phylum Ascomycota; class Sordariomycetes; order Phyllachorales; family Phyllachoraceae; genus Phyllachora; species Phyllachora maydis. Next base: position 424,334 of record JAQQPM010000003.1, read on the forward strand.
GTTATAGCATGTTGTTCGTCGGTATAGGCCGCGTCTTGTCCTAGGGTTTCGCAGTGTAAGTTACGCCGTATCTAGGTAGTATGTCGGGTTATAGGTCTATAATCTCTAGTAAAACCTAGGCCCCTCTTTCTCTCCTAGGCCAGCCCTGCCTTTTTAGCAGTATAGGGTTAGGATAGACGAACTTTTCCGTTATATCTGGATCTTCTAGGTCTTTAGCGTCCCCCTCCTCCTATAGCCCCTCTTATAGCCCCCTCTATAGCTCCCGGCAGTACGGTTTTACAACTATACTCCTAAAGTCCATAGTACTATTAACCATATCTATAGTTATAGAAGTCTCTAATACCACTAATACCTTGTATAGCCCGGTCTACCTGTTATTTTCGTAGTAGACTAAGACCTCCTGGCCGATACCTAGCATACTAGGTAGTACTACCTTGGTATTAGGGCCGTTTCGGCGGCTAAGAGCCTCCCTAATAGCCCGCTTACCTTGCTACCTCTTAAGCTTAGCTATCGCTTTTTCAATGGCTTCTGCCCTTGTAACTTGATCTGGACTTAGTAGCGAATTTCCAGTTAGCTGGGGAAAAGTACTAAAGACTAGTAGGGTAGGGATTAAACCGCTAGGCCCTACTGTATTATTAACAGCGGAGACTATAGCTTATAAGCTAGCCGTTTTCGATATAGTAGTGCCGGCCTCTTCCTATATAATCTTGTATACCTAGTGTAGTAGGGCATAGTAGCGCTCTACCTTTTCTACCGAGTTATAAGCCTTAATCGGAACGTCTACTACTATAATACCGGCTAATTTCACCTCTACCTGGAATTCCTTAGCTACGAAATTAGTCCTTTGGTTATAACGAAGGATATCCGGCAGCCTAAGATACATATCCATCTAGTACTTCTTTAGCCATTCCTAAGTCTCTTTTACCGTTATATCCTTTAGAAAATAGGCTGCTTGAAAGGAGGTAGCCGTATCGACTATATAGAGGACTTTCTAGCTGTTAAGATCCAGGATATCTACTACTACCTTATAGTTAAAGTGGATATTGTTCTTAAGTGTAAATTTAAAACGCCTAGGTACTAGCCCCTTAACCTAGTAGAAGTAGCAGAACTTATTAATAAGCTCTAACGCGCTATGTTCTACTTAATAGTCGGCGCGGCTAAAGAGCTTATATAGCTTTTCTACTGACAGGTGGCTGCAATGTCGATAAATTCGCTGTAGCTGGGATTCTGTAAGTTCTGTTAAGCGTGGTTGCGCTTTGTCCTATATAAACACGGCGTGTGCCGTACCGTTAAGTACTGGGATCTATAGGTAGCCCTATCTTCGGATAATTAGGATCTGCTACTTACCCTTAACCACAGTATCTATCGTATTGTCTAGGTATACCCTAAGCCGATCTATATCTTAAAGGTAAAGAAGAAAAGGGGTAGGCGTATCTAGAATATAGAAAGTTGCCTTCCCGGTAGTAGTATCCACTATAACCATACTGATAGATTCCTTTACTTTACCTAGGCTAAAGGTAATACTAGCCTCTCTAGCCCTTGCCCTATCGATATAGATACCAGGTACTTAGCGTTATAGGGCTAGTACTTAACGTATGCCGGCAGTCGAAAAATTAGCGGCACCTATATCCGGCATAATACTCTAGAATACTATTTTGGAATACTTGTCGAGCATAAATTACGTAGAAGAGAGCGTAGCGTATAGTATATCTTCAAGTTCTCCACCGTAGTAGGGTTCTTCCTTATATAATCTATATAGGAAAGCCTTATTAGTAAAGAAAGCTACTACTATATTGTTTCTAGCAGAGTCTTCTGTAGTATAATCCTCTAGGCTATAGTTGTTAAAGTCGTCCTCCGTTATACTCCCTTTAGACTTAGAGCCCTTATAGTTAACTAGAAACGACTGATATCTCTTCTTCCCCCTATTAGGGTTAATTTACCGGCTTTTTAGCTAGTTAAGTCGATTCATCTTCTGCTCCTTTTCTAAGTGCTTAGTAGAGTGGCATCTATCCTTCTTATAAATCTAGCAGTATTAAGACCTTCTAAGGGTAGATTTTAGCTATAACTTTTTAGAGAAATACCGCTGGTCTGTTAGATACTACTAGCTTTCCATTTCCTCTACTTCTAGCGTGCCCTATAGCATAGCCACTAGCTCCTTAAATCCTTTAATCGGCTTATACAAAGCCAACTTCAGTTTAGGCACTTTATAGCATGCCCTTACTATATTCAAAGTAAGGATTTTCTTACTACGGTAAATAGGCCTTAAAGCCCGCTGAATTACCGGCAGCTTATCAAGCAGTAGCTAGAGGACTTCTTTGTTACTTTTTCCGGGGTTTTCTTATTATATACTTTTAAAAGTAATAGAGCTCTATATCGTTACTAGGTTCTGCTTTTTAGCGTCTATCTTAAAATGCTTACTTAGTTTAGTATAAACTAAGTAGAAAGGAAGGAGGCGGTTAAGATAGTTAACCTAGTAGTTCCTAGCCCTATTAGAGAGGATATAGGGAAAAACCAGGTATAAAGTAGCGTAGTTGATCTAGAATATTATATACTAGTAAAGGAAAATCTTGACTTTGTTATCCAGTATCTCTATTTCCGCCCTATTATAGCAGTTACTGCTATTCTATGCTTTTCCGAAGTCCATATATAGCTTTTGATTAATATAAGGGTCGTTATCCCTCTGGGTTAGCCTTAGGGGAATTTCCAGGTATTCTGGACTCTCTATTTCGACTCTAGTAACCTTTAGTAGGTTAGATAGAATAGAAGGCTAGTTATGCCTTCTTTATTGCTACTACTAAGGGTAGTACTGCTGGTAGTACTACTATGGTTAGTGTTACTAATAAGGGTAGTATTACTAAGGTTGTAGGTTAAAGCCTAGTAGTCCTAGAATAAACCCTGGTTACCCTAGGTTAAATCTGTTTTTATATCTAGGCCTAGTTCTATTCTTATACTTAGGTCCTCCTCTATATTCTCCATTTCCTCCTAGTCCTTATACTAAGCTCCCTAGCTTAGGCCCTAAATTTGGCAGTTTAGGTGGTAAAGGGAAGCCTAGTACTAATAGTGGTAGAGGCATACCTTTGCCTAGGGCAGGCGAGAAAACTTATAATAATAGAGATGCTATTGTTAGCCAGAGAGGTAAGAAGGCGGCTAATAGGACTGGCTAATAGATAGGTTTACTAATAAGGCTCTTATTGTTGGTAAACCTAGCTAGTTTAATATCTTAGTAGCTTCTTATTAGGCTTATAGCAAAACCGCTAGCTCTAAGCAGTTCTACTAACTCCGTTTTAATAATTATAAAAGCCTTCTAAAAGTCCCTATTAGTCTACCTGTTAAAACTGTTAATTACCCTTATTTATAGCCTTTCTCCCTCTATTTTTAACCTCTAGTATTCCACTACTTCTATTAACATATAGGTATTAATAATCCTCTTGTCTTTATAGCCTGGTTCGATATAGTCTAGGGTTTTAAAGAAGGTTGCTATGTCTAGTAGATAGGCTTTACTAGATAGTAGCTACTCGGGCAGCTTGTTAAGTATCTTATCTTCAGCTATTAGTATATATATCTATATCGTAGTATCGGCTATTTCGAATCGCATATTGTATTCTATCTTTGAGTTTCAAGCTACGGTTATAGTATCGAATTGTTGTTTGTTATATCCGCCGAAAAATGTCGGATAAGTAAAGTCGTTTTTTGAAAGCGCGTCTGCGTTTTATCTTCTTATTTCAGGGTACGTTTGTAGGTTAGATATACTTAATAAAAAGATCTGTCTCTTATTATAGCTAGCCTAGCTCTTCCTCTTTATAGGTATACTTCTAGTATAGTCGTTAATCTAGCTGCTCTGCTCCTACTATCTGTTAAAACAATAGAAACTGATTAGTATTAATTCGCTCTTACTATAGTAAAAGGCTTCTAATAGATAGTAAGGAACAAGAACAGTAAGACAGAGAAAGAGCAAAATAACAAGTACGATTCCTATGGTAATAATTGATAATATGTCCTCTCTCCCTCTCTTTCTCGCTCTCCTAGATATAGGGCGTTATAGCCCTATATCCTAACTAGGGTTGTGCCTAGCGCTAGCATGGGGGTTATGCCCCACATCTAGCCATTCCCTTACCGTGACCAACCCATACCAGCTACGATAGCCCGCTAGCAATCGACAGGTATTAAATTTAGCACTTCTGCCCCCTATATCCACGAGCAGAACGGCTTAGTAGAACGATCAGTTAGAGTTATACTAGACCGTATAAGGTGTACTATTCTTAGTAGCGCTTTACCCTAGTATTTGTGGTGCTTTATACTGGAGGCTGTAGTGGAATTAGTTAATAGTATAGCTATAACTAATAAGGAAACCACTCCTTTCCAGGCGCTATTTGACGAGCTAGAGCCTAGTATTCCACATATACCTAACCTAGAGCGCTATAGGGCTATAGGCGCTAGAGGGGAGGCGATTATACCTCTAGAAAAACGGTCTAAATCGTTAAAATTTACCTCTAGAACGGAAGAGTGTAAATTACTAGCGGTATTAGGTTCTAAGACCTCCCTAGTATATATACCGTCTAGAAGAGCAGTACTTAAAACCTCTACTGTTAAATTCATAGAGGATAATACAGTACTAAGTCAGCCTACTAATAATACGGCTTTAGAGGGGGAATTAGTAGACCTAGACTTAGATTTAGAGGGGGCTGTCAGCCCGGACCCTTCTAATCTTAATACTAAAAAGCCTATTAGTATAGAAATAGGACCTAGTAAGCTAGAACCCTACGAATCTTCTTCCAATAGTGAATTAGATGAACCCTCACCGGATAAGCCTATAAATCCGGTTATAGTAGAGTCTACTAGGCCTACTATATCTATTAGAAAGCCTGAATTACCAGAGGCGTTTCCCTAAACTATAGAGCCTATTTTTGCACCTAAGCCTATAGAAGTTATAGCGCCTAATCAGCCTATAACAAACGAACCTCTTGATAATAGTGATCTTATTTCAGAGGGGGATAAAATGCAGCTTGATTACTATAAGCTTTTAGCTAAGACTAGTAGCTATATACTGTCTTTTGTCTATAAGGCTCGAAAAAGGGTAATATCTAAGGATAGTACGCCTACTACTTATAAGCAAGTCTTAAAACTACCTAGAGATGAGCGTAGTAAGTGGTTAGAGGCTATTACCAAGGAATTTATCCAGTTATTAGAGCTAGGGTTTTTTAAATTCCTACCTAGGAGTCTATTACCTTCTAACCGTAAGCTTATTACCTGTCGAAACGTTCTTAAGGTTAAAAAGGACGCTAAAAACAGGCCTATTAAGTATAAATCTCGGTTAGTAGCTAGGGGCTTTATATAGGTAGAAGGCCTAGATTATACTATAACCTATGCCTCTACTAGTATACCACCTACTTAGCGTATACTTCTAGCTATAGGTGCTGTTCTAGACTGGGAAATAGAACAAGCTGACTTTATAGGGGCATTTCTTAATAGCGCTCTTAGAGAAGAAATATATATGGAAATCCCTGAAGGACTATTAGACCTAGCGGCTTCTAATAAGGCTATTTATAAGCTTTTACTGAAATACAGCTATAATCCTTCTACTCCTAATATTATTAAACTATCTAAAGCGTTATACAGTCTAAAACAAAGCCCTAGAGAGTAGTAAGATAAGCTTAAAATCTTACTTAAGAGCCTAGGCTATCTCCCTTTTATTTCAGATCCAGGGGTCTTCTATAATGCTAAAACCTGCCACTTTATCGTTACCTATATAGATGACTGTCTATTTATAGGGCCTAATATAGGCTATATAACTGATTTAAAGAAACGGCTTAATAAGGTCTATGCTATAGAAGACTTAGGGCCTGCCACCTATTTCCTAGGCGTGCAAATTATAAGGGATAGACCTAATAGGCGCCTGTAGCTTAACCAGTCATAGTATGTAGAAGAGGCGGTTAGCCGCTTTAACTTAGCCGATTCTAAGCCTATATCTATTCCCTTATAGCCGGGGCTAGTAAGTCAACTTCAACTAAAGGAAGATATTACTAGCTACCTCTGTAATTCTATAGAAATTAAGCTCTATCAAAGCCTAGTAGGAATAGCTATGTATATAATGCTCCTTACTAGGGTAGATATTAGCTTTACTGTACAGTGGCTCTCTAGGTCTTTAAATAGACTTACAAAATCATACTTAAACGCTGCTAAAAATCTTTTTAAGTATCTTAATAGTACTAAAGACTATAGCATCTGTTTTAGCTGTAACGGAAATACAGTAGCTGATCTAGGGCCTAAGCTTAGTAATAGTAGTAATATAACTACTAAGCTTAGTAGAGACTTTCACTCTAAGGAAGGGCCTAGGCCCCTAACTACTACCTTTACTACTATAGTAGATTCTAGAAATAGTAAAGGTAGTAGCCGGACTTCTATAATTAATAGTAGTCTAGTCCCTATAGGCTTTAGTGATTCTGATTTTGCAGGGGATAAGGCTACTAGTAAATCCACCTACGGCTATCTATATAAGTTAGCCGGTAGGCCTATTAGCTGGAAAACGAAAAGAGCTACTACTATTGCTCTCTCTACCCTGGAAGCTGAAACTGATGGACTTACAGAGGCTATACGCGAAGTACAGTGGATTATAGGGCTATTTTCTGAACTTTATAGACCTATAGACTACCCTATTACTCTCTATAGAGATAATCAGGGCTCTATAACGGTGGCTAATGACCTAGCGCTACACGCTAGAACTAAGTATACCCTGCTGAAATTCCGGTATGTTAGAGAGCAGGTTAAGGCTGAAATAGTTACTATTATATATCTTAATACTAAGTGTATGCCGGCTGACGGACTTACTAAAGCCCTACCAGTTAGTGGCTTTCAGTCTTTTATTAGGCTTTTAGGCCTTTAACCTAAGGGAGCTTTCTACTAAGCTATCCTTTACCCCTATATATATACTCTATACTATATATATAGAAGGCCTGGCTTAGCCTGATTAGCTTATAAGACCAGTTAATAGTACCGGCTACTTTACAGCCCTCTAGAATCACCTAATTCCTCTATATAGCCTTAAAAGGCTTATAAGGTCCTAGCTACTGTAGTACAGTTCTATAGGCGCCCTTAGGCTGGCATCAGCTCCCTGCGGCGTTAGGGAGGCCTATATTACTCTAGCTACGTCTAGAAGTACTCTAGTATATAGTATAGCTATATTTGGAAAATATAGGCTCCGGCTATTACTAGTAGTATACTTTCCTTTAGAGGGGGATTCTCTATGTGACTATCTGTTATTTCCTTACTAGAACTTGCTGAAAGAATGGAGTAAAAAAGGGTATAAAATTTAAAACCGTGCTAAAAATCGTTTTCTCTATAAGAGGATAAAGGCATTTATAAGCCCTTTACTCCTTCTATACTCTAGTATGTCTATTAGTCGCTAGGGTATAGAATATTTAGATATTATATATTACTATACGCTTAAAAGCTATAGTACCTATACCTTTAAATAGGTTATAGGTTTGATTTCAACATCATATATATTCTTACTTCTTTCTATATATAATAGGGGTTTATCCTATATATATATAAGGGCCTAACCCCTTTGTCTAACGGAATAGTTTTGCTCTTACGTTCTTACTTCTTAGGATTCTTCTATTCTTTACCTATATATAGCTTTCTAAGGCTTATAAAGGAACAGAAGAATAGAGGGGGTGTTAAACGTACAAAATAAGCTATAGCGCTCTAACGGTTATAGCTTAGGCAAAACGGATTTCAGTTCTCGAACTACTAGATATATAGCTATATTCTGAGGGTGGACCCACTTTTGTGGATACCGCTGACTAAGCTATATATTCCACTATATAGCCTAGAAATAGCTTTAAAAGGCTTTTCTATTTTTAGATTTATGCCCCACTTTTGTAGAGACAGCCTCCTTAGGCTGTATAAGCACTAGAAATAGCCTTAAAAGGCTCTTCTACTAGGTCACCTACCTACCCTGTACCTACCCTGCACCGCAGGAGCGAAAACAGAACTTACAGGAAAAGTCGTACGGCTTACCCTGCAGCTTAGGTGGCCGTAAGTCGATTATTTAAAATCGCCAGCTTATTTGGTTTTTCGGGAAGGCGCCATGCACCTACTAAGGCGCTCCTGCCGTATAGAAGGCAGGAACGGTCCTAGAGGGTATATGTAGGGAAGGAAATTGCGAAGCCTTACCTACTTAGACTAGAAATCAAGTTACTACGTTACCTACAACTATAAGCCTTATAGGCCTATAAGACCCACTAAAAGCCGTGATATATAAGCTTAAAGCCCCTATAATATAGCGCTATAGCCTATAACTATACCGTTATATAAGGACTTTTATAGAGGGAATACAGTAAAGGGCCCTACTTTACTATATTAGCACATACCTAGGAAGTGCTATTTAGGCCATATCAACGCTGTTGCTGCCCCTACGTACCCTATACGACTACTACTAGTAGGCTATAGTGGTTATAGATCCTTATATAGGATTACCCATTCCAATAAGAACCTCGGTATCCCTAATAGAAGCAGGGCATAGGGTTGCCTGTCAACTTAGGAGCAGGGTATAGGGAGGCCCTAGTCAATTAAGGTAGATATAGCCACGATTCCCCGTATTAAGCAGATTAAGCCTACTTTAGGGCCTATAAACGTTGTAGGGGGGATAGAGAAAATCTCTGCCCTGGGCAGCTAGAGCGCAGGTCAAGAAGGAGACAGAACCCAGATCAACACATGGAATAAATCACAGAGCCCACAGATTCCAACAATCTGCCCTAGTAATTTGGTCCTTATTTACGATAAGGTTAGGCAGATCGATATAAGTTGCTGGCGTAAGCTATCCTTCCGATAGAAGGGCCTTTTTCGAGTCTTATAGAAGAGTCTTAAGAAGGCTTACTAGCTAGAGACTTTGGATAGGATTAAGCTTAAGCGGACTTTCCCGCTAACTATAGTAGAGAAGTTCTTCCGATTAGACAGCGTCTTTGTTTATAATCTAAATAGACTGTAACCAGGGGACGATTTCTAGTTAGAACGGTTTGGTAAGAACAATATTATTAGGCTAGGTATTAAGGATCCTGATAGGCTTAGTAATCTGGTTAAAGGAGAGGGACTGTTAATATAGAGAAGAAAAGGGCTTTTAAAGGTGCTTCCCAAGCAACTTAATTTGTACTAAGTTTTTAGACTATTTAACTTAGGCTGGGTTTTTTTAAAGGGGAGGTAGTATAAGTTCTTTTATATACTTACCTTTTTCTTATTCCTTTTCCCTTATTTATAGGAGTAGTTTGTTCTTTTCTTTTTCCCTAGCTCTTTGCTATACAAGTATATATATACTGGTAAGGAGGGGGTATATGCTATGATATATAGTGTTCCCTCGATTTAAGTGTTTATGTTATCTGCTTTGCCTAGTTATAGGCCTAAGATTTTGTTTTATACTGTTTTATTTTATTTCGTTTTAGCTCTTTTCTTTTTAGGAAGTAGAAGCTCTATTTATAGCTTATATATCTGGTTAAGGGGAGGAGTATGTTTAGCATCGACGGATCCTATTACTTGGCTAACTAACTACCTTAATAACCCTTAATACCTACTCTAACCTATTTTCTAGACTATTACCTAGCTTGCCCTTCTAATTACTCGGTATAGTATATATTAACTACTAGATTAACTGACTTCTGCTTAACCTATAATTGCTGTGCCTTATAAACGGTTTCCTTATCCTATTAGTTAACAATTATATTCTTAGCGTGAAAGTTGCCTAGGATGAACTAGTATAGAGCTATTGCCTTCTCGGCCTATTTAGACGCCTAAAGCGGCTATTTATCGTAGGAAGAGCTAATATATACCTATAAGCACTTCTTATCTTAGAAGATGTAGTTCCTACAAGCGCTATAGTCGACTTCCAGAACCAAGATATAGCAGATAAATAGCTAAGCTATGTTTGGACAAGGACTACTAGTATTATACCGGTTAGGCGAACTTGACCGAAATTAGGTTTCGTTATATTCCTTGTAATTTACTATATTACTACCTACTATATTAGCTCTAATTAGATGTCTAGATATAAGTTTGAACATACTAATAGCTGAACTCTTAGATAAAGAGACCTTAGACCTGGTATAGTTGGTTATTACAAATTTCTTAGATATATTTACCTAGGAAGTCTAACCTAAAATACTTGACAGTAATAGGGGATTGATATCTGACTATAGAGAAAGAGTAGTTAAAGCGGATAATAGTAGGATCCTAACTGCTTTCTACTAGCTAAATAGGAGATAGATAGTCAAGTAGACTAGGTTCTAGACCTAGAGATATATACTGTTAATAAGTATTGGCCGGTTCTTTTTTAAAAATCTAGATCCGAAATATACTATATATAATTACAGCTAGGTTTAGTAGTAGGTACTATATATAATTAACAAAGTTATAGAACTTTGTATTATTAACTGCCTTTTAGATTACCTACTTTAGGAAGATATAGAATCTTTTAGGATTAGTAGGGAAAGTGGTTACCTAAGTTTTAGGTACCTAGAATGCCTTAAGACGAATCGGACGCAACACCTAGCTTATAAGAGCTTTCTTAACAAGAGCGTTGGACGACATCTCTATATAGATAAGATTAAATAGGAAAGTCAAGTTCTAAAAGAGAATGAATTTAGTTTATTAAGGTTAGAAAAGTTTTTATAGAAGAAAGAGAGAAGGAAAGGCAGGTCTTTATATCTAATAAAGCTACCTATACTAGTCCTGATTCTAATTAGGAGAGGTTAATAAAAACTAAGCAAACCTGATTATACTATGCCGACTTTTAGGGGCTGTTTGCTAATAAAAAGAATTAGATAGAAGCCCTAAGTACTAATAAAGGAGTAAATAGCTTGCTTAATAGTAGGAAAGAATTTTTATACGCCTTCCTCCTCTGAAAGGACTTGCCTTATATTAGGACCTACCCCCTCTCTTTAGAGTAATCTTACTTGTTATTTCCACCTTCTCTTTACGATTATATAAGATTAAGATACCTCTAAAGAAGGGATCCGGTAGGTAGGCTCTGCCCTAGATAAACTTGGATTTAAATAAGGTTCTCTAAAAGGAGCAGCGTCGCTATATAATTAGTAGGCCGGCATATAGTAAGGATAAGGATAAGCTTATACTAGCAAGCGCCCTAATAATTCCCCTATTAACGCTATAAAGACTACGGTTGTTGCCTTATAAGCTTCGCTCTTTGCTATATAAGGTGCAGTTCTCTCTATATAAGCTGTAATTAATACTATATAAACTCTAGTCTTTCCTATAAAAGTTATAAGGTACCCTAAGCAAATTTGAGTATTTATTTATAAAAGGTAAGGATAATGTAATTTCGATTTCCTTAGGTAATGTCCTTTAAACTAAGCTGCTTATGTCTAATCTAGTTAGGTCCTTAATCAAACGCTTTAACAGGCCTAGCTATATATACTTCTGTTTGACTTTTAAAGATTTTAAAGTATTCAGAAAGGAGACTAATAAGTATAGCGCTGCTAAAGATATTGGATCGGCGTAGCTAGTGCACGACTAGCCGCCACTTGTTTTTTTTCTTCTTCTTCTCCCTCTGTTTAGAGGAGACCTATGTCCACTTTCTCTTCTGTCATGCAGTAGAGTAGGTGAACAAGGCTGGTCTTTCTTTTCCACCCCTTATCTTATTCCAGGCTGACAATAAGATTGCAAATTGGCAGTACAAGGAGGATAATAGTATAAGAAGCTAGCTTTCCTTCCTATATTTAGGGATAAGAATCAATCATTACCTAATTATTACAGTTATATAGTTATATTTTACCTATTTAGATATTCTATCTACTTTTTGCCTCTAGGCTACTTTGGCCTATTTACTTAGTTCTATTGTATCTATCTACCTTAGTCTCTCTTAATTAGAGAGACTATAGCCTTGTTATATATATACCTCTTATCCTCTTGTCTAGACAGCTATTCGATATATAGCTACCTACTACCTTTAGACAGCTACTTCTACTTTCTTATAGGTCTACTACTCTGTTTTATATAGGGGTTTAGCTAGGAATAAACTAAGTAAGGGCTCTAATACTTATAAGCAGGCCTTACTTATATTAGGGTTATCTTACTATTAATAAGGATAATCTATAGACTATCGGCTAGACGACTCTATAGTATAGTATTAATAGGATAACTATTTCGACTTTTCTACTTTAATAACTTAGACTGGTGTTTCTAGGCCTCTAGCCTCTAATTAGATAACGATAATCTTACTTAGCATAATAGTTATGTTAGTTATAGGTTATATAACAATTCGAGACCCGATATATCGATTAAGCTTAAGATAAGTATAATCTTACCTATCCTAGAAACTTAGTTATCTAAGCATTCTAGTAGATATACCTTATATTAAACGAAAGGGATAAAGAAGTACTTAAACCCCCCCTCTCTTATTCTATTAGGTATATTGGCTATAAGAGTCTTCTTTAGATATAACTTATATGACTCTTATCTTCGGTTCCTTTCCCCCTTATTCGACATTTCTAGTATTAGCAACTATATAAGGATTAGAGCTTAGTAAAGAGATTTCCTATATCTAAGAAAGATTTCAATACTAGGGCTAGATATATAGACCTTACTTATAACTTAGGAACGTAGCCTTATCCTTAATTTCCTCCTCTGTCTAGATAAGTGGCTAGCTGTCCTAACTTGTTTTAGCATTATAAACCCTTAGTTGGAACAAGAGGAGTTATCTTAGATTAGGCTATATTACCGAATAATTAGGCTTAGCTTACTATCTAGTATTGCTTTGCTACCTCTATATATACTAGGGTTATAGATATTATAAAGTCCTTTTCGTTCTAGCTTCTTAGATCGACTAGCTAGTATTAGCTAGTTAGTCTTGATCTAGATAAAGGCATTGTCTTGGTACCTACCTAGAAGTAGTACCCCTATATAGCAACGATAATTCGTAAGATTACTACGCCTAGGGCATATAATAAGAGGCAGGGGCAATAGGAAAGTTAAGTTAGGATAGCTCTAGTACTAGACTTTTAGTTATGTTTTTAGGACTACCTCCTTTATCCTTTAGATAAAGGAGGAACGTAACTAAGTATATCTAAGGTATCTTAGTAGTATATGTCTAAACTAGCAAAACAAGTATCGCTTGCTTCCTATATAGTAGAAGTATACGGTATAGGGCTTAACTAATTAAGTCTATAGTAAGGAGATAGACTAAGCTATAGATCTGTTTAACATAAGTTTTTTTTAAAGAGTTAGATATGTTTGATTTCGTAATAGAGGGAGAAGGAGTTTATACTAGATAGGAACCAGGTATAAGCGATGTTTTATAAAGGTAGGGTAGGTATAATATTGCTATAATTATACTATAATAGCGGACTATATCCTTCCTCTCTTGCCCTATATCTCTCCTCGATTCTACAATCTAATCTCTTCTAAATTCCCCCCCCTAGATAAAGTCTATTAATAAATTAATAAAAGCTATTAGTAGCTCCTTATATTAATAAAACCAAGGCTTATCTGATTAGAAGAACAACAACTATACTTTGTGTCTATTTTCTATTGATATACTCTTTAGTACTTTCCTAACTTCTCCTAGAGACTTTAAGTCTATAGTATATTCAGCTAGACCGATTATTAACATTTTACTACCTAGTATAATTATACGTTAACCCTCTGCTTAGTTATTTATTAGTAAAAGCCTTATCTAATAGGATTTCCCAGAGTATATCCTTTTAAGAAGAGAAATCTATTAACTTTGCAGACTTATAGGTAACTCTACTCCTTTAGTAGTAGGATTATAAGATTTGTCTAATTAGACGACAGACTTTACTAGAAACCAGCTTTAAGAAGCTAGACCCCCTTTTTCCTTTTATAACCTCTCTTCCTTAGTTCCTCCTTAAGCAGAATCTTTCCTACCGGTACTCTCTAGTAGTATATTGGAAATAGATACTAGTAACTAGGACCAGTTAGGTACTATGGTTAGAATGTTAACCAACGCTCTTTATCGGTTAAATCCTATATAGGGTATTAGCTTCCTGTCTGTTTAGTCTAAAGGGCTTAGTAGACAATTCTATAGCGCTAATATTATAGATTATTTATAGGCTTTTAACGATGCTTGTAAGGACTATAGTATAGCGACTAACATTAAGAAGTTTACCTAGTAGAAAAGGTAGTACGATTTTAACCAACGTTGTAAGGTTGCCTCTATAATTAAGGACAAGGGAGTAACGATATAGCAAGAACTCTATAGGATAATGCTTAAGTATTGGAAGGCTTTTAACTCTAAGGCATTAGAGGACCCTATTAAATAGCTTAACTGCTTTTATAAGTATACTATCTTGAACATCTTAGCTATATAGATTAAACAGGCTATAGAAGAACTCGATGCTATAATTACCTAGATACTAGCTGCTAAGTTAGCCCCTATTTAGAAAGATACCCCTTAATGCTTTTAGGAAAAGTTATTTAAGGATTACTAATACTTGCTTATTTAAAGATACTACCTTAGAGGTGCTACACCTATATAGGACTTATACAAAGCTACCTAGGACGACTTCTAATCTCTAGTATTAATAGTTTTATTTAAAGGATTTATCTACTAAGGAGTACTAACTTAGATCGAACTACTAAGCTAAGATATCTGTTTAGATAGGAGCGATAATAATAGTAGAGAGACTAATCTCCTTTTAGCTAAAGTTAAAAAGCCTTTTTCTTCTATCTCTTCTTAAAACCTTTTGCCTAAGTTAACTAAGTCCGCTTAGGCAAATAAGAACCGGCTCTTGTTCTCTAATTAAGGAAGTACTAGCTAGGAACTAGTTAAGATTATCCTTAAGCTACTAATAGTTAAGGAAATATAGTTTAATCAACTTACTAATGCCTAGAAGACAGTAATAAAGCTTTATACTACTAACCTTTTATAAAAGCAAGGTAACAAGGTAACTGAAAGAGCTGTTTAAGACCTGTATAATTAGATAGCCTTGCTAAGAATCTTGCTAAATAAGATAGACCTTATAGTAAAATCGGTTATATACCTAAGAGATAAGCTAAATAACTTACTAAGCTTTGCAATTAATATTAATCAGGTAGTATACCTAAAAGAGGAATAAGATATAGCTGAATGGAAAGGGTATTATAAACCCTAATACTACTACCCTTATCCAGATAAATAAGTCGATCTTCCTCTGCTTATAGTATATACTTTGTTTAAGAATATAGAGCTAGGTAAAGTCAATAGTTACACTAGTAGGCCTTTTTGCTCTAATACCGATCAAAGGTATAAGGCTCTTAAAGGGATCTATTACTACTAGTATGGTTAATAGTACTATATTAGCTTATATAATCGGATAGAGACTGATAATGAACTTAGGCTTAGGTATATATTTGGGGCAAACGCTTACCTTAGTTAGAAAATCTATAGAGAAGACCTACCTTACAACCTATACCGGATTAACCCAGTCCTAGTGATAAAAGCCTATAAGGAAGGCGCCCTTTTCTACCTTGTTTAAGCGCTTTATAAGATATATAATACTAAGTTCCGCCCTGCTTATCTCCGATAGAAGCATGATTATAAGACTAAGTATAACAAGGCTTTTAAACCCTTTTTCGACTCTCTCTCTATACTGAGCTATACTTATGCCTAGCTAGAAGAAGAGTAAGTAAAGATACGTTTTCTTCTAATGGAAAAAGGGTGAAAAAGCTAGCTTCTTAATATTACTTCTTATAGTGTTAGGCCTATTGCGTCTTTATTATCCTCTCTTACTTATAGCTCTTTTATATAAGAGGAGAATACATTTGTAGCCCTAATAGTATAAACCGGAGTCTATTACTTACTACCCTCGGTACCTAGTATTATATTCTTTCTATTATAGGTAGTCAACCCTATAAAGGTCTTAGATCTAGATCTAAGTCTTTAAGGTCTGTTTAGAGAGAAGGTTAATAACAAGGAAGCTGACTTTATAGCTTATATAATAGAGGTCCCTAGTTAGGTTTTAGATTTTCTTAATATAGTTCAGTACTAGAAGCTAGACGTTTTCTTTTTAAAGCCCCTAAAGGACGTAGCTTGCTTCTTATAGGATTTGCTCTCTGCTCGGACAGGCTCTAAGCTTTACGGCAGTCTTTACAGTAATAGTACTATTGATATTTTACTTATACTATAGAATACGATTGTAAAAGCGAACGACGTATTTAGTAATAAGGCAATGCAGCTAGCTATAGCCAAAGCTTTAAGTACAGCTTTTCAAAGTCAGAAGTAGCTGCGACTAGAAAGCGATAATAATAAGCTACTAAGGGTAGGTCCCTTCTATACTCCTCTATCTAATTAGACAGAGATCCCTACTACTAGCGGCCTATCTATATATATAAGAGAAGAACCTTCTTATAAAATTAAAGCTACTAACATTTACCGAGGAATACTCTAGAAAATGCTTAACAGAAAATATAGTCTTTCGAACAAGGAGGCCCTTAACCTAATAGGAGGCTAGAGCCTGCTTTCTAAGATCATACATAAGTAGGTCTCTAAAGGTATTAGGATTGTTAAGGAAATAGCTATATTAGATAGCTCTAGCTTAGACAATACTCTCTCTACTTCTACTTTAGCTTTAGCGTTAGGTTAGGCCGGCCTAGCTCTGTTTAGACGTCTATAAGGTTACCTATCTAAGTAATAGGAGATAGCAAAGACAAATGTCGTTTCTCTGGTTAAGCCTATAGGGAAGTCTTAGATAGCCTGGTTCCTAGATATAAGGGACGGCTATTATACAATCAGGTTACTATAAGACTTTAGCGTCCTAAGTATTAACTCTGTCGTTATAGCGAAAAATGCGGTTTCTAGTAGTGTTGTTAATAGTAATCTAATAACGCGGACTAACAGAGCTTCCCTTATTTAAGGAGTAACTAAGTTCTATTCTTTACCCTGGATTTTCCTAACAGCCCTTTATAACAGTAGCCTACAGCTATATATACTTCCAGATAGTAGATCAGAGTATAGCCTTATCTTCCTTAAGGTTATAAACTACTTTAACCTTATAATTACAAAAACCGAGATACAGTTCTATAGTTTATAGGGCGATTTGTAATCTCTTTAAGGGGAGGTCCTGGTACCTCTCTATATTTAAGGTTATAGGGCCCTAGTCTACTGCTATATCTCTTCTAATAATAGGTCTAATAAGGCTTATAATATCCTATTAGAGATGCCTTTCTAGAAGGACTATAAGGTGATTTACAGTCTTAGCAGTCCTAATATAGTATAGATGACTTTCTAAGACCGGGAATTTATTACTTACCTTACCCCTTTAGATATTGCCAGAGCCCTTTAAACTGTCGAACAGGATTCCTTTATATAAAGGAGGGATACTGTTGAATCCCTGTCTACTAGCTACTAGGACAGCCTATTTACTTTATAGGGATAGGTAAATAAGGCTAATAAAGTCTCTAACTAGGTACTTACTTTAGAAGATAATAATAAGGTCCTAGGAGATCGGCTTAACGATAAAACTATTGCTAATATTTTATATACTTTCTTTAAGCAGGAGTCTAGCGTTTAACATTCGGGTAAAAGGGGTTTAGAGTAGGTTATTAGTATTGAGAGTTTTCCTTATATAAGAATAGTTTCTTCTAATTCTTTCTTTTCTTTAGGGATAGCTTCTAGTCTATTTCCTTTTTCTATTTAGTCTGAAAAACCCTTTATCCTTTAATCTTTTACTATATATAAGCCTACTAGAAAAAGGTTTACCCTATCGACAATGTCCTATCTAATAGGTTGGTACTAGAAGGAATCGTTAACTAGAAGCCTACTAAGTTATTACTAGCTAAAGAAAAGGCAACTCCTAGGTATAAGTACAATCGATAGGTTTTTCTATGATTTTTAGATTTACCTTGTAGTTCTCGACTTACGCCTAATCAGTTAAAGGGCTTAAAGGATAATATAGACCTAGCTCTCTAGCTCTTTAAGGATAAATTCAACTTGTTCGCCTATATACTCTTTAATAGAGAATAAGCCCTTATATAGGAGTTTAAGGACCTTAGCTATATCGATCTGTTAATTATTCCGCCTTAGTATATTAAGACTATCCCTTACTCTACCTAGTAAGCTTAGTATATACCTATAGGTAAGGCGATAATTCCGGTGTATATGGATATCCTAAAGAAGTGGAAGGCTAAGGGGATCCTAGAAGATGCCTATAGAGCCTACCAAAATAACTGGTTCCTTATTCGGAAGAAGAATAGTAAGTACTGCCTCATCAACAATGCTTAGCGATATAATGCTGTTACTATTTAGGACGCCTTTATCCTACCGAATATAGAGGAATTCTTAGAGGACTTTTCTAGCTGTATAATTATATCTATACTTGATCTGTTTTCTAGTTACGACAATATTATACTGGACAAGAAGAGTCGGGATCTTACAACGTTTACTAGTCCAATCAGTCTACTATACCTAACTATACTTCTATAAGGCAGTATAAATTTAGTTACCTAGTTTATATGTCCAATATATAGGATCTTCTATAACTTAATACCCTAGATTTGCCAAGCTTTCCTAGATAATATTAGTATAAAAGGACTAAAGATATGATACAATAATACCCTAATTATGCCTAGAATTCGACGATTTATAGCAAAATAGGTCTAGAACTATAACTAAGTTTTGCTTGATGCTAAGCTAGTAGGAGCCTACATTACTACGGTTAAGTCCTAGTTCTTAGTCTTAGAGGCTATTATTATTAGCTTTAAGTATATGCTAGATAGCCGCTTGCCTAATAACGCTAAGATCCGAAAGATTCGTAAATAGTTAACCCTAAAGTCTCTTTCTAAAGTCCGCTCTTTTCTTAGTATTGCTAGTTTCTACTATGTTTAGGTCCCCTTTTTCGGCTATATTACCTACCTGCTCTTTAATCTAGTAAAGAAGAATACGATATAGGTATAGACGCTAAATTACTAGCATACCTTTACTTATCTTAGTTTCCTCATTATCTCTATACCCTACCTTATACTACTTATCTATAGAGACAACTGCTATAGCAAAATCTACCTTATAGTCGACGCCTCTCTAGATAGATAGAGAGTAGTCCTAGAATAAAAGGGCCTAGATAGTAAACAGTACCCTTATCGATTTAAGTCTAGTATCTAGTCTTTAGCCGAGCAGTACTATAATACGACTAAATACAAGCTCTAGGGTCTTCTTTATAGTTTAAAGCAGTTTCGGCAGTACCTTTACGGTACAAGGTTTATAATCAAGACAGATACTTAGGTCTTAGTCTATTAGATAAACGGCTTAGCTAGTAATATACCTAGCGCCCTTATAATACGCTAGATAGCCTAGATTTAACTTTTTGATTTTGAGATTTAGTATATTCTAGGATCGAAAAACGCTACTACGGACGCCCTAAGCAGGCGACCCTTGACTTAAGCCGATATTAAAGACAAGGCCTATAAGAAAGACGTAGATAACTTTATTAACGCTTAGATTTTTACCTTAACTCTTAAGAAGGATACGCTTAAGGGCGATTAGCCTAAAAAGTACTAGGAGTATACTACCTATCTAATTACACTTTAAATACCGGATTACCTGGTTTGCTATAGCAATAGGGTTAACTTTAAGCGTTAAGCCCTTAAGTTTTTAGTCTGTAATAGGATGCTATTTCTATGCCCTACTTATAAGGGCAATTGCCCCTACCTTATAATCATAGATAGTGAAAAATAATAGTATATCTAGTCAACTTGTTATAACAAAATAGGACACTGTAGAAGAGACACTTCTTACTATTAGATTGCCCGACTATACTAGTAGCCGATAATCTATTTAGATCTTATTAACTAGTACTGTTACTACAAGGTTTATTAGAAGATTCGCCTATCCTGGTATAAGGAAGAAGCCCAGTTTACTATACCTTTTTCAACCCTGTTTCTTAAGGTCTACTTCGACTCTAGTTTTTTAAGGGCAAGCGTAATACTATAATTAAAGCAAGAGACAACCTTACTAGCTATATAGAAGCTGCTATCCTCGGCAAAGTCAATTCGGCTTTAGTTTGGACTTTTATACTTTAGTATGTGTTTCTAAGATATAGTTTTCCCCTAATTATAGTTGTTAATAGCGGTTCTAAGTTTAAAGGTATAGTTAAAGTATCCCTAAAAACTATTAGAGTTAAGCGAATTACTAGCTCTTCCTATAACTTAAGAGCCAATAGCATTAATAAGGCAGGTTACCTGCTAATTATAACTACGCTAGCTATAATCGTAAAGATAATAAGGACGGATTAGAAGAAGTCTCTGCGCTTTATTCTCTAGGTTAACCGTACCTTAATTTGTTCCTCTTTTAGTATCTTACCTTACTTTATGCTTTTTAATTAAGACCCGGTTACCGAGATTAAGCGTAATATCCCTTCCTAGCGTCTAATTAGATAGAAGCAAGTCCAGACTAGGGTTTGTTAACCTAGAAAACTGGCTAATGCAAAGGCTGCTTTAGATCTATTTACAAAGTAAGTTAAGTCTATTATAGATATAGAGCTTGCCTGGATAGAGCTGCAGGACAAGGTATCTAAGGCCTGTAAAAGCGCTGCTAAAGCGAGAAATCGTACGTTATCTAGGAAGTTACGCCTAGATTAGTTGGAAATCCACTATAGTAATTTAGTCCTTATTTATAATAAGGTTAGGTAGATCGATATAAGTTACTAGTATAAGCTATCCTTCTAATAGAAGGGCCTTTTTCGAGTTTTATAGAAGAGTCCTAAAAAGGCTTACTAGCTAGAGACCTTAGATAGGATTAAGCTTAAGCGGACTTTCCTATTAACTATAGTAAAGAAGTTCTTCCAATTAGACGGTATATTTGTTTGTAATCTAAATAGACTGCAACTAGAGGACAATTCCTAGCTAGAACGGTTTAGTAAGGACGATATTATTAGGCTAGGTATTAAGGATCCTAATAGGCTTAGTAATCTAGTTAGAGGAGGAGGACTGTTAATATAGGGAAGAAAAGCGGCTTTTAAAGGTGCTTCCTAGGCAACTTAATTTGCACTAAGTTTTCGGACTGTTTAACTTAGGCTAGGTTTTCGTTAAAGGGGAGGTAGTATAAGTTCTTTTATATACTTACCTTTTTCTTATGCCTTTTCCCCTGTTTATAGGAGTGGTTTGTTCTTTTCTTTTTCCCTAGCTCTTTACTATACAAGTATATATATATTGGTAGGGGGGGGGGGGGGGTATATACTATGCTATATAGTGTTCCCTTGATTTAAGTGTTTATATTGTCTACTTTGCCTGGTTATAGGTCCAAGACTTTATTTTATACTATTTCGTTTCGTTTTGTTTTAGCTCTTTTCTTCTTAGGAAGTAGAAGCTCCATTTATAGCTTATACATTGAAACAGAGCAGCTGTCTAAAGGTGATAGGCAGCTGTATATCGAACAGCTGTCTAGACAAGAGGATAAGAGGTATGTGCATAACAAGGCTATAGTCTCCCTGATTAGGGGAGACTAAGGTAGACAGGTATAATGGAACTAAGTAAATAGGCTAAAGTAGCCTAGAGGCAAAAAGTAGATGGAATATCTAAATGGGTAAAATGTGACTGTATAACTGTAATAATTAGGATGGATAATTCTTTTTTTCCCTAAATATAGGAAGGAAAGCCAGCTTCTTATACTATTATCCTCCTTATACTGCCAATTTGCAATCTTATTATCAGCTTAGAATAAGAGAAGGGGCGGAAAAGAAAGACTAGCCTTGTCCACCTACTCTACTATATAATAGAAGAGAAAGTAGATACGGGTCTCCTCTAAACAGAGGGAGAAGAAGAAGAAGAAAATAAGCGGCAGCTAGTTATATACTAGCTACGCCGATCTATACCTCCCTATAGCTCCTATGAAAGGTAGAAGGTAGTAGGAGATATAAACCCCTAAAACAAACACTAGATAATATTAACAATATAGGGCACCTCTGTCTAGAGTAAGGATAATCGGGAAATATAGATTATATATATGTAATAAAGTATACTAAGATTGTACTAGGTTTATATAGGATTAAGGTTAAGGGAGCTAACTATGGCTAGTAATACTCTAAGCAAGAAAAGCAAGAAAAAGAAGGTATTAAACTACAAACCTACTTAACCAACCTGTCTATTATTACCTAATTACAGCTAATTAGTCCGTCCTAGCCTAACCTTTATAGCCTTAGGGGTATAGTAGTAACAATTCCGGCATAGTGATATTCATTCCTATATAAAGCTCTCTACTAGCCTTATCTATCTTATTATCCTCCTTATACTATAGAGTAGGTATATTGTCTGGCTTAAGATCCCTTATAAGCGTTAATCGAGTAACCCTCCTAGTAAGCGAAAGCGCGGTAGGCTAAGGAGTAACATTCTACCTAGTACGCTATAATTATAGCATAGCAACGCTCTTCTTGGTCAACTTAGGCTACTTAGGTATAGCAGGCTATATAGCAGCCTTCTTAATAGACTTTGGTTTCTTTAGCGTAATAGGGCAGGGAAGATCCTTTTTAACAGACTTTTACTTACTAGGAGCAGAGGGACGTAGAACAGTCTTCTAAATAGATACTGTCTACTTAGAGATAGCTTAGTGTATAGGCGTCTACTGCTATAGCGTAGGAGTAGTTTGCCGTAGTACTAGTACCTTTAGCAAAGAAGGGCTTTAACAAGATTATTAGATAGATAGTTCGGCTATCTATACTACTAAATTTCTAGGAATCGACCTAAGTAAATCCAAGGAAGTACTCCTTATTCCCTAAATATATATAGGGGCGTTATCATCTATTATTATATCTATTAAAGCTAGGGTACCAAATGCTAGGGTAGCGAAACTCTAAGTCCAGACAATCTATAATATACTTATAGGTAAAAGCTTGTTAATAGAGACCTAACTATCGATAGGGCGTAGATTTAGCACCCTAGATCCTAGCCTTACTCCGAATACTTTAGCGATCTCTAACATCTAAGTATACTATAAGCAAGCCGAAATCAATCCCTACTTCTATATTACGTCTTGGCCGAACTAGGGTTCTATCTTCCATTATAGAATAGGCGTTAAATCGTTCTTATCCTTAATAACCTAGTTATAGAAGGAGGATCAGGCTGCTTTAGTAACAGTATACCTATAGGAAAAGTCGTCCTTAATGTTAAAGCGGAATTTCGACTGGCGAATATATATCAGGTTAAAGACGCTAGCTCTAGACATAAGTAGGTAGGGGATAATCATATCTACCTATATTTTTATCATTTCGTCGTCTATGTTATTAGCTTTATCAGAAAGGCCTAAATCCTAAACCTTATAGATCTACTTAAGCTGATTATAGATAGTAAGAACCTAATAATTCCTATAGATATATATAACTATAAGCTAGAAGCGCTTTCTAAGGGCCTTATAGCGGATGTTCTCCTTAGTAGGGTAGAGGACTAGGCTTGTTAGGTAGTTGCCCTTTTTGTTAAGAGTTAGAGCCGTTAAGTATAGTATAATAAAAACATATCTCTTAAACGTATATAGGGTCTATCTAAGTATACTGTTAATATAGTTATTACTTATCTAGGCTCGTTCTAGCTATATCCTATATATATTATATAGGATGGCTAAAACTAATCGGAGATCTCAACCTAAGACCTTCTCTCCTATAATCATAGCAACTTAACCAGCTATCCTAGGGAAATAACGGTTAAAATCCTCCTTATTAATAGTTATTTTATTAAAAAAGTCCGGGCAGCTATCCCTTATAATATACTACTCTAGGTAAAGAGCAATCTTGCCTACTAGCTTGAAATAGTTACTACTAAGCAGAGCATAGCGGTTAGTAACGTTATCGATATCTTTAGCAGTACCGTACTTGTCGGTCTCCTTTCTAAGTACTTTAAAATCTTTAAAAGTCAAACAGGAGTATATATAGCCAGGCCTATTAAAGCGCTTTATTAAGGACTTAACTAGATTAGACATAGGTAGCTTGGTTTAAGGGATATTACCTAAGGAAATTGAAATTATATTGTCCTTACCTCTTATAGATAAGTACTTAAATTTGCTTAGGGTACCTTATGACTTTTATAGGGAAGACTAGGGTTTATATAGTATTGATCGTAGCTTATATAGAGAGAACTATACCTTATATAGCAAAGAGCAAAGCTAGTAAGGCAATAACTATAGTCTTTATAGCGTTAATAAGGGAATTATTAGGGCACTTACTAGTATAAGCTTATCCTTATCCTTACTATATACCGGCCTACTAACTATACAGTAACACTGCTCCTTTTAGAGAACCTTATTCAAATCTAAGTTTGTCTAGGGCAGAGCCTGCTTGCTAGATCCTTTCTTTAGAGGTATCTTAATCTTATATAATCGTAGAGAGAAGGTAGGAATAATAAGCAAGATTGCTTAGAGGAAGTTAGGGTTAGGGCTGGAATTTTTCTGCTAAGAGTACTAAGAAAAAGATCTTAGAAGAGGTAAAGGTCTAAGAAGGTTATACTAGAAAAGTCAGAGAGAGAAAAATCTAAAGGGTAAGAGAGGTAGGTCCTGATATTAAGCAAGTCCTTTTAGGGGAGGAAGGCGCGTGAAAATTCTTTCCTACTATTAAGCAAGCTGTTTGCTCCTTTATCGGCGCTTAGGGCTTCTATCCGATTCTTTTTATTGGTAAATAGCCCCTGAAAGTCGGTATAGTATGATTAGGTTTACTTAGTTTTTTTTTATTAACCTCTCCTTATTAGAATCAGGACTAGCGCGGGTAGCTTCCTTAGGTATTAAGACCTGCCTTTCCTTCTCTCTTTCTTCTATAAAAACTTTTCCAACCTTAATAAACCGACTTTATTCTCTTTTAGGACTTAACTTTCCTACTTAATCTTATCTATATAGGGATATTATCCAATACTCTTATTAAGAAAGCTCCTATAAGCTAGGTAGTACGTCCGATTCGTCTTAAGGCATTCTAGGTACCTAAAACTTAGGAAACTACTTTCCCTACTAATTCTAGAAGATTCTATATCTTCCTAAAGTAGGTAATCTAGAAGATAGTTAATAATACAAAGTTCTATAACTTTGTCAATTATATATAGTACCTACTGCTAAACCTAGCTATAATTGGACATAGTATATTTCGGATCTGGGTTTTTAAAGAGGAACTGGCTAATACTTATTAACAGTATATATCTCTAGGTCTAGAACCTAATCTACTTAACTGTCTATCTCCTACTTAGCTAGTAGAAAGTAGTTAGGATTCTACTATTATCTGTTTCAACTACTCTTTCTCTATAGTTAGACGTTAATCCCCTATTACTATCGAGTATTTTAGGTTAGACTTTCTAGGTAAGTATATATAAGAAATTTATAGTAACTGACTATACTAGGTCCAAGGTCTTTTTATCTAAAAGTTCGGCTATTAGTATGTTTAAGCTTATATCTAGACATCTGATTAGAGCTAACATAGTAGATAGCAATATAGTAAACTATAAGGAATATAACGAAACCCAATTTCGGTTAAGTTCGCCTAACTAGCGTAATACTAGTAGTCCTTATCTTAATATAGCTTAGCTATTTATCTACGATATCTTAGTTCTAGAAGTCGACTATAGTACTTATAGAAACTGCGTTTTCTAGAATAAGAAATGCTTATAGATATATATTGACTCTTCCTACAATAAATAGCCGCTTTAGGCGTCTAAATAGGCCGAAAAGACGATAGCTCTATACTAGTTTAATCTAGGCAACTTTCGCGCTAAGGATATAATTGTTAACCAATAGGATAAGGAAACTATTTATAAGGTATAGCAATTGCAGGTCGAGCAGAAGTCGGTTAATCTAATAGTTAATATATACTATACTAAGTAATTAGAAGGGTAAGCTAGATAGCAGTCTAGAAAATAGGTTAAGGTAGGTATTAAGGGTTGTTAGGGTAGTCGGTTAGCCAAATAAAAGGATCCGTCGACGCTTAATATACTCCTTCCCTTAACCAGATATATAAGCTATAAATAGAGCTTCTACTTCCTAAGAAGAAAAAAGCTAAAACAAAACGAAACGAAACAGTATAAAACAAAATCTTAGACCTATAACCAGGCAAAGCAGACAATATAAACACTTAAATCAAGAGAACACTATACAGCATAGCATATACCCCCCCCTTACTAGCACGTATATACTTATATAGTAAAGAGCTAGGGAAAAAGAAAAGTATAAACCACTCCTATAAATAGGGGAAAAGGCGTAAGAAAAAGGTAAGTATATAAAAGAACTTATACCACCTCCCCTTTAACAAAGACCCAGTCTAAGTTAAACAGTCCGAAAACTTAGTATAAATTAAGTTACCTAGGAAGCACCTTTAAGAGCCGCTTTTCTTCCCTATATTAACGGTCCTCCTCCTTTAACTAGATTACCAAGCCTATTAGGATCCTTAATACCTAGCCTAATAATATCGTCCTTATTAAACCGTTCTAGCTAGGAATTGTCCTCTAGTTACAGTCTATTTAGATTATAAACAAATACGCCGTCTAATTGGAAGAACTTCTTTATTATAGTTAGTAGGAAAGTCCGTTTAAGCTCGATCCTATCTAAGGTCTCTAGCTAGTAAGCCTTCTTAGGACTTTTTTATAAGACTTAAAAAGGGCCTTTCTATTAGAAGGATAGCTTGTATTAGTAACTTATATCGATCTACCTAACCTTATTGTAAATAAGGACTAAATTACCAGGGTGGATTTCCAACTAATCTAGGCGTAACTTCCTAGATAATACGCGATTTCTCGCTTTAGCAGCGCTTTTATAGGCCTTAGATACCTTGTTCTATAGCTCTATCTAGGCAAGCTCTATATCTATAATAGACTTAACTCGCTTTATAAACAGATCTAAAGCAGCCTTTATATTAGCCAGCTTTCTAGGTTAACGAACCTTAGCCTAGACTTGCTCCTATCTAATCAGACATTAGGAGGGGATATCGAGCTTAATCTTAGTAACCGGGTTTTAACTAAAAAGTATAAAGTAAGACGAGATACTAAGAGAGGAACGAATCAAGGTACGGTTAACCTAGAGAACAAAGTACAGGGACTTTTTCCAATCCGTCCTTATTATCTCTATAATTATAGTAAGTATAGTTGTAATTAGCAGGTAACTTACCTTGTTAATACCGTTGGCTCTTAAGTTGTAGGACAAGCAAAATTCGCTGAACCCTAATAGTTTTTAGGGATACTTTAACTATACCCTTAAACTTAGAACTACTATTAATAACTGTAATTAGGGGAAAACTATATCTTAAAAACATATACTAAAGTATAAAAGTCTAAACTAAAGCCGAATTAACTTTGCCGAGGATAGCAGCCTCTATATAGCTAGTAAGGTCATCTCTTACCTCAATTATAGCATTATGCTTGCCCTTGAAAAACTAGACGTTAAAGTAGACGTTAAGAAACAGGGTTAAAGAAGGTATAGTAAACTAGGCTTCTTCCTTATACTAGGATAGGCGAATCTTCTAACAAACCTTATAATAATAGTACTAGTTAATAAGATCTAAATAGATTATTGGCTACTAGTATAGTCGGGCAATCTAGTAGTAAGAAGCGTCCCTTTTATAGTGTCTTATTTTGTTGTGGCAAGTTAACCAGATACGCTATTATTTTTTACCATCTATGATTATAAGGCAGGGGCAATTACCCTTATAAGTAGGGCGTAGAAACAGTATCCTATTATAGACTAAAAACTTAAGGGCTCGCTGCTTAAAGTTAACCCTATCGCTATAGCGAACTAGGTAATCTAGTATTTAAAGCGTGTTTAGATAGGCAGTATACTCCTAGTACTCTTTAGGCTAATTGCCCTTAAGTATATCCTTCTTAAAAGTCAAGGTAAAAATCCAAGTATTAATAAAGTTATCTATGTCTTCCTTATAGGCTTTTTCTTTAATATCGGCTTAAGTTGAGGGTCGCCTGCTTAGGGCGTCCGCTATAGCGTTTTTCGATCCTAGAATATGCCGAATCTTAAAATCAAAAAGCTAAATCCAGGCTATCTAGCGTATTATAAAGGCGCTAGGTATATTACTGGCCGAGCTATTTATCTAGTAGACTAAGACCTAAGTGTCTATCTCGATTATAAACCTTATGCTGTAAAGGTACTGCCGAAACCGCTTTAAACTATAAAGAAGACCCCGGAGCTCGTGCTTAGTTGTATTATAGTACTACTTAGCTAGAGACTAGATACTAGACTTAAATTAACAAGGGTACTATTTACTATCTAGGCCCTTTTATTCTAGGACTGCTCCCTATCTATCTAGAGAAGCATTAACTATAAGGTAGATTTTGCTATAGTAGTTGTCTCTATAGGTAAGTAGTATAAGGTAAGGCGTAGAGGTAATAAGGAAACCGAGATAAGTAAAGGTATGCTAGTGATTTAGCGTCTATACCTATATTGCATTCTTCTTTGCCAGATCAAAGAGCAGGTGGGCAATATAGCCGAAATAGGGGACCCAAACACAGTAGAAACCAGCAATACCAAGAAAAGAGCGGACTTTAGAAAGAGACTTTAGGGTTAACTATTTATAAATCTTCCGGATCTTAACGTTATTAGGCAAGCAGCTATCTAGTATATACTTATAGCTAATAATAATAGCCTCTAAGACTAGGAACTAGGACTTAACTACGGTGATATAGGCTCCTACTAGCTTAGCGTTAAGCAAGACTTGGTTATAGTTCTAGACCTGTTCTGCTATAAATCGTCGAATTCTAGGTATAATTAGGGTATTATCGTATTATATCTTTGGCCCTTTTATACTAATATCATCTAGGAAAGCTTGGTAAATCTAGGGTATTAAGTCGTAGAATATCCTATATATCGTACATATAAACTAGGTAACTGAATTTATACTGCCTTATAGAAGTATAGTCAGGTATAGTAGACCGATTAGACTGGCAAACATTGTAAGATCCTAACTCTTTTTATCTAGTATAATATTGTTATAACCGGAAAACAGATCAAGTATAGATATAATTATATAGCTAGAAAAGTCCTCCAAGAATTCCTCTATATTTAGTAGGATAAAGGCGTCCTAAATAGTAATAGTATTATATCGCTAAGTATTGTTAATCAGGTAGTACTTACTATTCTTCTTCTAAACAAGGAACCAGTTATTTTGGTAGGCTCTATAGGCATCTTCTAGGATCCCTTTAGCCTTCTACTTCTTTAGGATATCTATATACGCCGGAATTATTACCTTCCCTATAGGCATATGTTTAGCTTACTAGGTAGAGTAAGGGATAGTCTTAATATACTAAGGCGGAATAATTAACGGATTAATACGGCTAAAGTCCTTGAATTCCTATATAAGGGCTTATTCCCTATTAAAGAGTATATAGGCGAACAAGTCGAATTTGTCCTTGGAGAGCTAGAGAGCTAGGTCTACGTTATCCTTTAAGCCCTTTAACCAATTAGGCGTAAGTCAAGAACCGCAAGGTAAATCCGAAAATCGTAGAAAAACCTATCGATTGTACTTATGCCTAGGAGTCGCCTTTTCTTTAGCTAGTAATAACTAAGCAGGCTTCTAGTCGACGATTCCTTCTAGTACTAACTTATTGGATAGGATATTATCGATAGGGTAAACCTTCTTTCTAGTAGGCTTATATATAGTAAAAGATTAAAGGATAGAGGGTTTTTCAGACTAAATAGAGGAAGGAAATAGGCTAAGAGCTATCCCTAAAAGAAAGAAAGAATTAGAAGAAACTATTCTTATATAAGGAAAACTCTAAATACTAATAACCTACTCTAAACCCTTTTTACCCGAACGCTAAACGCTAGACTCCTGCTTAAAGAAAGTATATAAAATATTAGTAATAGTTTTATTGTTAAGCCGATCTCCTAGTACCTTATTATTGTCTTGCAAAGTAAGTACCTAGTTAGGGACTTTATTAGCCTTATTTACCTATCTCTATAAAGTAAACAGGCTATCCTAGCAGCTAGTAGACGGGGATTTAACAGCGTCCCTCCCCTATATAGAGGAATCCTATTTGATAGTATAAAGGGCTCTAGCGACATCTAAAGGGGCAAGGTAAGTAATAAATTCCCGGTCTTAGAAAGTCATCTATACTATATTAGGACCGCCAAGACTATAAATCACCTTATAGTCCTTCTAGAAAGGCATCCCTAATGGGATATTATAAGCCTTGTTAGACTTATCGTTAGATAAGACGTAGTAGTAGACTAGGGCCCTATAACCTTAGATATAGAGAGGTACTAGGACCTCCCCTTAGAGAGATTGCAAATCGCCCTATAAACTATAGGACTATATCTCGGTTTTTATAATTATAAGGTTAAGGTAGTTTATAACCTTAAGGGAGATAAGGCTGTACTCTAATCCGCTGTCTAAAAGTGCGTATAGCTATAGGCCACTATTATAAAGGGCTATTAGGAAAATCCAGGGTAAAGAATAGAACTTAGTTACTCCCTAAATAAGGGAAGCTCTGTTAGTCTGTATTATTAGATTGCTATTAACAATACTACTAGAAACCGCATTTTTCACTATAATAATAGAGTTAATACTTAGGGCGCTAAAGTCTTATAGCAACCTAATCGTACAATAGCTGTCCTTTATATCTAGGAACTAGGCTATCTAAGACTCCCTTACAGGCTTAACCAGAGAAACGACATTCGTCTTTACCGTCTCTTATTACTTAGATAGGCAACCTTATAAACGTTTAAACCAAGCTAGGCCGGCCTAACCTAATACTAGGGCTAAAGTAGCAGTAGAGAGAGTATCGTCTAAGCTAGAGCTATCTAATATAGCTATTTCCTTAATAATTCTAATACCTTTAGAGACCTACTTATATATAATCTTAGAAAGCAGGCTCTAGCCTTCTGTTAGGTTAAGGGCCTTCTTGTTTAAAAGATTATATTTTCTATCAAGCATTTTCTGGAATATTCCTTAGCGAATATCAGTAGCTTTCATTTTATAAGAAGGTTCTTCTCTCGCCTATATAGATAGGCTACTAGCAGTAGGGGTCTCTGCCTAATTAGATAGAGAAGTATAGGAGGGACCTGCCCTTAGTAGCTTATCGTTGTCGCTTTCTAGTTGTAGCTACTTCTGACTTTGAAAAGCCGTACTTAAAGCTTTAGCTATAGCTAGCTGCGTTGCCTTGTTACTAAACATGTCGTTCGCTTTTATAATCGTATTCTATAGTATAAGTAAAATATCAATAGTACTATTACTATAAAGACTACTATAAAGCTTAGAGCTTGTCCAAGTAGAGAGTAAATCCTGTAAGAAGCAAGCTATATCCTCTAGGGGCTTTGAAAAGAAAACGTCTAGCTTCTAGCGCTAAACTATATTAAGAAAATCCAAAACCTAACTAGGGACCTCTATCGTATAAGCTATAGAGTCAGTTTCCTTATTATTAACCTCCTTTTTAAATAGACCTTAAAGACTTAGATCTAGATCTAAGACCTTTATAGGGTTAACCACCTATAATAGGAAAGATATAACACTAGGTGCTAGGGGCAGTAAGTAATAGACTTTGGTTTGTACTATCAGGGCTGTAAATATGTTCTCCCCTTATATAGAAGAGCTATAAGTAGGAGAGGATAAAGAAGATATAATAGGCCTAACACTATAAGAAGTAATATTAAGAAGCCGGCTTTTTCTCCCTTCTTCCGTTAGAAGAAAACGTATCTTAACTCGCTCTTTCTCTAGCTAGGTATAAGTATAGCTCGGCATAGAGAGAGAGTTGAAAAAGGGTTTAAAAGTCTTATTATACTTAGTCTTATAATTACGCTTCTATCGGAGATAAGTAGGGCGGAACTTAGTATTATATACCTTATAAAGTGCTCGAACAAGGTAGAAAAGGGCGCCTTCCTTATAGGCCTTTATCACTAGGACTAGGTTAATCCGGTATAGGTTATAAGGTAGGTCTTCTTTATGGATTTTCTGACTAAGGTAAGCGTTTACCCTAAACATATACCTAAGCCTAAGTTTATTATCAGCCTCTATTAGATCATACAAGCTAATATAGTACTATTAACCATACTAATAGCAATAGATCCCTTTAAGAGCCTTATACCTTTAATCGGTATTAGAGCGAAAAGGCCTACTAGTGTAACTATTGACTTTGCCTAGCTCTATATTCTAAAGCGAAGTATATGCTATAAGCAGAGGAAGATCGACTTGTTTATCTAGATAGGGGTAGTAGTATTAGGGTTTATAATACCCTTTCTGTTCAGCTATATCTTATTCCTCTTTTAGATATACTACCTAATTAATATTAGTTGTAAAGCTTGGTAAGTCGTTTAGCTTATCTCTTAGGCATATAACCGATTTTACTATAGGGTCTATCTCGTTTAGCGAGATTCTAAGCAAGGCTATCTAATTATATAGGTCTTAAACAGCTCTTTCAGTTACCTTATTACCTTACTTCTATAAAAGGTTAGTAGTATAAAGCTTTGTTATTATCTTCTAGGTATTAGTTAGTTAATCAAACTATGTTTCCTTAACTATTAGCGGCTTTAGGATAATCTTAACCGGTTTTTAGCTAGTACTTCCTTAATTAGAGAATAAGACCTAGTTCTTACTTACTTAAGCAGGCTTAGTCGACTTAGGCAAGAAGTTTTAAGAAGAGATAGAAAAAGGCTTTTCGACTTTAGCTAAAAGGAGATTAGTCTTTCTACTATTATTATCGCTCTTATCTAAATAGACGTTTTAGCTTAGTAGTTCGATCTAAGTTAGTACTCCTTAGTAGATAAATCCTTTAAATAAAACCGCTAATACTACTATTTAGAAGTTGTCCTAGGTAGCTTTATATAAGTTCTATATAGGTATAGTACCTCTAAGGCAGTGTCCTTAAACAAGTAAGTATTAGTAATCCTTAGGCAACTTTTCCTAGAAGCATTAAGGGGTATCTTTCTAAATAGGGGCTAACTTAGCAGCTAGTATCTAGGTAATTATAGTATTAAGTTCTTCTATAGCCTGTTTAATCTATATAGCTAAGATGTTTAAGATAGTATACTTATAGAAGCAGTTAAGCTACTTAATAGGGTCCTCCAACGCCTTAAGGTTAAAAGCCTTCTAATACTTAAGTATTATCCTATAGAGTTCTTACTATATTATTACTCCTTTGTCCTTAATTATAGAGGCAACTTTACAACGTTAGTTAGAATCATACTACCTCTTCTACTAGATAAACTTCTTTATGCTAATCGCTATACTACAGTCCTAATAAGCATTGTCGAAAGCTTATAAGTAATCTGTAATATTAGTACTATAGAATTATCCACTAAGCCCTTTAGACTAAACAGATAGGAAGCTAACACTCTATATAGGATTTAACTGATAAAAAGCATTAGTTAATATTCTAACTATAGTACCTAACTAGTCCTAGTTACTAGTGTCTATTTCCGATATACTACTAGAGAGTAGTAGTAGGAAAGATTCTACTTAAGGAGGAACTAAAGGAGAGAGGTTATAAAAGGAAAAAAGGGGTCTAGCTTCTTAAAGCTAGTTTCTAGTAAAGTCTGTCGTCTAATTAGATAAGTCTTATAATCCTACTACTAAAAGAGTATAGTTGCCTATAAGTCTGTAAAGTTAACGGATTTCTCTCCTTAAAAGGATATGCTCTAGGAAATCCTATTAGATCAGGCTTTTACTAATAAATAACTAAGCGGAGGGTTAATATATGATCATACTAGGTAGTAAAATGTCAATACTCGGTCTAGCTAAATATACTATAGACTTAAAGTCTCTAGGAGAAGTCGGGAAAGTACTAAGAAGTACGTTGATAGATAATAGATATAAAGTATAGTTATCGTTCTCCTAATCAGACAAGCCTTGGTTTTATTGATATAAGGAGCTACTAGTAGCTTCTATTAATTTATTAATAGACTTTATCCAAAGAGGGAATTTAGAAGGGATTAGATTATAGGATAGAGGAGAGATATAGGGTAAAAGAGGAAGGATATAGTCCGCTACTATAGTATAATAATAGGAACATTATACCTACTCTGCCTTTATAAAACATCGCTTATACCTAGTTCCTACCTAGTATAAACTCCTTCTCCCTCTATTACAAAATCAAATGTATCTAACTCTTTAAAAAGCTTATATTAAACAGATCTATAGCTTAGTCTATCTCCTTGCTATAGACTTAATCAGTTAAGCCCTATACTATATACTCCTACTATATAGGAAGTAAGTGATACTCGTTTTACTAGTTTAAACATATACTACTAAGATACCTTAGATATACTTAGTTACGTTCCTCCCTTATCTAAAGGATAAAGGAGGTAGTCCTAAAAATATAACTAAAGGCCTAGTACTAGAGCTATCCTAACTTAACTTTCCTATTACCTCTACCTCTTATTATATACCCTAGATATAGTAATCTTGCGAATTATCGTTGCTATATAGGGGTGCTACTTCTAGGTAGGTACCGAGACGATACCTTAATCTAGATTAAGACTAACCAGCTAATACTAGCTAGTCGACCTAAGAAGCTAGAACGAAAAGGACTCTGTAA
Organism: Phyllachora maydis; assembly: GCA_029339225.1. Taxonomy (NCBI): domain Eukaryota; kingdom Fungi; phylum Ascomycota; class Sordariomycetes; order Phyllachorales; family Phyllachoraceae; genus Phyllachora; species Phyllachora maydis. The sequence goes on from JAQQPM010000003.1 coordinate 458,753, forward strand.
TATCTATAACCCTAGTATATATAGAGGTGGCGAAGTAACACTAGATAGTAAGCCAAGCCTAATCGTTCGTTAATATAGCCTAACCTAAGATAACTCCTCTTGTTTTAACTAAGGGTTTATAATACTAAAATAAGTTAGGACAGCTAGCTACTTATCTAGATAGAGGAGGAAATTAAGGACAAAGCTACGTTCCCGAGTTATAAGCAAGGTCTATATATCTAGCCCTAGTATCGAAATCTTCCTTAGATATAGGAAATCTCTTTACTAAGCTCTAATCCTTATATAGTTGCTAATACCGGAAATGTTAAACAAGGGGAAAAAGAATTAAAGATAAGAGTCGTATAAGTTATATCTAAAGGAGACTCTTATAGCTAATATACCTGATAGAATAAGAGAGGGGGGGGTTTAAGTACTTCCTTACCCCTTTCGTTCGATATAAGGTATATCTACTAGAATGCTCTAACAACCGAGTTTCTAGGACAGCTAAGATTATACTTATCTTAAGCTTAACCGATATATCGGGTCTCGAATTGTTATATAACCTACGACTAACATAACTGTTATACTAAGTAAGATTATCGTTGTCTAATTAGAGGTTAGAGGCCTAGAAACACCGGTCTGAGTCGTTAGAGCAGAAAAGTCGAAATAGTCGTCCTATTAATACTGTACTGCAGAGTCGTCTAGCTGATAGTCTATAGGTTATCCTTATTAATAGCAAGATAACCCTAATACAAGTAAGGCCTACTTACAAGTGTCGGAGCCCTTACTTAGTTCATTCCCGGCTAAGCCCCCATATAAAACAGAGCAGCTGTTTAAAGGTAATAGGCAGCTATATATCGAACAGCTGTCTAGACAAGAGGATAAGAGGTATATGCATAATAAGGCTATAGTCTCCCTAATCAGGGGAGACTAAGGTGGACAGGTATAATAGAACCAAGGAAATAGGCTAAAGTAGCCTAGAGGCAAAAAGTAGATGGAATATCTAAATGGGTAAAATGTGACTGTATAACTGTAATAATTAGGATAGATGATTCTTTTTTTCCCTAAATATAGGAAGGAAAGCCAGCTTCTTATACTATTGTCCTCCTTATACTACCGATTCGCAATCTTATTATCAGCCTAGAATAAGATAAGGGGCGGAAAAGAAAGACCAGCCTTGTCCACCTACTCTACTGCATAATAGAAGAGAAAGTGGACACGGGTCTCCTCTAAACAGAGGGAGAAGAAGAAGAAGAAAACAAGCGGCGGCTAGTCGTGCACTAGCTACGCCGATCCAACATCTGGTTAAAAGGAGGAGTATGTTTAGCATTAATAGATCCTATTACTTAGCTAACCAACTACCCTAACAACCCTTAATACCTACCCCAACCTATTTTCTAGACTACTACCTAGCTTACCCTTCTAATTACTTAGTATAGTATATATTAACTACTAGATTGACCGACTTCTACTTAACCTGCAATTACTATACCTTATAAACAGTTTCCTTATCCTATTGGTTAACAATTATGTCCTTAGCGCGAAAGTTGCCTAGATCGAACTAGCGTAGAGCTATCGTCTTCTTGGCCTATTTAGACGCCTAAAGCGGCTATTTATTATAGGAATAGTCGATACGTACCTACGAGTACTTCTTATCCTAGAAAACGCAGTTCCTATAAGCACTATAGTTAACTTCCGGAACTAAGACGTAGTGGATAAATAGCTAAGCTACGTTTAGACAAGGACTACTAGTATTACGCCGGTTAGGCGAACTCGACCGAAATTAGGTTTTGTTATATTTCTTATAGTTTACTATATTACTACCTACTATATTAGCTCTAATTAGACATCTAGATATAAGCTTAAATATACTAATAGCTAAACTCTTAGATAAAGAGACCTCGGACCTAGTACAGTTAGTTACTATAAATTTCTTAGATATACTTACCTAGAAAGTCTAACCTGAAATGTTCGATAGTAATAGGGGATTAACGTCCGACTATAGAGAAAGAGTAGTTAAAGCGGATAATAGTAGGATCTTAACTGCTTTCTACTAGCTAAGTAGAAGATAGACAGTCAAGTAGACTAGGTTCTAGACCTAGAAATATATACTATTAATAAGTATTAGCCGGTTCTTCTTTAAAAATCTAGATCTGAAATATATTATATCTAATTATAGCTAGGTTTAGCAGCAGGTACTATATACGATTGATAAACTTATAGAACTTTGTATTATTAACTACCTTCTAGATTATCTACTTTAGAAAGATATAGAATCTTCTAGGATTAGTAGGGAAAATAGTTACCTAAGTTTCAGGTACCTAGAATGCCTTAAGACGAATCGGACATACTACCTAGCTTATAAGAGCTTTCTTAATAAGAGTGTTAGACGATATCCCTATATAGATAAGATTAAGTAGGAAAGTCAAGTCCTAAAAGAGAATAAAGTCGGTTTATTAAGGTTAGAAAAGTTTTTATAGAAGAAAGAGAGAAGGAAAGGCAGGTCTTTATACCTAAGAAAGCTACCTACGCTAGTCCTGATTCTAATTAGGAGAGGTTAATAAGAACTAAGTAAACCTAATTATATTATGCCGACTTTCGGGGGCTATTTGCTAATAAAAAGAATCGGATAGAAGCCCTAAGTGCCGATAAAAGAGTAAATAGCTTGCTTAATAATAGGAAAGAATTTTCACGTACCTTCCTCCTCTAAAAGGACTTGCCCTATATTAGGACCTACCCCCCTCTACCCTTTAGATTTTTCTCTCCCTAACTTCTCTAGTATAACCTGCTTAGACCTTTACCTCTTCTAAGATCTTTTTCTTAGTACTCTTAGTAGAAAATTTCCAGCCCTAACCCCAACTTCCTCTAAGTAATCTTATTATTTCTACCTTCTCTCTATAATTATATAAGATTAAGATACCTCTAAAGAAGGGATCTAGTAAGCAGGCTCTGCCCTAGACAAACTTGGATTTGAATAAGGTTCTCTAAAAGGAGCAGCGTTGCTATATAGTTAATAGGCCGGTATATAGTAAGGATAAGGACAAGCTTATACTAGTAAGTACCCTACTAACTTCCCTATTAATACTATAAAGACTATATTTATTGCCTTATAAGCTTTACTCTTTGCTATATAAGGTGCAGTTCTCTCTGCATAAGCTATAATCAATACTATGTAAACCCTAGTCTTCCCTATAAAAGTTATAGGGTACTCTAAGCAAATTTAAGTACTTGTTTATAGGAGGCAAGGATAAGGTAATTTCGATTTCCTTAAGTAATATCCCTTAAACTAAGCTACCTATATCTAATCTAGTTAAGTCCTTAATGAAGTGCTTTAACAGGCCTGGCTATATATACTTCTATTTAACTTTTAAAGATTTTAAAGTACTTAGAAAGGAGACCGACAAGTATAGCGCTACTAAAGATATCGATAATGTTACTAACCGCTATACTCTACTTAGTAGTAACTACTTTAAGCTGGTAGGTAAGATTGCTTTTTACCTAGAGTGGCATATTACAAGAGATAGCCGGCCAGACTTCTTTAATAAGATAACTATTAATAAAAAGGATTTTGACTGTTACTTCCCTAGGATAGCTAGTTAAGTTACTATAATTATAGAAGAGAAGGTCCTAGGTTAAGATCTCCGATTAGTTTTAGCCATCCTGTATAATATATATAGGATATAGCTAGAACAAGCCTAGATAACTAATAACTATATCAATAGTATACTTAGATAAACCCTATATACGTTTAAGAGATACGTTTTCATTATGCTATACTTGACAGCTCTAACTCTTAACAAAAAGGGCAATTACCTAACGAGCCTAGTCCTCTATCCTACTAAGGGAAACGTCTGCTATAAGGCCCTTAGAAAGCGCTTTTAGCTTATAGTTATATATATCTATAGGAACTATTAGGTTCTTACTATCTATAATTAGCTTAAGCAGACCTATAAGGTTAGGGATTTAGGCCTTTCTAGCAAAGCTAACAATATAGATAATAAAATGATAATAATATAGGTAGATATGATTATTCCCTACCTACTTATATCTAGAGCTAGTGTCTTTAACCTAATGTATATTCGCCGGTTGAAATTCTACTTTAACATTAAGGACGACTTTTCCTATAGGCATACTGTTACTAAGGCAGCCTAATCCTTCTTCTTTAACTAGGTTATTAAGGATAAGAACGATTTAACGCCTGTTCTATAGTAGAAAATAGAGCCTTAGTTCGGCTAAGATGCAATATAGAAATAGGGATTGATTTCGGCTTGCTTATAGTATACTTAGATATTAGGGATTACTAAAGTATTCGGAGTAAGGCTAGGATCTAGGGCGCTGAATCTATGCTCTATTGGCAGTTAGGTCTCTATTAATAAGCTTTTACCTATAAGTATATTATAGATTATCCAGACTTAGAGTTTCACTACCCTTGTATTTAGTACCCCGGCTCTAGCAGATATAATAATAGATAACGATACCCCTATATATATTTAGGGAATAAAGAGTACTTCCTTAGATTTACTTAGGTCGATTCCTGGAAATTTAGTAGTATAGATAGCCGAACTATCTGTCTAACAATCTTGTCAAAGCCCTTCTTTGCTAAAGGCACTAGTACTATAGTAAACCACTCCTATACTATAGTAGTAGACGCCTATACGCTAAGCTATCCCTAAGTAGATAGTATCCGTTTAGAAGACTATTTTATATCCCTCTGTTTCTAGTAAGTAAAGGTCTATTAAAAGGGATCTTCTCTGCCCTATTACGCTAGAGAAGCCAAAGTCTGTTAAAAAGGCTATTACATAGCCTACCACGCCTAAGCAGCCTAAGTTAACCAAGAAGAGCGTTACTATACCGTAATCGCGGCGTACTAGGCGGAATGTTACTCCTTAGCCTACTATACTTTTACTTACTAGGAGGGTCACTTAATTAATACTTATAAGGGATCTTAAGTTAGACAATGCGCCTGCTCTGTAGTATAGGGAGGACAATAAGATAGATAAGGCTAGTAGAGAGCTTTATACGGGAATAAATGTCACTACGCTAGAATTGTTACTACTATACCCCTAAGGCTATAGAGGTTAGGCTAGGACAGACTAATTAGCTATAATTAGGTAATAGTAGATAGGTTAGTTAAGTAGGTTTGTTATTTAATACCTTCTTTTTCTTGCTTTTCTTACTTAGAGTATTACTAACTATAGTTAGCTCTTTTAACCTTGATCCTATATAAACCTAGTACAATCTTAGTATACCTTGTTACGTATATATAATCTATATTTCCCGATCATCCTTACTCTAGATAGAGGTACCCTATATTATCAATGTTATCCGGTGTTTGTTTTAGGGGTTTATATCTCCTACTACCTTCTACCTTTTACTGGAGCTATAGGGAGGTATGGATTAGCATAGCTAGTGCATAACTAGCCGCCGCTTATTTTTTTTTCTTCTTCTTCTCCTTCTATTTAGAGGAGACCTATATCCACTTTCTCTTCTGTTATATAGTAGAGTAGGTAAATAAGGCTGGTCTTTCTTTTCTACCCCTTATCTTATTCTAGGCTAACAATAAGATTGCGAATTGGCAGTATAAGGAGGACAATAGTATAAGAAGCTGGCTTTCCTTCCTATATTCAGGGATTTGAATCAATTATCACCCAATTATTATAGTTATACAGTTATATCTTACCTATTTAGATATTCCATCTACTTTTTGCCTCTAGGCTACTTTGGCCCATTTACTTGGTTCTATTGCACCTATCTACCTTAGTCTCCCCTAATCAGGGAGACTATAGCCTTATTATGCACATACCTCTTATCCTCTTGTCTAGACAGCTGTTCGATATACAGCTGCCTACCACCTTCAGACAGCTGCTCCTACTTTCTCGTGGGTCTACTGCTCTGTTTCAATATTAACAATGTTACTAACCGCTATACTCTACTTAGTAGTAACTACTTTAAGCTAGTAGGTAAGATTGCTTTTTACCTAGAGTAGTATGTTATAAGGGATAGCCGGCCGGACTTCTTTAATAAGATAACTGTTAATAAGGAGGATTTAAACTATTACTTTCTTAGGATAGCTAGTTAAGTTGCTATGATTATAGGAGAGAAGGTCCTAGGCTGAGATCTCTAGTTAGTTTTAGCCATCCTGTATAGAATATATGGGATATAGCTAGAATAAGCCTGGATAACCAACAACTATATTAACAGTATGCTTAGATAGACCCTATATACGTTTAAAAGATATATTTTTATTATATTATACTTAATAGCTCTGACTTTTAATAAAAAGGGCAACTACCTAACAAGCCTGGTTCTCTACCCTATTAAGGGGAACGTCTGCTATAAGGCCTTTAGAAAGCGCTTTTAGCTTATAGTTATATATATCCGTAGGAACTATTAGGTTCTTGCTATCTATAATTAGCTTAAGTAGATCTATAAGGTTTAGGATTTAGGCCTTTCTAACAAAGCTAATAATATAGATGATGAAATAATAATAATATAGGTAGATATAATTATTCCCTACCTACTTATATCTAGAGCTAGCGTCTTTAACCCGATGTATATTCGCTAGTCAAAATTCTGCTTGAATATTAAGGACAACTTTTCCTATAGGTACGCTGTTACTAAGGCAGCCCGATCCTTCTTTTACAACTAGGTTATTAAGGATAAGAACGATTTAACGCCTGTTCTATAATAGAAGATAGAACCCTAGTTCGGCTAAGACATAATATAGAAATAGGGATTGATTTCGGCTTGCTTATAGTATACTTAGATATTAGGGATCGCTAAAGTATTCGGAGTAAAGCTAGGATCTAAAGCGCTAAATCCATGCTCTATTAGCAGTCAGGTCTCTATTAATAAGCTTTTACCTATAAGTATATTATAGATTATCTTGACTTAGAGTTTCGCCATCCTAGTATTTAGTACCCCGGCTCTAGCAGATATAATAATAGATAACAATGCCCTTATATATATTTAGGGAATAAAGAGTACTTCCTTAGATTTACTTAGGTTGATTCCTGGAAATTTAGTAGTATAGATAGCCGAACTATCTGTCTAACAATCTTGTCAAAGCCCTTTTTTGCTAAAGGTACTAGTACTACGGCAAACTACTCCTACGCTATAGTAGCAGATACCTATACATTAAGCTATCCCTAAGTAGATAATATATATTTAGAAGACTGTTCTACGTTCCTTTACTCTTAGTAAGTAAAGGTCTATTAAAAAGGATCTTCTCTACCCTATTACGCTAGAGAAGCCGAAGTCCGTTAAAAAGGCTACTATATAGCCTGCTACGCCTAAGCAGCCTAAGTTAACCAAAAAGAGCGTTGCTGTACCGCAATTACGGCGTACTAGGCGAAATATTACTCCTTAGCCTACTGTACTTTCGCTTACTAGAAGGGTTACTCAATCGACGCTTATAAGAGATCTTAAGCTAGACAATACACCTACTCTATAGTATAGAGAGGATAATAAGACAGATAAGGCTAATAGAGAGCTTTATATAGGAATAAATGTTACTATACTAGAATTGTTACTACTATACCTCTAAGGCTATAGAGGTTAGGCTAGGATAGACTAATCAGCTATAATCAAGCGATAGTAGACAGGTTAAATAAGTAGGTTTATTGTTTAATACCTTCTTTTCTTGCTTTTCTTACTTAGAGTATTACTAGCTATAGTTAGCTCCTTTAACCTTAATTCTGTATAAACCTAGTACAATCTTAGTATACCTTGTTATATATATATGATCTATACTTCCCGATTATCCTTGCTCTAGACAGAGGTACCCTATATTATTAATATTGTCTGGTATTTGTTTTAGGGGTTTATATCTCCTACTGCCTTTTACCTTTTATAGGAGCTATAGAGAGGTATAGATCGGCGTAGCTAGTATATAACTAGCCGCGACTTATTTTTCTTCTTCTTCTCCCTCTGTTTAGAGGAGACCCGTATCTACTTACTCTTCTATTATACAGTAGAGTAGGTAAATAAGGCTGGTCTTTCTTTTCTACCCCTTATCTTATTCTAGGCTAATAACAAGATTGCAAATTAGCAGTATAAGGAGGATAATAGTATAAGAAGCTAGCTGTCCTTCCTATATTTATAGACAAAAATCAATCATTATCCCAAATTATTATAGTTATATAGTCACATTTTACCCATTTAGATATTCTATCTACTTTTTTGCCTCTAGGCTACTTTGGCCTATTTACTTAGTTCTATTATACCTATCTACCTTAGTCTCCCCTGATCAGAGAGACTATAGCCTTGGTATGCACATACCTCTTATCCTCTTGTCTGGACAGCTGTTCGATATACAGCTGCCTACTACCTTCAGACAGCTGCTCCTACTTTCTCGTGGGTCTGCTGCTCTGTTTCAACAGTAGTAGCTAGAAAACGCCGCTAAGGACGCCCCTCTATACCCGCCACTACTACCGCCACTATAGCCTCCCTCTCCCAACGAACGATAAAGGAGGCGTTTAGCAAGATTCCTACTACTACCTTCCCTTCTACTATTAGTCCTATAGTTACCAATTCTATACCCTCCTCCCTAGAGCCGGTAAGGGGCTCTATAGGAGAGGAGGATATAGATATACTCTAGCCCTTCTCACCTTTTCTCTGCCTTTCTTTCTTTAGACTGCTCCCCCTCTTTCTCTTTAGACTGCCTCCCCCTCCTCCCTTTAGCTAGTATCTTACTACTATACCTAAGGTAAGGGGGAAGGCTATAGGACTAGGCTTATAAGCTTCTAAGCTTTAAGCCTAGCCCCACCTTTTACCCCTTCTACTAACAAAACCCCCTTTCTAATTCCCCTACCCTAAGCCCTATATTAACTAAGATATAGGGTTTTCTTACGGGAGACAGGTAAGGGAATAGGTACTATTTCCTTAGTAGCCTTCTAAACAGCCTCCCCTTGCTTTGTTTTTCTTTCAGTACTGCTCTTTTCCTCTTGTCAGACCGCCTACCTTGTCGAGCTCGTTGGAGGTTTTTCATCCGTTTTCCGGTTTTCCTCTAGCATAAGTGTAAGCTAGCAGCCCCTTATATCCCCATAAGGGACTCTATAGGAGTAATAGATATCTATCTATATAACAACCTTTATAATCTCTGTTATGTTTGTTACTCGCTGTTGGCCTCTATTTGTACTATCGCTATCGTTTTGCCTTATTTTACAACATCCTTTTTAAGATGGCTGCCGTTCGTATTCTTTATAATAAAGTTAACTTGATGCTGCTTATAGACGTCTTTAATATAGATACCTACATTAAATTTAGCTTGGTTAATATATATAAGAATACTAATAGCACCTATCAAATTATAGTAATCCCAACTATAGACTTATTTAACTATAATCTTTTTATAAAGCTAGCGTTTAATGTAAGTTATCCCAAGGTGCTTATTGTACAATTGCTGCTAGGCAGTACTTACTATATAACACTTATTACTTATAGATAGGATACTAAGTGTGTTATATATGCCCTACTATTGAAGGATGTCCTTTTTACCCTATATAAGGGTGGCAATAGATGGTAGAACAGGTTAGACATATTAAAGCATATAATAAAACGTAAGTAATATTAGCATATTATCTTAATTACTTTGTACGGTAAGTAGCATATATTACACGCCTATTACTATTATAAGACGACCTAAGAGTACTGGTTCTAGGGCTGCTTTGTCCTGGCTGGTAAGGTAAGTATACTAGCCTAAGCGTATAAGAGCCCCAAATGCTCGTCAATACTATAGGACTTAGATTTCTTAGCGATTTCTCCTTCTAGATTTTCAGGCTTTTTAGTCCTTAAATAGCCTTCAATAAGATGTAACATATAGCTTTTTGGGGCAATATAGTACTATATTTTCAGCTATAAGAGGCTTAAATAGCCCTATATATAGGTAGAGATAGCGCTTTGAAATTTGGACTCCAACGATAAGTATCCCACAGTCTATCCGGGCTCATAACCTATTGGATTAGGTAATCCTATATAAGGATTTATAACCACTATAGCCTACTAGTAGTAGTCGTATAGGGTACGTAGGGGCAGCAACAGCGTTGATATGGCCTAAATAGCACTTCCTAGGTATGTGCTAATATAGTAAAGTAGGGCCCTTTACTATATTCCCTCTATAAAAGTCCTTATATAACGGTATAGTTATAGGCTATAGCGCTATATTAAAGGGGCTTTAAGCTTATATATCACGGCTTTCAGTGGGTCTTATAGGCCTATAAGGCTTATAGTTGTAGGTAACGTAGTAACTTGATTTCTAGTCCAAGTAGGTAAGGCTTTGCAATTTCCTTTCCTATATATACCCTCCGGGACCGTTCCTGCCTTCCATACGGCAGGAGCGCCTTAGTAGGTGTATGGCGCCTTCCCGAAAAACCAAATAAGCTGGCGATTTTAAATAATCGACTTACGGCCACCTAAGCTGCAGGGTAAGCCGCACGACTTTTCCTATAAGTTCTGTTTTCGCTCCTGCGGTGCAGGGTAGGTACAGGGTAGGTAGGTGACCTAGTAGAAGAGCCTTTTAAGGCTATTTCTAGCGCTTATAAAGCCTTAGGAGGCTGTCTCAACAAAAGTGGGGCATAAATCTAAAAATAGAAAAGCCTTTTAAAGCTATTTCTAGGCTATATAGTGGAATATATAGCTTAGTCAGCGGTATCCACAGAAGTGGGTCCACCCTTAGAATATAGCTATATATCTAGTAGTTCGAGAACTGAAATCCGTTTTGCCTAAGCTATAACCGTTAGAGCGCTATAGCTTATTTTGTACGTTTAACAAGTTGTTTTACTTAGTGCTTGTCTTAAAGTATTCTTTTAAGATACTATATAATTAGACAAAAGAGATACTAAGAGGGATATAATATAGGTCATATTCCTTAGTTTATCCTAAAAGAGCATTTGAAAAAACAGTACCTAGTAGGCTATAATCGATCTAGAAAGTCTAGTAGTAGTATAGGAAGAAACGAACTTTATTGTTAAGGATATCGTTATTAGATCTAGAATAACTATCCTTTAAGTCCTAAGACTCAATAAAATCGGTTAAGGTCTTTTGATTAATACTTATTATTAGTAGGTTTCCGGAGATCGTAGTGATCTAAAACGATAAGAGCAAAGAGAGCAGCAAGGAAATACTAGTTCAAGTTCTGGTTCTGGATTGTCTGTCTCCCTCTACCCAGGGGGTGGTTATGTACCCCTTAAATACCTATGTTAGAGCGGAGCACTTGTTGGTAACCATTATATAGTGCGTGGGTACGCTACTTATAGCTGTTATATAAGTGGCGCAGTACGTGCCCTATTCCCTAGAGCGAGAGGCTTATGTGCTATACGGTTATAGGGATTAGCACCTAACCCCCCTTACTGTAATTAATACCGGCAACTCTTCTTTTATAACTGCGCTAGTACTTTATTAACCGAAATAGGAAATCCTAGATTATTTCGCTCTTTTTATTGCTAGAATAGGAAATACTAATCACTCAACTTCTCGTTTGCTAATCAGAATGTTGAATTCTAATTGCTAATCCCTAGTATAGAAGGTGTGACTTTAGCGCCTTCTAGATATACCTCTAAATAGTATAACGGTAAGCGTGTTATGCTAATAACCATTATTATAAAAGCTTGTAGTCTTAAATAGGAATTATAATAGGAAAAATCAGAGCTCTAGGCTAGCTAATTGCGAACTCCGAACGCTCTTGCCCTAAACCTATAAATAGGTGGGTTCTCCTACTATATACTACCTGTTCTCTTTCTCCCTATGATCTGTACTAGCAGTAGTAGCAGTAATAACAACAGTAGTAGCTATAGCAGCAATAACAATAGCAGTAGTATTAGTAGTACTAGTAGTAATAAGTAAGTTACTTACTATTATATACTAATGCTTAAGCATACTGGTCTTATGCTTAAGTATGCTGATCTTATTGTTTATAGTATTGGATTTTAATAATAAGTAGAGTAGGTACTCCTATAGAAGCATAGGCAGTAACGCCTGTATATATACTAAGGATAAGGGCAGCAATACCCTTAATACGCTTATAACTAACGCTCCTAACGAGTATCTTGCCTAGGAGGGTAATAATAACGTGTTTAAGGATACGTCTAAGTATACTATTGCTGATAATAGTAACTAGAAGAGCGTAGCGGGCGGCAACGACAGTAACGATAATAACAATAACGGCGACGATCCTGACGCTACGGATGTAGCTGCGCTCGCTATACAGCCTAAGTCTATAGGCGGCTATACCAACGCTGACTCTATGCCCCTTGATTCTAAGGGGCTGATCGTACGTATATATATCCTGCTTAAGCAGGCTGCTGTACTCTGGTATAAGGAGGAGGCGGAGGAGGAGGCAGCGTATAAGGCAGAGATCGCTATGTATAAGGCGTATATCTCTAAGCCTGCTAAGCATGCTTTACCTACGTTACTAGCTATAAAGAAGGCAGTATTAGCGGCTATATATGCGTGGTATAAGGCGCTATACGCTGCTGCAAGCGCGCCTATACTGCCGGTAGCAATACCGGCAGCAGTAATAGTAAGTTTATTGTCCGGCAAAAGCTCGGACAACTCTGTTGTCCGCTCTAGCTGCTATATACGCTATATATCGGACTATATAGAGCCTTGTAAGAGGTCGTTATATACTTATATATGTAAACCAGAGGGTAAGTGTCTTACTCTCGTTGTCCTTATTATTAATATTGCTAATATATATAAAGTTCGTGGCCTATATAGTGCTATATACGCCGTTATTTGCCTTAGCTACCTACACTTGCTTTTAGCGGGTATTAAGGACTTGTTTGACAAGTCTGGCAATTTCGTACTATATACAGCGTACTGCAACTGCACGTTAGGCTATAGCCTTTAGTACTAGCGGTACTTGTCTAGGCACTTATATATACCGATGTAAGTTCCATTTGTATATTGTTTCTATTGTTTTATTGTTCCTAATATATATTATAGCCTTAAGTCGGTCTGTCCGTTCTCAGACCGCTTTTTAGAGCTCTGCTCTAACCTGGCTATAAAGGCCAAAGTAAGTTACAATCTTTAGTAGTATCTATTATTTAATCGGAATACTTATTAGTTATAGGATTGGAAGATATAGCGCAATAGCGCCAAGTATACCTTAGTCCTAGTAGATAAGGTACACGCTCTTATCGAGCATAGGACGCCTATAGCAGGCATAACGCCTATATAGAAAAAGCTTATAGCAATAGCTACTATAGGTAAGGCCATTAATGTTTTATTATTGTAATTAGAGGGTAGGGGGCACTGGCATACGTATTGTACTAGCTATAAGAGTATAAATTAAGATCGTTTCGTACTTTGCCTTATATTCTTTATTATACTATAAATAAATCGTCCTAGCAGTTTTTGTCTTTTATACTGGCGATCTCGCCCTAAGTTATATATACTCTTCTTATTACTTAGCCAGGCGTTAAACCCAGCCTTCTACTCTAATCTTAGCCATATTTATAGTAACGAGCCTTTTAAGCGTTTTATTCAACGCACGCTTAGTCATAGCGTTAGCTAGGTTATCGTCGCTACTAATCCACCTAATTTCTGCGATTTTATGGTTTTTATAGCTCTGTTATAGAGCTATTATATTGATTATAAGGCGCTTTTCTACTATTATCCTAAGCTTTACTAGATACTTATACAAACTAAACAAGTCTATACAAACGACGATTAGTAGTAGCAATAGCAGACTTAGGCCTAAGTAGATCTTAGCAAGCGTCTAGTATAGTATATACCTAAGATCGAACCTACTTACTATTCTATATATTTCACTTACTAAAACGCTTCTTATTACCCACTTATACTTGGTTAAGGACTAGTATACAATATTACTACGTAGATTAAACTCGTTTATACTGCTTGTCTTGTTTCTAAATATTATAACAAATCTAATCTACAATATTATATCAGTATTATTAGCAAATAATCCGTCTATAAAGACAAAGAGCTTAGCTGTCTTAAGTTCGAGTTACAGGTAGTATAGCCTATACATCGAGTTCTCGATCTGTCATTATAGTCGAGCGTTAAGCTTAATAATCTTAGCTATACTAGGCTTAGTTGACTATACTACTACTAACAAGTCGAAAGTCACCTCTAACTAGCAAATTATAGCAATATAGGTACTATATATATATTGTTTGATATATACTTATTTCACTGTTTTGGCGTCTAGGCTTATAAGTTTAAGTTACATAGCGTATCCCTTTTGCCGAATCTCGACAGTATCTATGCTCGTTTCAAGCCTATATCTATTAAAGTCCGTAATCAATTTGTCCGTCAAAAATACTAGCAGCTTATACTTAAAGCCGGCCTTATCTAGCTCAAGCTTCTCCTTATCTATAAAGGTTTGCTTACTGATATTAAGAGTATCGTTAGTTTATAGGCCGACAATTCCAAATCCGCTTTTAATTTATATTTTGCTAATTATAAGGTATAGGTTAAAGGCGCTTAGTTCGAGGTTAAGACATTTAGTATACTAGTTTATATATATTACCTACTAGTATAGTCCGGCTTTAGCCAGTCTATATAATAGGGTTTTAACAAGCAAGATAGTATAAAGGGGATAGAGCGTCTTAAGCTCTTTAGGTAATAGAAGAATCACTTTCCTTACTAGCTATGACTTAGCTTATATATAAGCCTAGATAACGTTGTATACCTATACCTTAAAACTAAAGTACGTTTATAGCGTTAGGAGTAGTAAGAGTATAAGTCGCTATATACAGTGTTAGATCATTAGTAATTAGGTAAGTAGGTACTTTTTGTCCTTATTACCAAATCCCTAAGCTATAAAGCGTAATTTCTTACGTAGTAGAGTAAGCTTGTCTTTTACTTCCTAGACGATCCTTGACTTAAAGATCTAGTAGTTCGAAGTATCTACTAGCATCTAGATTACTTTGATTACCTTAGCTACTAGGAGCAAGTTTAGTTCTGTTTTATTGGATTCTTAGAATGGTATACTAGGTATAGTAATCCTGCCTTTAGCTTGTAGTTTAAGCGCAAGATTATAGTTACGCTTTTCTTTTTCCGAAATAAAGTTGTTAGTAGGTACTAGGTTCTTTTAGGGTTGTCTATATTAATAGGGCTGCTTAGGCTAGGGATATTAGAATAGTTCCAGCTACTTAACTCTAGCCTAATTGTCTTGTTCGTCCTACACTAGCTCCTAGTAATATAGTTTAACTACTATATTCTGAAATTCTATAGGTCTATTAACTATATTAACGATTATTGTTATATCTATAGCTAAGATTACCTTATAGGGTCCTATCTATTAGTTGTTTTCCCAGAATACCAGTACTTTTATACCTACTTCTAGCAAGTATAGCAGTACATCTTCTATACTTAGTCTATTATATTATATAAGAGCGTCTTACATAGTCCTTATATCATTTAGGATTCGCAGTTATATTATAGCCTTCTAAATTGCACCTACTTAGCATAGTTAAGATAAAGAAGGCAGTGCGTCTATAGTAAGGCGTAGGTATATACTGAAAACTAAGAGCGTTGGTACTAGCCTGTTTAGGCTAGCGGTATTGTTAACCGCACTTAGTACCGCTTATAGGTATGCTTCTTTCAAGTAAGATCTGGCAGTCTCTGATTTAATAATGTTTTAGGCCCTTCTTAGTAGCCTATAATACCGCTCGATCTTGCTAACTAACTAGTATACCTTAACTGGTACTAAATAACAGGTTATACCTATAAGCTTGGCCTCTGTCTGGAACTTATGTACTTTGAAATTAGTGCCCTTATTATAGTATAAAACATTAGATAGTCTAAGGTATATATCGATCTAATATTCCTTTAGCTGCTTCTACGTCTCTTTAGCTAAGAGATCGTTTAGAAAGTAAGCTGCTTGGAATAACGTTATAGCGTCGACCATATATAGTACCTTAGAATTGTCGATGTCTAGGATATCTACGACGATCTTAAAATTAAAGTAAATATCGTTTTATAATGCGAATCTAAATCGTTATAGCACTGCGCCTTTAATCTAGCAGAAGTAGCAGAACTTGTTAATCATCTTAATAGCACTATGTTCTACTTAGTAGTCTGCTTGTTATAGTAGTTTATACAATCTATTGACTATAGGGTATCTATATTATCGATAAATACATCTTAGTTCTACCTCTATAAGTTACAGAGGTATAGGATGCTTATTGTCTATTATAAATGCTATACTTAGAAGTTTAATCCCTTTTATAGGGATCTATAGATGTCCCTATTTACGTTGAATATATATATACTTTTCTAACTTAGATATAAGCTTATTTATTATATTATTAAGGTAGATACTAAGCTTGTCTATGTCCTTTAGATATATAAGAAAAAGGGTTAGCGTCTTTAATATATAGAAAGTTATATAACTAATGTCGAGCTCTACTTTGACTATTCTAAGTAATCGTTTTAAATCCCTAGACCTGAAAAGTATATTTGCTTCTCCTATATATAACTTATTAATCTTAAGCAATCTGATTATCTTCTTTAGTATAAGGAATTGTTAGAGTCTAGCAGTTAAAACGTTAGTAGCCTTAGTATTAGGTATAATCCTTTGGAATTTAGTCTTAGTATACCTATTAAGTATGAACTAAACGGCTTTTATTTTCTTAGTATCCTTTTTGCTATTTTTATATGGTTATTTGCTTTTAGTAATTAGGTAGAGGAAAGCTTGGTTTGTAAAGTAAGTTACTGCTGTTTATTCTTCTTTGAAACTAATTACTAGTACTTCGTTTCTACCTTAAGTTTAATCGGTTTTATAGTTGTCTATCTGAGCTTTAAGCTTAGTATCTTCTTCCTTTACTTCGTATTTATCGTCTAAACCCTTATAGTTAAGGAGGAACGCTATATATTATCCGCGATCTTTGTCAATGCCTTTTCGCTTAAGCCATTTGCTTTTAGCTATTGCTTATTCCTCTTAGCTATATATAAAGAAGTAGTAATCTAGCTTACTATAAATCTAACAACCTACTTTGGTATAGCTTTTATTATAGTCCCCTTGCTAGAGCTTGTTTTGCTTTCTATACCTAATAGCACCTTCGGGTTATTGTATACATATTGCCCGGTTTCTCTTAAAGATCGAATCTATAATCGGGTTACTTTGATAGTTTCTTATAGGCCTTGCCTTTATTATAGTAAACCTATAGTCTATTAAGAATTAGCGATATATATAATCCGTTTCCTTAACGTCAAGTGTTTGGCAGAGCATAGCTACTAGCTCTTTAAAGCTTGTTAGTAGTTTGTATAGAGCAATCTTTAGCTTAGATACTCCTTAGCAGGCTTAGATTGTATTTACGACTAGGAACTCCTTATAATTATAGAGCGGACTAAGCCTATATTAGCTTTATTAGAGTCTATCGAGCAAGATCTAGAGAATTTCCTTTATAGACTTATTACTATTCTTGCTTTTAAGGTATATAGACTGGAAAGTAATAGTGTTCTAGACGTATAAGTAGTTGTTCTACTTAGTACTTATCTTAAAATATCCTTTTAAAATACTATATAGTTATATAAAGGAGATGCTAAGAGGGATATAGTATAGGTAATATTCCTTAGCTCGTCCTAAAAGTACGTTTGGAAAAACAGTACCTAGTAAGCTGTAATTGATCTGGAAAGTCTAGTATTAGTATAGGAAGAAACGAACTTTATTATTAAGGATATCGTTATTAGATCTAGAATAGCTGTCCTTTAAGTCTTAGGACTTAATGAAATTAGTTAGGGTTTTTCGATTAATACTTATCTTGTTTATCCAGCCTATTTCGATTAGGAGGATAGCCATGTACTTAGTACTTCTATATATAATATATTTATACTAGGTATACCGCTCTTTATTATCTGCTTAGGGTTAAGCGTATTCCTACCTATATCTAGCGTTGATATTAGGGGTTTATGCAGGTTATACAGGGTTCTATTATCCCTTTTAATTAGTTCTCCAGTTATAGCCTTGGTAGTTACCTTAGCTGTAACCTTAGGTATAACCTTAGCTGGCACTTTAGGTAGTTAGTAGGAATCTATAGCCTTTACCGGCGCCCTTATTAGCTAGCGGGAATCCTGCTCCTATTGCACTTCTAAGTCTACAAATCGGAAGTATTATCTATAGGTCTGGATTTAGCGGGTAAAGGGTGTTTCTAAACTAGCTATAGTTACTAGCGTAGAGCGTTCCGCTTTAGGCTGCTGTCTGGCGTATGCCTGGGTCTTAGCTGCTTACTGGTTGATCGTTGTTTATAATTAAGCTGCTTATTAGTCTATATTACTAGGTAGTATTTGCAGCTATATTACCGATTTGTATCTCCCCCTATAGTACCTCCTATAGCTAGGTACTAAATTCAGGGTCTTAGGTTGTTATTAGTACGATCTCCTTCCCCTTTTCTGTTTAAGCGGGAAGAGATGTTGTTATATAATGTCCGTACTTAGCCTAGGTCAACGGTCTATAGATTTAGGGGAGTACGTCGGGCTTTAAATTGTTAGACAGGTTATTAGCAAGTATTATAAGTCCCTTAAAGAGCTTCTATCCTTTTAAGCTATCTATAAGGACATAGCTATCGTTAAGCATTTAGCGTAGTTATAAGCGTAGTTTATTGTTTAACTTATTAAAGTAGTTAGCTATCTAGTCCTTGAAATCCAAGCGGAATTCGTAGTATAGATCTTTAGATTATTGCCCCTTATAAGTGCTAAGGCAGAAGAGCGTATATAAATTAAGCACTTTGTTATTATTATACTCTAGATTAATATGCTTTAGTAATCTATAGAAGGTTTAAGTGTTAAATTTGTCGATACTTGTAATAGGTAGCTAGGTAGGGAATTCTTGTTTAAAACGCTTTTCGAGATCCTAGGCTATACTTAACGAAATACTTGGTATATAATAGGGGTTTGTCTTAGTATCCTTCCTTTCTAAGGTTCTATAAGCGGAAGGATCTTAAGATATTATAGTATATTAATTATAGTAAAGTTGGTTAGCAATATAGTTTTAGTAGTATTCTCTTAAGCAACACTTCCTTAGTCTAGAAGCTTAGGTCAAGCTTCTTTAGACTAGGAGGATAGGTTTATAATATCAGTTTTCTTATAAGCGATATTGCTAAGTTAATAGGGTGGTTATCTAGTTACCTAATTGATAGCCCTTAATAAGTAAACTATAATCTACTTAGTTAAGGTTGTTAAGCACTTAACTAACTACCTTGCTGCTCTACGTTACCCTTATATTACAATATAGAGATAATACTAATTAGTGTTAGTAGGTTTCTAGAGATTATAGTAATCTAAAACAATAAGAGTAAAGAGAGTAGCAAGGAAATACTAGTTTAAGTTCTAGTTCTGGATTATCTGTCTCCCTCTACCTAGGGGGTAGTTACGCACCCCTTAAATACCTATGTTAGAGCAGAGCGCTTATTAGTAACTATTACGTGGTACGTAGGTGCGCTACTTATAGCTGTCGCACAAGTGGCGCAGTGCGCGCCCCATTCCCCAGAGCGAGAGGCTCATATGCTGCGCGGTCACGGGGATCAGCACCTGACCCCCCTTACCGCAATCAACACTTATCTTGTTTATCTAGCCTATTTTAATCGGTAGAATAGCTATATACTTAGTACTTCTATATATAATATACTTGTACTAGGCATACTGCTCTTTATTATCTACTTAAGGTTAAGCGTATCCTAGCCTATAGTTAGGGTTCATACTCAGGGTTTATACAGGTTGCGCAGGGTTCTATCGTCCTCCTGAATTAGTTCTCTAGTTATAGCCTTAGTAGTTACCTTAGCTATAACCTTAGCCGGGACTCTAGGTAGTTAGTAGGAATCTATAGCCTTTACCGGTACCCTTATTAACTAGCAGGAATCCTGCTCCTATTATACTTCTAAGTCTATAAATCGGAAAGGTTATTGTTGGAATCTATGGGCTCTATGATTGATTCCGTATGTTGATCTGTGTTCTGTCTCCTTGACTTGCGCTCTAGCCGCCTAGGGCAGAGATTTTCTCTGTCCCCCCTATAACGTTTATAGGCCCTAAAGTAGGCTTAATCTGCTTGATATAGGGAATTATAGCTATATCTACCTTAATTAACTAGGGCCTCCCTATACCCTACTCCTAAGTTGATAGGCAAACCTATACCCTACTCTTAACAGGGATACTAAGGTTCTACTAAAGCAATACAAGCGCTACGTTATCTAACATACCCCTAGGTCCAGGTTCGTAATAGTAATCCTAGGCCTTACTATAAGGCTCTTCCTTATCAACAACGTATTTAGCAGTAATATGCGCTTATAGTACCTATATTCTTGGATTATAGAGGTTATAGCCAGGCTTTATAGGCAGTAGTACGGTCCTTTCTTAGTAACTACTATTAATACCCCTAAGGTCTCTATCCCCCGGTTATACAATACTTCCTAGGCTAGTAGATAGGTAGTTATTCTACTACTTAATTAGAAAAGGGATTATACTAATAGGTAATACTTAGCTGCTCTACTACCTTACTATCCTGTTCTTCTATAGGGACTTGTTAGGGTGCTCTAGATCGTTAAGATCAGGCTTCTAATAGATATTACTAGTTACTAACCTAGATAGGGTCTAGGAAAGTTAACTGCTCCCTCTCTAACCTACTTTCTTTGCTAATCTTAGAGGTACTTTCTTATAAGGGAAACTATTAGGCTCTTCTTAACTATTATAATCTTATTTCCAGAGATACCCTAACGGTTGTTACTATAGTCTACTATCCGGGTAGTTAACCAGCGTAATACCTTACTCTATTAGAGGGTGCTAGGTTGCCGCTTAGCTTAGGAACGCTTATCTCTTTTACTGTACTTCCTTTGCCTCTGCTGATCTTATAGATACCTTATAAACCACTTTTAGCGTTATAAATACTGGCTTATTACTTTGGCAGCAGCCTTTTTTCTACTCCTTACTGTCTCTATAGGGGCTAATCCAGGTAATAAGGCAGTTAAACTAACATAGTAAGTCTCGCTAGATCTAAAGGTCTAGGTATACTACCCTTTCCTATTTAGGTTAAGGTATACTGCCTTTTCCTTATTTAAGTCGAGGTATGCTACCTCTTCCTTAGGGTATACTGCCCTAGCTTCTCTTCTTAGTTAGGGTATACTGCCCTTTCCTTCTTGTTTCTATTATAGGTATACTGCCTAGCTTCTTTCCTTACTCTTATATTTTACATTTATATATATTAAGGCTTATTAATCGGTAAGGGTCTGCTGCCTCTCTCTTCTTAGTATTAGGGTATACTATCCCTTCTTAGAAAAGAGGAAGTAGAAGTTAGAGGAAAAAGGCGTGATTCTTAACTGCCTATATTATTGCTCTTTTTATATAGTGGCTAGTTAGGTATAAAATCTGCTTACCTCCTTTAGAGCTCTAAAAATTTCCTCCTTCCTATAAATGCGTTTTTATCTTTCTATACTTGCCCTTCTTACTATAAGGCTTCTTATAATTACTATATTTAGTTTTATAAGTTTTTCTAACTTCCTTTTATCATAGATATCTACTTAGAAGGAGGAGTTGGTTCTAGAGCAGCCTACTACCCTAGTAGCAGGAGATTTGCCCTTATTAGGCCAGAAACGCGGTTTGTCCTTTTGTCTTGTCTTTCCTAGGTAGTTCTTTTAATAGCTAATAATCTATATCCAGTCCGGTTTACCTAGAATAACAATAAGGACGACGATATTACGGTACTACTATTGTTAAAGAAGCTGCGTTTTGGGGATTCAGGTCTATTACCTGTACTAGCGGCTGTTACTACCCTAGTCTTAATAGTCCCTAGGGTATATTCGCCGGCGGCTAGTACTAGGGGGCTAGAAATACCGGTCTATAAGAAGCTAGTTATAAGCAAGCTAGCGTCGAGCCTAGCCTTACAGTCTATACCTATAGGGGTATTACCGTCTATATTACCGGCGGTTTCTACCATCTGGGATAGTAAGCTACGTAAGGTATACTATAAGCACTGTCTTATACGCTTGGTCTTATAGGCAGATTCTAGCGATTTTTCCCCTCTAGTACTGTATATGGCGTAGCTCGGTCCCTGCGTTTCTTCTTAGTTATAGTATTTAAATTGCTCCTATTACTGGTATCTATATATCTCTTATAAGTCTAGCCTATATACTCCTTTAGTACCGTTCGTACTGACCTATGTTTCTAGCAGATAATAATAAGATCTTAGCAGTAGTATAGGCCTATTAGGCCTACGTTATTAAATACTCTTTTAGTGTTATAGCCCTAGTAGTAAGTTACCCTATAATCCTATCCTACTATACTTCTAGTCTATCCTAACTATCCTTATCTAGATATTATATACTCTTATTAGAGAGTATACTAGCTTAATCTAAGAGCTTTAGATATAGAAATAGGCTACGACTATCTAGAAAAAGGAAGAGATAAAGAAGAGAGAGAAACAGGTAGTAGTAATAGAATCCAACAACAACGACGACAATAACAGAAAGAGCGTACTATAGGCTACTAACATAGCTATAAAGGAGGATTCTACTACTGCCCTGGTATACCCTAGGACTTCTAGCTAGGCCCTGATTAATTTTACGTTTGCGGATTATAATAGCGACGTTTAGCTTAATAAACCAGTTTCTTAGGGTACTCCCTTTTATACCTGCCGCTAAGTCTCTATATCTTAGCCTTTCTCTCTTTGCTGCTTCTCGATCTTTTCTTTCCTTTCTACTATACTAACCTATTTGTAGAAAGCAGTAAAACTGTTGTTCGTAAGAACTTTCGTCAGACTATCTGCTAATTATTGATCTATTAGTATATAGTCTATAAGAACCCTTCCTATAACAACTTCCTACTAGAGCTAGTAATTCTTAATATCAATATACTAGAGCTTTGTTTTTAGCGTTTCGTCCCTGGTTACTAGTCTTATAGTTTAAGCGTTATTATAGAACACTTATACGCTATACTCTCTTTTAAGACTAATTCCAAGATTATAGATTAGGCGGCAGAGATATAGCGCTTTTTATACTACTTCTGTCATAGATACTAATTCCGCTTCTATAGTAGAGGTTATTATATAGGTCTGCTTGCTTACCCTCTAAGTAACCAGCCTACTAAAAAGCTTAATCATATATCCTTATGAGCTTTTCCAATCAGCTATATTGTCAGCGAAGGAAGTATTATACCAAACCTTATATATATCTCTACCCCTAAGCTAAAGGCACTGATTTCTAGAATAGTATAGGTAGTTAAGGCAACGATCTACTGCCTTATAATACTCTGGACCTAGGTTTGTAAGAAATCTCGATAATCTTAATACAGTAAAGGCTATATCGACCCTTATAATCACTGCCGTATATATTATTAAGCCGACTTTTCTCTGGTACGACTTTATCTCGGCGTTCGTTATCTGCCCTAGGTTGCTCTTTAATTCTTCTAGTACTATATAAGAGGTATATCTCTACGCTATTAGCTTTATCGCCTTACTCCTAATTACTAGGTTGTCCACTAATCTAAAGATTTTCTTATAGTATACTGCCTATAAGAGATAGATCTTATAGTACTCCTGATCCTAAATAACTTATAGCCCAAGAAACTAGTTTAGCTTACTACTGCCGGTTATCTTATACTTTAACTAGAGCAAGCTTATTAGGCCTTTAGTAAGGGCTTTGTACCTCTTATAGTATACTATCGTTACATTATCTATATAGAAAAGAATAAAGACTCCTCTCTTCTAGAAGATATACGGTTTATAGGGTATTGCGTTAAGCCTAAGATCCCAAAGAGTACTACTAAACTCTTTATACTATAGGCAAGGTAATTCCTAAAGTCTATATAGTGCTTTCTTTAGCTTATAGACTATGCCCTACTTCCTTCGACCTGCTAGGAGTCTTATATATATATCCCGGTTAAGGCGAGCATTGTAAAAGGTATTTAAAATGTTAAACTGGATTAGCTCTATATCAAACCTCGCTACTACTGCTATTAAGATCCAAAAAGACTTTCTAGCTAACGTTACTATATATATATCCTCCCTTAGAGTCCCTTATTATTAATTACCTTAGACTACTAACCTGGCCTTCAACTTCTCTAGGTAATTATACTTGTTGATTTTATATATATATACCTATATATTATCTAAGACCTACTTGCCCTTTATCTTAGTAATTGGCACTTCCTCCTACGTTTCTAGGTATATAAAAAGGTACTACCTTTCGGCTTCCTTAAAGTATTCCTCCTATAGGTAGCTTTCGAGGTTCTGGTATAGCTTAGGCGCTAGAGGTAGCTAAGAAGAATGAATAGTACCTGGCTTAAAGTCCTTAACGTTTAGGATCTTGGATATTAGTATACTCCCTTTTATCTTAGGGTCTCTATTTAAAAGCCTTCTAGTAGTAAAGGAGGCCCTCTAGATAAGGAAATCTCCCTTTATAACAACGTTAAGGAACTACTAACTAAGAACTTAATCTCTAAAACATACTATAAGGCATGCTCCTAGCGTACCCTATACTACTAGTAAGGGCGTGGCTTCTAGAGTCGGATATAGGAGTAGGTAAGCCTCTATATACTAAGGTTCTTATATTGCTTCTACCGAATCGTCTAGTTCTATATTATCTATAAGGTTAGGTATATCGATATCCTCTTTCTCTTCTTCTTCTAATCTATTATCTAGGTCTATCATCCCTACTTTGTAGGGTATATCTTAGGCAGGGATATCAGCTACTATGGTATTTAGATTTTCAGATTCTGCCTTTTTCTCGATCTTAGTAAGCTACTCTTTTAGCCCTTCTAAGCTAAGATCTTTTAGCCTAACCGTAAGGTGCTCCTTAGACCTATTAAATACTACTTTCTTATTGAAAATCACGTCCTAGGTTACTATAATCTTGTTAGTTTAAAGGTTCTAGATTCAATAAATATTTATTAAGTTATATCCGATTAGGTATCTAAGGAACGCTCTTAGAGCAAACCTCTTTAGCTTATTCTTCTTAAGCTATATATCTACTTCTAACGTAAAGGCTTGATATAGGAAAACCTGGAGATACCCTTACTATAGCTTAACAGGCGTTACCTCTTTAGCGCCTACTGATTCTACGAATAAATAGAATACCTTATATAGTGTTTTCTACTTTAGCTGATACCTTTAGGTGCAATTTAAGAGATATACCGCTATTCTAAATACCTTAGCTACCTTATCTAAAGGTAAGTTAGTCCCTACTACTATCGCTTTTATATACCTTTTTAGAATGCTAGCAGCTCTTTCTATACCTCTGTTCTAATCTTAGGTCTAAAGAGCAAAGAGATTTGTTCTAATATACTTCCTTTATAATTAGGCTTAGATTGCTCCCTTTCTTCCTACAATCTTGTTATTAGCTTCGATATCTAGAACCCGAATTCCATACCTTTAATCAAGATCCGAAAGGCAGTTGTCCAGGGCTATAATAATACTCTTAACTAACTAATTATAAAGATAATAGTCCTATATTAGGCCTGACTTGCGATCTCATAATAGCATAATAGATATAAAGCCTTCCTTAGACCTTTCGATATTATAGAAATTAAGGGCTAGGATATTGCTAGGGTACTTTAGGTCTAGTTAGGCTACCTTTAAGACCTAGCAATTAGGGCCTTTTCCTCTACTATACTATAGGCAGTCTACCGTTCTAATTACCTTATAATTTCTAGTAACCTTCACGCCCTTACTGCGCTTTAAATAAGGTAATAAAGCGCTTTTAGGTTTGGATAACCTAACCGCCAGTACTATACTTAGATCGTCCTAGGCTTGGTCTTCTTCTTCTAAGACCTACCCTACTTCCTTTATATTATAAAGGCTAATACTAAGATATTAGTTATAATATGCTCTAGTAGAAACTAGCTATAGGTTTCCTAGATTTTATAGATCTTATTATAGTCTAATATCCTCCTAAGGTAGGAAAGGGTACCCTATTTCTAGTAATCCTACTATATTCCCTTCTTATAAAGGTACCTTAAGGAAACTAGGTTAGTGGCTACCTTAGGGTAGTATGCTATATAATCGAGCTAAAGGAGCACCTATTTATACTAACCTAGGTATAGATATAGGAAAACTGTCCTATATCCTTTGATCGGTAACTTACTATTAGCTACTATAAGGTAGTCTCCTTCTCCTACTTTCTTAAAGCTTTTAAATCTCTCCTAATTATTGAAAATATAGAGAGAGGTACCGGAATCTAGGTAGGCCGAGTACTTAAGAGGGTATTCGCTAACGCTACTTGCTTATAATGCGCTCTTTAGTACTATAAAATCGATAGAGACCTAATTCTCGTTCTTCTTCTTAGATATAGGGATAACTTCTATTATTAGTTTTAAAGCCTTTACTTTCTCCCTATACCCTATATACCTTTAGGCCTCCTACTTGTCTTTTAGCTCTTTTTAATAAGCTAATATCTTCGATCAAAGTTGCGAATCCTCCTTATAGCTTGTTTTATATACTTCTCTATGTCTGGCCTTAGTTCCTAACCTTTATATGTAAAAGAAGGAAATAGATACTAGTATACTTTCTAGTTATACTAGATTGTTCTATAGGTATACTTCTTGCAATAAGAACCGGGTCTCTCTATAGGATAATCAGGTTTTAAGGCTTAAAGTACTTCTCAGGCTTCCTAGAGATTTCAGTTACTATAGGTATTAGCTCTCCCTTACTTAGAAGCCTCTTCTTATATATCCCTTTCTCTTTTGCCCTTCTTGCTAGCCCTATTAGGAAGAGGCTACTTGCCATTTAGGGTAACGTATATACCTCCTCTTCCTACTAGGTTCTTAGGCTTTAGCTTAAGAGGCTTATTAAACTTAAGGTCTTATAGGAAATCCCTTATTACTTTATAGTAATTAAGGTTCTCCTATTCGGCCTGCTTCTTAAAGTCCCTATATAAGGCTAATATCTAGCTTTAGAACCTTTAGGTTACTCCTTAGAAGATCAGCAAGTCGTTAAACCATAGTTTAGGGTTAGCTACCCCTTTTACTTTATAATACTCCGCCAGGTATAGTAGCTTCTACTACTTTTCTATCTAGGTCCTCTAGTTACTAACTACTTTCGCCTTACTAGTATTAAGGTGCTCCTTATAGTCCTTATATATCGTCCTTATTTACTTATAATCCTTTAAACATATCAACTTAGTAAGGTTCTAATACTACTAGTAAAGGCTTTACTTAGGTAGGTAGTATAGATTTAGCGTATAAGTCTTAATATACTCCCTAATCTACTTCTTAACCTTTATAATATTATCCTAGTTATATTTCCAGTTTGCTATAGTAGTATTATACATTATTAATATGCTCTAGAAGGTAGCCCTCCTATTAGCAGTCGAATCGGTATATATAATACGCTTACTAGGAAGAGGAGGAGGCCTATTAGCGTTTACCTGCTCGATATACTCTTCCGTAAGCTACGCTCTCTAAGTAAGGCCGTAATACTAGTGGACGTAGGTCTAATAAGCGGTTTTAATATAGGCGGTTAATAACCTGAGAATAGACATATTATCAAGGGTTAGAGGGACCGGACGTCTACCTAATTCCTTAGTATTGTTCAGGTCTATAAACTCGATTACCTTGCTTATAACACGCTAAAGCTGCTGCTCGAAGTCGATCTACTACTCTGGCTTAGAAAGAAGGATAGAGCCCTTTTTAGCAGCCTTTTTATTATTCTCGTTACTTGATATAATAGCAGCTATTAAGGTACGTTCTTGGATATTATAATAATAATATATAGATAGATAGATTCTATTACGCTATCTGATCCCCGTAGGGGATATCTAGGTAGGCTGAACTAGTGCTATAGGAAAACCGTATAACAGGTGAAAAACCTATAACCGTATATAGGAAAAAAGGGGGGGTGTGATAGGGGGTAGGCCAATCTTCACCAGAGTAGATACCGCCCCTTTAGGAGTATGAAAATATACTGCCTAAAGGGGTATAGGCTAGACCGCTCCTAGCCTCTAAGCAACAGAGTATTCTAGCAGTCTAGTAGTAATATGGCGAACTAAGGGGCGTATAGCGCCGCTGCCCCCTTTTTCAAGTCTATAGAGAAAGCTGTGTATATCCCCTCTTTCCCTCTCCTTAAAGGAGGCTGAAGGGTAGGCCGGGTAACCGTCGAATATATGTCGGATATCCTCTATAGCTAGGTAGCAGCAGCAGAGGGGGTTATCAACCCTAGGCACCTTATAGGTATATAGGAATCCTCTTAGGCCTATCTTCCCTATATAGGCCTATATTAGCAGCGAGCT
Source organism: Phyllachora maydis (assembly GCA_029339225.1). Classification (NCBI taxonomy): domain Eukaryota; kingdom Fungi; phylum Ascomycota; class Sordariomycetes; order Phyllachorales; family Phyllachoraceae; genus Phyllachora; species Phyllachora maydis. The sequence goes on from JAQQPM010000003.1 coordinate 486,904, forward strand.
CTTAGCCTTAGAGAGGTTATAGTGGCGTCTTTGGAAGGCCTCCTTAAAGGCCTTAGCTAGGTTCTTCTCTTAAAAGGTAGCCTTGGCTGATTTCTCTAAGAGGCTCTCTGTATAGGGGTCGTAACCAGAGGCCCTAGCCTCCTATAGATAGCAATCCTTCTAGATGGTATAGAGGGGTTCCTCGTTAACAGCTTTCCTTAGTTGTTAGTAGTGCTACTGGGCTGTTGCCTCCTTTTTTCTTTCTTACTTTGTACGCCCTCCTAGGGGGAGGCTAGTCCTAGGGGTCCTGTTTCCAAGGGTAAGGCGTAGGGCTTCCTTCTACTTAGCCACCTCTTTCCCTATAGCCCTGTTTATCCTAGCTTGGCTAGAGAAGAAGAGGGCGTTAAGGTAGAGGTTAAGGGGGGGGACGTTAGCCTTATAGTAGAGGCTTCGGATTAGTATCCTTTTATAAGCCCTTATAACCCTCCTTAGGGCCTCGTTTTCGGCTGCTAGTAGGCCTCTAGTTATACCCTATAGCCTATTTGGTATTATAGGTATAGGGGTATGCCAGGCCAAGGCTGTATAGGCTAGGACTAGCCTTATTACTGCTGTATATAGGAGCCTAGTCTTTTCGATTCCAGGTCTCTAGGTCTTTCTAGCTAGCCTAGTAATAGCAAGGGACTGCGTTTTTAGCTTCTGCTATAGGGTACTGGCATAAGCCTTCTAGGTAAGCTTAAGGTCTAGCTAGACCCCTAGAAAACGGGCCTCTATAGCTGGTTATAGGGGGGGGGAGTCCCCTATTAGTCCTAGGTTAATAGGGTCGGTCTAGGGCCTCCTTCTAGGGGGGAAGTGTATAAGCTCGCTCTTTACTACTAAGAAGGTAACTCCAGCGGTTGTTGCCTAGTCTAGGCACTCTCTCTAGGCCTCTTCTAGCTGTCTAACCGTTGTTATAGCCTTCCTGCTAAAGGCTAGTAGGTTGGTATTATCTGCGTAGCCTATAGTAGAGATAATAGGGTATTTTCTCTCTAGCCTTTTATATAGGGGGCAGAGGTATAGGACTAAGAGGATTGGTGAAAGTGGTAAGCCTTAGGGTACTCCTGTTAGTACTAGGATTTACTGGCTTTTTTAGCCGTTAAATAGGAGGCTGGTAGTCCTAGAGGAGAGGAATTCCTTTAGCTAGGATAGTAGCCAGGTAGGTAGCCCTAGCTAGTCTAGTATAGCTAGGAGTCTACTATAAGGGATGCTATCGAAATACCCTAATAGGTCTAGCTATAGGAGGGAGGCCCTGGCTTTATACTTCTATACCTCCTAGATCTAAGCTATAAGGAGGTATATAGCCGATTCGGTGGATTTATAGCAGCAGTAGCCCTATTACGTTGCTAGAATCAGCTTAAAAGCCTTAGCTACGTCCCTTATCTTAGTCCCTATAACTTTCTCCAGGACCTTGCTAATACAGTTAAGTAGGGCTATAGGGCGGTAGCCTCTAGGGGTGTTATAGGTGTCTAGCTGTTTTCCTGGTTTAGGGAGGACAATAGTAACCACTTCCTTATATTCCTATAGATAGAAGCCATAGAGGAAGGATTTCAAGGCTAGTATAGTAAGGGCCTTATATAAAGGGTCGCCACAGGCCTTAAGAAAGCCTATAGGGAGTTCGTCAGGTCCTAGTACTTTCTAGGGTTTTATTATTTTAATAGCCTCTTTTATATTATCCGGCCTAACCGTCTAGCTAACTAGTAGCCTTAGGCCTATTAGGGGTTCCTCTAGGCTATCCTCTTAGGGGGAAGGGAGGAAGAAGTATGCTGAAAAGGCCTCTACCTTCTCCTAGAAGGTACTAGCTTATCTAAGGGTTAGTAGCTTAGAAGGGGGTAGGGCAGTAGTGCTTCGTAGCCTAGCCTATCTTTCTAGTTGCTAGAGCTTTTCTGGCTTTTCTCTAGCCTTTTATAGAAACGCCCTCCAGGTCTTTCTCTTATTCTCTTTTATAGCCTTTATTTACTTCCTCTAGGCTAACTTATAGGCAGTAAGGAGGGCCTAGTTACTTAGGGAGCGTTAGAGCTGTCTTTCTGCCCTTTTTCTCTCCTAGACTACCTAGTAGATTTCGTTGTTCTACTAGGGGGCACTCTTCCTTCTAGTAGTTACTAGGGCTCCTTTAGGGGTTATAGCCCTAGCAATACGCTGGAGTTCCTCTAATAGTCGCCTATAGGCCTCCTAGAGCCTAGCTAAGTTAGAGAGGCGTAATAGATATCTATAGCCCCCTATATTGTATATTAGGGAGCTGGCCTCTCTTACTACCCCCTCTTTATCCATCTTTTTCTACTAGAATCGGGGGGGCAGTAGTAGGGTTTCTATAGTCTCTAGGTCGATATCCAGTACCTAAAGGTAGTAGTCTAAGCGTAAGCGTATATCTAAGCTAGTATAGGAGTAGGTAAGGCTACTACTAAGCTAGAAGTGGTCGATAATAGAGGCCCTACCTGCTTGGCTCCCCTATAGCACCCTAGTTATAGTACTATAGGGGGTATAGAGGGTAAGCCCCTGCTCTACTATTAATAGCAGTAGGTCTTCTAACCTAGGGCTAAAGCGGTTATATTAGTCCTAAAAGGGATAGTAAAGGTTAAAGTCCCTAGCTAGAAGGTAAAGGCCTAGGCAGGCATTAATCTTCCCCCTTATTTCTTCTATAAAAGGGGTTAAGCTAGTCTGGGGTTAGGGGTCGTTATATAGGGACCAGACTATAAAGGGGCCGTTCTTAGTCTATATAGTAGCCCTAGCCCAGTCTAAGCTAGAGCTGTAAGTCCATATTGCTAGTAGGAGTAATTTATAGATATAGAGTAAGGCCCGTCCGTTAAAGGTGAAAATAAGGTAGTAGAGGGCTGATCTAGGGTAGTAGATAGAGTGCTATACCTGCCTATTAATCCAGGGCTCTTTTATAGCAAGTATTTCTTCTTTTGCTATAGAAAGTAGTACTTCCTATACCTCTTTCGAGCCCTATACGTTCTAAAGGCATACCTTTATATTTCCATCTCCTCTAGCTATATAGTTAGCTATAGTTGTTATATAGTAGTAGTAGCGTTAGCTAGTCCGGTATCTAGGTCTAGTCTAGGTCTAGCATCTAGGGGTCTAGGGGCTCCTATAGGCTCTAGGGTTCTAGTAGGTCCAGTAGCCCCTTTAGGGCTTATAGTTAGCATAGAAGAAGGGGGGGTTTAGCCGCTTAGGTAGCTAAAGCAGGTAGTGATTGTACTCTAGTTAGGGGTTAACCCTCTTAATATTATTAGTTGGCCCCTCTGTCTCTTCCCTAAGACTATAGTATAGCCTTCCTCCCCCTCCTTTTATAATAGGGCCTACTAAGGGGGGTGTTGCTACTATTATTATTATTGTTACTATTACTGTTAGTACTAGTATAGGGGCGGTTAGTCAACGTTAAAGGCCTTAGGCCTAGAACGTAGGTATCCCTTAGCCTATGCCTATACCTCTTTTAGGCAGGGGCAGGCCTCTAAGCGGGCATGGTAAGCTTGGTAGCAGTTATAGCAGCGGGGTGCCCTAGAGCAGGTAGGGGCTTCTAGTATAGTATGGCTATTAGTACTACAGTTATAGCAGATCTCTTCTTTGCTCCGGCATACCTTAGCCCTATAGCCCTATTTCCAGTACCTTAGGCACTAGATAGGCTTAGCTTCGTCGATCTAGGGCTCTGCTTCTAGGGCTTAGCAGCTCTAGAAGACCCCCTCCTTACAGGCCTTCTAGGCTACCTCTAGGAAGGTAAAGGCTATTAGTACCTTAACCCTAGTCCGTTCTAGCCCTTAAAGGTGCTAGACCTTTGCCCTAACTGCCGTAAGGTATTGCTTTTTAGCTTCTTCTAGTAGGCCTTCTTCTATAACCCGGTTATAGACTATAAGGCCCTTAACTGCTACTGCCTAGGTTGTTATATATAGGGAGGCCTTCTCGTTAAAGGCCCTTGTAATCTAGGCAGTATTGCTCTTTAGGCTCTTCTTTATCTCTATATTCTCTATAACTAGAAGAAGGTTACCGCTAAAGAGCATCTAAACCCCCTAAACTGCTAGGCCAGAGGCCTATTATATAGCCTATACTACCTCTAAGGCAGATTTAGCAAGTACCTATTATTAGGCTAAGCCTAGTCGGATAAGTACTTAGCACTCTAGGCTAGGCCTAGTTGCCTTACTAGCTATTAGCTTACTAGCTATATTAGCCTAGGTAGGGGCTATAGGCTAGGAGTAGCTAGGCTATTACTACTATTACTACTGTTATTACTACTAATAGTAGCTAGGCTGTTAAGGGTGTTGCTAGTACTGTAGCTTAGGCGTTGGTAAGGTAGTAGGGTGGTTCTAGGGTGCTAGAGCTACTGCTATTATAGCTAGGGCTTCTTTAGGTAGGTCCTAGAGCAGGGCTATAAGGGCAATTTACCTGGCTTTAGTAGTTGCCTCTACTATACTATAGAAGTTAGTACTATCCTTAGCTAGGCTAATTATCCGGTCTAGGAGGCTAGAGAGTATAAGGGCAAGCTTAGAGGGGCTAAGAGTAGCCTAAGCGGTTTTCTTAGTTACTAGGGCAATGTAGTCGGCCTTGGTAGCATTGTTATTGCTTCCTTCTTTCCCTGTATTTTTCTCCGATTTTTTCCCTAGCTTTTTTAAGGTTTTCTAGCTAGATAGGGCCGGGGCTAGGGCGTACTAACTGCCGTTTAGGCCCCTAAGAAAAGGGGCAAAGATATTGGTTAAGGGGGGGGTACTAATCATAGGGGCGTTGATAGTAGGGGGGGCGCTAGAGCTAGGTACTATAGGTGCTATAGTTATAGCGCCTATAGCAGTCTCCTTAGTAGTAGTAGAGGTAATAGTAGTAGTTTAGCAGTCTTCCATTTCCATATTGTCGTTTAGATAGTCTATACTTAGGGGTTAGTAGTCCGTACTTAAAGGCTGGCTTAGGGGGTTGTTATTATTATCATTAGCTATAGGTAGGGCAGGGTTGCTAGGGCGTAGAGCTGCATTAGCCTATGTACAAGGAAATTACAGTTGTTAAAGGGTAGCTAGGCTCGCTATTTTCTGCATTTTCGCACGCCTAGGGCTGTCGCGCAACCGACAGCGCTATAGCAAAAATTGGCGGGCGTTGTGTCCTTAATCGGACGGTTCGAATAGATGTGGTTGCACGCGATTTGGTGTAGTTTTGACCAAAAACTCGTTTTTCGTTTTTAGGTGTCGGTTTAATAATATATATACTAATACTAGGCTTGTCTATACTATACTAACAGCTTCTAACTGTTAATTGTTAGAATCTATAGGCTCTATAATTAATTCCGCATATTAATCTGTATTCTGTCTCCTTAACCTACGCTCTAGCCACCTAGGGCAGAGATTTTCTCTGTCCCCCTTATAACGTTTATAGGCCCTAAAGTAGGCTTAATCTGCTTGATATAGGGAATCGTAGCTATATCCACCTTAATTAACCAGGGCCTCCCTATACCCTGCTCTCGAGTTGACAGGCAAACCTGTGCCCTGCTCCTGACAGGGATACCGAGGTTCTACCGATGCGACACGAGCGCCACGTTGTCCAACAGTTATCTATAGTTCCGGATTTAGCAGGTAAAGAGTATTTCCAAACTAGCTATAGTTACTAGCATTAAGCGTTCTGCTTTAGGCTACTATCTAGTATATACTTAGGCCTTAGCTACTTACTAGTTAATTGTTATTTATAATCGAGCTACTTATTAGTCTATATTACTAGATAGTATTTATAGCTATATTACTAAGTTATATATTCCCTTATAGTACCTTCTACTAGTAGTTACTAGTTTCGAATTCTTAGGTTGTTATTAGTATAATCTCTTTCCCCTTTTTAGTTTAAGTAGGAGGAGATGCTTTTCTATACTATCTATACTTAGCCTAGATTAACGTTCTATGGATTTAGGGGAGTATATTAGGCTCTAGATTATTAGATAGGTTATTAGTAAGCGCTATAAGTCCCTTAGAGAATTTCTATCCTTTTAAGCCGTCTACTAGGATATAGCTATTGTTAAGCGCTTAGTATAGTTATAAGTATAGCTTAGTATTTAACTTATTCAAGTAGTTAGCTATCTAGTCCTTAAAATCCAAGCGGAATTCGTAGTATAGATCTTTAGAGTATTGCCCCTTTTAAGTACTAAGGTAGGAGAGTATATATAAGTTAAGTACTTTATTGCTATTATACTCTAGATTAATATACTCTAGCGATCTATAGTAGGTTTAAGCATTAAATTTATCGATATTTGCAATAGGTAGCCAGATAGAGAATTCTTATTTAAAATGCTTTTTAAGGTCCTAGGCTATACTTAACAAAATACTTCGTATATAATAGAGGTTCGTCTTAGTATTATCCCTCTTAAAGGTTCTATAAGTAGATACATCTTTGAAAGCTATAGTAGATTAATTATAGTAAAGTTACTTAGTAATATAGTATTAGTAGCGTTCTCTTAAGCAATGCTTCCTTAGTCTAGAAGCTTAGGTTAAGCTTCTTTAGCCTAGGAGAGTAGGTTTATAGTATTAGTTTTCTTATAAGCAATATTGCTAAGTTAATAGGGTAGTTATCTAGTTGCCTAATCGATAGCCCTTAGTAAGTAAACCGTAATCTACTTAGTTAAGGTTATTAAGTACTCGACTAACTACCTTACTACTCTATATTACCCTTATATCGAAATATAAAGACAATACTAATTAGTATTAGTAGGTTTCTAGAGATTATAATAACCTAAAACAATAAGAGTAAAGCAAGTAGTAAGGAAATACTAGTTTAAGTTCTAATTCTAGATTATTATATCTCCCTCTATCAAAAGAGTAGTTAAATACCCCTTAAATATATATATTAAGCAGAGTGCTTATTAGCGACCATTATATAGTACGTTGGTACGCCACTTATAGCTATTGTACAAGTGGCGCAGTATACGCCCTATTCCCGAGAGCGAGGTGCTTATGCGCTGCGCGGTCACGGGGATCAGCACCTAATCCCCCTTACCGCAATCAATAATAAGCTTATATTTAGTAAGGCTCCCATATTATTACCTAAATCTATAGGCTATAAAGTCCTATTTAAAAAGGTAGATAGAAAGGACCTTACTGCTCTAGTAGAAAGAATAAAGGAAGAAGTCTTCCTAGGTAGAAGATACAGCGTTATAAGAATCCTAGACCTTAAAGTAAAAAGAGTTATTATATAGCGTAATATTATACCCTTCTCTCACGAGTTCCCTCTTTAACTAAGAGTAGTAACACTTATAACTACTAACCTATTAACTATCTCTATCTCTTAGGCACTCTTCTCCCTATAGAAGGAAGAGTAGTATAGAGCTATAGACAAAGAAATAAGGATAATAGAAAAGATAGGAGTTAAGTTACTAATACTAAAGACTAGTCTCCTATAAGGAGCTTAGATTATAACTAGAACCTAAGTCCTATAAGAGAAAAACAATAGGACTAAGAAGGCTAGGTAGTATACCTATAGGTTCTCCGAGCTAGATATAGATAAAGCCTTTACTACCGTACTCTAAGCTGTTACTATATAGCTTCTATTTAGCTATATAGCATAATATAGACTATGTATATAGTATATAGACTTCGACTTGGCCTTTCTAAACTTAGATCTAGATAAACCTCTTTACCTATAACAACTAGTATATCTTACAAGGGTGCTAGGAAGCGTCTACCAGCTAAGAAAGTCTATATATAGATTATATACAGCGCTCCAACGCTAGTAAGTAACCTTTAAAGCCTTGCTAATTAACCTAAGCTTCTACTAGCTAACTATAGACAAGAATATATTCTATAGGAGAACCCTGCTAATCTCGATATATATCAACGACGTTATAATAGTTAGACCTAATTGAGATATAAATTGTACTAAAGTAGATATTAAAATAGTATATAAGATTGAAGACCTAGATAAGACAACTAACTACCTTAGTATAAGGGTAAAGAGGCACCCTAATAGTAATTATAGTATGATATAGTCCTATAAGATCCTAAACCTAATAGACTAACTTGGTCTATCGCAAAGTAGACCCCTTTAGGTGCCGATTTTAGACGATAGTTAAGAGGATATTATACTAGAAGACCTTAAATTAGAAGAAAAAGCAGCCTAATATAGGTCTACTATAGGGCAACTACTATATACATCCTTTTTTATAAGACTAGATATCGCTTATAAAGTAATAAGGCTTATATAAAACTTCTTACACCCTAGTTATGACAGCTATAAAGCGCTTATCGTACTAATAAAATACCTAAAGGGTATATATAGCTTTACCCTCTACTTTCGTTCCTTTCCTAATAGACCTATAATAACAGGCTTCTCTAATAGTAGCTAGGGCACTATAATACAAGCTAGAGCAATAATAGAAAACATATTCCTTATTAATAGCATACTAGCATCGTAGAGAGCTAAACGCTAAAGCCTTATAGCCTAATGTACCTATAAGGCAGAATATATAGCAGCCTATATAGCAGCAATATAGGCCACCTAGCTACTACCTTTTATTAATAAGATATTTAGGCTTAAACTAGGCCTAATTCCTCTATAGATAGATAACTAGGGTGCTATAGCTATAGCTAATAGCAATAGTATAATAGCCTATAACAGGTACTTCCTAATTTGTCAGTTAGTACTGCGGGAAGTGATTAGAAATGAGGTTATCCAGGTAGAATACACGCCCTCTAACAGGGTAATCGCAGATAGCCTGACGAAAGCACTATAACGCGTTAAACAGGAAGCCTTTTTAGAACAGATATCCGGGTCTAGGGGGGGTGTTGGGACCTAAGGTCACGTGCCTCGTCATATGACCCATTCCCCTATATAGGACCCTATGTATCTCCACCGCTGATGAGGGGGTTTCCCCTCATCAACCAATATACGTTGTTCCACAGACCCTATGTATCTCCACCGCTGATAAGGGGGTTTCCCCTCATCAACGAATATACGTTGTTCCACATATAGGGCATTGACTAAGCCGTGACAGGGTTGGGTCCCAAACCTCACGGGATACACACCCATATGGGGGAAGGGAGCAAGTGACTTGGCACGTGACTTCATGTCCCAACAGTCTGCTCCATGTATCTCCCACTACCTAAGTTAAGCTGAATTTACGCCAATCACGGTCATCATCGAGCCAGCCAGACCGCAACGATGGTCCTGCAAGATCTTGGCCGGCGCATCAATGCGGCCGTGTCTGACCTGACGCGGGCGCCGAATCCCGACGAAAAGGCCTTCGAATCGATGTTGAAGGAGATCTGCGCCGCCCTACTCGAGGCCGACGTTAACGTGCGCCTCGTCGGCCAGCTGCGCAAATCCATCAAGACCACCGTGAACTTCAAAGATCTCGCCCCTGCCGTCAACAAGAAGCGATTGATCCAGAAAGCCGTGTTCGACGAGCTGGTTAAGCTTGTCGATCCTCATGCCGAGCCGTTCAAGCCCAAAAAGGGGAAACCCAACGTCATCATGTTCGTCGGGTTGCAGGGCGCCGGCAAGACTACGACGTGCACGAAGCTCGCGCGGCACTACATGAGCAGGGGGTTTAGGAGCTGTCTCGTCTGCGCAGACACGTTTCGGGCTGGTGCGTTTGACCAGCTGAAGCAGAATGCGACGAAAGCGAAAATCCCGTACTACGGCAGCTTGATCGAGACGAATCCCGTGACGGTCGCGAGGGACGGAGTGGAAAAATTCAAGAAGGAGCGTTTCGAGGTCATCATTGTCGACACATCCGGAAGACATCGCCAGGAAGAGTCTCTCTTCGCCGAAATGGTTGAAATCCAGAGCGCGGTTCGACCGGACGAGACCATCATGGTCCTCGACGCCAGTATCGGACAGCAAGCAGAAGCGCAAGCCAAAGCTTTCAAGGACGCTGCAGGCTTCGGGGCCATCATAATCACCAAAACCGATGGACATGCGAGTGGCGGCGGTGCCATTTCGGCCGTTGCCGCGACCCATACCCCGATAGTATTCATCGGCACGGGCGAACATATGCTGGACTTTGAGCGGTTCGAACCGCAACGCTTCGTGAACAGGCTACTCGGTATGGGTGACATGGCGGGGCTGGTAGAGCACGTTCAGAGCCTCAAGCTCGACCAGAAGAACACCATCAAGCATATCGCCGAGGGCATCTTCACTGTGCGTGACCTGCGCGATCAGTTGCAGAACATCATGAAGATGGGCCCGCTTTCGAAGATGGCGGGCATGATTCCCGGCATGAGCAACATGATGCACGGCATGGACGACGAGGAGGGCTCACTACGTCTGAAGCGCATGATCTACATTTGCGACAGCATGACTGATAAGGAACTGGACAGCGACGGCAAGCTGTTCATTGAGCAGCCCGCGCGCATGACCCGTGTGGCGAAGGGATCCGGCACCACCGTTCGGGAGGTGGAGGATCTCCTCACCCAGCAGCGCATGATGGCGGGCATGGCCAAGAAGATGGGCGGCAACATGAAGAACATGCAGCGCGCACAGAGCGCCATGGCCGGCGGCAACAAGGCGCAGCAGCTCGCAGCTATGCAGAAACGGCTCCAGAGTATGGGCAGCACTGGCGCTGGCGGTATGCCGGACATGGGCAGCCTAATGAAGATGTTTGGCGGTGGCGGTGGCGGAGGAGGAGGTGGCATGCCCGGTATGCCTGCAGGAATGGACATACAAGCCATGATGAAGCAGATGGGGATGGGCGGCATGATGGGCGGCAATTCAGGTCGTGGAGGGAGGAGGTAGAGCATCTCCTTGGTGGAAGATTGCCCTGGTTCTTTTGGCCTTTTCGCATTTGTTTCATGTGCATAGCATACATGGTGGCCGAAATACCCTTCGGCGTCATCCATTAGAAAAATCCTGACAGGCGGGAGCTTCCTACGCATCCCCACTCAAGACATCAGACAGTCCAGAGCCGACGAAAATGCGACCGTTTTATTCCCCCAAATGCCACCAGGCTCATCGAATGGCACGGCCGTTTGTGCCTTTTCACGAATCTCTCGGGGCCACGTTTTAGGGCTGGGGCCTAGGCGAGCGATATCATTTCCGGGTACGGGAAGCAGACACTGACTGTGGCTCCTACCTGTCACAACACTAACGCACCGGATCACTCGATCCAGGGCCAGTCAGTGATTCGTGATTCTAAGCTAGTGGTTGATTGTATTGCTCGCAGCCCACGGAATGTCCAGCTACGCTAACGCTAAAATCCCGTGGGTGGGGCATTGGTGTGGCCACGTTGCGTGTACCGAACAATCCTACGGAATCCACAACACTAGAAGTAGGTTTGCTCCGGTCGTTGCGTTGGTCCCAGCTTGGCCAAGTTTATCTGGTCTTGGCACTCTTGGCGTTTAGCGGTCCGGGGTCGATGTGTGTCCATGTGACGTCACAGGCGCTAGCTCCTTCTGGCCGACCACGTCCAAACAGCAGCGGTCAGCGTCCGCATACCTATGTCTACCCTACGCACCGCACATCAAGCAGCCAAGCTGCATATTCGATCGGCCATCGACAATATCCTACCATGGGCATCTTCAACCGACGACCACGCGATGGACCGGTCGCACCGGCGGCTGATGACTCTGACGCCATCGGCGGTGGCCCTCGTCGTTCGCATGCCCGCGGCGAGTCATACTCGATGGCGTCGCGCCCTCCCTTCGGACAGTGGCTTAGGCACACATGGCTCGATATTCTCACTATGGCTGTCATGGGCGCGATTGGTCTCGGCGTAAGTTCTTACTGTCTGGCTATTGCGCTTTCGAGTGCCATGGCCACCCGAAGCTGACCGTGACGCCTTGGATGGCATTGGCGACATAGGTCTACGAAGCACACCCTGCTCCGACACGCTCGTTCGCCGTGACCTTCACCTCGGACGGCAATGTCGTCTATCCCGAGTTTGCCTACCCTCTGCGTAAAGAGATTGTCCCCATCTGGGCGGCCGCCCTTCTCGCCTCTCTCGTCCCGATATTTGTCATTTTGATGATGCAGATCCGTGTCCGGTCGTTCTGGGACGTGAACAACGCCATCATCGGTCTCCTGTACTCTCTCATCACTGCCGCTGTCTTCCAAGTCTTTGTCAAATGGCTCATCGGTGGGCTGCGACCACACTTCCTTGCTGTCTGCCAACCCGATGTCAGCCTTGCGACGAATGGGCCAAGCGTCGAGGGGAGCCCGTACAATGCTGCCGGCTTTAATCAGATATACTACACGCGAGAAATATGCACTGGGGACATTGAAAAGATTAATGACTCCCTGGAGAGCATGCCATCGGGCCATACCACAGCCGCCTTTGCAGGTTTCGTCTATCTCTATCTTTACCTGAACGCCAAGCTCAAGGTCTTCTCTAACTACCACCCGGCCATGTGGAAGCTCGTCGCCATTTACGCGCCCATACTTGGAGCCTGCCTGATTGGTGGAGCCTTGACCATCGACGAGTTCCACAACTGGTACGACGTTTTTGCCGGAGCCGTCATCGGCACCGTCATGGCCTTCAGCGCGTATCGCATGACGTACGCTGCCATCTGGGACTGGCGCTTCAACCACATGCCGCTCAACCGTGGCGTCCCCTTCACCTACGATGACGCGGAGCTGAAGGATGCCGTCTTCACGAAGAAGGCGGGCTGGCGTACGAGCGGGGCTGGCGTTGCGGGTGAGTACGGCATGCACAAGCATGGACACCACGACCAGCCGGCTGGAGTCTCGCGCAAGCCGGTAGTAGTCTCTGGGGGCGTGATGAGGGGAGATAACGCGGTGTAAGGTGCACGGGCCGAGGAAGAATGCCTTTCAGCTTGCAACAATTGACGGAACTGCGGGTGGGTGGTCGGCAACAATTCAACTACGCCACCCACGGGCAGTTGTAGTAACGCAGCTATTGACAGCTGCCACCCTATGACCGTCTTATCTGAAGCCATTTGGAGCCCGGGTAGATGCAAGGGGCCCCGGCCAGGAGCGGGGCCAGAGCGCTAACAGTACCCTTGTTCCCTGGACCACACGGAACGGAACGCACGTTTGTCTCGCTTAGGGTAAGAAGGCCGCGGACGGAGGCTTCACACGGATAGCTAGCAGTGTCTCTCATTAGGAAATTCGAAACGTCGGCGTCTTGCGGGCCATCCAGCAAGATTCCCTGCTGTCCCTCAACCCTCCCATAATGCGCTCGCCGGTCCGTTAACTTTGGCCATTAGGTCTTATCAACTTCTTCTTTTCCCCAGGTAGCCTATAATGGCGGACGAAAAACAAACCTCAGTGGCCGAGTCTGTGTCGCTAGTCTCGACCGGCCACCCGGAGAAGCACACGCACTAAGACTCATACGGTGGCAACGAATCGAGCGGCGTTTAGCCCAGTCCGCACCTACACGCCAAGACGTTCCTCGCTATTATGGCTGTCTGTCTGATCTACGTTGCCTAGGGCTATAGCGTCGTGGGCATGGGATCCTAAACTATTACGGAATAGCTGTCTCCCAACATCCTAGACGGGCGCTTAGGCCACCTATTAGGGCTACATCTTGGAATTAGGAGCCCTCTACTACCTATTAAAGGCGGTAGAGGGGGACCCCTTTAGCTAGATAGAACAGAGACTACTTCTTCCTATTCCCTCCTTTTTATAGGGCGCTTTTCGTCCCTTTTAAGGGGCCTATTTCTACCTACTAGGGCTGCTATCGATTCGCTCTTACTGCAGTGGAGACTTCTAATAATAATGAATAAAACAGCAACGTAGAGAAAGTGCAATAACAAAGCGTAAGCCACTAAGCAAAGTAATATATAGCGATTCCTAGTAATTCCGTAATAATTAATGTCTTTTTCTCTCTCTCTCTCCCCTACTCTTTTCTATCCTAGATATATAGGTCATAGCTATGTATCCTTTACTAGGGTTAAGCCTAGCGCTAGTAAAGGGGTTATACCCTATACCTAGACCTTACTATACTACAATTAATATACTTAATGTCGATTCGCTCTTACTGCAGTGGAGTCTTCCAATAATGAGGAACAAAACAGCAACGTAGAGAAAGAGCAATAACAAAGCGTAAGCCACTGAGCAAAGTAACGAGTAACAATTTCTATCAATTCCATAATGATTGATAATTCTCTCTATCTCCCTCCCTTGCCTTTTCTATCCTAGATATATGGGTTATAGCCACGTATCCTTTACTAGGGTTGCGCCTAGCGCTAGTGTAGGGGTTGTGCCCCATACCTAGCCATTACTATACCGTGACTAATATACTCCAGCTATAGTAGCCTACTAGCAACTAGTATTAGCTCTCTTTCTTTTTAGTTATTATTCGTCCTTACTAAGCATTTATATATATATCTCCTTACCTAATACCTAATATGCTTTCTCTATATAATAAGACGTGTATTACGTCTTATAACTACTAAATAACGCGTCTCCCCTAGGTTACTTGCCCTTAATAAATAGCTATATCCTTATAGTAGAAGCAATGGTTAATATTAGTAACTAGAGGAGAGCCACATCCTAAGATGGAGGGCAGGCCTATTAGGCCGAAAAGGGCCTTTTAAAAGGGGCGACAAAACGCCCATTAAAAAGGAGGAAATAGGAAGAAGTAGTCTCTATTCTATCTAGCTAAAAGGGCCTTCTATTACTGTCTTTTATAGATAGTAGAGGACTCCTAACCCTAATAGGTAGTCTTAGTACCCATCTATAGGTCCCTGATCCTAATTGTAGGACTAAGTAACTATTTAGGGTGTTTAGAGACGGCTTACTCTATAATGTACGCCCTTTTAGCCTAAATATATATATAGGGTAAAAACAGCTATAGTAGGATAGCTGTTATATACCTATAAATAAAGGGAAGAAGGAAATAGAGAGGGATAGAAATACCTACCCCTAAGATTACTAGAATTAGAGGAGGATAACCAGACTATTAATCTAATAGTAACTAGAAAATAAGGTGCTATTAAGCGTATAACTAATAAGAGGGGCTATTAATCAGTATCTAAAAGGGTAGGCGATTATATAATAGTCTTAAAAAGACTTATTAATTAAAATGCGATTATACTAGGCCTAGAAGTAAAGAAGGTACTATTTATAAGGGCTAGCGCGCTATAGAGCGCTAGGCCCCTCTATAGGTGTGGTAGGGTGCACGGACCACCACCCCCTACTTGTATATAGCAAAGCGATTAGATAAAAGGGTAATCCTTAGCATGTTAGCGCCTTATATCCCCGATTTACTATAGGGTTGCTTATAGTAGTAACCTTAGGGAAGGGATTATATAACCCTATAGCCTCTAATATAGGTAGTATATGTTTATAGGCTATGCCTCTTCTTTCCTTCTTTTTACTAGTTTAGAGTCTTTGTTAGTAGAGCCTAGCCTTATTATAGTATATTCCCTATAGCTATAATACTACTTTAAACTACTCTACTAGTATTACTTAGCGCTCCTTAGAAATATACCATATTAATTTTTACCATTATTGTTAAACGTATAAATGAGCTATAGCGCTCTAACGGTTATAGCTTAGGCAAAACGGATTTTAGTTCTTAAACTACTAGATATATAGCTATATTCTAAGGGTGGACCCACTTTTGTGGATACCGCTGACTAAGCTATATATACCACTATATAGCCTAGAAATAGCTTTAAAAGGCTTTTCTATTTTTAGATTTATGCCCTACTTTTGTAGAGACAGCCCCCTTAGGCTGTATAAGCGCTAGAAATAGCCTTAAAAGGCTCTTCTACTAGGTCACCTACCTACCCTATACCTACCCTACACCGAAAGCAGGGAAAACAGAACATTCAGGAAAAGTCGTGCAGCTTACCCTGTACCTTAGGTAGCCGTAAGTCGATTATTTAAAATCGCCAGCTTATTTGGTTTTTCGGGAAGGCGCCATGCACCTACTAAGGCGCTCCTGCCGTATAGAAGGCAGGAACGGTCCTAGAGGGTATATACAGGAAAGGAAATTGCAAAGCCTTACCTACTAGACTAGAAATCAAATTACTACGTTACCTATAACTATAAGCCTTATAGGCCTATAAAACCCACTAAAGGCCGTGATATATAAGCTTAAAGCCCCTATATTATAGCGCTTTAGCCTATAACTATACTGTTATTTAAGGACTTTTATAGAGGGAATACAGTAAAGGGCCCTACTGTTAGTAGGTTTCCGGAGATCGTAGTGATCTAAAACGATAAAGAGCAAAGCGAGCAGCAAGGAAATACTGGTTCAAGTTCTAGTTCTGGATTGTCTATCTCCCTTTATCTAGAGGGTGGTTGCGCACCCCTTAAATACCTATGTTAGAGCGGAGCGCTCGTTGGTGACTATTATATAGTACGTAGGTGCGCTACTTATAGCTGTCGTATAAGTAGCGCAGTACACGCCCTATTCCCTAGAGCGGGAGGCTTAGTAGTATAGTACATACCCTATTCCTAGAGCAAGAGGCTTATATACTATATAGTTATAGGGATCAGTACCTAACCCCCTTTACTACAATTAATACCGGCAACTCTTCTTTTATAACTGCGCTAGCGCTTTATCAACCGAAATAGGAAATCCTAGATTACTTTACTCTCTTTATTACTAGAATAGGAAATCCCAATTACTTAACTTCTTATTTGCTAATTAGAATGTTAGATTCTACTAGCTAATCCCCGGTATAGAAGGCGTAACTTTAGCACCTTCTATATATGCCTCTAAACGGCATAACAGTAAGCGCGTTGTACTAGCAACCATTATTGTAAAAGCTTATAGTCCTAAATAGGAATTATAATAGGAAAAATCAGAGCTCTAGGCTGGCTGATTGCGAACTCCGAACGCTCTTACCCCAAACCTATAAATAGGTAGGTTCTCCTACTATATACCACCTATTCTCTTTCTCCCTACAATCTGTACTAGCAGTAGTAGTAGTAGCAATAACAATAGTAGCAATAGTAGTAGTAACAATAGCAGTAGTATTAGCAGTACTAGTAGTAATAAGTAAGTTACTTACCTTTATATACTAATGCTCAAGCATACTGATCTTATTGTTTATAGTATTGGATTTTAATAATAAGTAGAGTAGGTACTCTTATAGGAGTATAGGCAGCGATACCTATATATATACTAAGGATAAGGACAGTGATACCCTTAATATACTTATAACTAACGCTTTTAACAAGCATCTTACCTAGAAGGGCAATGATAATACGTTAAAGGATATATCTAAGCGTACTATTGCTGATAATAGCAACTAGAAGAGCGTAGTAGGCAGCAACAACAATAGTAATAATAACAACAATAGCGATAATCCTGATACTACAGACGTGGCTATGCTCGCTATATAGCCTGAGTCTATAGGCGGCTGTACTAACGCCGACTCTATACCCTTTAATTCTAAAAGGCTAATTATACGTGTATATATCCTGCTCGAGCAGGCTGCTATGCTCTGGCGCAAGGAGGAGGCGGAGGAGGAGGCAGCGTGTAAGGCGGAGATTGCTATATATAAGGCGCGTCTCTCTAAGCGTACCGAGCATGCTCTACCTGCATTACCAGCCGTAAAGAAGGCGGTGTTAGCGGCTGTACATGCATGGCGCAAGGCGCTGCTCGCTGCTATAAGCACGCCTATACTATCGGTAGCGATACTAGCAGCGGTAATAGTAAGTTTGTTGTCCGGCAAAAGCTTAGACAACTCTATCGTCCGTTCTAGCCGCTATATACGCTATATATCAGACTATATAAAGCCTTATAAGAGGTTATTACATACTTATATATATAAACCAGAGGGTAAGCATCTTACTTTTATTATTCTTATTATTAATATTACTAATATATATAAAGTTTATAGCCTATATAGTACTATATACGCCGTCCTTTGCCTTAGCTGCCTATACTTGCTTTTAGCAGACGTTAAAGACTCGTTTAACAAGTCTGGCAATTTCGCGCTATATATAGCATACTGCAACTATATATTAGGCCGCAGCCTCTAGTACTAGTAGTACTTATCTAGGTACTTATATATACCGATATAAGTTCTATTTGCATATTATTTCCATTATCTTATTATTTCTAATATATATCGTAGCCCTAAGTTAGTCTATCCGTTCTTAGACTGCTTCTTAGAGCTCTGCTCTAACCTGGCTATAAAGGCTAAAGTAAGTCCTAATCTTTAGTAGTATCTATTATTTAATCGGAATACTTATTAGTTATAGGATTAGAAGATATAGTACAACAGTGCCAAATACGCCTTAGTCCTAGTAGACAAGGCGTATGCTCTTATCAAGTATAGGACGCCCGCAGCAGGCATAACGCCTACGCAGAAAAAGCTTATAGCGATAGCTGCTATAGGCAAGGCCATCGATATTTTGTTATTATAATTAGAAGGTAGGGGGCGCTGGCGTACGTGTCGCGCCAGCTATAAGAGTATAAATTAAGATCGTTTTGCGCTTTGCCTTATATTCCTTATTATACTATAAATGAATCGTCCTAGTAGTCTTTGTCTTTTACGCTTGTAATCTTGCCCTAAGTTATATAGACTCTTCCTATTGCTTAGCTAGGCGTTAAACCTAGCCTTCTACTCTGATCTTGGCTATATTCGTAGTAATAAGCCTTTTAAGCATCTTGTTCGGCGTACGCTTAGTCATAGCATCAGCTAGGTTATCGTTACTACTAATCTACCTGATTTCTGCAATTTTACAGTTTTTATAGCTCTGGCGCAGCGCTATTATATCGATTATAAGGCGCTTCTCCGCTATTGTACCGAGCTTTACCAGGTATTTGTATAAGCTAAACAAATCTATATATATAACAATTAGTAGTAGCAAGGGTAGGCCCAGATATAAGTAGACCTTAGTAAGCGTCTAGTACAATATATACCTAAGATCGAACCTACTTACTATACTATAAATCTCGCTTACTAGAACACTCTGCATTACCCGCTTACACTTAGTTAAAGACTAGTATATAATATTACTATATAAGTTAAACTCGTTTATACTGCTTATCTTATTGCCGAATATAATAATAAACCTAATTTGCAATGTTATATCTGCATTATTGGCGAATGATCTATCTATAAAGATGAAGAGCTTGGCTATCTCAAGTTTAAGTTGCAGATAGTACAGCCTATACGTCGAGTTCTCGATCTGCTATTACAATCGAGCGTTAAGCTTAGCAATCTTAGCTGTACTAGGCTTAGTTAACTACGCTACTACTAACAAGTCGAAAGTCGCCTCTAGCTGGCAAATCGTGGCAATATAGGCACCCTATATACGTTGTTCGACGTATACTTGTTTTGCTATTTCGGCGTCTAGGCTTACTAGTTTAAGTTACATAGCTTACCCCTTTTATCGAATCTTAACAGCATCTACGCTCGTTTTAAGCCTA
Organism: Phyllachora maydis; assembly: GCA_029339225.1. Taxonomy (NCBI): domain Eukaryota; kingdom Fungi; phylum Ascomycota; class Sordariomycetes; order Phyllachorales; family Phyllachoraceae; genus Phyllachora; species Phyllachora maydis. Next base: position 506,165 of record JAQQPM010000003.1, read on the forward strand.
TATCCGTTAAAGTCTATAATCGAGTTATCTATTAGAAATACCAGCAGCTTGTATTTAAAGCTGGCCTTATCTAACTTAAGCTTTTCTTTGTTAGTAAAGGCTTGTTTACCGATATTGAATATGTTGTCGGTTTATAGGCCGACGATTCTAAACCTATTACCGAATTGTATCTTGCCGATTATAAGGCATAGGTCGAAGGTACTTGGTTCGAGATTAAGGTACTTAGTATACCAGTTTATATATATTACCTACTAGTATAGGCCGGCTTCGGCTAGTCTATATAATAGGGTTTTAATAAGTAAGACAGTGTAAGGTAGATAGAGCATCTTAAGCTCCTTAGGTAATAGAAGAATTACTTTCCTTACTAGCTATAACTTAGCTTAGGTATATGCCTAAATCACGTTACGTACCTATACCTTAAAGCTAAAGCGCGTTTAAAGCGTCGGGAATAGTAAGAGTATAAGCTGCTACGTATATTGCTGGATCATCGGCGACTAAGTAAGGAGGTACTTCTTATCTTTATCGCCGAATCCCTAAGCTATAAAATGTGATTTTTCATATAGTATAGTAAGCTTGTCTTTTACTTCCTAGATAATCTTTAATTTGAAAATTTAGTAGCTTAATATATCTACTAGCATCTAAATCGCTTTGATTACCCTAGCTGCTAGAAGGGAGTTTAGTTCCGCTTTGTTAGATTCTTAGAATGGCGTACTAGGTATGGTAATCTTGCCTTTAGCTTATAGTTTAAGCGCAAGATCGTAGTTATACTTCTCTTTTTCCGAAATAAAGTTGTTAGTAGGTGCTAGGTTCTTTCAGGGTTGTCTATACTAGCGAGGTTGCTTAGGCTAGAGATATTAAAATAGCTCTAGCTGCTTAGCCCTAGTTTAGTCAGCTTGCTTATCCTACGCTAGCTCCTAGTAGTATAGTTTAACTACTATATTCCGAAATTCTATAGGTCTATTAACTATATCGACGATCACCGCTATATCTATAGCCGAGATTACCTTATAGGGTCCTATCTATTAATCGGTTTCTCGGAATACTAGTACTTCCGTATCTACCTTAAGTAAGCGTAGCAGTATATCTTCTATACTTAGTCTATTATACTATATAAGAGCGTCTTACGCAGTCTTTATATCGTTAAGGATATGCAATTGCACTATAGCCTTCTGAATTACACCTGCTTGGCGTAGTTAAGATGGAGAAGGCGGCGCGTCTATAGTTAGGCGTAGGTATACGCTAAAAACTAAGAGCGTTAGTACTAGCCTATCTAGGCTAGCGGTATTATTAACCGTACTTAGTGCTACTTATAAGTATGCTTCTTTTAAGCAAGTCCTAGCAGTTTTGGATTTAATAATGTTATATGCCTGTCTTAATAGCCTATAATACTGCTTAATCTTGCTGACTAATTGGTATGCCTCGACTGGTATAGAATAGCAAGTTATACCCGCGAGCTTAGCCTTAGCCTAGAACTTACGCGCTTTGAAGTTAGTACTTTTATTATAGCGTAAAACGTCAGGTAGTCTAAGGTATATATCGATCTAACATTCCTTTAGCCGCTTCTACGTCTCTTTAGCTAAAAGATCGTTTAGAAAGTAGGCTGCCTAGAATAAAGTTGTAGCGTTAACCATATATAGTACCTTAGAACTATCAATATCTAAGATATCTATAACGATCTTAAAGTTAAAGCAAATATCATCTTATAATATAAATCTAAATCGTTATAGCACTGCTCCTTTAATCTAATAAAAATAACAGAACTTGTTAATCATTTTAACAGCGCTATACTCTACTTGGTAATCTGCTTATTACAGCAGTTTGTACAATCTATTAACTATAGGGTATCTATAGCATTGATAAATACGCCTTAGCTTGGCCTCTATAAGTTATAAAGGCGTAGGACGCTTGTTATCTATAGTAAATGCTATACTTAGTAGCTTAATCCCTTTAATAGGGATCTATAGGTATCCCTATTTCTGCTAAACATATATACGCTTCCTTAACTTAGATATAAGCTTATTTATCGTATTATTAAGGTAGATACTAAGCTTGTCTATATCTTTTAGATATATAAGAAAAGGGGTTGGCGTCTCTAATATATAGAAAGTCATATAACCAATGTTGAGCTCTACTCTAACTATACCGAGTAATTGTTTTAAATCCCTAGACCTAAAAAGTATATTCGCTTCTCCTATATATATCTTATCGATCTTAAGCGATCTAATTATCTTTTTCAGCGTAAGGAATTGTCGAAGTCTAGCAGTCGAAACGTTAGTAGCCCTAGTATTAGGTATAATTCCTTGGAATTCGGCCTTGGTATACCTGTTAAGTATAAATTAAATAGCTTCTATTCTCTCTATATCCTTTTTACTGTCTTTCTATAGCTAGTTGCTCCTAGTAATCAGATAGAGGAAAGCTTGGTTTGTAAAGTAAGTTACTGCTATTTATTCTTCTTTAAAACTAATTACTAGTACTTTGTTTTTACCTTAAGCTTAATCGGTCTTATGGTTGTCTATCTATACTCTAAGCTTAGTATCTTCTTTCCTTATATTATATTTATCGTCTAAACCCTTATAGTCGAGGAGAAACGCTATATATTATCTATAATCTTTATTAATGCCCTTTCGTTTAAGCTATTCGCTCTTAGCTATTACTTGTTCTTCTTAGCTATATATAAAGGATCGGTGATCTAGCTTGCTATAAATCCAGTAGCCTACCTTGATATAGGTTTTATTATAGTCTCCTTGCTAAAACTCGTTTCGCTTTCTATACCCTATAGCGCCTTTAGGCTGCTATATATATATAGCCCGGTTCTTTTCGAAGATTAAATCTATAATCGAGTTACCCTAATAGTTTCTTATAGGCCTGGCTTTTATTATTATAAACCTATAGTCTATTAGGAATTAGCGATATATACAATCTACCTCTTTAATATTAAATGTCTGATAGAGCGTAGCTGCTAGCTCTTCGAAGCTTGTTAGTGGTTTATATAGGGCGATCTTTAGCTTAGATACTCCTTAGTAAGCTTAGATTATATTAGCAACTAGGAATTCCTTATAGTTATAGAGCGGACTAAGCCTATATTGGCTTTGCTAGAGTCTATTAAGTAAGATCTAGAGAATTTCCTTTATTAACTTATTGCTATTCTTGCTTTTAAGGTATATAGACTAGAAAGTAACGATATTCTAAACGAATAGATAGTTGTTCTACTTAGTACTTATCTTGAAGTATCCCTTTAAGATGTTATATAGTTTAACAAAAGAGATACTAAATAGGATATAGTATAAGTGGTATTCCTTAGCTTGTCCTAAAAGAGTATTCGGAAAAACAGTACTAAGCTAGCTATAATCGATCTAGAATATCTAGCAGTAGTAAAAGAAGAAACGAACTTTGTTATTAAGGATATCATTATTAGACCTAGAATAACTGTCCTTTAAGTCCTAAGACTTAATGAAATTAGTAAGGGTCTTCCAATTAATAGTTATCTTGTTTATCCAGCCTATTTCGATCGGTAGAATGGCTATATACTTAGTGCTTCTATATATAATATACTTATACTAAGTATATTGCTCTTTGTTACTTGCCTAAGGTTAAGTATATCCTAGCTTATAGTTAGGGTTAATACTAGGGGTTTGCGTATATCGTATAGGGTTTCGTCGTCCCCCTTAATTAGTCCTCTAGTTATAGCCTTAGTAGTTACCTTAGCTATAACCTTAGCTATAACCTTGGCCGGTACTTTAGGTGGTTAGTGGTAATCTATAGCCTTCGCCAGCGCCCTTATTAGCCGGCGGGAATCCTACTCCTATTACGCTTCTAAGTCTATGAATTGGAAATATCATCTATAGCTCCTGATTTAGCAGGTAAAGGGTATTTCCAAACTTATTACAGTTACCGGTATTAAGCGTCCTGCTCTAGGCTACTATTTGATATATACTTAGGCCTAGGCTACTTACTAGTTGATTATCATTTATAATCGAGCTACTTACTAGTTTAAATTACTAGGTAGTGTTTATAGTTATATTACTAACTTATATATCCCCCTATATTGCCTCCTTCTAGTAGGAATTAGTGGCGAAATCTTAGGTTGTTATTAGTATAATCTCCTTCTTCTTTTCTGTTTAAGTAAGAGGAGATGCTGTTCTAAGTTATCTATACTTAGCCTAGATTAATATCCTACGAATTTAGGAGAGTATATTAGGCCCTAGATTGTTAGATAGGTTGTTAACAAGCGTTATAAGTCCCTTAGAAAGCTTCTGCCCTTTTAAGCTATCTACTAGGATATAACTGTCGTTAAGCGTTTAGCATAGTTATAAGTATAGTTTATTGTTCAACTTATTAAAGTAGTTAGCTGTCTAGTCCTTGAAATCTAAGTGGAATTCGTAGTATAAATCTTTAGATTATTACCCCTTATAAGTGCTAAGGTAGGAGAGCGTATATAAGTTAAGTACTTTATTGCTATTGTACTCTAGATTAACATATTTTAGCGATCTATAGAAGGTTTAAGCGTTAAATTTATTAATGCTTATAATAGGTAGCTAGGTAGGGAATTCTTATTTAAAATGCTCTTTAAGATCTTAGGCTATACTTAACGAAATACTTAGTATATAATAGGGGTTTGTCTTAATATCCTCTCTTTCTAAGGTTCTATAAGTAGAAGGGTCTTAGGACGCTATAGTATATTAATTATAGTAAAGTTAGTTAGTAATATAGTTTTAGTAGTATTCTCTTAAGTAATACTTCTTTAGTCTAGAAGCTTAGGTTAAGCTTCTTTAGCCTAGGAAGATAGGTTTATAGTATCAGTTTTCTTATAAGCAATATTACTAAGTTAATAGGGTAGTTATCTAGTTACCTAATTAATAGCTCTTAGTAAGTAAACTGCAATCTACTTAGTTAAGGTTATTAAGCACTTGACTAACTACCTTACTACTCTGCATTGCCCCTATATTGCAATATAAAGACAATACTAATTAGTGTTAGTAGGTTTCTAAAGATTATAGTAATCTAAAATAATAAAAAGCAAAGTAAGTAGTAAGGAAATACTAATTTAAGTTTTAGTTCTAGATTATCTATCTCCCTCTATCTAGAGGGTAGTTGCGCACCTCTTAAATACCTATATTAAAGTAGAGCGCTCGTTAGTAACCATCATATAGTACGCGGGTACGCCATTTATAGCTATCGCATAAGTGGCGTAGTACATGCCCTATTCCCCAGAGCAGGAGGCTCAGTAGTACAGCACATGCCCTATTCCTAGAGCAAGAGGCTCATATGCTGCACGGTCACGGGGATCAGCACCTAACCCCCCTTACCGCAATCAACACCTACTTTACTATATTAGCACATACCTAGGAAGTGCTATTTAGGCTATATCAACGCTGTTGCTGCCCCTAAGTACCCTATACAACTACTACTAGTAGGCTATAGTAGTTATAGATCCTTATATAGGGTTACCTATTCTAATAGGTTATTAGCCTAGATAGCCTATAGGATAGTTATTGTTAAAGTCTAAATTTCAAAGCGCTATCTCTACCTATATATAGGGCTATTTAAGCCTCTTATAGCTGAAAATATAGTACTATATTAGCCCTAAAAAGCTATATATTACATCTTATTAAAGGCTATTTGAGGACTAAAAAGCCTGAAAATCTAGAAGGAGAAATCACTAAGAAATCTAAGTCCTATAGTATCAATAAGCATTTAGGGCTCTTATACGCTTAGGCTAGTATACTTACCTATACTAAAAGACCTTTCTTCTTATAGCTAGAAGTAGAAAGGCTAGCGTTTTAGAATTTCTAGCACTAAAGACCTATATTTCCCTACTATAGAGCCCTTTCTATAGATATATCTATAGGCGGTAGTTAAGTCCCTATGTCGAAGTCTCTTATCTCTATCTTAGAGCATAGTTTAGAATTTCTACTAGAAAGCCCTACTAAGTAGCAAGTAGGCAGCGCTATAAACCTACTAAGCGCTAAGACTAGCCTAGAAAATCACTACTATAATTAGTAAGCTAGCTAATCAGCTTTAGTAAACTAGAAGCTAATTAAGTGCTTTTGCTAGTACTATAAGTAAATAGTAGCCTATTTACAATGGCGGATCAAGCTAATGTGAAGGGTATAGCCCCTAAAAGGGCTAGTAACCCAGCTGATCTAGGGCAATCTTCTAGGCCTCTACCACCTATACGAACCCTATTAGAAGATAAGGAAGATAGCAAAGACTATAGCGAGGTTATAGAAGTCCTAAAACAGTATATAAAATCTCATAAGCAAGTTATAGCTAGCTAATCTAGTGATATAAAAACACTATTTTTAAGTCTAAATACCCTAAAAGCCTCTATTAAGGATAGCGTTAGCACTATAAAAATATATCTTCTACTTTAGCTTCTTTAACTAATAGTAGTAACACTGCGGCTGCTACTACTAGAAAGACTAGCTATAGTCCTAGATTTGATCCTTTTAGCGGTACTATAGATTTAGATTCTCCTCCACGTCCCCCTAGGAAAGAGCCCTATCTAGGTATTAGAATGGGTAATCCTATATAAGGATCTATAACCACTATAGCCTACTAGTAGTAGTCGTATAGGGTACGTAGGGGCAGCAACAGCGTTGATATGGCCTAAATAGCACTTCCTAGGTATGTGCTAATATAGTAAAGTAGGGCCCTTTACTATATTCCCTCTATAAAAGTCCTTATATAACGGTATAGTTATAGGCTATAGCGCTATATTATAGGGGCTTTAAGCTTGTATATCACGGCTTTCAGTGGGTCTTGAAGGCCTATAAGGCTTATAGTTGTAGGTAACGTATAATTTGATTTCTAGTCCAGTAGGTAAGGCTTCGCAATTTCCTTCCCTACATATACCCTCCGGGACCGTTCCTGCCTTCTACACGGCAGGAGCGCCTTAGTAGGTGCATGGCGCCTTCCCGAAAAACCAAATAAGCTGGCGATTTTAAATAATCGACTTACGGCCACCTAAGCTGCAGGGTAAGCCGCACGACTTTTCCTATAAGTTCTGTTTTTGCTCCTGTGGTGTAGGGTAGGTACAGGGTAGGTAGGTGACCTAGTAGAAGAGCCTTTTAAGGCTATTTCTAGCGCTTATACAGCCTAAGGAGACTGTCTCCACAAAAGTGGGGCATAAATCTAAAAATAGAAAAGCTTTTTAAAGCTATTTCTAGGCTATATAGTGGAATATATAGCTTAGTCAGCGGGATCCACAAAAGTGGGTCCACCCTTAGAATATAGCTATATATCTAGTCGTTCCAGAACTGAAATCCGTTTTGCCTAAGCTATAACCGTTAGAGCGGTATAGCTTATTTTATACGTTTAACACCCCCTCTATTCTTCTATTCCTTTATAAGCCTTAGAAAGCTATATATAGGTAAAGAATAGAAGAATCCTAAGAAATAAGAACGTAAGAGCAAAACTATTCCGTTAGACAAAGGGGTTATGCCCTTATATATATATAGGATAAACCCCTATTATATATAGAAAGAAGTAAGAATATATATGATGTTGAAATCAAACCTATGACCTATTTAAAGGTATAGGTACTATAGCTTTAAAGCGTGTAGTAATATATAATATCTAAATATTCTATACCCTAGCGACTGATAGACGCACTAGAGTATAGAAGGAGTAAAGGGCTTATAAACGCCTTTATCCTCTTATAGAGAAAACGATTTTTAGCACGGTTTTAAATTTTATGCCCTTTTTTACTCCGTTCTTTCAGCAAGTTCTAGTAAGGAAATAACAGGTAGTTATATAGAGAATCCCCCTCTAAAGGAAAGTATACTACTAGTAATAGCCGGAGCCTATATTTCCCAAATATAGCTATCCTATATACTAGAGTACTTCTAGACGTAGCTAGAGTAATATAGGCCTCCCTAACGCCGCAGGGAGCTAATGCCAGTACAAGGGCGCCTATAGAACTGTACTACAGTGGCTAGGACCTTATAAGCCTTTTAAGGCTATATAGAGGAATTAGGTGATTCCAGAGGGCTGTAAAGTAGCCGGTACTATGAACTGGTCTTATAAGCTAATCAGGCTAAGCCAGGCCTTCTATATATATAGTATAGAGTATATATATAGGGGTAAAGGGTAGCTTAGTAAAAAGCTCCCTTAGGTTGAAGGCCTAAAAGCCTAATAAAAGACTGAAAGCCACTAACTAGTAGGGCTTTAGTAAGCCCGTCAGCCGGCATACACTTAGTATTGTGATATATAATAGTAACTATTTTAGCCTTAAGAATTATAGTAGTGAAGAACCGACACCTAAAAACGAAAAACGAGTTTTTGGTCGAAACTACACCAAATCGCGTATAACCATATCCATTCGAACCGTCCGATTGAGGATACAACGCCTGCTTATTTTCGCTGTAGTACTGTCGGTTATGCAATAGCCCTAGGCGTATGAAAATATAGAAAATAGCGAGCCTAGCTGCCCTCTTACAACTGTAATTTCCTTATATATAGGCTACTAATGCAGCTCTATGCCCTAGCAACCCTGCCCTACCTATAGCTAATAATAATAATAATAACCCTCTAAGCTAGCCCCTAAGTACGGACTAACCCCTAAGTACAGACTACCTAAATAACGATATAGAAATGGAAGACTGCTAAACTACTACCTCTACTACTGCTAAAGAGACTGCTATAGATGCTATAACTATAGTACCTATAGTACCTAGCTCTAGCGCCCCCCCTACTATTAACACCCCTATAACTAGCGCCCCTTCTTAAACCAACGTCTTTGCTCCTTTCCTTAAGGGCCTAAACAGCAGCTAGTACGCCCTAGCCCTAGCCCCTTCTAGCTAGAAAACCTTAAAAAAACCAGGGAAAAAATCAGAGAAAAATACAGAGAAAGAAGAAAATAACAATAGTACTGCCAAGGCTAACCATATTACCCTAGTAACTAAGAAAACCGCTAAGGCTGCCCTTAGCCCCTCTAAGCTTGCCCTTATACTCTCTAGCCTCCTAGACTAGATAATTAGCCTAGCTAAGGATAGTACTAACTTCTATAGTATAGTAGAAGCAACTACTAAAGCCAGGCAAATTACCCTTATAGCCCTACTCTAGGACCTACCTAAAGAAGCCCTAGCTAAAGCAATAGCTCTAGTACCCTAAAACCGCCTTACTGCCCTAGGAACGCCTAAGCTATAGTACTAGTAATACCCTTAGTAGCCTAGCTACTACCAGCAATAATAGTAGTAATAATAGTAATAGCCTAGCTACTTCTAGCCTATAGCCCCTACCTAGGCTAATATAGCTAGTAAGCTAATAGCTAGTAAGGTAACTAAGCCTAGCCTAGAACGCTAGGTACTTATCCGACTAGGCTTAGCCTAGTAACAGGTACTTGCTAAATCTGCCCTAAAGGTAGTATAGGCTATCTAATAAGCTTCTAGCCTAGCTATTTAGAGGGTTTAGACGCTCCTTAGTAGTAACCTCCTACTAGTTATAGAGAACATAGAGATAAAGAAGAGCCTAGAGAACAATACTGCCTAGATTATAAAGGCCTTTAGAGAGAAGGCCTCTCTATATACTATAACCTAGGCAGTAGCGGTTAAGGGCCTTATAGTCTATAACCAGGTTATAGAGGAAGGCCTGCTAGAAGAGGCTAAAAAGCAATACCCTATAGCAGTTAAGGCAAAAGTCTAGTACCCTTAAAGGCTAGAACAGACTAGGGTTAAGGTACTAATAGCCTTTACCTCCTTAGAGGTAGCCTAGAAAGCCTATAAGAAGGGGGTCTTCTAGAGCTACTAAGCCTTAGAAGCAGAGCCCTAGATCGACGAAGCTAAGCCTATCTAATGCCTATGGTACTGGAAATAGGGCTATAGGGCTAAGGTATGCCAGAGCAAGGAAGAGATCTGCTATAACTGTAGCGCTAATAGCTATACTACGCTAGAAGCCCCTACCTGCTCTAGGGCACCCTGCTGCTACAACTGCCGCCAGGCTTACTATGCCCGCTTAGAGGCCTGCCCCTGCCTAAAAGAGGCATGGGCGTAGGCTAAGGGATATCTACGTTCTAGGTCTAAGGCCTTTAACGTTAACCAACCGCCCCTATACCAGTACCAACAGTAATAGCAGCAATAGCAATAATAGCAGCAATACCCCCCTTAGCAGGCCCTATTACAAGAGGAGGGAGAGGAAGGCTATACTATAGTCTTAGGAAAGAGACAGAGGGGCCGACCAATAGCATTAAGAGGGTTAACCCCTAACCAGAGCACAATTACTGCCTGCTTTAGCTACCTAAGCGGCCAAACCCCCCCTTCCTCTAAGCCAGCTATAAGCCCTAAAGGGGCTACTAGACTTACTAGAACCCTAGAGCCTATAGGAGCCCCTAGACCCCTAGATGCTAGACCTGGACTAGACCTGGATACTGGACTAGGACTAGCTAACGCTACTACTATATAACAACTACCGCCTACTATATAGCTAAAGGAGATAGAGATATAAAGGTACGCCTCTGGAATGTATAGGGCTCGAAGGAGGTATAGGAAGTACTACTTTCTATAGTAAAAGAAGAAATACTCGCTATATAAGAACCCTGGATTAATAGGCAGGTACAGCACTCTACCTACTGCCTTAGATCAGCCCCCTACTACCTTATTTTCACCCCTAACGGACAGGCCTTACTTTATATCTATAAATTACTCCTGCTAGCAATATAGACTTATAGCTCTAGCTTAGACTGGGCTAGGGCTACTATATAGACTAAGAACAGCCCCTTTATAGTCTGGTCCCTATATAACGACCCCTAACCCCAGACTGGCTTAACCCCCCTTATAAAAGAAATAAGGGGGAAGATCAACGCCTGCCTAGGCCTTTACCTTCTAGCCGGGGACTTTAACCTTTACCACCCCCTTTAGGACCAATATAACCGCTTTAGCCCTAGGTTAGAAGACCTACTGCTATTAACAGCAGAGTAGGGGCTTACCCTCTATACCCCCTACAGCGCTATAACCAGGGCGCTATAGGGGAGCCAAGCAGGCAGGGCCTCTACTATCGACTATTTCTGGCTTAGTAGCAGCCTTACCTGCTCCTATACTGGCTTAGATATACGCTTATGCTTAGACTACTACCCCTAGGTACTAGATATTGACCTAGAGACTATAGAAACCCTACTACTGCTCCCCTGATTCTAGTAGAAGAAGATAGATAAAGAGGGGGTAGTAAGAGAGGCTAGCTCCCTAATATATAATATAAGGGGCTATAGATATCTATTATACCTCTCTAACCTAGCTAAGCTCTAGGAGGCCTATAGGCGACTATTAGAGGAACTCCAGCGTATTGCTAGGGCTATAACCCCTAAAGGAACCCTAGCAACTACTAGAAGGAAGAGTGCCCCCTAGTAGAACAACGAAATCTACTAGGCATTCTAGGAGAGAAAAAGGGCAGAAAGACAGCTCTAATGCTCCTCTAGTAACTAGGCCCTTCTTACTACCTATAAGTCAGCCTAGAGGGGGCAGATAAAGGCTATAAGAGAAAGTAAGAGGAAGACCTAGAGGGCCTTTCTATAGGAGGCCAGAGAAAAGCCAGAGAAGCTCTAGCAACTAGAAAGATAGGCTAGGCTATAAAGTACTACCGCCCTACCCCCTCCTAAGCTACTAACCCTTGGACAAGCCAGCACCTTCTAGAAGAAGGTAGAGGCCCTTTCAGCACGCTTCTTCCCCCCCTCCCCCTAAGAGGATAGCCCGGAGGAACCCCTAATAGGCCCTAGGCTACCGGTTAGCTAGACGGTTAGACCAGACGATATAAAAGAGGCTATTAAAACAATAAAACCCTAGAAAGCACTAGGACCTAACGAACTCCCTATAGGCTTTTTAAAGGCCTATGGCAACCCCTTATATAAGGCCCTAGCTATACTAGCCTCGAAATCCTTCTTCTACGGCTTCTATCTACAGGAATATAAAGAAGCGGTTACTATTGTCCTCCCTAAACCAGGAAAACAGCCAGACACCTATAATACCCCTAGAGGCTACTGCCCTATAGCCCTACTTAACTGTATTAGCAAGGTCCTAGAGAAAGTTATAGGGACCAAGATAAGGGACATGGCCGAGGCTTTTAAGCTAATTCCAGCAACGCAATAGGGCTACTGCCGCTATAAATCTACTAAATCAGCTATATACCTCCTTATAGCTCAGATCCAGAAGGCATAGAAGTATAAAGCCGGGGCCTCCCTCCTATAGCTAGACCTATCAGGATATTTCGATAGTATCCCTTATAACAGGCTTCTAGCTATACTGGACCAGCTAGGGCTACCTATCTGGCTACTATCCTGGCTAAAGGAATTCCTCTCCTCTAGGACTACTAGCCTCCTATTTAACAGCCAAAAAAGCCAGCAAATCCCAGTACTAAAAGGAGTACCCTAAGGCTTACCACTTTCACTAATCCTCTTAGTCCTATACCTCTGCCGCCTATATAAAAGACTAGAGAGAAAATACCCTACTATCTCTACTATAGGCTATATAGACGACACCAACCTACTAGCCTTCGGCAAGGAAGCTACAACAACGGTTAGGTAGCTAGAAGAGGCCTAGAAAGAGTACCTAGACTGGGTAATAACCGCTAGAGTTACCTTCTTAGTAGCAAAGAGCAAGCTTATACACTTCCCCCTTAGAAGGAGGCCCTAGACCGACTCTATTAACCTAGGACTAGCAGGGGACTCCCCCCCCCTATAACCAGCTAAAGAGGCCTGTTTTCTAGAGGTTTGGCTAGACTCTAAGCTTACCTGGAAGGCCTACGCCAGCACCCTACGGCAGAAGCTAAAAACGCAGTCCCTAGCTATTACTAGGCTAGCTAGAAAGACCTAGAGACCTAGAATCGAAAAGACTAGGCTCCTATATATAGCGGTAATAAGGCCGGTCCTAGCCTATGTAGCCTTGGCCTGGCATACCCCTATACCGGTAATACTAAACAGGCTATAGGGTATAACTAGAGGCCTACTAGCATCTAAAAACAAGGCCCTAAGGAGGGTTATAGGGGCCTATAAAAGGACACTGGTCCAAAGCCTCTACTATAAGGCTAACGTCCCCCCCCTTAACCTCTACCTTAACGCCCTCTCCTTCTTTAGCCAAGCTAGAATAAACAGGGCTATAGGGAAAGAGGTGGATAAGCAGAAGGAAGCTCTACGTCTTACCCTTAGAAACAGGACCCCTAGGACTAGCCTCCCCCTAAAAGGGCGTACAAAGTAAGAAAGAAAAAGGGAGGTAATAGCCTAGTAGCACTACTAACAACTAAGGAAGGCTATTAACAAAGAACCCCTCTATACTACCTAGAAGGATCGCTATCTATAGGAGGCTAGGGCCTCTAGTTACGACCCCTATATAGAGAGCCTCTTAGAGAAATCAGCTAAGGCTACCTTTCAAGAGGAGAACCTAGCTAAGGCCTTTAAGGAGGCCTTCCAAAGACGCCACTATAACCTCTCTAAGGCCGAAAGCTCGCTGCTAATACAGGCCTATATAGGGAAGATAGGCCTAAGGGGATTCCTATATACCTATAAGGTACCTGGGGTTGATAACCCCCTCTACTGCTGCTACCTAGCTACAAAGGACATCCGACATATATTCGACGGTTGCCCGGCCTACCCTTCGGCCTCCTTTAAGGAGAGGGAAAGAGGAGATACATATAGCTTTCTCTATAGACTCGAAAAAGAAGGCGGCAGCGCTATACGCCCCCTTGTTCGCCATATTGCTACTAGACTGCTAGAATACTCTGTTGCTTAGAGGCTAGGAGCGGTCTAGCCTATACCCCTTTAGGCAGTATGTTTTTCATACTCCTAAAGGGGCGGTATCTACTCTGGTAAAGATTAGCCTACCCCCTATCACACCCCCCTTTTTTCCTATATACAGTTATAGGTTTTTCACCCGTTATACGGTTTTCCTATAGCACTAGCTCAGCCTACCTAGATATCCCCTATGGGGATCAGATAGCGTAATAGAATCTATCTATTTTAGCCTTAACCTGCTCTCTAACGTACTGGAATTTCAGCAGGGTATGCTTAGTTCTAGCGTGTAGCGCTAGGTCATTAGCCACCGTTATAGAGCCCTAATTATCTCTATAGAGAGTAATAGGGTAGTCTATAGGTCTATAAAGTTCAGAAAATAGCCCTATAATCCACTGTACTTCGCGTATAGCCTCTGTAAGTCTATTAGTTTCAGCTTCTAGGGTAGAGAGAGCGATAGTAGTAGCTCTTTTCGTTTTCCAGCTAATAGGCCTACCGGCTAACTTATATAGATAGCCGTAGGTAGATTTACTAGTAGCCTTATCCCCTGCAAAATCAGAATCACTAAAGCCTATAGGGACTAGACTACTATTAATTATAGAAGTCCGGCTACTACCTTTACTATTTCTAGAATCTACTATAGTAGTAGAGGTAGTAGTTAGGGGCCTAGGCCCTTCCTTAGAGTAAAAGTCTCTACTAAGCTTAGTAGTTGTATTACTACTATTACTAAGCTTAGGCCCTAGATCAGCTACTGTATTTCCGTTATAGCTAAAACAGATGCTATAGTCTTTAGTACTATTAAGATACTTAAAAAGATTTTTAGCAGCGTTTAAGTGTGATTTTGTGGGTCTATTTAAAGACCTAGAGAGCTACTATACAGTAAAGCTAATATCTACCCTAGTAAGGAGCATTATATACATAGCTGTTCCTACTAGGCTTTAATAGAGCTTAATTTCCGTAGAATTACAGAGGTAGCTAGCAATATCTTCCTCTAGTTGAAGTTGACTTACTAGCCCCGGCTATAAGGGAATAGATATAGGCTTAGAATCGGCTAAGTTAAAGCGGCTAACCGCCTCTTCTATATACTATAACTGGTTAAGCCACAGGCGCCTATTAGGTCTATCCCTTTTAATCTGCACGCCTAGGAAATAGGCGGCAGGCCCTAAGTCTTCTATAGCATAGACCTTATTAAACCGTTTCTTTAAATCAGTTATATAGCCTATATCAGGCCCTATAAATAGACAGTCATCTACATAGGTAACGATAAAGTGGCAGGTTTTAGCATTATAAAAGACCCCTAGATCTGAAATAAAAGGGAGATAGCCTAGGCTCTTAAGTAAGATTTTAAGCTTATCTTACTACTCTCTAGGGCTTTGTTTCAGACCGTATAACGCTTTAGATAGTTTAATAATATTAGGAGTAGAAGGATTATAGCCGTATTTCAGTAAAAGCTTATAAATAGCCTTATTAGAAGCCGCTAGGTCTAATAGTCCTTTAGGGATTTCCATATATATTTCTTCTCTAAGAGCGCTATTAAGAAATGCCCCTATAAAGTCAGCTTGCTCTATTTCCTAGTCTAGAACAGCACCTATAGCTAGAAGTATACGCCAAGTAGGTGGTATACTAGTAGAGGCGTAGGTTACAGTATGATCTAGGCCTTCTACCTGCATAAAGCCCCTAGCTACTAACCGAGATTTATACTTAATAGGCCTGTTTTTAGCGTCCTTTTTAACCTTAAGAACGTTTCGACAGGTAATAAGCTTACAGTTAGAAGGTAATAGACTTCTAGGTAGGAATTTAAAAACCCCTAGCTCTAATAACTGGATAAATTCCTTAGTAATAGCCTCTAACCACTTACTACGCTTATCTCTAGGTAGTTTTAAGACTTGCTTATAAGTAGTAGGCGTACTATCCTTAGATATTACCCTTTTTCGAGCCTTATAGACAAAAGACAGTATATAGCTACTAGTCTTAGCTAAAAGCTTATAGTAATCAAGCTGCATTTTATCCTCCTCTGAAATAAGATCACTATTATCAAGAGGTTCGTTCGTTATAGGCTGATTAGGCGCTATAACTTCTATAGGCTTAGGTGCAAAAATAGGCTCTATAGTTTAGGGAAACGCCTCTGGTAATTCAGGCTTTCTAATAGATATAGTAGGCCTAGTAGACTCTACTATAACCGGATTTATAGGCTTATCCGGTGAGGGTTCATCTAATTCACTATCGGAAGAAGATTCGTAGGGTTCTAGCTTACTAGGTCCTATTTCTATACTAATAGGCTTTTCAGTATTAAGATTAGAAGGGTCCGGGCTGACAGCCCCCTCTAAATCTAGGTCTAGGTCTACTAATTCCCCCTCTAAAGCCGTATTATCAGTAGGCTAACTTAGTACTGTATTATCCTCTATGAACTTAACAGTAGAGGTTTTAAGTACTGCTCTTCTAGACGGTATATATACTAGGTAGGTCTTAGAACCTAATACCACTAGTAATTTACACTCTTCCGTTCTAGAGGTAAATTTTAACAATTTAGACCGTTTTTCTAGAGGTATAATAGCCTCTCCTCTAGCGCCTATAGCCCTATAGCGCTCTAGGTTAGGTATATATGGAATACCAGGCTGTAGCTCGTCAAATAGCGCCTAGAAAGGAGTGGTTTCCTTATTAGTTATAGCTATACTATTAACTAATTCCACTATAGCCTCTAGTATAAAGCACCACAAATACTAGGGTAAAGCGCTACTAAGAATAGTATACCTTACACGGTCTAGTATAACTCTAACTGATCGTTCTACTAAGCCGTTCTGCTCGTGGATATAGGGGGTAGAAGTGCTAAATTTAATACCCCTTTTAGCCAACTAAGTAGTTAATAAATCAGTTATTTCAGTGCCTCCGTCGAAGTGGAATTTAGTAGGATATCTACTAAATCCATTCCTTAGGCCCTTAAAAAAGCCCTTCATAGCGTTAGCTACTATAGGGCCTAATTTATTAGGTAGGTTAAAAACCCACCTATATCACTTTTACAGTCAACTAGAAGTAAGACTATAGGGTTTCTGTTATAAGGCCTAGGCCTAATTTTAACAGTATCGCCCTCTATTGAGTCTAAGACCCTAGGTAGATCAGGTATTAAAGCCTTACTAACCCTTCTTACTGCTTTACCTCGATTATAGCTAGAGCAGTGAAAATCAGCTTCCTTTATTTTATCAAAATTAGGCAGCCCTTTAGTAATACTAGAGGTCTTTTTCAAAAGACACAGGCCTATATAGCCTAGCCTAACGTGCCACAATTTAGCTAAATTAAGTAGATTATAGTAATCTCGCTGACCTATATTAGGCTCCTTTAAAGTAGGGCTAGATATAGCCTTTTCTACTTTATTCCCCTCTATAACTGGCTCTCTTAGCACACAGGGCAGGTCTCTAGTACCAGTTAAGGGCTTAGGCTCCCTAGTCTTACAGGGACTTTAATAGGGGGCCTAGGCAGTGGCTAAGGGCTCTACAGGCCTATAGGGCCTTTTCCCCCTTAAAGAAGGTCCTATACCTTCTAAAGTAGTACCCTTAGCCGGAGAATTCCTTAGCTTATAGCGCTTATTAGGCTCTATAGCTTCGGATACTATAGCATCCTCTATAATAGGTCTATAATCTTCCTTTCTAATAGAATTAGAAGGAATTTCCACCACTATCTTATTACGCTATAGCTCTATACTTTTAGTAGTATAACTAGAAAGGCCTAAAGGAAAAGCAAAATTTGCATGTAATATAGGCTTAGAGCTGCCTTTAACGTCGAGAAAAAATCCTAATTTCTTAAAGTCTAGTATAGCTATACAGCGTCTATCACCCCCGTAAAGGGTTTCCTTTATAAGGCAACCTCCCGAATCATAGTGCCTAACCCTACTAACAATATTTATATCAATATTAGGTAGGTATAAAACGTTATCTAATACTAATTTAGTATAGGTAGAGGGGGCCTTTCTAGATAATACTTCTAGTGTAATAAAGCCTATACTAGCCGGGCTTATAGGGCCATTTCCAGTGTTAATAGGGCGTAACTAGCCTATGTTAGGGGTAAAGGTAGTAAACCGCTCTTTACTATTACTAATATGGTCCGTAGATCCCGTATCGTATAGCCAACTATTATAAAGAGCGGGGTCTCTAGGGCGTCTTCTAGGCTGATTATCTTTATATTTTGCCTTATTAGAAGAGGTTTTTAGGCCTTTTCCTTTAAAGTCCTTACGCTTCTTATACCCTTTTAACGCTAATAGCTGTGCTAATTAGGTATTAGAATCGCTAGAAGAACTAGAATTGGAACTAGAGTCGGACTCCTCTTCTTCTTCTATAGCTAGGTTATAAGACCCTAGCATAAAGGAGGCCTATTCAGCACTTTTAGCACTATAATTCTGCCCTTTAACATTATAACTAGCCTTCTTCTTACCCTTTTTCTTATTTTTACCCTTCTTACTAGGGTTAGAATTTGAATTAGGGGTTGAATTAGAGCTATTAGCTATATGAGCTGCTCTATACGCCTCTGTAGCCGGGTTCTGAGATTCTTCTAGTATATCAGCCATTAGATATTCTATATTAAGGCTAGATGCTGTAAGACCTAGCATTCTAGCCTGTCTTATAGAGCTCTTTTAGCGTGATACCCAGCTAGGAAACTTAGATTCTAAAGCCTTAAAATACTGATTTAGTATTAAAGAGGGATCTATATCTATTTTAGCCATGGTAAGCTTAGTAAGATAGCCGTTAAATTCAGCGTTAAAAGCTAATAAGCCTTTTTTATAGGTACTAAAGGTAAGGGCGTGAAATTCGTTATAGACGTCCTCCTTTTCAGACTTTATAGGTCGGCTATACTGCCTAACAAGCAGCTTAAAGGCCTTAGAAGGTATATAAATCCACGATATAGCAGCCCTAGGGCCACTAGATAAGCTATTACGTAGAAGCATTAAAAGAACAGCTTGATTAGAGTCGCTATAAGTGTTAGATATATCAGGGTTTTCTAAAAAATTAGATATCCCTAACGCTCTTAGCACTATACTTAAAGCCTAAATCCACTGTTTAAAATTGCTTTCCCTACTAAACTTACTATCGTCCGGTATAGTATAGGCCTTTTTAGAAAGCTCCTTTACTATACTACTAGTAATAGTATCCTTAAAGCCTTCCTTAGACCCTATATCTATAGGGGGGTCTAAATTACTAGTAACTGAATTAACAGCTGGCCCTAGATAGGGCTCTTTTCTAGGAGGATGTGGAGGAGAATCTAAATCCATAGTACCGCTAAAAGGATCAAATCTAGGACTATAGCTAGTTTTTCTAGTAGCAGCAGTATTGCTACTATTAGTTAGAGAAGCTAAAGTAGAAGATATATTCTTTATAGCGCTAACGCTATCCTCGACAAAGGCTTTTAGGGTATTTAGACTTAAAAGTAGTGTTTTTATATTACTAGATTGGCTAGCTATAACTCGCTTATAAGATTTTATATACTGTTTTAGGACTTCTATAACCTCGCTATAGTCTTCGCCATCTTCCTTATCTTCTAATAGGGTTCGTATAGGTAGTAAAGGCCTAGAAGATTACCCTAGATCAGCTGGGTTACTAGCCCTTTTAGGCGCTATACCCTTCCCTTTAGCTTGATCCGCCATTGTAAATAGGCTACTATTTACTTTATAGTGCTAGCTAAAGCACTTAATTAGCTTCCAGTTCACTAAAGCTAATTAGCTAGCTTACTAATTATAGTAGTGACTTTCTAGGCTAGTCTTAGCGCTTAGTAGGTTTATAGCGCTGCCTACTTGCTACTTAGTAGGGCTTTCTAGTAGAAATTCTAAACTAGGCTCTAAGGGCTAGAGACTTCGACGTAGGGACTTAACTACCGCCTATAGATATCTCTATAGAAAGGGCTCTATAGTAGGGAAATATAGGTCTTTAGCGCTAGAAATTCTAAAACGCTAGCCTTTCTACTTCCAGCTATAAGTAGAAAGGTCTTTTAGTATAGGTAAGTATACTAGCCTAAGCGTATAAGAGCCCTAAATGCTCGTCAATACTATAGGACTTAGATTTCTCAGCGATTTATCCTTCTAGATTTTCAGGCTTTTTAGTCCTTAAATAGCCTTTAATAAGATGTAATATATAGCTTTTTAGGGCTAATATAGTACTATATTTTCAGCTATAAGAGGCTTAAATAGCCCTATATATATAGGCAGAGGTAGCGCTTTGAAATTGGACTCCAACGATAACTATCCTATAGGCTATCCAGGCTCATAACCTATTGGAATGGGTAATCCTATATAAGGATCTATAACCACTATAGCCTACTAGTAGTAGTCGTATAGGGTACGTAGGGGCAGCAACAGCGTTGATATGGCCTAAATAGCACTTCCTAGGTATGTGCTAATATAGTAAAGTAGGGCCCTTTACTGTATTCCCTCTATAAAAGTCCTTATATAACGGTATAGTTATAGGCTATAGCGCTATATTATAGGGGCTTTAAGCTTATATATCACGGCTTTCAGTGGGTCTTATAGGCCTATAAGGCTTATAGTTGTAGGTAACGTATAATTTGATTTCTAGTCCAGTAGGTAAGGCTTTGCAATTTCCTTCCCTACATATACCCTCCGGGACCGTTCCTGCCTTCCATACGGCAGGAGCGCCTTAGTAGGTGCATGGCGCCTTCCCGAAAAACCAAATAAGCTGGCGATTTTAAATAATCGACTTACGGCTACCTAAGCTACAGGGTAAGCCGCACGACTTTTCCTATAAGTTCTGTTTTCGCTCCTGTAGTGCAGGGTAGGTACAGGGTAGGTAGGTGACCTAGTAGAAGAGCCTTTTAAGGCTATTTCTAGCGCTTATACAGCCCAAGGAGACTGTCTCCACAAAAGTGGGGCATAAATCTAAAAATAGAAAAGCCTTTTAAAGCTATTTCTAGGCTATATAGTGGAATATATAGCTTAGTCAGCGGTATCCACAAAAGTGGGTCCACCCTCAGAATATAGCTATATATCTAGTTGTTCGAGAACTGAAATCCGTTTTGCCTAAGCTATAACTGTTAGAGCGCTATAGCTTATTTTATACGTTTAACACTAGGGCTAGTTGTTAATTCAGCTACTAGTGATTTAGACCCCCCTATAGATACAGGGTCTAAGGAATGCTTTAAGGATACTATTACTAGTAGTATAGTAAAGGAGCTTTTTAAAAAGGCCTATACTATACCGGACGATAGTAAGCTTAGCGGGAAAAGTAATTTTGAATAGTAGATTTATGCTTTAAGTATAGTGCTAAGAGCGTTAGGGATATCTTATTTTTTAGAAAACCCTGATATATCCAACACTTATAGCGACTCTGAACGGACCATATCAGTAATAGTAAAGAGCGGTTTACTACCTTTACGCCTAACACAGGCCAGTTACGCCCTATGAACACTGGAAATAGCCCTGTAAGCCCGGCTAGTATAGGCTCTATTACACTAGAATTATTATCTAGAAAGGCCCCCCTACCTATACTAAATTTGTCGATTGCTAGCGGGCTATCGTAGCTGGTATGGGTTGGTCACGGTAAGGGAATGGCTAGATATGGGGCATAACCCCTATGCTAGCGCTAGGCACAACCCTAGTCAGGATACAGGGCTATAACGCCCTGTATTTAGGAGAGCAAGAAAGAGAGGGAGAGAGGATATAGATATTATTAATCAATACTATAGGAATCGTACTTGTTATTTTGCTCTTTCTCTATCTTGCTGTTCTTATTCCTTATTATTTACTAGAAGCCTTTTACTATAGTAAGAGCGAATTGATACTGATTAGTTTCTATTGTTTTAATAGACGGTAGGAGTAGAGCAGCTAGATTAATAACTATATTAGAAGTATATCTATAAAGAGGAAAAGCTAGACTAGCTATAATAAGAGACAGATCTCTTTATTAAGTATATCTAACCTACGAATACGCCCTAAAACAAGGAGATAAAACGCAGATATACTTTTGAAAAACGACTTTACTTGTCCGACATTTTTCGGCGGATATAACGAACGACAATTCGATACTGCAACTATAGCTTAAAACCTAAAGATAGAATATAATATGCAATTTAAAATAGCCGATACTACGATATAGATATATATGCTAATAACTAAAGATAAGATGCTTAATAAGCTGCCCTAGTAGCTACTACCTAGCAAAGCCTACCTACTAGACGTAGCAACCTTCTTTAAAACCCTAGACTATATTAAACCGGGCTATAAAGATAAAAGGATTATTAATACCTATATATTAATAGAAATAGTAGAATGCTAGAGGTTAAAAATAGAGGGAGAAAGGCTATAAATAAGGGTAATTAACAGCTTTAATAGGTAGACTAATAGGGACTTTTAGAAGGCTTCTATAATTATTAAAACAGAGTTAGTAGAACTACTTAAAGCTAGCAGTTTTACTATAAGCCCGATAAGAAGCTACTAAGATGCTAAACTAGCTAGGTTTGCCAATAATAAGAGCCTTATCGGTAAACCTACCTATTAGCCAGTCCTATTAGCCGCCTCCTTACCTTTTTAGCTAGTAATAGTACCTCTACTATTATAAGTTTTCTTACTTACTCTAGGCAAAGGTATACCTCTACTGCTATTAGTACTAGGCTTCTCTTTACTACCTAAACTACTAAATTCAGGGCCTAAGCTAGGGAGCTTAGTATAAGGACTAGGAGGAAATGGAGGATATAGGAGAGGACTTAAGTATAGGAATAGAACTAGGCCTAGATATAGAAACAGATTTAACCTAGGGTAACTAGGGTTTATTCTAGGACTACTAGGCTTTAACCTATAACCTTAGTAATATTACCTCTATTAGTAATACTAATTATAGCAGTACTACTAGTAATACTACCCTTAGTAGTAGCAATAAAGAAGGTATAACTAGCCTTCTGTTCTATCTAACCTACTAGAGGTTACTAGAGTCGAAATAGGGAGTCCGGAATACCTGGAAATTCCCTTAAGGCTAACCTAGAGAGATAACGACCCTTATATTAATCAAAAGCTATATATAGACTTTAGAAAAGCATAGAATAGCAGTAACTGCTATAATAGGGCAGAAATAGAGATACTAGATAATAAAGTTAAGATTTTCCTTTATTAGTATATAATATTCTAGATTAACTACGCTGCTTTATACCTGGTTTTTCCTTATATCCTCTTTAGTAGGGCTAGGGACTACTAGGTTAACCACCTTAACTACCTCCTTCCTTTCTACTTAGTTTATACTAAACTAAGTAAGTATTTCGAGATAGATGCTAAAAAGCAGAACCTAGTAACAATATAGAGCTCTATTACTTTTAGAAGTATATAATAAGAAAACCCTAGAAAAAGTAACAAAGAAGTCCTCTAGCTACTGCTTGATAAGCTACCAGTAATTTAGCAGGCTTTAGGGCCTATTTACCGTAGTAAGGAAATCCTTACTTCAAATATAGTAAGGGTATGCCATAGAGTACCTAAACTAAAGTTGGCTTTATATAAGCCGATTAAAGGATTTAAGGAGCTAGCAGCTATACTATAGGGCATACTAGAAATAGAGGAAATAAAAAGCTAGTAGTATCTAACAGACTAGTAGTATTTCTCTAAGAAGTTATAGCTAAGGTCTATCTCTAAAAGGTCTTAACGCTACTAGATTTATAAGAAGGATAGGTACTACTCTACTAAGCACTTAGAAGAGGAGCAGAAGAAGAATCAACTTAACTAGCTAAAAAGCCGGCAAATTAACCCTAATAGGGGGAAGAAGAGATATTAGTCGTTTCTAGTTAACTATAAGAGCTCTAAGTCTAAGGGGAGTATAGCAGAGGATGACTTTAACGACTATAGTCTAGAGGATTATACTATAGAAGACCCTACTAGAAACAATATAGTAGTAGCTTTCTTTACTAACAAGGCTTTCTTATATAGATTATATAGAGAAGAACCCTGCTATAGTAGAGAACCTAAAGATATACCGTATACTGCGCTCTCTTCCGCGTAATTTATGCTTGATAAGTATTCTAAAACGGTATTCTAGGGTATTATACCGGATATAGGTACTACTAATTTTTCAACTGCCGGTATATGTTAAGTACTAGCCCTATAACGCCAAGTGCCCGGTATCTATATTAATAGGGTAAGGGCTAGAGAGGCTAGTATTACCTTTGGCCTAGGTAAAGTAAAGGAATCTATCAGTATAGTTATAGTAGATACTACTACTAGGAAGGTATCTTTCTATATTCTAGATATACCTACCTCTTTTCTTCTTTACCTTTAAGATATAGATCGGCTTAGGGTATACCTAGATAATACAACGGACACTATAGTTAAGGGTAAGTAGCGGATCCTGATTATTCAAAGATAGGGCTACCTATGGATCCTAGTACTTAATAGCGTAGTATGTACTATGTTTATACAGGATAAAGTACAACTATGTTTAATAGAACTTATAGAATCCTAGCTATAGCGAATTCATCGATGTTACAGCTACCTGTTAGTAGAAAAGCTGTATAAGCTCCTTAGCTACGCTAACTATTAAGTAGAATATAGCGTGTTAGAGCTTATTAATAAGTTCTACTACTTCTGCTAGGTTAAGGGGCCGGTACCTAGGCGTTTTAAATTCACGCTTAAGGACAATATCTACTTTAACTATAAGGTAGTAGTAGATATCCTGGATCTTAATAGCCGGAAAGTCCTCTATATAGTTAATATAGCCATCTCCTTTTAAGTAGCCTGTTTTCTAAAGGATATAACGGTAAAAGAGACTTAGGAACGGTTAAAGGAGTACTAGATAGATATATATCTTAGACTGCCGGATATCCTTTGTTATAACTAGGGGACTAATTTCGTAGCTAAGGAATTCTAGGTAGAGGCGAAATTAGCCAGTATTATAGTAGTAGACGTCTTAGTCAAGGCTTATAACTCGGTAGGGAAGGTAGAGCACTACTATACCCTACTATACCAGGTATATAAGATTATATAGGAAGAGGCCGGTACTACTATATCAAAAACGGCTAGCTTATAAGCTATAGTCTTTACTGTTAATAATACAGCAGGGCCTAGTAGTTTGATCCCTACCCTATTGGTCTTTAGTGCTTTTCCCTAGCTAACTAGAAATTTGCTACTAAGTCCAGATCAAGTTATAAGGGTAGAAGCTATTGAAAAAGCGATAGCTAAGCTTAAAAGGTAGCAAGGTGAGCAGGCTATTAGGGAGGCTCTTAGCTGCTAAAACGGCCCTAATACCAAGGTAGTACTACCTAGTATGCTAGGTATCGGCTAGGAAGTCTTAGTCTACTATAAAAATAACAGATAGACCGGGCTATATAAGGTATTAGTAGTATTAGAGACTTCTATAACTATAGATATAGTTAATAGTACTATAGACTTTAGGAGTACAGTTATAAAACCGTACTGCTAAGAGCTATAGAAGGGGCTATAAGGGGAACTATAGAAGGAGGGGGATGCTAAAGACCTAGAAGATCTAGATATAGCAGAAAAGTTCGTCTACCCTAACCCTATACTGTTAAAGAGGTAGGGCTAGCCTAGGAGAGAAAGAGGGGCCTGGGTTTTACCAGAGATTACAGACCTATAACCTAACGTACTACCTAGATACAGTACAACTTGTACTACAAAACCCTAGGATAAGGTACGGCCTATACTAATAAACGATATACTATGACTTAGACAGATAACCTGCAATTCCGGTATACCGGACAAGCCGTAACTTACGCTACGTTTTACTATTTTAGACTATAGCTATGCCTTTATATTAGGTAGAGACCTTGCAAGTTAAGTCCCTATAGGACTTTTTCTTTCTAAGAAGGAGAGGAAGGACTATGCCCTAGCCCTAGAATTACAGTACTAAGGCAAGATTACTATACTAGGTAAGCTATTTAAGGCCTTAGATAAGGCCGAGATCGATGCCCTCCTTGAAAACGGCGTTATTAAGGTGATCTAAGAGCTGAAGGACCTTTATAGCGTTAAGGTATTTAAGTTAAGGATAGTTTAGAAGGTAAAGGATAAGACTTCTAGCCTATATGAAAAATCAAGGCTAGTAGCCTAGGGGCATAGTAACCTAGGAAAGAATAGTCTTCTTACCTAGTTACTAACTATCTAACGGTATACCTAGTAGATTTTACTTGCCCTTTACCCTTCTCTTCTTTACGATTTTAGGCTGTACCTATAGTTATAAGATATTATATAGGCGTATATATAGTCTAAGACAGCCCTAAACCGTAAAATACTCCTTTATCTGCCTAAAGAGCTTTAGGGTAAATATCCTACTAGCACTGTTTTACGGGTAAACTGCCTGCTATATAGTATAGTAGAGGCAGGGCTTTACTAGTTTGCTATCTATATACAGTAGCATATAAATTGCCTTGGTCTTTAGTCTTTTTCTTTTAATCCTTATCTTCTAATTTCTACTGCTATACTAGGAAAGTGATTTAGGCTTGTTGGCTTATAAACCGACGATACCCTTATTATTAGGGATAATTCCTTTTCCTAGTTAAAAGAGGAAGAGCTAGAAAAAGCCGGCTTTAAGTCAAAGCTGGCTACTAAGGTAGTAGATAGGCTAGAGGTAGATTTTAACAGCTGCCGGCTTTACCTCTCTAACGGCAACCTTTCGATATAGCAAAAAGGGCAGGGTAAACGCCTGTCCCTTATCGATACAAAGAGGGCAATGCCTGCTTAGCAATACATTAAGCAACGTGCTTGGGGGGCTTATTTGGCCTCTATCTACTAGCTAGAGACGGCTTTTAACTTAGCTGTAGCTGCCTAAGCCTAGTAGCCCTAGCTAAAGGACTATAAGTACCTTAACGCCTAGATCTAGTAGCAGATAGATAACATAGAAAAAGGCCTGGTTTATCACCCTTTAGATCTTACTATAGCTAAGCTCTTTATCTTTGTTAATAGGTCCTTTACTAATAATATAGACCTGACTTCTTAGATCGGCTATATTATACTACTAGCTAACGAAGATAATATACTAGGAGAGGCTGCTTTTCGAATTTATAGAAATATAGTCTACTAGTCCTTAATAAAGTGTAAGAGGGTAACGAGAAGTATACTGGCTAGCGAGATCTATAGGATAGTAGCCGGCTTTAATATCGGTTTTATAGTCTAGCGGACTATTTCTACGATTTTTGCCTGCCTTAGCCTAAGGGCTAACCTTCTGATTATTCTTTATACAGACTCTTTTAGTCTATATAAGTGCCTTGTTAAGCTTGGCAGTACTGTTAAAAAGCGCCTTATAATCAATATTATAGCTTTATAGTAGAGCTATAAGAATAGGGAGATTTAGGAGGTTAGGTAGATCAATAGGGAGGATAACCTAGTAGATGCTTTAACGAAAAAACTGCCTAACCAGGCATTTATAGCGCTGGTTAACAATAATACGGCTAAGATACGTATAGAGGGTTAGGTAATACAGCGATAATTACTATATAGCGGCCGTAGCATACTGATAAAAGAAAGATAGCAAGAGCGGGATATGCTATACGCTAATGCGCTGTGGAAGAGGAGGGAGGATAAGGTATAGACGTGCTATAAAACGGAAGTACAAAACGCAATAAGTATAGCAGGACTATAAGATAAAGCGTAATATACTTTTATATTTTTTATATTTTTATATTTTCCTCTTCCTCCTTCCTCTATACTACTAATAATAAAAGTGCTTTAGCTGTATAGGCTGACGCCTATGTATAGGCCTTTTGTAAAGCCTCTTTCCCTATCCCTACTAAGTCCGCCTTCTCCTTACTGCTGCTAGGTAGCGTAAGGACATAGCAGACGGCAGACTGCTACTCCTACTAGTCCCTATACTACTGCTTCTTAGTAGCCTTTAACAAGTTAGTATATCGCTAAGAAGATAAAGGGGAGGACTTATAGCAGAGGTAGGCTTAGAAGCTATAAGGACTTTAAGATAGCGCGCTATAATAGGGCGCGCTAATATAGAGCTATATAGGCAAATTAGAGCACGACTATAGTTTCATTTATATAAGACAAAGCGCTTATAGCAGCTTGCAACTACCGCTAGCTAAGTAGGACTAACAACAGCTGCTAATAACCCTAACGTAATCCTAGTAACACTAGTCCTAACGCTATGCGTTGTTAGGACCCTAGCCTTTACCGGCTGTTACTACCTGGACATAGTAGATATATATATCGGCGTAGGGTATACTAGGGGGGCTGTAGGGGTAGGATATAACGCGCTATTGCTTGTATAGTAGTATGTCTAGAAATTACGAAAATGTTAGCTGTATTCTAAAGCGCGGCTATACTTTAAAACCTACCTTTATAGTGCGAAGCGCCCTTACTGCGCTTATACGCGCTGCTACCCTTGCCTTTATTAGTACTATTGCTAGTACTACTATTAACGCTATTGTTATTGCTGCTACTATCCTCCTCCTCCTCCTTTGTATCGGTAGGGGGTATATACGCCCTGTTATAGGCGTTACTATCGTCCTTATTAGCTATAAGGTTAGAATTAGTAGTATATCTGCTAGTATTACTGCTAATAGTACGCTTAGAGCGCCGCGGGCCCTCTTTCTTAGCTAGCTTACTAGCCTAGGCATTAGCCGCAGCCTCCTTACGCTTCTTGTAGCGCTTAGCGGCTACTGCCCTATCTACTGTAGTATAGGCCTTGGCCGACTCGCGCTGCTTGGCCTTACGAGCGGCCGTGCGATATATGGCCGGCATAATCTTGGCCAGCTTGGCCGGCGTAGGTACTGGGGCTAAGGGCGTGGTAGATATGCCTATATTGCGCTAGAATATTAATAAACAAGATACGTCCGCGCCGATAATACGTAGGATATAATACATATACAGCGGATAATAAAGCTAGTATGGCGGATAATAATAAAGTACTTACCTAGGATAGTATATACCAAGTTATCCAAGTTAGAAAAGGAGTTTATATTAGCTATAAGCAGGTTAGTAAACGACGAATTGTAGTAGCAGCGGCGGTAGGGCAAGCAGGCTATATACGTATATATTTTTGTTAGTAAGACTTAAAAGAGAAGGACTATATTAGAAGTATAGGCTGGCCTATTGTTTTATTTAGTCTATAGCAGGCGGTCTAGGAGTATATAATAATAAGAAGATAATGCTAGCAGAAAAGGGTATTATTGATTAGTTAAGGGATAGGTAGGCTATAGCTAAGGAAGAAAAGGAAGAAGGAGATAAAAGGTGGTTGTATAGTAGGATTAGCACGGCAATAGGCGATGCGGATATATCGTAGTAGACAAAGCGTAATGTGTACTTTATATAGTACTTGTAGGACGTAACGCGCGACTTATCTTACGGAAATAAGGCGCGTTAAGAATTAATTGTAGGACATAATACGTACCTTATCTTATATAGATAAAGCGTGTTAAGTAGCGGACTATAGGTAAGGATGTCCTGTAAGGACGGACCGTAACTAAAAAGAAAAGAGAGCCAGTGTCGATTGCTAGTGGGCTATCGTAGCTGGTATGGGTTAGTTACGGTAAGGGAATGGCTAGATATAGGGCATAACCCCTATACTAGCGCTAGGCACAACCCTAGTTAGAATATAGGGCTATAACGCCCTGTATTTAGGAGAGCGAGAAAGAGAGGGAAAGAGGATATAGACATTATTAATTAACACTATAGGAATCGTACTTGTTATTTTGCTCTTTCTCTGTCTTGCTGTTCTTGTTCCTTACTATCTACTAGAAGCCTTTCACTGCAGTAAGAGCGAATCGACAAAATTAGTATTAGATAACGTTTTATACCTACCTAATATTAATATAAATATTGTTAGCGGGGTGAGGCACTATAATTCGGAAGCATGTCTTATAAAGGAAACCCTTTATAGGGGTAATAGACGCTGTATAGCTGTACTAGACTTTAAAAAATCAGGATTTCTTCTTAACGTTAAAGGCAGCTCTAAGCCTATATTACATGCAAATTTTGCTTTTCCTTTAGGCCTTACTAGTTATTATACTACTCAAAGTATAGAGGCGCAGCGTGATAAGATAGTAGTGGAAATTCCTTCTAATTCTATTAGAAAGGAAGACTATAGACCTATTATAAGGGACGCTATAGTATCTAAAGCTATAGAGCCTAAAAAGCGCTATAAGCTCAGGAATTCTCCGGCTAAAGGCACTACTTTAGAAGGTATAGGACCTTCTTTAAGGGGGAAAAGGCCCTATAGGCCTATAGAGCCCTTAGCTACTACCTAGGCCCCCTATTAAAGTCCCTGTAAGACTAGGTAGCCTAAGCCCATAATCAGCACTAGAGACCTTCCCTATATGCTAAGAAAGCTAGTTATAAAGGGGAATAAAGCAGAAAAGGCCATATCTAGCCCTACTTTAAAGGAGCCTAATATAGGTCAGCGAGATTACTATAATCTACTTAATTTAGCTAAATTATAGCACGTTAGGCTAGGCTATATAGGCCTATGTCTTTTGAAAAAGACCTTTAGTATTACTTAAGGGCTGCCTAATTTTGATAAAATAAAGGAAGCTGATTTTCACTGCTCTAGCTTTAATCGAGGTAAAGCAGTAAGAAGGGTTAATAAGGCTTTAATACCTGACCCACCTAGGGTCTTAGACTTAATAAAGGGGGATGCTGTTCAAACTAGGCCTAGGCCTTATAATAGAAACCCTATAGTCTTACTTCTAGTTAACTGTAAAAGTAGTTATAGGTAGGTTTTTAACCTACCTAATAAATCAGGCCCTATAGTAGCTAACGCTATTAAGGGCTTTTTTAGGGGCCTAAGGAATAGTTTTGGTAGATATCCTACTAAATTCCACTCTCATAGAGGCACTGTTGATTGCGGTAAAGGGGATCAGGTGCTAATTCCCGTGACCGCGCAGCGTATAAGCACCTCGCTCTAGGGAATAGGGCGTATACTGCGCCACTTGTACGACAGCTATAAGTGGTGTACTTACGTACTACGTGATGGTTGCTAACGAGCGCTCTACTTAATATAGGTATTTAAGAGGTATATAACTACTCTCTAGATAGAGGGAGATATAATAATCTAGAACTAGAACTTAAACCAGTATTTCCTTGCTACTTACTTTGCTCTTATTGTTTTAGGTTATTATAATCTCTAGAAACCTACTAATACTGATTAGTATTATCTCTATATTGCGATATAGGGGTAATATAGAGCGGTAAGGTAGTTAGTTAAGTGCTTAATAACCTTAACTAAGTAGATTACAGTTTACTTACTAAGGGCTATTAATCAGGCAACTAGATAACTACCCTATTAACTTAGTAATATTACTTATAAGAAAACCAATACTATAAACCTACCCTCCTAGGCTAAGGAAGTTCGACTTAAGCTTCTAGACTAAGAAAGTATTGCTTAAGAAAACGCTATTCATACTATATTACTAAGTAACTTTACTATAATAACCTACTATAGCTTTCTAAGATCTATCTACTTATAGAACCTTAAAGAGGGATAATACTAAGACGAACCCCCATTATATACTAAGTATTTCGTTAAATATAGCCTAAGAACTTAAAGAGCGTTTTAAATAAGAATTCCCTATCTAGCTGCCTATTATAAGCATTGACAAATTTAATGCTGAAACCTACTATAGATTGCTAGTGTTGGTAGGTTTCCGGAGATCGTAGTGATCTAAAACGATAAAGAGCAAAGCGAGCAGCAAGGAAATACTGGTTTAAGTTCTGGTTCTGGATTATCTGTCTCCCTCTATCTAGAGGTGGTTGCGCACCCTTTAAATACCTATATTAAGTAGAGCGCTTGTTGGTAACTATTACGTAGTACGTAGGTGCGCTACTTATAGCTGTTGTATAAGTGGCGCAGTACGTGCCCTATTCCCTAGAGCAGGAGGCTTAGTAGTATAGTACGTGCCCTATCCCTAGAGTAAGAGGCTTATATACTATATGGTTATAGGGATTGTCACCTGATCCCCCTTACTGTAATTAATACTAGTAACTCTTCTTTTGTAACTATGCTAGTACTTTATCAACCGAAATAGGAAATCCCAGATCATTTCGCTCCCTTTATTGCTAGAATAGGAAATACTAATTACTTAACTTCTTGTTTGCTAATTAGAATGTTGAATTCTAATTGCTGATCCCTAGTATAGAAGGCGCGACTTTAGCGCTTTCTAGATATACCTCTAAACGGCGTAACAATAAGTGCATTATACTAGTAACTATTATTATAAAAGCTTGTAGTCCTAAATAGGAATTATAATAGGAAAAATCAGAGCTTTAGACTAGCTGATTACGAACTTCGAACGCTCTTACCCCAAACCTATAAATAGGTAGGTTCTCCTACTATATACTACCTGTTCTCTTCCTCCTTATAATCTATACTAGTAGCAGTAGTAGTAGCAACAATAATAGTAGTAGCTATAGCAGTAATAATAATAGTAGTAGTATTAGTAGTACTAGCAGTAATAAGTAAGTTATTTACTATTATGTATTAATGCTTAAGTATACTGATCTTGTTGTTTATAGTGTCGGATTTTAATAATAAATAGAGTAGGTGCTCCTATAGAAGCGTAGGTAGCAATGCCTATATATATACTAAGGATAAGGGCAGTAACGCCCTTAATACGCTTATAACTAACGTTCTTAACAAGCATTTTGCCTAGAAGGGCAATAATAACGCGTTAGAGGACATGTTTAAGCATGCTATTACCAATAACAGTAACTGGAAGAGTATAGTAGGTAGTAATAATAGCAATAACGATAATAACAATAGCAACGATCCTAATACTACGGATATAGCTATGCTTGCTATATAGCCTAAGTCTATAGGCAGCTATACCGACGCCGACTCTACGCTCCTCGATTCTAAGGGGCTAATCGTACATATATATATCCTGCTTAAGCAGGCTGCTACACTCTAGCGTAAAAAGGAGGCAGAGGAGGAGGCAGCGTATAAGGCGGAGATTACTATGTATAAGGCACGTAAGTACGCTCTACCTACGTTGCTAGCCGCAAAGAAGGCGGCGTTAGCGGCTACGCGCGTGCGGCGCAAGGCGCTGCTCGCCGCTACGAGCGCGCCCGTACTGTCGGTGGCGACCCCGGCGGCGGCGACGGCAAGTTTGTCGTCCGGCGAAAGCTCGGACGACTCCGTCGTCCGCTCTGGCCGCTTAGCCCCAGTTTGGCCGGCTTGCTCGTCCTGCGCGGGCTCCCAGTAGTATGGTTTAACTACTATATTCCGAAATTCCGTAGGTCTGTTGACCATGTTGACGATCACTGCTATATCTATGGCTAAGATCACCTTATAGGGTCCTATCTATCGATCGGTTTCTTGGAATACTAGCACTTCTATACCTACCTTGAGTAAGTATAGCAGTATATCTTCTATACTTAGTCTATTATACTATATAAGAGCGTCTTATGCAGTCCTTATATCGTTAAGGATATGCAATTGTGCTATAGCCTTCCGAATTGCGCCTGCTCGGCGCAGTTAAGATAGAGAAGGTAGTATATCTATAGTTAGGCGTAGGTATACACTGAAAACTAAGAGCGTTAGTATAAGCCTGTCCGGGCTAGCAGTATTATTAACTGCGCTTAGTACTACTTATAAGTATACTTCTTTTAAGTAAGTCCTAGTAGTTTCGGATTTAATAATGTTATACGCCTGTCTTAGTAGCCTATAATACCGCTTGATCTTGCCGACTAATTAGTATACCTTGACTAGTATAGAGTAGTAAGTTATACCTATAAGCTTAGCCTTAGCCTAGAACTTACACGCTTTAAAGTTAGTGCCTTTATTATAGCGCAAAACGTTAGGTAGTCTAAGGTATATGTCGATCTAACATTCCTTTAGCTACTCCTATATCTCCTTAGCTAAAAGATCGTTTAGAAAGCGGGCTACCTAGAATAAAGTTGTAGTATCGACTATATATAGTACCTTAGAACTATTAATATCTAAGATATCTACAATAATCTTAAAGTTAAAGCAAATATCATCTTGTAACGTAAATCTAAATCGTTATAGCACTGCTCCTTTAATCTAATAAAAATGATAGAACTTGTTAATCATCTTAACAGTACTATGCTCTACTTGGTAATCTGCTTGTTATAGCAGTTTATACAATCTATTAACTATAGGGTATCTATAGCGTCGATAAATGTACCTTAGCTCAGCCTCTATAAGTTATAGAGGCGTAGGACGCTTATTGTCTATAGTAAACGCTATACTTAGTAGCTTAATCCCTTTAACAGGGATCTATAGGTATCCTTATTTCCGCTAAATATATATGTACTTCCCTAACTTAGATATAAGCTTATTTGTCGTATTATCAAGGTAGACGCTAAGCTTGTCTATATCTTTTAGATATATAAGAAAAGGGGTTAGCGTCTCTAATATATAGAAAGTTATATAACTGATATTGAGCTCTACTCTAACTATACTAAGTAATTGTTTTAAATCCCTAGACCCGAAAAGTATATTCGCTTCCCCTATACGCGTCTTATTAATCTTAAGTAATCCGATTATCTTTTTTAGCGTAAGAGATTATCAAAGTCTAGTAGTCGAAACGTTAGTAGCCCTAGTATTAGGCATAATTCCTTAGAATTTAGCCTTGGTATACCTATTAAGTATAAATTAAACAGCTTCCGTT
Source organism: Phyllachora maydis (assembly GCA_029339225.1). Lineage (NCBI taxonomy): Eukaryota > Fungi > Ascomycota > Sordariomycetes > Phyllachorales > Phyllachoraceae > Phyllachora > Phyllachora maydis. Next base: position 540,432 of record JAQQPM010000003.1, read on the forward strand.
CTCTCTATATCCTTTTTACTATCTTTCTATAGCTAGTTACTCCTAGTAATCAGATAGAGGAAAGCTTAGTTTATAAAGTAAGTCGCTGCTATTTGTTCTTCTTTAAAACTAATTACTAGTACTTCGTTTTTACCTTAAGCTTAATCAGTCTTATAGTTATCTACCTATACTCTAAGCTTAGTATCTTCTTTCTTTATATTATATTTATCGTCTAAACCCTTATAGTTAAGGAGAAACGCTATATATTATCTACGATCTTTGTTAATACCCTTCCGTTTAAGCTATTTACTCTTAGCTATTGCCTGTTCTTCCTAGCTATATATAAAGGATTAGTAATCTAGCTTGCTATATATCCAGTAGCCTACCTTAGTATAGGTTTTGTTATAGTCTCTTTATTAAAACTCGTTTCGCTTTCCGTACCCTATAGCACCTCTAGGCTGCTATACACGCATAGCCCAGTTCCTTTTAAAGATCGAATCTATAATCGAGTTGCCCTAATAGTTTCTTATAGACCTGGCTTTCGTTATTATAAACCTATAGTCTATTAGAAATTAGCAATATATATAATCTGCCTCTTTAATATCAAGTATCTAACAGAGCGTGGCTACCAGCTCTTTAAAGCTTATTAGTAGTTTATATAGGGCAATCTTTAGCTCGGATACTCCTTAGTAAGCTTAGATTGTATTAGTAACTAGGAATTCCTTATAGTTATAGAGCAGACCGAGCCTATATTAGCTTTACTAGAGTCTATTAAGCAAGATCTAGAGAATTTCCTTTATTAACTTATTACTATTCTCGCTTTTAAGGTATATAGACTGGAAAGTAATAGTATTCTAAACGTATAGATAGTTGTTCTACTTGGTACTTATCTTAAAGTATCCCTTTAAAATGTTATATAGTTTAGCGAAAGAGATACTAAGTAGGATATAGTATAAGTAGTATTCCTTAGCTTATCCTAAAAGAGTATTCGGAAAAACAGTACTAAGCTAGCTATAATTGATCTAGAATATCTAGCAGTAGTAGAGGAAGAAACGAACTTTATTATTAAGAATATCATTATTAGACCTAGAATAACTGTCCTTTAAGTCCTAAGACTTAATAAAATCAGTAAGGGTCTTCTAATTAATAGTCGTCTCGTTCATCCAGCCTATTTCGATCGGTAGAATGGCTATATACTTAGCATTTCCGCATATAATATACTTATACTAAGCGTATTGCTCTTCGTTACTTACCTAAGGTTAAGCATATCCCGGCCTATAGTTAGGGTTAACACTAGGGGTTTATGCATATTATATAGGGTTTCGTCGTCCCCTTTAATTAGTCCCTTAGTTATAGCCTTAGTAGTTACCTTAGCTATAACCTTAGCTATAACCTTGGCCAGCCCTTTAGGTAGTTAGTGGTAATCCGTAGCCTTTGCCAGCGCCCTTGTTAGCCAGCAGGAATCCTACTCCTATTACGCTTTTAAGTCTATAAATCGGAAATATTATCTATAGCTCCTGATTTGGCAGGTAGAGGGTATTTCCAAACTTGTTATAGTTACCGGCATTAAGCGTTCCGTTCTAGGCTGCTATTTAACGTATATTTAGGCCTAGGCCACTTGCTAGTTGATTGTCGTTTATGATTAAGCCGCTTACTAGTTTAAATTACTAGGTAGCATTTACAGTTATATTACTAACTTGTATATCCCTCTATATTACCTCCTCCTAGTAGGAACTAATAGCGAAATCTCAGGTTGTTATTAGTATAATCTCCTTCCTCTTTTCCGTTTAAGCAGGAGGAGATGCTGTTCTAAGCTATCTATACTTAGCCTAAATGAACGTCCTACGAATTTAGGGGAGTATATTAGGCCCTAGATTATCAGACAGGTTATTAGTAAGTACTATAAGTCCCTTAAAGAGCTTCTACCCTTTCGAGCTATCTACTAGGATATGGCTATCATTAAGCGTTTAGCGTAGTTATAAGTATAGTTTGTTATTTAACTTATTAAAGTAGTTAGCTGTCTAGTCCTTAAAATCCAAGCGGAATTTATAGTATAGATCTTTAGATTATTGCCCCTTATAAGTACTAAGGTAGAAGAGCGTATATAAGTTAAGTACTTTATTACTATCGTACTCTAGATCGATATACTCTGGTAATCTATAGAAGGTTTAAGCGTTAAATTTGTCAATGCTTGTAATAGGCAGCCAGATAGGGAATTCTTGTTTAAAATGCTTTTTAAGATCCTAGGCTATACTTAACGAAATACTTGATATATAATATAGGTTCGTCTTAGTATCCTCCTTCCCTAAGGGTCTATAAGCAGATAGATCTTAGAAAGCTATAGCAGGTTAATCGTAGTAAAGTTGCTTAATAATATAGTATTAGTAGCGTTCTTTTAAGCAACGCTTCCTTAGTCTAGGAGCTTAGGTCGAGCTTCTTTAGCCTAGGAGGGTAGGTTTATAGTATCGGTTTTCTTATAAGCGATATTACTAAGTTAACAGGGTAGTTATCCAGTTGCCCGATTAACAGCCCTTAATAAGTAAACTGCAATCTACTTAGTTAAGGTTGTTAAGTACTTGACTAACTACCTTGCCGCTCTACATTACCCCTATATCGCAATATAGAGATAATACTAATCAGTGTTAGTAGGTTTCTAGAGATCATAGTAATCTAAAACGATAAAGAGCAAAGTAAGTAGCAAGGAAATACTAGTTTAAGTTCTAGTTCTAGATTATCTGTCTCCCTCTATCTAGAGGTAGTTACGCATCTCTTAAATACCTATGTTAAGCAGAGCGCTTGTTAGTAACTATTATATAGTGCACGGGTGCGCTACTCGTAGCTGTCATATAAGTGGCGCAGTGCGCGCCCTATTCCCTAGAGCGGGAGGCTCAGTAGTGCAGCACGTGCCCCATCCCCAGAGCGAGAGGCTTATGTGCTGTGCGGTTACGGGGATCGTTACCTGATCCCCCTTACCGCAATCAACAGCTAGAGTATATTAATCCAGAGTATAATAGTAATAAAGTACTTAACTTATATACGCTATCCTACCTTGGCACTTATAAAAGGCAATAATCTGAAGATCTATACTACGAATTCCGCTTGTATTTTAAGGACTAGATAGCTAACTACTTTAATAAGTTGAATACTAAGCTACACTTATAACTATACTACACGCTTAATAATAGCTATGTTCTAGTAGACAGCTTAAAAGGATAGAAGCTCTTTGAAGGACTTATAGTACTTGCTAATAACTTGTCTAACAATCTAGGGCCTAACGTACTCTCCTAAATCCATAGAATATTGATCTAGGCTAAGTATAGATAGTATAGAGCAGTATATCTTCCTACTTAAACTAAAAAGGGGAAAGAGATTGTACTAATAACAACCTAAGAATTCGAAATTAGTACTTGCCTATAAGAGGCACTATAGGGGGATATATAACTCAGTAATATAGCTATAAATACTATCTGGTAATATAGACTAATAAGCAGCTTGATTATAAACGATAATTAACTACTAAGCAGCTAAGGCCTAAGTATATATTAAATAGTAGCCCAAAGTAGAACGCTTAATGCTAGTAAATACGGCTAGTTCGGAAATACCTTTGACCTGCTAAATCAGGAACTATAAATATCCTTCCCGATTTATAGACTTAGAAGCGTAATAGGAGCGGGATTTATGCTAGTTAATAAGGGTACTAGCAAAGGCTATAGATTCCTACTAACCACCTAGAGTGCTAGCTAAGGTTATAGCTAAGGTAACTACTAAGGGTATAAATAGAGAACCAATCAAGAAGAACGATAGAACCCTATACAACCTGCGTAAACCCCTAGTATTAATACTAACTATAGGCTAGGATACGCTTAACCTTAAGTAGAAAATAAAGATCGGTATGCCTAGGATAAGTACATTATATGCGGAAGTACTAAGTATATAGCTATTCTACTAATCGAAATAGGCTGGATAAACGAGATAAGTATTAATTAAAAGACCCTAACCGATTTTATTAAGCCTTAGGACTTAAAGGATAGCTATTCTAGGTCTAACAATGATTACTTCATAATAAAGTTCGTTTCTTCTTATACTATTGCTGGAGTTTCTAGATCGATTACGGCCTACTAGGCACTGTTTTTCCAAACGCTCTTTTAGGATAAGCTAAGGAATATCACCTATACTATATCCCTCTTAGTATCTTTTTTGTCCAACTTTACAGTATTTTAAAAGGACACTTGAAGACAATTTTTAGACTCTATGGGTCGGCTATACTGCCTAACAAGCAGCTTAAAGGCTTTAGGAGGTATATGAATCTACGATATAGCAGCCCTAGGGCTACTAGATAAGCTATTACGTAGAAGCATGAAAAGAACAGCTTGATCAGAGTTGCTATAAATGTTAGATATATCAGGGGTTTCTAAAAAATTAGATATCCCTAATGCTCTTAGCACAATACTTAAAGCCTGAATCCACTGTTCAAAATTGCTTTCCCCGCTAAGCTTACTATCGTCCGGTATAGTATAGGCCTTTTTAGAAAGCTCCTTTACTATACTACTAGTAATAGTATCCTTGAAGCCTTCCTTAGACCCTATATCTATAGGGGGGTCTAAATTACTAGTAGCTGTATTATCTATAGCCGGCCCTAGATAGGGCTCTTTCCTAGAGGGATGTGGAGGAGAATCTAAATCCATAGTACCGCTAAAAGGATCAAATCTAGGACTATAGCTAGTTTTTCTAGTAGTAGCAGCGTTGCTACTATTAGTTAGAGAAGCTGAAGTAGAAGATATATTCTTTATAGCACTAACGCCATCCTCGACAGAGGCTTTTAGGGTATTTAGACTTAAAAGTAGTGTTTTTATATTACTAGATTGGCTAGCTATAACTCGCTTATAAGACTTTATATACTGTTTTAGGACTTCTACAACCTCGCTATAGTCTTCGCCATCTTCCTTATCTTCTGATAGGGTTCGTACAGGTAGTAGGGGCCTAGAAGATTGCCCTAAATCAGCTGGGTTACTAGCCCTTTCAGGGGCTATACCCTTCCCTTTAGCTTGATCCGCCATTGTAAATAGGCTACTATTTACTTTATAGTGCTAGCTAAAGCACTTAATTAGCTTCTAGTTTACTCAAGCTAATTAGCTAGCTCACTAATTATAGTAGTGATTTTCTAGGCTAGTCTTAGCGCTTAGTAGGTTTATAGCGCTGCCTACTTGCTACTTAGTAGGGCTTTCTAGTAGAGATTCTAGACTAGGCTCTAAGGGCTAGAGACTTCGACATAGGGACTTAACTACCGCCTATAGATATATCCATAGAAAGGGCTCTATAGTAGGGAAATATAGGTCTTTAGCGCTAGAAATTCTAAAACGCTAGCCTTTCTACTTCCAGCTATGAGCAGAAAAGTCTTTTAGTATGGGTAAGTATACTAGCCTAAGCGTATAAGAGCCCCAAATGCTCGTCAATACTATAGGACCTAGATTTCTCAGCGATTTCTCCTTCTAGATTTTCAGGCTTTTTAGTCCTGGAATAGCCTTTAATAAGATGTAATATATAGCTTTTTGGGGCTAATATAGTACTATATTTTCAGCTATAAGAGGCTTAAATAGCCCTATATATACGTAGAGGTAGCGCTTTAAAATTGGACTCTAACGATAACTATCCTATAGGCTATCCAGGCTTATCGCCCATTAGAATGGGTAATCCTATATAAGGATCTAAACAGAGGACTCCCCCCCCCTACAACCAGCTATAGAGGCCCGATTTCTAGGGGTTTGGCTAGACCCTAAGCTAACCTGGAAGGCCCACGCTAGCACCCTACGGCAGAAGCTAAAAACGCAGTCCCTAGCTGTGACTAGGCTAGCTGGAAAGACCTAGGGACCTAGAATCGAAAAAACCATACTGCTATATACAGCAGTAATAAGGCCAGTCTGGACCGACATCACACATCCGAAAACGCGTTCTTGGTCAGGACCGCTCCAAATCGACTGCACTCTTTTGCAATCCACTTATCCAATTGAGGACTCAACATACGCCAAATTTGGCTGCGGCGCAGTCGCTTGTTCGACGGCGCTGTGGTCGGATTCTAACTGTACGATATAGTTGACCGTAGCTAGAAATCTGCAGCTATAGCAGGGCAGGCGTATAGGCCCTATAGTTACGTACCCTAGCCCCGACCGTACTAACCCTACTAACCCGAACCCTGCCGACCCAAACCCTACTGCCCCTAACCCCCTAGGGGCTATCAACAAAGCCCCTAAGCGCTCGGGCTATAGCTTCTCAACCTATCTTACTACCACTGCCGCTACCACTACTACTACCACTTCCGCCGCTAACCCTGCTACTACTATAACCGCTACCGGGTCAAGCGATATATCGTTCGATAGCCCTTTTAAAGGGCTTTCTAGCAGTTAACACGCCACTACCACTACCGCCGCCCCTACCCCCTCTAAAAAGGGGAAAGAAAAAGAAAAAGCCCTACCACCTATAACCCTTGCCCTTACCTTCTCTAGTCTTATAGACTAAATAGTCAGTCTTTCAGTTAATAACCCGGCCTTTAAGGAAATCGTTGAATATACTGGGCTAGCTAGGAAGCTAGCCTTAATATAGATCTTAAAAGAGGAGGAGAAAAAAGCCCTGATATTTCCCTTATTCGTTGCCTAGGCCCTAAGGCAGAAGAAGCAACAATAACAGTAATAACAACAGTAGTAATAACAACCCCCTACCGCCGAATCAGAGCCAACCCGCTGTACCTAGGCTGCTATAGTAGCGGCTAGGGTAAAGCCTACTAAGCTAGGCTTAGAAAAACAGGTCCTTATACAGCTAGGATTAGCCTCTTCCTCCCTTGGCCAAAAATCAGCCCCGGAAATCGTACAGGCAGTATAGAAGGCTATAGGGCACCCTATTAAGGGGGTAAGGACCCTACCGAGCGGTAACCTTATACTGGTTACTAAAGGAGAAAAAATTAAAAAAGCCTTGGAAGAAAATACAGCCTGGCTAGCCTCTTTATTACTAGAGGCCTCGATCTATACTACTACCTGGGCTATTGCTGTTAAAGGGCTTATAATAGCTGACCGGATAACGGAAGCTAGCCTTCTAGTAGCAGTAAAAGAAGCATATCCTTCGGCCTTAAGAGCTAAGGTCTAGTACCCCCTCTAGATCGAAAGAACAAGAGTCTTAGCTCTTATTGCCTTTTCTAGCTAGTAAGAGGCCTACTAGGCCTATTAAGACGGAATCTTCTAGGCCTATAGGGCCCTAAAAGCAGAGCCTTATATCAATAAGGCTAGGGCCTTACAGTGCTTTAACTACTGGCGATAGAGGTATAAAGCTAAATACTACTACTCCCCTACCCTTTGCTACAACTACGGCCAAGAAAAGAAGAAGCATACCGAGGTAGCCTGTACTAAGGCTCAGCACTGCCGGAACTGCCGTAGCAACCACTACGCTAGGGCAGAAGAATGCCCTAAAAGAAAGAAGTATAAGGCTTAGGTAAAATCCAGCCTACAAAACAGGCCTATTAACTTCGACCTCCCTAGCCCTTTTAAGCTGGTAATATTAATAGAAGACCGGCTAGAAGGGGAAGAAAGCTATACGGTAGTAGCTGGAAAACACCGCTATAGCCGCCCCCCTACAACGACCGCCACTACCGCTACCGCTACTACCGCCATAGCCTCCCTTTCCCAGCGAACTATAAGGGAGGCTTTTAGCAAAATCCCCGCCTCTACCTTTACTACTACTGATCTAGCAGCTACTAGTACTATAGCTACCGGTTCTATACCCTCCTCCCTAAAGCTAGTAAGGGGCTTTATAGAGGAAGAGGATATAGATATACTTTAGTCTCTTTTTCTACCTTCTCTCCTTCCTTAGACTGCTTTCCCCCTCTCTCTTTAGACCATCTTTTCTTTTTTCTCTATAGCTAGTATCTTACTACTATACCAAGGTAAAGGGAAGGTTTTAGGCCTAGGCTTATAAGCTTTTAAGCTTTAAGCCTAGCCTCGCCTTACCCCTTTTCTACTAACAAGACCCCTTCCTTATTCCCCTACCCCAAGCCCTATATTAATTAAGATATAGGGCGTTCTTACAGGAGACAGGTAGGGGAATAGGCGCAATTTCCCCTAGTAGCCTCCTAGACAGCCTCCCCTTACATTGTTTTTCTTTTAGTACTGCTCTTTTCCTCTTGCTAGGTTGCCCGCCTTGTTAAGCTCGTTGGAGGTTTTTCATCCGTTTTCCGGTTTTCCTCTAGTATAAGTGTAAGCTAGCAGCCCCTTATAGCCCCTTAGAGGACTCTATAGGAGTAATAGATATCTATCTAATAAGGCCAGTCTTAGCCTACGCAGCCTCGGCCTAGCATACCCCTACACCTACTATACCGAATAGGCCACGGGGTATAGCCAGAGGCCTACTGGTAGCCAAGAACAAAGTCCTAAGGAGGGTAACAGGGGTCTATAAGAGAACGCTAATCCGAAGCCTTTACTATAAGCCTAACGTCCCCCCCCTTGACCTTTACCTTAAAACCCTCTCCTTCTCTAGCTAGGCTAGAATATACAGGGCTATAGGGGAGGAGAAAGCTAAGCGGAAAGACACCCTACGCTATAACCTCGGAAATAGGACCCTTAGAACTAGCCTCCCCCTAGGGGGGCGTACAAAGCAAGAGAGAAAGAAGGAAGTAACAGTATAGTAGCACTGCTAATAACAGGGGAAGGCTATCAACGAAGAACCCCTCTATACCGCCTAGAAATACCGCTACCTATAGGAGGCCAGAGCCTTTAGCTATAACCCCTATATAGAGAGCCTCTTGGAAAAATCAGCTAAAGCCGCCTTCTAGGAGGAAAACCTAGCTAAGGCCTTTAAAGAGGCCTTCCAAAAGCGCTACTACAGCCTCTCTAAGGCCAAGAGCTCACTGCTCATACAGGCCCGTATAGGGAAGATAGGCCTAAGAGGCTTCCTATATACCTATAAGGTACCTAGAATCGACAGCCCCCTCTGCCGCTGCCACCTAGCTATAGAAGACATTTGGCATATATTCGACGGTTGCCCGGCCTACCCTTTAGCCTCCTTTAAGGAGAAGGAGGGAGGGGATACAAACAGCCTCCTCTATAGACTTGAAAAAGGGGGCGGCAGCGCTATACGCCCCCTAGTCCACCACATCGCCACTAGACTACCAGAATATACAGTTGCTTAGGGGCTAGGAGCGGTCTAGCCTATACCCCTTTAGGTAGTATGTTTTCATACTCCTAAAGGGGCGGTATTTACTCTAGTAAAGATTGGCCTACCCCCTACTAAACCCCCCCTCTCTCCCATATATGGTCATAGGTTTTTCACCCGTTATACGGTTTTCCTATAGCACTAGCCTAGCCTACCTAGATATCCCCTACGGGGATTAGATAGCGTAATAGAATCTATCTATATAAGGATCTATAACCACTATAGCCTACTAGTAGTAGTTGTAAAGGGTACGTATGGGTAGCAACAGCGTTGATATGGCCTAAATAGCACTTCCTAGGTATATGCTAATATAGTAAAGTAGGGCCCTTTACTATATTCCCTCTATAAAAGTCCTTATATAACGGTATAGTTATAGGCTATAACGCTATATTATAGGGGCTTTAAGCTTATATATCACGGCTTTTAGTAGGTCTTATAGGCCTATAAGGCTTATAGTTGTAGGTAACGTAGTAATTTGATTTCTAGTCTAGTAGGTAAGGCTTTGCAATTTCCTTCCCTACTTATACCCTCTAGGACCGTTCCTGCCTTCCGTACGGCAGGAGCGCCTTAGTAGGTACATAGCGCCTTCCCGAAAAACCAAATAAGCTGGCGATTTTAAATAATCGACTCACGGCCACCTAAGCTGCAGAGTAAGCCGCACGACTTTTCCTCTAAGTTCTGTTTTCGCTCCTGCGGTGCAGGGTAGGTACAGGGTAGGTAGGTAACCTAGTAGAAGAGCCTTTTAAGGCTATTTCTAGCGCTTATACAGCCTAAGGAGGCTGTCTCCACAAAAGTGGGGCATAAATCTAAAAATAGAAAAGCCTTTTAAAGCTATTTCTAGGCTATATAGTGGAATATATAGCTTAGTCAGCGGTATCCAAAAAAGGGGTCCACCCTTAGAATATAGCTATATATCTAGTTGTTTGAGAACTGAGATCTGTTTTGCCCAAGCTATAACCGTTAGAGCGCTATAGCTTATTTTGTACGTTTAACAACAGTACTAAGTTAGCCTACTAATAATATGGCTTTAGAGGGGGAATTAGTAGACCTAGACCTAGATTGAGAGGGGGCTATTAGCCCAGACCCTTCTAATCTTAATACTGAAAAGCCTATCGGTATAGAAATAGGACCTAGTAAGCTAGAACCCTACGAATCTCCTTCCGATAGTAAATTAGATAAACACTTACTAGATAAGCCTATAAATCCGGTTATAGTAGAGTCTACTAAGCCTACTATGTCTATTAGAAAGCCTAAATTATCAGAGGCGTTTCCTTAAACTATAGAGCCTATTTTTACACCTAAGCTCAAAGAAGTTATAACGCCTAATCAGCCTATAACAAACGAACCTCTTAATAATAGTAATCTTATTTCAGAGGGGGATAAAATGCAGCTTGATTACTATAAGCTTTAAGCTAATACTAGTAGCTATATACTGTCTTTTATCGATAAGGCTTGAAAAAGGGTAATATATAAGGATAGTACGCCCACTACTCATAAGCAAGTCTTAAAACTACCTAGAAATAGACGTAGTAAGTGGTTAGAGGCTATTACTAAGGAATTTATCCAGTTATTAGAGCTAGGGGTTTTTAAATTCCTACCTAAGAGTCTATTACCTTCTAACTATAAGATTATTACCTATCAAAACGTTCTTAAGGTTAAAAAGGACGCTAAAAATAGGCCTATTAAGTATAAATCTCGGTTAGAAGCTAGGGGCTATATACAGGTAGAAGGCCTAGATTATACTGTTACCTACGCCTCTACTAGTATACTACCTACTTAGCGTATACTTCTAGCTATGGGTACTGTTCTAGACTAGGAAATAGAACAAGCTGTTTTTATAGGGGCATTTCTTAATAGCGCTTTTAGGAAAGAAATATATATAGAAATCCCTAAAGGACTATTAGACCTAGCGGCTTCTAATAAGGCTATTTATAAGCTTTTATTGAAATACAGCTATTGTCCTTCTACTTCTAATATTATTGAACTATGTAAAGCGTTATACAGTCTAAAAAAAAGCCCTAGAGAGTGGCAAAATAAGCTTAAAATCTTACTCAAGAGCCTAGGCTATCTCCCTCCTATTTCAGATCTAGGGGTCTTCTATAATGCTAAAACCTGCCACTTTATCGTTACCTATATAGATGACTGTCTATTCATAGGGCCTAATATAGGCTATATAACTGATTTCAAGAAACAGCTTAATAAGGTCTACGCTATGGAAGACTTAGTGCCTACCGCCTATTTCCTAGGCGTATAGATTATAAGAGAAAGACCTAATAGGCGCCTATAGCTTAACCAGTCACAGTATATAGAAGAGGCGGTTAGCCGCTTTAACTTAGCCGATTCTAAGCCTATATCTATTCCCTTATGGCCGGGGCTAGTAAGTCAACTTCAACTAGAGGAAGATATTACTAGCCACTTCTATAATTCTATAGAAATTAAGCTCTATCAAAGCCTAGTAGGAACAGCTATGTATATAATACTCCTTACTAGGGTAGATATTAGCTTTACCGTATAGTAGCTCTCTAGGTCTTTAAATAGACCTACAAAATCACACTTAAACGCTGCTAAAAATCTTTTTAAGTATCTTAATAGTACTAAAGACTATAGCATCTGTTTTAGCTATAACGGAAATACAGTAGCTAATCTAGGGCCTAAGCGTAGTAATAGTAATAATACAACTACTAAGCTTAGTAGAGACTTTCACTCTAAGGAAGGGCCTAGGCCCCTTACTACTACCTCTACTACTATAGTAGATTCTAGAAATGGTAAATGTAGTAGCCGGACTTCTATACTTAATAGTAGTCTAGTCTCTATAGGCTTTAGTAATTCTGATTTTGCAGGGGATAAGGCTACTAGTAAATCTACCTATGGCTATCTATACAAGTTAGCTAGCAGGCCTATTAGCTGGAAAACGAAAAGAGCTACTACTATTGCTCTCTCTACCCTGGAAGCTGAAACTAATGGACTTACAAAGGCTATACGCGAAGTATAGTGGATTATAGGGCTATTTTCTAAACTCTATAGACCTATAGACTACCCTGTTACTCTTTATGGAGATAATCAGGGCTCTATAACGGTAGCTAATGACCTAGCGCTATACGCTAGAACTAAGCATACCCTGCTGAAATTCCAGTACGTTAGAGAGCAGGTTAAGGCTAAAACAGTTACTATTATATATCTTAATACTAAGTGTATGCCGGCTGACGGACTTACTAAAGCCCTACCAGTTAGTGGCTTTCAGTCTTTTATTAGGCTTTTAGGCCTACAACCTAAGGGAGCTTTTTACTAAGCTACCCTTTACCCCTATATATATATTCTATACTATATATATAGAAGGCCTGGCCTAGCCTGATTAGCTGATAAGACCAGTCAATAGTACCGCCTACTTTACAGCCCTCTGGAATCACCCAATTCCTCTATATAGCCTAAAAAGGCTTATAAGGTCCCAGCTACTGTAGTATAGTTCTTTAGGCGCCCTTGTGCTGGTATTAGCTCTCTGCGGCGTGAGGGAGGCCTATATTACTCTAGCTACGTCTAGAAGTACTCTAGTATATAGTATAGCTATATTGGGAAATATAGGCTCTGGATATTACTAGTAGTATACTTTCCTTTAAAGGGGGATTCTCTGTGTAACCTGTTATTTCCTTACTATATCTTGAAAGAACGAAGTAAAAAAGGGCATAAAATTCAAAACCGTACTAAAAATATTTTCTCTATAAGAGGATAAAGGCGTTTATAAGCCCTTTACTCCTTCTATACTCTAGTGCGTCTATCAGTCGCTAGGGTATAGAATATTTAGATATTATATATTACTCTACGCTTTAAAGCTATAGTACCTATACCTTTAAATAGGTTATAGGTTTGATTTCAACATCATATATATTCTTACTTCTTTCTATATATAATAAGGGGTTTATCCTATATATATAATAAGGGGTTTATCCTATATATATAAGTGCAAGCTAGAATAAACAGGGCTATAGGGAAAGAGGTGGCTAAGCAGAAGGAAGCCCTACGCCTTACCCTTGGAAACAGGACCCCTAGGACCAGCCTCCCCCTAAGAGGGCGTACAAAGCAAGAAAGAAAAAGGGAGGCAACAGCCCAGTGGCACCACCAACAACTAAGGAAGGCTATTAACGAAGAACCCCTCTATACCGCCTGGAAGGATCGCTATCTATAGGAGGCTAGGGCCTCTAGTCACGACCCCTATACAGAGAGCCTCTTAGAGAAATCAGCCAAGGCTACCTTTCAAGAGGAGAACCTAGCTAAGGCCTTTAAGGAGGCCTTCTAAAGACGCCACTATAACCTCTCTAAGGCCGAAAGCTCGCTGCTAATACAGGCCTATATAGGGAAGATAGGCCCAAGGGGATTCCTATATACCTATAAGGTGCCTAGGGTTGATAACCCCCTCTGCCGCTGCCACCTAGCTATAGAAGACATCCGATATATATTCGACGGTTGCCCGGCCTACCCTTCGGCCTCCTTTAAGGAGAGGGAAAGAGGGGATACACATAGCTTTCTCTACAGACTCGAAAAAGGGGGCGGCGGCGCTATACGCCCCCTAGTTCGCCATATTACTACTAGACTGCTAGAATACTCTATTGCTTAGAGGCTAGGAGCGGTCTAGCCTATACCCCTTTAGGCAGTATGTTTTCATACTCCTAAAGGGGCGGTATCTACTCTAGTGAAGATTGGCCTACCCCCTATCACACCCCCCTTTTTTCCTATATACGGTTATAGGTTTTTCACCCGTTGTACGGTTTTCCTATAGCACTAGTTCAGCCTACCTAGATATCCCCTACGGGGATCAGATAGCGTAATAGAATCTATCTATCTATATATATAAGTGTTGGAATACCTGTCATGACTGCAAAGCATATGTTGCCGGGACCTAGATAATATGGATCGTTAGGTAACCTAACGGCGTGGATCGTTAGGTGACTACCTGACGATGCGCGTCGGACAGGGGTCGTCGTACAGTATCTACTGTACGATAAAGGGAATATATTAGAGGCTAAAATTTCTTTACCTATATACCCAAAGAGAGATAGATATAAATTGACTATCTGAACTACTACTAGGTACTAGTACAGAACGCTATAAACACTGATTAGTAATTTAGCATTGAATTATAGATTAGTTATATGAAGAGATAAGCATATATAGGTTGATAATTCTATTTTACAGTAGTATATACTAGGAAGAGAAGAATCATTGCTATATCTTATGCTAACGCCTCTATTTGACTTTTCTCTATAATCGGCATATATAAGGAGTAATCTTAAAGAAAGAAGAACTATAGATATTAGCCAGTAGATTGTACGGTTGTCGTATAATATCTAGCAGTTATTTATAACTATATAATCCCGATAAACTAGTATTAAGAGAACGACCTAGTTCTTAAGCTAGATATACTAACCTAATAAGACCTATATTAAGAGAACGAACTAGTTCTTATGCTAGATACAACTTATACCAACTTATCTATACTATTAACTATACAATAGTATATAATATATTTCCGTTGTATAATAGGTACTATACAACCCAATACTTATAATACTAACCTTAGCTAAGATGTCGAACACTAATATAGCAGATAAGTCGGACGTTAATAAATATCCTATATATAAGGAAATCGCTTATAGTAGCACGACGCTGCTATATATATAGAAGAAGGATATCGATATTAAACTATAGTACAACGATATTACTATTAAGCCTAGCTATATCTACTTAGAGGTAGCCCTAACAACTAGATTTGTATAATACCTAGCTAAACTTTGGTATAGCAATATACACCTTAACATAATAATTAATGATATAGGCGAAGAACTAGATGGATAGACGATGGACCAATTGAACTTTGTTAATAGTACTTTTCAAAAGGAGTTCTTAGCCTTATCTAACAAGAAGGGTTTATACTTCTAGAAATAGACAAAGATCGATAGGATTTTTAAGATTATTAACTATAGGGTATAGCCTAAAGGCGCTGTAGAACGACTAACGCCTTCTTTACTACCTACCCTACTATCAATCTAACAATCTATAGCACTGCCTCTTCTATAACTCTACTAGCTAGATAAGAACGACACTTAGATTATAGCATTCGATCTATATACCCTTCCCTTAATATATATTATACAGACTATATTGTTAGATAAGAAGAGGACCTTAGTATTTTATAAGTAATAGAATAAGATGCATAACTATTTAGGCGTACTATATAATATCCTGACTAACAAAACATAATAGTTTATTAATATATATAGAAGACTTGAAATCAATAAAAGTCAATATGCAATTATCTACCTGGATATTCTTACTAGATAAGCAGTAGATTACTTCCTATACTATATTAGGCCTAGATAACGATAGGACGAAATGTATAATATGTTGGACAAGCACTTTAATACCAGTTTTAATAAGAAGGAGTACTATAACCTATAGACTTTAGTTACTTATCGTACGATATAGGCCGAAGACCGAGATATAAAACTAATAGAAATCCTTAACATACTGTTCGATAAACTTACTCTAGTCTAATAGAACCTAAGCTTAACTTTTTAAAGCAACGACTAGCTTAAAGTAGCTATTGTATAAGCTTGTTAAGGGATATATAAATTAGAAGAAGGTCTTTAAAGGGACGATGTTAAGATAGCGGAACAACTATTCATAGCGCTATATAAATTATATTATAGCGCTTCAACCTAGTAGACTAGTTTTATAGTAGATATACCCTTATTAAACTATATTTATCGTTGATATTATAACTCTTAAAAGGATTACTTAAAGCCGGACTATAGGTACTGCTTAAGGGACAGCTCTCAATTTAAGAAGTACAATAGGTATAAGAAAAAGCCATTGTATAACAAAAAGAATACAATACTAGGAGCATGCTAAATACCAAACTATAAGATTCCTAGATATAAATCATAGATATATAGCAAGGAAGACTAAGAACAGGCAAAGAAATAATACCTTAAAGCTAGTATAATAGATAAATTACTTATAGTATATATTACTATATATAATACCGGCAAACAGCCTAATACTAGCAGTAGTAGCAATAAAGATTCTAACGGCACAGCGAGTAACGATAATAAGCTATAAAAGACAGGTACCTATTTTCTCTAGAGTATAGCATTCCTATATGCAATAATAGGAGATAACCCTTATTATATAACAAGTTCCGTTAATACGAGACATTTTGTTCTATCTAGCGTCTATAATATAGAATACTAAGAACAACTATAGAACACTAGCGCTATACAAGTCTTATTTATTAGAATGGGTAATCCTATATAAGGATCTGTAACCACTATAGCCTACTAGTAGTAGT
Organism: Phyllachora maydis; assembly: GCA_029339225.1. Lineage (NCBI taxonomy): Eukaryota > Fungi > Ascomycota > Sordariomycetes > Phyllachorales > Phyllachoraceae > Phyllachora > Phyllachora maydis. Next base: position 556,945 of record JAQQPM010000003.1, read on the forward strand.
CGTATAGGGTACGTAGGGGCAGCAACAGCGTTGATATGGCCTAAATAGCACTTCCGAGGTATGTGCTAATATAGTAAAGTAGGGCCCTTTACTGTATTCCCTCTATAAAAGTCCTTATATAACGGTATAGTTATAGGCTATAGCGCTATATTATAGGGGCTTTAAGCTTATATATCACGGTTTTCAGTGGGTCTTATAGGCCTATAAGGCTTATAGTTGTAGGTAACGTAGTAACTTGATTTCTAGTCTAAGTAGGTAAGGCTTCGCAATTTCCTTTCCTACATATACCCTCCGGGACCGTTCCTGCCTTCCATACGGCAGGAGCGCCTTAGTAGGTGCATGGCCACTTCCCAAAAACCAAATAAGCTGGCGATTTTAAATAATCGACTCACGGCCACCTAAGCTGCAGGGTAAGCCGCACGACTTTTCCTGTAAGTTCTGTTTTCGCTCCTATGGTGCAGGGTAGGTACAGGGTAGGTAGGTAACCTAGTAGAAGAGCCTTTTAAGGCTATTTCTAGCGCTTAAACAGCCTAAGGAGGCTGTCTCCACAAAAGTGGGGCATAAATCTAAAAATAGAAAAGCCTTTTAAAGCTATTTCTAGGCTATATAGTGGAATATATAGCTTAGTCAGCGGTATCCACAAAGGTGGGTCCACCCTTGGAATATAGCTATATATCTAGTAGTTCGAGAACTGAAATCCGTTTTGCCTAAGCTATAACCATTAGAGCGCTATAGCTTATTTTGTACGTTTAACACCCCCTCTATTCTTCTATTCCTTTATAAGCCTTAGAAAGCTATATATAGGTAAAGAATAGAAGAATCCTAAGAAAAAAAGAACGTAAGAGCAAAACTATTCCGTTAGACAAAGGGGTTATGCCCTTATATATATATAGGATAAACCCCGATTATATATAGAAAGAAGTAAGAATATATATAATGTTGAAATCAAACCTATAACCTATTTAAAGGTATAGGTACTATAGCTTTAAAGCGTATAGTAATATATAATATCTAAATATTCTATACCCTAGCGACTAATAGACGCACTAGAGTATAGAAGGAGTAAAGGGCTTATAAACGCCCTTATCCTCTAATAGAGAAAACGATTTTTAGCACGGTTTTAAATTTTATACCCTTTTTTACTCCGTTCTTTCAGCAAGTTCTTGTAAGGAAATAACAGGTAGTCACATAGAGAATCCCCCTCTAAAGGAAAGTATACTACTAGTAATAGCCGGAGCCTATATTTTCCAAATATAGCTATACTATATACTAGAGTACTCCTAGACGTAGCTAGAGTAATATAGACTCCCTAACGCCGCAGGGAGCTAATGCCAGCACAAGGGCGCCTATAGAACTGTACTACAGTAGCTAGGACCTTATTAGCCTTTTAAGGCTATATAGAGGAATTAGGTGATTCCAGAGGGCTATAAAGTAGCCGGTACTATTGACTAGTCTTATAAGCTAATCAGGCTAAGCCAGGCCTTCTATATATATAGTATAGAGTATATATATTGGGGTAAAGGGTAGCTTAGTAAAAAGCTCCCTTAGGTTGAAGGCCTAAAAGCCTAATAAAAGACTGAAAGCCACTAACTGGTAGGGCTTTGGTAAGTCCGTCAGCCGGCATACACTTGGTATTAAGATATATAATAGTAACTATTTTAACCTTAACCTACTCTCTAACGTACTGGAATTTCAGCAGGGTATGCTTAGTTCTAGCGTATAGCGCTAGGTCATTAGCTACCGTTATAGAGCCCTGATTATCTCCATAAAGAGTAACAGGGTAGTCTATAGGCCTATAAAGTTCAGAAAATAGCCCTATAATCCACTATACATCGCGTATAGCCTCTGTAAGTCCATCAGTTTCAGCTTCTAGGGTAGAGAGAGCAATAGTAGTAGCTCTTTTCGTTTTCCAGCTAATAGGCCTACCGGCTAACTTATATAGATAGCCGTAGGTGGATTTACTAGTAGCCTTATCCCCTGCAAAATCAGAATCACTAAAGCCTATAGGGACTAGACTACTATTAATTATAGAAGTCCGGCTACTACCTTTACTATTTCTAGAATCTACTATAGTAGTAGAGGTGGTAGTTAGGGGCCTAGGCCCTTCCTTAGAGTGAAAGTCTCTACTAAGCTTAGTAGTTGTATTACTACTATTACTAAGCTTAGGCCCTAGATCAGCTACTGTATTTCCGTTATAGCTAAAACAGATGCTATAGTCTTTAGTACTATTAAGATACTTAAAAAGATTTTTAGCAGCGTTTAAGTGTGATTTTGTAGGTCTATTTAAAGACCTAGAGAGCCATGTACGGTAAAGCTACTATCTACCCTAGGGACCGACACCTAAAAACGAAAAACGAGTTTTTGGTCAAAACTACACCAAATCGCGTGCAACCACATCCATTCGAACCGTCCGATTGAGGATACAACGCCTGCTAATTTTCGCTGCAGCGCTGTCGGTTGTGCGATAGCCCTAGGCGTGCGAAAATATAGAAAATGGCAAGCCTAGCTGCCCTCTTATAACTGCAATTTCCTTATGTATAGGCTAATATAGCTTTACGCCCTAGTAACCCTGCCCTACCTATAGCTAATAACAATAATAACAACCCCCTAAGCCAGCCCCTAAGTATAGACTACTAACCCCTAAGTACAGACTACCTAAACGATAATATGGAAATGGAAGACTGCTAAACTACTACTACTACCTCTACTACTACTGCTAGGGAGACCGCTATAGGTGCTATAACTATAGTACCTATAGTACCTAGCTCTAGCGCCCCCCCTACTATCAATGCCCCTATAATTAGCGCCCCCCCCTTAACCAACGTCTTTGCCCCTTTTCTTAAGGGCCTAAATAGCAGTTAGTACGCCCTAGCCCCGGCCCCTTCTAGCTAGAAAACCTCGAAAAAGCTAGGGTAAAAATCGGAGAAAAATACAGGCAAAGAAGGAAGCAACAACAATGCTACTAAGGCCGACTACATCGCCCTAGTAACCAAGAAAACCGCCTAGGCTGCCCTTAGCCCCTCTAAGCTCGCCCTTATACTCTCTAGCCTCCTAGACTGGATAATTAGCCTAGCTAAGGACAGTACTAACTTCTATAGTATAGTAGAGGCAACTACTAAAGCTAGGCAAATAGCCCTTATAGCCCTGCTCTAGAACCCGCCTAAAGAAGCCCTAGCTATAATAGCAGTAGCTCTAGTACCCTAGAACTGCCCTACTACCTTAGCAATATCTAAGCTATAGCACTAGCAACACCCTTAACAGCCTAGCTACTACTAGTAGCAATAATAGCAGCAATAGCAGTAACAGCCTAGCTACTCCTAGCCTATAGCCCCTACCTAGGCTAATATAGCCAGCAAGCTAATAGCTAGTAAGGCAACTAGGCCTAGCCTAGAGCGCTAGGTACTTATCCGACTAGGCTTAGCCTAACAACAGGTACTTGCTAAATCTGCCCTAGAGGTAGTACAGGCTATACAATAGGCCTCTGGCCTAGCAGTTTAGGGGGTTTAGACGCTCTTTAGCGGTAACCTTGTTAAACGTATAAAATAAGCTATAGCGCTCTAACGGTTATAGCTTAGGCAAAACGGATTTCAGTTCTCGAACTACTAGATATATAGCTATATTCTGAGGGTGGACCCCCTTTTGTGGATACTGCTGACTAAGCCATATATTCCACTATATAGCCTAGAAATAGCTTTAAAAGGCTTTTCTATTTTTAGATTTATGCCCCACTTTTGTGGAGACAGCCTCCTTAGGCTGTATAAGCGCTAGAAATAGCCTTAAAAGGCTCTTCTACTAGGTCACCTACCTACCCTGTACCTACCCTGCACCGCAGGAGCGAAAACAGAACTTACAGGAAAAGTCGTGCGGCTTACCCTGCAGCTTAGGTGGCCGTGAGTCGATTATTTAAAATCGCCAGCTTATTTGGTTTTTCGGGAAGGCGCTATGCACTTACTAAGGCGCTCCTGCCGTATGGAAGGCAGGAACGGTCCCGGAGGGTATATGTAGGGAAGGAAATTGCAAAGCCTTACCTACTAGACTAGGAATCAAATTATACGTTACCTATAACTATAAGCCTTATAGGCCTATAAGACCCACTGAAAGCCGTGATATATAAGCTTAAAGCCCCTATAATATAGCGCTATAGCCTATAACTATACCGTTATATAAGGACTTTTATAGAGGGAATATAGTAAAGGGCCCTACTTTACTATATTAGCACATACCTAGGAAGTGCTATTTAGGCCATATCAACGCTGTTGCTGCCCCTACGTACCCTATACGACTACTACTAGTAGGCTATAGTGGTTACAGATCCTTATATAGGATTACCCATTCTAATAAACCTCCTTCTAGTTACAGAGAATATAGAGATAAAGAAGAGCTTAGAGAGCAATACTACCTAGATTATAAGAGCCTTAAGCAAGAAGGCCTCCCTATATATAACAACCTAGGCAGTAGCGGTTAAGGGCCTTATAGTCTATAACCAGGTTATAGAAGAAGGCCCACTAGAAGAAGCTAAAAAACAATACCCTATGGCAGTTAGGGCAAAGGTCTAGCACCCTTAAGGGCTAGAACGGACTAGGGTTAAGGCACTTATAGCCTTTACCTGCCTAAAGGCAGCCTAGAAGGCCTGTAAGGAGAGGGTCTTCTAGAGCTGCCGAGCCCTAGAAGCAGAGCCCTAGATCGACGAAGCTAAGCCTATCCAGTGCCTAAGGTACTGGAAATAGGGCTATAGGGCTAAGGTATGCCGGAGTAAAGAAGAGATCTGCTATAACTGTAGTGCCAACAGCCACACTACGCTAGAAGCCCCTACCTGCTCTAGGGCACCCCGCTGCCATAACTGCCACCAAGCTTACCACGCCCGCTTAGAGGCCTATCCCTGCCTAAAAGAGGCATAGGCATAGGCTAAGGGATACCTACGTTCTAGGCCTAAGGCCTTTAACGTTAACCAACCGCCCCTATACCAGCACTAACAGCAATAGCAACAATAATAATAATAGCAGCAACACCCCCCTTAGTAGGCCCTATTATAAGAGGAGGGGGAGGAAGGCTATACTATAGTCTTAGGGAAGAGACAGAGGGACCGACCAATAGTATCAAGAGGGTTAACCCCTAACTAGAGCATAATTACCGCCTGCTTTAGCTACCTAAGCGGCTAAACCCCCCCTTCTTCTATACCAACTATAAGCCCTAAAGGGAGCCTCTAGACCCCTAGATGCTAGACCTAGACTAGACCTAAATACTGGACTAGCTAACGCTACTACCACTATATAATAACTATAGCCAACTATATAGCTAGAGGAGATGGAAATATAAAGGTACGCCTTTAGAACGTATAGGGCTTGAAGGAGGTACAGGAAGTACTACTTTCTATAGCAAAAGAAGAAATACTTGCTATATAAGAGCCCTGGATTAATAGGCAGGTATAGTACTCTACCTACTGCCCTAGATCAGCCCCCTACTACCTTATTTTCACCCCTAACGGACAGGCCTCACTTTATATCTATAAATCACTCCTGCTAGTAACATAGACTTACAGCTCTAGCTTAGACTAGGCTAGGGCTACTATACAGACTAAGAACAGCCCCTTTATAGTCTGGTCCCTATATAACGACCCCTAACCCCAGACTAGCTTAACCCCCCTTATAGAAGAAATAAGGGGGAAGATCAACGCCTGCCTAGGCCTTTACCTTCTAGCTAAGGACTTTAACCTTTACCACCCCCTTTAGGACCAATATAACCGCTTTAGCCCTAGGTTAGAAGACCTACTACTATTAACAGCAAAGTAGGGGCTTACCCTCTATACCCCCTACAGCACTATAACTAGGGCGCTATAGGGGAGCTAAGCAGGTAGGGCCTCTACTATCGACCACTTCTGGCTTAGCAGTAGCCTTACCTGCTCCTATACTGGCTTAGATATACGCTTATGCTTAGACTACTACCCCTAGGTACTGGATATCGACCTAGAGACTATAGAAACCCCACTACCGCCCCCCTGATTCCAGTAGAAAAAGATGGATAAAGAAGGGGTAGTAAGAGAGGCCAGCTCCCTAATATACAATATAGAGGGCTATAGATATCTATTATGCCTCTCTAACCTAGCCGGGCTCTAGGAGGCCTATAGGCGACTATTAGAGGAACTCTAGCGTATTACTAGGGCTATGACCCCTAAAGGAGCCCTAGTAACTACTAGAAGGAAGAGCGCCCCCTAGTAGAACAACGAAATCTACTGGGTAGTCTAGGAGAGAAAAAGGGCAGAAAGATAGCTCTAACGCTCCCCTAGCAACCAGGCCCTCCTTACCACCTATAAGTCAGCCTAGAAGAAGCAAATAAAGGCTATAAGAGAGAGTAAGAGAAAGACCTGGAGGGCCTTTCTATAAGAGGCTAGAGAAAAGCCAGAAAAGCTCTGGCAACTAGAAAGATAGGCTAGGCTACGAAGCACTACTGCCCCCCTCTCTTCTAAGCTACTAACCCTTAGATAAGCTAGTACCTTCTAGGAGAAGGTAGAGGCCCTTTTAGCATGCTTCTTCCCCCCCTCCCCCTAAGAGGATAGCCTAGAGGAACCTCTAATAGGCCTAAGGCTACTAGTTAGCTGGATAGTTAGGCCGGACGATATAAAAGAGGCTATTAAAACAACAAAACCCTAGAAAGCACTAAGACCTGATAAACTCCCTATAGGCTTTCTTAAGGCCTGTAGCAACCCCTTATATAAGGCCCTCGCTATACTGGCCTCAAAATCCTTCCTCTACGGCTTCTATCTATAGGAATATAAGGAAGTGGTTACTATCGTCCTCCCTAAACCAGGAAAACAGCGGGACACCTATAACACCCCTAGAGGCTACCGCCCTATAGCCCTACTTAACTGTATTAGTAAGGTCCTAGAGAAAGTTATAGGGACTAAGATAAGGGATATAGCTAAGGCTTTTAAGCTGATTCCAGCAACGTAATAGGGCTACTACTGCTATAAATCTACTGAATCGGCTATATACCTCCTTATAGCTTAGATCTAGGAGGTATAGAAGTATAAAGCCGGGGCCTCCCTCCTATAGCTAGACCTATTAGGGTATTTCAGCAGTATCCCTTATAGCAGACTCCTAGCTATACTAGACTAGCTAGGGCTACCTACCTAGCTACTATCCTGGCTAAAGGAATTCCTCTCCTCTAGGACTACTAGCCTCCTATTTAACAGCTAAAAAAGCCAGCAAATCCTAGTACTAACAGGAGTACCCTAAGGCTTACTACTTTTACCAATCCTCTTAGTCCTATACCTCTACCCCCTATATAAAAGGCTAGAGAGAAAATACCCTACTATCTCTACTATAGGCTATATAGACGATACTAACCTACTAGCCTTTGGCAGGGAGGCTGTAACAATGGTTAGATAGCTAGAAGAGGCCTAGAGAGAGTGCCTGGACTAGGCAACAACCGCTGGAGTTACCTTCTTAGTAGTAAAGAGCGAGCTTATATACTTCCCCCCTAGAAGGAGGCCCTGGACCGACCCTATTAACCTAGGACTAATAGGGGACTCCCCCCCCCTATAACGAGCTATAGGGGCCTGTTTTCTAGGGGTCTAGCTAGACCCTAAGCTTACCTGGAAGGCTTACACTAGCACCCTATAGTAGAAGCTAAAAACGCAGTCCCTTGCTATTACTAGGCTAGCTAGGAAGACCTGGAGACCTGGAATCGAAAAGACTAGGCTCCTATATACAGCAGTAATAAGGCCAGTCCTAGCCTACGCAGCCTCGGCCTGGCATACCCCTACACCTATAACACTAAATAGGCTATAGGGTATAACCAGAGGCCTACTAGCAGCTGAAAACAAGGCCCTAAGGAGGGTTATAGGGGCCTATAAAAGTGTTAAACGTACAAAATAAGCTATAGCGCTCTAACGGTTATAGCTTAGGCAAAACGGATTTCAGTTCTCGAACTACTAGATATATAGCTATATTCTGAGGGTGGACCCACTTTTGTGGATACCGCTGACTAAGCTATATACTCCACTATATAGCCTAGAAATAGCTTTAAAAGGCTTTTCTATTTTTAGATTTATGCCCCACTTTTGTGGAGACAGCCTCCTAAGGCTGTATAAGCGCTAGAAATAGCCTTAAAAGGCTCTTCTACTAGGTCACCTACCTACCCTGTACCTACCCTGCACCGCAGGAGCAAAAACAGAACTTATGGGAAAAGTCGTGCGGCTTACCCTGCAGCTTAGGTGGCCGTAAGTCGATTATTTAAAATCGCCAGCTTATTTGGTTTTTCGGGAAGTGGCCATGCACCTACTAAGGCGCTCCTGCCGTATGGAAGGCAGGAACGGTCCTAGAGGGTATATATAGGGAAGGAAATTGCGAAGCCTTACCTACTTGGACTAGAAATTAAGTTACTATGTTACCTATAACTATAAGCCTTATAGGCCTATAAGACCTACTGAAAGCCGTGATATATAAGCTTAAAGCCCCTATAATATAGCGCTATAGCCTATAACTATACCGTTATATAAGGACTTTTATAGAGGGAATACAGTAAAGGGCCCTACTTTACTATATTAGCACATACCTAGGAAGTGCTATTTAGGCTATATCAACGCTGTTGCTGCCCCTACGTACCCTATACGACTACTACTAGTAGGCTATAGTGGTTACAGATCCTTATATAGGATTACCCTTTCCAATAGGTTATAAGCCCGGATAGCCTGTGGGATAGTTATCGTTGGAGTCCAATTTCAAAGCGCTACCTCTGCCTATATATATAGGGCTATTGAAGCCTCTTATAGCTGAAAATATAGTACTATATTAGCCCTAAAAAGCTATATATTACATCTTATTAAAGGCTATTTAAGGACTAAAAAGCCTGAAAATGTAGAAGGAGAAATCGCTAAGAAATCTAAGTCCTATAGTATTGACGAGCATTTGGGGCTCTTATACACTTAGGCTAGTATACTTACCTATACTAAAAGACCTTCCTACTTATAGCTGGAAGTAGAAAGGCTAGCGTTTTAGAATTTCTAGCGCTAAAGACCTATATTTCCCTACTATAGAGCTCTTTCTATAGATATATCTATAGGCGGTAGTTAAGTCCCTACGTCGAAGTCTCTAGCCTTTAGAGCCTAGTTTAGAATTTCTACTAGAAAGCCCTACTAAGTAGCAAGTAGGCAGCGCTATAAACCTACTAAGCGCTAAGACTAGCCTAGAAAATCACTACTATAATTAGTAAGCTAGCTAATTAGCTTTAGTGAACTGAAAGCTAATTAAGTGCTTTAGCTAGCACTATAAAGTAAATAGTAGCCTATTTACAATAGCGGATCAAGCTAAAGGGAAGGGTATAGTGCCTAAAAGGGCTAGTAACCCAGCTGATCTAGGGCAATCTTCTAGGCCTCTACCACCTATACGAACCCTATCAGAAGATAAGGAAGATGGCGAAGACTATAGCGAGGTTATAGAAGTCCTAAAACAGCATATAAAATCTCATGAGCGAGTTATAGCTAGCCAATCTAGTGATATAAAAACACTACTTTTAAGTCTAAATACCCTAAAAGCCTCTGTTAAGGATAGCGTTAGCGCTATAAAGAATATATCTTCTACTTTAGCTTCTCTAACTAATAGTAGCAATACTACTGCTACTGGAAAGACTAGCTATAGTCCTAGATTTGATCCTTTTAGCGGTACTATAGATTTAGATTCTCCTCTACATCCCCCTAGGAAAGAGCCCTATCTAGGGCCGGCTGTTAATTCAGCTACTAGTAATTTAGACCCCCCTATAGATACAGGGTCTAAGGAAGGCTTTAAGGATACTATTACTAGTAGTATAGTAAAGGAGCTTTCTAAAAAGGCCTATACTATACTAGACGATAGTAAGCTTAGCGGGGAAAGCAATTTTGAACAGTGGATTCAGGCTTTAAGTATAGTGCTAAGAGCGTTAGGGATATCTAATTTTTTAGAAAACCCTGATATATCTAACACTCATAGCGACTCTGATCAAGCTGTTCTTTTAATGCTTCTACGTAATAGCTTATCTAGTAGCCCTAGGGCTACTATATCGTAGATTCATATACCTTCTAAGGCCTTTAGGCTGCTTGTTAGGCAGTATAGCCGACCTATAGAGTCTAAAAAGGAGGACGTCTATAACGAATTCCACGCCCTTACCTTTAGTACCTATAAAAAAGGCTTATTAGCTTTTAACGCTGAATTTAACGGCTATCTTGCTAAGCTTACCATGGCTAAAATAGATATAGATCCCTCTTTAATACTAAATCAGTATTTTAAGGCTCTAGAATCTAAGTTTCCTAGCTGGGTATTACGCTAAAAGAGCTCTATAAGACAGGCTAGAATGCTAGGCCTTACAGCCTCTAGCCTTAATATAGAATATCTAATAGCTGATATTCTAGAAGAATCTAGGAACCCGGCTACAAGACCTTATTAAGCTGTTTCTTTAAATCAGTTATATAGCCTATATCAGGCCCTATAAATTGACAGTCATCTATATAGGTAACGATAAAGTGGCAGGTTTTAGCATTATAAAAGACCCCTAGATCTGAAATAAGAGGGAGATAGCCTAGGCTCTTAAGTAAGATTTTAAGCTTATCTTGCCACTCTCTAGGGCTTTGTTTCAGACCGTATAACGCTTTAGATAGTTTAATAATATTAGGAGTAGAAGGATTATAGCCGTATTTCAGTAAAAGCTTATAAATAGCCTTATTAGAAGCCGCTAGGTCTAATAGTCCTTTAGGGATTTCCATATATATTTCTTCTCTAAGAGCGCTATTAAGAAATGCCCCTATAAAGTCAGCTTGTTCTATTTCCCAATCTAGAACAGCACCTATAGCTAGAAGTATACGCCAAGTAGGTGGTATACTAGTAGAGGCGTAGGTTATAGTGTAATCTAGGCCTTCTACCTATATAAAGCCCCTAGCTACTAACTGAGATTTATACTTAATAGGCCTGTTTCTAGCGTCCTTTTTAACCTTAAGAACGTTTCGACAGGTAATAAGCTTACGGTTAGAAGGTAATAGACTCCTAGGTAGGAATTTAAAAACCCCTAGCTCTAATAACTGGATAAATTCCTTGGTAATAGCCTCTAACCACTTACTACGCTCATCTCTAGGTAGTTTTAAGACTTACTTATAAGTAGTAGGCGTACTATCCTTAGATATAACCCTTTTTCGAGCCTTATAGACAAAAGACGGTATATAGCTACTAGTCTTAGCTAAAAGCTTATAGTAATCGAGCTGCATTTTATCCCCCTCTGAAATAAGATCACTACTATTAAGAGGTTCGTTCGTTGTAGGCTGATTAGGCGCTATAACTTCTATAGGCTTAGATGTAAAAATAGGCTCTATAGTTTGGGGAAACGCCTATGGTAATTTAGGCTTTCTAATAGGTATAGTAGGCCTAGTAGACTCTACTATAACCGGATTTATAGGCTTATCCGGTAAGGGTTCATCTGATTTACTATCGGAAGAAGATTCGTAGGGTTCTAGTTTACTAGGTCCTATTTCTATACTAATAGGCTTTTCAGTATTAAGATTAGAAGGGTCTGGGCTGACAGCCCCCTCTAAATCTAGGTCTAGGTCTACTAATTCCCCCTCTAAAGCCGTATTATCAGTAGGCTGACTTAGTACTGTATTATCCTCTATGAACTTAACAGTAGAGGTTTTAAGTACTGCTCTTCTAGACGGTATATATACTAGGTAGGTCTTAGAACCTAATTCCGCTAGTAATTTACACTCTTCCGTTTTAGAGGTAAATTTTAACGATTTAGACCGTTTTTCTAGAGGTATAATAGCCTCTCCTCTAGCGCCTATAACCCTATAGCGCTCTAGGTTAGGTATATATGGAATACCAGGCTCTAGCTTGTCAAATAGCGCCTGGAAAGGAGTGGTTTCCTTATTAGTTATAGCTATACTATTAACTAATTCCACTACAGCCTCCAGTATAAAGCACCACAAATACTAGGGTAAAGCGCTACTAAGAATAGTACACCTTACACGGTCTAGTATAACTGTAACTGATCGTTCTACTAAGCCGTTCTGCTCGTGGATATAGGGGGCAGAAGTGCTAAATTTAATACCCCTTTTAGCCAACCAAGTAGTTAATAAATCAGTTATTTCAGTGCCTCCGTCAAAGTGGAATTTGGTAGGATATCTACCAAATCCATTCCTCAGGCCCCTAAAAAAGCCCTTAATAGCGTTAGCTACTATAGGGCCTGATTTATTAGGTAGGTTAAAAACCCACCTATACCTACTTTTACGGTCAACTAGAAGTAAGACTATGGGGTTTCTGTTATAAGGCCTAGGCCTAATTTTAACAGTATCGCCCTCTAGTGAGTCTAAGACCCTAGGTGGGTCAGGTATTAAAGCCTTACTAACCCTTCTTACTGCTTTACCTCGATCATAGCTAGAGCAGTGAAAATCAGCTTCCTTTATTTTATCAAAATTAGGCAGCCCTTTAGTAATACTAGAGGTCTTTTTCAAAAGACGCAGGCCTATATGGCCTAGCCTAACGTGCCACAATTTAGCTAAATTAAGTAGATTATAGTAATCTCGCTGACCTATATTAGGCTCCTTTAAAGTAGGGCTAGATATAGCCTTTTCTACTACTTTATTCCCCTCTATAACTGGCTCTCTTAGCACACAGGGCAGGTCTCCAGTGCCAGTTAAGGGCTCAGGCTCCCTAGTCTTACAGGGACTTTGATAGGGGGCCTAGGCAGTAGCTAAGGGCTCTACAGGCCTACAGGGCCTTTTCCCCCTTAAAGAAGGTCCTATACCTTCTAAAGTAGTGCCCTTGGCCGGAGAGTTCCTTAGCTTATAGCGCTTTTTAGGCTCTATGGCTTCGGATACTATAGCATCCTCTATAATAGGTCTATAGTCTTCCTTTCTAATAGAATTAGAAGGAATTTCCACTACTATCTTATTACGCTGTGGCTCTATATTTCTAGTAGTATAACTAGAAAGGCCTAAAGGAAAAGCAAAATTTGCATGTAATATAGGCTTAGAGCTGCCTTTAACGTCAAGAAAAAATCCTGATTTTTTAAAGTCTAGTACAGCTATATAGCGTCTATCACCCCCGTAAAGGGTTTCCTTTAGAAGGCAACCTCCTGAATCATAGTGCCTAACCCTACTAATAATATTTATATCAATATTAGGTAGGTATAAAACGTTATCTAAAACTAATTTAGTATAGGTAGGGGGGGCCTTTCTAGATAATACTTCTAGTCTAATAGAACCTATACCAGCCGGGCTTACAGGGCCATTTCCAGTGTTAATAGGCCGTAACTGGCCTGTGTTAGGCGTAAGAGTAGTAAACCGCTCTTTACTATTACTAATATGGTCTGTAGATCCTGTATTGTATAGCCAACTATTATAAAGAGCGGGGTCTCTAGGGCGTCTTCTAGGCTTATTATCTTTATATTTTGCCTTATTAGAAGAGGTTTTTAGGCCTTTTCCTTTAAAGTCCTTACGCTTCTTATACCCTTTTAACGCTAATAGCTGTGCTAATTGGGTATTAGAATCGCTAGAAGAACTAGAATTGGAACTAGAGTCGGATTCCTCTTCTTCTTCTATAGCTAGGTTATAGGACCCTAGCATAAAGGAGGCCTGTTCGGCACTTTTAGCACTATAATTCTGCCCTTTAATATTATAACTAGCCTTCTTCTTACCCTTTTTCTTATTTTTACCCTTCTTACTAGGGTTATAATTTGAATTAGGGGTTGAATTAGAGCTATTAGCTACATGAGCTGCTCTATACGCCTCTATAGCCGGGTTCCTAGATTCTTCTAGAATATCAGCCATTAGATATTCTATATTAAGGCTAGATGCTATAAGACCTAGCATTCTAGCCTGTCTTATAGAGCTCTTTTAGCGTGATACCCAGCTAGGAAATTTAGATTCTAGAGCCTTAAAATACTGATTGAGTATTAAAGAGGGATCTATATCTATTTTAGCCATGGTAAGCTTAGCAAGATAGCCGTTAAATTCAGCGTTAAAAGCTAATAAGCCTTTTCTATAGGTACTAAAGGTAAGGGCATGGAATTCGTTATAGACGTCCTCCTTTTTAGACTCTATAGGTTGGCTATACTGCCTAATAAGCAGCTTAAAGGCCTTAGAAGGTATATGAATCTACGATATAGCAGCCCTAGGGCTACTAGATAAGCTATTATATAGAAGCATTAAAAGAACAGCTTGATTAGAGTTGCTATAAGTGTTAGATATATTAGGGTTTTCTAAAAAATTAGATATCCCTAACGCTCTTAGCACTATACTTAAAGCCTGAATCTACTGTTTAAAATTGCTTTCCCTGCTAAGCTTACTATTGTCCGGTATAGTATAGGCCTTTTTAGAAAGCTCCTTTACTATACTACTAGTAATAGTATCTTTAAAGCCTTCCTTAGACCCTGTATCTATAGGGGGGTCTAAATTACTAGTAGCTAAATTAACAGCTGGCCCTAGATAGGGCTCTTTCCTAGGGGGATATGAAGGAGAATCTAAATCTATAGTACCGCTAAAAGGATCAAATCTAGGACTATAGCTAGTCTTTCCAGTAGTAGCAGCATTGCTACTATTAGTTAGAGAAGCTAAAGTAGAAGGTATATTCTTTATAGCGCTAACGCTATCCTTGATAGAGGCTTTTAGGGTATTTAGACTTAAAAGTAGTGTTTGTATATCACTAGATTGGCTAGCTATAACTCGCTCATGAGATTTTATATACTGTTTTAGGACTTCTATAACCTTGCTATAGTCTTTGCTATCTTCCTTATCTTCTGATAGGGTTCGTATAGGTAGTGGAGGCCTAGAAGATTGCCCTAGATCAGCTGGGTTACTAGCCCTTTTAGGCGCTATATCCTTCCCTTTAGCTTGATCTGCCATTGTAAATAGGCTACTATTTACTTTATAGTGCTAGCTAAAGCACTTAATTAGCTTCCAGTTCACTAAAGCTAATTAGCTAGCTTACTAATTATAGTAGTGATTGTCTAGGCTAGTCTTAGCGCTTAGTAGGTTTATAGCGCTGCCTACTTGCTACTTAGTAGGGCTTTCTAGTAGAAATTCTAAACTAGGCTCTAAGGGCTAGAGACTTCGACGTAGGGACTTAACTACCGCCTATAGATATATCTATAGAAAGGGCTCTATAGTAGGGAAATATAGGTCTTTAGCGCTAGAAATTCTGAAACGCTAGCCTTTCTACTTCCAGCTATAAGTAGAAAGGTCTTTTAGTATAGGTAAGTATACTAGCCTAAGCATATAAGAGCCCCAAATGCTCGTCAATACTATAGGACTTAGATTTCTTAGCGATTTATCCTTCTAGATTTTCAGGCTTTTTAGTCCTTAAATAGCCTTTAATAAGATGTAATATATAGCTTTTTAGGGCTAATATAGTACTATATTTTCAGCTATAAGAGGCTTAAATAGCCCTATATATAGGCAGAGGTAGCGCTTTGAAATTGGACTCTAACGATAACTATCCTACAGGCTATCCGGGCTTATAACCTATTGGAATGGGTAATCCTATATAAGGATCTGTAACTACCATAGCCTACTAGTAGTAGTTATATAGGGTATGTAGGGGCAGCAACAGCCTTAATATGGCCTAAATAGCACTTCCTAGGTATGTGCTAATATAGTAAAGTAGGGCCCTTTACTATATTCCCTCTATAAAAGTCCTTATATAATGGTATAGTTATAGGCTATAGCGCTATATTATAGGGGCTTTAAGCTTATATATCACGGCTTTCAGTGGGTCTTATAGGCCTATCAGGCTTATAATTGTAGGTAACGTAGTAACTTGATTTCTAGTCTAAGTAGGTAAGGCTTTGCAATTTCCTTTCCTATATATACCCTCCGGGACCGTTCCTGCCTTCTATACGGCAGGAGCGCCTTAGTAGGTGCATGGCCACTTCCCGAAAAACCAAATAAGCTGGCGATTTTAAATAATCGACTCACGGCCACCTAAGCTACAGGGTAAGCCGCACGACTTTTCCTGTAAGTTCTGTTTTCGCTCCTGTGGTGCAGGGTAGGTACAGAGTAGGTAGGTGACCTAGTAGAAGAGCCTTTTAAGGCTATTTCTAGCGCTTATACAGCCTAAGGAGACTGTCTCTACAAAAGTGGGGCATAAATCTAAAAATAGAAAAGCCTTTTAAAGCTATTTCTAGGCTATATAGTGGAGTATATAGCTTAGTCAGCGGTATCCACAAAAGTGGGTCCACCCTCAGAATATAGCTATATATCTAGTAGTTTGAGAACTGAAATCCGTTTTGCCTAAGCTATAACCGTTAGAGCGCTATAGCTTATTTTGTACGTTTAATATTATTATATAGTAAGAACCAAGTAATAGCACTTGTACGACCTTAAGGTATCGATATTAACTGGATACCAGGCTTATTATCTATTAAATTTAGAGATAGCTAGAATATAGTAGCTATTAGCATAATTACAGTAGAGAACTTAATCGGTATAGTAATATACTACATTATAGAATCGAATATACCCTTTCTGTTCTACTTAGACGATATAGTACAGCTAAAAGTATACTATAATAATATAGAAGATACTATTATATAATAGGATAGAACAAGGATCCCTATAGTTTAGAAATAGGGCTACTTATTCTTTAATCTCTTAAAAAGCAAACATGTCCTCTATATAACCAAAGGCCAGCTATAGCAGCTATACCGACAATTTAGACATTTAACAGCAGACTGTCTATACTATATCTTAAGAGAGTTATCTAAAACCGATAATTATATAATAGATATCTTAAATAAGATCTAGGATTTCTATTATTATTGCCAACTCTATAATCTAATGTCCGTAAGATTTAAATTCAAGTTTAAGAATAACTGCGATTTCAATTATAAAATTATTACCGACGTTATACAGCTTAAAGGCAACAAAGCCCTTTATATTATTAATACTTCAATAGTATTCTAGACAGCGATTTTCCTAAAGGGCAATATAGTAAAGGATATCTAGAACGCGCTATATAAGTGCTAGATCTATATATATCTTGGACTACCAGACTACCTATTGTGTAACTAAGGTATAAATTTTATTACTAAAGAATTCTAAAGCATAGTATACCTTAACAGTATTACCTGTTATATAGTACCTATTGAAGTATACTAGGTAATTAGAACTATTGAACAAGTATATTACCTACTCTAATAGGCTTATAAAATTCTAAGAATAGAACTAGGCTATAATATAGATAAATATACCATTCTCTAGATAGCTATTAAGGTATTAAACGATATGCCTAGACTAGAAGGAATTATACCGATACTACTTGTTTTTAGCGTATATCTATAGGTATCCTATAACTTAGCTTCCTTAAAGGACATAGTAGAGCAAGGAGCAGCAGTATAGAAGGCTATAAAGGCAATTAGAAAATTCTATGTAGAATAAGACGTTAATTGTGTAATAGCTACCTAAAATGGGCTATAGATTCCAGACGTCCTTTCGCTCCCCCTCTAAAGTAAAATCTTAGTATAGAGAGAGAAATCTAATAGATTAAACTAAGCTAGATAGGAAGGACCCTATAGAATCAAAGCTATAGACTATACTACTATAACGATTATAGGTAATGCTAGACCTTAGTAATTTCAGGTGATATATGTTAAGCTATATAAAAGGCTAGAGGATCTAGACGCTGGACAACCTATATTGTATAATAACGAGGTTATAGCGCCTGTCTAAGAACCGCCGGTAAGACGCGGACATAGACACCTACTAAAACTATCTAGACTAACAGCCCTAGTTAGATTCTCGCTATAGACCTATAACTAATACTATATAATAGCTATATTCTTAAGCAAGAAGGAGATAGACGATAAACAACTAGTATATAAACTTAGAGAGAGAGGACTTATTACTATACCTAGAGTACTATTCAAAGAGTTAGATATAAAGGAGATTAACAACCTTATTGCTACTAACGTCTTCCAGTTTATCAAATTCAATCTATAGGAATAGACTATATAGTATATCTATAGTACCTATATAGTATAAGGGATAAAAGACAATAAGGAGAAGCCATATGAAAAATCAAGACTTCTTATATAGGGATTTAGTAATAATAGAAAGAATAGTATTTTAATATAGGCCTCTACTATATAACGAATAAGTATACAACTGATGATTACACTAGGCCTATTATTAATAAAGAATTTTAGTATAAAGTATATCCTATAGGATATTATATAGGCATATATCTAGTTAAAAGATACTTTAGTCACATAGTGTTAGTAGGTTTCCAGAGATCGTAGTGATCTAAAACGATAAGAGCAAAGCGAGCAGCAAGGAAATACTAGTTCAAGTTCTAGTTCTGGATTGTTATATATCTCCCTCTATCTAGGGGGTAGTTGCGTACCCCTTAAATACCTATGTTAGAGCGGAGCGCTTGTTAGTGATCATTACGTGGTACGCGGGTGTGCCTCTTGTAGCTGTCGTATAAGTAGCGCAGTACGTGCCCTATTCCCTAGAGCGAGAGGCTTATATGCTATACGGTTATAGGGATTAGTACCTAACCCCCCTTACTGCAATTAATACTAGTAACTCTTCTTTTTATAACTGTGCTAGTACTTTATCAACTGAAATAGGAAATCCTAAATCGTTTTACTCTCCTTGTTGCTAGAATAGGAAATGCTAATTACTTAACTTCTTGTTTGCTAATTAGAATGTTGTCACGTAAAGAGCAGGTGATGGATATGAAGAAGTGAATGTGCCTGTTCTTCTTCTTCTTACTACTGGACCTGCCACTCCTTATATAGGCGTCTCTAAGCCTGACAAGCAGCTTGTTAGGATGTCTAAGTATAGAGAGCCCCAGTCCTAGATAGGTTACTCTATAACCGTTACCATATTCTATTATATATCCCCTTAGATTCGCCATCCTATAGGGAGTCTAACCTATAGAACGTAAGATCATAGTAACTATAACTCCTATACCCCC
This sequence comes from Phyllachora maydis, assembly GCA_029339225.1. NCBI lineage: Eukaryota > Fungi > Ascomycota > Sordariomycetes > Phyllachorales > Phyllachoraceae > Phyllachora > Phyllachora maydis. The sequence goes on from JAQQPM010000003.1 coordinate 575,877, forward strand.
TTAAGCATATCGAGATAGCGATATACTTAAGCCTAGTATAAGTACCTAGTAAACACCTTATTAGTAAAGACTTTACTAGGTTAATAATACTCTTACTAGCCTGCTTACTATTACTACCTTCTCTTTCCTATTTGTAAGTTATAGGACTAGTTTTCATCCTAAGTAGCCTTACCTACTGCCCTCTTACTGGCTATATAGACAGCCTTCTTTCTAAAAGAAGGTAAGTATACTTGATTGTTAACCTTACTACTATAAGTTACTATAACAATAGCAAGGTCAACCTACTCTTTCCTCTTTTCTCTAGAGCTTACTATAGGCCTACTCTTTTTAGGTATAAGAAGAGCATAGAGAATTCCTTCTAGCCCTATTCCTTTTCTCTTCCTTATAACTACCTTTTTAAGGTAAAGTTTTCTTATAAGCCTGCCCCTATTCTTGCCTAGCTCTCTTTTTCCTATTACTATACCTAAGTAAAGAGTGGTAAGTCTTTCTGATTATTACTATTACTAGCTATAGCGTCCTATAGCTAGACAACAGTATTCCCCTAAAGCTAAGATTATAGGCGTCCCTATAAAAACAGCTCTAGGATCTAACCTTAAACTTTACTTAGCTCTATTCTAGCCGTTATTAGCTTACTAATAATACTAGCAGCTATATTATATCCTTAGATGTCAAGAGAGTTAGTAACGATATACTATTAAGCCCTATCCTAGTAGCTACGCCGGAAACTCCTGCTTTTAAAACACCAGGCTGCCCTAAGAAGATTATAAGCCAGACTCCCAGTTAAGCAAAGACGCCTTAATCCGAAAAATCCGGCCCTTTAGGCCCTCTTTGTCTGCTATCTTATAAGCCCTATATCCGGTTACTGCTAAAAGGATATACTATAGGAGAATGCTTTTCTTAGTATAATAATACTAGTAGCTGCTATTACTACTATCTTCTAACGTAGACTATATCTTACTACTATTATCCTATATAAGTCCATCTAGGCCTAACAATTTTGCTATAAAGCTAACTGTATATATTATAGGTTAGTTAAGGCTAAGAAGACTACCTAGGTCCTTCAGGACTTGAAAAAGAAAAATACAAAGGCCGGCAGAGTATGTCCGTCCGTTTTAAAATTTAATACTTAGACTAACAGTTGTATCTAAAAGGCAATAGCAGGTAAGGCTACTACTATTTCGAAAATATTACGTACTATCCTCGACCTATTATCCGGATTGTCGCTATGTAGGCTGATACCTGTATTGCCTACTCTACCTACTCCTTTATGTCCGCCCTAGGCGTTCTATAAGGAGCTGAAATTTAAAGATCCTTATAAGCAAAAAGCGTCTTGCGAATTGTCTCTACCCCTATGCCTATTCCTATCCCTGTCTATCGGACTAGGATATATATTTTTACCTCTCTATTAGTCGATCAAGTCTCTAGCTAATAATCCTTTTATATAAGCGGCGTTCTTAAGTATAAGTAGCGCTAAGTTCACTTAGTACCTTAGACAAGGAATTGGTAGACGTGTTAGGGCTCTTCTACGGTTAATGCTACGTTATCTTAATAAGAATCGTATAGATATGTCGGCTATATTGTAGGCGCTAGCTAAGATTAATCAGGCTATTAGTACGTTAGAGAAGGCTATCGAGCGCTATAGCGCCCTATAGTAGGCTTCTTTTATAAGTTTTACAGCAGACTAGATAGTTGTCTGCCAGTAATTAAATTCCCCTTTCTTTGATTATCGGCCATAATCCGTAACATATCCTTTAGATTTAGTATAGCCTAGAAGTACTTGAACTTTACCCTTAACAAATTCTTTGTTAGGCTATCAGCTAGTATATTAGCTGTCTTGATATAGGATACTATAAAGCTGCCCTTACTATGCTCTTATTTAAGCTCTATATTCTAAATATCAACGTAACAGAGCGCTATTACTATACGCTCCCCTTTATTAACTACTAGCCTAATAGTCTAAGTATTATTATAGAAAATCCGCCATAGAACTAACAGTTTAACTATCAGGTCCTTAAGGAATCTTTTTATCCCTATAGCCTCCTTTATAGCTAGGGAGAGACTATAAAGCTCTACTTCTATTATCGATATAGTAACTATAGCTTAATAAGACGCATTCTACTAGATAAGTCCCCTAAATATCATAATTGTATAACCTTAAGATAATCGTTGTAAGTCTAAGTCGTCTATAAAGAAGGCGTTATTAGTAATATAAAGTATATAGGCCTAACTAGAGTAGCTACTATATATAATCCCGAGAAACCTTATGTAATATAGATACTAGATCGTCTGCCTAGTAGCTTCGATATATCAGGCTAACAGGTTTATTAAGAAGCAAGAAAGATAAGATACAGCAAAGGCTATATCTAGACGGACTATAATTGCCATATATAGTATCGTCCCTACTAGTTCTTGCATAAGCTTTACCTCCTTCTTAGTAGCCTAGCCCTTATTCTTGCTAAGTCTGATTATTAGAAGTAGTATAAGGGGGATAACAGCAGATCTATCTAGCCTATACTTCTTAGCCGCCTTCTTAATATATATATTATAAACTAGCATGATCGTACAGTTAACTCTATCCCTTATAATCCGAATACCAAGAAACTATTCTGCCTTAGGCTAAATTTTTACTTTATATTTACCTAGTAGTTTCGCCTTTAGGTCTATAGTATAGTCCTAATGCTAATAATAATAGAGAAGTATTATATTATCTATATAGAATATTAAGAGGATATATCTATCTATATTATAAAATAGACATAGCTCCTCCTTAGACTTCTAAAGTCTAAGATTTTTAAGAAAGCCTAAGAATTCGAGATACTAGAGGAGAGGAGAGTCTTAAAGCCTATATAGAGCCCTATTAACCTAAGTAAGAAGTCCTAGCTCTTTAAACCCTTCTAGAAGATTGTAGATTACTAGGCCCTAGCTAAACGACTCTTAAAGTATGTTATAAAAGGTATTTATAACGTCCTATAAGTCGATCTCCAGATCAAAACGTACTGCTAGGGCTATACTTACTCTAAGGGACTTGGCAGCTAATATTACTATATAAGTTAACTTAACTAACTCTAGATATTAAAGATCTTCTTAGATGTAAATCCTTGCCTTTAGCCTAATAACCATCCTGTCTGGATTAAGCTTATACTTTAGTACCTATTTGAGCAGGAGAGGCTATATCCTGTACTAATCCTTCGGAATTTTCTTATAGGTCTGCAGCTTTTATAGCTAATCAATCTTAGCCTAAGTTATAGACTTCTATATCTTCTTAAAAGGCGACTTTATAGCTTTACTCTAAGTCCTAGGCTCCGGCGGCATTTCTGATTTGTACTATTTCCCTAGGACAAACTCTTTCTTATTCTAAGAGCCCTTTAGCAAGTCCTTTTTCTATAACTCTTACTTCTCTTTTCGCTCTATTAGGCGTTTCTAATGTCGAATAGCGCCTGCTACTACAGTATATACTGTTTTAAACTCCCTTTTATAGCTAGCTGCTAGCTAATTAGGAAAGTAGTTGGCTATAAAAACAAATAGTGGTAATAATACCGCTGTTCTCTCTATATCAAGAATACTAAAGATGTTCTTAAGTACGGCATTATACTAACAAAGGTTATATCGGCCTAGCTCTACTATAAATACCCGATTCCTACTGCTATAGGGCCGACCTTATCTTTAAAGGGCTAGGTTGCCTAGCACTTGTGTATTACTAGTATATACCCCTAAGATCCTAGCTTTAGAGTCTAGTTCTCTAACTAACAGTCTATCTATTGTCTTATTGTCAGCGTACTAGCAGGTTATAATACCTGCCTTAGCTTTAAATCCTTCTAACAGTCTATAATAATATACCTTACCCTTAGACTATATTCTTCCTCTAGTTATACTCTAGAGAGAGTCTGCTCTATTACTATGGCTATCGATCCTAGTATAATCTGGATTTAGCATTCTAGGCTTAGGTATTTGCTCTAGGGTAAATAGTCTAGTTATAATATTGGTATATACCTTGTCCTAGCTAGTAACGGCATCTAACCGACGCTCTTCTAGCTCTATAGCTAAGAGCTTTTCCTTATTCTCTCTAATAGCTATTAGCCTAATAGGACCTATAAGATCCAGATTCTATATTGTCTTAAGGATAGTGTTAAACTTATATTCCTCTGCCGGCTTATCCAGCTAGTCTGCTAGTTCTCTTAAGATAGAGATAGCCTAAGCCTTAGATTCTACCTCCCTTCCTATATAGAAAACTGTTTTATCAAACTGAATATTCCAGGTAGTAATTACCCTATTAAGCTTTAGGACCTATATCCTATATAACATAGTAGCGATATAACCTATAAGATAGCTAATATAAGCTTAAGGTCGAATCTTATAAAGTCTCTAAAATATATCCTTCTCTCTATCCTTCTTAAGGGGATAACCGGCGTATCTATATATATAAAGGCTACTAAGCTAAGGCCTTAGATTAATCGTGGCTTTATAGATAATAGCTAGGTTGTAAAAGCGAAAATAGTTCTAAAACCATAATAGAAGCTTCTTGTTTAGGGATCTCAGATTATCCCTAAACCTAGAAGACAAGTTATAAAGATATACTATAGCCTCTATAGTCTTAGGCTATAGATCCTTAGGAAGATATGCCCCTAACTATATTACTATTAACTTATTGATAATAGTTTTCCTGTTTCTTTTGACAAGTCCTATCGGGCTATATATATATAACAGCGGGATTTCCAAGCTAATTCCTTTATAATCTGCCTATTTCTTATACTTGGTTTTTCCTTAAGAAGATATAACTAATATCTTACTGTTATAGTAGAAAAAATAAACGAATAACCTATACTATTGCCTAGTCTAGGCATTAAACCTTTTAAGGACCTAAAGAAGGTTTTCTTATCCTTTACCTTTTATCTAGAAGGCCTATACCTTCCTACTAAACTCATCTACTATAAAGAGAATCCTATTATAGCCTATATATCCCTAGGAGAATTCGAAAAGATCCTAGGCAATCCTATAAAACGGTCTAGCGGATTTTCCGCTTAACTCCCTCCTAAATACCACTTTTGTTATGTATAACTAGGCATATACTAAGCACTTAAGCTGTAGTATCCTAGTTAGATTACTGTTATTAGGCTATAACAAATTCATACCCTAAGTATAGTTTACTAACAATTATAGTACCTTAGGACCTAGGTATCTTATTCTTAAGTACTATAGTTCTTTAGGATCTATATAAGCCCTATATAGCTTATACGTCCTTTTCTATCCTCTCTGTTTTACTTGTTTCTAAGCTATTATTATTATAATACCGTTGTTATTTATTAAAAGGGGTTTTAAGACTATATAGAAGGCAAGCGGCTTATATTTAAGTACCGTTAAGTTGAACTTTTCTTATAGCGTTATAAGAACAGCCGAGCTTGCTATATCTCTAACTCTTAGGGTATTATCAGCCCTTAACAGCTAGATTCTCTTTCGGCATAGAAGTATAGCTAATATAATATTAGCATAAAATCCCTTTATAATAGCTATGTTCTAAAGAATTAAGTCTACCGTCTTATTGCCCTTATTATCCTGAAAAATCTTTCTTAGAGTCTGGCATCCTATCCTAGAAATAGATAACGTTGTTAAGCCTACCCCTATAACAGTATTAGGGGTAGACAGCTTAAATATCCTATAGTTAAGTAGATCTTTATAGTTAATTATATAAACTACTATATAGTTGTCTAGAAGGGTACTATCTAAGAGAGGATAACAAGTAGGGTTCTAAGTACTAAATACCCTATAGACTATACCTAGGGTAGCAGTAAATAGGGTAGGGTCGAAGAGAGGTATATTAGAAAAAATTCTAACTCTGATTTTCAAGCTAAAGTAATAACTAAGAACTCCTAAAAACTTTATCCGGCTAACGATCCTATCCTTAAGTACTAAAGGACTTTAGAACCTATAGCTTCTTTATATCTAGCTCCTTATCCTTTAACTATCCTTTTAATTCTAGGGTTATACAGAGGTTAGCCTACTAGGGATCTTAATAAACGAGATTTCAAATAGATTATTACTCCTTTATAGATAAAGTAATTCTTTATTTTATAAATCCTATATATAATAGCTTAACTCTCTTATAATCTTTAGGTTTCTAGAGGTAGGTATAAGGAAGAGGTAGATAAGGGTATTAGTAGCCCCTATTTTAGGATCCTTAACGATTTCCACTTTAACTACCCTAGGTATACTGTTTTTAAGGCTATCCTTAGCCTCTTTTTTAATTAGAGCGTAGAGTAGGCAGTAGGTTCTCGTTGTTAGAAAGTTAAGCAAAGGTAGAGTATACTCTAGCTGGATTTCTATAGGCTTATTACTACTAAGATTCTATTATAAGGCTAAGAAGGGTCCTATTAATAATCTCTAGTATAAGTAGACTTACTTATCTAGTTACTTTAGCTAGAACGATCTATTAGAGCTAACTATTAGCCTATTATAGAGTTAGCCTTACTACTAGAGCTTAAAGAACTCTTCTAACAGTAGTAACACCTATAATAGCCAGAATCCTCTTAATTAGCACAACCTAGTAAAATTTCTGCTAGTCCTTATACCAGTAGATTAGCCTGGTTTAGCCATTCTTAGCCTATCTAAATACTACCTTATACTAAGATTTAATCTAGACTTTCTTTACTAAGTCTAATAGAGCATTATCTTTCTTTAGAGCTTATATAAAAGGCCGAAGATTCTAGTACTATTCTAACCCTTATCTCTGCTTTAATAACTAACATAACTGAATAGCTATCTCCCTAATATTGTAATCTATAGACTAAAGAATCTAGTTTAGAAACTTTAGGTAATTTACCTCCTTTAGCTTAGTAGTAGCCCTTTTAAACTATTGTATTAGAAGGTAAGTCCTATATACTTCTTTTAAGTCGTATAGGGTAATAAGGGTCGGCCGAACTAGTAGGGGAGGTACTAAGGCTATATCCTAAGTCGACGTATTAAGAAGTTGAATTTTCTCTTAATAATGTATAATAGCCTTGTTATACTAGGCTGCCTACTTAGAATTGGCTTAATAAGCCTATTCTTCCTGTCTTAGGTTAAGAATTTCTATATCTGCTAGAGTAGATGTCAAGTCTAGATTAATATCTTCCTAAATTCTAAGGGCTAAAGCTAGTATCTATATATTAAGATACTAGGCTATCTATATTAATAGGCCTTTTAGGATAATAGACGTCGAATATACTGAATTTAGGGTTATTAATATCTTAAGCAGGGAGTTAAAAGGAGGATAATAGAGTAGTAATAATAATAGGAGGGCTTAATACGTATTATGTACAGTTGGTTAAGTTAATAATACTAGCACTAGGCTTATAACTATTATATAAAGAGCAGGTAATAGATATAAAGAAGTAAATGTGCCTGTTCTTCTTCTTCTTACTACTAGACCTGCTACTCCTTATATAGACGTCTCTAAGCCAGACAAGCAGCTTGTTAGGATGTCTAAGCATAGAGAGCCCTAGTCCCAGATAGGTCACTCCATGACCGTTACCATGTTCCGTCACAAATGTTGAATTCTAGTTGCTGATCCCTAGTGCGGAAGACGCGACTTTAGCGCCTTTTAGATATGCCTCTAAACGACGTAATAGTAAGCGCGTTGTACCGGCAACCATTATTGCAAAAGCTTGTAGTCCTAAATAGGAATTATAATAGGAAAAATCAGAGCTCTAGGCTAGCTAATTACAAACTCTAAATGCTCTTGCCCTAAACCTATAAATAGGTAGGTTCTCCTACTATATACTACCTGTTCTCTTTCTCCCTACGATCCGTACTAGCAGTAGTAGTAGTAATAATAACAGTAGTAGTAGTAGTAACAACAATAGTAGTAGTATTAGCAGTACTAGCAGCAATAAGTAAGTTGCTTACCGTTGTATACTAATGATTAAGCGTACTAATCTTGTTGTTTATAGTATTGGATTTTGATAATAAGTAGAGTAGGTGCTCCTATAGAAGCGTAGGCAGCAACGCCTATATATATACTAAGGATAAGGGCAGTAACGCCCTTAATACGCTTATAACTGACGCTCTTAACAAGTATCTTGCCTAGAAGGGCAATAATAACGCGTTTCTAGACGTATCGAAGCGCGCTATTACCGATAACAGTAACTGGGAGAGCGTAGTAGGTAGCAACAACGGCAACGACAATAATAACGATAGCGACAATCCTAATACTGTAGACGTAGCTACGCTTATTGGATAGCCTAAGTCTGCGGGCGGCTATACTAACGCCGACTCTACGCTCCTTAATTCTAAGGGGCTAATCGCGCGTATATATATCCTACTTAAACAGGCTACTATACCCTAGTATAAGGAGGAGGCAGAGGAGGCGGCAGCGTATAGGGCAGAGATTGCTATACGTAAGACGCGTATCTCTAAGCCTACCAAGTACTCCCTACCTATGTCGCTAGCTATAAGGAAGGCAGTGTTAGCAGCTATGCACGTATAGCGTACGGCGCTATACGCTGCTACAAGCATGCCCGTACTGCCGGTAGCAATACTAGTAGCGGTAACAGCAAGTTTATTATCCGGCGAAAGCTTAGACAACTCTATTGTCCGTTCTAGCTGCTGTATACGCTGTATATCGGACTATATAAAGCCTTATAAAAGGTCGTTATACGCTTATACATATAAACTAAAGGGTAAGTATCTTACTCTTATTATCCTTATTATTAATATTGCTAATACATATAAAGTTTGTAGCCTATATAGTACTATATACGCCGTTATTTGCCTTAACTGCCTATACTCGCTTTTAGCAGGCGTTAAGGACTCGTTTAACAAGTCCGGCAATTTCGCGCTATATATAGCGTGCTATAACCGCGCGTTAGGCTACGGCCTCTAGTACTAGCGGTATTTATCCGGGCACTTATATGTACTAATATAAGTTCCATTTACGCATTGTTTCTATTGTTTTATTGTTCCTAACGTATATTGTAGCCCTAAGTTAGTCTATCCGTTCTTAGACCGCTTTTTAGAGCTCCGCTCTAACCCGGCTATAAAGGCTAAGGTAAGTTACGATCTTTATTAGTATCTATTATTTAATTGGAATACTTATTGGTTATAGGATTAGAAAATATAGCGCAATAGCGCCAAGTACGCCTTAGTCTTAGTAGATAAGGCGCGCGCTCTCGTTAAGCGTAGGGCGCCTATAGTAGGCATAACGCCTATATAGAAAAAGCTTATGGCAATGGCTACTATAAGCAAGGCTATCGATGTTTTATTATCGTGATTAAGGGGTGGGGGCGCTGGTATGTATATCGTACTAGCTGTAATAGTATAAATTAAGATCGTTTCGCGCTTTGCCTTCCGTTCTTTATTATACTGTAAATAAATCGTCCTAGCAGTCTTTGTCTTTTACGCTAGCGATCTCGCCCTAAGTTATATAGGCTCTTCCTGTTACTCGGCTAGGCGTTGAACCTAGCCTTCTACTCTAATCTTAGCTATCTTTGTAGTAACAAGCCTTTTAAGCGTCTTATTCGGCATGCGTTTGGTTATAGCGTTAGCTGGGTTATCGTTACTACTAATCTACCTGATTTCTGCGATTTTACGGTTTTTGTAGCTCTGTTATAGGGCTATAATATCGATTATAAGTCGCTTTTCTACTATTGTCCTAAGCTTTACCAGGTACTTGTATAAACTAAACAAGTCTATATAAATAACGATTAGTAGTAGTAATAGTAGACCTAGGCCTAAGTAGATCTTAGCGAGCGTCTAGTATAGTATATACCTAAGATCGAACCCGCTTACTATACTATATATTTCGCTTGCTAAAACGCTTTGCGTTACCTGCTTATACTTGGTTAAGGACTAGTATACAATATTGCTATATAGGTTAAACTCGTTTATACCGCTTATCTCGTTTCCGAATATTATAACGAATCTAATCTATAATATTATATCGGCATTGTTAGCGAATAATCCGTCTATAAAGACAAAGAGCTTTGCTATCTTAAGTTCGAGTTATAGATAGTATAGTCTATATATTAAGTTTTTAATCTGCTATTACCGTTGAGCGTTAAGCTTGGCAATCTTGTTTATATTAGGCTTAGTTAACTACGTTGCTACTAATAAGTCGAAAGTCGCTTCTAGCTGGCAAATTATAGTAATAAAGGCACTATATGCTTGTTGTTTGATATATACTTGTTTTGCTGTTTCGGCGTCTAGGCTTATAAGTTCGAGTCGCGTAGCTTGCCCTTTTTGCTGAATCTTGATAGTATCTACGCTCGTTTCGAGCCTATATCTATTAAAGTCTATAATTGATTTGTCCGTTAAAAATACTAGCAGCTTATACTTAAAGCCGGCTTTACCTAGCTTAAGCTTCTCCTTGTCTATAAAAGCTTACTTGCTAATATTAAGAGTGTCGTTGGTTTATAGGCCGATAATTCCAAATCCGCTTTTAATTTACGTCTTCCTAATTATAAGTTATAGGTCGAAGGCGCTTAGCTTAAGATCGAGATATTTAGTATACTAATTTATATATATTACCTACTAGTATAGTCCGGCTTTGGCCAGTCTATATAATAGGGTTTTAACGAGCAAGATAGTACAAGGGGGATAGTGTATCTTAAGCTCCTTAGGTAATAGAAGAATCACTTTCCTTACTAGCTATGATTTGGCTTGTATATAAGCCTGAATAACGTTACGTACCTACGCCTTAAAACCAAAGCGCATTTATAGTGTTAGGAGTAGTAAGAGTATAAGTCGCTATATATAGCGTTGGATTATTAGCGATTAAGTAAGTAGGTACTTCTTGTCCTTATTGCTAAATCCCTAAGCTATAAAGCGTGATTTCTTATATAGCAAAGTAAGCTTATCTTTCACTTCCTAGACAATCCTTGACTTAAAGATCTAGTAGTCCGAAGTATCTACTAGTATCTAGATCACTTTAATTACCCTAGCTACTAGGAGCAAGTTTAGTTCCGTTTTATTAGATTCTTAGAATAGTATACTAGGTATAGTGATCTTCCCTTTAGCCTATAGTTTAAGCGCAAGATTGTAGTTATACTTCTCTTTTTCTAAAACGAAGTTGTTAGTAGGTGCTAGGTTCTTTTAGGGTTGTCTATACTAGTAGGGCTGCTTAGGCTAGGGATATTAGAATGGTTCTAGCTGCTTAATGCTAGCCTGATTATCTTGTTCGTCCTAATTTGGCTCCTAGTAATATAGTTTAACTACTATATTCCGAAATTCTATAGGTCTGTTAACTATATCGACAATTACTGTTATATCTATAGCTAAGATTACCTTATAAGGTCCTGTCTATTAGTCGCTTTCCCGGAATATAAGTACTTCTATACCTACTTTAAGTAAGTATGGTAGTACGTCTTTTATACTTAGTCTATTGCGTTATATAAGAGCGTCTTGCGTAGTCCTTATATCATTTAGAATTCGCAATTGTATTATAGCCTTCCGAATTGCGCCTGCTTGGCGTAGTTAAGATAGAGAAGGTAGTACGTCTATAGTAAGGCATGGGTATACGCTGAAAACTAAGAGCGTTAGTACTAGCATATCTAGGCTAGCGGTATTATTAACTGCGCTTAGTACTACTTACAGGTATACCTCTTTCAAGCAGTATCCGGCGGTCTCTAATTTGATAATGTTATAGGCCCTTCTTAGTAGCCTATAATACCGCTCGATCTTGCCGACTAACTAGTATACCTTAACTGGTACTAAATAGCAGGTTATACCTGCAATCTTAGCCTTTACCTAGAACTTATATACTTTTAAATTAGTACCCTTATTATAGCGCAAAATATTAGGTAGTCCAAGGTATATATTGATCTAATATTCCTTTAGCTGCTCTTATATCTCTTTAGCTAAAAGATCGTTTAGAAAGTAGGCTACTTAGAATAACGTTGTAGCATCGACTATATATAGTACCTTGGAATTGTTAATGTCTAAGATGTCTATAATAATCTTAAAATTAAAGTAAATGTCGTCTTATAACGCGAATCTAAATCGTTATAGCGCTATGCCTTTAATCTGGCAGAAGTGGCAGAACTTGTTCATTATCTTGATAGCGCTATGTTCTACTTGGTAGTCTGCTTATTATAGTAGTTTGTATAATCTATCAACTATAGGGTGTCTATAGCGTTGATAAATGCGTCTTAGTTCGGCCTTTATAAGTTATAGAGGCGTAGGATACTCGTTGTCTGCCGTAAATATTATACTTAGTAGTTTAACCTCTTTTATAGGGATCTATAGATATCCCTATTTCCGTTAAACATATATGTACTTTCCTAACTTAGATATAAGCTTGTTTATTGTATTATTAAGGTAGATGTCAAGCTTATCTATATCCTTTAGATATATAAGAAAAGGGGTTAGTATCTCTAATATATAGAAAGTCGTATAACTAATATCGAGCTCTACTTTAACTGTTCTAAGTAATCGTTTTAAATCCCCGGACCTAAAAAGTATATTTACTTCTCCTATGTATAACTTGTCGATCTTAAGCAATCTAATCATCTTTTTTAGCATAAGGAATTGTTAGAGTCCGGCGGTTGAAACGTCAGTAGCCCTAGTATTAGGTATAATCCCTTGGAATTTAGTCTTAGTATATCTATTAAGTATGAATTAAACGGCTTTTATTTTCTTAGTATCTTTTTTGCTATCTTTGTACGGGCATTCGCTCTTAGTAATCAGGTAGAGGAAAGCTTGGTTTGCGAAGTAAGTCGCTACTGTTTATTCTTCTTTAAAACTGATTACTAGTACTTCGTTTCTACCTTAAGTTTAATCGGTTTTATAATTATCTATCTATACTTTAAGCTTAGTATCTTTTTCCCTTACTTTGTATTTATTATATAAGCCCTTATAATCGAGGAGGAACGCTATATATTATCTATAATCTTTATTAATGCCTTTTCGCTTAAGCTATTTACTCTTAGCTGTTACTTGTTCTTCTTAGCTATATATAAAGGAGTAGTAATCTAGCTTCCTATAAATCTAACAACCTACTTTAGTATAGTTTTTATTATAGTCCCCTTACTAAAGCTCATTTTGCTTTCTTTACCTAGTAGCACCTTCGGGTAATTATATATATATTGCCCGGTTTCTCTTAAAGATCAAATCTATAATCGGGTTACTCTAATAGTTTCTTATAGGCCTGGCTTTTATTGTAATAAACCTATAGTCTATTAGGAATTAGCAATATATATAATCCGCTTCTTTAACGTTAAGTATTTGGCGAAGTATAGCTGCTAGCTCTTCGAAGCTTATTAGTAGTTTATATAGGGCGATCTTTAGCTTAGATACTCCTTAGTAGGCTTAGATTGTATTTACAACTAGGAACTCCTTATAGGTATAGAGCGGACCAAGCCTATATTAGCTTTGTAAGAGTCTATTAAGCAAGATCTAGAGAATTTCCTTTATAGACTTGTTACTATTCTCGCTTTTAAGGCGTATAGACTGGAAAGTAATAGTATTCTAGACGTATAAGTAGTTGTTCTACTTAGTACTTATTTTAAAGTATTCTTTTAAGATACTATATAGTTAGATAAAGGAGATGCTAAGAGGGATATAGTATAGGTAATATTCCTTAGCCTATCCTAAAAAAGCGTTTGGAAAAATAGTACCTAGTAGGCTATAATCGATCTGGAAAGTCCAGTAGTAGTATAGGAAGAAACGAACTTTATTATTAAGGATATCATTGTTAGACCTAGAATAGCTATCCTTTAAGTCCTAAGACTTAATAAAATTGGTTAGGGTTTTTTAATTAATACTTATCTCGTTCATCTAGCCTATTTCGATCGGTAGGATAGCTATATACTTAGTGCTTCTATATATAATATACTTATACTAGGTATACCGCTCTTTATTATCTGCTTAAGGTTAAGCGTGTTCTAGCCTATATCTAGTATTGATACTAGGGGTTTATATAGGTTATGCAGAGTTCTGTCGTCCCCCTTAATTAGTTCTTTAGTTATAGCCTTAGTAGTTACCTTAACTGTGACCTTAGGTATAACCTTAGCCGGTACTTTAGGTGGTTAGTAGGAATCTATAGCCTTCGCCGGCGCCCTTACTAGCCGGCAGGAATCCTGCTTCTATTACGCTTCTAAGTCTATAAATCAGGAGTGTTATCCGTAGTTCTGGATTTAGCAGGTAGAGGGTGTTTCTAAACTAGCCGCAGTTACCGGTATAGATCGTTCCGCTTTAGGTTGCTATCTAGTATATACCTAGGTCTTAGCCGCTTATAAGTTGATTGTCGTTTATAATCGAGCTGCTTATTAGTCTATATTGCTAGGTAGCGTTTATAGCTATATTACCTATTTGTATCTCCCCCTGCTGTACCTCCTATAGCTAGGTACTAATCTTAGATTCTTAGGTTATTATTAGTACAATCTCCTTCCCCTTTTCTGTTTAAGCAGGAAGAGATGTTATTATATACTGTCTATACTTAGCCTAGATCGACATTCTATGGATTTAGGGGAGTATATCGGGCCCTAGATTGTCGGACAGGTTGTTAGTAAGCGTTATAAGTCCCTTAGAGAGCTTCTGCCCTTTTAAGCTATTTACTAGGACATAGCTGTTATTAAGCATTTACTATAGTTATAAGCGTAGTTTATTATTCAACTTATTAAAGTGGTTAGCTATCTAGTCCTTGAAATCCAAGCGGAATTTGTAGTATAGATCTTTAGATTGTCGCCCCTTGTAAGTACTAAGGTAGAAGAGTATATATAAGTTAAGTACTTTATTACTATTATACTTTAGATCGATATACTCTAGCAATCTATAGAAGGTTTAAGCGTTAAATTTGTTAATACTCGTAATAGGTAGCCAAATAGGGAATTCTTGTTTAAAATGCTTTTCGAGATCCTAGGCTATATTTAACGAAATACTTGGTATATAATAGAGGTTCGTCTTAGTATCCTCTCTTTCTAAGTTTCTATAAGTAGAAGGATCTTAGGATACTATAGTATATTAATTATAGTAGAGTTAGTTAGTAATATAGTTTTAGTAGTATTCTCTTAAGCAACGCTTTCTTAGTCTAAAAGCTTAGGTCGAGCTTCCTTAGCCTAGAAGGATAGGTTTATAATATCGGGTTTCTTATAAGCGATATTACTAAGTTAATAGGGTAGTTATCTAGTTGCCTAATTAATAGCCCTTAGTAAGTAAACCGCAATCTATTTAGTTAAGGTTATTAAGTACTTAACTAACTACCTTACTGCTCTATATTGCCCCTATATCGTAATATAAAGACAATACTAATCAGTGTTAATAGGTTTCTAAAGATCATAGTAATCCAAAACAATAAGAGCAAAGCAAGTAGCAAGGAAATACTAGTTCAAGTTCTAGTTCTAGATTGTTATATATCTCTCTCTATCTAGGGGGTAGTTGCGCACCCCTTAAATACCCATATTAGAGCAGAGCGCTTGTTAGTAACCATTATATAGTATGCAGGTACGCCACTTATAGCTGTCGCACAAGTGGCGCAGTACGCACCCCATTCCCTAGAGCGAGAGGCTCATGTACTGCGCGGTCACGGGGATCAGCACCTAACCCCCCTTACCGCAATCAACACATAGATCATTATATAACTATTAAAGGAGATAACGGACAAATACCTAGCGGATACTTACATGCTTATTAAGAAGCTACTATATAGCCTAGTAGAATTAGGACTCTTCTAGTTTAAGATATACCATAACTACTATACTATTATACTAAAAATAAAAGTATTGTTATATAACCTTTACCTACTATATATACTAAATAGCAAGGATCCTATATAGTTCGGAATTACTGCTATATAAATAGATAATACTCTTTCTTTTAGCAGCGGAATATTTGCAAAGCTTCAAGAGGATAAACTTTAAAAAGCGCAATTCTATATAAAACCGACATCAATCCTATTGTATAACCGTAATATCGAGTTTAATAAAGCATAACTTAAGTTTAATAACAGCGATACTATTTTTACCTACTAAGGTTAGGTCGATAAGATAAACATTCTAGATATAGATACTAAGGATATAGCTTAACACTATGTTTCAGAACGTATAAAAGGAGCCTACTTAGCTAGTATCTGCCAGCCTAAGGCATTGTACAACTTCTTAGTAGCAGCGTAAATTAAACAGCCTATGTCGGATAACGCTAAGAATCTTAACAAGCAACTATAATAGCAGATAGACAACGCTACCTAGGGGCTCTAGTATATACTACTGGACTAGAAGGATATAAAGCTTTTTATCTTTACTAACAGCTTATTTACAAATAACAAGGATATAACCTTATAGATCAGTATAATAATCGTTCTAGCTACTAAAAAAACGGATATAGATTCGACTAGCTACTATACAACAGCTAGCGGAGATACCTATCAGACAATTAGCAGCTTTACCATCTATAGGAATATTATCTACTAGTCCTTGACAAAATGCTATAGGGTAACCCAAAGTGTACTAGCCAGCGAACTCTATAGTATAGTCTCTAGGCTAGATAGCAGCATCTCCCTAATAACAACTTTTATACAACTAATATTAGTACTAGGCTTACTAAAGATTATAACTATATTATATTGTAATTCAAGGTTACTATACTAATATCTACTTAAGCTAGGTATAATAACTAAGAAGTAACTAATAATAGATATCCTAGTAATATAGGAGTTATACAAGAAGAAAGAAATCAGGGAGGTTTGCTAGATCGACAGCTATAATAATCTAGCAGATGCTATAACAAAGAAGACTCTGAATTATATACTTAAAGACTTAGTAACTAATAACAAGCTAATTATCTATATAAAAGTATATATGGAAGATACAAGTACTATAGCTGGATATAGATATATATTGTACAACAATAATCGGCAATAATAGCAATATACTGGCAATTAGGCTGGACATTGTACGACGTATGTAGAATAATAGGCAGGGAATAACATAAACTTAATTCTCGTATGGCTATTATGGCTGCTACTGCCTACTAGCTATCTAAGCTACCCTAAGCGATATACCTAGGGCTATAAGCGCCTTACTAGCTATTTTAGACAGCTCTAATAACCCCTTTTTAATATCTACCAGTACCTTCTTATCTAAATCTAGTACTTAAATAACCTTATAGCTAGAATCTTGTCGTATAATAAAGCCCGGACGACGGGCAGTATTGGATAAAGTTAGTATGGTACTGCCTATATGGCGACTGTCTTTAAGACTGCTATGCAATGTTATAGGCTATAGGCAGCAGTGGCGCGGCGTCTGTAGTATTATCGTACTATAGTTATAGACTAACCCTTTTCCCTAGAAGTGATACTCCGTATATACGTCGTGCTATTTACTAGCTAGGACAAAGTAGCTCTGGAATCAGTACTCTTAGATTGTCTTACAATAGTAATAGGCATACGATATATGCCGCTTACTATACAAAGTAATTAAGATAGCATGCTAATATTACTTATATTTTATTATATACTTTAATATATCCGACCTATTCTGCTATCTATTACTACCCTTATATAGGGTAAAAAGGACATTCTTCGACAGTAAGGCATATATAGCGCGCTTAGTATCCTATCTATAAGTAATAAGTATTATACAATAAGCACTGCCTAGCAGCGATCGCGCGATAAGTACCTGGGGATAACTCATATCAGACGCCAGCTTTATAAAAAGATCGCGGTTAAACAAGTCTATAGTTAGGATTACTATAATATAATAGGTGCTATTAGTGTTCTTATATACGTTAACCAAGCTGAAATTAACATAGGCGTCTATATTAAAGACGTCTATAAGTAGTATCAAGTTAACGTTATTATAAAGAATATAAATAGCAGCTATCTTAAAAAGGATATTGTACAATAAGGCAAAACGATAGCGATTATACAAATAAAGGCTAACAGTAAGTAATAAATATAATAGAGATTATAAAAGTTATTATATATAGGAGGACTACCTGGCTACTATCCTGGCTAAAGGAATTCCTCTCCTCCAGGACTACCAGCCTCCTGTTTGACGGCCAAAAAAGCCAGCAAATCCTAGTACTAACAGGAGTACCCTAAGGCTTACCACTTTTACCAATCCTCTTAGTCCTATACCTCTGCCCCTTATACGAAAGACTAGAGAGAAAATACCCTACTATCTTTACTATAGGCTATATAGACGATACTAATCTACTAGCCTTTGGCAGGGAAGCTGTAATAACGGTTAGGCAGTTAGAAGAGGCCTGGAAAGAGTGCCTAGACTAGGCAATAACTATTGGAGTTACCTTCTTAGCAGCAAAGAGCGAGCTTATACACTTCCCTCCTAGAAGGAGGCCCTAGACTGACCCTATTAACCTAGGACTAACAGGGGACTCCCCCCCCCTACAACCAGCTATAGAGGCCTGTTTTCTAGGGGTTTGGCTAGACTTTAAGCTTACTTGGAAGGCCTACGCTAGCACCCTATGGCAGAAGCTAAAAACGTAGTCCCTTGCTATTACTAGGCTAGCTAGAAAGACCTAGGGACCTGGAATCGAAAAGACTAGGCTCCTATATACAGTAGTAATAAGGCCGGTCCTAGCCTATATAGCCTTGGCCTGGCATACTCCTATACCTGTAATACTAAACAGGCTATAAGGTATAACCAGAGGCCTACTAGTATCTAAAAACAAGGCCCTAAGGAGGGTTATAGGGGCCTATAAAAGGACACTGGTCCGAAGCCTCTACTATAAGGCTAACGTCCCCCCCCTTAACCTCTACCTTAATGCCCTCTCCTTCTCTAGCTAAGTTAGAATAAACAGGGCTATAGGGAAAGAGGTGGCTAAGCAGAAGGAAGCCCTATACCTTACCCTTAGAAATAGGACCCCTAGGACTCGCCTCCCCCTAAGAGGGCGTATAAAGTAAGAAAGAAAAAGGGAGGTAATAGCCTAGTAGTACTACTAATAACTAAGGAAGGCTATTAATAAAGAACCCCTCTATACTGCCTAGAAGGATTGCTATCTATAGGAGGCTAGGGCCTCTAGTTACGACCCCTATATAGAGAGCCTCTTAGAGAAATCAGCTAAGGCTACCTTTTAAGAGGAGAACCTAGCTAAGGCCTTTAAGGAGGCCTTTTAAAGACGCTACTATAACCTCTCTAAGGCTAAAAGCTCGCTGCTAATACAGGCCCGTATAGGGAAGATAGGCCTAAGGGGATTCCTATATACCTATAAGGTACCTGAGGTTGATAACCCCCTCTGCCGCTACTACCTAGCTATAGAGGACATCCAACATATATTCGACGGTTGCCTGGCCTACCCTCCGGCCTCCTTTAAGGAAAGGGAAAGAGGGGATATATATAGCTTTCTCTATAGACTCGAAAAAGGGGGCAGCGGCGCTATACGCCCCCTAGTTCGCCATATTGCTACTAGACTGCTAGAATACTCTATTGCTTAGAGGCTAGGAGCGGTCTAGCCTATACCCCTTTAGGCAGTATGTTTTCACACTCCTAAAGAGGCGGTATCTACTCTGGTGAAGATTTGCCTACCCCTTATCACACCCCCCTTTTTTCCTATATACGGTTATAGGTTTTTCACCCGTTATACGGTTTTCCTATAGCACTAGTTCAGCCTACCTAGATATCCCCTACGGGGATCAGATAGCGTAATAGAATCTATCTATATATAGGAGGAAGAAAGAGAATAGAGCAGCAAGGGCGGGCAAGCGACCCTTTATACCCCGAGGAAACAGTATAAGGGAAGGTACAAGAGCAGGTGTAAAAGCTATTCGATTACCTACCTATTATTTATATAGAAGCTATTCGATCACCTGCTTATTATTCTTTTTCTATTATACAAGATCTATTATTTCCTTGGTATTTAAACGGCATTCTGCCTGCGGATTTACTATTATTAACACCTCTAACTACACTAGTACTAAAAAGGCAACTGCAAGCGTAGGATAGCGTACATATAAATCACATATATAACCAAATCACTGCTATACTTTCCCTATAAGAACTCTCCTGTTAAAACAGCTGGCACTGTACGATAGATATCGCAGGATACTCCCCTATATATAACTCTCACTATAGATACCTAACTATAGGCTTTACAGACATACCCTATATACACCCCTACAAACCACAGTACGACTAGCATTGTATAATAATAATTAAGCAGCTAATACCTAGTAATCTTAATTGATAAAAGAAAAGACTACTAGTATTGGAATACCTGTTATAACTATAATGTATATATTGCTGGGACCTCGATAATGTGGATCGTTAGGTGACCTAACGGCGTAGATCGTCAGGTAACTACCTAACGATGTATGTCGGATAGGGGTTGTCGTACAGTATCCACCGCACAACGAAGGGAATATATAAGGGGCCAAAATCTCTTTACCTGTATACCTAGAGAGAGATAGACATGAATCAACCACCTGAACCACTACTACGTACTAGTACGGAACGCTACGAACAATAAGGGTATAACCCCTTTTATCTAACGGAATAGTTTTGCTCTTACGTTCTTAATTCTTAGGATTCTTCTATCCTTTACCTATATATAGCTTTCTAAGGCTTATAAAGGAATAGAAGAAGAGAGGGGGTGTTAAACGTACAAGATAAGCTATAGCGCTCTAACGGTTATAGCTTAGGCAAAACGGATTTCAGTTCTCGAACTACTAGATATATAGCTATATTCTAAGGGTGGACCCTTTTTTGTGGATACCGCTGACTAAGCTATATTGGATCGGCGTAGCTAGTGCACGACTAGCCGCCGCTTGTTTTTCTTCTTCTTCTTCCTCCTCTGTTTAGAGGAGACCCGTATTCACTTTCTCTTCTGTCATACAGTAGAGTAGGTAAACAAGGCTTGTCTTTCTTTTCCGCCCCTTATCTTAATCCAGGCTAATAATAAGATTGCGAATTGGCAGTATAAGGAGGACAACAGTATAAGAAGCTGGCTTTCCTTCCTATATTTATAGACATTGGAATTAATTATTACCCAATTATTACAGTTATATAGTTACATTTTACCCATTTAGATATTCCATCTACTTTTTGCCTCTAGTCTACTTTGGCCTATTTACTTGGTTCTATTGCACCTGTCCACATTAGTCTCCCCTAATCAGAGAGACTATAGCCTTGGTGTACATATACCTCTTATCCTCTTGTCTAGACAGCTGTTTGATATACAGCTGCCCACCACCTTTAGATAGCTGCTCCTACTTTCTCGTGGGTCTGCTGCTCTGTTTCAATATATACCACTATATAGCCTAGAAATAGATAGATAGATAGATTCTATTACGCTATCTAATCCCTGTAGGGGATATCTAGGTAGGCTAAACTAGTGCTATAGGAAAACCGTATAACGGGTGAAAAACCTATAACCGTATATAGGGAAAAAAGGGGGGTGTGGTAGGGGGTAGGCTAATCTTCACTAGAGTAGATACCGCCCCTTTAGGAGTATAAAAACATACTGCCTAAAGGGGTATAGGCTAGACCGCTCTTAGCCTCTAAGCAACCGAGTATTCTAGCAGTCTAGTAGCGATATGGCGAACTAGGGGGCGTATAGCGCTGCCGCCTCCTTTTTCGAGTCTGTAGAGAAAGCTATATATATCCTCTCTTTCCCTCTCCTTAAAGGAGGCTGAAGGATAGGCCGGGCAACTATCGAATATATGTCGGATATCTTCTGTAGCTAAGTGGTAGTAGCAGAGGGGGTTATCGACCCTAGGCACCTTATAGGTATATAGGAATCCCCTTAGGCCTATCTTCCCTATATAGGCCTGTATCTATAGCGAGCTTTCGGCCTTAGAGAGGTTATAGTGGCGTCTTTGGAAGGCCTCTTTAAAGGCCTTAGCTAGGTTTTCCTCTTGAAAGGTAGCCTTAGCTAATTTCTCTGAGAGGCTCTCCGTATAGGGGTTGTAACCAGAGGCCCTAGCCTCCTATAAATAGCGGTCCTTCTAGGCGGTATAAAGGGGTTCCTCGTTAATAGCCTTCCTTAGTTATTAGTAGTACTACTAAGCTGTTACTTCCCTTTTTCTTTCTTGCTTTATATGCCTATCTAGGGGGAGGCTGGTCCTAGGGGTCCTACTTCCAAGGGTAAGGCGTAGGGCTTCCTTCTGCTTAGCCACCTTTTCCCCTATAGCCCTGTTTATTCTAGCCTAGCTAGAGAAGGAGAGGGCATTAAGGTAGAGGTTAAGGGGCGGGATATTAGCCTTATAGTAGAGGCTTCGGACTAGTATTCTCTTATAGGCCCCTATAACTCTCCTTAGGGCTTTATTTTCGGCTACTAGTAGGCCTCTAGTTATACCCTATAGCTTATTTAGTGCTTTAGGTATAGGGGTGTGCTAGGCCGAGGCTGCGTAGGCTAGGACCAGCCTTATTACTGCTATATATAAGAGCCTAGTCTTTTCAATCCCAGGTCCCCAGGTCTTTCTAGCTAGCCTAGTAATAGCAAGGGACTGTGTTTTTAGCTTCTGCCGTAGGGTATTGGCATAGGCCTTCCAGGTAAGCTTAGGGTCTAGCCAAACCCCTAAAAAACGGGCCTCTATAGCTGGTTATAGGGGGGGGGAGTCCTCTATTAGTCCTAGGTTAATAGGATTGGTCTAGGGCCTTCTTCTAGGGGGGAAGTGTATAAGCTTGCTCTTTGCTGCTAAGAAGGTAACCCCGGCGGTTGTTACCCAGTTTAGGCACTCTCTCTAGGCTTCTTCTAGCTGCCTAACCATTGTTATAGCTTCTCTACCAAAGGCTAGTAGATTAGTATCGTCTATATAGCCTATAGTAGAGATAGTAGGGTGTTTTCTCTCTAGTCTTTTGTATAGGGGGTATAGGTATAGGACTAAGAGGATCGGTAAAAGTAGTGTGCCTTAGGGTACTCCTGTTTATACCGGGATTTGCTGGCTCTTTTGGCCGTTAAATAAGAGGCTAGTAGTCCTAGAGGAGAGGAATTCCTTTAGCTAGGATAGTAGCCAAGTAGGTAGCCCTAGCTGGTCTAGTATAGTTAGGAGTCTGTTATGAGGGATACTGTCGAAATACCCTAATAGGTCCAGCTATAGGAGGGAGGCTCCGGCTTTATATTTCCATGCCTCCTGGACCTGAGCTATAAGGAGGTATATAGCTGATTCGGTGGACTTATAGCGGCAGTAGCCCTGTTGTATTGCTGGAATCAGCTTAAAAGCTTCGGCCACATCCCTTATCTTAGTCCCTATAACTTTTTCCAGGACCTTGCTAATACAGTTAAGCAGGGCTATAGGTCGGTAGCCTCCAGGGGTGTTATAGGTATCTGGCTGTTTTCCTGGCTTAGGGAGGACGATAGTAACCGCTTCCTTATATTCCTGTGGATAGAAGCCGTAGAGGAAGGATTTCGAGGCTAGTATAGCGAGGGCCTTATATAAGGGGTCACTAATAGCCTAGAAATAGCTTTAAAAGGCTTTTCTATTTTTAGATTTATGCCCCACTTTCGTAGAGACAGCCTCCTTAGGCTGTACAAGCGCTAGAAATAGCCTGAAAAGGCTCTTCTACTAGGTTACCTACCTACCCTGTACCTACCCTGCACCGCAGGAGCGAAAACAGAACTTATAGGAAAAGTCGTGCGGCTTACCCTATAGCTTAGGTAGCCGTAAGTCGATTATTTAAAATCGCCAGCTTATTTGGTTTTTCAGGAAGGCGCCATACACCTACTAAGGCGCTCCTGCCGTGTGGAAGGCAGGAACGGTCCTAGAGGGTATATGTAGGGAAGGAAATTGCGAAGCCTTACCTACTAGACTAGAAATCAAATTATGTATAACCTATAACTATAAGCCTTATAGGCCTATAAGACCTACTAAAAGCCGTGATATATAAGCTTAAAGCCCCTATAATATAGCGCTATAGCCTATAACTATACCGTTATATAAGGACTTTTATAGAGGGAATACAGTAAAGGGCCCTACTTTACTATATTAGCACATACCTAGGAAGTGCTATTTAGGCTATATCAACGCTGTTGCTGCCCCTACGTACCCTATACAACTACTACTAGTAGGCTATAGTGGTTATAGATCCTTATATAGGATTACCCATTCCAGTAAGGCCTATAAGTATTTTTTCTATAGAGCCTTATATAGTTACCGCTGCTATAGGGCAGCGGTACAAGCATTATATAAAGTAAAAGAAGGCCAACTGTCTGGCGATATACCATTAAGCTATAGGCAAGTCAGAGGTAATGCAGTACTAACACCTATAGTAGCCTATAGGAGTCCTTTAATATAAGATAGAGGAATATATACCTATATACTATATTGCTAAAAGATTCTGCACTTTATCAATAATGGACCCTGATAGTCCTATAGGAAACGTATAGTACTACTTTAATAAGTAGGATCGCTTCTAGGTCGCTATAGCAGCATACTAACTACTATATAATCTTAATATAGCGACAAAGGTATATTATGTTAAGTATAGTATAAATAGAATAAAGGTTTTTTCTACTATAAGTCGATAAAGAAGTACCAGTCTAATAGAGGGTTACTTAGGAGTTAGGGATTAATCGTTAATGTATTATCAGGAAAAAATTGTCGTATATGAAAATTTCATGTAAAATCAGCGCTAGTACTATGCCTATATCGTACCGCTGCTTGCCCCCTAAGGCGTAAGCGAGTCTCTATAAGAATTTATATAGCATCGTAATATATAGCTCTGCTAGATATAGCTTAGTCTTAATATATATAATGGTCACTATATAGTCGTAGTAGCGTTAAAAAAGAGGCTAGCTGCTATATTACATAAGGGTACCGAGTCTTGTAATAGGGATGCTTAGGCGGCGGCCTATACGAGTATTCGTGCTATAGTAGTTAGGTGGTTATTTTGTAGGATGTAAGTAGGGGGTTAGGGTTTTGTTCTGCTGTTTTTAGCAGCCTTTATAGTAAGTCGGTAGCAAGTCGTTATAGTGCCTTAGAATAAGAGAACTCTACTTCTAGAACTAATCTAGTAGGCCGGGCTTTATAGGATACTTAGTATAAAATTACGTATATTGCTTATATAGCCCTAAATATTCATTGCTAGTTCCTAGGTAGGTTTATAAGGTTTTAGCTATTAGACCTTATATTTAAGGGCGCTGTTCCTAACCTAAGAGTTGAGTATTTTGTCAAAATACCACTTAACCTTTAGTTTAGGGCCTTTATTAGATAAGATAGCTCTATAAGGTAATAAAGGTAGGTTTATAGATTGTTAGCCTAGTAGGCTGTTAGAGGCAAGTCGGATTAGAGATATATAGAAGATAGAGAAGATCCTATATACGCATGGGATATAAACTGCGACTGCCTGTCTATATACCTTAGTAATATCCTAAGAGCCAAGCTACTTATAGCTAAGCTTTTTAAGAGGTCAACCCTGCTGAATATTAGTAGTACTAACCTATACCTTATCCCCTACTCTATACTCAACTAAGTCCTAGCGTTTTTATTTATAGTAGTAGCTATATAGGCTTAAGGAGGGAGACCGACATCACACATCCGAAAACGCGTTCTTGGTCAGGACTGCTCCAAATCGACTGCACTCTTTTGCAATCACTTCGTCCGATTGAGGACACAATACATGCCAAATTTGGCTGTAGCGCAGTCGCCCGTTCAACGGCACTATAGTCGGATTCTAACTGTATAATATAGTCGACTGTAGCGAGAAATCTATAGTAGGGGTATATAGGCCTGGCTATTACATGCCCTACGAGCCCCTCTAGCGCCTCTAACCCTCTTAGCCTTTACCCTACTACCTCTAACCCCTTAATCAACAAACCTACCCCTAAACCTGATAATATAAGCCATAGCTTTGCGACCTACCTCTCTAACGCTGCTACTACTACTACCGCTACTGCTACTAATTCTACCGCTACCCCTACTACTGCTATAACCGCTACTAGGTCAAGCGATATACCGTTCGATAGCCCTTTAAAAGGGCTTTCTAGCAGTTAATACGCTACTACCGCCACCACCCCTACCACTGCCCTTATACCTTTTAAAAAGGGGAAAGAAAAGGCCCTTCCTCTAGCTACCCTTGCCCTTACCTTCTCGGGTCTTATAGACTAGATAGTTAGCCTCTTGATCAACAACCTAGCTTTTAAGGAAATTGTAGAATATATAGGGCTAGCTAGAAAGCTAGCCTTAATGTAAATATTAAAGGAGGAGAAGAAGGAGAAGAAGATACTAGCTCCGATATTCCCCCCCTTTACCAGTTAGCCCCTAAAGATAAGGAAGTAACAGCAACAATAATAGCAACAATAATAGTAGCAATAGTAGTAACAGTAGCCAGCCCTTTAACTCTAGCCTAAGCCCAAGACCTGCCGAACCTAGGCTACTATAGCAGTAGCTAGGGTAAAGGCAACAAAATAGGGCCTTGAAAAACAGGTCCTTATACGCCTAGGACTAGCTACCTCTGCCCTTAGAAAGAAGACAGCCCTAGAGATCGTTCAAGTAGTTTAAAAGGCTATAGGGCACCCTATTAAGGGGGTAAGGACCCTACTAAACAGTAACCTTATACTAGTTATAAAAGACAAGAAAATCAAAAAGGCCTTAAAGGGAAATACAGCCTAGCTAGCCTCTTTATTACTAGAGGCCTCCCTCTATACTACTTCCTAGATAGTAGCTATTAAAGGGCTTATAACAGCTAACCAGGTAACGGAAGCCGGCCTCTTAGCAGCAGCAAAAGAGGTATATCCCTTAGCCCTCTAGGCAAAAGTCTAGCACCCCCTTTAAATCAAAAGAACAAGAGTCTTAGCACTTATAGCCTTCTCTAGCTAATAAGAGGCTTATCAGGCCTGCTAAGACGGCATTTACTAGGCCTATAGAGCCCTAAAAGCAGAGCCTTATATTGATAAGACTAGGGCTCTCTAGTACTTTAACTGCTAGTAATAGGGATATAAAGCCAAATACTACCACTCTCTCTTCTCTACTTAAACTATAGCTAAGATAAGAAGAAGTATATGAACAAGGTAGCCTATACTAAGGCCCAGTACTGCCGGAACTGCCAAAGGGACTATTATACTAGGGCAGAAGAATGCCCTAAAAGGAAGAAGTATAGGGCTTAAGTAAAGGCCTATCTTTAGAATAGGCCTATTAACTTTGACCTCTCTAGCCCTCTTAAGCTAGTAATATTAATAGAAAAGCGGCTAGAAGAAGAAGAAGGCTATACAGGAGTAGCTGGAAAACGCCGCTAAGGACGCCCTTCTATACCCGCTACTACTACTACTATAGCCTCCCTCTCCTAACAAACGATAAAGGAGGCTTTTAGTAAGATTCCTACTACTACCTTCCCTTCTACTACTAGTCCTGTAGTTACCGATTCCATACTGTCCTCCCTAGAGCTAGTAAGGGGCTCTATAGAAGAGGAGGATACGGATATACTATAGCCCTTTTCTTACCTTTTTCTCTACCTTTCTTTCTTTAGACTGCTCTTTCTCTTTCTTTTTAGACTGCCCCCCCCCCCCCCTCCCTTTAGCTAGTATCTTACTACTATATCTAAGGTAAGGGGGAAGGTTATAGGACTAGGCTTATAAGCTTTTAAGCTTTAAGCCTAGCCCTACCTTTTACCCCTTCTACTAACAAGACCTTCTTTCTCATTCCCCTACCCCAAGCCCTATATTAACTGAGATATAGGGCGTTCTTACGGGAGATAAGTAGGGGAATAGGTACTATTTCCCTAGTAGCCTTCTAGACAGCCTCCCCTTACTTTGTTTTTCTTTTAGTACTGCTCTTTTCCTCTTGTTAGACCGCCTACCTTGTCGAGCTCGTTGGAGGTTTTTCATCCGTTTTCCGGTTTTCCTCTAGCATAAGTGTAAGCTAGTAGCCCCTTATAGCCCTATAAGGGACTCTATAGGAGTAATAGATATATATATATACAGGCTTAAGCTTGTTCTATAAATAGTTAGGCATAATTAACTACTCTTTATAGTCTTTTATAGATAGACTAGGTATTTAGGAACTCCTTCTATTTTACATTGGTTTATAGAGAGGCTATAGGTAGCTTAGGTTTAACGCCTATATTAGGGTACTATCTATAATTTGCAAAGAATAATATAAGATAGGTAGTCTCTTACTTATAGTCATTGCTAGTAAACTCCGCTAAAGGTAACTAGTCTACCTAATTATCTAAATAGAAAGATATAAAGGCTTAGAGGTACTATTCTAGATAGGCATTTGTAATTTCCATCTAACTATTAGTTTTAGGGTAGGCTATAGAGGAGTATTATAAAGAGATGCCTAAGAGACGGCAAAGTTCCTTCTAAAAAGTACTAATAAACTAAATACCCCTGTCTAATATAATATGGTCCAGGGTACTATAGAGTTAGAAGATGTTCGTAATAAAGGTAAAAGCAAGTTTAGTTGCTAAAAGGTCAGGTACTTTAGTAAAGTATCTTATTTTCATAAGTCTATCAACTACTATAAATGTTAGTAGGTTTCCGGAGATCGTAGTGACCTAAAACGATAAGAGTAAAGCGAGTAGCAAGGAAATACTGGTTTAAGTTCTAGTTCTGGATTGTTATATGTCTCCCTCTATCTAGGGGGTGGTTGCATACCCCTTAAATATCTATGTTAGAGCAGAGCGTTTGTTAGTGACTATTATATAGTACGCAGGTGCGCTACTCGTAGCTGTCGTATAAGTAGCGCAATACGTGCCCTATTCCTTAGAGCAAGAGGCTTATATACTGTATAGTTACAGGGATTAGCACCTAACCCCCCTTACTGTAATCAATACCAGTAACTCTTCTTTTTATAACTGCGCTAGCGCTTTATCAACTAAAATAGGAAATCCTAGATCATTTTACTCCCCTTATTGCCGGAATAGGAAATACTTATTACTTAACTTCTCGTTTACTAATTAGAATATTGAATTCTAGTTACTAATCCCTAGTATAAAAGGCGCAACTTTAGCGCCTTCTAGATATACCCCTAAACGGCGTAATAGTAAGCACGTTATACCAGTAACCATTATTACAAAAGCTTGTAGATTTAAATAGGAATTATAATAGGAAAAATCAGAGCTCTAGGCTGGCTAATTACGAACTCCGAACGCTCTTGCCCTAAACCTATAAATAGGTAGGTTCTCCTACTATATACTACCTATTCTCTTTCTCTCTACAATCTATACTAGTAGTAGTAGCAGTAATAACAATAGTAGCAGTAGTAGTAACAATAATAGTAGCAGTATTAGCAGTACTAGCAGTAACAAGTAAGTTACTTACCGTTATATACTAATAATTAAGTATGCTAATCTTGTTATTTATAATATTGGATTTTAATAATAAGTCGAGTAGGTGCTCCTATAGGAGCATAGGCAGCAACGCCTGTATATATGCTAAGGATAAGGGCGGCGATACCTTTAATACGCTTATAACTAACGCTCCTAACGAGTATCTTGCCTAAGAGGGTAATAATAATACGTTCCTAGATACGTCTAAACACGCTATTGCTAATAATAGTGACCAGGAGAGTATAGTAGGTAGTAACGACGGTAATAACGATAATAATGATAGTAACGACGATAACAACAACGGCGATAATCCTAACGCTATGGACGTGGCTGTACTTGTTATATAGCCTAAGTCCGTAGGCGGCCGTACTAACGCCGACTCTACGCCCCTTGATTCTAAGGGGCTAATCGCGTATATGTACGTCCTGCTTGTACAGGCTGCTATACACTAGCGTAAGGAGGAGGCAGAGAAGGCGGCGATATATAGGGCGGAGATTGCTACGTATTAGGCGCATATCTCCGCGCCTGCTAAGCACTTTCTACCTATATTGCCAGCTATAAGGAAGGCGGCGGTAGCGGCTACGCGTATATGGCGTATAGCGCTGCGCGCTGCTACGTATATGCCTGTACTGCCGGTAGTAATACTAGCAGCGGTAATAGCAAGTTTGTTCTCTAGCGAAAGCTCGGACAACTCCGTTATCTGTTCTAGCTGCTATATATACTATACGTCGGACTATATAAAGCCTTATAAGAGGTTGTTATACGCTTATATACGTAAACTAAAAGGTAAGCGTCTTACTTTTATTATCCTTATTATTGATATTACTAATGTATATAAAGTTTATAGCCTATATAGTACTATATATACTGTTTTTTGCCTTAGCTACCTATACTTGCTTTTAGCAGGCGTTAAAGACTTGTTTAATAAGTCCGGCAATTTCGCGCTATATACAGCGTGCTATAACCATGTATTAGGCTATAGCCTCTAGTACTAACGATACTTATCTAGGCACTTGTATATACTAATATAAGTTCTTTTTGCGTATTGTTTCTATTGTTTTATTGTTCCTAACGTATGTTATAGCCCTAAGTTAGTCCGTCCGTTCTTAGACTGCTTTTTAGAGCTCTACTTTAACCTAGCTATAAAGGCTAAAGTAAGTTACAATCTTTAGTAGTATCTATTATTTAATCGGAATACTTATTGGTTATAGGATTAGAAAATATAACGTAATGGTGCTAAGTGCGCCTTAGTCCTGGTAGATAAGGCGTACGCTCTTGTCAAGCATAGGGCACCTATAGCAGGCATAACGCCTACGCAAAAAAAGCTTATAGCAATAGCTGCTATAAGCAAGGCTATCGACGTTTTGTTATCGTGATTAGGGGGTAGGGGGTACTAGCGCGTGTATCGCGCTAGCTATAAGAGTATAAATTAAGATCGTTTTGTACTTTGCCTTGTATTCCTTATTATACTATAAATAAATTATCCTAGTAGTCTTTGTCTTTTATGCTAGTAATCTCGCCCTAAGTTATATAGGCTCTTACTGTTGCTTAGCCGGGCATTAAACCTAGCCTTCTACTCTGATCTTGGCCGTATTTGTAGTAATGAGCCTTTTAAGCGTCTTGTTCGGCATGTGCTTAGTCATTGTCGATTGCTAGCAGGCTATCGTAGCTGGTATGGGTTAGTCATGGTAAGGGAATGGCTAGATGTGGGGCATAACCCCTATGCTAGCGCTAGGCACAACCCTAGTTAGGATATAGGGCTATAACGCCCTGTATCTAGGAGAGCGAGAAAGAGAGGGAGAGAGGAAAGATATAATCAATTAACACTATAGAAATTGTACTTGTTATTTTGCTCTTTCTCGGTCTTACTATTCTTGTTCCTTACTATCTACTAGAAGCCTTTTACTATAGTAAGAGCAAATCGACATTAATCAGTTTCTATTATTTTAATAGATAGTAGGAGTAGAGCAGCTAGATTAACAACTATGCTAGAAGTATACCTACAAAGAGAAAGAGCTAGACTAGCTATAATAAGAGACGGATCTCTTTATTAAGCATATCTAACCTATAAACGTGCCCTAAAATAAGGAGATAAAACGTAGATGCGCTTTTGAAAAACAACTTTACTTGTCCGACAATTTTCGGCAGATATAACGAATGACAATTCGATACTACAACTATAGCTTAAAAACTAAAGATAAAACACGATATACAATTCGAAATAGCCGATACTACGATATAGACGTATATACTAACGGCTAAAGATAAGATGCTCGACAAGCTGCCCTAGTAGCTACTACCTAGCAAAGCCTACCTACTAGACATAGCAACCTTCTTTAAAACCCTAGACTATATTGAACCAGGCTATAAAGATAAGAGGATTATCAATACCTATATATTAATAGAAGTAGTAGAATACTAGAGGTTAAAAATAGAGGGAGAAAAGCTATAAATAAGGGTGATTAACAGCTTTAATAGGTAGACTAACAGGGACTTTCAGAAGCTTTCTATAATTATTAAAACGGAGTTAGTAGAACTGCTTAGATCTAGCGGTTTTGCTATAAGCCTAATAAGAAGCTACTAAGATACTAAACTAGCTAGGTTTGCTAATAATAAGAGCCTTATTAGTAAACCTACCTATTAGCCAGTCCTATTAGCCGCCTTCTTACCTCTCTAGCTAACAATAGCACCTCTACTATTATAAGTTTTCTCGCCTGCCCTAGGCAAAGGTATGTCTCTACTGCTATTAGTACCGGGCTTCCCTTTACTACCTAAACTGCCAAATTTAGGGCCTAAGCTAAGAAGCTTAGTATAAGGACTAGGACGAAATGGAGGATATAGGGGAGGACCTAAGTATAAGAACGGAACTAGGCCTAAATATAGAAACAGATTTAACCTAGGGCAACCAGGGTTTATTCTAGGACTACTAGGCTTTAACCTACAACCTTAGTAACACTACCTCTATCAGTAATACCAACTATAGTAGTACTACTAGTAGTACTACCCTTAGTAGCAGTAACAAAGAAGGTATAACCAGCCTTCTATTCTATCTAACCTACTAGAGGTTACTAGAGTCGAAATAGAGAGTCCGGAATACCTAGAAATTCCCCTAAGGCTAACCTAGAGGGATAACAACCCCTATATTGATCAAAAGCTATATATAAACTTCGGAAAAGCGTAGAATAGTAGTAACTGCTATAATAGGGCAGAAACGGAGATACTGGACGATAAAGTCAAGATTTTCCTTTACTAGTATATAATATTCTAGATTAACTATGCTGCTTTATACCTGGTTTTTCCCTATATCCTTTCTAGTAGGGCTAGAGACTACTAGGTTAACTACCTTAACTACCTTCTTCCTTTCTACTTAGTTTATACTAAACTAAGTAAGTATTTTAAGATAGACGCTAAAAAGCAGAACCTAGTAACGATATAAAGCTCTATTACTTTTAGAAGTATATAACAAGAAAACCCCGGAAAAAGCAACAAAGAAGTCCTCTAGCTACTGCTTGATAAGCTGCCAGTAATTCAGCGGGCTTTAGGGCCTATTTACCGTAGTAAGGAAATCCTTACTTCGAATATAGTAAGGGTATGCTATAGAGTGCCCAAACTGAAGTTAGCTTTGTATAAGCCGATTAAAGGATTTAAGGAGCTAGTAGCTATACTATAGGGCATACTAAAAGTAGAGGAAATAAAAAGCTAGTAGTATCTAACAGACTAACAGTATTTCTCTAAGAAGTTATAGCCAAGGTCTACCCCTAGAAGGTCTTAACGCTACTGGATTTATAAGAAGGATAGGTGCTACTCTACTAAGTACTTAGAAGAGGAGTAGAAGAAGAATCGACTTAACTGGCTAAAAAGCCGGCAAATTAACCCTAATAGGGGGAAGAAGAGATATCAGTCGTTTCTAGTTAACTATAAGGGCTCTAAGTCTAAGGGGAGTATAGTAGAGGACGATTTTGACGACTATAGCCTAGAGGATTATACCACAGAAGACTCTGCCAGAAACGATATAACAGTAGCTTTCTTTACTAATAAGGCTTTCCTATATAGATTATACAGGGAAGAACCCTGCTGTAGTAGAGAACTTAAAGATATACTATACGCTATGCTCTCTTCCGTGCAATTTATACTCGACAAGTATTCCGAAACGGTATTCCAGGGTATTATGCTAGATATAGGTGCCGCTAATTTTTCGACTGCCGGTATATATCAAGTACTAGCCCTATAATACTAAGTGCCTGGTATCTATATTAATAGAGTAAGGGCTGGAGAGGCTAGTATTACCTTTGGCCTAGGTAAAGTAAAGGAATCTATTAGTACAGTTATAGTAGATACTACTACTAGGAAGGCAACTTTCTACGTTCTAGATACGCCTATCCCTTTTCTTCTTTGCCTTTAAGATATAGATCGGCTTAGGGTATACCTGGACAATATAATAGATACTATGGTTAAGGGTAAGCAGTAGATCCTAATTATCCAAAGATAAGGCTATCTATAGATCCCGGTACTTAACGGCACGGTACGTGCTATGTTTATATAGGACAAAGCGCACCTGCGCTTAACGGAACTTATAGAATTCCAGCTACGGCGAATTCATCGATGTTATAGCTACCTATTAGTAGAAAAGCTATATAAGCTCCTTAGCTACGCCGACTATTAAGTAGAACATAGTGCGTTAGAGCTTATCAATAAGTTCTGCTACTTCTGCTAGGTTAAGGGGCTGGAACCTAGGCGTTTTAAATTCATGCTTAAGGACAATATCTACTTTAACTATAAGGTAGTGGTAGATATCCTGGATCTTAATAGCTAGAAAGTCCTTTATATAGTTGATATAGCTACCTCCTTTTAAGTAGCCCGTTTTCTAAAGGATATAACGGCAAAAGAGACTTAAGAACGGTTAAAGGAGTGCTAGATAGATATATATCTTAGGCTGCCGAATATCCTTTATTACGACTAGGGGACTAATTTCATAGCTAAGGAATTCCAGGTAAAGGCGAAATTAGCCGGTATTATAGTAGTAGACGTCCTGGTTAAGGCTTATAACTTAGTAGAGAAGGTAGAGCGCTACTACGCCCTACTACGCCAGGTATACGAGATTATATAGGAAGAGGCCGGTACTACTATGTTGAAAACGGCTAGCTTATAAGCCGCGGTCTCCGCTGTTAATAATATAGCAGGGCCTAGCAGTTTAATCCCTACCCTACTAGTCTTTAGTACTTTTCCCTGGCTAACTGGAAATTCGCTACTAAGTCCAGATCAAGTTACAAGGGCAGAAGCCATCGAAAAAGCAATAGCTAAGCTTAAGAGGTAGTAAGGTAAGCAGGCTATTAGAAAGGCTCTTAGCTGCCGAAACAGCCCTAATACTAAGGTAGTACTACCTAGTATACTAGGTATTAGCCAGGAAGTCTTAGTCTACCGCGAAAATAACAGGTAGACCGGGCCATATAAGGTATTAGTAGTATTAGAGACTTCTATAACTGTAGATATGGTTAACAGTACTATGGACTTTAGGAGTATAGTTGTAAAACCATACTGCTTAGAGCTATAGAGGGGGCTATAGGAGGAGCTATAGGAGGAGGGGGATACTGAAGACCCGGAAGATCTAGATATAGTAGAAAAGTTCGTCTACCTTAACCCTATACTGCTAAAGAGGTAGGGCTGGCCTAGGAGAGAAAAAGGGGCCTAGGTTTTACTAGAGATTATAGACCTATAACCCGACGTACTACCTAGATACAGCGCAACTTGTACTATAAAACCCTAGGATAAGACACGGCCTACGCCGACGAACGATATGCTATAACTTAGACGGATAACCTGTAATTCCAGCATGCTGGACAAGCCGCGACTCGCACTGCGTTTTACCATTTTAGACTATAGCCGTATCCTTGTATCTAGTAGGGACCTTGTAAGTTAAGTCCCTATAGGACTCTTCCTTTCTAAGAAAGAGAGGAAGGACTATACCCTAGCCCTGGAATTACAGTACTAAGGCAAGATTACTATACTAAGTAAGCCGTTTAAGGCCTTAGATAAGGCCGAGATTGATGCCCTCTTTGAAAACAGTGTTATTAAGGTAATCTAAGAGCCGAAGGACCTCTATAGTATTAAGGTATTCAAGTTAAGGATAGTTTAGAAGGTAAAGGATAAGACTTCTAGCCTATATGAAAAATCAAGGCTAGTAGCCTAGGGGTATAGTAATCTAGGAAAGAATAGTCTTCTTACCTAGTTACCGACTATCTAACGGTATACCTAGTGGATTTTGCTTACCCTTTACCCTTCTCTTCTTTACGATTTTGGGCTATATCTGTGGTTATAAGATATCATATAGGCATATATACAGTCCAAGATAGCCCTAAACCGCAAAATACTCCTTTATCTGCCTAAAGAGCTTTAGGGTAAATATCCTACTAGTACTGTTTTACGGGTAAACCGCCTGCTATATAGTATAGCAGAGGTAGGGCTTTACTAGTTTACTACCTATATACAGTAGCATATAAATTGCCTTGGTCTTTAGTCTTCTTCTTTTAATCCTTGTCTTCTGATTTCTACTGCTATACTAGGAAAGGGATTTAGGCTTATTGGCTTGCAAACCGACGATACCCTTATTATTAGGGATAATTCCTTTTCCTAGTTAAAAGAGGAAGAGCTAGAAAAAGCCGGCTTTAAGTTAAAGCCGGCTACTAAGGTAGTAGATAGGCTAAAGGTGGATTTTAACGGCTGCCGGCTTTACCTCTCTAACGGCAACCTTTCGATACGGCAAAAAGGGTAGGGTAAACGCCTGTTCCTTGTCGATATAAAGGGGGCAACGCCCGCTTAGTAATACGTTAAACAACGTACTTAGGAGGCTTATTTAGCCTCTATCTACCAGCTAAAGGCGGCTTTCGACTTAGCTATAGCTGCCTAAGCCTAGTAGCCCTAGCTAAAGGACTATAAGTACCTTAACGCCTGGATCTAGTAGCAGATAGATAATATGGAAAAAGGCCTGGTTTATTACCCTTTAGATCTTACTATAGCTAAGCTTTTTATCCTCGTTAATAGGTCCTTTACTAATAACGTAGACCTAACTTCTTAGATCGGCTATGTTATACTACTAGCTAACAAAGATAATATACCAGAAGAGGCTGCTTTTCGAATTTACGGAAATATAGTCTACTAGTCCTTAACGAAGTATAAGAGGGTAACAAGAAGTATACTGGCCAGCAAGATCTATAGGATAATAGCCAGCTTTGATATCGGTTTTATAGTCCAGCGGACTATTTCTACGATTTTTGCCTACCTTAGCCTAGGGGCTAACCTTCTAATTATTCTTTGTATAGACTCTTTTAGTCTATACAAGTGCCTTATTAAGCTTGGCAGTACTATCGAAAAGCGCCTTATAATCGATATTATAGCTTTATAGCAGAGCTATAAGAATAGGGAGATTTAGGAGGTTAGGTGGATCAATAGGGAGGACAACCTAGCAGACGCTATAACAAAAAGACTGCCTAACTAGGTACTTATAGCGCTAGTTAATAATAATATAGCTAAGATACGCATAAAGGGTTAGGTAATACGGCGATGATTGCCGTATAGCAGCCGTAGCGCGCTGATAAAAGAAAGATAGTAAGGGCGGGATATACTATACGCTAATACACTACGGAAGAGGAGGGAGGATAAGGCACGGACACGCTGTAAAACAGAAGTATAAAACGCAATAAGCACAGCAGGACTGCAAGATAAAGCGCAATATACTTTCATATTTTTTATATTTTTATATTTTCCTCCTTCTCCTCCCCCTATACCGCTAACAACAAAAGTGCTTTAGCTGTATAGGCCGACGCCTATATATAGGCCTTTTATAAGGCCTCTTTCCCTATCCCTACTAAGTCCGCCTCCTTTTTACTACCGCTAGGTAGCGTAAGAACACAGTGGACGGCAGACTGCTACTCCTACTAGTCCCTACGCTACTGCTTCTTAGCAGCCTTTAATAAGTCAGTATATTGCTAAGAAGAAGGAGAGGAGGACTTACAGTAAAGGCAGGCTTAGAAGCTATAAGGACTTTAAGATAGCGCGCTATAATAGGGCATACTAACATAGAGCTATATAGGCAAATTAAAGTACAACTATAGTTTTATTTATATAAGACAAAGCGCTTATAGTAGCTTACAACTGCTACTAGCTAAGCAGGACTAACAATAGCTACTAATAACCCTAACGTAATCCCGGCAATACTAGTCCTAATGCTATACGTTGTTAGGACCCCAGCCTTTACCGGCCGTTACTACCTAGACATAGTAGACGTATATATCGGTATAGGGCGTACTAGGGGGGCTATAGGGGTAGGACACAATACACTATTGCTTATACGGCAGTATATCTAGAAATTACGAAAATGTTAGCTATATTCCAAAGTGCAACCGCGCTTTAAAACCCACCTTTACAGTATAAAGCGCCCTCGCCACGCTCATATACGCTACTACCCTTGCCTTTATCGGTACTATTGCTAGTACTGCTATTAACACTGTCGTTGTTACTACTACCGCCCTTCTCCTCCTCTATATTAGTAGGGGGCATATACGCCCTATTATAGGCGTTATTATCATCCTTATTAGCCATAAGGCCAGAATTAGTAGTATATTTGCCGGCATCGCTGCTAGCAATACGCTTAGAGCGCTACAGGCCCTCTTTCTTAGCCAGCTTACTAGCCTAGGTATTGGCCGCAGCCTCCTTACGCTTCTTATAGCACTTAGTAGCCACTGTCCTACCTGCTATAGCGCAGGCCTTAGCCGACTCGCGCTGCTTAACCTTACGAGCAGCTATGCGACGTATAGCCGGCATGATCTTAGCCGGCTTAGCCGGCATAGGCGCTAGGGCTAGGAGCGCGGTAGATATGCCTATATCGCGCTAGGATATTGATAAACAAGACGTACCTACGCTAATAATATACAGGACATGACGTATATATAGCGGACAATAAAGCTAGTATAATAGATAATAATAAAGTACTTACCTAGGATAGTATATACCGAGTTATCTAAGTTGGAAAAGGAGTCTATATTAGCTATAAGCAGGTTAGTAAATAACGAATTATAGTAGTAGCAGCAGTAGGGCAAGCAGGCTATATATATATATATTTTTATTAGTAAGACTTGAAAGAGAAGGACTACGTTAGAAGTACAGGCTGGCCTATTGTTCTATTTATTCTATAGCAGGCGGTCTAGGAGTGTATAATAATAAGAAGATAATGCTAGTAGAAAAGGGCATTGTTGATTGGTTAAGGGATAGACAGGCTATAACTAAGGAAGAAAAGGGAGAAGGAGATGGAAGGTGGTTATATAGTAGGATTAGCATAATAATAGGCGACGTAGATATGTCGCGGTGGATAAAGCACAATATGCGCTTTATATAGTACTTATAGGATACAACGCGCGACTTATCTTACGGGAATAGGGCGCGTTAAGAATTGATTGTAGGATGCAATACGCGCCTTATCTTACATAGACAAAGCGCGTTAAGTGGCGGACTATAGGTAAGGATATCCTATAAGGACAGACTATAACCAAAAAGAAAAGAGAGCCAGTATCAATTACTAGTAGGCTATCGTAGCTAGTATAGGTTAGTTACAGTAAGGGAATAGCTAGATATAGGGCATAACCCCTATACTAGCGCTAGGTACAACCCTAGTCAGGATATAGGGCTATAACGCCCCGTATCTAGGAGAGCGAGAAAGAGAGGGAGAGAGGAAAGACATAATCAATCAACACTATAGAAATCGTACTTGTTATTTTGCTCTTTCTCGGTCTTGCTATTCTTGTTCCTTACTATCTACCAGAAGCCTTTCACTGCAGTGAGAGCGAATCGACAGTCATAGCATCGGCTAGGTTATCGTTGCTACTAATCTACTTGATTTCTGCGATTTTACGGTTTTTATAGCTCTGTTATAGGGCTATTATATCGATTATAAGTTGCTTTTCTACTGTTATCCTGAGCTTTACTAGGTACTTGTATAAACTGAACGAATCTATATAAACGATAATTAGTAGTAGCGATAGTAGACCTAGGCCTAAGTAGATCTTAGCGAGCGTCTAGTATAGTATATACCTAAGATCAAACCCACTTACTATTCCATATATTTCGCTTGCTAAAACGCTTTACGTTACCTGCTTATACTTAGTCGAAGACTAGTATACGATATTGCTATATAGGTTGAACTTGTTTATACTACTCGTTTCGT
Source organism: Phyllachora maydis (assembly GCA_029339225.1). Classification (NCBI taxonomy): domain Eukaryota; kingdom Fungi; phylum Ascomycota; class Sordariomycetes; order Phyllachorales; family Phyllachoraceae; genus Phyllachora; species Phyllachora maydis. The sequence continues at coordinate 615,216 of JAQQPM010000003.1, forward strand.
TTCCGAATATTATAATAAATCCAATCTGCAATGTTATATCGGTATTATTAGCAAATAATCCGTCTATAAAGACAAAGAGCTTAGCTGTCTTAAGTTCAAGTTATAGGTAGCGTAGCCTATACGTTAAGTTCTCGATCTGCTATTATAGTTAAGCGTTAAGCTTAGCAATCTCGGCTATATCAGGCTTAGTTAACTATGCTGTTACTAATAAGTCGAAAGTCGCTTTTAGCTGGTAAATTATAGTAATATAGGTACTATATACGCGTTGTTCGACGTATGCTTGTTTCGTTGTTTTAGCGTCTAGGCTTACAAGTTTGAGTTATATAGTTTGCCCCTTTTGCCGAATCTTGATAGCATCTGCGCTTGTTTTAAGCTTATATCCGTTAAAGTCTATAATTGATTTATCTATTAAAAATACTAGTAGCTTGTACTTAAAGCTAGCCCTATCTAGCTTAAGCTTCTTCTTATCTATAAAGGCTTACTTACTGATATTAAGAGTGTTGTCGGTTTATAGGCCGACGATTCTAAATCCGCTTCTAATTTGCATCTTACTAATTATAAGGTATAGGTTAAAGGCGCTTAGCTTAAGATTAAGACATTTAGTATGCTAGTTTATATATATTACCTACTAGTATAGTCCGGCTTTAGCCAGTCTATATAATAGGGTTTTAATAAGCAAGATAGTATAAAGGGGATAGAGCATCTTAAGCTCTTTGGGTAATAGAAGAATTACTTTCCTTGCTAGCTATAACTTAGCTTCTATATAAGCCTGGATAACGTTATATACCTACGCCTTAAAACCAAAGTACATTTGCAGTATTAGGAGTAGTAAGAGCATAAGTTACTACGTATAGTGTTGGATTATTAGCGATTAAATAAGTAGGTACTTCTTGTCTTTATTGCCGAATCCCTAAGCTATAAAGCGTGATTTCTCGTATAGTAAAGTAAGCTTGTCTTTTACTTCCTAGATAATCTTTAATTTAAAGATCTAGAAGTCCAACGTATCTACTAGTATCTAGATTACTTCAATCACCCTAGCTACTAAAAGCAAGTTCAGTTCTGTTTTATCGGATTCTTAGAATAGTATACTAGGTATAGTGATCTTGCCTTTAGCTTGTAGTTTAAGCGTAAGATTATAGTTACACTTCTCTTTTTCTAAAACGAAGTTGTTAGTAGGTATTAGGTTCTTTCAGGGTCGTCTATACCGGTAGGGCTGCTTAGGCTAGAGATATTAGAATAGTTCTAGCTGCTTAATACCAGCCTGATTGTCTTGTTTATCCTACGCTAGCTCCTAGTAATATAGTTTAACTACTGTATTCCGAAATTCTATAGGTCTGTTAACCATATTGACAATTACTATTGTATCTATGGCTAAGATTACCTTATAAGGTCCTATCTATCAGTTGCTTTCCTGGAATATAAGTACTTCTATACCTACTTCTAATAAGCGTAGTAGTACGTCTTCTATACTTAGTCTATTACGTTATATAAGAGCATCTTGCGCAGTCCTTATATTGTTCAGGATTTACAATTGTATTATAGCCTTCTGAATTGCGCCTGCTTAGCATAGTTAAGATAAAGAAGGCGGTATATCTATAGTAAGGCACGGGTATACGCTGAAAACTAAGAGCGTTAGTACAAGCCTATCCGGGCTAGCAGTATTGTTGACTATGCTTAGTACTGCTTATAGGTATGCCTTTTTCGAGCAAGATCCGGCAGTCTTTGATTTAATAACGTTATAGGCCCTTCTTAGTAGCCAATAATACTGCTCGATCTTGCTAACTAACTGGTATACCTTGACTAGTACTAAATAGCAGGTTATACCTATAAGCTTAGCCTCTGCCTAGAACTTATACACTTTGAAATTAGTAGCACCTCTAGGTTATTATATACATATCGCCTGGCTTCTCTTAAAGATCGAATCTATAATTAGGTTACTCTAATAGTTTCTTATAGGCCTGGCTTTATTATAGTAAACACATAGTCTATTAAGAATTAGCGATATATACAATCCGCTTTCTTAACGTTAAGTATTTGGCGGAGCATAGCTACTAGCTTTTCGAAGCTTGTTAGTAGTTTATATAGGGCAATCTTTAGCTTAGACACTCCTTAGTAGGCTTGGATTATATTTATAACTAGGAACTCCTTATAGTTATAGAGCGGACTAAGCCTATATTAGCTTTATTAGAGTCTATTTAGCAAGATATAGAGAATTTCCTTTATAGACTTATTACTATTCTTGCTTTTAAGGCGTATAGACTAGAAAGTAATAGTGTTTTAGACGTATAAGTAGTTGTTCTACTTAATACTCGTCTTAAAGTATCCCTTTAAGATACTATATAGTTAGATAAAGGAGATGCTAAGAAGGATGTAGTATAGGTGATATTCCTTAGCTCGTCCTAAAAAGGCGTTTAGAAAAACAGTGCCTAATAAGCTATAATCAATCTGGAAAGTCCAGTAGCGATATAGGAAGAAACGAACTTTATTATTAAGGATATCGTTATTAGACCTAGAATAGCTGTCCTTTAAGTCCTAAGACTTAATAAAATCGGTCAGGGTTTTTTGATTAATACTTATCTCGTTTATCCAGCCCGTTTCGATCAGTAGGATGGCTATATACTCAGTACTTCTATATATAATATACTCGTACTAGGTATACCGCTCTTTATTGTCTGCTTAAGGTTAGGTATATTCTAGCCTATATTTGGTATTTATACTAGGGGTTTACACAGGTTGCGCAGGGTTCTATCGTCCCTTTTCATTAGTTCTCTAGTTATAGCCTTGGTAGTTACCTTAGCTATAACCTTAGGTATAACCTTAGCTAGCACTTTAGGTGGTTAGTAGGAATCTATAGCCTTCGCTAGCGCCCTTATTAGCCAGTAGGAATCCTACTCCTATTGCGCCTCTAAGTCTATAAATTAGAAGTGTTATCTATAGGTCCGGATTTAGCGGGTAAAGGGTGTTTCCGAACTAGCTATAGTTACTAGTATAGAGCGTTCCGCTTTAGGCCGCTGTCTAGCGTATACCTAGGCCTTAGCTGCTCACCGGTTAATCGTTGTTTATAATCGAGCTGCTTATTAGTCTATATTACCAGGTAGCGTTTATAGCTATATTACCGATTTGTATCTCCCCCTATAGTACCTCCTATAGCTAGGTACTAATTTCGGATTCTTAGGTTGTTATTAGTATAATCTCTTTCCCCTTTTCTATTTAAGTAGGAAGAGATATCGTCCTATACTATCTATATTTAGCCTAGATCGATGCTCTATAGATTTAGAGAAGTATATTAGGCCCTGGATTGTTAGACAGGTTATTAACAAGCGTTGCAAGTCCCTTAAAGAGCTTCTACCCTTTTAAGCTATCTACTAGAACATAGCCATTATTAAGCATTTAATATAGTTATAAATATAGTTTGTTATTCAACTTGTTAAAGTGGTTGGCTATCTAGTCCTTGAAATCCAAGCGGAATCTATAGTATAGATCTTCGGATTATCGCCCCTTATAAGTGCCAAGGTAGAAGAGCATTTATAAGTTAAGTACTTTATTACTATTGTACTCTAGATTAATATACTCTAGCAATCTATAGAAGGTTTAAGCGTTAAATTTATCAATGCTTATAATAGGTAGCTAGGTAGGGAATTCTTATTTAAAACGCTTTTTAAGATCTTAGGCTATACTTAACGAAATACTTAGTATATAATAGAGGTTTATCTTAATATCCTCCCTTCCTAAGGTTCTATAAATAGAAGGATCTTAGAACACTATAGTATATTAATTATAGTAGAGTTAGTTAGTAATATAGTTTCAGTAGCATTCTCTTAAGTAATGCTTCCTTAGTCTAAAACCTTAGGTTAAGCTTCCTTAGCCTAGAAGAATAAGTTTATAGTATTGGTTTTCTTATAAACAATATTACTAAGTTAATAGGGTGGTTATCTAGTCGCCTAATTGATAGCCCTTAGTAAGTAAACTATAATCTACTTAGTTAAGGTTATTAAGCACTTGACTAACTACCTTACCGCCCTATATTACCCCTATATCGTAATATAGAGATAATACTAATTAGTATTAGTAGGTTTCCGGAGATCATAGTAACCTAAAACAATAAGAGCAAAGCAAGTAGCAAGGAAATACTAGTTTAAGTTCTAGTTCTAGATTATTATATATCTCCCTTTATCTAGGGGGTAGTTACGTACCCCTTAAATACCTATATTAGAGCAGAACGCTTGTTAGTAACTATTACATAGTGCGTAGGTGCGCTACTCGTAGCTGTCGTACAAGTGGCGCAGTGCGCGCCCCATTCCCTAGAGCGAGAGGCTCATGTGCTGCGTGGTCACGGGGATTAGCACCTGACCCCCCTTACCGCAATCAACAATAAAAATATATTAATGATCAACTCTATATTAGTAGTAGGTCGGAAGCAGTAAGATATAATCGACACTTATTATAGTCTAAGGCTAGAAGAGGACTGGTAAAGGTATAAAAAGGCCTAGTAGAGCTCCTTTAGCATTCTTAGTATAGCGGCAAATATAGTATACTAGAATAAATTGCATACCGTCCTACTTTATATATAGCTAATAATAAGAGCGTTATAGGAGTTCTCGAGTCTTGTTATAGCTAGGATACCCTACTAGCGATAGGCTATAGTTCTAGTAGATAACTTACAGCCTTATCCTATTATCTAGTAGGATAAAAAGACAGTTATTAATATAGAGTCAGCCCTAAATTACTATATAGATAGATATCTATTACTCCTATAGAGTCCCTTATAGGGCTATAAGGGGCTGCTAGCTTCTACTTATGCTAGAGGAAAACCGGAAAACGGATGAAAAACCTCTAACAAGCTCGACAAGGTAGGCAGTCTAACAAGAGGAAAAGAGCAGTACTGAAAGAAAAACAAAGCAAGGGGAGGCCGTCTAGAAGGCTACTAAGGAAATAGCACCTATTCCCTTACCCGTCTCCCGTAAGAACGCCCTATATCTCAGTTAATATAGGGCTTGGGGTAGGGGAATTAGGAAGGGGGTCTTATTAGTAGAAGGGGTAAAAGGTAGGGCTAGGCTTAAAGCTTAGAAGCTTATAAGCCTAGTCCTATAACCTTTCCCCTTACCTTAGGTATAGTAGTAAGATACTAGCTAAAAGGAGGGGAGGTAGTCTAAAGAGAAAGAGGAGGAGCAGTCTAAAGAAAGAAAGGCAGAGAAAAGGTAAGAGAAGGGCTAGAGCATGTCTATATCCTCCTCTCCTATAGAACCTCTTGCCGGCTCTAGGGAGGAGGGTATAGAATTGGTAACTGCAGGACTAGTAGTAGAAGGGAAGGTAGTAGTAGGAATCTTGCTAAAAGCCTCCTTTATCGTTCGTTAGGAGAGGGAGGCTATAGTGGCAGTAGTAGTAGCGGGTATAGAGGGGCGTCCTCGGCGGCGTTTTCCAGCTACTACTATATAGCCTTCTTCTCCTTTTAGCCGCTCCTCTATTAATACTGCTAGCTTAAGAGGGCTAGGGAGGTTAAAGTTAATAGGCCTATTCTAGAGGTAGGCCTTTGCTTAAGCCCTATATTTCTTCCTTTTAGGGCATTCTTCTGCCCTAGTATAGTAGTCCCCTTGGCAGTTCTAGTAGTACTAGGCCTTAGTATAGGCTGTCTTATTAGTATACTTCTTCTTATCTTAGCCGAAGTTATAGCAGAGAGAGGGGGAGTAGTAGTATTTAGCTTTATGCCCCTACTACTAGCAGTTAAAGTACTAGAGAGCCCTAGCCTTATCGATATAAGGCTCTGCCTACAGGGCCTTATAGGCCTAGAAAATGCCATCTTAGTAGGCCTAATAAGCCTCTTGTTAGCTAGAGAAGGCTATAAGTGCTAAGACTCTTGTTCTTTCGATTTAGAGAGGATACTAGACTTTTGCTTAGAGGGCTAAGGGATATACCTCTTTCGCTGCTACTAAGAGGCTGGCTTCCGTTATCCGTTCAGCTATTATAAGCCCTTTAACGGCTACTGCCTAGGTAGTAGTATAGAGGGAGGCCTCTAGTAACAAAGAGGCTAGCTAGGCTGTATTTTCCTCTAAGGCCCTCTTGATTTTCTTATCCTTTATAACAAGTATAAGGTTACCGCTCGGCAGGGTCCTTACCCCCTTAATAGGGTACCCTATAGCCTTTTAAACTGCTTAAACGATCTCTAGGGCTGTCTTCTTTCTAAAGGCAGAGGTAGCTAGTCCTAGGCGTATAAGGACCTGTTTTTCAAGGCCCTGTTTTATTGCCTTTACCCTAGCTACTACTATAGTAGCCTAGGTTTGGCGGGTCTCGGGCTTAGGCTGGGGTTCAAGGGCTGGCTGCTATTGCTACTATTACTACTATTGTTATTGCTGTTGCTGTTACTTCCTTATCTTTAGGGGCTAAGTAGTAAAAGGGGGGAATATTAGAGCTGGCGTTTTCTTTTCCTTCTCCTCCTCCTTTAATATTTGCATCAAGGCTAGCTTTCTAGCTAGCCCTATATATTCTACGATTTCCTTAAAAGCTAGGTTGTTAATCGAAAGGCTGACTATCTGGTCTATAAGACCTAAGAAGGTAAGGGTAAGGGTAGCTAGAGGAAGGGCCTTTTCTTTCCCCTTTTTAGGGGGTAAAGGGGTAGCGGTAGGGGCGGTAGCGGTAGTAGCGTATAAACTGCTAGAAAGCCCTTTAAAAGGGCTATCGAACAGTATATTTCTCGACCTAGTAGCGGTTATAACGGTAGTAGGGGTGGCGGTAGAAGTGGTAGCAGTAGCGGTAGAAGTAGTAGTAGCGTTAGAGAGGTAGGTCGCAAAGCTATAGCTTATATTATAAGGTTTAGGGGCAGGTTCATTAATCGAGGGGTTAGGGGTAGTAGGGTGAAGGCTAAGAGGGTTAAGGGCGCTAGGGCTCGTAGGGCACGTAATAGCCGGGCCTGTACGCCCCTGCTGCAGATTTCTCGCTACGGTCGACCATATTGTATAGTCAGAATCCGGCTACAGCGCCGTCGAACGGGCGACTACGCTACAGCCAAATTTAGCGTGTATTGTGTCCTTAATCGGACGAAGTGATTGCAAAAGAGTGCAGTCGATTTGGAGCAGTCCTGTTTAAGAACGCATTTTCGGATGTGTCTAAATTACTATATAGTTAGCCATAGCTACGCATAGGAGCCGTTAAAGCTTAGGCGGAAATATATAGTAGCTAGGGTCCTAAACGCAGCCTAGAAGTCTTTAAGAGTCCTAACATATAAAGTAGGTAGCCTAGATAATAGAGTAAATTAAGTCCAACATATTAAGTATAAGGAGTAGAAGTAGAGGAACAATAGCAAGTTAGACACAACTCTATCTAGAGTTTAGAAGTAAAACTTAAGATCTTTATATAATTTAAGCGTCTAATAAATCTAAGGGTATTGCTATTAAGTCACTAGGGTATCGGGAGAGAGCATCTGGTTTTATGTAATTACTACTAGGTCTATAGGTAATCTAGAATTAGAAGTTGCCTAAGAATTTAAACTACTAGACCTATCTCTAATTAAGAATCTTTATTATACAAAAGTACTACAAGTTCTTATAGTCGGTAAATATCTAGATAGGTTAGTCTAGGCTCTGTAATTCCAGTCTCTATTCTTCAAACGCTTTGATAATAGCTAGAAGCTCCTTATTATAGATCTTATAGTTGTATTCTACCGGTATATACTTTGCTAAAAAGAAAGCGACTAGGTATAGAATCCCCTCTAAGTTATATTATAATAGTATTCCTCCTAAGGCCTAGTTAGATGCGTTAGTTTCTACTACTGTCCTACAGTTAAGGTCGAAGTATTGTAATATAGATACTATAGTAAAAGCCTGCTTAAAGCGTTAGAAGGAGGTTTCCTCCTAGGAAGAATCAGACTATAGCCTAGTCTAGGCTCCATTACAGTATAGAGAAGTTAAAGGACGTGCTATAAAGGAAAAGCTAGAAATAAAACGACGGTACTAATTAGAGAAGCCTAGGAATCGTTATAGGTCCTATAGTAATACTAGGTAAGGCTAATTAGTAATTGCCTTAGTTTTTTCAGGGTCTATGGAAATACCGGTCGTTGAAATAATAAGTCCGAGGTATTTTATCCAGGTAGTATGGAAGTTATAATTCTTAATATCTACTATAAGGCTAGCATCTATAAGCCTTATAGGTACGTTGCAGATATATTAGGTATGATTTACAGGAGTGTCGCTAAAGATAAGAATATCGTCCAGGTAAGTAGTTGTATATTTGTCTAATATATCGAATAAGGTATGGTTAATAAAGTGTTACTATATGCTAGGCGTGCTAGTTATACTAAAATTTGCTACTAAGCGCTTAAATAAGCTGAAACGGGTAATAAATGCAGTTTTCCATTTATTACTAGGGGTAATTCAGATCCGATTAAGTGCTGTAATAATATCGAATTTTGTTGGTAGGTTTCCGGAGATCGTAGTGACCTAAAACGATAAGAGCAAAGCGAGCAGCAAGGAAATACTAGTTTAAGTTCTGGTTCTAGATTGTTATATGTCTCCCTCTATCTAGGGGGTAGTTACATACCCCTTAAATACCTATATTAGAGCAGAGTGCTCGTTAGTAACCATTATATAGTATGTAGGTGCGCTACTTATAGCTGTCGCATAAGTAGCGCAGTATATGCCCTATTGTCTAGAGCGAGAGGCTTATATGCTACGTGGTTATAGGGATTAGTACCTAAGCCCCCTTACTATAATTAATACCGGTAACTCTTCTTTTTATAACTGTACTAGTGCTTTATCAACCGAAATAGGAAATCCTAGATTATTTCGCTCTCTTTATTGCCAGAATAGGAAATGCTAATTACTTAACTTCTTATTTGCTAATCAGAATATTGAATTCTAGTTGCTAATCCCTAGTATAGAAGGCACGACTTTAGCGCCTTCTAGATATGCCTCTAAACAGCGTAACAGTAAGCGCGTTATGCTGGCAACTATTGTTGCAAAAGCTTATAGTCCTAAATAGGAATTATAATAGGAAAAATCAGAGCTTTAGGCTAGCTGATTACGAACTCTAAATGCTCTTACCCTAAACCTATAAATAGGTAGGTTCTTCTACTATATACCACCTGTTCTCTTTCTCCCTACGATCCGTACTAGCAGTAGTAGCAGTAATAACAATAGTAGTAGCAGTAGCAATAACAATAGTAGTAGTATTAGCAGTACTAGCAGTAACAAGTAAGTTGCTTACTATTATATACTAATGATTAAGCGTACTAATCTTATTGTTTATAGTATCGGATTTCAATAATAAGTAGAGTAGGTGCTCCTATAGGAGCATGGGCAGCGACGCCCGTGTATACGCTAAGGATAAGGGCGGTAATGCCCTTGATATACTTATAACTAACGCTTCTAACAAGTATCTTACCTAGGAGGGTAATGATAACGCGTTCTTAGATACATCTAAACGTACTATTACTGATAATAGCAACTAGGAGAGTATAGTAGGTAGCGACAATAGCAACGATAATAATAATAATAGCGATAATCCTAACGCTATAGATATAGCTGCGCTTGTTATGTAGCCTAAGTCCGTAGGCGGCTATACTAACGCCGACTCTACGCCCCTTGATTCTAAGGGGCTGATTGCACGTACGTGCGTCCTGCTTATGCAGGCTGTTATATACTAGCGTAAGGAGGAGGCAGAGGAGGCGGCAGCGTATAGGGCAGAGATCGCTATATATAAGGTGTATATCTCTATACCTACCAAGCACTCTCTACCTACGTTACTAGCTGTAAGGAAGGCGGTAGTAGCAGCTATACATACGCGGTGTGCAGCGCTATACGCCGCTATGTATATGCCTATACTGCTAGTGGTAATACTAGTAGCAGTAATAGTAAGTTCGTTATCCGGCGAAAGCTTGGACGACTCTATTGTCCGCTCTAGCTACCATATATATGTTAAACGTACAAAATAAGCTATAGCGCTCTAACGGTTATAGCTTAGGCAAAACGGATTTCAGTTCTCGAACTACTAGATATATAGCTATATTCTGAGGGTGGACCCACTTTTGTGGATACCGCTGACTAAGCTATATATTCCACTATATAGCCTAGAAATAGCTTTAAAAGGCTTTTCTATTTTTAGATTTATGCCCTACTTTTGTGGAGACAGTCTCCTTAGGCTGTATAAGCGCTAGAAATAGCCTTAAAAGGCTCTTCTACTAGGTCACCTACCTACCCTGTACCTACCCTGCACCACAGGAGCGAAAACAGAACTTATAGGAAAAGTCGTGCGGCTTACCCTGCAGCTTAGGTGGCCGTGAGTCGATTATTTAAAATCGCCAGCTTGTTTGGTTTTTCGGGAAGGCGCCATGCACCTACTAAGGCGCTCCTGCCGTGTGGAAGGCAGGAACGGTCCCGGAGGGTATATATAGGGAAGGAAATTGCGAAGCCTTACCTACTGGACTAGAAATCAAATTATACGTTACCTACAACTATAAGCCTTATAAGACCTACTGAAAGCCGTGATATACAAGCTTAAAGCCCCTATAATATAGCGCTATAGCCTATAACTATACCGTTATATAAGGACTTTTATAGAGGGAATATAGTAAAGGGCCCTACTTTACTATATTAGCACATACCTAGGAAGTGCTATTTAGCCCATATCAACGCTGTTGCTGCCCCTACGTACCCTATACGACTACTACTAGTAGGCTATAGTGGTTATAGATCCTTATATAGGATTACCCATTCCAATAGGTTATGAGCCCGGATAGCCTGTGGGATAGTTATCGTTGGAGTCCAATTTCAAAGCGCTACCTCTGCCTATATATAGGGCTATTTAAGCCTCTTATAGCTGAAAATATAGTACTATATTAGCCCTAAAAAGCTATATATTACATCTTATTAAAGGCTATTTAAGGACTAAAAAGCCTGAAAATCTAGAAGGATAAATCGCTGAGAAATCTAAGTCCTATAGTATTGACGAGCATTTGGGGCTCTTATACGCTTAGGCTAGTATACTTACCTATACTAAAAGACCTTTCTACTTATAGCTGGAAGTAGAAAGGCTAGCGTTTTAGAATTTCTAGCGCTAAAGACCTATATTTCCCTACTATAGAGCCCTTTCTATAGAGATATCTATAGGCGGTAGTTAAGTCCCTACGTCGAAGTCTCTAGCCCTTAGAGCCTAGTTTAGAATTTCTACTAGAAAGCCCTACTAAGTAGCAAGTAGGCAGCGCTATAAACCTACTAAGCGCTAAGACTAGCCTAGAAAGTCACTACTATAATTAGTGAGCTAGCTAATTAGCTTTAGTAAACTAGAAGCTAATTAAGTGCTTTAGCTAGCACTATGAAGTAAATAGTAGCCTATTTACAATGGCGGATCAAGCTAAAGGGAAGGGTATAGTGCCTAAAAGGGCTAGTAACCCAGCTGATCCAGGGCAATCTTCTAGGCCTCTACTACCTATACGAACCCTATTAAAAGATAAGGAAGATGGCAAAGACTATAGCGAGGTTATAGAAGTCCTAAAACAGTATATAAAATCTTATGAGCCAGTTATAGCTAGCCAATCTAGTGATATAAAAACACTACTTTTAAGTCTAAATACCCTAAAAGCCTCTGTCGAGGATAGCGTTAGCGCTATAAAGAATATATCTTCTACTTTAGCTTCTCTAACTAATAGTCGCAATGCTACTGCTACTGGAAAAACTAGCTATAGTCCTAGATTTGATCCTTTTAGCGGTACTATGGATTTAGATTCTCCTCTATATCCCCCTAGGAAAGAGCCCTATCTAGGGCCGGCTGTTAATTCAGTTACTAGTAATTTAGACCCCCCTATAGATACAGGGTCTAAGGAAGGCTTTAAGGATACTATTACTAGTAGTATAGTAAAGGAGCTTTCTAAAAAGGCCTATACTATACCGGACGATAGTAAGCTTAGCAGGGAAAGCAATTTTGAACAGTGGATTCAGGCTTTAAGTATAGTGCTAAGAGCGTTAGGGATATTTAATCTTTTAGAAAACCCTGATATATCTAACACTTATAGCGACTCTGATCAAGCTGTTCTTTTAATGCTTCTACGTAATAGCTTATCTAGTGGCCCTAGGGCTGCTATATCGTGGATTCATATACCTTCTAAGGCCTTTAAGCTGCTTGTTAGGCAGTATAGCCGACCTATAGAGTCTAAAAAGGAGGACGTCTATAACGAATTTCACACCCTTACCTTTAGTACCTATAAAAAAGGCTTATCAGCTTTTAACGCTGAATTTAACAGCTATCTTGCTAAGCTTACTGTAGCGAAAATAGATATAGATCCCTCTTTAATACTAAATCAGTATTTTAAGGCTCTAGAATCTAAGTTTCCTAGCTGGGTATCATGCTAAAAGAGCTCTATAAGACAGGCTAGAATGCTAGGTCTTACAGCATCTAGCCTTAATATAGAATATCTAATGGCTAATATTCTAGAAGAATCTAGGAACCCGGCTACAGAGGCGTATAGAGCAGCTCATATAGCTAATAGCTCTAATTCAACCCCTAATTCAAATTCTTACCCTAGTAAGAAGGGTAAAAATAAGAAAAAGGGTAAGAAGAAGGCTAGTTATAATGTTAAAGGGCAGAATTATAGTGCTAAAAGTGCCGAACAGGCCTCCTTTATACTAGGGTCTTATAACCTAGCTATAGAAGAAGAAGAGGAATCCGACTTTAGTTCCAATTCTAGTTCTTCTAGCGATTCTAATACCCAATTAGCACAGCTATTAGCGTTAAAAGGGTATAAGAAGCGTAAGGACTTTAAAGGAAAAGGCCTAAAAACCTCTTCTGATAAGGCAAAATATAAAGATAATCAGCCTAAAAGACGCCCTAGAGACCCCGCTCTTTATAATAGTTGGCTATACAATACAGGATCTACAGACCATATTAGTAATAGTAAAGAGCGGTTTACTACCTTTATGCCTAACATAGGCCAGTTATGCCCTATTAACACTGGAAATGGCCCTGTAAGCCCGGCTGGTATAGGCTCTATTACACTAGAAGTATTATCTAGAAAGGCCCCCCCTACCTATACTAAATTAGTATTAGATAACGTTTTATACCTACCTAATATTGATATAAATATTATTAGTAGGGTTAGGCACTATGATTCAGGAGGTTGCCTTATAAAGGAAACCCTTTACAGGGGTGATAGACGCTGTATAGCTGTACTAGACTTTAAGAAATCAGGATTTTTTCTTGACGTTAAAGGCAGCTCTAAGCCTATATTACATGCAAATTTTGCTTTTCCTTCAGGCCTTTCTAGTTATACTACTAAAAGTATAGAGCCGCAGCGTAATAAGATAGTAGTGGAAATTCCTTCTAATTCTATTAGAAAGGAAGACTATAGACCTATTATAGAGGATGCTATAGTATCCGAAGCTATAGAGCCTAATAAGCGCTATAAGCTAAGGAAATCTCTGGCTAAGGGTACTACTTTAGAAGGTATAGGACCTTCTTTAAGTGGGAAAAGGCCCTATAGGCCTATAGAGCCCTTAGCCACTGCCTAGGCCCCCTATCAAAGTCCCTGTAAGACTAGGGAGCCTAAGCCCTTAACTGGCACTAGAGACCTGCCCTATGTGCTAAGAGAGCCAGTTATAGAGGGGAATAAAGTAGAAAAGGCTATATCTAGCCCTACTTTAAAGGAGCCTAATATAGGTCAGCGAGATTACTATAATCTACTTAATTTAGCTAAATTGTAGCACGTTAGGCTAGGCCATATAGGCCTGCGTCTTTTAAAAAAGACCTCTAGTATTACTAAAGGGCTGCCTAATTTTGATAAAATAAAGGAAGCTAATTTTCACTGCTCTAGCTATAATCGAGGTAAAGCAGTAAGAAGGGTTAGTAAGGCTTTAATACCTGACCCACCTAGGGTCTTAGACTCAATAGAGGGCGATACTATTAAAGTTAGGCCTAGGCCTTATAACAGAAACCCTATAGTCTTACTTCTAGTTAACCGTAAAAGTAGGTATAGGTGGGTTTTTAACCTACCTAATAAATCAGGCCCCATAGTAGCTAACGCTATTAAGGGCTTTTTTAAGGGCCTAAGGAATGGATTTGGTAGATATCCTACTAAATTCCACTTCGACGGAGGTACTGAAATAACTGATTTATTAACTCCTTAGTTGGCTAAAAGGGGTATTAAATTTAGCACTTCTGCCCCCTATATCCACGAGCAGAACAGCTTAGTAGAACGATCAGTTAGAGTTATACTAGACTGTATAAGGTGTACTATTCTTAGTAGCGCTTTACCCCAGTATTTGTGGTGCTTTATACTGGAGGCTGTAGTGGAATTAGTTAATAGTACAGCTATAACTAATACGGAAACCACTCCTTTCCAGGCGCTATTTAACGAGCTAGAGCCTGGTATTCCACATATAACTAACCTAGAGCGCTATAGGGCTATAGGCGCTAGAGGAGAGGCTATTATACCTCTAGAAAAACGGTCTAAATCGTTAAAATTTACCTCTAGAACGGAAGAGTATAAATTACTAGCGGTATTAGGTTCTAAGACCTACCTAGTATATATACCGTCTAGATGAGCAGTACTTAAAACCTCTACTATTAAGTTCATAGAGGATAATACAGTACTAAGTCAGCCTACTGATAAAACGGCTTTAGAGGGGGAATTAGTAGACCTAGACCTAGATTTAGAGGGGGCTGTCAGCCCGGACCCTTCTAATCTTAATACTAAAAAGCCTATTAGTATAGAAATAGGACCTAGTAAGCTAGAACCCTACGAATCTTCTTCCGATAGTGAATTAGATGAACCCTCACCGGATAAGCCTATAAATCCGGTTATAGTAGAGTCTACTAGGCCTACTATATCTATTAGAAAGCCTAAATTACTAAAGGCGTTTCCCCAAACTATAGAGCCTATTTTTGCACCTAAGCCTATAGAAGTTATAGCGCCTAATCAGCCTATAACGAACGAACCTCTTGACAATAGTAATCTTATTTCAAAGGGGGATAAAATGCAGCTTGATTACTATAAGCTTTTAGCTAAGACTAGTAGCTATATACTGTCTTTTATCTATAAGGCTCGAAAAAGGGTAATATCTAAGGATAGTACGCCTACTACTTATAAGCAAGTCTTAAAACTACCTAGAGATAAGCGTAGTAAGTAGTTAAAGGCTATTACTAAGGAATTTATCCAGTTATTAGAGCTAGAGGTTTTTAAATTCCTACCTAGAAGTCTATTACCTTCTAACCGTAAGCTTATTACCTGTCGAAACGTTCTTAAGGTTAAAAAGGACGCTAAAAACAGGCCTATTAAGTATAAATATCGGTTAGTAGCTAAGGGCTTTATACAGGTAGAAGGCCTAGATTACACTGTAACCTACGCCTCTACTAGTATACTACCTACTTGGCGTATACTTCTAGCTATAGGTGCTGTTCTAGACTAGGAAATAGAACAAGCTGACTTTATAGGGGCATTTCTTAATAGCACTCTTAGAGAAGAAATATATATAGAAATCCCTGAAGGACTATTAGACCTAGCGGCTTCTAATAAGGCTTTTTATAAGCTTTTACTGAAATACGGCTATAATCCTTCTACTCCTAATATTATTAAACTATTTAAAGCGTTATACAGTCTGAAACAAAGCCCTAGAGAGTAGCAAGATAAGCTTAAAATCTTACTTAAGAGCCTAGGCTATCTCCCTCTTATTTCAGATCCAGGGGTCTTTTATAATACTAAAACCTGCCACTTTATCGTTACCTATATAGATGACTGTCTATTTATAGGGCCTTATATAGGCTATATAACTGATTTAAAGAAACGGCTTAATAAGGTCTATACTATAGAAGACTTAGGGCCTGCCGCCTATTTCCTAGGCATGCAGATTATAAGGGATAGACCTAATAGGCGCCTATAGCTTAACCAGTCACAGTATATAGAAGAGGCGGTTAGACGCTTTAACTTAGCCGATTCTAAGCCTATATCTATTCCCTTACAGCCGGGGCTAGTAAGTCAACTTCAACTAGAGGAAGATATTGCTAGCCACCTCTGTAATTCTATAGAAATTAAGCTCTATCAAAGCCTAGTAGGAACAGCTATGTATATAATGCTCCTTACTAGGGTAGATATTAGCTTTACCGTACAGTAGCTCTCTAGGTCTTTAAATAGACCTACAAAATCACACTTAAACGCTGCTAAAAATCTTTTTAAGTATCTTAATAGTACTAAGGACTATAGCATCTGTTTTAGCTATAACGGAAATACAGTAGCTAATCTAGGGCCTAAGCTTAGTAATAGTAGTAATATAACTACTAAGCTTAGTAGAGACTTTTACTCTAAGGAAGGGCCTAGGCCCCTAACTACTACCTCTACTACTATAGTAGATTCTAGAAATAGTAAAGGTAGTAGCCGGACTTCTATAATTAATAGTAGTCTAGTCCCTATAGGCTTTAGTGATTCTGATTTTGCAGGGGATAAGGCTACTAGTAAATCCACCTACGGCTATCTATATAAGTTAGCCAGTAGGCCTATTAGCTGGAAAACGAAAAGAGCTACTACTATCGCTCTCTCTACCCTAGAAGCTGAAACTGATAGGCTTACAGAGGCTATACGCGAAGTACAGTGGATTATAGGGCTATTTTCTAGACTTCATAGACCTATAGACTACCCTATTACTCTCTATAGAGATAATCAGGGCTCTATAACGGTAGCTAATGACCCAGCGCTATATGCTAGAACTAAGCATACCCTACTGAAATTCCGGTACGTTAGAGAGCAGGTTAAGGCTAAAATAGTTACTATTATATATCTTAATACTAAGTATATGCCGGCTAACGGACTTACTAAAGCCCTACCAGTTAGTGGCTTTCAGTCTTTTATTAGGCTTTTAGGCCTTCTACCTAAGGGAGCTTTTTACTAAGCTACCCTTTACCCCTATATATGTACTCTATACTATATATATAGAAGGCCTGGCTTAGCCTGATTAGCTTATAAGACCAGTTAATAGTACCGGCTACTTTACAGCCCTCTGGAATCACCTAATTCCTCTATATAGCCTTAAAAGGCTTATAAGGTCCTAGCCACTATAGTACAGTTCTATAGACGCCCTTGTGCTGGCATCAGCTCCCTGCGGCGTTAGGGAGGCCTATATTACTCTAGCTACGTCTAGAAGTACTCTAGTATATAGTATAGCTATATTTGGGAAATATAGGCTCCGGCTATTACTAGTAGTATACTTTCCTTTAGAGGGGGATTCTCTATATAACTACCTGTTATTTCCTTACTAGAACTTGCTAAAAGAACGGAGTAAAAAAGGGCATAAAATTTAAAACCGTGCTGAAAATCGTTTTCTCTATAAGAGGATAAAGGCGTTTATAAGCCCTTTACTCCTTCTATACTCTAGTACGTCTATCAGTCGCTAGGGTATAGAATATTTAGACATTATATATTACTATACGCTTTAAAGCTATAGTACCTATACCTTTAAATAGGTTATAGGTTTGATTTCAACATTATATATATTCTTACTTCTTTCTATATATAATAGGGGTTTATCTAATATATATATAAGGGCATAACCCCTTTGTCTAACGGAATAGTTTTGCTCTTACGTTCTTATTTCTTAGGATTCTTCTATTCTTTACCTATATATAGCTTTCTAAGGCTTATAAAGGAATAGAAGAATAGAGGGGGTGTTAAACGTACAAAATAAGCTATAGCGCTCTAACAATTATAGCTTAGGCAAAACGGATTTCAGTTCTCGAACTACTAGATACATAGCTATATTCTGAGGGTGGACCCACTTTTATGGATACCGCTGACTAAGCTATATATTCCACTTTATAGCCTAGAAATAGCTTTAAAAGGCTTTTCTATTTTTAGATTTATGCCCCACTTTTGTGGAGACAGTCTCCTTAGGCTGTATAAGCGCTAGAAATAGCCTTAAAAGGCTCTTCTACTAGGTCACCTACCTACCCTGTACCTACCCTGCACCACAAGAGCGAAAACAGAACTTATAGGAAAAGTCGTGCGGCTTACCCTGCAGCTTAGGTGGCCGTGAGTCGATTATTTAAAATCGCCAGCTTATTTGGTTTTTCGGGAAGGCGCTATGCACCTACTAAGGCGCTCCTTCCGTGTGGAAGGCAGGAACGGTCCCGGAGGGTATACGTAGGGAAGGAAATTGCGAAGCCTTACCTACTAGACTAGAAATCAAATTATACGTTACCTACAACTATAAGCCTTATAGGCCTATAAGACCCGCTGAAAGCCGTGATATATAAGCTTAAAGCCCCTATAATATAGCGCTATAGCCTATAACTATACCGTTATATAAGGACTTTTATAGAGGGAATATAGTAAAGGGCCCTACTTTACTATATTAGCACATACCTAGGAAGTGCTATTTAGGCCATATCAACGCTGTTGCTGCCCCTACGTACCCTATACGACTACTACTAGTAGGCTATAGTGGTTATAGATCCTTATATAGGATTACCCATTCCAATAACCTTAATATAATGATTGATAATATAGGCAAAGAGCTAGACAGATAGACGATATACTAATTGAACTTTGTTAACGGTACTTTTCGAAAGGAGTTCCTAGCCTTATTTAATAAGAAGGGTTTCTACTTCTAAAAACAGACAAAGATCGATAGGATTCTCGAGATTATTAACTATAGGGTATAGCCTAAAGGCGCTATAGAACAACCGACGCCTTCTCTACTATCTGCCCTACTATTAATCTAACAATCTATAGTACTGCCTCTCCTATAACTCTATCAGCTTAATAAGAACGATACTTAGATTATAGCATTTGATCTATATACCCTTCCCCTAATATGTATTATATAGACTATATTATTAGATAAAAAGAGGACCTCGGCATTTTATAAGTAATAGGACAAGACGCATAACTATTTAGGTATACTATATAATATCCTTACTGATAAAATACAATGGTTTATTAATATATATAGAAGACTTGAAATTAATAAAAGACAATATGTAATTATCTACCTAGATATTCTTACTAGACAAGCGGTAGATTACTTCCTATACTTTATTAGGCCTAGATAATAATAGGACGAAATGTACAATATATTAGACAAGTACTTTAATACTAGTATTAATAAGAAGGAGTACTATAACCTATAGACTTTAGTCACCTATTATACGATATAGGCTGAAAACTAAGATATAAAACTAATAGAAATCCTCAATATACTGTTCGATAAACTTACTCTAGTCTAATAGAACCTAAGCTTAACTTTTTAAGGTAATAACTAGCTTAAAGTAGCTATTGTACAAGCTTGTTAAGGGATATATAAATTAGAAGAAGGTCTTTAGAAGGATAATGTCGAGAGAGCGGAATAACTATTTACAGTACTACGTGAATCGTGCTATAGTACTTCAACCCGGCAGACTAGTTTTCTAGACCTAGGCTATAAGGAGGTATATAGCCGATTTAGTAGACTTATAGCGGTAGTAGCCCTGTTGTATTGCTGGAATTAGCTTAAAAGCCTTAGCTACATCCCTTATCTTAGCCTTAATAACTTTCTTTAGGACTTTACTAATATAGTTAAGTAGGGCTATAAGGCGGTAGCCTCTAGGGGTGTTATAGGCGTTTGGCTGTTTTCCTGGCTTAGGGAGGACAATAGTAATTGCCTCTTTATATTCCTATAGGTAGAAGCTATAAAGGAAGGATTTCGAGGCTAGTATAGTAAGAGCCTTATATAAGGGGTTGCTACAGGCCTTTAGAAAGCCTATAGGGAGTTTGTCTAGTCCTAGCGCCTTCTACAGTTTTATTGTTTTAATAGCCTTTTTTATATTATCTAGTTTAACTATCTAGCTAACTAGTAGCCTAGAGCCTATAAGGGGTTCCTCTAGGCTATCCTCTTAGAGGGAGAGGGGGAAGAAGCATGTTAAAAGGGCCTTTACCTTTTCCTAGAAGGTACTGGCTTGCCTAAGGGTTAGTAGCTAAGAGGGTGGTAGTATAGTAGTACTTTATAGCCTAGCCTATCTTTCTAGTTACTAGAGCCTCTCTGGCTTTTCCCTAGCCTTTTATTGAAAGGTCCTCTAGGTCCTTCTTTTACTTTCTCTTATAGTCTTTGTTTGCTTTTTCTAGGCTAACTTATAGGCATTAAGGAGTACTTAGTTACTAGAGGAGCGCTAGAGTTGTCTTTCTGCCCTTTTCCTCTTTTAGACTACCTAGTGGATTTCGTTGTTCTACTAAGGGGCTCTCCTCTTTCTAGTAGTTGCTAGAGCTCTTTTAGAGGTTATAGCCTTAGTAATATACTGGAGTTCCTTTAATAGTTGCTTAAAGGCCTCCTATAGCTTAGGTAGGTTAAAGAGTCGTAATAGGTATCTATAGCCTCTTATATTGTATATTAGAGAGCTGGCCTCCTATATTACCTCCTTTTTATCCATCTTCTTCTACTGGAATTAGGAGGGTAGTAGCGGGGTTTCTATAGCCTTTAGGTTGATATCTAGGACCTAGGGGTAGTAGTCTGATCGTAAGTATATATCTAGGCCAGTATAGGAGTAGGTAAGGCTATTACTAAGCTAGAAGTGGTTAATAGTAGAGGCCCTGCCGGCTTATCCCCCCTATAGCACCCTGGTTATAGCCCTATAGGGGGTATAAAGGGTAAGCCCTTATTCTACTGCTAATAGTAGTAGGTCCTTTAACTTAGGGCTAAAGCGGTTATATTGGTCCTATAAGGGGTAGTAGAGGTTAAGGTCCCTAGCTAGGAGGTAAAGGCCTAGGTAGGTATTGAGTTTCCCCCTTATTTCCTCTATAAAGGGGGGAGAGCTAGTCCAGGGTTAGGGGTTGTTATATAGGGACGAGACTGTAAAGGGGCTGTTCTTAGTCTGTATTATAGCCCTAGCCTAGTCTAGGCTAGAGCTATAGGTCTAGGTTATAAGTAGGAGTGATTTATAGATATAAAGGGCAGCTCTTCTATTAGGGGTACAGACAGGGTAGTAGGGGGCAGATCTAGGGCAGAAGGTAGAGTGTTAGGCTTATCTATTAATCTAGGGCTTTTATATAGCAAGTATTTCCTTTTTTGCTATAAAGAGTAGTACTTCTTATACCTCCTTTAAGCTCTATACGTTCTAGAGGCGTACCCTTATATCTCTATCTCTTCTAGTTATATAGTAGAGGTGTTAGCTAGTCCGGTATCCAGGTCTAATCTAGGTCTAGTTCCTAAGGTTCTAGGGGCTCTAGGGGCTCTAGGGGTTCTAGGGGCTCTAAGAGCGCCTATAGGTTCTAGGGTTTTAGTAGATCTAGTAGCTTCTTTAGGGCTTATAGCTGTTATAGAAGAGGAGGAGGAAGGGGGGGGGAGGTTAAAGAGGGTTTAGCTGCTTAGTTAACTAAAGTAGGCGGTGATTGTACTCTAGCTAGGGGTAAGCCCCCTTATTATTACTCGCTAGCTCCTCTATCTCTTCCTTAAGACTAAAGTATAGCCTTCCTCCTCCTCCTTTTATAGAGGGGCTTATTAAGAGTAGTATCACTACTATTAAGTTAGTTAATATTAAAGGCTCTAGGCCTAAAGCGTAGGTATCTCTTAGCCTATACCTTTACCTTTTTTAGATAGGGGTAGACCTCTAAATAGGTATAGTAAGCTTAGTAGCAGTTGCGGCAGCGTAGTGCCCTAGAGCAGGTAGGGGCTTCTAGCATAGTATAGCTATTAGCGCTATAGTTATAGCAGATCTCCTCTTTACTCCGGCATACTTTAGCCTTATAGCCCTATTTCTAGTACCTTAGGTACTAGATAGGCTTAGCCTTGTCGATCTAGGGCTCTGCTTCTAAGGCCTAGTAGCTCTAGAAGACCCTCTCCTTATAGGCCTTCTAGGCTGCCTCTAAGGAGGAGAAGGCTATTAGTACCTTAACCCTAGTCCGTTCTAGCCCTTGGGGGTGCTAGACCTTCGCTCTAACCGCTATAGAGTACTGTTTCTTAGCCTCTTCTAGCAGGCCTTTCTCTATAACCTAGTTATAGACTATAAAGCCCTTAACCACTACTGCCTAGGTTATAGTATATAGGGAGGCCTTTTTGCTAAAGGCTTTTGTAATCTAGGTAGTATTATTCTCTGGGCTCCTCTTTATCTCTATGTTTTCTATAATAAGAAGTAGGTTACTACTAGGGAAGGTCCTAACCTCCTAAACTACTAGGTTAAACGCCTATTAGATAGCCTATACTACCTTTAGAGCTAACTTAGCAAGTACTTATTGCTAGGTTAGGCCTAGTCGGATAAGCATCTAGCGTTCTAGGCTAGGCCTAGTTGCCTTACTAGCTATTAGTTTGCTAGCTATATTAGCCTAGGTAGGGGCTATAGGCTAAGGTTAAGTGTAGCTAGGCTATTGTTGTTATAGTTATTACTGTTGTTAGTAGCTAGGTTGCGAAGGGTATTGCTAGTACTGTAGCCTAGGTATTACTAGGATAGTAGGCTGGTTTTAGGCTATTAGAGTTGCTATTATAGCTAGGGCTTTTTTAGGCAGGTCCTCGAGTAGGGCTATAAGGGCGATTTACCTAGCTTTAGTAGTTGCTTCTACTATACTATAGAAGTTAGTACTATTTTTAGCTAGGCCGATTATCCGATCTAGAAGGCTAAAGAGTACTAGGGCGAGCTTTAGAGGGCTAAGGGTGGCTTAGGCGGCTTTCTTAGTTGCTAGGTTAATGTGGCTAGCCTTAGTAGCTTTGTTATGACCTTCCTCTTTCCCTATATTTTTCTCTGATTTTTTCTCCAGCTTCTTTATATTCTTCTAGCTAAGAGGGGTTAGGGCTAGGGCGTACTAGCTGCTATTTAGGGCCCTAAAAAAGGGGGTAAAGATATTAGTAGAAGGGGGGGCGCTAATTATAGGGGCGTTAATACTAAGGAGGGCGCTAGAGCTATATACTATAGGCGCTGTATTTATAGTACTTATAGTAGTCTCTTTAGTAGTAGTAGAAGTAATAATTTAATAGTCCTTTATTTCTATGTTATTATCTAGGTAGTCTGTGCTTAGGGGTTAGAAGCCTATACTTAGAGGCTAGTTTAGGGGCTAGCTTAAGAGGTTGTTATTATTATTATTAGCTATAGGTAGGGCAGGGTTACTAGGGCGTAAAGCCGTATTAATAGTCCGTGTACAAGGGGCCTATAGGTGCAAGAGGGCGGCTAGGCTTGCCATTTTTCGCACTTTTGCATGCCTAGGGCTATCGCGCGACCGACAGTGCCGCAGCGAAAATTGGCGGGCGTTGTGTCTGTTGGACAACGTGGCGCTCGTGTCGCTTCGGTAGAACCTTGGTATCCCTATTAGGAGCAGGGTACAGGGTTGCCTGTTAACTCGGGAGCAGGGTATAGGAGGCCCTGGTTAATTAAGGTGGATATAGCCACAATTCCCTATATTAAGTAGATTAAGCCTACTTTAGGGCCTATAAACGTTGTAGGGGGGACAGAGAAAATCTCTATCCCGGGTAGCTAGAGCGTAGGTTAAGGAGATAGAATACAGATCAGTATACGGAATCAATTACCAAGCCTATAGATTCTAATAATTAACAGTTAGAAGCTACTAGCCTAGCATAGACAAGCCTAGTATCAGTATATATATTATTATTACGATATCCAAGAACGTACCTTAGTAGCTGCTATTATATCGAGTAATAAGAATAATAAGAAGGCTGCCAAAGAGGGCTCTATCCTTCTCTCTAAGCCAGAGCAGTAGATCGACTTCGAGCAGCAGCTTCGGCATATTACGAGTAAGGTAATCGAGTTTATAGACCTAAACGATACTAAGGAATTAGGTAGATGTCACGGAGTGGAGCGCTTTCAATATAACGCCTGTTCAAGCTATCTGCTTGCAACAAGGTGCCTTGTCTTTTGCAGCGATGGCTGAGCGGTTACGTTACAGTTATGAGCCCGGGAGGGAGGATTGAGCGGGTGGTCGTCCGTTCAATTCCAACCTGGAACTTCCTTTGCGCAATTTTCATTGGTTGACCAAGAGCCTAGTCCCCGCTAAATATACCCACATATTTAGTGAGAGTGGCCGCATTTGATCCGGATCCCCGAGCTAAAAAGGCTATGGTGTGCGACCGGCATTGAAAGCCTAAAAATTGGCATTTCGATGAGCTGTGCAACAGCTATCAAAATGGGGGCTGTGTCACGGAGTGGAGCGCTTTCAATATAACGCCTGTTCAAGCTATCTGCTTGCAACAAGGTGCCTTGTCTTTTGCAGCGATGGCTGAGCGGTTACGTTACAGTAGACGTCCGGTCCCTCTAACCCTCGACGATATACCTATTCTTAGCTTATTAACTGCCTGTATCAAGACCGCTTATTAGACCTGTATCTACTAGTATTATAGCCTCGCTTAGGGAGTGCAGCTTATAGAAGAGTATATTAAGCAGGCAAACGCTTATAGGCCTCCTCCTCTTCCTAGTAAGCATATTATATATACCGATTTAACTGCTAATAGGAGGGCTACCTTCTAGAGCATATTAATAATATATAATACTGCTATAGCAAACTGGAAATATAACTAGGATAATGTTATAGAGGTTAAGAAGTAGATTAGAGAGCACGTCGAGACTTATACGCTAAATCTATACTACTTACCTAAGTAAAGCCTTTGCTAATAGTATTAGAACCTTACTAAGTCGATATATTTAAAGGATTATAAGCGAATAAGGATAATATATAAGGACTATAAGGAGTACCTTAATACTAGTAAAGTAAAAGCAGTTAGTAACTAGAGGACCTAGATAGAGAAGTAGTAGAAGCTACTATACCTAGTAGAGTATTATAAAGTAGAAGGGGTAGCTAACCCTAAACTATAGTTTAACGACTTACTGATCTTCTTAGGAGCAACCTAAAGGTTCTAGGGCTAGATATCAGCCTTATAAAGGGACTTCGAGAAGTAGGCCGAACAGGAGAACCTTGATTACGGTAAAGTAGCAAGGGATTTCCTATAAGACCTTAAGTTTAATAAGCCTCCTAAGCTAAAGCCTAAGAACCTAGTAGGAAGAGGAGGTATATATATTACCTTAAATAGTAAGCAGCCTCTTCCTAATAGGGCTAGTAAGAAGGGCAAAAGAGGAAGGGACATATAAAAAGAGGCCTCTAAGCAAGGGAGAGCTAATACCTATAGCAACTGAAATCTCTAGGGAGCCTTAGAAGCACTCTAAGCCTTAGGACCTAATTATTCTATAGGGAGACCCGGTTCTTATTATAAGAAGTATATCTGTAGAATAATCCAGTATAACTAGAAAGTATGCTAGTATCTATTTCTGTCTCTTATATATAAAGGTTAGGAACTAAGGCTAGATATAGAGAAGTATGTAAAATAAGCTATTAAGGAGGATTCGCAACTTCAATCAAAGATATTAGCTTATTAAAAAGAGCTAAAAGATAAGTAGGAGGCCTAAAGGTATATAGGGTATAGAGAGAAAGTAAAGGCTTTGAAACTAATAGTAGAAGTTGTCCCTATGCCTAAGAAGAAGAACAAGAATTAGGTCTCTATCGATTTTATAGTGCCGAAGAGCGTACTATAAGTAAGCAGCGTTAGCGAATACCCTCTTAAGCACTTAGCCTATCTAGATTCCAGTACCTCCATCTATATTTTCAATAATTAGGAGAGATTTAAAAGCTTTAAGGAAGTAGAGGAAGGGAACTACCTTATAGCAGCTAATAGCAAGTTACTAATCAAAGGATATAGGACAGTTTTCCTATATCTATGCCTAGGTTAGTATAAACAGGTACTTCTTTAGCTTGATTATATAGTATACTGCCCTAAGGTAGCTACTAACCTAGTTTCCTTAAGGTACCTTTGTAAAAAGGGAATATAGTAGGATTACTAGAAGTAGGATACCCTTTCCTACCTTAAAAGGATATTAGACTATAATAAGATCTATAAAATCCAGGAAACCTATAGCTAGTTCCTTCTAGAGTATATTATAACTAATATCTTAGTATTAGCCTTTATAATATAAAGGGAGTAGGGCAGGTCTTAGAAGAAGAAGACTAAGCCTAGGACGATCTAAGTATAGTACCGGCAGTTAGGTTATCTAAACCTAGAAGTACTCTATCACCTTATTTAAAATAGTAAGGGAGTTAAGGTTATTAGAAATTACAAGGTAATTAGAATAGTAGACTGCTTATAGTATAGT
Source organism: Phyllachora maydis (assembly GCA_029339225.1). Classification (NCBI taxonomy): domain Eukaryota; kingdom Fungi; phylum Ascomycota; class Sordariomycetes; order Phyllachorales; family Phyllachoraceae; genus Phyllachora; species Phyllachora maydis. The sequence continues at coordinate 641,292 of JAQQPM010000003.1, forward strand.
ATAGGAAAAGGTCTTAATCGCTAGGTCTTAAGGGTAGCCTAACCAGACCCGAAGTACCCTAGCAATGTCCTAGCCCTTAATTTCTATAATATTAAAAGGTCTAAAGAAGGCTTTACGTCTATTATACTATTGTTAGATTGCAAGTTAGGCCTAATATAGGACTATTACCTTTATAATTAGTCGGTTAAGAGTATTATTATAGCCCTGGACAACTGCCTTTTAGATCTTAATTAAAGGTATGGAATTCGGGTTCTAGATATTAAAGCTAATAACAAGATTGCAGAAAGGAAAGGAGTAATCTAAGCCTAGCTATAAGGGAAGTATATTAGAACAAATCTCTCTACTTCTTAGACTTAAGATTAGAATAGAGGCGTAGAAAGAGCTATTAGCATTCTGAAAAGGCAGGTAAAAACAATAGTAGTAGGGACTAACTTACCTTTAGACAAGGTAATAGAAGTATTTAGAATAGCGGTATATCTCTTAAATTACACCCTAAGGTATTAGCTAAAGTGGAAAACACTATATAAGGTATTCTATTTATTCACGGAATTAGTAGGCGCCGAAGAGGCAATACCTATTAAGCTATAGCAAGAGTATCCCCGGGTTTTCCTATATCAAGCCTTTATATTAGAAGTAGACATATAGCTTAAAAAGAATAAGCTAAAGAGGTTTACTCTAAGAGCGTTCCTCAGATACCTAATCGGATATAACTTAACGAATATTTATCGAATCTAGAACCCTTAAACTAATAAGATTATAGTAACCTAGGACATGATTTTCGACAAGAAAGTAGTATTTAATAGGTCTAAAGAGTACCTTACAGTTAGGGTAAAAGATCTAAGCTTAAAAGGGCTGAAAGAGTAGCTTACCGAGATCGAGAAAAGGGTAGAATCTGAAAATCTAAATACCATAGTAGCCGATATTCCTATACAGGATATACCCTATAAAGTAGAGGTAATAGACCTAGATAACGGATTAGAAGAAGAAGAGGAAGAGGATATCGATATACCTAACCTTATAGATAACGCGGAACTAAACAATTCGGTAGAAGCAATATAAGAACCTTAGTATATAGAGGCTTGCCTGCTCCTATATCTAACTCTAGAAGCTACGCCCTTACTAGTAGTATAGGGTATGCTAGGAGCATGCCTCGCAGTATGTTTTAGGGATCGAGTTCTTAGTTAGCAGTTCTATAATACTATTATAAAGGGAGACTTCCTTACCTAGAGGGCCTCCTTTCCTACTAGAAGGCTTATAAATAGAGACCCTAAGACGAAAGGGAGTATACTAATATCTAAGATCCTAAGCGTTAAGGACTTTAAGCTAGGTACTATTTATTCTTCTTAGCTACCTCTAACGCCTAAGCTATATTAGAACCTTAAAAGCTACCTATAGGGGGAATACTTTAAGAAAGCTAAAAGGCAGTACCTTCTTACGCACCTAGAAACATAGGAGGAAGTACTAATCGCTAAGGTATAGGGCAAGTAGGTCTTAGATAATATATAGGTATATATATATAAAATCAATAAGTATAATTACCTAGAGAAGTTTAAGGCTAGGTTAGTAGTCTAAGGCAATTAACAATAAGGGACCCTAAGGGAGGATATATACGTAGTAACGTTAGCTAGAAAGTCCTTCTAGATCTTAATAGTAGTAGTAGCAAGGTTCGATATAGAGCTAATCTAGTTTGACATTTCAAATGCCTTTTATAATGCTTACCTTGACTAGGATGTATATATAAGACTCCTAGCAGGCCAAAGGAAGTAAGGCATAATCTATAAGCTAAAGAAAGTACTATATAGACTTCGGGAATCCCCTTACCTATAGTACAAAGAGTTAAACAGTACTTTTTAGGATCTTAGGCTTAATGCAATACCTTATAAACTATATATCTTTTAGAAGGGAGGAGTCTTTATTCTCTTCTATATAGACAATATAACAATAGCGTACTATAAGAGGTATAAAGCCCTTGCCAAAGGCCTAATAAGCTTGCTCTAGTTAAAGTATAAGATAACTAGCAGTAGTAAGCTAAACTGGTTTCTTAGGCTATAAGTTATTTGGGATTAGGAGTACTATAAGATCTATCTCTTATAGGCGGTATACTATAAGAAAATCTTTAGATTAGTAGACAACCTAGTAATCGGGAGCAAGGTAACAAAGCTAATAGTATAGAGATATACCTCCCCTATAGCACCAGAAGAATTGAAGAGCAACCTAGGGTAGGCAATAAATACTGAGATAAAGTTGTACTAGAGAAAAGTCAGCTCGATAATATACATAGTAGTGATTATAAGGGTTGATATAGCCTTTACTATATCAAGATTATTAAGATTTCTTACGAACCTAGGTCCGGAGTATTATAAGGTAGTAGATTATTACCTTAACTACCTATACTATTCTAGGAATTAGTGCCTTTAGCTTAGAGGTAGAGATATGTATAAGGTTTGGTATAATACTTCCTTTACTAACAATATAGCTAATTAGAAAAGTTCTTAAGGATATATGATTAAGCTTTTTAGTAGGCTAGTTACTTAGAGGGTAAGCAAGTAGACCTACGTAATAACCTCTACTATAGAAGCGGAATTGGTATCTATAATAGAAGTAGTATAAGAAGCGTTATATCTCCGCCGTCTAATCTATAATCTCGGATTCGGTCTTAAAAGGGAGTACGGCGTATAAGTATTCTGTAATAATGCTTAAACTGTAAGACTAGTAACTAGGGATAAAACGCTAAAAATAAAGCTCTATCATATCGATATTAAGAATTACTAGCTCTAGCCGGAAGTTGTTATAGAAAGGGTTCTTACAGACTATATACCAATAGATCAACAATTAGCAGATAGCCTGACGAAAGTTCTTATAAATAATAGTTTTACTACTTTCTATAAGTAAGTCGATATAGTAGAAAGGAAAGAAAAGATCGAGAAGCGGCAGAGGGAGGAAGTCTAAGATATAGAGACTTAGCGGCAGGTACAAAAGGGAGTACCCTAAGAAACAGGTCTATTAAGCTAAACGTTGCTATTATAATCCGCAAACGTAAAATTGATCGAGGCCTAGCTAGAAGTCCTAAGGTACGTCGGAGCAGCAGTAGAATCCTCCTCTACAGCTACATTAGTAGCCTATAGTACGCTCTTCCTGCTATTATCGTTATTGTTGTTGGATTCCATTACTACTACCTATTTCCCCTGCTTCTTTATCTCCTTCTTCTTCTAGATAGTTATAGCCTGTTTCCGTATTTACAGCTCGTGGATTAAGCTAGCGTACTCTCTAATAAGAGTATATAACGTATAGACAAGACAGTTAGGATAGACTAGAAGTATAGTAGGATAGGATTACAGGGTAACTTACTACTAGGGCTATAACACTAGAAGAGTATTCAACGATATAGGTCTAATAGGCCTGCACTACTGCCAAGATCTTGTCGTTATCCGCTAGAAACGTAGGTTAGTACGAACAGCACTAAGAGGGTATATAGGCTGGACTTATAAGAGATATATAGATGCTAGCGATAGGAGCAATTTAAATACTATAACCGAGAAGAAACGCAGGGACTAAGCTACGCTATATACGGCGCTAGAGGGGAAAAATCAATAGAATCTACCTATAAGACTAAGTATATAAGACAGTACTTAGACGATCCTTAACTTAAAGATCTAGTAGTCCGAAGTGTCCGCTAGCATCTAGATTGCTTTGATTACCCTAGCTACTAGGAGCGAGTTTAGTTCCGTTTTGTCGGATTCTTAGAATAGTACGCTAGGTATAGTGATCTTCCCTTTAGCCTATAGTTTAAGCGCAAGATTGTAGTTACGCTTTTCTTTTTCCGAAATAAAGTTGTTAGTAGGTACTAGGTTCTTTTAAGGTTGTCCGTACTGGTAGGGCTACTTAGGCTAGGGATATTAGAATAGTTCTAGCTGCTTAATGCTAGCCTGATTGTCTTGTTCGTCCTACGTTAGCTCCTAGTAATATAGTTTAACTACTATATTCCGAAATTCTATAGGTCTGTTAACTATATCGACGATCATTGTCGTATCTGTTAAACTCTGTGCGCTCTGATTGATTGCGTATGCTGATCTGTGTTCTGTCTCCTTGACCTGCGCTCTAGCTGCCCGGGACAGAGATTTTCTCTGTCCCCCCTATAACGTTTATAGCCCCTAAAGTAGGCTTAATCTGCTTGATATAGGGAATCGTGGCTATATCTACCTTAATTGACCAGGGCCTCCCTATATCCTACTCCTAAGTTAACAGGCAACCCTATGCCCTGCTTCTAACGGCGATACCGAGGTTCTACCGAAGCAATACAAGCGCTACGTTATCCAATATACCCCTAGGTCCAGGTTCGCGATAGTAATCCTAGGCCTTGCTATAAGGCTCTTCCTTATTAACGACGTGTTTAGCGGTAACGTGCGTTTATAGTACCTATATTCTAGGATTATAGAGGTTATAGTCGGGCTTTATAGGCGGTAGTACAGTCTTTTTCCTTAGTAACTATTATTAATACCTCTAAGGTCTCTATTCTCCGGTTATACGGTACTTCCTAGGCTAGTAGACGGGTAGTTATTCTACTGCTTAATTAGAAAAAGGGATTAGACTAATTGGTGATACTTAGCTGCTCTACTACCCTATAGTCCTATTCCTCTATTAGGACTTGTTAGGGTACTTTAGATTATTAAGATCGGGCTTCTAACAGATATTACTAGTTGCTAACCTAGATAGAGTCTAGGAAAGTTAACTGCTCTCTCTCTAACCTACTTCTTTTACTGATCTTAGAGGTACTTTCTTATAAGGGAAACCGTTAGGCTCTTCTTAACTATTATAATCTTACTTCTAGGGATACCTAAATGGTTATTACTATAGTCTATTATCTAGATAGTTAACTAGTATAATGCCTTATTCTATTAGAGACTACTAGGTTGCTGTTTAGCTTAAAAACGCTTATCTCTTTTACTGTACTTCCTTTACCTCTGCCGATCTTGTAGGTGCCTTATAAACTACCTTTAGCGTTATAAATACTAGCTTATTACTTTAGCGGCGGTCTCTTCTCTACTCCTTACTGTCTCTATAGGGGCTAATCTAGGTAACAAGGCAGTTAAACTAACATAGCAAGTCTCGCCAGATCTGAAGGTCCGGGTATACTGCCCTTTCCTATTTAGGTCGAGGTATACTGCCTCTTCCTTGTTTAGGTCGAGGTATACTGCCTCTTCCTTGTTCAGGTCGAGGTATGCTGCCTCTTCCTTGTTTAGGTCGAGGTATACTGCCTCTTCCTTATTCAGGTCGAGGTATGCTACCTCTTCCTTGTTTAGGTCGAGGTATGCTGCCTCTTCCTTCTCTTCTCTGTTAGGGTATACTGCCCTTTTCCTTTTTTTTTTTGTTCCTATTACAGGTGTACTGCCCGGCTTCTTTCCTTGCTCTTATATTTTACGTCTGTGTATATCGAGGCTCGTTGATCGGTAAGGGTCTGCTGCCTCTCTCTTCTTGGTATTAGGGTATACTGTCCCTTCTTAGGGAAGAGGAAGTAGAAGTTAGGGGGAAAGGGCGTAATTTCTAACCGCCTACGTTATTACTCCTTTTATACGGTGGCTAGTCAGGTGTAAAATCTGCTTACCTCCTTTAGAGCTCTAAAAATTTCCTCTTTCCTATAAACGCGCTTTTTATCTTTCTATACTTACCCTTCTTACGATAAGGCTTCTTATGATTACTATATTTAGTTTTATAAGCTTTTCTAACTTCCTTTTATCGTAGATATCTACTTAGAAGGAGAAGTCGGTTCTAGAGCAGCCTACTACCCTAGTAGCAGGAGATTTGCCCTTATTAGGCCAGAAACGCAGTTTATCCTTTTATCTTGCCTTTTCTAGGTAGTTCTTCTAATAGCTAACAGTCTATATCCAGTCCGGTTTACCTAGGATAACGATAAGAAGGACAACGACGTTGTAGTACTACTGTTGTTAAAGAAGCTGCGTTTCGGGGATTTAGGTCTATTACCTACGCTAGCGGCTATTACCGCCCTAGTTTTAATAGTCCCTAGGGTACGTTCGCTGGCGGCTAGCGTTAGGGGGCTGGTAATACTAGTCTATAAGAAGCTGGTTACAAGTAAGCTAGCGTCGAGCCTAGCCTTGTAGTCTATACCTATAGGGGTATTACTGTCTATATTACCGGCGGTTTCTACTATCTAGGACGGTAAGCCGTATAAGGTATACTATAAGTACTATCTTATACGCTTAGTCTTATAGGCCGATTCTGGCGATTTTTCCCCTTTAGCGCCGTATATGGCGTAGCTTAGTCCCTACGTTTCTTCTCGGTTACGGTATTTAAATTACTCCTATCGCTAGTACCTATATATCTCTTATAAGTCCAGCCTATATACCCCCTTAGCGCTGTTTATACTAACCTGCGTTTCTAGCGGATAACAATAAGATCTTGGCGGCAGTATAGGCCTGTTAGGCCTATATCGTTAAATACTCTTCTAGTATTATAGCCCTAATAGCGAGTTACCCTATAATCCTATCCTGCTATACTTCTAGCCTATTCTAACTATCCCTGTCTAGACGTTATATACTTTTATTAGAGAGTACGCTAGCTTAATCCAAGAGCTATAGACGCGGAAACGGGCTATAACTATCTAGAAGAAGGAAGAGATAAAGATATAGGGGAAACAGACAGTAATAGAATCCAATAACGACAACGACAGTAACAGGAAGAGCATACTATAGGCTACTAGTATGGCTACGGAGGAGGATTCTACTGCTGCTCTAGCGCACCCTAGGACTTCTGGCTAGGCCCCGATTAATTTTACATTTACGGATTATAATGGCGACGTTTAGCTTAATAGACTAGTTTCTTAGGGTACTCTCTTCCATACCCGCTACTAAGTCTCTATATCTTGGCCTTCCTCCCTGTACTACTTTTCGATCTTTTCTTTCCTTTCTACTATACTGACTTACTTGCAGAATACAGTAAAACTATTATTTGTAAGAACTTTCGTTAGGCTATCTACTAATTATTAATCTATTAGTATATAGTCTGTAAGAACCCTTCCTATAATAACTTCCTACTAGAGCTAGTAGTTCTTGATATCGACGTACCGGAGCTTCATTTTCAGCGTTTCGTCCCTAGTTACCAGTCTTACGGTTTAAGCGTTGTTATAGAACACTATATGCTATACTCCTTTTTAAGACTGATTCCGAGATCATAGATTAGGCAGCAGAGATACAGTACTTCTTATACTACTTCTATCATAGATACCAATTCCGCTTCTATAGTAGAAGTTATAATGCAGGTCTACTTGCTTGCCCTCTAAGTAACCAGCCTACTAAAAAGCTTGATTATATATCCTTAAGAGCTTTTCCAATTAGTAGTATTATTGGCGAAGGAAGCATTATACTAAACCTCATACGTATCTCTACCCCTAAGCTAAAGGCACTGATTCCTAGAATAGTATAGGTAGTTAAGGCAACGATCTACCGCTTTATAATACTCCGGACCTAGGTTTATAAGGAATCTCGATAATCTTGACGTAGTAAAGGCTATATCGACCCTTGTAATTACAGCCATATATATTATCGAGCCGACTTTTCTCTAGTACAACTTTATCTTTTGCGTTTATTGCCTGCCTTAGGTTGCTCTTTAATTCTTCTAGTACTATAGGGGAGGTATATCTCTGTGCTATTAGCTTTGTTACCTTGCTCCTAATTACTAAGTCGTCTACTAATCTAAAAAATTTCTTATAGTATACTGCCTATAAGAGATAGATCTTACAGTGCTCCTAATCCCGAATAACTTACAGCCTAAGAAACTAGTTCAGCTTGCTACTGCCGGTTATCTTATACTTTAACTAGAGCAAGCTTATCAGGTCTTTAGCAAGGGCTTTATACCTCTTATAGTACACTATTGTTATATCGTCTATATAGAAAAGAATAAAGACTCCTCCCTTCTAGAAGATATATATATATATATTGTATTCCACCTATAGAGTCCTTATTGGACTATAAGGAGATGCTAGCTTACACGAATGCTAGAGGAAAACCGGAAAACGGATGAAAAACCTCCAACGAACTCAAACAAGGCGGGCAACCTAGCAAGAGGAAAAAAGCAGTACTAAAAGAAAAACACAACGTAAGAGGAGGCCGTCTAAGAGGCTACTAGGGGAAATTACGCCTATTCCCCTACCCGTCTCCCGTAAGAACGCCCTATATCTCAATTAATATAGGGCTTAGGGTAAGGGAATAAGGAAGGGGTCTTATTAGCAAAAGAGGTAAAGGTAGGTCTAGGCTTAAAGCTTAGAAGCTTATAAGCTTAGCCTTATAGCCTTCCCTCTTACCTTAGGCATAGTAGTAAGATACCAGCTATAGGGAAGGGTAGAAGAAAAGCAGTCTAAAGGAAAGGAGGGAGGCTGTCTTAAACAAAAGGAGTAGAAATAAAAGGAAAGAAAAGACTTAGAGCATATCTATATCCTCCTCCTCTATAGAGCCCCTTGCCAGCTCTAGGAAGGAGGGTGCAGGTATAGCTGTAGCTATAGCTATAGGGTTAGTAGTAGCAGTGAAGATAGCGGTAGGGATTTTGTTAAAAGCCTCCCTTATTATCCTTTAGGAAAGGGGGGCTATAGTAGCAGTAGTAGTAGTAGTGGGTATTGTAGAAGGGCGTCCACGGCGGCGTTTTCCAGCTACTACTGTATAGCCCTCTTCTCCTTCTAGCCGGTCTTCTATCGATATTGCTAGCTTAAGAGGGCCTAGAAGGTCGAAGTTAATAGGCCTATTTTAAAGGTAGGCCTTTGCTTATGCCCTATATTTCTTCCTTTTAGGGCATTCCTCTACCCTAGCATAGTGGTCTCCTTAGCAGTTCCGGCAGTTCTAGGCCCTAGTATAGGCTTTGTTAGTATGCTTCTTCTTTTCTTAGCCGTAGTTATAGCAAAGGGCAGAGGAGTAGCAGTATTTAGCCTTATGCCCCTAACGCCAGCAGTTAAAGCACTAAAGGGCCCTAGCCTCATCGATATAAGGCTCTGCTTTTAGGGCCCTATAAGCCCAGAAGATGCCGTCTTAACAGGCCTTATAAGCCTCTTATTAGCTAGAAAAGGCTATAAGTGCTAAGACTCTTGTTCTTTCGATTTGAAGTAGGTACTAGACTTTAGCTTAAAGGGCTAAGGGATATACTTCTTTTACAGCTGCTAAGAGGCTAGCTTCCGTTATCCGATCAGCTATTATAAGCCCCTTAACAGCTATTGCCTAGATAGTAGTATAGAGGGAGGCCTCTGGTAATAAAGAGGCTAGCTAGGCTGTATTTTCCTCTAAGGCCTTCTTTACCTTCTCTTCCTCTATAACCAGTATAAGGTTACCGCTTAGTAGGGTCCTTACCCCCTTAATAGTATACCCTATTGCCTTCTAAACTGCCTATACAATCTCTAGCGCTGATTTCTGACCAAGGGGGGAGGAGGCTGATCCTAGGCATATAAGGACTTGTTTTTCTAAGCCTAGTTTGGTCGGCTTTACCCTAGCTACTGCTATAGTAGCCTAGGTACGGCAGGTCTTAGGCTAAGGGGCTAGTTGCTACTATTGTTATTATTGCTATTGTTGTTACTATTGTTATTGCTTTTTCTACCTTAGGGCCTAGGTAACGAACAAGGGAAATATTGGGGCTTTTTTCTCCTCCTCTTTTAAGATCTGCGTTAAGGCTAGCTTTCTAGCTAGCCTGGTATATTCGACGATTTACTTAAAAGCCGGGTTATTGACTAAAAGACTGACTATCTGGTCTATAAGACCAGAGAAGGTAAGGGCGAGGGTTGCAGGTAGTAAGGCTTTTTCTTTCCCCTTTTTAAAGGGGGTAGGGGCGGCGGTAGCGGTAGTGGCGTGTTAACTACTGGAAAGCCCTTTAAAAGGGCTATCGAACGGTATATCGCTTGACCCAGTAGCGGTTATAGTAGTAGCAGGGTTGGCGGCGGAAGTGGTGGTGGTAGTGGTGGCAGTAGCGGTAGTAAGGTAGGTCAAGAAGCTGTAGCCCGAGCGCTTAGGGGCTTTGTTAACAGCCCCTAGGGGGCTAGGGGCGGCAGGGTTCAGGTTAACGGGGTTCGGGTCAGAGGGGTCAGTACGGTCGGGGCTAGGGCACGTGACTATAGTGCCTATGCGCCCGCCCCGCTACAGCTATAGATTTCTGGCCACGGTTAACCACATCGTACAGTCAGAATCCGACTATAGCGCCGTCGAACGAGCGACTGCGCCGCAGCCAAATTTAGCATATGTTGAGTCCTCAGTTAGACAAGTGGATTGCAAAAGAGTGCAGTCGATTTGGAGCGGTCCTGACCAAGAACGCGTTTTCGGATGTGTAATGTCCTCTTCTCTAGAAGATATATAGTTTATAGGGCATTGTATTAAGCCTAAGACCCTAAAGAGTACTACTAAACTCTTTATACTATAGGTAAGGCAATTCCTAAAGACTATATAGTGCTTTCTTTAGCTTATAGACTATGCCCTACTTCCTTTAACCTGCCGGGAGTCTTATATATATATCCCGGTCCAGGTAAGCGTTGTAAAAGGCATTCGAAACGTTAAACTGGATCAGCTCTATATCAAACCTTGCTGCTACTACTATTAAGATCTAGAAGGACTTTCCAGCTAACGTTACTACATATATATCCTCCCTTAGGGTCCCTTATTATTAATCGCCTTAGACTACTAACCTAGCCTTAAACTTCTCCAGGTAATTATACTTATTGATTTTATATATATATACCTATATATTATCTAAGACCTACTTGCCCTATACCTTAGCGATCGGCACTTCCTCCTACGTTTCTAGGTATATATAAAGGTGCTACCTATCGGCTTCCTTAAAGTGTTCCCCTTATAGGTGGCTTTCAAGGTTCTAGTATAGCTTAGGCGTTAGAGGTAGCTAAGAAGAATAAATAGTACCTAGCTTAAAGTCCTTAATATTTAGGATCTTAGATATTAGCATGCTCCCTTTCGTCTTAGGGTCTTTATTTATAAGCCTTCTAGCAGTAAAGGAGGCCTTTTAGATAAGGAAATCTCCCTTTATAGCAGCGTTAAGGAAGTGCTAACTAAGAACTTAATCCCTAAAACATACTATAAGATATGCTCCCGGCATGCCCTACGCTGCTAGTAAGGGCGTAGCTTCTAGAGTCGGATATAGGAGTAGGTAAGCCTCTATATACTAAGGTTCTTATATTACCTCTACCGAATTGTCTAGTTCCGTGTTATCTATAAGGTCAGGTATATTAATAATTTCTTCCTCTCCTTCTTCTAATCTATTACCTAGGTCTATTACCCCTACTTCGTAGGGTACGTCCTATATAGGGATATCGGCTACTATAGTATTTAGATTTTCGGATTCTGCCCTTTTTTCGATCTTGGTAAGCTACTCTTTTAGCCCTTCTAAGCTTAGATCTCTTAGCCTCACTATAAGGTGCTCCTTAGACCCGTTAAATACCACTTTCTCGTTGAAAATCACATCCTAGGTTACTATAATCTTATTAGTTTAAGGGTTCTAGATTTGATAAATATTCGTCGAGTTGTATCCAATTAGGTATCTAAGGAAAGCTCTTAAAGCAAACCTCTTTAGCTTATTCTTCTTAAGCTATATATCTGCTTCTAACATAAAGGCTTAATATAGGAAAACCTAAAGATGCCCTTACTATAGCTTAATAGGCGTTATCTCTTTGGCACCTACTAATTCTACAAACAAATAGAACACCTTATATAGTGTTTTCCACTTTAGCCGATATCTTAGGGTACGATTAAAGAGATATACTGCTGTTCTAAATACCTTAGCTACCTTGTCCAAAGGTAAGTTAGTCCCTACTACCATTACCTTTACCTGCCTTTTCAGAATACTAGCAGCTCTTTCTATACCTCTATTCTAATCTTAGGTCTAAGGAGCAGAGAGATTTGTTCTAATATATTCCTTTTATAGCTAGGCTTAGATTACTCCTTTCCTTTCTACAACCTTATTGTCAGCTTTAATATCTAGAACCTAAATTTTATACCTTTGATCAAGATCTAAAAGACGGTTGTTCAAGGCTATAATAATACTCTTAACCGACTAATTATAAAGATAATAGTCCTATATTAGGCCTAACTTACAATCTAATAATAGCATAATAGACGTAAAGCCTTCCTTAGACCTTTTGATATTATAGAAATCAAGGGCTAGGATATTACTAAGGTACTTTAGGTCTAGTTAGGCTACCCTTAAGACCTAGCAATTAGGGCCTTTTCCTATACTATACTATAGGCAGTCTACCATTCTAATTACCTTATGATTTCTAGTAACCTTAACTCTCTTACTGCTCTAAACAAGGTAATAAAGTGCTTCTAGGTTTAGATGACCTAACTGCTAGTACTATACTTGGATCGTCCTAGGCTTAGTCTTTTTCTTCTAAGACCTGCCCTACTCCCTTTATATTATGAAAGCTAACACTAAGATATTATTTATAATATGCTCTAGTAGGAACTAGCTATAGGTTTCCTAGATTTTGCAGATCTTATTATAGTCCGACATCCTCCTAAGGTAGAAAAGGGTACCCTACTTCTAATAATCCTACTATATTTCCTTTTTACAAAGATACCTTAAGGAGACTAGGTTAGTAGCTACCTTAGGGCAGCATATTATATAATTAAGCCGAAGAAGCACCCTTTTGTACTAACCTAGGCATAGATATAGGAAAACTGTCCTATATCCTTCGATCGGTAACTTACTATTAGCTATAATAAGGTAATCCCCTTCCTCTACTTCCTTAAAGCTTTCAAATCTCTCCTAATTATTGAAAATATAGATAGAGGCACTGGAATCTAGGCAGGCTAAGTACTTAAGAGGGTATTCACTTACACTGCTTGCTTATAGTACGCTCTTCGGCACTATAAACTCAATAGGAACCTAATTCTCGTTCTTCTTTTTAGGCATAGGAACAACTTCTACTATTAGTTTTAAAGCCTTTACTTTCTCCCTATACCCTATATACCTTCAGGCCTTCTACTTATCTTTTAGCTCTTTTCGATAAGCCGATATCTTTGATCAAAGTTGTAAATCCTTATTAATAGCTTGTTTTACATGCTTTTCTATATCTAGCCTTAGTTCCTAACCTTTATGTATAAGAAAGGGAAACAGATACTAGCATACCTTCTAGTTATACTAGATTATTCTATAGGTATATTTTTTATAATAAGAACTAGGTCTCTCTATAAGATAATTAGGTCCTAAAGCTTAGGGTGCTTCTAAGGCTTTCTAGAGATTTCAGTTGCTATAGGTATTAGCTCTCTCTTACTTAGAGGCCTCTTCTTATACGTCCCCTCCTCTTTTACCTTTCTTACCAGCCCTATTAGGAAGAGGCTGGTTACTATTTAGGGTAATGTATATACCTCCTCTTCCTACTAGGTTCTTAGGCTTTAGCTTAGAAGGCTTATTAAACTCGAGGTCTTATAGGAAATCCCTTGCTACTTTGCGGTAATTAAGGTTCTTCCTTTTAACCTGTTTCTTAAAGTCCCTTTATAAGGCTAATATCCAACCCTAGAACCTTTAGGTTACTCCTAAGAAGATCAGCAAGTTATCGAACTATAGTTTAGGATTAGCTACCCCTTTAACTTTATAATACTCTGCTAGGTATAGTAGCTTCTACTACTTTTCTATCTAAATCCTCTAGTTACTAACCGCTTTTGCCTTACTAGTATTAAGGTGCTCCTTATAGTCCTTATATATCATCCTTATTCGCTTATAATCCTTTAAATATATTAACTTAGTAAGGTTCTCATACTACTAGTAAAGGCTTTGCTTAGGTAGGCAGTATAGATTTAGTATATAAGTCTCAACGTACTCCTTAATCTACTTCTTAACCTCTATAACGTTATCCTAGTTATATTTCTAGTTTGCTATAGCAGTGTTGTATATTATTAACATGCTCTAGACGGTAGCCCTCCTGTTAGCAGTCAAATCGGTATATATAATACACTTACTAGGAAGAGGAGGAGGCCTATTGGCGTTCGCCTGCTTAATATGCTCTTCTATAAGCTACGCTCCCTAAGCAAGGCTGTAATACTAGCGGATACAGGTCTGATAAGCGGTCTTGATATAGGCGGTTAATAACCTAAGAATAGGCATATTATCAAGGGTTAGAGGGACCGGATATCTACCTAATTCCTTAGTATTATTCGGGTCTATAAACTTGATTACCTTGCTCGCAACGCGCCGAAGCTGCTGCTTAAAGTCGATCTACTGCTCTGGCTTAGAGAGAAGGATAGAGCCCTCTTTAGTAGCCTTCTTGTTGTTCTTGTTACTCGATATAATAGCGGCTACTAAGGTGCGTTCTTAGATATTGTAATAATGATATATATACTGATACTAGGCTTGTCTACACCAGGCTAACGACTTCTAACTGTTAATTGTTAAACTCTATATACTCTGATTGATTGTATATACTGATCTATGTTCTATCTCCTTAACCTACGCTCTAGCCGCCTAGGACAGAGATTTTCTCTGTCCCCCCTACAACGTTTACAGCCCCTAAAGTAGGCTCAATTTACTTGATATAGGGAATCATAGCTATATCCACCTCAATTGACCAGGGCCTCCCTATGCCCTGCTCCCGAGTTGACAGGCAACCCTATGCCCTGCTCCTAACGGCGATACCGAGGTTCTACCGAAGCGACACGAGCGCCACGTTGTCCAACAGTATCTATGGCCGAGATTACCTTATAAAGTCCTATCTATTAGTCGCTTTCCCGGAATATAAGTACTTCTATACCTACTTTAAGTAAGTATAGTAGTATATCTTCTATACTTAGTCTATTGCGTTATACGAAAGTATCTTATATAGTCCTTATATTATTTAGGATTCGTAATTGTATTATAGCCTTCCGAATTACGCCTACTTGGCGTAGTTTAGATAGAGAAGGTAGTACGTCTATAGTAAGGCGCGGGTATATACTGAAAACTAAGAGCGTTAGTACTAGCCTGTCCAGGCCAGCGGTATTATTAACCGTACTTAGTACTGCTTATAGGTATGCCTCTTTTAAGCAGTATCTAGCAGTCTCTGATTTAATAATGTTATAGGCCTTTCTTAGTAGCCTATAATACCGCTTGATCTTGCTGACTAACTAGTGTACCTTAACTAGTACTAAATGGCAGGTTATACCTATGATCTTAGCCTCTGCCTAGAACTTATATGCTTTGAAATTAGTGCCCTTATTATAGCGTAAAACATTAGGTAGTCTAAGGTATATATCGATCTAATATTCCTTTAGCTACTCCTATATCTTTTTAGCTAAGAGATTGTTTAGAAAGTAGGCTGTTTGGAATAACATTGCAGTGTCGACTATATATAGTACCTTAGAATTGTCGATGTCCAAGACGTCTATAACGATCTTAAAATTAAAGTAAATATCGTTTTATAATGCGAATCTAAATCGTTATAGCACTATACCTTTAATCTAGCAGAAGTAGCAGAACTTATTAATCATCTTAATAGTACTATATTCTACTTAGTAGTCTACTTGTTATAGTAGTTTATATAATCTATCGACTATAGGGTATCTATAGTATCGATAAATGTATCTTAGTTTAGCCTCTATAAGTTATAGAGGTATAGGATACTCGTTATCTGCTATAAATATTATACTTAGTAGTTTAACCCCTTTTACAAGGATCTATAGATATCTCTATTTCTGTTAAATATATATATGCTTTCCTAACTTAGATATAAGCTTATTTGTCGTATTATTAAGGTAGATGCTAAGCTCGTCTATGTCCTTTAAATATATAAGAAAAGGGGTTGGCGTTTCTAATATATAGAAAGTCGTATAACTAATGTTAAGCTCTATTTTAACTGTTCTGAATAATCGTTTCAAATCCCTGAACCTAAAAAGTATATTTGCTTCTCCTATACATAACTTGTCAATCTTAAGTAATCTAATTATCTTTTTTAGCATAAGGAATTATCGGAGTCTAGCAGTCGAAACGTTAGTAGCCCTAGTATAAGGTATAATCTCTTGGAATTTAGTCTCGGTATATCTATCAAGTACGAATTAAATAGCTTTTATTTTCTTAGTATCCTTTTTACCATCTTTATACAGTTGTTCGCTCTTAGTAATTAAGTAGAGGAAAGCTTGGTTTATAAAGTAAGTTACTGCCGTTTATTCTTCTTTAAAACTAATTACTAGTACTTTGTTTCTACCTTAAGTTTAATCAGTTTTATAGTTATCTACCTATACTTTAAGCTTAGTATCTTCTTCCCTTACTTTATATTTATCGTCTAAGCCCTTATAATCAAAAAGGAACGCTATATATTATTTATAATCTTTATTAATGCCTTTTTGCTTAAGCTATTTACTCTTAGCTAGTACTTGTTCCTCTTAGCTATATATAAAGGAGTAGTGATCTAGCTTCCTATAAATCTAATAACCTACTTTAGTATAGTTTTTATTATAGTCCCCTTGCTAGAGCTTATTTCGCTTTCTATACCTAGTAGTACCTCTAGGTTATTATATATACGTTGCCTAGTTTCTTTTAAAGATCGAATCTATAATTAGGTTACTCTGATAGTTTCTTACAGGCCTGGCTTTTATTATAGTAAACCTACGGTCTATTAGGAATTAGCAAAATATATAATCTACTTCCTTAACGTTAAGTATTTGGTAAAGTATAGCTACTAGCTCTTTAAAGCTTATTAGTAGTTTATACAGGGTAATCTTTAGCTTAGATACTCCTTAGTAGGCTTGGATTGTATTTGTAACTAGGAACTCCTTATAGTTATAGAGCAGACTAAGCCTATATTAGCTTTATTAGTGTCTATCGAGCAATATCTAGAGAATTTCCTTTATAGACTTATTGCTATTCTTACTTTTAAGGTATATAGACTGGAAAGTAATAGTGTTCTAGATGTATAAGTAGTTGTTCTACTTAGTACTTATCTCGAAGTATCCCTTTAAGATACTATATAGTTAGATAAAGGAGATACTAAAAGGGATATAGTATAGGTGATATTCCTTGGCTTATCCTAAAAGAGCATTTGGAAAAATAGTACCTAGTAGGCTATAATCGATCTAGAAAGTCTAGTAGCGGTATAGGAAGAAACGAACTTTATTATTAAGGATATCGTTATTAGACCTGGAATAGCTGTCCTTTAAGTCCTAAGACTTAATAAAATTAGTTAGGGTTTTTCGATTAATACTTATCTTGTTTATCCAGCCTATTTCAATTGGTAGGATAGCTATATACTTAGTGCTTCTATATATGATATACTTATACCGGGTATACTGCTCTTCATTATCTACTTAAGGTTAAGCGTATTCTAGCCTATATCTAGTATTGATACTAGGGGTTTATATAGGTTATATAGGGCTCTGTCATCCCCTTTAATTAGTTCCCTAGTTATAGCCTTAGTAGTTACCTTAACTATAACCTTAGGTATAACCTTGGCCGGCACTTTAGGTAGTTAGTAGGAATCTATAGCCTTTACTAGTGTCCTTACTAGCTAGCGGGAATCCTGCTCCTATTACGCTTCTAAGTCTATAAATCAGGAGTATTATCTATAGTTCTGGATTTAGTAGGTAGAGGGTGTTTCTAAACTGGCTGCAGTTACTGGTATAGATCGTTCTGCTTTAGGCTACTATCTAGCGTATACCTAGGTCTTAGCCGCTTGTTGGTTAATCGTTGTTTATAATCGAGCTGCTTATTAGTCTATATTACTAGGTAGCGTTTGTAGCTATATTACCTATTTGTATCTCCCCCTATTATACCTCCTATAGCTAGGTACTAATCTTAGATTCTTAGGTTGTTATTAGTATAATCTCTTTCCTCTTTTCTATTTAAGTAGGAAGAGATGTCGTTATATACCGTCTATATTTAGCCTAGATCGACATTCTGCAGATTTAGGGGAGTATATTGGGCCCTAGATTGTTAGACAGGTTGTTAGCAAGCGTTATAAGTCCCTTAAAGAGCTTCTACCCTTTTGAGCTATCTACTAGGACGTAGCTATCGTTAAGTATTTGCTATAATTATAAGCGTAGTTTGTTATTTAACTTATTAAAGTAGTTAGCTATCTAGTCCTTGAAATCTAAGCGGAATTCGTAGTATAGATCTTTAGATTATTGCCCCTTATAAGTGCTAAAGTAGAAGAGCGTATATAAGTTAAGTACTTTATCGCTGTTATACTCTAGATTAATATACTCTAGCAATCTATAGAAGGTTTAAGCGTTAAATTTATAAATGTTTATAATAGGTAGCTAGGTAGGGAATTCTTGTTTGAAATGCTTTTTAAGATCCTAGGCTATACTTAACGAAATACTTAGTATATAATAAAGGTTTATCTTAATATCCTTCCTTTCTAAGTTTCTATAAGAAGGAGGATCTTAAGATATTATAGTATATTAATCGTAATAGAGTTAGTTAGTAATATAGTTTAAATAGCGTTCTTTTAAGTAACGCTTCCTTAGTCTAGAAGCTTAGGTTAAGCTTCCTTAGCCTAGAAGGATAGGTTTATAGTATTAGTTTTCTTATAAGTAATATTATAAAGTCAATAGGGTAGTTATCTAGTTGCCTAATTAATAGCCCTTAATAAGTAAACTATAATCTACTTAGTTAAGGTTGTTAAGTACTTAACTAACTACCTTGCCGCTCTATATTACCCCTATATCGCAATATAGAGATAACACTAATCAGTATTAGTAGGTTTCTAGAGATTATAGTAACCTAAAACGATAAGAGCAAAGCAAGCAGCAAGGAAATACTAGTTTAAGTTCTAGTTCTAGATTATTATATATCTCCCTCTATCTAAAGAGTAGTTACATACCTCTTAAATACCTATATTAGAGCGGAGCGCTCGTTAGTAACCATTACGTAGTACGCGGGTACGCTACTCGTAGCTATCGCACAAATGGCGCAGTACGCGCCCCATTCCCTAGAGCGAGAGGCTTATATGCTGCGCGGTCACGGGGATTAGCACCTAACCCCCTTTACCGCAATTAAATAGGTGTTAATTGCGGTAAAGGGGGTTAGGTGCTAATCCCCGTAACCGCGCAGCATATAAGCCTCTCGCTCTGGGGAATAGGGCGCGTACTGCGCTACTTGTACGACAGCTATAAGTAGCGTACCTATGCACTATATAATGGTTACTAACAAGCGCTCTGCTCTAATATAGGTATTTAAGAGGTATATAACTACCCTCTAGATAGAGGGAGATATATAATAATCTAGAACTAGAACTTAAACTAGTATTTCCTTACTACTTGCTTTGCTCTTATTGTTTTAGATTACTATAATCTCTAGAAACCTACTAACACTAATCAGTATTATCTCTATATTACGATATAGGGGTAACGCAGAGCGGCAAGGTAGTTAGTTAAGTACTTGATAACCTTAACTAAGTAGATTATAGTTTACTTACTAAGGTCTATCGATTAGACAACTAGATAACTACCCTATTAACTTAGCAATATCGCTTATAAGAAAACCGATACTATAAACCTATCCTCTTAGGCTAAGGAAGCTCGACCTAAGCTTCTAGACTAAGGAAGCGTTGCTTAAGAGAATGCTACTAAAACCATATTACTAACTAACTCTACCTACTACGATTAATATACTTTAGCGTCCTAAGACCCTTCTGCTTATAGAACCTTAGGAAAGGAGGATACTAAGACGAACCCCTATTATATACCAAGTATTTCGTTAAGTATAGCCTAGGATCTTAAAGAGCATTTTAAATAAGAATTCCCTATCTAGCTACCTATTATAAGCATTGACAAATTTAACGTTTAAACCTTCTATAGATTGCTAAAGTATATCGATCTAGAGTATAATAGTGATAAAGTACTTAACTTATATATGCTCTCCTACCTTGGCACTTATAAAGAGCAATAATCTAAAGATCTATACTATAAATTCCGCTTGGATTTTAAGGACTAGATAGCTAACTACTTTAATAAGTTAAACAATAAACTATGCTTATAACTATACTAAATACTTAACGACAGCTATATCCTAGTAGACGGCTTAAAAGGGCAGAAGCTTTTTAAGGGACTTGCAATACTTACTAATAACCTGTCTAATAATCTAGGGCCTAACGTACTCCCCTAAATCTATAGAACGTTGATCTAGGCCAAGTACGGATAATATATTACGACATCTCTTCTCGCTAAAACAGAAAAGGGGAAGGAGATTATACTAATAACAACCTAAGAATCCGAATTTAGTACCTAGCTATAGGAGGTACTATAGAGGGAGATATAAATCGGTAATATAGCTATAAACGCTACCTAGTAATATAGACTAATAAGTAGCTTGATTATAAACGACGATTAACCAGCAAGCAGCCGAGACCTAGGTATATACTAGATAGCAGCCTAAAGCGGAATAATTTATACCGGTAACTGCGGCTAGTTCGGAAACACCCTTTACCTGCTAAATCCAGACCTATAGATAATACTTCCGATTTATAGACTTAGAAGCGTAATAGGAGCAGGATTCCCGCCGGCTAGCAAGGGCGCCGGCAAAGGCTATAGATTCCTACTAACTACCTAAAGTGCCAGCCAAGGTTATACCTAAGGTCATGGCTAAGGTAACTACTAAGGCTATAACTAGAGAACTAATTAAGAGGGACGATAGAACCCTATATAACCTGTATAAACCCCTAGTATTAATACTAGATATAGGCTAGAATACACTTAACCTTAAGCAGGTAATAAAGAGCAGTATGCCTGGTATAAGTATATTATGTATAGAAGTACTAAGTATATAGCTATTCTACTAATCGAAATGGGCTAGATAAACAAGATAAGTATTAATCGAAAAACCCTAACCGATTTCATTAAGTCTTAGGACTTAAAGGACAGCTATTCTAGGTCTAATAACGATATCCTTAATGATAAAGTTCGTTTCTTCCTATATTATTACTGGACTTTCCAGATCGATTACGGCCTACTAGGTACTGTTTTTCCAAACGCTCTTTTAGGACGAGCTAAGGAATACTACCTTTACTATATCCCTTTTAGCATCTCCTTTATCTGACTATATAGTATCTTAAAGGGATACTTTAAGATAAGTACTAAGTAGAATAACTACTTATACATCTAGAACACTATTACTTTCCAGTCTATACGCTTTAAGAGTAAGAATAGTAATAAGTCTATAAAGGAAATTCTCTAGATCTTACTTAACAGACTCTAACAAAGCTAATATAGGCTCGGTCTGCTCTATAACTATAAAGAGTTTCTGGTTGTAAATATAATCCGAGCCTGCTAAGGAGTATCTAAGCTAAAGATTGCCCTGTATAAACTGCTAATAAACTTCGAAGAGCTAGCAGCTATACTTCGCTAAACACTTGACATTAAGGAAGTAGATTATATATATCGCTAATTCTTAATGGACTATAGGTTTACTATAATAAAAGCTAGGCCTATAAGAAACTATTAGAGTAACCTGATTATAGATTCGATCTTTAAGAGAAATCGGGTAATATATATACGATAACCTAGAGGTGCTACTAGGTATGGAAAGCGAAACGAGCTTTAGCAAGGGGAATATAATAAAAACCATACTAAAGTAGGTTATTAGATTTATAGCAAGCTAGATTACCGCTCCTTTATATATAGCTAAGAGGAATAAGTAATAGCTAAGAGCAAATAGCTTAAGCGAAAAGGCATTAATAAAGATCGCGGATAATATACAGCGTTCCTTTTTAATTATAAGGGTTTAGACGATAAATATAAAGTAAAAGAAGAAGATACCGAGCTTAAAGTATATATAAATAACTATAAGACCAATTAAACTTAAGGTAGAAACAAAGTGCTAGTAATTAGTTTTAAAGAAGAATAAACAGCAGTAACTTACTTTGTAAACTAAGCTTTCCTCTATCTAATTACAAAGAGCAAATAACCGTATAAAGATGGCAAAAAGGATACTAAGAAAATAAAAGTCGTTTAATTCGTACTTAATAGGTATATTAAGACTAAATTCCAAGGGATTATACCTGATACTAGGGCTACCGACGTTTCAACTACTAGACTCTAATAATTCCTTATACTAAAAAAGATGATTAGATTGCTTAAGATCGACAAGTTATATATAGGAGAAGTAAATATACTTTTTAGGTCTAGGGATTTAAAACGATTACTTAGAATAGTCAAAGTAGAGCTTGATATTATTTATACGACTTTCTATATATTAGAGACGCTAATCCTTTTTCTTATATATCTAAAGGATATAGACAAGCTTGGCGTCTACCTTAATAATATAATAAACAAGCTTATATCTAAGTTAGGAAAGTATATTTATATTTAACAAAAATAGGGATATCTATAGATCCCTATAAAAGGGGTTAAACTACTAAGTATAACATTTATAGCAGATAACGAGCGTCCTGCGCCTCTATAACTAACAGAGGCCGAACTAAGATACATTTATCAATACTATAGATACCCTATAGTCGATAGATTATACAAACTACTATAACAAACAGACTACTAAGTAGAATATAGCGCTATTAAGATGATTAATAAGTTCTGCCACTTCTATTAGATTAAAGGTGCAGTGCTATAACAATTTAGATTTGCATTATAAGATAATGTTTGCTTTAACTTTAAGATTATTATAGATATCTTAGACATCGACAATTCTAAGGTACTATATATAGTTAACGCTATAATATTATTCCAAGTAGCCTACTTTCTAAACGATCTCTTAGTTAAAGAGATATAGGAGTCGCTAAAGGAATGTTAGATCGATATATACCTTGGACTACCCGATGTTTTGCGCTACAATAAGGGTACTAATTTCAAAGTGCATAAGTTCTAGGCAGAGGCTAAGCTTATAGGCATAACCTGCTATTTAGTACTAGTTAAGGTATACTAGTTAATTAGTAAGATCGAGCAGTATTATAGGCTACTAAGAAGGGCCTATAACATTATCAAATTAGAGACCGCCGGATCTTGCTTGAAAAAAGTATACCTATAAGCGGTACTAAGTACAGTTAATAATACCGCTGGCCTAGACAGGCTAGTACTAACGCTCTTAGTTTTCAGCGTATACCTGCGCCTTACTATAGATGTACTGCCTTTTCTATCTTAACTATGCTAAGTAGGCGCAATTTAGAAGGCTATAGTATAATTGCAAATCCTAAACGATATAAGGACTGTGTAAGACGCTCTTACATAATGTAATAGACTAAGTATAGAAGACGTACTACTACGCTTACTTAAAGTAGGTATAGAAGTACTTATATTCCGGGAAAGCGACTAATAGACAGGACCTTATAAGGTAATCTCGGCTATAGATACAACGGTAATTGTCGATATAGTAAACAGACCTATGGAATTTCGGAATATAGTAGTCAAACCATATTACTAGGAGCTAATATAGGATAAATAAGATAATTAGGCTGGCGTTAAGTAGCTAGAACTATTCTAATATCTCTAGCCTAAGTAACCCTGCTAGTACGGACAACCCTGAAAGAACCTAGTACCTACTAACAACTTTGTCTTAGAAAAAGAGAAGTGCAACTATAACCTTACGCTTAAACTATAGGCTAAAGGGAAGATTACTATACCTAGTATACTATTTTAAGAATTAGATAAAACGGAACTGAACTTGCTCCTAGCAGCTAAGGTAATCAAAGTAATCTAGATGCTAGCAGATACGTCGGACTACTAGATCTTTAAGTTAAGGATTGTCTAGGAAGTAAAAGACAAGCTTACTTTACTATATAAGAAATTACGCTTTATAGCTTAGGGATTCGGCAATAAGGATAAGAAGTACCTACTTACTTAATCGCTAATAATCCAATACTATATATAACGACTTATGCTCTTACTACTTCTAATGCTATAAACGCGCTTTGGTTTCAAGGCATAGGTGTACGATGTTATCCAGGCTTATATATAAGCTAAGTTATAGCTAGCAAGGAACGTGATTCTTCTATTACCTAAAGAGCTTAAGATGCTCTATCCCCCTTATACCGTCTTGCTTGTTAAAACCCTATTATATAGACTAGCTGAAGCCGGACTATACTAGTAGGTAATATATGTAAACTAGTATACTAAATGTCTTGATCTCGAACTAAGTACTTTTAACCTATACCTTATAATCGGTAAGACGTAAATTGGAAGTAGATTTAGAATTATTGGCCTATAAACTAACGATACTCTTAATATTAGCAAGTAAGCCTTTGTAGATAAGGAAAGGCTTAAGCTGGATAAAGCCGGCTTTAAGTATAAGCCGCTAGTATTTTTAACGGATAAATTAATCATAGACTTTAACAGATATAGGCTTAAAACAAGTATAGATGCTATTAAGATTCGGCAAAAGGGGTAAGCTATACGACTCGAACTTGTAAGTCTAGACGCCGAAATAGCGAAACAAATATACGTCGAACAACGCGTATACGGTCCCTATATTGCTATAATTTACTAGCTAGAAGTAACTTTCGACTTATTAATAGTAGTATAGTCAACTAAGCTAGATGTAAACGAGATTGCCAAGCTTAATACTCGACTGTAATAGCAGATTAAGAACTTAATATATAGGCTATACTATCTGTAACTCGAACTTAAGACAGCTAAGCTCTTTGTCTTTATAGACGGATTATTCGCTAACAATACCGATATAACATTATAGATTAGATTTGTTATAATATTCAGAAACGAGATAAGCAGTATAAACGAGTTTAATCTATATAGTAATATTGTATACTAGTCCTCGACTAAGTATAAGTAGGTAATGCAAAGTGTTTTAGCAAGCGAAATATATAGAATAGTAAGTAGGTTCAATCTTAGGTATATACTATACTAGACGCTCGCTAAGATCTACTTAGGCCTAGATCTACTATTACTACTACTAATTATCGTTTGTATAGACTTGTTCAGTTTATATAAGTACCTGGTAAAGCTTAGGATAACGGTAGAAAAGCGCCTTATAATTAATATAATAGCTCTACGATAGAGCTATAAAAACCGTGAAATCGCAGAAATCAGGTAGATTAGTAGCGACGATAACCTAGCCGACGCTATAACTAAGTGTATGCCGAACAAGACGCTTGAAAGGGTTGTTACTACGAATATAGCCAAGATCAGAGTAGAAGGCTAGGTTTAACGCCTAGCCGAGCAATAAGAAGAGCCTATATAACTTAGGGCAAGATTGCTAGTACAAAAGACAAAGACTACTAGGACATATCATTTACAGTATAATAAGGAATATAAGGCAAAGTGCGAAACGATCTTAATTCATACCCTATAGCTAGTATAATATATACGCTAGCGCCCCCTAACCCCTAATCACAACAATAAAATATCAATAGCCTTGCCTATAGCAGCTATTGCTATAAGCTTTTTCTATACGGGCGTTATGCCTGCTAAAGGCGCCCTATACTTAACAAGAGCGCGTACCTTATCTACTAAGACTAAGGCGCATTTAGCACTATTGTACTATATTTTCCAATCCTATAACTAATAAGTATTCCGATTAAACAATAGATACTACTAAAGATCGTAACTTACTTTGGCCTTTATAGCCTGGTTAGAGCGGAGCTCTAAAAAGCGGTCTAAGAATAGATAGACCGACTTAGGGCTACAATATATATTAGGAATAATAAAATAATAAAAACAATATGGAAATAGAACTTATATTCGTATATATAAGTGCCTGGACAAGCACTACTAGTACTAGAGGCTGCAGCCTAACGCGCGGTTATAGTACGCTATATATAGTGCGAAATTGCCAGACTTGTTAAACAAGTCCTTAATGCCCATTAAAAGTAAGTATAGGCAGCCGAGACAAATAATAGTACGTATAGTACTATATAGGCTACGAACTTTATATACGTTAGTAATATTAATAATAAGGATAATAAGAGTAAGACGCTTATTCTCTAGTTTATATATATAAGCGCGTAACGTCCTTTTCCAAAGCTTTATATAGTCTGATATATAGTATATGTAGCGGCTAAAACGGACGATAGAGTCGTCCGAGCTTTCGCTAGACGACGAACTTGCCGTTACTACTGCCGGTATTGCTACCGGCAGTATAGGCATGCTTATAGCGGCGTATAGTACTATACGCTATATACGTGCAGCTACTAACACTGCCTTCTTTATAGCCGGCAACGTAGGTAGGGAGTGCTCGGCAGGCTTAGCGATATATGCCTTACGCGCAGTGATCTCTGCCCTATACGCCGCTGCCTCCGCTGCCTCTTCCTTATACTAGAGCGCAGCAGCCTGCTTAAGCAGGACGTATATATGCACGATTAGCCCCTTGGAATTAAGGGGTATAGAGTCGGCGTTAGTGCGGCCGCCCGCGGACTTAGGCTATACGACAAGTATAGCTGCGTCTGCGGCGTTAGGATCGTTGCTATTATTATTATCGTTGTCGCTATCGTCGCTGTTGTCACCGTCGTCGCCGTTATTGCCGTTGTCGCTACCCGCTACGCTCTCCTAGTCGCCGTTATCGGCAATAGTACGCTTAGACGCGTCTAGGAACGCGTTATCATTACCCTCCTAGGCAAGATACTTGTTAAGAGCGTTAATTATAAGCGTATTAAGGGCATTGCTACCCTTATCCTTAGCGTATATATGGGCGTTACCGCCTATGCTCCTATAGGAGTACCTACTCTACTTATTATTAAAATCCGATACTATAAACAACAAGATTAGTATGCTTAATTATTAGTATATAATAGTAAGCAACTTACTTATTACTACTAGTATTGCTAATACTACTGCTATTGTTATTGCTACTGCTGCTACTATTGTTATTACTGCTATTACTACTAGTATAGATTATAGGGAGAAAGAGAATAGGTAGTATATAGTAGGAGAACCTACCTATTTATAGGTTTAGGGCAAGAGCGTTCGGAGTTTATAATCAGCTAGCCTAGAGCTCTGATTTTTCCTATTATAATTCCTATTTAGGACTACGAGCTTTTATAACCATAGTTACCGGTATAACGCACTTACTATTACGCTATTTAAAGGCATATCTAGAAGGCGCTAAAGTCGTACCTTCTATACTAGGGATTAGCAACTAGAATTCAACATTCTAATTGGTAAATAAGAAGTTAAGTGATTAGTATTTCCTATTCCGGCAATAAGGGGAGCAAAACGATTTGGGATTTCCTATTTTAGTTGATAAAGCGCTAGTACAGTTATAAAAGAAGAGTTGCCGGTATTGATTGCAGTAAGGGGGGTTAGGTACTAATCCCCGTAACCGCGTAGTATATAAGCCTCTTGCTCTGGGGAATAGGGCGTATACTGCGCTACTTGTATAACAGCTACGAATGGCGCACCTACGTACTACGTAATGGTTACTAACGAGCGCTCCGCTCTAACATAGGTATTTAAGGGGTATACAACCACCCCCTAGATAGAGGGAGACATATAATAATCCAGAACCAGAACTTAAACCAGTATTTCCTTGCTGCTCGCTTTGCTCTTATCGTTTTAGATCACTACGATCTCCGGAAACCTACTAACATATAGTCTATTAAGAATTAGCGATATATACGATCTGCTTTTTTAATGTTAAGTATCTGGCAGAGCATAGCTACTAGCTCTTTAAAGCTTATTAATAGTTTATATAGGGTAATCTTTAGCTTAGATACTCCTTAGTAGGCTTAAATTGTATTTGCAACTAGGAACTCCTTATAATTATAGAGCAGACTAAGCCTATATTAGCTTCATTAGAGTCTATTAAGTAAGATCTAGAGAATTTCCTTTATAGACTTATTACTTTTCTAGCTTTTAAGGTATATAGACTGGAAAGTAATATTATTCTAAATATATAAATAGTTATTCTACTTAGTACTTATCTTAAAGTGTCCCTTTAAGATACTATATAGTTAGGTAAAGGAGATACTAAGAGGGATATAGTATAGGTGATATTTCTTAGCTTATCCTGAAAGAGCGTTTGGAAAAACAGTGCCTAGTAGGCTATAATCGATCTAGAAAGTCTAGTAGTGGTACAGGAAGAAATGAACTTTATTATTAAGGATATTATTGTTAGACCTGGAATAGCTGTCCTTTAAGTCCTAAGACTTAATGAAATTAGTTAGGGTCTTTCGATTAATACTTATCTTGTTTATCTAGTATGTTTCGATTGGTAGAATAGCTATATACCTAGTACTTCTATATATAATGTACTTATACCGGGTATACTGCTCTTTATTATCTGCTTAAGGTTAGGCATATCCTAGCCTATAGTTAGTATTAATACTACGGGTTTATGCAGGTTATATAGGGTCCTATCGTCCTCCTTGATTAGTTCCCTAGTTATAGCCTTAGTAGTTACCTTGGCTATAACCTTGGCTAGTACTCTAGGTGGTTGGCGGGAATCCGTAGCCCTCGCCGGCGCCCTTATTCACCGGTAGGAATCCTGCTCCTATTGCACTTCTAAGTCTATAAATTGGAAAGGTTATCTATAGGTCTGGATTTAGTAGGTAGAGGGTGTTTTCGAACTGGCTGTGGTTACTAGCATTAAGTATTCTGCTTTAGGCTGCTGTCTAGCGTATACTTAGGCCTTAGCTGCTTACTAGTCAATTGTTATTTATAATCAAGCTACTTGTTAGTCTATATTACTAGGTAGTGTTTATAGCTGTATTATCGAGTTATATATCCCCTTATAGTACCTCTTATAGCTAGGTATTAATTTCGAATTCTTAGGTTATTATTAGTATAATCTCTTTCCCCTTTTCAGTTTAAGTAGGAAGAAATGCTGTTCTATACTATCTATACTTAGCCTAGATCAACGTTCTATGGATTTAGAGGAGTATATTAGGTCCTAGATTATTAGACAGGTTATTAGTAAGTGCTATTATTGGAATGGGTAATCCTATATAAGGATCTATAACCACTATAGCCTACTAGTAGTAGTCGTATAGGGTACGTAGGGGCAGCAACAGCGTTGATATGGCCTAAATAGCACTTCCTAGGTATGTGCTAATATAGTAAAGTAGGGCCCTTTACTGTATTCCCTCTATAAAAGTCCTTATATAACGGTATAGTTATAGGCTATAGCGCTATATTATAGGGGCTTTAAGCTTATATATCACGGCTTTCAGTGGGTCTTATAGGCCTATAAGGCTTATAGTAGTAGGTAACGTAGTAATTTGATTTCTAGTCCAAGTAGGTAAGGCTTCGCAATTTCCTTTCCTACATATACCCTCCGGCACCGTTCCTGCCCTCCACACGGCAGGAGCGCCTTAGTAGGTGCATGGCCACTTCCCGAAAAACCAAATAAGCTGGCGATTTTAAATAATCGACTCACGGCCACCTAAGCTGCAGGGTAAGCCGCACGACTTTTCCTGTAAGTTCTGTTTTCGCTCCTGCGGTACAGGGTAGGTACAGGGTAGGTAGGTGACCTAGTAGAAGAGCCTTTTAAGGCTATTTCTAGCGCTTATACAGCCTAAGGAGGCTGTCTCCACAAAAGTGGGGCATAAATCTAAAAATAGAAAAGCCTTTTAAAGCTATTTCTAGGCTATATAGTGGAGTATATAGCTTAGTCAGCGGTATCCACAAAAGTGGGTCCACCCTCAGAATATAGCTATATATCTAGTAGTTCGAGAACTGAAATCCGTTTTGCCTAAGCTATAACCGTTAGAGCGCTATAGCTTATTTTGTACGTTTAACAGCTATAAGTCCCTTAGAGAGCTTCTATCCTTTTAAGCTATCTACTAGAATATAGCTATTATTAAGCGTTTAATATAGTTATAAGCGTAGCTTATTGTTTAACTTATTAAAGTAGTTAGCTGTCTAGTCCTTGAAATCTAAGTGGAATTTATAGTATAGATCTTTAGATTGTTACTCCTTATGAGTACTAAGATAGAAGAGTAAATATAAATTAAGTACTTTATTGCTATTATACTCTGGATTCATATACTTTAGCGATCTATAGTAGGTTTAAGCGTTAAATTTGTTAATGCTTGTAATAGGTAGCTAAGTAGGGAATCCTTATTTAAAATGCTTTTTGAGATCCCAGGCTATACTTGACGAAATACTTAGTATATAATAGGGGTTTGTCTTAATATTATCCCTTTCCAAGGTTTTATAAGTAGATAGATCTTAGGAAGTTATATTAGGTTAATTATAGTAAAGTTGCTTAGTAATATAGTATTAGCAGGGTTCTTTTAAGTAATACTTCCTTAGTCTAGAAGCTTAGGTCGAGCTTCCTTAGCCTAGAAGGGTAGGTTTATAGTATTGGTTTTCTTATAAGCGATATTGCTAAGTTAATAGGGTGGTTATCTAGTTGCCTAATTTATAGCCTTTAGTAAGTAAACTGTAATCTAGTTAGTTAAGGTTGTTAAGTACTTAACTCACTACCTTACTGCTCTATATTACCCCTATATTATAATATAGAGATAATACTAATCAGTATTAGTAGGTTTCTAGAGATTATAGTAACCTAAAACGATAAGAGTAAAGCAAGTAGTAAGGAAATACTAGTTTAAGTTCTAGTTCTAGATTTTATTATATCTCCCTCTTTCTAGAGGGTAGTTTCATACCCCTTAAATACCCATGTTAAGCAGAGCGCTCGTTGGTAACCATTATATAGTACGCGGGTACGCCACTTATAGCTGTCGTACAAGTAGCGCAGTATACGCCCTATTCCCTAGAGTAAGGTACTTATATGCTACGCGGTCACGGGGATTAGCACCTAATCCCCCTTACTGCAATCAATCTATAGAGTAGAATTATCAACTTATATATACTTATCTCTTTACGTTACTAATCTATAATTTAATATAAGATTACTAAGAAGTATTTATAGCGTTCTATACTAGTATATAGTAGTATTTAAGATAGTTAATTTATATCTACCTCTCTAGGTATAAAGGTTAAGAGATTCTAGCCCCTAATATATTCCCTCTATTATATAATAGATACTATATAACAATCTCTATCTAATATATATCCTAAGGTAGTTACCTAATAATCTATGTTATTACGTTACCTAATAATCTACATTATCTAGGGTCCTAGTATATAGAGATAGATTCTATTACGCTATCTAATCCCCGTAGGGGATATCTAGGTAGGCTGAACTAGTGCTATAGGAAAACCGTACAACGGGTGAAAAACCTATAACCGTATATAGGAAAAAAGGGGGGTGTGATAGGGGGTAGGCCAATCTTTACCAGAGTAGATACCACCCCTTTAGGAGTATGAAAACATACTGCCTAAAGGGGTATAGGCTAGACCGCTCCTAGCCTCTAAGCAACAGAGTATTCTAGCAGTCTAGTAGCAATATGGCGAACTAGGGGGCGTATAGTGCTGCTGCCCCCTTTTTCGAGTCTATAGAGAAAGCTGTGTATATCCCCTCTTTTCCTCTCCTTAAAGGAGGCTGAAGGGTAGGCCGGGCAACTGTCGAATATATGTTGGATGTCCTCTATAGCTAGGTGGTAGCGGCAAAGGGGGTTATTAACCCTAGGTACCTTATAGGTATATAGGAATCCCCTTAGGCCTATCTTCCCTATACGGGCCTGTATTAGCAGCGAGCTTTCGGCCTTAGAAAGGTTATAGTAGCGTCTTTGGAAGGCCTCCTTAAAGGCCTTAGCTAGGTTCTCCTCTTAAAAGATAGCCTTGGCTGATTTCTCTAAGAGGCTTTCTGTATAGGGGTCGTAACTAGAGGCCCTGGCCTCCTATAGATAGCAATCCTTTTAGGCGGTATAGAGGGTTCTTCGTTAATAGCCTTCCTTAGTTGTTGGTAGTACTACTGGGCTATTACCTCCCTTTTTCTTTCTTGCTTTATACGCCCTTTTAGGGGGAGGCTGGTCCTAGGGGTCCTGTTTCTAAGGGTAAGGCGTAGGGCTTCCTTCTGCTTAGCCACCTCTTTCCCTATAGCCCTGTTTATCCTAGCTTAGCTGGAGAAGGAGAGGGCGTTAAGGTAGAGGTTAAGGGGGGGGACGTTAGCCTTATAGTAGAGGCTTCAGACCGGTATCCTTTTATAGGCCCCTATAACCCTCCTTAGGGCCTTGTTTTTAGATATTAGTAGGCCTCTGGTTATACCCTATAGCCTGTTTAGTATTACAGGTATAGGGGTATACTAGGCCGAGGCTGTATAGGCTAGGACCGGCCTTATTACTACTATATATAGGAGCCTAGTCTTTTCGATTCTAGGTCCCTAGGTCTTTCTAGCTAGCCTAGTAATAGCAAGGGACTGCGTTTTTAGCTTCTGCCATAGGGTACTGGCATAGGCCTTCTAGGTAAGCTTAGAGTCTAGCTAAACCCCTAGAAAACGGGCCTCTTTAGCTGGTTATAGGGGGGGGGGAGTCCTCTACTAGTCCTAGGTTAATAGGGTTGGTCTAGGGCCTTCTTCTAGGGGGGAAGTGTATAAGCTCGCTCTTTACTACTAAGAAGGTAACTCTAGCGGTTGTTGCCTAGTCTAGGCACTCTTTCCAGGCCTCTTCTAGCTGCCTAACTATTATTATAGCTTCCCTGCCGAAGGCTAGTAGGTTAGTGTCGTCTATATAGCCTATAGTAGAGATAGTAGGGTATTTTCTCTCTAGTCTTTCGTATAGGGGGCAGAGGTATAGGACTAAGAGGATTGGTGAAAGTGGTAAGCCTTGGGGTACTCCTGTTAGTACTGGGATTTACTAGCTTTTTTAGCTGTCAAATAGGAGGCTGGTAGTCCTAGAGAAGAGGAATTCCTTTAGCCAGGATAGTAGCTAGGTAGGTAGCCCTAGTTAGTCTAGTATAGCTAGGAGCCTATTATAAGGGATACTGTCGAAATACCCTGATAGGTCTAGCTATAGGAGAGAGGCTCCGGCTTTATACTTCTATGCCTTCTAGATCTAAGCTATAAGGAGGTATATAGCCGATTCGGTGGATTTATAGCAGTAGTAGCCCTGTTACATTACTAGGATTAGCTTAAAAGCCTTAGCTACGTCCCTTATCTTAGTCCCTATAACTTTCTCTAGGACCTTGCTAATACAGTTAAGTAGGGCTATAGGGCAGTAGCCTCTAGGGGTATTATAGGTGTCTGGCTGTTTTTCTAGTTTAGGGAGGACAATAGTAACCGCTTCCTTATATTCCTGTAGATAGAAGCTATAGAGGAAGGATTTCGAGGCTAGTATAGTAAGGACCTTATATAAGGGGTTGCTATAGGCCTTTAGAAAGCCTATAGGGAGTTTGTTAGGTCCTAGTACTTTCTAGGGTTTTATTGTTTTAATAGCCTCTTTTATATTGTCTAGCCTAACCATCTAGCTAACTGGTAGCCTAGGGCCTATTAGGGGTTCCCCCGGGCTATCCTCTTAGGGGGAGGGGGGGAAGAAGCATACTGAAAGGGCCTTTACCTTCTTCTAGAAGGTACTAGCTTATCTAAGGGTTAGTAGCTTAGGAGGGGGTAGGGCGGTAGTGCTTTATAGTCTAGCCTATCTTTCTAGTTGCTAGAGCTTCTCTAGCTTTTCTCTGGCCTTTTATAGAAAGGCCTTCCAGGTCTTCCTCTTACTCTCTCTTATAGCCTTTATTTGCTCCCTCTAGGCTGACTTATAGGTAGTAAGGAGGGCCTGGTTGCTAGGGGAGTGTTAGAGCTGTCTTTCTGCCCTTTTTCTCTCCTAGACTACCTAGTAGATTTCATTGTTCTACCAGGGGGTACTCTTCCTTCTAGTAGTTGCTAGGGTTCCTTTAGAGGTTATAGCCCTAGTAATACGCTAGAGTTCCTCTAATAGTTGCCTATAGGCCTCCTAGAGCTTAGCTAGGTTAGAGAGGTATAATAGATATCTATAGCCCCTTATATTATATATTAGGGAGCTGGCCTCTCTTACTACCCCCTCTTTATCCATCTTCTTCTACTGGAATCAGGGGGGCGGTAGTAGGGTTTCTATAGTCTCTAGGTCGATATCTAGTACCTAGGGGTAGTAGTCTAAGCGTAAGTGTATATCTAAGCTAGTATAGGAGTAGGTCAGGCTGCTACTAAGCTAGAAGTGGTTAATAGTAGAGGCCCTACCTGCTTAGCTCCCCTATAGCGCCTTAGTTATAGCACTGTAGGGGGTGCGGAGGGTAAGCCCCTGCTCTGCTGTTAATAGTAGTAGGTCTTCTAACCTAGGGCTAAAGCGGTTATATTAGTCCTAAAGGGGGTGGTAAAGGTTAAAGTCCCTAGCTAGAAGGTAAAGGCCTAGGTAGGCGTTGATCTTCCCCTTTATTTCTTCTATAAGGGGGGTTAAGCCAGTCTAGGGTTAGGGGTTGTTATATAGGGACTAGACTATAAAGGGGCCGTTCTTAGTCTATATAGTAGCCCTAGCCTAGTCCAAGCTAGAGCTATAAATCTATATTACTAGCGGGGGACCGACATCACACATCCGAAAACGCGTTCTTAGTCAGGACTGCTCCAAATCGACTGCACTCTTTTGCAATCCACTTGTCTAATCGAGGACTCAACACACGCCAAATTTGGCTGCGGCACAGTCGCTCGTTCGACGGCGCTATAGTCGGACTCTGACTGTATAATATGGTCGACTATGGCTAGAAATCTATAGCTATAGTAGGGCAGGCGTATAGGCCCTATAGTTACGTGCCCTAGCCCCGACTATACTAACCCCTCTAACCCGAACCCTACCGACCTGAACCCTACCGCCCCTAGCCCCCTAGGGGCTATTAACAAAGCCCCTAAGCGCTTAGGCTATAGCTTCTTAACCTACCTTACTACCGCTTCTGCTACTACTACTACTACTACTTCTGCTGCCAACCCTGCTACTATTATAACCGCTACTAGGTCGAGCGATATATCGTTTGATAGCCCTTTTAAAGGGCTTTCCAGCAGTTAATACGCTACTACCGCCACCGCTGCCCCTACCCCCTCTAAAAAGGGAAAAGAAAAAGAAAAAGCCCTACTCCCTATAACCCTTACCCTTACCTTCTCTAGTCTTATAGACCAGATAGTTAGTCTTTCAGTTAATAACCCGGCCTTTAAGGAAATCGTCGAATATACTAGGCTAGCTAGAAAGCTAGCCTTAACGCAGATCTTGAAAAAGGAGGAGAAAAAAGCCCTGATATTTCCCTTATTCGTTGCCTAGGTCCTAAGGTAGAAGAAGCAACAACAAAAGTAATGACAGTAGTAATAACAATAGTAGTAGCAGCAACAACCCTCTGCCGTCGAATTAGAGCTAACCTGCCATACCTGGGCTGCTATAGCAGCAGCTAGGGTAAAGCCTACTAAGCTAGGCTTAGAAAAACAGGTCCTTATACGGCTAGGATTAGCCTCTTCCTCCCTTAGCCAAAAATCAGCCCTGGAAATCGCATAGGCAGTATAGAAGGCTATAGGGCACTCTATTAAGGGGGTAAGGACCCTACCAAGCGGTAACCTTATACTGGTTACTAAAGGAGAAAAAATCAAAAAAGCCTTAGAAGAAAACACAGCCTGGCTAGCCTCTTTATTACTAGAGGCCTTAATCTATACTACTACCTGGGCTATTACTGTTAAAGGGCTTATAATAGCTAACCGGGTAACGGAAGCTAGCCTTCTAGTAGCAGTAAAAGAAGTATATCCTTCGGCCTTAAGGGCTAAGGTCTAGTACCCCCTCTAGATCGAAAGAACAAGAGTCTTAGCTCTTATCGCCTTCTCTAGCTAGCAAGAGGCCTACTAGGCCTATTAAGACGGAATCTTCTAGGCCTATAGGGCCCTAAAAGCAGAGCCCTATATCGATAAGGCTAGGGCTTTATAGTACTTTAACTACTAGCGATAGGGGTATAAAGCCAAATACTGCTACTCCCCTGCCCTCTGCTATAACTGCGGCTAAGAAAAGAAGAAGTATACTAACAAGGCGGCCTATACTAAGGCTTAGTACTGCCGGAACTGCCGTAGCAACTACCATACTAGGGTAGAAGAATGCCCTAAAAGAAAGAAGCATAAGACTTAGGCAAAATCCAGCCTACAAAACAGGCCTATTAACTTCGACCTCCCTAGCCCTCTTAAGCCGGCAATATCAACAGAAGACCGGCTAAAAGGGGAAGAAAGCTATACGGTAGTAGCTGGAAAACGCCGCTGTGGCCGCCCCCCTACAATAACCGCTACTACCGCTATAGCCTCCCTTTCCCAGCGAACTATAAGAGAGGCTTTTAGCAAAATCCCTGCCTCTACCTTTACTACTACCGATCTAGCAGCTACTGGTACTATAGCTACCGGTTCTATACCCTCCTCCCTAGAGCTAGTAAGGGGCTCTATAGAGGAAGAGGATACGGATATGCTTTAGTCTCTTTTTCTGCCTTCTCTCCTTTCTTTAGACTGTCTTTTCTTTCTTCCCTATAGCTAGTATCTTACTACTATACCAAGGTAAAGGGAGAGGCTATAGGCCTAGGCTTATAAGCTTTTAAGCTTTAAGCCTAGCCTTGCCTTACCTCTTTTTTGCTGATAAGACCCCTTCCTTATTCCCCTACCCCGACCCCCTATAATCAACAAACCAAAAGGTTAAGATATAGGGAGGTACCTACGGGCGACGGGTAGGGGAATAGGTGCTATTTCCTTAGTAGCCTTCTAGACGGCCTCCCCTTGCTTTGTTTTCTTTAGTACTGCTTTTTTCCTCTTGTTAGTTTGCCCGCCTTATTGAGCTTGTTAGAGGTTTTTCTTCCGTTTACCGGTTTTCCTCTAGCATAAGTATAAGCTAGCAGCCCCTCATAGTCTCTAGATAGACTCTATAGGAGTAATAGATTCTATCTATATTACTAGCGGGAGTGATTTGTGGATATAAAGTAAGGCCTGTCCGTTAGGGGTGAAAATAAGGTGGTTGGGGGCTGATCTAGGGTAGTAGGTAGAGTGCTGTACCTGCCTATTAATCCAGGGTTCTTATATAGCAAGTATTTCTTCTTTTGCTGTAGAAAGTAGTACTTCCTATACCTCCTTCAAGCCCTATATATTTCAGAGGCGTACTTTCATATCTCTATCTCCTCTAGCTATATAGTAGGCGGTAGTTGTTGTATAGTAGTAGCGTTAGCTAGTCCAGTATCTAGGTCTAGTCTAGGTCTAGTATCTAGGGGTCTAGGGGCTCCTATAGGCTCTAGGGTTCTAGTAGGTCTAGTAGCCCTTTCAGGGCTTATAGCTAGCGTAGAGGAGGGGGGGGCTTAGCTGCTTAGATAGCTAAAGCAGGCAGTAATTATACTCTAGTTAGGGGTTAACCCTCTTGTTACTATTAGTCAGCCCCTCCGTCTCTTCCCTAAGACTATAGTATAGCCTTCCTCCCCCTCCTCTTATAATAGGGCCTGCTAAGGGGGGTATTACTGCTGTTATTGCTGTTACTACTATTGCTGTTAGTACTGGTATAGGGGCGGTTAGTTAACGTTAAAGGCCTTAGGTCTAGAACGTAGATATCCCTTAGCCTATGCCTATACCTCTTTTAGACAGGGGCAGGCCTCTAAGCAAGTATGGTAAGCTTAGTGGCAGTTGCGGTAGCGGGGTGCCCTAGAGCAGGTAGGGGCTTCTAGTATAGTATAGCTATTAGCGCTGCAGTTATAGCAGATCTCTTCTTTACTCCGGCATACCTTAGCCCTATAGCCCTATTTCCAGTACTGTAGGTATTAGATAGGCTTAGCTTTGTCGATCTAGGGCTCTGCTTCTAGGGCTTGGTAGCTCTAGAAGACCCCCTCCTTATAGGCTTTCTAGGCTGCCTCTAAGAAGGTAAAGGCTATTAGTACCTTAACCCTAGTCTGTTCTAGCCCTTAAGGGTGCTAGACCTTTGCCCTAACCGCTATAGGGTATTACTTCTTAGCTTCTTCTAGTAGGCCTTCCTCTATAACCCGGTTATAGGCTATAAGGCCTTTAACCGCTACTACCTAGGTTATAGTATATAGGGAGGCCTTCTCGCTAAAGGCCCTTATAATCTAGGTAGTATTGCTCTCTAGGCTCTTCTTTATCTCTATATTCTCTATAACTAGAAGGAGGTTACCGCTAGAGAGCGTCCGAACCCCCTAAACTGCTAGGCTAGAAGCCTATTAGATAGCCTGTACTACCTTTAGGGCAGATTTAGCAAGTACCTATTGCTAGGCTAAGCCTAGTTAGATAAGCACCTAGCGCTTTAGGCTAGGCCTAGTTACCTTACTAGCTATTAGCTTACTAGCTATATTAGCCTAGGTTAGGGCTATAGGCTAGGAGTGGCTAGGCTGTTACTACTGTTACTACTGTTGTTGTTAGTAGTAGCTAGGCTGCTAAGGGTGTTGCTAGTACTATAGCTTAGGCGTTACTAGGGTAGTAGGGCGGTTTTAGGGTGCTAGGGCTACTGCTATTATAGCTGGGGCTCCTTTGGGCAGGTCTTAGAGCAGGGCTATAAGGGCAATTTACCTAGCTTTAGTAGTTACTTCTACTATACTATAGAAGTTAGTACTGTCCTTAGCTAGGCTGATTATCTAGTCTAGAAGGCTAGAGAGCGTAAGGGCAAGCTTAGAGGGGCTAAGGGTAGCCTAGGTGGTTTTCTTAGTTACTAGGGTAATATGGTCGGCCTTGGTAGTACTGTTGTTACTTCCTTCTTTCCCTATATTTTTCTCTGATTTTATCCCTAGCTTTTTCAAGGTCTTCTAGCTAAAAGGGGCTAGGGCTAGGGCATACTAGCTGCCGTTTAGGCCCCTAAGGAAAGGGGTAAAGACGTTGGTTAAGGGGGGGGCGCTAATTATAGGGGCGTTAATAGTAGGGGGGGCGCTAGAGCTAGGTGCTATAGGTACTGTAGTTATAGTACCTATAGTAGTTTCCTTAGCGGTAGTAGAGGTGGTAGTTTAGCGGTCTTCCATTTCTATATTATTGTTTAGGTAGTCTATACTTAAAGGTTAGTAGTCTATGCTTAGAGGCTGGCTTAGGGGGTTATTATTATTGTTGTTAGCTATAGGTAGGGCAGGGTTGCCAGGGCGTAGAGCCGCATTAGTAGCCTATGCGCAAGGAAATTGCAGTTGCGAGAGGGCAGCTAGGCTCGCTATTTTCTGCATTTTCGCACGCCTAGGGCTGTCGCGCAACCGACAGCGCTACAGCGAAAATTGGCGGGCGTTGTTGTCACGTAAAGAGCAGGTGATGGATGTGAAGAAGTGAATGTGCCTGTTCTTCTTCTTCTTACTACAGGACCTGCCACTCCTTATATAGGCCTCTCTAAGCCTAACAAGCAGCTTGTTAGGATGTCTAAGCATAGAGAGCCCCAGTCCTAGATAGGTCACTCTATAGCCGTTACTATATTCCATTATATACCCCCTTAGATTCGCCATCCTATAGGGAGTCTAACCTATAGAACGTAGGATTATAGTAACTATAACTCCTATATCCCCTTAAGTATATCGAGATAGCGATATGCTTAAGCCTAGTATAGGTACCTAGTAAACACCTTACTAGCGAAGCCTTTACTAGGTTAATAACACTCTTACTAGCCTACTTGCTATTACTACCTTCTCTTTCCTATTTGTAAGTTATAGGACTAGTTTTTATCCTAAGTAGCCTTACCTACTGCCCTCTTACTGGCTATATAGGCAGCCTTCTTTCTAAAAGAAGGCAAGCGTGCTTGATTATCAACCTTACTGCCGTGAGTTACTATAGCGATAGTAAGGTTAACCTGCTCTTTCCTTTTTTTTCTAGAGCATACTGCAGGCCTACTCTTTTTAGGTATAAGAAGAGCATAGAGAATTCCTTCTAGCCCTATTCCTTTTCTCTTCCTTATAACTACCTTTTTAAGGTAAAGTTTTCTTATAAGCCTGCCCCTATTCTTGCCTAGCTCTCTTTTTCCTATCACTATACCTAAGCAAAGAGTGGTAAGTCTTTCTAATTATTACTATTACTGGCTATAGCATCCTATAGCTAGATAACAGTATTCCCCTAAAGCTAAGATCGCAGGCGTCCTTATAAAAACAGCTCTAGGATCTAACCTTAAACTTTACTTAGCTCTGTTCCGGCTATTATCAGCTTACTAATAACGCTAGCAACTATGTTATATCCTTAGATATCAAGAGAGTTAGTAACAATATACCGTTAAGCCCTATCCTAATAGCTACGCTAGAAACTCCTGCTCCTAAGATACTAGGCTACTCTAAGAAGATTATAGGCTAGACTCCCAGTTAAGCAAAGACGCCTTAATCTGAAAAATCCAGCCCTCTAGGCCCTCTTTATCTACTATCTTATAAGCCCTACGTCCGGTCACTACTAAAAGGATATACTATAGGAGAATACTTTTCTTAGCGTAACAATACTAGTAGCCACTATTACTACTATCTTCTAACATAGACTGCGTCTTACTACTATCGTCCTATATAAGTCCGTCTAGGCCTAACAATTTTACTATAAAGCTAACTATATATATTATAGGTCGGTTAAGGCCGAGAAGACTGCCTAGGTCCTTTAGGACTTAAAAAAGAAAAATATAGAGGCCAGTAGAGTAAGCCGTCCGTTTTAAAATTCAATACTTAGACTAACAGTCGTATCTAGAAGGCAATAGCAGGTAAGGCCACCGCTATTTCGAAAATATTACGTACTATCCTCGACCCGTTGTCCAGATTGTCGCTATATAGGCTGATGCCTATATTACCCGCTCCGCCTACTCCTTTACGTCCGCCCTAGGCGTTCTATAAGGAGCTGAAATTTAAAGATCCTTATAAGCAAAAAGCGTCTTGCAAATTGTCTCTACCCCTATACCTATCCCTATCCCTATCCATCAGACTAAGATATATATTTTCGCCTCTCTATTAGTCAATCGAGTCTCCAGCTAACAATCCTTTTATATAAGCGGCGTTCCTAAGTATAAGCAGCGCTAAGTTCACTTAGCGCCTTAGATAAGGAATTAGTAGATATATTAGGGCTCTTCTGCGGTCAATGCTACATTATCTTAATAAGAATCGCGTAGATATGTCGGCTATATCGCAGGTACTGGCTAAGATTAATCGGGCTGTTAGTACATTAGAAAAGGCTATTAAGCGCTATAGCACCCTATAGTAGGCTTCTTTTATAAGTTTTACAGCAGACTAGATAGTTATCCGCCAGTAATTGAATTCCCCTCTCTTTAATTATCGGCCATAATCTATAACATGTCCCTTAGATTTAGTATAGCCTAGAAGTACTTGAACTTTACCCTTAACAAATTCTTTATTAGGCTGTTAGCTAGTATATTAGCTGTCTTAATATAGGACACTATAAAGCTGCCCTTACTATACTCTTATTTAAGCTATATATTCTGAATATCAACGTAACGGAGCGCTATTGCTATATACTCCCCTTTATTAACTACTAGCCTAATAGTCTAAGTATTATCGTAGAAAATCCGCCATAGAACTAACAGTTTAACTATTAGGTCCTCGAGGAATCTTTTCATCCTTATAGCCTCCTTTATAGCTAGGGAGAGACTATAAAGCTCCGCTTCTATCGTTGATATAGTAACTATAGCTTGACAAGACGCATTCTACTAGACAAGTCCCCTGAATATTATAATCGTATAACCTTAAGACGATCGTCGTAAGTCTAAGTCGTTTATAAAGAAGGCGTTACTAGTAATATAAAGTATATAGGCCTAACTAGAGTAGCTACTATATATAATCCTAAGAAACCTTGTATAATATAGATATCGGATCGTCTATCTAGCAGCCTTGATATATCAGGCTAATAGGTTTGTTAAGAAGCAGGAAAGATAAGATGCAGTAAAGACTATATCTAGATAGACTATAATTACCGTATATAGTATCGTCCCTACTAGTTCTTATATAAGCTTTACCTCCTTCTTAGTAGCCTAGCCCTTATTCTTGCCAAGTCCGATTGTTAGGAGTAGTATAGGGGGGATAACAGCAGATCTATCTAGCCTATACTTCTTAGCTACCTTCTTAATGTATGTATTGTAAACTAGCGTGATTATATAGTTGACTCTGTCCTTTATAATCCGAATACCGAGAAACTATTCCGCCTTAAGCTGAATTTTTACTTTATATTTATCCAGCAGTTTCGCCTTTAGGTCTATAGTATAGTCCTAATACTAATAATAATAGAGAAGTATTACGTTATCTATATAGAATATTAAAAGGATATGTTTATTTATATTATAAAATAGATATAGCTCCTCCTTAGACTTCTAAAGTCCAAGATTTTTAAGAAAGCCTAAGAATTCAAGATACTAAAGAAGAGGAGAGTCTTAAAGCCTATATAGAGCCCTATTAACCTAAGTAAGAAGTCCCAGCTCCTTAAACCCTTCTAAAAGATTATAGATTATTAGGCCCTAGCTAAATGACTCCTAGAGTATATTATAAAAGGCGTTTATAACGTCCTATAAGTCGATCTCTAGATCAAAATACGCTGCTAGGGCTATACTTACTCTAAGGGACTTGGCAGCTAATATTACTATATAAGTTAACTCAACTAACTCTAGATATTAAAGATCTCCTTAGATATAAATCCTTGCCTTTAGCCTAACAACTATCCTATCCAGATTAAGCTTGTACTTTAGTACCTATTTAAGCAGGAGAGGCTATATCCTGTACTGATCCTTCGGAATTTTCTTATAGGTCTATAGCTTTTATAGCTAATCAATCTTAGCCTAAGCTACAGACTTCTATATCTTCTTAAAAGGCAACTTTATAGCTTTACTCCAAGTCCTAGGCTCTGACAGTATTTCTGATTTATACTATTTCCCTAGGACAAACTCTTTCTTATCCTAAAGACCCTTTAGCAAGTCCTTTTTCTGCGACTCTTACTTCTCTTTTCGCTCTATTAGGCATTTCTAATATCAAACAGCACCTGCTACTATAGTATATACTATTTTAAACTCCCTTTTATAGCTAGCTACTAGCTAATTAGGAAAGTAGTCGGCTATAAAAACAAGTAGTAGCGATAATACTACTGTTCTCTCTATATTAAGAATACTAAAGATGTTCTTAAGTATAGCATTACGCTAACAAAGGTTGTATCGGCCTGGCTCTACTGTAAATACCTGATTCCTACTACTATAGGGCTGACCTTATCTTCAAAGGGCTAGGTCGCCTAGTACTTACGTATTACTAGTATATACCCCTGAGATCCCGGCTTTAAAGTCCGGTTCTCCGACTAACAGTCTGTCTGTCGTCTTATCGTTAGCGTACTAGTGGGTTATAACACCTACCCTAGCTTTAAATCCTTCCAATAGTCTATAGTAATACGCCTTACCTTTAGACTATATTCCTCCTCTAGTTACGCTCTAGGAAGAGTCTGCTCTATTACTATGGCTGTCGATCCTAGTATAATCTAGATTCGGCATTCTAGGCTTAGGTGTTTGCTCTAGGGTAAATAGTCCGGTTATAATATTAGCATATACCTTATCCTAGCTAGTAACGGCATCTAACTGACGCTCTTCTAGCTCTATAGCTAAGAGCTTTTCCTTATTCTCTCTAGCAGCTATTAGCCTAATAGGACCTATAAGATCCAGATTCTATATCATCTTAAGGATAGTGTTAAACTTATATTCCTCTACCAGCTTATCCAGCTAGTCTGCTAGTTCTCTTAAGACAAGGATAGCCTAAGCCTTAGATTCCACCTCCCTTCCTATATAGAAAACTATCTTATCAAACTAAACATTCCAGGTAGTAATTACCCTATTAAGCTCTAGGACCTATATCCTATATAACATAGTAGCGATATAACCTACGAAATAGCTAATATAAGCTTAAGGTCAAATCTTATAAAGTCTCTAAAGTATATCCTTCTCTCTGTCCTTCTTAAGGGGATAACCGGCGTATCCGTATGCATAAAGGCCACTAAGCTAAGGCCTTAGATCAATCGTAGCTTTACAGATAATAGCCGGGTTGTAAAAGCGAAAATAGTTCTAAAACTATAATAGAAGCTTCTCGTTTAGGGATCTCAGATTATTTCTAAGCCTAGGAGATAAGTTATAAAAATATACCGCAGCCTCTATAGTCTTAGGCTATAGATCCTTAGAAAGATATACCTCTAACTGTATTACTATCAACTTGTTAACAATAGTCTTCCTGTTTCTTTCGATAAGTCCTATT
This sequence comes from Phyllachora maydis, assembly GCA_029339225.1. NCBI lineage: Eukaryota > Fungi > Ascomycota > Sordariomycetes > Phyllachorales > Phyllachoraceae > Phyllachora > Phyllachora maydis. The sequence continues at coordinate 685,172 of JAQQPM010000003.1, forward strand.
AGGCCGTATATATATAACAGCGGGATTTCCAAACTAATTCCTTTATAATCCGCCTATTTCTTATACTCGGTTTTTCCTTAAAAAGATATAACTAATGTCTTACTGTTATAGTAGAAGAAATAAACGGATAACCCATACTATTGCCTAGTCTAGGTGTCGAACCTCTTAAGGACTTAAAAAAGGTTTTCTTATCCTTTACCTCTTATTTAGAAGGCCTATACCTTTCTACTAAACTTATCTACTATAAAGAGAATCCTATTATAGCCTATATATCCCTAGGGGAATTCGAAAAGATCCTAAACAATCCTATAAAACAGTCTAGCGGATTTTCCGCTTAACTACCTCCTAGATACTACTTTTGTTACGTATAACTAGGTATATATTAAGCACTTAAGCTGTAGTATCCTGGTTGGATTACCGTTATTAGGCTATAACAAATTTACACCCCAAGTATGGTTTACTAATAATTATAGTACCTTAGGACCTAGGTATCCTGTCCTTAAGTACTATAGTTCTTTAGGATCTATATAAGCCCTATATAGCTTATACATCCTTTTCTATCCTCTCTATTTCACTTATTTCCAAGCTATTATTATTACAATACTATTGTTATTTGTTAAAAGGGGTCTTAAGACTATATAGGAGGTAAGTGGCTTATATTTAAGTACTATTAAGTTAAACTTTTCCTATAGTATTATAAGAACAACCGAACTTACTATGTCTCTAACTCTTAGGGTATTGTTAGCCCCTAACAGCCAGATTCCCTTTTAGCGTAGAAGTATAGCTAATATAATATTAGTATAAAATCCCTCTATAACAACTATGTTCTAAAGAATCAAGTCTACTGTCTTATTGCCTTTATTATCCTGAAAAATCTTTCTTAGAGTCTAGCGTCCTATTCTAGAAATAGGCAATATCGTCGAGCCTACCCCTATAACAGCGTTAGAGGTAGATAGCTCAAATGTCCTATAGTTAAGTAGATCTTTACGGTTAACTATATAAACTGCTATATAGTTATCCAGGAGAGTACTGTCTAAGAGAGGATAACAAGTGGGGTTCTAAGTACTAAATACCCTATAGACTATACCTAGGGTAGCAGTAAATAGGGTAGGGTTGAAGAGAGGTATATTAGAAAAATTCTAACTCTGATTTTCAAGCTAAGGTAATAACTAAGAACTTCTAAAAACTTTATCTAGCTAACAATCCTGTCCTTAAATACTAAAGGACTTTAGAACCTACAGCTTCTTTATATCTAGCCCCTTACCCTTTAACTATCCTTTTAATTCTAGAGATATATAGAGGTTAGCCTACTAGGGATCCTAATAGATAAGATTTTAAATAGATTATTACTCCTCTACAGATAAAGTAATTCTTTGTCTTATAGATCCTATATATAATAGCTTAACTCTTCTACAATCTTTAGGTTTCTAGAGGTAGGTATAAGGAAGAGGTAGACAAGGGTATTAGTAGCCTCTATTTCAGGATCCTTAACGATTTCTATTCTAACTACCCTAGGTATACTATCCTTAAGGCTGTCCTTAGCCTCTTTCTTAATTAGAGTATAGAGTAGGTAGCAGGTTCTTGTCGTTAGAAAGTTAAGCAAAGATAGAGTATACTCCAGCCGGATTTCTATAGGCTTATTACTACTAAGATTCTATTATAAGGCTAAGAAGGGTCCTGTTAATAATCTCTAGTATAAGTAGACTTGCTTAGCTAGTTACTTCGGCTAGAACAATCTATTAGAGCTAACTATTAGCCTATTATAGAGTTAGCCTTACTACTAGGGCTTAAAGAACTCTTCTAATAGCAGTAACACCTATAATAGCTAGAATCCTCTTAATTAGTATAACCCAGTAAAATTTCTGCCAGTCCTTATACTAGTAGATCAGCCTAGTTTGGCTATTCTTAGCCTATCTAAGTACTGCCTTATACTAAGATTCGATCTAGACTTTCTCTACTAAGTCTAATAAAGCATTATCTTTCTTTAAAGCTTATATAAGAGGCCGAAGATTCTAGTACTATTCTAACCTTTATCCCTGCTTTAATAACTAATACAACCAAATAGCTATCTCCCTAACGTTATAATCTATAGACTAAAGAATCTAGTTTAGAAACTTTAGGTAATTTACCTCTTTTAGCTTAGTAGTAGCCCTTTTAGACTATTATATTAGGAGGTAAGTCCTATATACTTCTTCTAAGTTATATAGGGTAATAAGGGTCGGCCGAACTAGTAGAGGAGGTACTAAGGCTATATTCTAAGTCAATATGCTAAGAAGTTGAATTTTCTCTTAATAATATGCAATAGCCTTATCGTATTAGGCTGCCTGCTTAGAATTAGCTTAATAAGCCTATTCTTCCTATCCTAGGTCGAGAATTTCCATATCTGCTAGAGTAGATGTCGAGTCTGGATCAATATCTTCCTAAATTCCAAGGGCTAAAGCTAGCGTCTATACGTTAAGACGCTAGGCTATCTATATTAATAGGCCTTTTAGGATAACAGACGTCGAATATACTGAATTTAAGGTTATTAATATCTTAAGTAGGGAGTTAAGGGAAGGATAATAGAGTAGTAATAACAATAGGAGGGCTTAATACGTATTATACGTAGTTAGTCAAGTTAATAATACTAGCACCGGGCTTATAACTATCATATAAAGAGCAAGTAATAGATATAAAGAAGTAAATGTGCCTATTCTTCTTCTTCTTACTATAGGACCTGCCACTCCTTATATAGGCCTCTCTAAGCCTGATAAGCAGCTTGTCAGGATGTCTAAGCATGGAGAGCCCCAGTCCTAGATGGGTCACTCCATGGCCGTTACCATGTTCCGTCACAGTTGTGTCCTCAATCGGACGGTTCGAATGGATGTGGTTGCACGCGATTTAGTGTAGTTTTGACCAAAAACTCGTTTTTCGTTTTTAGGTGTCGGTTGGTCCTAGTATATAGATAGAATCTATTACTCCTATAGAGTCTATCTAGAGACTATAAGGGGCTGCTAGCTTACACTTATGCTAGAGGAAAACCGGTAAACGGAAGAAAAACCTCTAACAAGCTCAATAAGGCGGGCAAACTAATAAGAGGAAAAAAGCAGTACTAAAGAAAACAAAGCAAGGGGAGGCCGTCTAGAAGGCTACTTAGGAAATAGCACCTATTCCCCTACCCGTCGCCCGTAGGTACCTCCCTATATCTTAACCTTTTAGTTTGTTGATTATAGGAGGTCGGGGTAGGGGAATAAGGAAGGGGTCTTATTAGCAACAAGGGGTAAGGTAAGGCTAGGCTTAAAGCTTAAAAGCTTATAAGCCTAGGCCTATAGCCTTCCCCTTTACCTTAGTATAGTAGTAAGATACTAGCTATAGGGAAGAAAGAAAAGACAGTCTAAAGAGAGAGAGGGGAAGCAGTCTAAGGAAGGAGAGAAGGTAGAAAAAGAGACTAAAGTATATCCATATCCTCTTCCTCTATAGAGCCCCTTACTAGCTCTAGGGAGAAGGGTATAGAACTAGTAGCTGTAGTACCAGTAGCTGCTAGATCAGTAGTAGTAAAGGTAGAGGCAGGGATTTTGCTAAAAGCCTCCCTTATAGTTCACTGGGAAAGGGAGGCTATAGCGGTAGTAGTGGTTATTATAGGGGGGCGGCTACAGCGGCGTTTTCCAGCTACTACTGTATAGCTTTCTTCCCCTTCTAGCTAATCTTCTATTGATATTGCCGGCTTAAAAGGGCCAGAGAGGTCGAAGTTAATAGGTCTGTTTTATAGGCTGGATTTTGCCTAAGCCTTATACTTCTTTCTTTTAGGGCATTCTTCTACCCTAGTATGGTAGTTGCTACGGCAGTTCCGGCAGTACTAAGCCTTAGTATAGGCCGCCTTATTAGTATACTTCTTCTTTTCTTAGCCGTAGTTGTAGTAGAGGGCAGGGGAGTAGCAGTATTTGGCTTTATACCCCTATCGCTAGTAGTTAAAGCACTATAAGGCCCTAGCCTTATCGATATAGGGCTTTACTTTTAGGGCTTTATAGGCTTAGAAGATTCTGTCTTAACAGGCCTAGTAGGTCTTTTACTAGCTAGAAAAGGCGATAAAAGCTAAGACTCTTGTTCTTTCGATCTAGAGAGGGTACTAGACCTTAGCCTTTAAGGCCGAAGGATATACTTCTTTTACTGCTACTAGAAGGCTAGCTTCTGTTACCCGGTTAGCTATTATAAGCCCTTTAACAGTAATAGCCTAGGTAGTAGTATAGATCAAGGCCTCTAGTAATAAAGAGGCTAGCTAGGCTATGTTTTCTTCTAAGGCTTTTTTGATTTTTTCTCCTTTAGTAACTAGTATAAGGTTACTGCTTAGTAAGGTCCTTACCCCCTTGATAGAGTGTCCTATAGCCTTCTATACTGCCTATGTGATTTCCAGGGCTGATTTTTGGCTAAGGGAGGAAGAGGCTGATCCTAGCTGTATAAGGACCTGTTTTTCTAAGCCTAGCTTAGTAGGCTTTACCCTAGCTGCTGCTATAGCAGCCTAGGTACAGCAGGTTAGCTCTGATTTAATAGCAGGGGGTTGTTACTACTACTGCTGTTGTTATTACTATTGTTATTACTATTATTGTTGCTTCTTCTGCCTTAGGGCCTGGGCAATGAATAAGGGAAATATCGGGGCTTTTTTCTCCTCTTCTTTTAAGATCTGCGTTAAGGCTAGCTTTCTAGCTAGCCCGGTATATTCGAAGATCTCCTTAAAGGCTAGATTATTAACTAAAAGACTGACTATCTGGTCTATAAGACTAGAGAAGGTAAGGGCAAGGGTTATAGGTAGTAGGGCTTTTTCTTTTTCTTTCCCCTTTTTAGAGGGGGTAGAGGTAGTAGTGGCGGTAGTGGCGTATTAACTGCTGGAAAGCCCTTTAAAAGGGCTATTAAACGATATATCGCTCGACCTAATAGCGGTTATAGTAGTAGCAGGGTTAGCGGCAGAAGTAGTAGTAGTGGTAGTAGCAGTAGCAGTGGTAAGGTAGGTCAAGAAGCTATAGCCTAAGCGCTTAAGGGCTTTGTTGACAGCCCCTAGGGGGCTAGGGGCAGCAGAGTTCAGGTCAGTAGGGTTTAGGTTAGCGGGGTTTAGGTTAGAGGGGTTAGTACGGTTGGGGCTAGGGCACGTAACTATAGGGCCTATACACCTGCCCCGCTATAGCTATAGATTTCTAGCTACGGTCAACCATATCGTACGGTCAGAATCCGACTACAGCGCCGTCGAACGAGCGACTGCGCCGCAGCTAAATTTAGCGTGTGTTGAGTCCTCAATTGGACAAGTGGATTGCAAAAGAGTGCAGTCGATTTGGAGCGGTCCTGACCAAGAACGCGTTTTCGGATGTGTTTTCCTCTTTTGGTCCAAGTATATAGAGCTCATAGTTATAGTAGGTATTCTAACATATAGGCTATATATACTTGGACCCTAGACAATATAAATTATAAGGTAACCTAATAACCTAGATTATCAGGTAACTACCTAATAATCTATATTAGATAAGGATTATTATATAGTATCTACTATATAATAGAGTGTTGATTGCGGTAAGGGGGATTAGGTGCTGATCCCTATAACCGTGCAACGCATAAGCACCTTGCTCTAGGGAATAGGGCGTATATTGCGCCACTTATACGACAGCTATAAGTGGCATACCCATGTACTATATAATAGTTACTAACAAGCGCTCTGCTTAATATAGGTATTCAAGGGGTACGTAACTACCCCCTAGATAGAGGGAGATATAATAATCTAGAACTAGAACTTAAACTAGTATTTCCTTACTACTTACTTTACTCTTATTGTTTTAGGTTACTATAATCTCTAGAAACCTACTAATACTAATTAGTATTGTCTCTATATTACAATATAGGGGTAACATAGAGTAGTAAAGGAGTTAGTCAAGTGCTTAATAATCTTAATAAAGTAGATTATAGTTTCCTTACTAAGGGCTATTAATTAGGTAACTAGATAACTCCCCTATTAACTTAGTAATATTACTTATAAGAAAACCAATACTATAAACCTACCCTTTTAGGCTAAGGAAGTTTGACTTAAGCTTCTAGACTAAGGAAGCGTTGCTTAAGAGAATACTACTAATACTATATTATTAAGCAACTTTACTACGATTAACCTACTATAGCTTTCTAAGATCTATCTACTTATAGAAACTTAAGAAGGGATAATACTAAGATAAACCTCTATTATATACTAAGTATTTTGTTAAGTATAGCCTAGGATCTTAAAAAGCATTTTTAATAAGAATTCCCTATCTAGCTACCTATTATAAGCATTGACAAATTTAACGCTTAAACCTACTATAGATCGCTAAAGCATATTAATCTAAAGTATGATAGCAATAAAGTACTTAACTTATATACGCTCTCCTACTTTAGTACTTATAAGGGGCGATAATCCAAAGATCTATACTACGAATTCCGCTTGGATTTTAAGGACTAGATAGCTAACTACTTTAATAAGTTGAATAATAAGCTATACTTATAACTATACTAAACGCTTAACAATAGCTATGTCCTAGTAGATAGCTTAAATAGATAGAAGCTCTTTAAGGGACTTATAGTACTTGCTAACAACCTATCTAACAATCTAAGGCCTAATATACTCCCTTAAATCTATAGAACGTTGATCTAGGCTAAGTATAGATAGTATAGAACGGTATCTCTTTCTACTTAAACTAAAAAAGGGAAAGAGATTGTACTAATAATAACCTAAGAATTCGAAACTAGTATCTAGCTATAGGAGGTACTATAGGGAGATATATAACTTAGTAATATAGCTATAAACGCTACCTAGTAATATAGACTAATAAGTAGCTTGATTATAAACAACGATCAACTAGTAAGTGGCTAAGGCCTAAGTATATGCCAGATAGTAGCCTAAAGCGGAACGCTTAATGCTAGTAACTATAGCCAGTTCAGAAACACCCTCTACCTGCTAAATCCAGACCTATAGATAACCTTTCCGATTCGTAGATTTAGAAGTGTCATAGGAGTAGGATTCCCGCCGATTAATAAGGGCGCCGGCAAAGGCTATAGATTCCCGCTAACTATCTAGAGTGCCGGCTAAGGTTACAGCTAAGGTTATAGCTAAGGTAACTACTAAGGCTATAACTAGGGAACTAATTAAGAAGGACGACGGAACCCTATTAACCTGTATAAACCCTTAGTATTAATACTAACTATAGGCTAGGATACGCCTAACCTTAAGCAGATAACAAAGAGCAGTATGCCCGGCATAAGTATATTATATATAAAAGCACTAAGTATATAGCTATTCTGCCGATCAAAATAGGCTAGATAAACAAGATAAGTATTAATCGAAAAACCCTAACCGATTTTATTAAGTCTTAGGACTTAAAGAACAGCTATTCCAGGTCTAACAACGATATCCTTAATGATAAAGTTCGTTTCTTCCTATACCGCTACTGAACTTTCTAGATCGATTATAGCCTACTAGGTACTGTTCTTCCAAATGCTTTTTCAGGATAAGCTAAGGAATATTACCCATACTATATCTCTTTTAGTATCTCTTTTATCTAACTATATAGTATCTTAAAGGGATACTTTAAAATAAGTACTAAGTAGAACAACTATTTGCATATCTAGAACACTATTGCTTTCTAGTTTATATATCTTAAAAGTAAGAATAGCAATAAGTCTATAAAGGAAATTCTCTAGATCTTGCTTAATAGACTCTAATAAAGCTAACGTAGGCTTAGTCTGCTCTATAACTATAAGGAGTTCCTGGTTATAAATATAATCTAAGCCTATTAAGGAGTATCTAAGCTAAAGATCGCCCTATATAAACTACTAATAAGCTTTAAAGAGCTAGTAGCTATGCTCTACAAGATACTTAACGTTAAAGAAGCGCATTGTGTATCTTGCTATTTCTTAATAGACTATAGGTTTACTGTAATAAAAGCCAGGCCTACAAAAAACTATCAGGGTAACCTAATTAAAGATTGAATCTTTAAGAGAAACCGGGCTATATATATATAATTACCTAGAGGCGTTACTAGGTATAGAAAGCAAAACGAGCTCTAGTAAGGAGACTACAACAAAAACTATACTAAAGTAGGTTATTGGATTTATAGTAAGCTAGATTACTACTCCTTTATATATAGCTAAGAGGAACAAGTAATAGCTAAAAGCGAATGGCTTAAGCAGAAGGGTATTAATAAAGATTATAGACAATATACAGCGTTCCTCCTTAACTATAAGGGTTTGGATAATAAATATAATATAAGGGAAGAAGATACTAAGCTTAGAGTATAGGTAAATAACCATAAGACTAATCAAACTTAAGGTAAAAACAAAGTGCTAATAATTAGTTTTAAAGAAGAATAAATAGTAGCGATTTACTTTTGTGACGGAACATGGTGACGGCCATGGAGTAACCCATCTGGGACTAGGGCTCTCTATGCCTAGACATCCTAACGAGTTTCTAGTCAGGCTTAGAGACGCCTATATAAGGAGTAGCAGGTCCTATAGTAAGAAGAATAACAGGCATATTCATATCTTTATATCTATTACCTGCTCTTTATATAATAGTTATAAGCCTAGCGCTAGTATTATTAACTTGACTAACTGTATACTATACGTATTAAGCCCTTCTATTATTATTACTACTCTGTTATCCTCCCCTTAACTCCCTGCTTATAATGTTAAAAACCCTAAATTTAGTATATTTAATGTCTGTTATCCTAAAAGGACCGTTAATATAGATAGCCTGGCGTCTTAACGTATAGACGCTAGCTTTAGCCCTTGGAATTTAGGAAGATATTGATCCAGACTTAACATCTATTTCTATTAATGTAGAAATTCTTGACCTAGGATATAAAGAATAGGCCTAATAAGCTAATTCTAAGTATATAGCCTAGTACAACAAGGCTATTACATATTATTAAGAGAAAATTCAACTTCTTAGTATATTAACTTAGAATATAGCTTTAGTATCTCCTCTACTAGTTTAGCTGACCCTTATTACCCTATATAACTTAGAAGAAGTATATAGGACTTACCTTCTAATACAACAATCCAAGAGGGCTACTACTAAGTTAAAGGAGGTAAATTACCTAAAGTTTCTAAACTAGATTCTTTAGTCTATAGATTATAACGTTAGAGAGACGGCTATTCGGTTATGTTAGTCATTAAAGTAGAGATAAGGGTTAGAATAGTATTAGAATCTTCGGCCTTTTATATAAGCTCTAAAGAAAGACAATGCTCTATTAGACTTAGTAGAGAAAGTCTAGATCGAATCTTAGTATAAGGTAGTACTTAGATAGGCTAAGAATAGCCAAACCAGGCTAATCTATTGGCATAAGGACTAGTAGAAATCTTACTGGATTACGCTAATTAAGAGGATTCTAGCTGTTATAGGAGTTACTGCTATTAGAAGAGTTCTTTAGGCTCTAATAGTAAGGCTAACTCTATAATAGACTAATAGTTAGCTCTAATAGATTATTCTAACTAGAGTAACTAGCTAGATAAGTCTACTTATACTAGAGATTATTAATAGGACCCTCCTTAGCCTTATAATAGAATCTTAATAGTAATTAGCCCATAGAAATCTAGCTGGAGTTTACTCTACCTTCGCTTAACTTTCTAATAAGGAGAACCTGCTACCTGCTTTATACTCCAACTAAGGAAGTGGCTAAAGATAGCCTTAAGAATGGTATAGCTAGGGTAGTTAGGATGGAAATCGTTAAGGATCATAAAATAAGGGCTACTAATACCTTTATCTACCTTTTCCTTATACCTATATCTAGAAACCTAAAGATTATAGGAGAGTTAAGCTATTATGCGTAGGATCTATGAGCCGAAAAGTTACTTTATCTACTAAGGAGTAATAGTCTATTTGAAATCTTGTCTATTAGGATCCTTGGTAGGCCGACCTCTATATAACCCTAGAATTAAAAGGATAGTTAAAGGGTAAGGGGCTAGATACAAAGAAGCTGTAGGTTCTAAAGTCCTTTAGTACTTAAGGATAAGGTTTTTAGCCGGATAAAGTTTTCTAAAGCTCTTAGTTATTACCTTAGCTTGAAAAATCAGAGTTAGAATTTTCCAATATACCTCTTTTCGACCTTACCCTGTTTACCGCTACCCTAGGTATAGTCTATAGGGTATTTAGCACTTAGAACCCTACTCATTACCTTCTCTTAGATAGTACCCTTCTAGACAACTATATAGCTATTTATATAGTTAACTATAAGGATTTACTTAACTATAGGATATTTAAGCTGTCTACCCCTAACGCTGTTATAGGGGTAGGCTCGATAACGTTACCCATTTCTAGGATAGGATGCCAGACTCTAAGGAAGATTTTTCAGGATAATAAGGGCAAAAAGACAGTAGACTTGATTCTTTAGAATATAGTTGTTATAGAGGGATTTTATGCTAATATTATATCGGCTATACTCCTATGTTAAAAGGGAATCTAGCTTTTAGGGGCTAACAATACCCTAAAAGTTAGAGATATAGCAAGCTTGGTTGTTCTTATAACCCTATAGGAAAAGTTCAACTTAACAGTGCTTAAATATAAGCTGATTGCCTCCTATATAGTCTTAAAACCCCTTCTAATAAGTAATAATAGTATTATAATGATAATAGCTTGGAAACGAGTAAAATAGAGAGGATGGAAAAGAACGTATAAGCTGTATAGGGCTTATATAGATCTTAAAGAACTGTGGTACTTAAGGATAGAACACCTAGGTCCTAAGGCGCTATAATTATTAGTAAACCACGCTTAAGGTATGAATCTGTTACGGCCTAACAACGGCAATCTAATTGGGATACTATAGCTTAAGTGCTTAGTATGTACCTAGATATACGTAATAAAAGTGGTGTCTAGGCGGGAGTTAGGCGGAAAAGCTGCTAGACTGTTTTATAGGATTGCCTAGGATCTCTTTGAATTTTCCTAGGGATATATAGGCTATAATAGGATTCTCTTTATAGTAGATAAGTTTAGCAGGAAGGTATAGGCCCTCTAGATAAGAGGTAAAGGATAAGAAAACCTTTTTTAGATTCTAAAGAGGTTCAATACCTAGACTAGGCAATAGTATAGGTTATCCATCTGTTTCTTCTGCTATAACAGTAAGATATCTATTATATCTTCTTAAGGAAAAACCGAGTATAAGAAATAGGCGGACTATAAAGGAATTAGCTTGGAAATCCCGCCTTTATATATATATAGCCTAATAGGACTTATCGAAAGAAACAAGAGGACTATTATTAACAAGTTAATAGTAATAGAGTTAGGGGCAAGCTTTTCTAAGGATCTATAGCCTAAGACTATAAAGGCTGCTATATATCTTTATAACTTATCCCCTAGGCTTAGAGATGATCCGAGATCCCTAAACGAGAAGCTTCTATTATGGTTTCAGAACTATTTTCGTTTTTACAACCCAGCTATTATCCATAAAGCTACGATTGATCTAAGGCCTTAGCTTAGTAGCCTTTATGTATATAGATATGCTAGTTATCCCTTTAAGAAGGACAGAAAGAAGGATATACTTTAGAGACTTGTTAAACGTACAAAATAAGCTATAGCGCTCTAACGGTTATAGCTTGGGCAAAACGGATTTCAGTTCTCGAACTACTAGATATATAGCTATATTCTGAGGGTGGACCCACTTTTATGGATACCGCTGACTAAGCTATATATTCCACTATATAGCCTAGAAATAGCTTTAAAAGGCTTTTCTATTTTTAGATTTATGCCCCACTTTTGTAGAGACAGCCTCCTTAGGCTGTATAAGCGCTAGAAATAGCCTTAAAAGGCTCTTCTACTAGGTCACCTACCTACTCTATACCTACCCTGTACCACAGGAGCGAAAACAGAACTTATAGGAAAAGTCGTGCGGCTTACCCTGTAGCTTAGGTGGCCGTGAGTCGATTATTTAAAATCGCCAGCTTATTTGGTTTTTCGGGAAGGCGCTATGCACCTACTAAGGCGCTCCTGCTGTATAGAAGGCAGGAACGGTCCTGGAGGGTATATATAGGAAAGGAAATTGCGAAGCCTTACCTACTTAGACTAGAAATCAAGTTACTACGTTACCTACGACTATAAGCCTTATAGGCCTATAAGACCCACTGAAAGCCGTGATATATAAGCTTAAAGCCCCTATAATATAGCGCTATAGCCTATAACTATACCGTTATATAAGGACTTTTATAGAGGGAATACAGTAAAGGGCCCTACTTTACTATATTAGCACATACCTAGGAAGTGCTATTTAGGCCATATCAACGCTGTTGCTGCCCTTACGTACCCTATACGACTACTACTAGTAGGCTATAGTAGTTATAGATCCTTATATAGGATTACCCATTCTAATAGGTTATAAGCCCGGATAGCCTATGGGATAGTTATCGTTGGAGTCCAATTTCAAAGCGCTATCTCTACCTATATATATAGGACTATTTAAGCCTTCTATAGCTGAAAATATAGTACTATATTAGCCCTAAAAAGCTATATATTACATCTTATTGAAGGCTATTTAAGGACTAAAAAGCCTGAAAATCTAGAAGGAGAAATCGCTAAGAAATCTAAGTCCTATAGTATTGACGAGCATTTGGGGCTCTTATACGCTTAGGCTAGTATACTTACCTATACTAAAAGACCTTTCTACTTATAGCTGGAAGTAGAAAGGCTAGCGTTTTGGAATTTCTAGCGCTAAAGACCTATATTTCCCTACTATAGAGCCCTTTCTATAGATATATCTATAGGTGGTAGTTAAGTCCCTACGTCGAAGTCTCTAGTCCCTAACTTAGAGCCTAGTTTAGAATTTCTACTAGAAAGCCCTACTAAGTAGCAAGTAGGCAGCGCTATAAACCTACTAAGCGCTAAGACTAGCCTAGAAAATCACTACTATAATTAGTAAGCTAGCTAATTAGCTTTAGTAAACTGGAAGCTAATTAAGTGCTTTAACTAGCACTATAAAGTAAATAGTAGCCTATTTACAAGGGCGGATCAAGCTAAAGAGAAGGGTATAGCGCCTAAAAGGGCTAGTAACCCAGCTGTTCCAGGGCAATCTTCTAGGCCTCTACTACCTATACGAACCCGGTTAGAAGATAAGGAAGATAGCGAAGACTATAGGGAGGTTATAGAAGTCCTAAAACAGTATATAAAATCTCATAAGCGAGTTATAGCTAGCCAATCTAGTAATATAAAAACACTACTTTTAAGTCTAAATACCCTAAAAGCCTCTGTTGAGGATAGCGTTAGCGTTATAAAGAATATATCTTCTACTTTAGCTTCTTTGACTAATAGTAGTAACGCTGTGGCTGCTACTACTGGAAAAACTAGCTATAGTCCTAGATTTGATCCTTTTAGCGGTACTATAGATTTAGATTCTCCTCTACGTCCCCCTAGGAAAGAGCCCTATCTAGGGCTGGCTGTTAATTCAGCTACTAGTAATTTAGAACCCCCTATAGATACAGGGTCTAAGGAAGGCTTTCAGGATACTATTACTAGTAGTATAGTAAAGGAGCTTTCTAAACACGCCTATACTATACCGGACGATAGTAAGCTTAGCAGGGAAAGCAATTTTAAACAGCGGATTTAGGCTTTAAGTATAGTACTAAAAGCGTTAGGGATATCTAATTTTTTAGAAAACCCTGATATATCTAACACTTATAGCGACTCTAATCAAAGTGTTCTTTTAATGCTTCCATGCGATAGCTTATCTAGTAGCCCTAGGGCTGCTATATCGTGGATTTATATACCTTCTAAGGCCTTTAAGCTGCTTGTTAGGCAGTATAGCCGACCTATAGAGTCTTAAAAGGAGGACGTCTATAACGAATTCCATGCCCTTACCTTTAGTACCTATAGAAAAGGCTTATTAGCTTTTAACGCTGAATTTAACGGCTATCTTACTAAGCTTACTATGGCTAAAATAGATATAGATCCCTCTTTAATACTAAATCAGTATTTTAAGGCTCTAGAATCTAAGTTTCCTAGCTGGGTATTACGCTAAAAGAGCTCTATAAGACAGGCTAGAATGCTAGGCCTTACAGCCTCTAGCCTTAATATAGAATATCTAATGGCTGATATTTTAGAAGAATCTAGGAACCCGGCTATAGAGGCGTATAGAGCAGCTCATATAGCTAATAGCTCTAATTCAACCCCTAATTCAAATTCTAACCCTAGTAAGAAGGGTAAAAATAAGAAAAAGGGTAAGAAGAAGGCTAGTTATAATGTTAAAGGGCAGAATTATAGTGCTAAAAGTGCTAAACAAGCCTCCTTTATGCTAGGGTCCTATAACCTAGCTATAGAAGAAGAAGAGGAATTTGACTCTAGTTCCAATTCTAGTTCTTCTAGCGATTCTAATACCCAATTAGCACAGCTATTAGCGTTAAAAGGGTATAAGAAGCGTAAGGACTTTAAAGGAAAAGGCCTAAAAACCTCTTCTAATAAGGCAAAATATAAGGATAATCAGCCTAGAAGACGCCCTAGAGACCCCGCTCTTTATAATAGTTGGCTATACGATATAGGATCTACAGACTATATCAGTAATAGTAAAGAGCGGTTTACTACCTTTACGCCTAACACAGGCCAGTTACGCCCTATTAACACTGGAAATAGCCCTATAAGCCCGGCTAGTATAGGCTCTATTACACTAGAAGTATTATCTAGAAAGGCCCCCCCTACCTATACTAAATTAGTATTAGATAACGTTTTATACCTACCTAATATTAATATAAATATTGTTAGTAGGGCAAGGCACTATAATTAGGGAAGTTGCCTTATAAAGGAAACCCTTTACGGGGGTGATAGACGCTATATAGCTATACTAGACTTTAAGAAATCAGGATTTTTTCTTGACGTTAAAGGCAGCTCTAAGCCTATATTATATGCAAATTTTGCTTTTCCTTTAGGCCTTTCTAGTTAAACTACTCAAAGTATAGAGCCGCAGCGTAATAAGATAGTAGTGGAAATTCCTTCTAATTCTATTAGAAAGGAAGACTATAGACCTATTATAGAGGATACTATAGTATCCGAAGCTATAGAGCCTAATAAGCGCTATAAGCTAAGGAATTCTCCGGCTAAGGGCACTACTTTAGAAGGTATAGGACCTCCTTTAAGGGGGAAAAGGCCCTGTAGGCCTGTAGAGCCCTTAGCCACTGCCCAGGCCCCCTATCAAAGTCCCCGTAAGACTAGGGAGCCTAAGCCCTTAACTGGCACTGGAGACCTGCCCCGTGTGCTAAGAGAGCCAGTTATAGAGGGGAATAAAGTAGAAAAGGCTATATCTAGCCCTAGAAGGGAACCGACACCTAAAAACGAAAAACGAGTTTTTGGTCAAAACTACACTAAATCGCGTGCAACCACATCCATTCGAACCGTCCGATTAAGGACACAACGCCCGCCAATTTTCGCTGTAGCGCTGTCGGTTGCGCGACAGCCCTAGGCGTGTGAAAATGCAGAAAATGGCGAGCCTAGCTGCCCTCCTGCAACTGCAATTTCCTTACGTACGGGCTAATACAGCTCTACGCCCTAGCAACCCTGCCCTACCTATAGCCAACGACAATAATAACAACCCCCTAAGCCAGCCCCTAAGCACAGACTACTAACCCCTAAGTATAGACTACCTAAACGACAATACGGAAATAGAAGACTGCTAAACTACTACTACTACCTTTACTACTGCTAAGGAGACTGCTATAGGCGCTTTAACTATAGTACCTATAGTACCTAGCTCTAGTGCCCCCTCTACTATTAATGCCCCTATAATTAGCGCCCCCCCCTTAACCAACGTCTTTATCCCTTTTCTTAGGGGCCTAAACGGCAGTCAGTACGCCCTAGCCCCGGCCCTATCTAGCTAGAAAACCTCGAAAAAGCTAGGGAAAAAATCAGAGAAAAATACAGGGAAAGAAGGAAGCAATCACAATACTACTAAGGCTGACTATATTGCCCTAGCAACCAAGAAAACCGCCTAAGCTGCCCTTAGCCCCCCTAAGCTCGCCCTTACGCTCTCTAGCCTCCTAGACCGGATAATTAGCCTAGCTAAGGACAGTACTAACTTCCATAGTATAGTAGAGGCAACTATTAAAGCCAGGTAAATTGCCCTTATAGCCCTGCTTTAGGACCCGCCTAAAGAAGCCCTAGCTATAATAGCAGCAGCTCTAGTACCCTAGAACTGCCCTACTACCTTAGCAACGCCTAAGCTATAGTATTAGCAACACCTTTAACAGCCTTGCTACTACTAGTAGCAATAATAGCAGTAATAGCAGTAATAGCCTAGCTACTCCTAGCCTATAGCCCCTACCTAGGCTAATATAGCTAGTAAGCTAATAGCTAGCAAGGTAACTAGGCCTAGCCTAGAGTACTAGGTACTTATCCAACTAGGCTTAGCCTAACAATAGGTACTTGCTAAATCTGCCCTAGAGGTAGTATAGGCTATATAATAGGCCTCTGGCCTAGCAGTTTAGGGGGTTTAGACGCTCTCTAGCAGTAACCTCCTTCTAGTTATAGAGAACGTAGAGATAAAGAAGAGCCTAGAGAGCAATACTGCCTAGATTATAAGGGCCTTTAGCAAGAAGGCCTCCCTATATACAATAACCTAGGCAGTAGCGGTTAAGGGCTTTATAGTCTATAACTAGGTTATAGAAGAAGGCCTACTAGAAGAAGCTAAAAAGCAACACCCTACGGCAGTTAGGGCAAAGGTCTAGCACTCTTAAGGGCTAGAACGGACTAGGGTTAAGGTACTAATAGCCTTTACCTCCCTAGAGGCAGCCTAGAAGGCCTATAAGGAGGGGGTCTTCTAGAGCTACCAAGCCCTAGAAGCAGAGCCCTAGATTGACAAAGCTAAGCCTATCTAGTGCCTAAGGTACTGGAAATAGGGCTATAGGGCTAAGGTATGCTAGAGCAAAGAAGAGATCTGCTATAACTGCAGCACTAACAGCCATCCTACGCCAGAAGCCTCTACCTGCTCTAGGGCACCCTGCTGCCGTAACTGCTACCAAGCTTACCACGCCTGCTTAGAGGCCTACCTCCGCCTAAAAGAGGTATAGGCATAGGCTAAGGGATACCTACGTTCTAGGCCTAAGGCCTTTAACATTGACTAACCGCCCCTATACTAGTACTAACAGCAATAGTAACAACAATAATAACAGTAGTAATACCCCCCTTAGCAGGCCCTATTATAAGAGGAGGGGGAGGAAGGCTATACTATAGTCTTAGGGAAGAGACAGAGGGGCTGACCAACAGTATTAAGAGGGTTAACCCCTAACCAGAGTACAATCACCGCCTACTTTAGCCACCTAAGCGGCTAAACCCCCTCTTCTTCTATACTAACTATAAGCCCTAAAGGGGCTTCTAGACCTTATAGAACCCTAGAGCCTATAGGAGCCCCTAGACCCCTAGATGCTAGACCTGGACTAGACCTAGATACTAGACTAGCTAACGCTACTACTACTATATAACAACTATAGCCAACTATATAGCTAGAGGAGATGGAAATATAAAGGTACGTCTCTGGAATGTATAGGGCTTAAAGGAGGTATAGGAAGTACTACTTTCTATAGTAAAAGAAGAAATACTTGCTATATAAGAGCCCTGGATTAATAGGCAGGTATAGGACTCTACCTACTACCCTAGATCAGCCCCCTACTACCTTATTTTCACCCCTAACGGACAGGCCTTACTCTATATCTATAAATTACTCCCGCTAGCAATATGGACTTACAGCTCTAGCTTAGACTGGGCTAGGGCTACTATATAGACTAAGAACGGCCCCTTTATAGTCTAGTCCCTATATAACGACCCCTAACCCCAGACTAGCTTAACCCCCCTTATAGAAGAAATAAGGAGGAAGATCAACGCCTGCCTAGGCCTTTACCTTTTAGCTAGGGACTTTAACCTTTACTACCCCCTTTAGGACCAATATAACTACTTTAGCCCTAGGTTAGAAGACCTACTACTATTAACAGTAGAGTAGGGGCTTACCCTCTATACCCTCTACGGCACTATAACTAGGGCGCTATAGGGGAGCTAAGTAGGTAGGGCCTCTACTATCAACCACTTTTAGCTTAGTAGCAGCCTTACCTGCTCCTATACTGGCTTAGATATACGCTTACGCTTAGACTACTACCCCTAGGTACTAGATATCGACCTAGAGACTATAGAAACCCCACTGCCGCCCCCCCGATTCCAGTAGAAAAAGATAGATAAAGAGGGGGTAGCAAGAGAGGCCAGCTCCCTAATATATAATATAGAGGGCTATAGATATCTATTACGCCTCTAACCTAGCTAGGCTCTAGGAGGCCTATAGGCGACTATCAGAGGAACTCCAGTATATTGCTAGGGCTATAACCCCTAAAGGAGCCCTAGTAACGACTACAAGGAAGAGTACCCCCTAGTAGAACAACGAAATCTACTAGGTAGTCTAGGAGAGAAAAAGGGCAGAAAGACAGCTCTAACGCTCCCCTAGCAACTAGGCCCTCCTTACCGCCTATAAGTTAGCCTAGAGGAAGCAAACAAAGGCAATAAAAGAGAATAAGAGAAAGACCTAGAGGGCCTTTCTATAAGAGGCTAGAGAAAAGCCAGAAAAGCTCTGGCAACTAGAAAGATAGGCTAGGCTATAAAGCACTACCGCCTTACCCCCTCCTAAGCTACTAACCCTCGGACAAGCCAGTACCTTCTAGGAGAAGGTAGAGGCCCTTTTAGCACGCTTCTTCCTCCTCTCCCCCTAAGAGGATAGCCTAGAGGAACCCCTAATAGGCCTGAGGCTACTAGTTAGCTGGACGGTTAGGCCGGATAATATAAAAGAGGCTATTAAAACAATAAAACCCTAGAAAGTACTAGAACCTGACAAACTCCCTATAGGATTTCTCAAGGCCTATAGCAACCCCTTATATAAGGCCCTTACTATACTAGCCTTGAAATCCTTCCTCTATAGCTTCTATCTATAGGAATATAAGAAAGCGGTTACTATTGTCCTCCTTAAACCAGGAAAACAGCCGGATACCTATAACACCCCTAGAGGCTACCGCCCTATAGCCCTACTTAACTATATTAGCAAGGTCCTAGAGAAAGTTATAGGGACTAAGATAAGGGACATGGCCGAGGCTTTTAAGCTGATTCCAGCAACGTAACAGGGCTACTACTGCTATAAATCCACCGAATCGGCTATATACCTCCTTATAGCTTAGATCCAGGAGGTATAGAAGTATAAAGCCAGGGCCTTCCTCCTATAGCTAGACCTATTAGGGTATTTCGACAGTATCCCTTATAGCAGACTCCTAGCTATACTGGACTAGCTAGGGCTACCTACCTGGCTACTATCCTAGCTAAAGGAATTCCTCTCCTCTAGGACTACCAGCCTCCTATTTAACAGCTAAAAAAGCCAGTAAATCCAAGTACTAATAGGAGTACCCCAAGGCTTACCACTTTTACCAATCCTCTTAGTCCTATACCTCTACCCCTTATACGAAAGGCTAGAAAGAAAATACCCTACTATCTCTACTATAGGCTATATAGATAATACCAACCTACTAGCCTTCGGCAAGGAGGCTATAACAACGGTTAGACAGCTAGAAGAGGCCTGGAGAGAGTGCCTAGACTAGGTAACAACTACTAGAGTTACCTTCTTAGCAGCAAAGAGCGAGCTTATACACTTCCCCCCTAGAAGGAGGCCCTAGACCGACCCTATTAACCTAGGACTAATAAAGGACTCCCCCCCTTATAACCAGCTATAGAGGCCTGTTTTCTAGGGGTCTGGCTAGACCCTAAGCTTACCTAGAAGGCTCACGCTAGCACCCTATAGCAGAAGCTAAAAACGCAGTCCCTTGCTATTACTAGGCTAGCTAGAAAGACCTAGGGACCTGGAATCGAAAAGACTAGGCTCCTATATATAGCAGTAATAAGGCCAGTCCTAGCCTACAAAGCCTCGGCCTAGCACACCCCTACACCTATAACACTAAATAGGCTATAGGGTATAACCAGAGGCCTATTAGCAGCCGAAAACAAGGCCCTAAGGAGGGTTATAAGGGCTTATAAAAGGACACCGATCCGAAGCCTCTACTATAAGGCTAACGTCCTCCCCCTTAACCTCTACCTTAACGCCCTCTCCTTCTTCAGCTAAGCTAGGATAAACAGGGCTATAGGGAAAGAGGTGGCTAAGCAGAAGGGAGCCCTACGCCTTACCCTTAGAAACAGGACCCCTAGGACCAGCCTCCCCCTAGAAGGGCGTATAAAGCAAGAAAGAAAAAAGGAGGTAATAGCCTAGTAGCACTACTAACAACTAAGGAAAGCCGTTAACAAGGAACCCCTCTATACTGTCTAGAAGGATCGCTATCTATAGGAGGCTAGGGCCTCTAGTTACAACCCCTATATAGAAAGCCTCTCAGAGAAATCAGCCAAGGCTACCTTTCAAGAGAAGAACCTAGCTAAGGCCTTTAAGGAGGCCTTCCAAAGACGCTACTATAACCTCTCTAAGGCTAAGAGCTCGCTGCTAATACAGGCCCATATAGGGAAGATAGGCCTAAGAGGATTCCTATATACCTTTAAGGTGCCTAGGGTTAATAACCCCCTCTACTACTGCCACCTAGCTATAAAGGACATCCGACATATATTCGACGGTTACCCGGCCTACCCTTCGGCCTCCTTGAAGGAGAGAGAAAGAGGGGATATACATAGCTTTCTCTACAGACTTGAAAAAGGGGGCGGCAGCGCTATACGCCCCCTAGTTTGCCATATTGCTACTAGACTGCCAGAATACTCTGTTGCTTAGAGGCTAGGAGCGGTCTAGCCTATACCCCTTTAGGCAGTATGTTTTCATACTCCTAAAGGGGCGGTATCTACTCTGGTAAAGATTGGCCTACCCCCTATCACACCCCCCCTTTTTTCCTATGTACGGTTATAGGTTTTTCACCCGTTGTACGGTTTTCCTATAGCACTAGTTCAGCCTACCTAGATATCCCCTACGGGGATCAGATAGCGTAATAGAATCTATCTATATCTAGCCCTACTTTAAAGGAGCCTAATATAGGTCAGCGAGATTACTATAATCTACTTAATTTAGCTAAATTGTGGCACGTTAGGCTAGGCCATATAGGCCTGCGTCTTTTGAAAAAGACCTCTAGTATTACTAAAGGGCTGCCTAATTTTGATAAAATAAAGGAAGCTGATTTTCACTGCTCTAGCTGTGATCGAGGTAAAGCAGTGAGAAGGGTTAGTAAGGCTTTAATACCTGACCCACCTAGGGTCTTAGACTTGATAGAGGGCGATACTGTTAAAATTAGGCCTAGGCCTTATAATAGAAACCCTATAGTCTTACTTCTAGTTGACCGTAAAAGTAGGTATAGGTGGGTTTTTAACCTACCTAATAAATCAGGCCCTATAGTAGCTAACGCTATTAAGGGCTTTTTTAGGGGCCTAAGGAATGGATTTGGTAGATATCCTACTAAATTCCACTTTAACGGAGGCACTGAAATAACTGATTTGTTAACTACTTGGTTGGCTAAAAGGGGTATTAAATTTAGTACTTCTGCCCTCTATATCCACGAGCAGAACGGCTTAGTAGAACGATCAGTTAGAGTTATACTAGACCGTGTAAGGTGTACTATTCTTAGTAGCGCTTTACCCCAGTATTTGTAGTGCTTTATACTAGAGGCTGTAGTAGAATTAGTTAATAGTACAGCTATAACTAATAAGGAAACCACTCCTTTCCAGGCGCTATTTAACGAGCTAGAGCCTGGTATTCCACATATACCTAACCTAGAGCGCTATAGGGCTATAGGCGCTAGAGGAGAGGCTATTATACCTCTAGAAAAACGGTCTAAATCGTTAAAATTTACCTCTAGAACGGAAGAGTGTAAATTACTAGCAGTATTAGGTTCTAAGACCTACCTAGTATATATACCATCTAGAAGAGTAGTACTTAAAGCCTCTACTGTTAAGTTTATAGAGGATAATATAGTACTAAGCCAGCCTACTGATAATACGGCTTTAGAGGGGGAATTAGTAGACCTAGACCTTGATTTAGAGGGGGCTGTCAGCCCAGACCCTTCTAATCTTAATACTGAAAAGCCTATTAGTATAGAAATAGGACCTAGTAAGCTAGAACCCTACGAATCTTCTTCCGATAGTGAATTAGATGAACCCTCACCGGATAAGCCTATAAATCCGGTTATAGTAGAGTCTACTAGGCCTACTATATCTATTAGAAAGCCTAAATTACCAGAGGCATTTCCCCAAACTATAGAGCCTATTCTTGCACCTAAGCCTATAGAAGTTATAGCGCCTAATCAGCCTATAACGAACGAACCTCTTGATAATAGTAATCTTATTTCAAAGGGGGATAAAATGCAGCTTGATTACTATAAGCTTTTAGCTAAGACTAGTAGCTATATACTGTCTTTTATCTATAAGGCTCGAAAAAGGGTAATATCTAAGGATAGTACGCCCACTACTTATAAGCAAGTCTTAAAACTACCTAGAGATAAGCGTAGTAAGTAGTTAGAGGCTATTGACAAGGAATTTATCCAGCTATTAGAGCTAGAGGTTTTGAAATTCCTACCTAGGAGTCTATTACCTTCTAACCGTAAGCTTATTACCTATCGAAACGTTCTTAAGGTTAAAAAGGACGCTAAAAACAGGCCTATTAAGTATAAATCTCGGTTAGTAGCTAGGGGCTTTATACAGGTAGAAGGCCTAGATTACACTATAACCTACGCCTCTACTAGTATACCACCTACTTGGCGTATACTTCTAGCTATAGGTGCTATTCTAGACTGGGAAATAGAACAAGCTGACTTTATAGGGGCATTTCTTAATAGCACTCTTAGAGAAGAAATATATATGGAAATCCCTGAAGGACCATTAGACCTAGCGGCTTCTAATAAGGCTATTTATAAGCTTTTACTGAAATACAGCTATAATCCTTCTACTCCTAATATAATTAAACTATCTAAAGCGTTATACGGTCTAAAACAAAGCCCTAGAGAGTGGCAAAATAAGCTTAAAATCTTACTTAAGAGCCTAGGCTATCTCCCTCTTATTTCAGATCCAGGGGTCTTTTATAATGCTAAAACCTGCCACTTTATCGTTACCTATATAGATGACTGTCTATTTATAGGGCCTGATATAGGCTATATAACTGATTTAAAGAAACGGCTTAATAAGGTCTATGCTATAGAAGACTTAGGGCCTGCCGCCTATTTGCTAGGCATGCAGATTATAAGGGATAGACCTAATAGGCGCCTCTGGCTTAACCAGTCACAGTATATAGAAGAGGCGGTTAGCCGCTTTAACTTAGCCGATTTTAAGCCTATATCTATTCCCTTACAGCCGGGGCTAGTAAGTCAACTTCAACTAGAGCAAGATATTGCTAGCCACCTCTGTAATTCTACGGAAATTAAGCTCTATCAAAGCCTAGTAGGAACAGCTATGTATATAATGCTCCTTACTAGGGTAGATATTAGCTTTACCGTACAGTGGCTCTCTAGGTCTTTAAATAGACCTACAAAATCACGCCTAAACGCTGCTAAAAATCTTTTTAAGTATCTTAAAAGTACTAAAGACTATAGCATCTGTTTTAGCTATAACGGAAATACAGTAGCCGATCTAGGGCCTAAGCTTAGTAATAGTAGTAATACAACTACTAAGCCTAGTAGAGACTTTTACTCTAAGGAAGGGCCTAGGCCCCTAACTACTACCTCTACTACTATAGTAGATTCTAGAAATGGTAAAGGTAGTAGCCGGACTTCTATAATTAATAGTAGTCTAGTCCCTATAGGCTTTAGTGATTCTGATTTTGCAGGGGATAAGGCTACTAGTAAATCCACCTACGGCTATCTATATAAGTTAGCTAGCGGTCCTATTAGCTGGAAAACGAAAAGAGCTACTACTATTGCTCTTTCTACCCTGGAAGCTGAAACTGATGGACTTACAGAGGCTATACGCGAAGTACAGTGGATTATAGGGCTATTTTCTGAACTCCACAGGCCTATAGACCACCCTATTACCCTCTATGGAGATAATCAGGGCTCTATTACAGTAGCTAATGACCCTGCTCTACACGCTAGAACTAAGCATACCCTACTGAAATTCCGGTACGTTAGAGAGCAGGTTAAGGCTAAAATAGTCACTATTATATATCTTAATACTAAGTGTATGCCGGCTGACGGACTTACTAAAGCCCTACCAGTTAGTGGCTTTCAGTCTTTTATTAGGCTCTTAGGCCTACAACCTAAGGAAGCTTTTTACTAAGCTACCCTCTACCCCTATATATATATTCTATACTATATATATAGAAGGCCTGGCTTAGCCTGATTAGCTTATAAGACCAGTCAATAGTACCGGCTACTTTACAGCCCTCTGGAATCACCTAATTCCTCTATATAGCCTTAAAAGGCTTATAAGGTCCTAGCCACTGTAGTACAGTTCTATAGGCGCCCTTGTGCTGGCATCAGCTCCCTGCGGCGTTAGGGAGGCCTATATTACTCTAGCTACGTCTAGAAGTACTCTAGTATATAGTATAGCTATATTTGGGAAATATAGGCTCCGGCTATTACTAGTAGTATACTTTCCTTTAGAGGGGGATTCTCTATGTAACCTGTTATTTCCTTACTATATCATGAAACAACGGAGTAAAAAAGGGCATAAAATTCAAAACCGTGCTAAAAATCGTTTTCTTTATAAGAGGATAAAGGCGTTTACAAGCCCTTTACTCCTTCTATACTCTAGTGCGTCTATCAGTCGCTAGGGTATAGAATATTTAGATATTATATATCACTATACGCTTTTAAGCTATAGTACCTATACCTTAAGATATAGGTTTGATTTTAACATTATATATATTCTTACTTCTTTCTATATATCATAGGGGTTTATCCTATATATATATAAGGGCGTAACCCCTTTGTCTAACGGAATAGTTTTGCTCTTACGTTCTTATTTCTTAAGATTCTTCTATTCTTTACCTATATATAGCTTTCTAAGGCTTATAAAGGAATAGAAGAATAGAGGGGGTGTTAAACGTACAAAATAAGCTATAGCGCTCTAACGGTTATAGCTTACGCAAAACGGATTTCAGTTCTCGAACTACTAGATATATAGCTATATTCTGAGGGTCGACCCACTTTTGTGGATACTACTGACTAAGCTATATATTCCACTATATAGCCTAGAAATAGCTTTAAAAGGCTTTTCTATTTTTAGATTTATGCCCCACTTTTGTGGAGACAGCCTCCTTAGGCTGTATAAGCGCTAGAAATAGATAGATAGATAGATATCTATTACTCCTATAGAGTCCTCTAAGGGGCTATAAGGGGCTGCTAGCTTACACTTATGCTAGAGGAAAACCGGAAAACGGATGAAAAACCTCCAACGAGCTTAACAAGGCGGGCAACCTAGCAAGAGGAAAAGAGCAGTACTAAAAGAAAAACATCGTAAGGGGAGGCCATCTAGGAGGCTACTAAGGGAAATTGCGCCTATTCCCCTACCTATCTCCCGTAGGAACGCCCTATATCTCAATTAATATAGGGCTTGGGGTAGGGGAATAAGGAAGGGGTCTTATCAGCAAAAAAGGGGTAAGGCAAGGCTAGGCTTAAAGCTTAAAAGCTTATAAGCCTAGGCCTATAGCCTTCCCCTTTACCTTAGTATAGTAGTAAGATACTAGCTATAGGGAAAAAAGAAAAGACAGTCTAAAGAGAGAGAGGGGAAGCAGTCTAAGGAAGGAGAGAAAGCAGAAAAAGAGACTAAAGCATATCTGTATCCTCTTCCTCTATAGAGCCCCTTACTGGCTCTAGGGAGGAGGGTATAGAACCGGTAGCTATAGTACTAGTAGCTGCTAGATCGGTAGTAGTAAAGGTAGAGGCAGGGATTTTGCTAAAAGCCTCCCTTATAGTTCGCTGGGAAAGGGAGGCTATAGCGGTAGTAGCGGTAGCGGTAGTAGCAGTAGCAGTAATGGCGGTTATTGTAGGGGGGCAGCTACAGCGGCGTTTTCCAGCTACTACCGTATAGCTTTCTTCCCCTTCTAGCCGGTCTTCTATTGATATTGCCGGCTTAAGAGGGCCAGGAAGGTCAAAGTTAATAGGCCTGTTTTGTAGGCTGGATTTTGCCTAAGCCTTATACTTCTTTCTTTTAGGGCATTCTTCTGCCCTAGTATAGTAGTCACTACGGCAGTTCCGGCAGTACTAAGCCTTAGTACAGGCCGCCTTGTTGGTATGCTTCTTCTTTTCTTAGCCATAGTTATAGTAGAGGGTAGGGGAGTAGTAGTATTTGGCTTTATACCCCTATTACCAGCAGTTAAAGTACTATAAGGCCCTAGCCTTATCGATATAGGGCTCTGCTTTTAGAGCCCTATAGGCCTAAAAGATTCTGTCTTAACAGGCCTAGTAGGCCTCTTACTAGCTAGAGAAGGCAATAAGAGCTAAGACTCTTGTTCTTTCGATCTAAAGGGGGTACCAGACCTTAGCCCTTAAGGCCGAAGGATATACTTCTTTTACTACTGCTAGAAGGCTAGCTTCCGTTACCCGGTCAGCTATTATAAGCCCTTTAACAGCAATAGCCTAGGTAGTAGTATAGATCAAGGCCTCTAGTAATAAAGAGGCTAGCCAGGCTGTGTTTTCTTCTAAGGCTTTTTTGATTTTTTCTCCTCTAGTAACCAGTATAAGGTTACCGCTCGGTAGGGTCCTTACCCCCTGAATAGGGTGCCCTATAGCCTTCTATACTACCTATGCGATTTCCAGGGCTGATTTTTAGCCGAGGGAGGAAGAGGCTGATCCTAGCCGTATAAGGACCTGTTTTTCTAAGCCTAGCTTAGTAGGCTTTACCCTAGCCGCTGCTATAGCAGCCCAGGTACAGCAGGTTAGCTCTAATTCAGCAGTAGGGGGTTGTTATTACTACTATTATTGTTGCTATTGTTGTTGCTTCCTCTGCCTTAGGGCCTAGGCAACGAATAAGGGAAATATTAGGGCTTTTTTCTCCTCCTCTTTTAAGATCTACATTAAGGCTAGCTTCCTAGCTAGCCTAGTATATTCAACGATTTCCTTAAAGGCCAGGTTATTAACTAAAAGACTGACTATTTGGTCTATAAGACCAGAGAAGGTAAGGGCAAGGGTTGTAGGTAGTAGGGCTTTTTCTTTTTCTTTCCCCTTTTTAAAGGGGGTAGGGGCGGCGGTAGCGGTAGTAGCGTATTAACTGCTAGAAAGCCCTTTAAAAGGGCTATCAAATGATATATCGCTCGACCTAGTAGCGGTTATAGTAGTAGTAGGGTTAGTAATAGAAGTAGTAGTAGTAGTAGTAGTAGTAGCAGTAGTAAGGTAGATTAAGAAGCTATAGCCTAAGCGTTTAGGGGCTTTGTTAATAGCCTCTAGGGGGCTAGGAATAGCAGGGTTCGGGTTAGTAGGGTTCGGGTTAGCAGGGTTAGTACAGTTAGGGCTAGGGCATGTAACTATAGGGCCTATACGCCCGCCCTACTACAGCTATAGATTTCTGGCCATGGTTGACCACATTGTACAGTCAGAATCCGACTATAGCGCCGTCAAACAAGCGACTGCGCCGCAGCTAAATTTAGCATGTGTTAAGTCCTTAATTGGACAAGTGGATTGCAAAAGAGTGCAGTCAATTTGGAGCGGTCCTGACCAAGAACGCGTTTTCGGATGTGTGATGTCGGCCCCTAGCCTTAATATAAGCGCTAGAAATAGCCTTAAAAGGCTCTTCTACTAGGTCACCTACCTTCCCTGTACCTACCCTGCACCGCAGGAGCGAAAACAGAACTTACAGGAAAAGTCGTGCGGCTTACCCTGCAGCTTAGGTGGCCGTAAGTCGATTATTTAAAATCGCCAGCTTATTTGGTTTTTCGGGAAGGCGCCATGCACCTACTAAGGCGCTCCTGCCGTGTGGAAGGCAGGAACGGTCCCGGAGGGTATATGTAGGAAAGGAAATTGCAAAGCCTTACCTACTTAGACTAGAAATCAAGTTACTACGTTACCTACAACTATAAGCCTTATAGGCCTATAAGACCCACTGAAAGCCGTGATATATAAGCTTAAAGCCCCTATAATATAGCGCTATAGCCTATAACTATACCGTTATATAAGGACTTTTATAGAGGGAATATAGTAAAGGGCCCTACTTTACTATATTAGCACATACCTAGGAAGTGCTATTTAGGCCATATCAACGCTGTTGCTGCCCCTACGTACCCTATACGACTACTACTAGTAGGCTATAGTGGTTACAGATCCTTATATAGGATTACCCATTCTAATAAAACAATCTCAATTTATACTTTTATAGCTAGCGTAATATACGTACCAGCGCCCCCTACCCCCTAATTATAATAACAAAACATCGATAGCCTTGCTTATAGTAGCTATCGCTACAAGCTTTTTCTATATAGGCGTTATACCCGCTATAGGTGCCCTACGCTTAACAAGAGCGCGTGCCTTATCTACTAAGACTAAGGTACACTTAGCGCCATCGCACTACATTTTCCAATCCTATAACCAATAAGTATTCCGATTAAACAATAGATACTACTAAAGATCGTAACTTACTTTGGCCTTTATAGCTAGGTTCGAGCAGAGCTCTAAAAAGCAGTCTAAGAACGGACGGACTAACTTAGGGCTACAATATACGTTAGGAATAATAAAATAATAGAAATAATACGTAAATGGAACTTATATTAGTATATATAAGTGCCCGGACAAGTACTGCTAGTACTAGAGGCTGCGGCCCGACATACGGTTGTAGTATACTATATATAGTACGAAATTGCCGGACTTGTTAAACAAGTCCTTAACGCCTGCTAAAAGCAAGTATAAGCAGTTAAGGCAAATAACAGCGTATATAGCACTATATAGGCTATAAACTTTATATACGTTAGTAATATTAACAATAAGGATAACAAGAGTAAGACGCTTACCCTCTGGTTTATATATATAAGCGCGTAACAACCTCTTACAAGGCTTTATATAGTCTAATATACGGCGTATATAGCGGCTAGAGCGGACAATAGAGTTATCCGAGCTTTTACTAGACGACGAACCTACCGTTACTACTGCCGGTATCGCTATCGGCGGTATAGGCATACGCGTAGCAGCGCGTAGCACTGTATACCGCGCGCGTATAGCCGCTACTGCTGCCTTCCTTATAGCTAGTAACGTAGGTAGAGAGTACTTGGCAGGTATAGAGATATGTGCCTTATGTATAGCGATCTCTACCCTATATACCGCTACCTCCTCTGCCTCCTCCTTATGCTAGAGCGTAGTAGCCTACTCAAGCAGGATGTATATATACGCGATCAGCCCCTTGGAATCGAGGGACGTAGAGTCGGCGTTAGTATAGCTGCCTATGGACTTAGGCTACGTAATAAGCGCAGCTGCATCTACAGTATTGGGATCGTCGCTGCTATTATCGCTACCTACTACGCTCTCCTAGTCGCTATTATCGGTAATAGCGCGCTTAGACATATCTAGAAACGCGTTATTATTACCCTCCTAGGTAAGATGCTTGTTAGGAGCGTTAGTTATAAGCGTATTAAGGGCATTGCCGCCCTTATCCTTAGCGTATATATAGGCGTCGCTGCCCGTACTCCTATAGGAGCACCTACTCTACTTATTATCAAAATCTAATACTATAAACAATAAGATTAGTATACTTAATCATTAGTATAGAATAGTAAGTAACTTACTTGTTACTACTAGTACTACTAATACTACTACTGTTATTATTACTACTACTACTACTATTGTTATTACTGCTACTACTACTAGTATAGATCATAGGGAGAAAGAGAATAGGTAGTATATAGTAGGAGAACCTACCTATTTATAGGTTTAGGGCAAGAGCGTTCAGAGTTTGTAATCAGCTAGCCTTAAACTCTGATTTTTTCCTATTATAATTCCTATTTAAGACTATAAGCTTTTGCAATAATAGTTACTAGTATAACGCACTTACTGTTATGCTATTTAGGGGTATATCTAGAAGGCGCTAAAGTCGTACCTTCTACGCCAGGGATTAGCAACTAGAGTTCAACATTCTAATTAGCAAATAAGAAGTTAAGTGATTAGTATTTCCTATTCCGGCAATAAGGGGAGCGAAATGATCTAGGATTTCCTATTTCGGTTAATAAAGTACTAGCGTAGTTATAAAAAAAGAGTTACCGGTATTAATTGCAGTAAGGGGGGTTAGGTACTAATCCTTATAACCGTACAGTATATAAGCCTCTTGCTCTAGGGAATAGAGCATATACTGCGCCACTTGTACAATAGCTATAAGTAGCATACCCGCGCACTATATAATGGTTACTAACAAGCGCTTCGCTCTAACATAGGTATTTAAGGGGTACGCAACCACCCCCTAGATAGAGGGAGACATATGACAATCCAGAACCAGAACTTAAACTAGTATTTCCTTGCTGCTCGCTTTGCTCTTATCGTTTTAGGTCACTACGATCTCCGGAAACCTACTAACAAGAGGATATATAAGAAGAAGCCTCTAAGTAAGGGAGAGCTAATACCTATAGCAACCGAAATCTCTAAAGAGCCTTAGAAGTACCCTAAGCCTTAGGACCTGATTATCTTATAGGGAGACCTGGTTCTTATTATAAGAAGTGTACCTATAGAATAATCTAATATAACTGGAAAGTATACTAGTGTCTATTTCCCTCTCTTAAATATAAAGGTTAGGAACTAAGGCTAGATATAGAGAAGTGTATGAAGCAAGCTATTAAGGAGGATTCGCAACTTCGATCAAAGATATTAGCTTGTTGAAAAGAGCTAAAAGACAAGTAAAAGGCCTAAAGGTATATAGGGTATAGGGAGAAAGTAAAGGACTTAAAACTAATAGTAGAAGTTATCCCTATACCTAAGAAGAAGAACGAGAATTAGGTCTCTATTGATTTTATAGTGCTAAAGAGCGTACTATAAGCAAGTAGCGTTAGTAAATACCCTCTTAAGCACTTGGCATACCTAGATTCCGGTACCTCCATCTATATTTTCAATAATTAAGAGAGATTTAAAAGCTTTAAGGAAGTAGAGGAAGGGGACTACCTTATAGTAGCTAATAGCAAGTTACTAATCGAAGGATATAAGACAGTTTTCCTATATCTATGCCTAGGTTAGTATAAACAAGTGCTTCTTTAGCTTAATCGTATAGTATACTACCCTAAGGTAGCTACTAACCTAGTTTCCTTAAAGTACCTTTATAAGAAGGGAATATAGTAGGATTACTAGAAGTAAGGTACCCTTTCCTACCTTAAAAGGATATTAGACTATAATAAGATCTATAAAATCTAGGAAACCTATAGCCAGTTCCTACTAGAGCACGTTATAACTAATATCTTAGTATTAGCCTTTATAATATAAAGGGAGTAGGGTAGGTCTTATAAGAAGAAGACCAAGCCTAGGACGATCTAAGTATAGTACTAGCAGTTAGGTTATCCAAACCTAGAAGCGCCCTATCACCTTGTTTAGAGCGGTAAGGGAGTTAAGGTTACTAGAAATCATAAGGTAATTAGAACGGTAGACTACCTATAGTATAGTATAGGAAAAGGCCCTGATTGCTAGGTCTTAGGGGTAGCCCGACTAGATCCGGAGTACCCTAGTGATATTATAGCCCTTGATTTCTATAATATCAAAAGGTCCAAGGAAGGCTCTATGTCTATTATACTGTTATTAGATTGTAAATCAGGCCTAATATAGGACTATTATCTTTATAATTAGTTAGTTAAGAGTATTATTATAGCCCTGGATAACTGCCTTTTGGATCTTGATTAAAGGTATAGAATTCGGGTTCTAGATATTAAAGCTAACAATAAGATTATAGGAAAGAAGGGAGCAATCTAAGCCTGGTTATAAAAGAAGTACGTTAGAACAAATCTCTCGGCTCCTTAGACCTAAGATTAGAATAGAGGTATAGAAAGAGCTACTAGTATTCTGAAAAGGTATATAAAAGCAATAGTAATAGGGACTAACTTACCTTTGGACAAGGTAGCTAAGATATTCAGAATAGCGGTATATCTCTTAAATTGTACCTTAAGGTATTAGCTAAAATAGAAAACACTATATAAGTTATTCTATTTGTTTATAGAATTAGTAGGCGCTAAAGAGGCAACGCCTGTTAAGCTATAGCAAGGGTATCTCTGGGTTTTCCTATATTAAGCCTTTACGTTAGAAGCAGATACGTAGCTTAAGAAGAATA
Source organism: Phyllachora maydis (assembly GCA_029339225.1). Classification (NCBI taxonomy): domain Eukaryota; kingdom Fungi; phylum Ascomycota; class Sordariomycetes; order Phyllachorales; family Phyllachoraceae; genus Phyllachora; species Phyllachora maydis. The sequence goes on from JAQQPM010000003.1 coordinate 717,330, forward strand.
AGCTAAAGAGGTTTGCTCTAAGAGCATTCCTTAGATACCTAATTAGATATAACTTAACAAATATTTATTAAATCTAGAACCCTTGAACTAATAAGATTATAGTAACTTAGGACGTGATTTTCAATAAGAAAGTAGTATTTAATAGGTCTAAGGAGTACCTTACGGTTAGGCTAAGAGATCTAAGCTTAGAAGGGCTGAAAGAGTAGCTTACCGAGATCGAGAAAAGGGCAGAATCTAAGAATCTAAATACCGTAGTAGCCGATATCCCTACCTAGGACATACCCTACGAAGTAGAGGTAATAGACCTAGGTAATAGATTAGAAGAAGAAGAGGAAGAGGATATTAATATACCTAACCTTATAGATAACGCAGAACTGGACAATTCGGTAGAAGTAATATAAGAACCTTAGTATATAGAGGCTTACCTACTCCTATATCTGACTTTAGAAGCTACGCCCCTACTAGTAGTATAAGGCATACTAGGAACATACCTTATAGTATATTTTAGGGATTAAGTTCTTAGTTAGCAGTTCCTTAATACCGTTATAAAGGGAGATTTCCTTATTTAGAAGGCCTCCTTCGCTGCTAGAAGGCTTATAAATAAAGACCCTAAGATAAAAGGGAGTATACTAATATCTAAGATCCTAAGCGTTAAGGACTTTAAGCTAGGTACTGTTTACTCTTCTTAGCTGCCTCTAATGCCTAAGCTGCACCAGAACCTCGAAAGCCACCTATAGAGGGAGCACTTTAAGGAAGCCAAAAGGTAGTACCTTCTTATATACCTAGAAACGTAGGAGGAAGTACTAATCGCTAAGGTATAGGGCAAGCAGGTCTTGGATAATATATAGGTATATATATATAAAATCAATAAGTATAATTACCTAGAGAAGTTTAAGGCTAGGTTAGTAGTCTAAGGCGATTAATAATAAAGGACTCTAAGGGAGGATATATATATAGTAATGTTAGCTGGAAAGTCCTTTTAGATCTTAATAGCAGTAGCAGCGAGGTTCGATATAGAGCTGATCCAGTTTAACGTTTTAAACGCCTTTTATAACGCTCGCCTTGACCAGGATATATATATAAGACTTCTAGAAGGTTAAAGGAAGTAGAGCATAGTCTATAAGCTAAAGAAAGTACTATATAGACTTTAGGAATTGCCTTACCTATAGTATAAAGAGTTTAGCAGTACTCTTTAAGATCTTAGGCTTAATGTAATACCCTATAAACTATATATCTTTTAAAAGGTAGGAGTCTTTATTCTCTTCTATATAGACGATATAATAATGGCGTACTATAAGAGGTATAAAGCCCTTGTTAAAGGCCTAACAAGCTCGCTCTAGTCGAAGTATAAGATAACTAGCAGTAGCGAGCTAAACTGGTTTCTTAGGCTGTAAGTTATTTAGGATTAGAAGCACTATAAGATCTATCTCTTATAGGCGGTATACTATAAGAAAATCTTTAGATTAGTAGACGACCTAGTAATCGGAAGTAAGGTAATAAAGCTAATAGTATAGAGATATACCTCTTCTATAGTACTAGAAGAATTAAAGAGCAACCTAGGGCAGGTAATAAACGCCGAGATAAAGTCGTACTAGAGAAAAGTCAGCTTGATAATATATACAGTAGTGTTTATAAGGGTCGATATAGCCTTTATTATATTAAGATTATTAAGATTTCTTATAAACCTAGGTCTAGAGTATTATAAGGCGGCAGATCATTGCCTTAACTACCTATACTATTCTAGGAATTAGTACCTTTAGCTTAGAGGTAGAGATACGTATAAGGTTTGGTATAATACTTCCTTTGCCGATAATATAGCTGATTAGAAAAGCTCTTAAGGATATGTAATTAAGCTTTTTAGTAGGCTAGTTGCTTAGAAGGCGAGTAAGTAGACCTACGTAATAACCTCTACTATAGAAGCGGAATTGGTATCTATAATAGAAGCAGTATAAGAAGCGATATATCTCTACCGCCTAATCTATAATCTTATAATCGGTCTTGAAAGGGAGCATGGTATATAAGTGTTCTATAATAACGCTTAAACTATAAGACTAGTAACTAGGGATAAAACGCTAAAAACAAAGCTCTGGTATATCGATATTAAGAATTACTAGCGCCGATAGGAAGTTGTTATAGGAAGGGTTTTTCACAGACTATTGAAACAGAGCAGCAGACCTACGAGAAAGTAGGAGCAGCTGTCTAAAGGTAATAGGCAGCTGTATATCGAACAGCTGTCTAGACAAGAGGATAAGAGGTATGTGTACAACAAGGTTATAGTCTCCCTGATTAGGGGAGACTAAGGTGGACAGGTACAATAGAACCAAGTAAATAGGCCAAAGTAGCCTAGAGGCAAAAAGTAGATGGAATATCTAAATGGGTAAAATGTGACTATATAACTATAATAATTAGGATGGATCATTTTTTTTTGTCCCTGAATATAGGAAGGAAAGCCAGCTTCTTATACTATTATCCTCCTTATACTGCTAATTCGTAATCTTATTGTTAGCCTAGAATAAGATAAAGGGTAGAAAAGAAAGACTAGCCTTGTCTACCTACTCTACTGTATAACAGAAGAGAAAGTAGATACGGGTCTCCTCTAAACAGAGGGAGAAGAAGAAGAAGAAAACAAGCGGCGGCTAGTTGTATACTAGCTATGCCGATCTATACCTCTTTATAGCTCCTGCGAAAGGCGGAAGGCAGCAGGAGATATAAACCCCTAAAACAAACACCGGATAACATTAATAATATAGGGCACCTCTGTCCAGAGCAAGGATAATCGGGAAATATAGATTATATATATGTAATAAAGTATACTAAGATTGTACTAGGTTTATATAGGATTAAGGTCGAGGGAGCTAACTATAGCTAGTAATACTCTAAGCAAGAAAAGCAAGAAAAAGAAGGTATTAAACCACAAACCTACTTAACTAACCTGTCTACTATTACCTGATTATAGCTAATTAGTCTGTCCTAGCCTAACCTTTGTAGCCTTAGGGGTATAGCGGTAACAATTCCGGCATAGTAATATTCATTCCTATATAAAGCTCTTTACTAGCCTTATCTGTCTTATCGTCCTCCTTATACTACAGAGCAGGTATATTATCTGGCTTAAGATCCCTTATAAGCATTAATCGAGTAACCCTCCTAATAAGTAAAAGTACGGCGGGCTAAGGAGTAACATTCTGCCTAGTACGCTGCAATTACGGCGTAGTAACGCTCTTCTTAGTTAACTTAGGCTGCTTAGGCGTAGTAGGCTATATAGCAGCCTTTTTAACGGACTTTAGTTTCTCTAGTATAATAGGGTAGGGAAGATCCTTTTTAATAGACCTTTACTTGCTAGGAGCAGAGGGATATAGAACAGTCTTCTAAATAGATACTATCTACTTAGGAATAGCTTAGCGTATAGGCGTCTACTACTATAGTATAAGAGTAGTTTGCTATAATGCTAGTACCTTTGGCAAAGAAGGGCTTTAACAAGATTGTTAGACAGATAGTTTGGCTGTCTATACTACCAAATTTCTAGAAATCAACCTAAGTAAACCTAAGGAAGCACTCCTTATTCCCTAAACATATATAAGGGCGTTGTTATCCATTATCACATCTGCTAGAGCCAGGATATTAAATACTAGGGTGGCGAAACTCTAAGTCCGGACAATCTATAATATACTTATAGGTAAAAGCTTATTGATAAAGACCTAACTACTAACTAGATATAGATTTAGTACTCTAGATCCTAGCCTTACTCTAAATACTTTAGCAATCCCTAATATCTAAGCATACTGTAAGTAAGCCGAAATCGATCCCTACTTCTGCATTACGTCTTAGCCGAACTAGGGTTCCATCTTCCACTATAAAATAGGCGTTAAATCGTTCTTGTCCTTAATAACCTAGTTATAGAAGAAGGATTGGGCTGTCTTAGTAATAGTATACCTATAGGAAAAGTCGTCCTTGATATTAAAGCAGAATTTCGACCGGCGAATATACATCGGGTTAAAGACACTAGCTCTAGATATAAGTAGGTAGAGGATAATCATGTTTACCTATATCATTATCATTTCGTTATCTATATCGTTAGCTTTGTTAGGAAGGCCTAAATCCTAAACCTTATAGATCTGCTTAAGCTAATTATAGATAGTAAGAACCTAATAGTTCCTGCGGATATGTATAACTATAAGCTATAAGCGCTTTTTAAGGGCCTTACGGCAGACGTTCCCCTTAGTAGGGTAGAGGACCGGGCTTGTTAGGTAGTTGCCCTTTTTATTAAGAGTTAGAGCCGTTAAGTATAGCGTAATAAAAACGTATCTCTTAAACGTATATAGGGTCTATCTAAGTATACTGTTAATATAGTTATTGGTTATCTAGGCTTATTCTAGCTATATCCTATATATATCGTATAGGATAGCTAAAACTAATCGGAGATCTCGACCTAGGACCTTCTCTTCTATAATCATAGCAACTTAACTAGCTATCCTAGGGAAGTAACGATTAAAATCCTCTTTATTAACAGTTATCTTATTAAAGAAGTCTAGCCGGCTATCCCTTATAATATGCTACTCTAGGTAAAAAGCGATCTTACCTACCGGCTTAAAGTAGTTACTACTAAGCAGAGTATAGCGGTTAGTAACATTATTAATATCTTTGGCAGCGCTATACTTGTTAGTCTCCTTTCTAAGCGCTTTGAAATCTTTAAAAGTTAAATAGGAGTATATATAGCCAGGCCTATTAAAGCGCTTTATTAAGGACTTAACCAGATTAGATATAGGCGGCTTAGTTTAAGGGACATTATCTAAGGAAATCGAAATCACGTTATTCTTACCTCTTATAGACAAGTACTTAAATTTGCTTAAGGTACCTTATAACTTTTATAGGGAAGACTAGGGTTTATATAGTATTGATCGCGGCTTATATAGAGAGAACTATACCTTATATAGCAAAGAGCGAAGCTTATAAGGCAATAGCTATAGTCTTTATAGCGTTAATAGGGGAATTGTTAGGGCACTTGCTAGTATAAGCTTGTCCTTATCCTTACTATATACCGGCCTACTAACTATATAGCGACGCTGCTCCTCTTAGAGAACCTTATTTAAATCCGAGTTTGTCTAGGGCAGAGCCTGCTTACTAGATCCCTTCTTTAAAGGCATCTTAATCTTATATAATTATAGAGAGAAGGTAAGAACAATAAGCAAGATCGCTTAAAGGAAGTCAGGGTTAGAGCTGGAATTTTTCTGCTAAGAGTATTAAGAAAAAGATCTTAGAAGAGGTAAAGGTCTAAGAAGGTTATACTAGGGAAGTTAGGAGAGAAAAATCTAAAGGGTAGAAGGGGTAGGTCCTAATATAGGGCAAGTCCTTTTAGAGAAGGAAGGTACGTGAAAATTCTTTCCTACTATTAAGTAAGCTGTTTGCTCCTTTATCGGCACTTAGGGCTTCTATCCGATTCTTTTTATTGATAAATAGCCCCCGAAAGTCGGTATAGTATAATTAGGTTTGCTTAGTTTTTTGTTAACCTCTCCTAATTAGAATCGGGACTAGTATAGGTAGCTTCCTTAGGTATAAAGACCTGTCTTTCCTTCTCTCTTTCTTTTATAAAAACTTTTCTAACCTTAATAAACTGACTTTATTCTCTTTTAGGACTTGACTCTTCTATTTAATCTTATATATATAGGGATATCGTCCAACGCTCTTATTAAGAAAGCTCCTACAAGCTAGGTAGTATATCCGATTTGTTTTAAGGCATTCTAGGTACCTGAAACTTAGGTAACCACTTTCCCTACTAATCCTAAAAGATTCTGCATCTTCCTAAAGTAGGTAATCTAGAAGGTAGTCGATAATACGAAGTTCTATAACTTTGTTAATTGTATATAGTACCTACTGTTAAACCTAGCTGTAATTGGATATAGTATGTTTTAGATCTAGGTTTTTAAAGAGGAACTGGCTAATACTTATTAATAGTATGTATCTCTAGGTCTAGAACCTAGTCTACTTAACTATCTATCTCCTACTTAGCTAGTAGAAAGTAGTTAGGATCCTACTATTATTAGTTTCGACTACTCTTTCTCTATAGTTAGATATCGATCCCCTATTACTATTAAGTATTTTAGGTTAGACTTCCTAGGCAAGTATATCTAAGAAATTTACAGTAACCGGCTATACTAGGTCTAAGGTCTTTTTATCTAAGAGTTCGGCTATTAGTATATTCAAGCTTATATCTAGACGTCTGATTAGAGCCAATATAGTAGATAGCAATATAGTAAACTATAAGGAATATAACGAAACCCAATTTCAGTCGAGTTCATCTAACTAGTATAATACTAGTAGTCCTTGTCTAAACGTAGCTTAGCTATTTATCTACTATATCTTAGTTCTAGAAGTCGACTATAATGCTTATAGGAACTGTGTTTTCTAAGATAAAAAGTGCTTATAGGTATATATCGACTCTTCCTATAACAAATAGCTGCTTTAGGCGTCTGAATAGGCCGAGAAGACAATAGCTCTATACTGGTTCGATCCGGGTAACTTTCGCGCTAAGGACATAATTGTTAACCAATAGGATAGGGAAACCGTTTATAAGGTATAGTAATTGCAGGTTAAGCGGAAGTCGGTTAATCTAGTAGTTAATATATACTATACCGAGTAATTAGAAGGGCAAGCTAGGTAGCAGTCTAGAAAATAGGTTAGGGTAGGTATCGAGTGTTGGACAACGTGGCGCTCGTGTCGCTCCGGCAGAACCTCGGTATCCCTGACAGGAGCAGGGCACAGGGTTACCCTGTTTAACTCGGGAGTAGGGCACAGGGAGGCCCTGATCAATTAAGGTAGATATAGCCATGATTCCCTATATCAAGCAGATTAAGCCTACTTTAGGGCCTGTAAACGTTATAGGGGGGATAGAGAAAAACTCTGCCCTAGGCAGCAAGAGCGCAGGTCAAGATAGAGAACAGATCAGTATATAGAATCGATTAATCAGAGCCTAGAGATTCCAACAATTAACAGTTAGAAGTCGTTAGCCTAGCGTAGACGAGCCTAATATTAGCATATATATTATTATTATAATATCCAAGAACGTACCTTAGTAGCTGCTATTATATTAAGCAACGAGAATAATAAGAAGGCTGCTAAGGAGGGCTTTATCCTTCTTTCTAAGCCGGAGTAGTAGATCGACTTTAAGCAGCAGCTTTGGCGTATTATGAGTAAGGTAATCGAGTTTATAGACTTAAACGATACTAAGGAATTAGATAGATGCCTAGTCCCTCTAACCCTTAATAATATGCCTATTCTTAGGTTATTAACTGCCTATATCGAGACTGCTTGTCAGACCTACGTTTGCCAGTATTATAGCCTTACTTAGAGAGCGTAGCTTATAGAAGAGCATATCAAGCAGGCGAACGCTAATAGGCCTCCTCCTCTTCCTAGTAAGCGTATTATATATACCGATTTAACTGCTAATAGGAGGGCTACCTTCCAGAGTATATCAACAATATATAATACCGCTATAGCAAACTAGAAATATAACTAGAACAACGTTATAAAGGTTAAGAAATAGATTAGGGAGTACGTCGAGACTTATATACTAAATCTGTACTACCTACCTAAGCAAAGCCTTTACTAGTAGTATTAGAACCTTACTAAGTCGATATATTTAAAGGATTATAAGCAAATAAGGTCGATATATAAGGACTATAAGAAGCACCTTAATACTAGTAAGGCAAAAGCGATTAGTAACTAGAGGACCTAGATAGAGAAGTAGCAGAAGCTACTATACCTAGCAGAGTATTATAAAGTCAAAGGGGTAGCTAACCCTAAACTATAGTTTAACAACTTGCTGATCTTCTTAAGAGCAACCTAAAGATTCTAGGGCTAGATATCAGCCTTATATAGGGACTTCGAGAAGCAGGCTAAATAGGAGAACCTTAATTACTATAAAGTAGCAAGGGATTTCCTATAAGACCTTAAGTTTAATAAGCCTTCTAAGCTAAAGCCTAAGAACCTAGTAGAAAAAGGAGGCATGTATATTATACTAAACGGCGAACAGCCTCTTCCTAATAGGGCTAGTAAGAAAGGTAAAAGAGAAGGGGATGTATAAGAAGAGGCTTTTAAGTAAGGGAGAGCTAATACCTATAGCAACCGAAATCTCTAGAGAGCCTTAGAAGTACCTTAAGCCTTAGGACCTAATTATCCTATAGGGAGACCCGGTTCTTATTGCAAGAAGTATACCTATAGAATAATCTAGTATAACTAGAAGGTATACTAGTATCTATTTCCCTCTTTTATATATAAAGGTTAGGAACTAAGGCTAGATATAGAAAAGTATATAAAACAAGCTATTAAGAAGGATTCGCAACTTCAATCGAAGATATTAACTTATTGAAAAGAGCTAAAAGACAAGTAAGAGGCCTAAAGGTATATAGGGTATAAGGAGAAAGTAAAGGCTTTAAAACTAATGGTAAAAGTTATTCCTATACCTAAGAAGAAGAACAAGAATCAGGTTCCTATTAAGTTTATAGTACTAAAGAGCATACTACAAGCAAGCAGCGTTAGCAAATACCCTCTTAAGCACTTAGCCTGCCTAGATTCCAGTATCTCTATCTATATTTTGAATAATTAAGAGAGATTTAAAAGCCTTAAGGAAGTAGAGGAAGGGGACTACCTTATAACAGCTAATAGCAAGTTGCCAATCGAAGGATATAGGACAGTTTTCCTATATCTATACCTAGGTTAGTATAAACGGGTGCTCCTTCGGCTTAATTATATAGTATATTACCCTAAGGTAGCTACTAACCTAGTTTCTTTAAGGTACCTTTATAAGAAGGGAATATAGTAGGATTACTAGAAGTAGGGCACCCTTTCCTATCTTAAAAGGATATTAGACTATAATAAGATCTATAAAATCTAGAAAGCCTATAGTTAGTTCCTGTTAGAGCACGTTATAACTAATATCTTAGCATTAGCTTTTATAATATAAAGGGAGTAGGGCAGGTTTTAGAAGAAGAAGACTAAGCCTAGGACAATCTAAGTTTAATACCGGCAGTTAGGTCATCTAAACCTAAAAGCACTCTATTACCTTATTTAGAGCAGTAAGGGAGTTAAGGTTACTGGAAATCACAAGGTAATTAGAACAGTAGACTGCCTATAGTATAGTATAGGAAAAGGCCCTAATTACTAGGTCTTAAGGGTAGCCTGACTAGACCTAAAGCACCCTAGCGATATCCTAGCCCTTAATTTCTATAATATCGAAAGGTCTAAGGAAGGCTTTACATCTATTATACTGTTATTAGATTGTAAGTCGGGCCTAATATAGGACTATTATCTTTATAATCGGTTAGTTAAGAGTATTATTATAGCCCTGGACAACTGCCTTTTAGATCTTAATCAAAGGTATGGAATTCGGGTTCTAGATATTAAAGCTAATAACAAGATCGTAGGAAGGAAGGGAGCAATCTAAGCCTAGCTATAAGAGAAGTATATTAGAACAAATCTCTCTACTCCTTAGACCTAAGATTAGAATAAAGGCATAGAAAGAGCTGCTAGTATTCTAAAAAGGTAGGTAAAAGCGATAGTAGCAGGGACTAACTTACCTTTAGATAAGGTAGCTAAGGTATTTAGAACAGTAGTATATCTCTTAAATCGCACCCTAAGGTATCGGCTAGAGTAGAAAACACTATATAAGGTGTTCTATTCGTTCGCGGAATTAGCAGGTACTAAAGAGATAATGCCTATTAAGCTATAGCAAGGGCATCTCCGGGTTTTCCTATATTAAGCCTTTATGTTAGAAGTAGACGCGTAGCTTAAGAAGAATAAGCTAAAGAGGTTTATACTAAGAGCCTTCCTTAGATACCTAATCAGATACAACTTAACAAATATTTATCGAATCTAAAACCCTTGAACTAATAAGATCGTAGTAACCTAGGACGTGATTTTCAACGAGAAAGTAGTATTTAATAGGTCTAAGGAACATCTTATAGTTAGGCTAAGAGATCTAAGCTTAAAAGGACTAAAAGAGTAGCTTACTAAGATCGAGAAAAGGGTAGAATCCGAAAATCTAAATACTATAGTAGCCGATATCCCTGCCTAGGATATACCCTATAAAGTAGGGGTAATAGACCTAGGTAATAGATTAGAAGAAAAAGAGGAAGAGGATATTAATATACCTAACCTTATAGATAACGCGGAACTGGACGATTTGGTAAAAGTAATATAAGAACCTTAATATATAGAGGCTTACCTAATTCTATATCCGACTCTAAAAGCCATACCCTTACTAGCAGCACAGGGCATACTAGGAGCATACCTTGTAGTATGTTTTAGGGATCGAGTTCTTAGTTATTAGCTCCTTAACGCTATTATAAAGGGAGTTTTCCTTACTTAGAGGGCCTCCTTTACTACTAGAAGGCTTATAAATAGGGACCCTAAGACAAAAGGGAGTATACTAATATCTAAGATCCTAAGTATTAAGGACTTTAAGCTAGGTACCATTTATTCTTCTTAGCTGCCTCTAACGCCTAAGCTACACTAGAACCTCGAAAGCTACCTATAGGGAGAACATTTTAAGGAAGCCGAAAGACAGCACCTTCTTACATACCTAAAAACGTAGGAGGAAGTGCCAATTACTAAGGCGCAGGGCAAGCAGGTCTTAGATAATATATAGGTATATATATATAAAATTAATAAGTATAATTACCTGGAGAAGTTCAAGGCCAGGTTAGTAGTCTAAGGCGATTAACAATAAGGGACCCTTAGAGAGGATATATATATAGCAATGTTAGCTAGAAAGTCCTTCTAGATCTTAATAACAGTAGTAGCGAGGTTCGATATAGAGCTGATCTAGTTTAACGTATTAAACGCCTTTTATAACGCTCGCCTTAACCAGGACGTATATATAAGACTCCTAGTAGGTTAAAGGAAGCAGGGCACGATCTATAAGCTAAAGAAAGCTCTATACAGACTTCGGGAATCGCTTTGCCTATAGCATAAAGAGTTTAGCAGTACTCTTCAGGGTCTTAGGCTTAACACAATACCCTATAAACTATATATCTTCTAGAAGAGAAGAGTCTTTATTCTCTTCTATATAGATAATATAACAATAGTATACTATAAGAGGCATAAAGCCCTTACTAAAGACCTAACAAGCTTACTCTAGTCGAAGTATAAGATAACCGGCAGTAGTAAGCTTAACTAGTTTCTTAGGATGTAAGTTATTCGGGATTAGGAGTACTATAAGATCTATCTCTTATAAGCAGTATACTATAAGAAAATTTTCAGATTAGTAGACAACCTAGTAATCAGGAGTAAGGTAATAAAGCTAATAGCATAGAGATATACCTCCCTTATAGTACTAGAAGAATTAAAGAGTAACCTAGGGCAGGTAATAAACGCTAAGATAAAGTCGTACTAGAGGAAAGTCAGCTTGATAATATATATAGTAGTAATTACAAGGGTTGATATAGCCTTTACTACGTTAAGATTATCAAGATTTCTTACAAACCTAGGTCTAGAGTATTATAAGGCGGCAGATTATTGCCTTAACTACCTATACTATTTTAAGAATCAGTACCTTTATCTTAGGGATAGAGATACATATAAGGTTTGGTATAATGCTTCCTTCGCCGACAATATAGCCAATCAGAAAAGCTCTTAAGGATATATAATTAAGCTTTTTAGTAGGCTAGTTGCTTAAAGGGCAAGCAAGTAGACCTACATAACAACTTCTACTATAGAAGCGGAATTAGTATCTATGACGGAAGTAGTATAAGAAGCGCTATATCTCTGCCGCCTAATCTATAATCTCGGAATCGGTCTTAAAAGGGAGTATAGTATATAAGTGTTCTATAATAACGCTTAAACCATAAGACTGGTAACCAGGGACAAAACGCTAAAAACGAAGCTCCAGCACGTCAATATTAAGAATTACTAGCTCTATAAGAAAGTTGTTATAGGAAGGGTGCTTACAGACTATATACTAATAGATTAATAATTAGCAGATAGTCTAATAAAAGTCCTTATAAACAACAGTTTTACTGCTTTCTATAAGCAAGTTGGTATAGTAGAAAGGAAAGAAAAGATTAAGAAGCAGTAGAAGGAGGAAGCCTAAGATACAGAGACTTAGCAGCAGGTATAGAAGGAAGTACCCTAAGAAACTAGTCTATTAAGCTAAACGTCGCTACTATAATCCGCGAACGTTAAATTAATTAGGGCCTAGCTAGAAGTCCTAGGGTATACCAGAGCAGTAGCAGAATCCTCCTCTATAGCCATGTTAGTAGCCTGTGGTATACTCTGCCTGTTAGTATTATCGTCGTTATCGTCGGACTCTATTACTGCCCTTTTTACCTGCTTCTTTATCTTCCCCTTCTTCTAGATAGTCGTAGCCCTTTTCCGCATCTATAGCTCTTAGATTAAGCTGGCGTACTCTCTAATAAGAGTATATAACGTTTAGACAAGAGTAGTTAGAACAGACTAGAAGTATAGTAGGATAGGATCATAGGGTAACTTGCTACTAGGGCTACAATACTAGAAGAGTATTCAACAATATAGGCCTAATAGGCCTACACTGCCGCCAAGATCTTATCATCGTCTGCTAGAAACGCAGGTTAGTATGAACAACGCTAAGGGGGTATATATAGGCTGGACTTACAAGAGACATATAGGTACTAACAATAAGAACAATTTAAGTACTATAACTAAGAAGAAACGTAGGGACCAAGCTGCACTATATATAGCGCTAAAGGGGAAAAATCGCTAGAATCGGCCTATAAGACTAAGTGTATAAGACAGCGCTTATAGCATACCTTATACAGCTTACTGTCCTAGATAGTAGAAACCGCCAGTAATATAGATAGGAACGCCCCTATAGGCGTGGACTATAAGGCTAGGCTCGACGATAGCTTACTTATAACCAGCTTCTTATAGACTAGTGTTACTAGCCCCCTAGCGCTAGCTGCCGGCGAACGTACCCTAGGGACTATTAAGACTAGGGCAGCAATAGCCGCGAGCGTAGGTAACAGACCCGAATCTCTAAAACGCAGCTTCTTTAACAACAGCAGTACTGCAACGTTGTCGTCCTTCTTATTATCGTCCTAGGTAAACTAAACTAGATACAGATCGTTAGCCTTTAAAAGAACCACCTAGGAAAGACAAGACAAAAGAATAAACTGCGTTTCTGGCCTAATAAGGGCAAATCTCCTACTACTAGGGTAGTAGGCTACTCTAGAACTAACTCCTCTTTCTAAGTAGATATCTATAATAAAAGGAAGTTAGAAAAACTTATAAAACTAAATATAGCGATTATAAAAAGCCTTAAAGTAAGGAGGGCGAGTATAGAAAGATAAAAACGCGTTTATAGTAGAAGGAGGAAATTTTTAGAGCTCTAGAGGAGGCGAGCAGATTTTACACCTAACCAGCCACCGTATAAAAAGAGCAACAACGCAGGCAGTTGAAAATTACGCCCTTTCCTCTAAATTCCACTTCCTCCTCCCTAAGAAGGGATAGTATACCCTAATACTAAGAAGAGAGAGGCAGTAGACCCTTACCGATCAACGAGCCTCGATATACATAGACGTAAAATATAAGAGCAAGGGAAGAAGCAGGGTAGCATACCCTGACAGAGAAGAGAAGCTAGGGCAGTAAACCCTAAGGAAGAGGTAGTATACCTCGACCTAAATAAGGAAGAGGCAGTATACCTTAACCTAAATAAAGAAGAGGTAGCATACCTTAACCTAAACAAGGAAGAGGCAGTATACCTTGACCTAAATAGGAAAGGGCAGTATACCCAGACCTTTAGATCTAGCGAGACTTACTGCATTAGTTTAACTGCCTTATTACCCGGATTAGCCCCTATAGAGACAGTAAGGAGCAGAGAAGAGACTGCCGCTAAAGTAATAAGCTAGTATTTATAACGCTAAAGGTGGTTTATAAGGTACCTGCAAGATCGGCAGAGGTAAAGGGAGTATAGCAAAAGAGATAAGTGTTTCTAAGCTAAATAGTAACCTAGCAGTCTCTAATAGAGTAAGGTATTACGCCGGTTAACTACCTAGATAGTAGACCATAGTAACAACTATTAGGTATCCCTAGAAATAAGATTATAATAGTTAAGAAAAGCCTAACAGTTCCTCTTATAAGAAGGTACCTCTAAGATTAGTAGAGAAAGTAGGTTAGAGAAAAAGCAGCTAACTTTCCTAGACCCTATCTAGGTTAGCAACTAGCAATATCTATTAGAAGCCTAATCTTAACGATCTAGAGCACCCTAACAAGTCCCTATAGAGGAACAGGACTGTAGGGTAGTAGAGCAGCTAAGTATTACCTATTAGTACAATCCCTTTTCTAACTAAGTAGTAGAATAACTACCCTTCTACTAGCCTAGGAAGCACTATATAACTGGGGAATAAAGACCTTAAGGGTAGTAATGATAGTTACTAAGAAAAAGACCGTACTGCCGTCTATAAAGCCCGACTATAACCTCTATAATCCTAAAATATAGGCATTACAAGCGTACGTTACTGCTAAATACGTCGTCGATAAGGAAGAGCCTTATAGCAAGGCCTAGGATCACTATTACGAACCTGGACCTAGGGGTGTGTTGGACAATATAGCGCTTGTATTACTCCGGTAGAACCTCGGTATCCCTAATAGAAGTAGGGCATAGGGCTACCCTGTTTAACTTAGGAGCAGGGTACAGGGAGGCCCTAATCAATTAAGGTGGATATAGCCACAATTCCCTATATTAAGCAGATTAAGCCTACTTTAGGGCCTATAAACGTTATAGGGGGGACAGAGAAAAACTCTGCCCCAGGCGGCGAGAGCGCAGGTCAAGACAGAGAACAGATCAGCACACGGAATCGATCAATCAGAGCCCAGAGATTCCAACATCGAGGGCTGTTAGGGTAGTCGGTTAGCTAAGTAATAGGATCTATCGACGCTAAATATGCTCCTTCCTATAACTAGACATATAAGCTATAAATAGAGCTTCTACTTCCTAAAAAGAAAAGAGCCGAAACAAAACGAAACAAAACAGCATAAAACAAAATCTTACACCTATAACCAGGCGAAGCAGACAATATAAATACTTAAATCGAGGGAATACTATACGGCATAGTATATACCCCCCTCTTACCGGTACGTACATACTTGTATAGCAAAGAGCTAGGGAAAAAGAAAAGAACAAACTACTCCTATAAACAGGGGAAAAGGCGTAAGAAAAAGGTAAGTATACAAAAGAACTTATACTACCTTCCCTTTAACAAAAACCTAGCCTAAGTTAAACAGTCCGAAAACTTAGTATAAATTAAGTCGCTTAGGAAGCACCTTTAAGAGCCGCTTTTCTTCCTTATATTAACAGTCCTCCTCCTCTAACTAGATTACCAAGCCTATTAGGATCCTTAATACCTAGCCTGATAATATCGTCCTTACTAAATCGTTCTAGCTAGGAATCGTCCCCTAGTTACAGTCTATTTGGATTACAAACAAATATACTATCTAATCAGAAGAACTTCTTTATTATAGTTTGTAGGAAAGTCCGCTTAAGCTCGATTCTATCTAAGGTCTCTAGCTAGTAAGCCTTCTTAGGACTCTTCTATAAGACTCGAAAAGGGCCCTTCTATTAGAAGGATAGCTTGTACTAGTAACTTATATCGATCTGCCTAACCTTATTATAAATAAGGACTAAATTACCAGGGTAGATTTCTAACTAATCTAGGTGTAACTTCTTAGATAACGTACGATTTCTCGCTTTAGCAGCGCTTTTACAGGCCTTAGATACCTTGTTCTATAGCTCTGTCTAGGCGAGCTCTATATCTATAATAGACTTAACTCGCTTTGTAAATAGATCTAAAGTAGCCTTTATATTAGCTAGCTTTCTAGGTTAACAAACCCTAGCCTAGACTTGCTCCTATCTAATCAGACGCTAGGAAGGGATATTAAGCTTAATTTCGGTAACTAGGTCTTAACTAAAAAGCGCGAAGTAAGGCGAGATACTAAGAGAGGAACAAATCGAGGTACGGTTAACCTAGAGAATAAAGCAATAGGACTTTTTCTAATCCATCCTTATTATTTCTACGATTATAGTAAGTATAGTTGCAATTAGCAGATAACCTACCTTGTTAATACTATTAGCTCTTAAGTTATAGGATAAGCTGATAATTCGCTTAACCCTAATAGTTTTTAGGGATACTTCAACTATACCCTTAAACTTAGAACCGCCGTTAACAACTGTAATTAGGGGAAAACCGTATCTTCAAAACACATACTAAAGTATAAAAGTCCAAACTAAAGCCGAATTGACTTTGCTAAGGATAGTAGCCTCTATATAGCCAGTAAGGTCATCTCTTGCCTTAATTATAGCATTATACTTGCCCTTGAAAAACTGGATATTAAGGTAGACCTTAAGAAATAGGGTTGAAAAAGGCATAGTAAACTAGGCTTCTTCCTTATACTAGGATAGGCGAATCTTCTGACAAACCTTATAGTAATAGTACTAGTTAATAAGATCTAAATAGATTGTCGGCTACTAGTATAGTTAGGCGATCTAGTAGTAAGAAGTGTCCTTTCTATAGTATCCTATTTTATTATAGCAAGTTAACCAGATACGCTATTGTTTTTTACCATCTATGATTACAAGGTAGGGGCAATTACCCTTATAAGTAAGGCGTAGAAATAGCATCCTATCGCAGACTAAAAACTTAAGGGCTTGCTGCTTAAAGTTAACCCTATTGCTATAGCAAACCAGGTAATCCGGTATTCGAAGTATGATCAGATAGGTAGTATATTTCTAGTACTCTTTAGGCTAATTACCCTTAAGTATATCTTTCTTAAAAGTTAAGGTAAAAATCCAAGTATTAATAAAGTTATCTATATCTTTCTTATAGGCTTTTTCTTTAATATTGGCTTAAGTTAAGGGTCGCCTGCTTAGGGCGTCCGCTATAGCGTTTTTCAATCCCAGAATATGCTGAATCTTAAAATCAAAAAGCTGAATCTAGGCTATCTAGCGTATTATAAGGGTGCTAGGTATATTACTAGCTAAGCCGTTTATCTGGTAGACTAAGACCTAAGCGTCTATCTTAATTATAAACCTTATACCGTAAAGGTACTGCTAAAACCGCTTTAAACTATAGAGAAGACCTTAGAGCTTGCGCTTAGTTGTATTATAGCGCTGCTCGGCTAGTAACTAGATTCCAGACTTAAATCGACAAGGGTGCTGTTTACTATCTAGGCCCTCTTGTTTTAGGACTGCTCCCTATCTGTCTAAAGAGGCGTCGATTATAAGGTAGATTTTGCTATAGCGATTGTCTCTATAGGTAAATAGTATAAGGCAGGGTATAGAGGCAATAAGGAAACTAAGATAAGTAAAGGTATGCTGGTAATTTAGCGTCTATACCTATATCGTATTCTTCTTCGCCAGATTAAAGAGTAGGCGGGTAATATAGCCGAAATAGGGGACCTAAATACAGTAGAAACCAGTAATACCAAGAAAAGAGCAGACTTTAGAAAGAGACTTTAGGGTTAACTATTTACGAATCTTCTAGATCTTAGCGTTATTAGGTAAGCAGCTATCTAGCATATACTTATAGCTAATAACAATAGCCTCTAAGACTAGGAACTAGGACTTAACTATAGTAATATAGGCTCCTACTAGCTTAGCGTTAAGCAAGACTTAGTTATAGTTCTAGACCTATTCTGCTATAAATCGTCGAATTCTAGGTATAATTAGAGTATTATCGTATTGTATCTTTAGCCCTTTTATACTAATATTATCTAGGAAAGCTTGGCAAATCTAGGGCATTAAGTTATAGAAGATCCTATATATTATATATATAAACTAGGCAACTGAATTTGTACTGCCTTATAGAAGTATAGTCAGGCGTAGTAGACCGATTAGACTGGCAAACGTCGTAAGATCCCGACTCTTCTTATCTAGTATAATGTTGTTATAACTAGAAAATAGATCAAGTATAGACATGATTATATAGCTAGAAAAGTCCTTTAAGAATTCCTCTATATTCGGTAGGATAAAGGCATCCTGAATAGTAACGGCATTATATCGCTAAGTATTGTTGATTAGACGGTACTTACTATTCTTCTTCTAAATAAGGAACTAGTTGTTTCGGTAGGCTCTATAGGTATCTTCTAGGATCCCTTTAGCCTTCTACTTCTTTAGGATGTCTATATACACTAGAATTATCGCCTTCCCTATAGGCATATGTTTAGCTTACTAGATAGAGTAAGGGATAGTCTTAATATACTAAGGCGGAATAATTAACGGATTAATACAGCTAAGGTCCTTAAATTCCTATATAAGGGCTTATTCCCTATTAAAGAGTATATAGGCGAATAAGTCGAATTCGTCCTTAGAAAGCTAGAGAGCTAGGTCTACGTTGTCCTTTAAGCCTTTTAACCAATCAGGCATAAGTCGAGAACCGCAAGGTAAATCCGAAAATCGTAGAAAAACCTATTAATTGTATTTATACCTAGAAGTCGCCTTTTCTTTAGCTAGCAATAACTTAGCAGGCTTCTAGTCGATGATTCCTTCTAGTACTGACCTATTAGATAGGATATTATCGATAGGGTAAACCTTCTTTCTAGTAGGCTTATATATAGTAAAAGATTAAAGGATAGAGGGTTTTTCGGACTAAATAGAAGAAGGAAATAGACTAGAAGCTGTCCCTCAAGGAAAGAAAGAATTAGAGGAAACCATTCTTATATAAGGAAAACTCTAAATACTAACAACTTGCTTTAAACTCCTTTTACCTAAACGTTAAACGCCAGACTCCTGCTTAAAGGAAGTATACAAAATATTAGCAACAGTTTTATTGTTAAGCCGATCTTCTAGGACCTTATTATTATCTTCTAAAGTAAGTGCCTAGTTAGGGACTTTGTTAGCCTTATTTAGATAGATTCTATTACGCTATCTAATCCCCGTAGGGGATATCTAGGTGGGCTAAACTAGTGCTATAGGAAAACCGTATAACGGGTGAAAAACCTATAACCGTACATAGGGAAAAAAAGGGGGGTGTGGTAGGGGGTAGGCTAATCTTCACCAGAGTAGATACCGCCCCTTTAGGAGTATAAAAACATACTGCCTAAAGGGGTATAGGCTAGACCGCTCCTAGCCTCTGAGCAACTGAGTATTCTAGCAGTCTAGTAGCGATATGGCGAACTAGGGGGCGTATAGCGCTGCCGCCCCCTTTTTCGAGTCTGTAGAGAAAGCTGTATGTATCCCCTCTTTCCCTCTCCTTAAAGGAGGCTGAAGGGTAGGCCGGGCAACCGTCGAATATATGTCGGATATCTTCTATAGCTAGGTGGCAGCGGCAGAGGGGGTTATCGACCCCAGGCACCTTATAGGTATATAGGAATCCCCTTAGGCCTATCTTCCCTTTACGGGCCTGTATCAGTAGCGAGCTTTCGGCCTTAGAGAGGTTAGTTAGCCTTATTTACCTATCCCTGTAAAGTAAATAGGCTGTCCTAGTAGCTAGTAGATAGGGATTCGACAGCGTCCCCCCTCTATACAGAGGAATCCTGTTCGACAGCGTAAAGGGCTCCGGCAACATCCAAAGGGGCAAGGCGAGCGATAAATTCCCGGTCTTAGAAAGTCATCTGTACTATATTAGGACCGCCAAGACCGTAAATCACCTTATAGTCCTTCTAAAAAGGCATCCCTAATAGGATATTATAAGCCTTGTTAGACCTGTTATTGGATAAGACGTAGTAGTAGACTAGGGCCCTATGACCTTAGATATAGAAAGGTACTAGGACCTCCCCTTAGAGAGATTGCGAATTGCCCTATAAACTATAGGACTATATCTTGGTTTTTGTAATTATAAGGTTAAGGTGGTTTATAACCTTAAGGAAGATAAGGCTGTACTCTGATCTACTGTTTAGAAGTACGTATAGCTATAGGCTACTATTGTAAAGGGCTGTTAGGAAAATCTAGAGTAAAGAATAGAACTTAGTTACTCCTTGAACAAGGGAAGCTCTGTTAGTCTACGTTATTAGATTGCTATTAATAATACTGCTAGAAACTACATTTTTCGCTATAATAACAGAGTTGATATTTAGGGCGCTAAAGTCTTATAGTAGCCTAATTGTACAATAGCTATCTCCTATATCTAAGAACTAGGCTATCTAAGACTCCCCTATAGGCTTAACCAGAGAAACAATATTCGTCTTTGCCGTTTCCTATTACTTAGATAGGCAACCTTATAGACGTCTAAACAGAGCTAGGCTAGCCTAACCTAATACTAGGGCTAAAGTAGAAGTAGAGAGAGTATCGTCTAAGCTAGAGCTATCTAATATAGCTGTTTCCTTAACGATTCTAATACCTTTAGAGACCTACTTATATATAATCTTAGAAAGTAGGCTCTAGCCTTCTATTAGGTTAAGGGCCTCCTTGTTTAAAAGACTACATTTTCTATCAAGCATTTTCTAGAGTATTCCTCAGCGAATATCAGTAGCTTTAATCTTATAAGAAGGTTCTTCTCTTACCTATATAGATAGGCTGCTAGTAGTAGGGGTCTCTACCTAATTAGACGGAGAAGTATAGGAGGGACCTGCCCTTAGTGGCTTATCGTTGTCACTTTCCAGTTATAGCTACTTCTAACTTTGAAAAGCCATACTTAAAGCTTTAGCTATAGCCAGCTATATTGCCTTATTACCAAACACATTGTTTGCTTTCGTAATTGTATTCTATAGTATAAGTAAAATATCAATAGTACTATTACTATAAAGACTGCTATAAAGCTTAGAGCCTGTCCGAGCAGAGAGTAAATCCTATAAGAAGTAAGCTATATCCTCTAGGGGCTTTAAAAAGAAAACGTCTAGCTTCTAGCGCTAAACTGTATTAAGAAAATCCGAAACCTAACTAGGGACCTCTATTATATAAGCTATAGAGTTAGCTTCCTTATTATTAACCTCCCCTTTAAACAGGCCTTAAAGACTTAGATCTAGATCTAAGACCTCTATAGGGTTAACTACCTATAATAGGAAAGATATAACACTAGGTACCAGGGGTAGTAAGTAATAGACTCTGATTTATACTATTAGAGCTATAAATATATTTTCCCCTTATATAGAAGAGCTATAAGTAGGAGAGGATAAAGAAGATATAATAGGCCTAATACTATAAGAAGTAACATCGAGAAACCAGCTTTTTCTCCCTTCTTCTATTAAAAGAAAACGCATCTTGACTTACTCTTCCTCTAGCTAGGCATAAGTATAGCTTAACATAGAGAGAGAGTTGAAAAAGGGTTTAAAAGCCTTATTATACTTAGTCTTATAATTACACTTCTATTAGAGATAAGTAGGGCGGAACTTAGTATTATATACCTTATAAAGCGCTTAAACAAGGTAGAAAAGGGCGCCTTTCTTATAGGCCTTTATTACTAGGACTAGGTTGATCTGGTATAGGTTGTAAGGTAGATCTTCTCTATGGATTTTCTAACTAAGGTAAGCGTTTGCCCTAAATATATACCTAAGTCCAAGTTCGTTGTCAGCCTCTATTAGATTATACAAGCTAATATAGTATTATTAACTATACTAGTAGCAATAGATCCCTTTAAGAGCCTTATACCTTTGATTAGTGTTAGAGCGAAAAGGCCTACTAGTATAACTATTGACTTTGCCTAGCTCTATGTTCTAAAGCGAAGTATATACTATAAGTAGAGGAAGATTGACTTGTTTATCTAAATAGGGGTAGTAGTATTAGGGTTTATAACACCCTTTCTATTTAGCTATATCTTGTTTCTCTTTTAGGTATACTACCTAATTAACGTTAGTTGCGAAGCTTAGTAAGTTATTCAGCTTATCTCTTAGGCGTATAACCGATTTTACTATAGGGTCTATCTCGTTTAGCGAGATTCTAAGCAAGGCTATCTAATTATATAGGTCTTAAACAGCTCTTTTAGTTACCTTATCGCCTCGCTTCTATAAAAGGTTAGTAGTATAAAGCTTTATTACTATCTTCTAGACATTAGTAAGTTAATCAAACTATATTTCCTTAACTGTTAGTAGCTTTAGGATAATCTTAACCGGTTCCTAGCTAGTACTCCCTTAATTAGAAAACAAGACCCAGTTCTTACTTGCTTAAGCGGACTTAGTCGATTTAGGCAAGAAGTTTTAAGAAGAGATAGAAGAAGGCTTTTCGACTTTAGCTAAAAGGAGATTAGTCTCCCTACTGTTATTATCGCTCTTATCTAAATAGACGTCTTAGCTTAGTAGTTCGATCCGAGTTAGTACTCCTTAATAGATAAATCCTTTAAATAAAACCGCTAATACTAGGGTTTAGAAGTCGTTCTAGATAGCTTTATATAAGTTCTATATAGGCGTAGCACCTCTAAGGTAGTATCCTTGAACAAGTAAGTATTAGCAATCCTTAGGCAACTTTTCCTAAAAGCGTTAAGGGGCATCTTTCTGAATAGGGGCTAACTTAGTAGCTAGCATCCGGGTAATTATAGCGTTAAGTTCTTCTATAGCCTATTTAATCTATATGGCCGAGACGTTCGAGATAGTATGCTTATAGAAGCGGTTAAGCTACTTAATAAGGTCCTCCAACGCTTTAGGGTCGAAAGCCTTCTAATACTTAAGCATTATCCTATAGAGTTCTTACTATATTATTACTCCCTTATCCTTAATTATAGAGGTAACCTTATAACGTTAGTTAGAATCGTACTACCTCTTCTACTAGATAAACTTCTTAATATTAGTTGCTATACTATAGTCCTTACAAACGTTATTAAAAGCTTATAAGTAATCTATAATATTAGTACTATAGAATTACCTACTAAGCCCTTTAGACTGAACAGACGGGAAGCTAATACTCTATATAGGATTTAACTAATAAAGAGCATTGGTTAATATTCTAACTATAGTACCTAACTAGTCCTAGTTACTAATGTCTATTTCCAATATACTACTAGAGAGTAGTAGTAGGAAAGATTCTACTTAAGGAGGAACTAGGGGAGAGAGGTTATAAAAGGAAAAAGAGGGTCTAGCTTTTTAAAGCTAGTTTCCAGTAGAGTCTATCGTCTAATCAGACAAGTCTTATAATCCTACTACTAAAGGAGTAGAGTTGCCTATAAGTCTATAAAGTTAACGGATTTCTCTCCTTAAAAGGATATACTCTAGGAAATCCTATTAGATAAGGCTTTTACTAATAAATAACTAAGTAGAGGGTTAATATATAATTACACTAGGTAGTAAAATATCGATACTTAGTCTAGCTGAATATACTATAGACTTAAGGTCTCTAGAAGAAGTCGGGAAAGTACTAAGGAGTATATTGATAGGTAATAGACATAAAGTACAGTTGTTGTTCTCCTAATTAGACAAGCCTTAGTTTTATTAATATAAGGAGCTACTAGTAGCTTCTATTAATTTATCGATGGACTTTATCTAGGGGGGAATTTAGAAGGGATTAGATCGTAGGATAAAGGAGAGATATAGGGCAAGAGAGGAAGGATATAGTCCGCTACTATAGTATAATTATAGTAATATTATACCTACCCTACCTTTATAAAACATTGCTTATACCTAGTTCTTACCTAGTATAAACTCCTTCTCCTTCTATTGCAAAATCAAACGTATCTAACTTTTTAAAAAGCTTATGTTAAACAGATCTGCGGCTTAGTCTATCTTCTTACTCTAGACTTGATTAGTCGAGCCCTATACTGTATATTCCTACTATATAGAAAGCAAGCAATACTTGTTTTACTAGTTTGAATATATACTACTAAGACACTTTAGATATACTTAGTTATATTCCTCCCCTATCTAAAGGATAAAGGAGGTAGTCCTAAAAACATAACTAAAGGCCTAGTACTAGAGCTATCCTAACTTAACTTTCCTATTACCCCTACCCCTTATTATATGCCCTAGGTATAGTAATCTTGCAAATCGTCGTTGCTATATAGAGGTGCTACTTCCAGATAGGTACCGAAATAATACCTTTATTTAGATTAAGACTAACTAGCTAATACCGGCTAGTCAACCCAAGAAGCTAGAACGAAAAGGACTCTGTAATATCTATAACCCTAGTATGTATAGAGGTAGTAAAGTAATACTAGATAGTAAGCTAAGCCTAATCGTTCGTTAACCTAGTCTAACCTAAGATAACTCCTTTTGTTTTAACTAAGGGTTTGTAATGCTAAAACGAGTTAGGACAGCTAGCTACTTATCTAGATAGAGGAGGAAATTAAAGGTTAGGCTATATTCCTAAGTTATAAGTAAGGTCTATATATCTAGCCCTAGTATCGAAATCTTTTTCGGACGTAGGAAATCTCTTTACTAAGCTCTGATCCTTATATAGTTGCTAATGCCGGAAATGTCGAATAAAAGGGGAAAGGAACTAAAGGCAAGAGTTATATAAGTCATATCTAAAGGAGACTCTTATAGCTAATATACCTAATAGAATAAGAGAAGGGGGTTTAAGTACTTCCCTACCCCTTTCGTTTAACATAAGGTATATCTACTAGAATACTCTAATAACCGAGTTTCTAGGATAGCTAAGATTATACTTATTTTAAGCTTAACCGATATATCAGGTCCCAAATTGTTATATAACCTACGACTAATATAACTGTTATGCTAAGTAAGATTGTCGTTGTCTGATTAGAGGTTAGAGGCCTAGAAACACCGGTTTAAGTTGTTAGAGCAGAAAAGTCGAAATAGTTATTCTATTAATACTATACTGCAGAGTTATCTAGCTAATAGTCTATAGGTCGTCCTTATTAATAGCAAGACAACCCTAATACAAGTAAGGCCTACTTATAAGTGTTAGAGCCCTTACTTAGTTTATTCCTAGCTAAGCCCCTATATAAAACAGAGTAGTAGACCTATAAGAAAGTAGAAGCAGCTATCTAAAGGTAATAGGCAGCTATATATCGAATAGCTGTCTAGATAAGAGGATAAGAGGTATATATATAATAAGGTTATAGTCTCTCTAATTAGGGGAGACTAAGGTAGACAGGTGTAATAGAACTAAGTAAATAGGCTAAAGTAGCCTAGAGGCAAAAAGTAGATAGAATATCTAAATAGGTAAAATATAACTGTATAACTGTAATAATTGGGATAGATCATTTTTTTTTATCCCTGAATATAGAAAGGAAAGCCAGCTTCTTATACTATTATCCTCCTTATACTGCTAATTCGCAATCTTATTGTCAGCCTGGAATAAGATAAAGGGCGGAAAAGAAAGACCAGCCTTGTCCACCTACTCTACTGCATGACAGAAGAGAAAGTGGACATAGGTCTCCTCTGAACAGAGGGAGAAGAAGAAGAAGAAAACAAGCGGCGGCTAGTCGTGCACTAGCTACGCCGATCCACTATATACTAATAGATTAATAATTAGTAGATAGCCTGACGAAAGTTCTTATAAATAACAGTTTTACTGCTTTTTATAAGCAGGTTAGTATAGTAGAAAGGAAAGAAAAGATCGAGAAGCGGCAAAGGGAGAAAGGCTAAAACACGAAGACTTAGCGGCGGGTGTAGATGGGAGTACCCTAAGAAACTGGTCTATTAAGCTAAACGTTGCTATTATAATCTATAAACGTAAAATTGATTAGGGCCTAGCTAGAAGTGCTAGGGTATGCTAGGGTAGTAGTAGAATCCTCCTTTATAGCCATATTAGTAGCCTATAGTATGCTCTTCCTATAATTATCGTCGTCGTTGTTAGATTCTATTACTACTACCTGCTTCCCTCTCTTCTTCCTCTCTTTCTTCTTCTAGATAGTTGTAGCCCGTTTCTACGTCTATAGCTCCTAGATTAAGCTAGTATACCCTTTAATAAGAGTATATAATATCTAGATAAGGATAGTTAGGATAGACTAGAAGTATAGTAAGATAGGATTATAGGGTAACTTACTACTAGGGCTATAATACTAGAAGAGTATTTAATAATATGGGCCTAATAGGCCTATACTACTGCTAAGATCTTATTATTATCCGCTAGAAACGCAGGTCAGTATAAACGGCACTAAGGGGGTATATAGGCTAGACTTACAAGAGATATATAGATACTAGCAATAGGAGCAATTTGAATACCACAACTAAGAAGAAACGTAGGGACTGAGCTGCACTATATACGGCGCCGGAGGGGAGAAATCGCTAGAATCTACTCATAAGACTAAGCATATAAAACAGCGCTTATAGTATACCTTACACAGCTTATCGTCCTAGATAGTAGAAACCGCCGGTAATATAGACGGTAATACCCCTATAGGCATAGACTGCAAGGCTAGGCTCGACGCTAGCTTATTTATAACCAGCTTCTTATAGACTAGTATTACTAGCCCCCTAGCGCCAGCTACTAGCAAACGTACCCTAGGGACTGTTAAGACTAGGGTGGTAATAGCCGCCGGCATAGGTAATAGACCTAAATCCCTAAAACGCAGCTTCTTTAACAACGGTAGTACTATAACGTTATTATCCTTATCGTTGTCCTAGACAAACCAGACTAGATATAGATCGTTAGCTATTAAGAGAACCACCTAGGAAAGGCAAGATAAAAGGACAAACCGTATTTCAGGCCTAATAAGGGCAAATCTCCTGCTACTAGGGTAGTAGGCTACTCTAGAACCAACTCCTCCTTCTAAGTAGATATCTATAATAAAAGGAAGTTAGAAAAACTTATAAAACTAAATATAGTAATTATAAGAAGCCTTATAGTAAGAAGGGTAAGTATAGAAAGATAAAAACGTATTTATAGAAAGGAGGAAATTTTTAGAGCTCTAGAGGAGGCAAGTAGATTTTATACCTAACTAGCTACTATATAAAAGGAGTAATAACGTAGGCGGTTAAAGATCATATCCTTTCCCTCTAAGTTCCACTTCCTCTTCCCTAAAAAGGGATAGTATATCCTAATACTAAGAAGAGAGAGGTAGTAGACCCTTACCGATTAATAACCCTTAATATATATAGATGTAAAATATAAGAGTAAGGAAAGAAGCTAGGTAGTATACCTATAATAGGAACAAGAAGGAAAGGGTAGTATACCCTAAGGAAGAAGAGAAGCTAGGGTAGTATACCCTAAGGAAGAGGTAGTATACCTTAACCTAAATAGGAAAGGGTAGTATACCTAGACCTTTAGATCTAGTAAGACTTGCTATATCAGTTTAACTACCTTGTTACCTAGATTAGCCTCTATAGAGATAGTAAGGAGCAGAGAAGAGGTTACCGCTAAAATAATAAGCTAGTATTTATAACGCTAAAGGTAGTTTACAAGGTACCTACAAGATCGGCAGAGGTAAAGGGAGTACGGCAAAAGAGATAAGTGTTCCTAAGCTAAACGGTAACCTAGTAGCCTCTAATAGAGTAAGGTATTATACCGGTTAACTACCTAGATATCAGACCATAGTAATAACTATTAGGTATCCCTAGAAGTAAGATTATAATAGTTAAGAAGAGACTAACGGTTTCCTTTATAAGAAAGTACCTCTAAGATTAGTAAAGAAAGTAGGTTAGAAAGGGAGCAGTTAACTTTTCTAGACCCTATCTAGGTTAGTAACTAGCAATATCTATTAGAAGCCTAATCTTAATAATCCAGAGTACCCTAACAAGTCCCTATAGAAGAACGGGATAACAAGGTAGCAGAGCAGCTAAGTATTACCTATTAGTAAAATCCCTTTTCTGCTTAAGCAGTAAAATAACTACCCTTCTACTAGCCTAGAAAGTACCGTATAACCAGGGAATAAAACCTAAGAGGTATTAATGGTAGTTACTGAGAAAAGACCGTACTACTGCCTATAAAGCCCGGCTACGACCTCTATAATCCTAGAATATAAATACTATAAGCGCATATTACTGCTAAATACATTGTCGATAAGAAAGAGCCTTATAGTAAGGCCTAGAATTGCTATTGCGAACCTAGACCTAGGGGTATATTAGACAATATAGCGCTTATATCGCTTTGGTAGAACCTTGGTATCCCTTATAGGAGTAGGGCATAGGTTTACCTATTAGCTTAGGAGCAGGGTATAGAGAGGCCCTAGTTAATTAAGGTAGATATAGCTATAATTCCCTATATCAAGCAGATTAAACCTACTTTAGGGCCTATAAACGTTGTAGGAGGGATAGAAAAAATCTCTACCCTAGGCAGCTAGAGCGCAGGTCAAGGAGGCAGACAGAACACAGATCGGTATACGGAATCAAACACAGAGTCCGGAGATTCCAACAGAGATTCCAACAGATACGTTAGGCTACTAGATCTTTAAGTTAAGGATTGTCTAGGAAGTAAAAGACAAGCTTACTTTACTATACGAGAAATTACGCTTTATAGCTTAGGGACTTAGTAATAAGGATAAGAAGTACCTTCTTACTTAGTTACTAATAATCTAATGCTATATACAGCGACTTATGCTCTTACTACTCCTAATACTATAAATGCACTTTAGTTTTAAGGCGTAGGTACGCGATATTATCCAGGCTTATATATAAGCTAAGTTATAGCTAGTAAGGAAAGTGATTCTTCTATTACCTAAGAAGCTTAAGATGCTCTATCTCCCCTATACTGTCTTACTTGTTGAAACCCTATTATATAGGCTGGCTAAAGCCGGCCTATACTAGTAGGTGATATATATAAACTGGTATAAGTCGAACCGACACCTAAAAACGAAAAACGAGTTTTTGGTCAAAACTACACCAAATCGCGTGTAACCACATCTATTCGAACCGTCCGATTAAGGACATAACGCCTGCTAATTTTCGCTATAGCGCTATTGGTTGTACGATAGCCCTAGGCGTGCAAAAATGCAGAAAATAGCAAGCCTAGCTGCCCTCTTATAACTGCAATTTCCTTATATATAGGCTACTAATGCGGCTCTATGCCCTAGTAACCCTGCTCTACCTATAGCTAACAACAATAATAACAACCCTCTAAGCTAGCCCCTAAGTACAGACTACTAACCCCTAAGTACAGACTACCTAAACAACGATATAGAAATAGAAGACTATTAAACTACTATCTCTACTACTACTAAGGAGACTGCTATAGGTACTATAACTATAGCACCTATAGTACCTAGCTCTAGCGCCCCCCCTACTATTAATACCCCTATAATTAGCACCCCCCTTTTAACTAATATCTTTACCCCTTTCCTTAGGGGCCTAAATAGTAGCTAGTACGCCCTAGCCCTAGCCCTTTCTAGCTAGAAAACCTCGAAAAAGCTAGGGAAAAAATCGGAGAAGAATACAGGGAAAAAAGGAAGTAACAACAGTGCTACTAAGGCCGACTATATTGCCCTAGTAACTAAGAAAACCACCTAGGCTACCCTTAGCCCCCCTAAGCTTGCCCTTATACTCTTTAGCCTCCTAGACTGGATAATTAGCCTAGCTAAGGATAGTACTAACTTCTATAGTATAGTAGAAGCAACTACTAAAGCCAGGTAAATTACCCTTATAGCCCTGCTCTAGGACCTGCCTAGAGAAGCCCCAGCTATAATAGCAGTAGCCCTAGCACCCTAAAACCGCCCTACTACCCTAGCAACGCCTAAGCCACAGTACTAGCAATACCCTTAGCAGCCTAGCTACTACTAGCAATAATAGTAGTAATAATAGTAACAGCCTAGCTACTTCTAGCCTATAGCCCCGACCTAGGCTAATATAGCTAGTAAGCTATTAGCTAACAAGGTAACTAGGCCTAGCCTAGAGCGCTAGGTACTTATCCAACTAGGCTTAGCCTAGTAATAGGTACTTGCTAAATCTGCCCTAGAGGTAGTATAGGCTATCTAATAGGCTTCTAGCCTAGTATTTTAGAGGGTTTAGACGCTCTCTAACAGTAACCTCCTTTTAGTTATAGAGAATATAGAGATAAAGAAGAGCCTAGAGAGCAATACTACCTAGATTATAAGGGCCTTTAGCGAGAAGGCCTCCCTATATACTATAACCTAGGCAATAGTAGTTAAGGGCCTTATAGTCTATAACTAGGTTATAGAGAAAGGCCTACTAGAAGAAGCTAAGAAGTAATACCCTATAGTAGTTAGGGTAAAGGTCTAGTACCTTTAAGGGCTAGAACGGACTAGGGTTAAGGTACTAATAGCCTTTACCTTTCTAGAGGCAGCTTAGAAAGCCTATAAGGAGGGGGTCTTCTAGAGCTGCTAAGCCCTAGAAGCAGAGCCCTAGATCGACAAAGCTAAGCCTATCTAATACCTATAGTACTGGAAATAAGGCTATAGGGCTAAGGTATGCTAGAGCAAAGAAGAGATCTGCTATAACTATAACGCTAATAGCCATACTACGCTAGAAGCCCCTACCTACTCTAGGGCACCCTACTACTATAACTGCTACCAAGCTTATCACGCCTGCTTAGAGGCCTGCCCCTACCTAAAAGAGGCATAGGTATAGGCTAAGGGATATCTACATTCTAGGCCTAAGGCCTTTAACGTTAATTAACCGCCCTTATACTAGTATTAATAGCAATAGCAGTAATAGCAATAATAGTAGTAATACCCCCCTTAGTAAGCCCTATTATAAGAGGAGGGGGAGGAAGGCTATACTATAGTCTTAGGAAAGAGATAGAGGGGCCGACCAATAGTATTAAGAGGGTTAACCCCTAACTAGAGTATAATTACTATCTGCTTTAGCTACCTAAGCGGCTAAACCCCCCCTTCCTCTATACCAGTTATAAGCCCTCAAGGGGCTACTAGACCTACTAAAACCCTAGAGCCTATAGGAGCCCCTAGACCCCTAGATGCTAGACTTAGACTAGACCTAAATACTAGACTGGCTAATACTACTACTATATAACAACCACCGCCTACTATATAGCTAGAGGAGATAGAGATATAAAGGTATACCTCTAGAATATATAAGGCTTAAAGGAGATATAGAAAGTACTACTTTTTATAGTAAGAGAAGAAATACTTGCTATATAAGAGCCCTAGATTAATAGGCAGGTATAGCACTCTACCTACTGCCCTAGATCAGCCCCCTACCACCTTATTTTCACCCTTAACGGACAGGCCTTACTTTATATCTATAAATCACTCCTACTAGCAACATAGACTTATAGCTCTGGCTTAAACTAGGCTAGGGCTACTATATAGACTAAGAACAGCCCCTTTATAGTCTGGTCCCTATATAACAACCCCTAACCCTAGACTAGCTTAACCCCTTTTATAGAGGAAATAAGGGGGAAGATTAATGCCTGCCTAGGCCTTTACCTTCTAACTAGGGACTTTAACCTTTATTACCCCCTTTAGGACCAATATAACTGCTTTAGCCCTAGGTTAGAAGACCTACTGCTATTAACAGCAAAGCAGGGGCTTACCCTCTATACCCCCTATAGCGCTATAACTAGGGCGCTATAGAGGAGCCAAGCAGGTAGGGCCTCTACTATTAACCACTTCTAGCTTAGTAGTAGCCTTACCTGCTCCTATACTAGCTTAGATATATACTTATGCTTAGACTACTACCCCTAGGTACTAGATATTGACCTAGAGACTATAGAAACCCTACTACTACCCCCTTAATTCCAGTAGAAGAAGATAGATAAAGAGGGGGTAGTAAGAGAGGCTAGCTCCCTAATATATAATATAGGAGGCTATAGATATCTATTATACCTCTCTAACCTAGCTAAGCTCTAGGAGGCCTATAGGCGATTATTAGAGGAACTCTAGCGTATTGCTAGGGCTATAACCCCTAAAGGAGCCCTAGTAACTACTAGAAGGAAGAGTGCCCCCTAGTAGAACAACGAAATCTACTAGGTAGTCTAGGAGAGAAAAAGGGCAGAAAGACAGCTCTAACGCTCCCCTAGTAACCAGGCCCTCCTTACTACCTATAAGTTAGCCTAGAGGGAGTAAACAAAGGCTATAAGAGAGAGTAAGAGAAAGACCTAGAGGGCCTTTCTATAAAAGGCTAGAGAAAAGCCAGAGAAGCTCTAGTAACTAGAAAGATAGGCTAGGCTATAAAGTACTATTACCCTACCCCCTCCTAAGCTACTAACCCTTAGATAAGCTAGTACCTTCTAGGAGAAGGTAGAGGCCCTTTTAGTACGCTTCTTCCCCCTCTCCCCCTAAGAGGATAGCCCGGAGGAACCCCTAATAGGCCTTAGGCTACTAGTTAGCTAGACAGTTAGGCTAGACGATATAAAAGAGGCTATTAAAACAACAAAACCCTAGAAAGTGCTAGGACCGGACAAACTCCCTATAGGCTTTCTAAAGGCCTATAGCGACCCCTTATATAAGGCCCTTGCTATACTAGCCTTGAAATCCTTCCTCTATGGCTTCTATCTATAGGAATATAAGGAAGCGGTTACTATTGTCCTCCCTAAACCAGGAAAATAGCTAGACACCTATAATACCCCTGGAGGCTACTGCCCTATAGCCCTACTTAACTGCATTAGCAAGGTTCTAGAGAAAGTTATAGGGACTAAGATAAGGGACGTAGCTAAGGCTTTTAAGCTAATTCTAGCAACGTAACAGGGCTACTGCCGCTATAAATCTACCGAATTAGCTATATACCTCCTTATAGCTCAGATCTAGAAGGTATAGAAGTATAAAGCCGGGGCCTCCCTCCTATAGCTAGACCTATTAGGGTATTTCAACAGTATCCCTTATAACAGGCTCCTAGCTATATTAGACTAGCTAAGGCTACCTACCTGGCTACTATCCTGGCTAAAGGAATTCCTCTCCTCTAGGACTACCAGCCTCCTATTTAACATCTAAAAAAGCCAGTAAATCCCAGTACTAACAGGAGTACCCTAAGGCTTACTACTTTTACCAATCCTCTTAGTCCTATACCTCTGCCCCCTATATGAAAGACTAGAGAGAAAATACCCTACTATCTCTACTATAGGCTATATAGACGATACTAACCTACTAGCCTTCGGCAGGGAAGCTGCAATAACGGTTAGGCAGCTAGAAGAGGCCTAGAAAGAGTACCTAGACTAGGTAACAACCGCTAGAGTTATCTTCTTAGTAGCAAAGAGCAAGCTTATATACTTCCCCCCTAGAAGGAGGCCCTAGACTAACCCTATTAACCTAGGACTAACAGGGGACTTCCCTCCCCTATAACCAGCTATAGAGGCCTGTTTTCTAGGGGTTTAGCTAGACTCTAAGCTTACCTGGAAGGCCTACGCCAGCACCCTATGGCAGAAGCTAAAAACGCAGTCCCTTACTATTACTAGGCTAGCTAGAAAGACCTAGGGACCTGGAATCGAAAAGACTAGGCTCCTATATACAGTAGTAATAAGGCCGGTCCTAGCCTACGCAGCCTCGGCCTGGCATACCCCTATACCTGTAACACCAAACAGGCTATAAGGTATAACCAGAGGCCTACTAGCAGCTGAAAACAAGGCCCTAAGGAGGGTTATAGGGGCCTATAAAAGGATACTGGTCCAAAGCCTCTACTATAAGGCTAACGTCCCCCCCCTTAACCTCTACCTTAACACCCTCTCCTTCTCCAGCTAAGCTAGAATAAACAGGGCTATAGGGAAAGAGGTAGCTAAGTAGAAGGAAGCCCTACGCCTTACCCTTAGAAACAGGACCCCTAGGACTAGCCTCCCCTAAGAGGGCGTATAAAGTAAGAAAGGAAAAGGGAGGTAATAGCCTAGTAGTACTACCAACAACTAAGGAAGGCTATTAACGAAGAACCCCTCTATACCGCCTAGAAGGATCGCTATCTATAGAAGGCTAGGGCCTCTAGTTATAACCCCTATACAGAAAGCCTCTTAGAGAAATCAGCTAAGGCTACCTTTTAAGAGGAGAACCTAGCTAAGGCCTTTAAGGAGGCCTTCCAAAGACGCCACTATAACCTCTCTAAGGCCGAAAGCTCGCTGCTAATACAGGCCTATATAGGGAAGATAGGCCTAAGGGGATTCCTATATACCTATAAGATACCTAGGGTTAATAACCCCCTCTGCCGCTACTACCTAGCTACAGAGGACATCCGATATATATTCGACAGTTGCCCGGCCTACCCTTTAGCCCCCTTTAAGAAGAGGGAAAGAGGGGATACATATAGCTTTCTCTATAGACTCGAAAAAAGGGGCGGCGGCGCTATACGCCCCCTAGTTCGCCACATTACTACTAGACTGCCAGAATACTCTATTGCTCAGAGGCTAGGAGCGGTCTAGCCTATACTCCTTTAGGCAGTATATTTTCACACTCCTAAAGGGGCGGTATCTACTCTGGTAAAGATTGGCCTACCCCCTATCACACCCCCCTTTTTTCCTATGTACGGTTATAGGTTTTTCACCCGTTGTACGGTTTTCCTATAGCACTAGTTCAGCCTACCTAGATATCCCCTACGGGGATCAGATAGCGTAATAGAATCTATCTATATAAACTGGTATACTAAATACCTTGATCTCGAACCGAATGCCTTTAACCTATGCCTTATAATCAGCAAGACGCGAATTAAGAGCGGATTTAGAATTGTTAGCCTATAAACCGACAATACGCTTAATATCAGCGAGTAAGCCTTTGCTAATAAGGAGAAGCTCAAGCTAGATAAGGCTAGCTTTAAATATAAGCTGCTAGTATTTTTAACAGACAAATTAATCATAGACTTTAATAGATATAGGCTTGAAACAAGCGTAGATACTATTAAGATTCGATAAAAATGGCAAGCTGTATAACTCGAACTTGTAAACCTAAAGGCGGAAACAGCGAAGTAAGTATACGTTAAACAACGTATATACAGTGCCTATATTACTACGATTTGCTAGTTAGAAGTGACTTTCGACTTATTAGTAGTAGTATAGTCAACTAAGCCTGATATAGCTAAGATTGCCAAGCTTAACGCTCGACTGTAATAGCAGATCGAGAACTTAGTATGCAGGCTGTACTACCTGTAACTCGAACTTAAGATAGCTAAGCTTTTTGTCTTTATAGACGGATTGTTCGCTAATAATGCCGATATAATATCGCAGATTAGATTCGTTATTATATTTAGAAATAAGATAAGTAGTATAAATAAGTTTAACCTATATAGTAATATTGTATACTAGTCTTCGACTAAGTATAAGCAGGTAATGTAAAGCGTTTTAGCAAGCGAGATATATAGAATAGTAAGTAGGTTTGATCTTAGGTATATCCTATACTAGATACTTGCTAAGATCTACTTAGGCCTAGGTCTATTGTTGCTACTACTTATTGTTATTTATAAAGACTTGTTTAGTTTGTATAAGTACCTGGTAAAGCTTAGGACAATAGTAGAAAAGCGCCTTATAATCGACATAATAGTATTGCGGCAGAGCTATAAAAACCATAAAATCGTAGAAATCAGGTGGATTAGTAGTAACGATAACCTAGCTGACGCTATGACTAAGCGTACGTCGAATAAGACGCTTAAAAGGCTTGTTACTATGAATATAGCTAAGATTAGAGTAAAAGGCTGGGTTTAATACCCGGCTAAACAATAGGAAGAGCCTATGTAACGTAGGGCAAGATCGCTAGTACAAAAGATAAAGACTGCTAAGACGATTCCTTTATAGTATAACAAGGAATATAAGGCAAAGTGCAAAACAATCTTAATTTATACTTTTATAGCTAGCGTAACATATGCGCCAATACCCCCTACCCCTAACTACGATAATAAAACATCGATGGCCTTGCTTATAGCGGCTATTACTATAAGCTTTTTCTATATAGGCGTTATACCTGCTATAGGCGCCCTATACTTGATAAGAGCATGCGCCTTGTCTACTAAGACTAAGGCGTACTTAGCGCTATTACGCTATATTTTCCAATCCTATAACTAATAAGTATTTCAATTAAACAATGGCTACTACTAAAGATTATAACTTATTTTAGCCTTAGTAGCTAGGTTAGAGTGGAGATCTAAGAAGTAGTCTAAGAACAGACGGACTAACTTAGGGCTATAATATATATTAGACATAATAATATAATAGAAACAATGTATAAATAGAGCTTATATCAGTATATATAAGTACCTGGATAAGCACCGCTAGTACTAGAGGCTGTAGCCTAATATACAGTTGTAGTACGCTGTATATAGCGCGAAATTGCTAGACTTGTTAAACAAGTCCTCAATACCTGCTAAAAGCAAGTATAAGTAGCTAAGGTAGATAATAGCATATATAGTACTATATAGGCTAC
Organism: Phyllachora maydis; assembly: GCA_029339225.1. Lineage (NCBI taxonomy): Eukaryota > Fungi > Ascomycota > Sordariomycetes > Phyllachorales > Phyllachoraceae > Phyllachora > Phyllachora maydis. The sequence goes on from JAQQPM010000003.1 coordinate 753,353, forward strand.
GAACTTTATATATATTAGTAATATTAATAATAAGGATAATAAGAGTAAGACGCTTACTCTTTAGTTTATATATACAAGCGTACAACGACCTTTTACAAGGCTTAGTACAATCCGACGTACTATATACGTAGTAGCTAGAGCGGACGATAGAGTTGTCCAAGCTTTTGCCAGATAACGAACTTGCTGTTGCTACTGCTGGTATTGCTACTAGTAGCATAGGCATATATATAGCAGCGTGTAGCGCTATACGCCGCGTATGCGTAGCTGCCACTACCGCCTTTTTCATAGCTGGCAATATAGGCAGAGAGTGCTTGGCAGGTATAGAGACACGCGCTTTATATATAGTAACCTCTGCCTTATATGCCGCTGCCTCCTCCGCCTCTTCCTTATACTAATGTATAGTAGCCTGTATAAGCAGGATATATATACGTATAATCAGCCCTTTAGAATTAAGGGGCGTAGAGTCGGCGTTAGTATAGCTGCCTATAGACTTAGGCTGCGTAATAAGTACAGCCGCGTCTATAGTATTAGGATCATTGCTATTATTGTTATTGTTATTACCGTCGTTGCTACCTACTATACTCTCCTAGTTGCTGTTATTAGCGATAGTGCGCTTAGACATGTCTAGGAACGCGTTATTATTGCCCTTCTAGGTAAGATGCTTATTAAGAGCGTTAGTTATAAGCGTATTAAGGGTATCGCTGCCCTTATCCTTAGTATATACATAGGCGTTGCTACCTATGCTCCTATAGGAGCACCTACTCTACTTATTATTAAAATCCAATATTACGAATAACAAGATTAGTATGCTTAATTATCAGTATATAATAATAAGTAACTTACTTGTTACTACTAGTACTACTAATACTACTGCTACTATTGCTGTTACTACTACTACTGCTATTATGGTTACTACTGCTACTACTAGTATAGATCGTAGGGAGGAAGAGAACAGGTAGTATATAGTAGGAGAACCCGCCTATTTATAGGTTTAGAGTAAGTGTTGGAATCTGTGGGCTCTGTGATTGATTCCGTGTGCTGATCTGTGTTCTGTCTCCTTGACCTGCGCTCTAGCCGCCTAGGGCAGAGATTTTCTCTGTCCCCCCTGTAACGTTTATAGGCCCTGAAGTAGGCTTAATCTACTTGATATAGGGAATTGTAGCTATATCTACCTTAATTAATCAGGGCCTCTCTATACCCTGCTTCTAAGTTGATAGGCAACCCTGTACCCTGCTTCTATTAGGGATACCAAGGTTCTATCAGAGTGATATAAGCGCTATATTGTCTAATATACCCCTAGGTCCAGGTTCGTAATAGCGATCCTAGGCCTTGCTATAAGGCTCTTCCTTATCGACAACGTGTTTAGCGGTAATATGCGCTTATAGTGCCTATATTCTAGGATTATAAAGGTTGTAATTAGGCTTTATAGACGGTAGTATAGTCTTTTTCTTAGTAACTATTATTAATACCCCTAAGGTCTCTATTCTCTAGTTATATAGTGCTTTCTAGGCTAGTAGAAGGGTAGTTATTCTACTACTTAATTAGAAAAGGGATTGTACTAATAGGTAATACTTAGCTACTCTGCTACCCTATAATCCGGTTCCTCTATAGGAACTTGTTAGGGTACTCTAGATTATTAAGATTAGGCATCTAATAGATATTACTAGTTATTAACCTAGATAGGGTCTAGGAAAGTTAACTACTCCCTCTCTAACCTACTTTCTTTACTGATCTTAGAGGTACTTTCTTATAAGGGAAACTGTTAGGCTCTTCTTAACCGTTGTAATCTTACTTCTAGGGATACCTAACGGTTGTTACTATAGTCTACTATCCAGGTAGTTAACCAGTATAATACCTTACTCTATTAGAGACTACTAGGTTACTATTTAGCTTAGAAACGCTTATCTCTTTTGCTATACTCCTTTTACCTCTACTGATCCTATAGGTACCTTATAAACCACCTTTAGCGTTATAAATCCTAGCTTATTACTTTAGCGGCAGCCTCTTCTCTGCTCCTTACTGTCTCTATAGGGGCTAATCTAGGTTATAAGGCAGTTGAACTAACATAGCAAGTCTTGCTAGATCTAAAGGTCTAGGTATACTGCCCTTTCCTATTTAGGTTAAGGTATACTGCCTCTTCCTTATTTAGGTTAAGGTATACTACCTCTTCCTTAGGGTATACTACCCTAGCTTCTCTTCTTAGTTAGGGTATACTACTCTTTCCTTCTTGTTCCTATTATAGGTATACTATCTAGCTTCTTTCCTTACTCTTATATTTTACATCTATATATATATATTGTATTCCACCTATAGAGTCCTTATTGGACTATAAGGAGCTGCTAGCTTACACTAATGCTAGAGGAAAACCGGAAAACGGATGAAAAACCTCCAACGAGCTCAAACAAGGCGGGCAACCTAGCAAGAGGAAAAAAAGCAGTACTAAAAGAAAAACACAACGCAAGGGGAGGCCGTCTAGGATGCTACTAAGGGAAATTGCGCCTATTCCCCTACCCGTCTCCCGTAAGAACGCCCTATATCTCAATTAATATAGGGCTCGGGGTAGGGGAATAAGGAAGGGGTCTTGTCAGCGAAAGAGGTAAAGGTAGGTCTAGGCTTAAAGCTTAAAAGCTTATAAGCTTAGCCTTATAGCCTTCCCTCTTACCTTGGTATAGTAGTAAGATACTAGCTATAGGGAAGAAAGAAAAGACAGTCTAAAGAGAGAGAGGGGAAGCAGTCTAAGGTACATCTATATATATTAAGGCTTGTTAATCGGTAAAGGTCTGCTTTTAGAGAGGAGGAAATAGAAGTTAAAGGGAAAGGGTGTGATTTTTAACCACCTATATTATTGCTCTTTTTATATAGTAGCTAGTTAGGTGTAAAATCTACTTGCCTCCCCCGGAGCTCCAAAAATTTCCTCCTTCCTATAAACGCGTTTTTATCTTTCTATACTCGTCCTTCTTACTATAAAGCTTCTTATAATCGCTATATTTAGTTTTATAAGTTTTTCTGACTTCCTTTCATTATAGATGTCTACTTAGAAGGAGGAGTTAGTTCTAGAGCAGCTTACTACCCTAGTAGTAGAAGATTTGCCCTTATTAGGCTAGAAACGCAGTTTATCCTTTTGTCTTACCTTTCCTAGATAGTTCTTTTAATAGCTAACAATCTATATCTAGTCTAGTAAGACCGACACTCAAAACGAAAAACGAGTTTTTGGTCAAAACTACACCAAATCGCGTGCAACCACATCCATTCGAACCGTCCGATTGAGGACACAACGCCCGCCAATTTTCGCTGTAGCGCTGTCGGTTGCGCGACAGCCCTAGGCGTGCGAAAATACAGAAAATGGCGAGCCTAGCTGCCCTCTCGCAACTGCAATTTCCTTACGTACGGGCTACTAATACGGCTCTACGCCCTAGCAACCCTGCCCTACCTATAGCTAATGACAATAATAACAACCCCCTAAGCCAGCCCCTAAATACGGACTACTAACCTCTAAGCATGGACCACCTAAACGACAATATGGAAATAGAAGACCGCTAGACTACTACTACTACTGCTAAAGAGACTGCTATAGGCGCTATAACTATAGTACCTATAGTACCTAGCTCTAGCACCCCCCCTACTATCAACGCCCCTACGATTAGCACCCCCCTCTTAACCAACGTCTTTGCCCCTTTCCTTAGGGGCCTAAATAGCAGCTAGTATGCCCTAGCCCTGACCCCTTCTAGCTAGAAAACCCTGAAAAAGCTAGGGAAAAAATCAGAGAAAAATACAGGGAAAGAAGGAAACAACAATAGTACTACCAAGGCCGACCACATTGCCCTAGCAACCAAGAAAACCGCCTAGGCTGCCCTTAGCCCCTCTAAGCTTGCCCTTACACTTTCTAGCCTCCTAGACCGGATAATTAGCCTAGCTAAGGACAGTACTAACTTCTATAGTATAGTAGAAGCAACTACTAAAGCCAGGCAAATTGCCCTGACAGCCCTGCTCTAGGACCTGCCTAAAGAAGCCCTAGCTATAGCGGCAGCTCCAGCACCCTAAAACCGCCCTACTGCCCTAATAACGCCTAAGCTATAGTACCAGCAACACCCTTAGCAGCCTAGCCACTACTAGCAATAATAGTAGTAATAATAGTAATAGCCTAGCCACTCCTAGCCTACAGCCCCTACCTAGGCTAATATAGCTAGCAAACTAACAGCTAGCAAGGTAACTAGGCCTAGCCTAGAGTGCCAGGTACTTATCCGACTAGGCTTAGCCTAGTAATAGGTACTTGCTAAATCTGCCCTAGAGGTAGTATAGGCTATCTAACAGGCTTCTGGCCTAGCAGTTTAGAGGGTTCGAACGCTCTCTAGCAGCAACCTCCTTCTAGTTACAAAGACTATAGAGATAAACAAGAGCCTAGAAAGCAATACTACCTAGATTATAAGGGCCTTTAGCAAGAAGGCCTCCCTATATACAACAACCTAGGCAATAGCAGTTAAAGGTCTTATAGTCTATAACTGGGTTATAGAGAAAGGCTTACTAGAAGAAGCTAAGAAGTAATACCCTATAGCGGTTAAGGCAAAGGTCTAGCACCCTTAAAGGCCAGAACGGACTAGGGTTAAGGTACTAATAGCCTTTACCTCCCTAGAGGCAGCCTAGAAAGCCTATAAAAAGGGGGTCTTCTAGAGCTGCTAAGCCCTAAAAGCAGAGCCCTAGATCAACGAAGCTAAGCCTATCTAATGCCTATAGTACTGGAAATAGGGCTATAGGGCTAAGGTATGCCGGAGCAAAGAAGAGATCTGCTATAACTATAGCGCTAACAGCTATACTACGTCAGAAGCCCCTACCTACTCTAGGGCACCCTGCTGCCGCAACTACCACTAAGCTTACCACACCCGCTTAGAGGCCTGCCCCTGCCTAAAAGAGGCATAGGTATAGGCTAAGGGATATCTATATTCTAGGCCTAAAGCCTTTAACGTTAACTAACCGCCCCTATACCAGCACTAATAGCAATAACAGTAACAGCAACAACAGTAGTAATACCCCCCTTAGCAGGCCCTAGTATAAGAGGAGGGGGAGGAAGGCTATACTATAGTCTTAGGGAAAAGACAGAGAGGCCGACCAACAGTATTAAGAGGGTTAACCCCTAACCAGAGCATAATTACTGCCTGCTTTAGCCACCTAAGCGGCCAAACCCCCCCTTCCTCTTCCTCTATACTAGCTATAAGCCCTAAAGGGGCTACTAGACCTACTAGAACCCTAGAGCCTATAGGAGCCCCTAGACCCTTAGATACTAGACCTAGACCAGACCTAGATACTAGACTAGCTAACGCTACTACTATACAATAACTACTGCCTACTATATAGCTAGAGGAGATAGAGATATAAAGGTATACCTCTAGAACGTACAGGGCTTAAAGGAGGTATAAGAAGTACTACTTTCTATAGTAAAAGAAGAAATACTCGCTATACAAGAGCCCTGGATTAATAGGCAGGTACAGCACTCTACCTACTACCCTAGATCAGCCCCCTACCACCTTATTTTCACCCCTAACAGACGGGCCTTACTTTATATCTATAAATCACAGACTATAAAGGGGCCGTTCTTAGTCTATATAGTAGCCCTAGCCCAGTCTAAGAGACTTACAGCTCTAGCTTAGACTGGGCTAGGGCTACTATATAGACTAAGAACGGCCCCTTTATAGTCTAGTCCCTATATAACGACCCCTAATCCTAACCCTAGACTGGCTTAACCCCCCTTATAGAGGAAATAAGGGGGAAGATCAACGCCTGCCCAGGCCTTTACCTTCTAGCTAGGGACTTTAACCTCTACCACCCCCTTTAGGACCAATATAACCGCTTTAGCCCTAGGTTAGAAGACCTACTACTATTAATAACAGAGTAGAGGCTTACCCTCTGTACCCCCTACGGCGCTATAACTAGAGCGCCATAGGGGAGCTAAGCAGGTAGGGCCTCTACTATCGACCACTTCTAGCTTAGCAGCAACCTTACCTACTCCTATACCAGCTTGGATATACACTTACGCTCAGACTACTACCCCTAAGTACTAGATATTAACCTAGAGACCGCAGAAACCCTACTACTACCCCCCCGATTCCAGTAGAAGAAGATAGATAAAGAGGGGGTAGCAAGAGAGGCCAGCTCCCTAATATATAATATAGAGGGCTATAGATATCTATTACGCCTTTCTAACCTAGCCAAGCTCTAGGAGGCCTATAGGCGGCTATTAGAGGAACCCTAGCGCATCGCTAGGGCTATAACCCCTAAAGGAGCCCTAGTAACCACTAGAAGGAAGAGTGCCCCCTAGTAGAACAACGAAATCTACTAGGTAGTCTAGGAGAGAAAAAGGGCAGAAAGACAGCTCTAACGCTCCCCTAGCAACTAGGCCCTCCTTACCGCCTATAAGTCAGCCTAGAGAAAGCAAATAAAGGCTATAAGAGAGAGTAAGAGAAAGACCTAGAGGGCCTTTCTATAAAAGGCTAGAGAAAAACCAGAGAAGCTCTAGTAACTAGAAAGATAGGCTAGGCTATAAAGCACTACCGCCCTACCCCCTCCTAAGCTACTAACCCTTGGACAAGCTAGTACTTTCTAAAAGAAGGTAGAGGCCCTTTCAGCACGTTTCTTCCCCGCCTCCCCCTAAAAGGATAGCCCAGAGGAACCCCTAATAGGCCCTAGGCTACCGGTTAGCTAGACGGTTAGGCCAGATAATATAAAAGAGACAGTTAAAACAATAAAGCCCTAGAAAGTACCAGGACCTAACGAACTCCCTATAGGCTTTCTAAAGGCCTGTAGCGACCCCCTATATAAGGCCCTCGCTATACTAGCCTTGAAATCCTTCCTCTACAGCTTCTATCTATAGGAATATAAAGAAGCGGTTACTATCGTCCTCCCTAAACCAGGAAAACAGCTAGACACCTATAACACCCCTAGAGGCTACTGCCCTATAGCCCTACTTAACTGCATTAGCAAGGTCCTAGAGAAAGTTATAGGGACTAAGATAAAGGACGTAGCTAAGGCCTTTAAGCTAATTCCAGTAACATAATAGGGCTACTGCCGCTATAAATCTACCGAATCGGCTATATACCTCCTTATAGCTTAGATCTAGTAGGTATAAAAGTATAAAGCCAGGGCCTTCCTCCTACAGCTAGACCTATCAGGGTATTTCGACAGCATCCCTTATAACAGACTCCTAGCTACACTAGACCAGCTAGGGCTACCTACCTAGCTACTATCCTAGTTAAGGGAATTCCTCTCCTCTAGGACTACTAGCCTCCTATTTAACGGCCAAAAAAGCCAGCAAATCCCAGTACTAATAGGAGTACCCCAAGGCTTACTACTCTTACTAATCCTCTTAGTCCTATACCTCTACCCTCTATACAAAAGACTAAAGAGAAAACACCCTACTATCTCTACTATAGGCTATATAGACAATACCAACCTACTAGCCTTTAGCAGAGAAGCTATAATAATAGTTAGACAGCTAGAAGAGGCCTAAAAAGAGTGCCTAGACTAGGTAATAACGGCTAGAGTTACCTTCTTAGTAGCAAAGAGCAAGCTTATACACTTCCCCCCTAGAAGGAGGCCCTAGACCGACCCTATTAACCTAGGACTAATAGAGGACTCCCCCCCCCTATAACCAGCTTTAGAGGCCCGTTTTCTAGGGGTCTAGCTAGACCCTAAGCTTACCTAGAAGGCCTACGCTAGCACCCTATAGCAGAAGCTAAAAACGCAGTCCCTTGCTATTACTAGGCTAGCTAGAAAGACCTAGGGACCTGGAATCGAAAAGACTAGGCTCCTATATACAGCGGTAATAAGGCCAGTCCTAGCCTATACAGCCTCGGCCTAGCATACCCCTATACCTATAGCACTAAACAAGCCACAAGGTATAACCAGAGGCCTACTAGCAGCTGAAAACAAGGCCCTAAGGAGGGTTATAGGGGCCTATAAAAGGACACCGGTCCGAAGCCTCTACTATAAGGCTAACGTCCCCCCCCTTAACCTCTACCTTAACGCCCTCTCCTTCTCTAGCTAAGCTAGAATAAACAGGGCTATAGGGAAAGAAGTGGCTAAGTAGAAGGAAGCCCTACGCCTTACCCTTAGAAACAGGACCCCTAGGACCAACCTCCTCCTAGAAGGGCGTACAAAGTAAGAAAGAAAAAGGGAGGTAATAGCCTAGTAGTACTACTAATAACTAAGAAAGGCTATTAACAAGGAACCCCTCTATACCGCCTAAAAGGATCGCTATCTATAGGAAGCTAGGGCCTCTAGTTACGACCCCTATATAGAGAGCCTCTTAGAGAAATCAGCTAAGGCTACCTTTTAAGAGAAGAACCTAGCCAAGGCCTTTAAGGAGGCCTTCTAAAGACGCTACTATAACCTCTCTAAGGCCGAAAGCTCGCTACTAATATAGGCCCAAACAGGGAAGATAGGCCTAAGGGGATTCCTATATACCTATAAGGTGCCTAGGGTTAATAACCCCCTCTGCCGCTGCTACCTAGCTATAGAAGACATCCGATATATATTTAACAGTTGCCCGGCCTACCCTTCGGCCTCCTTTAAGGAGAGGGAAAGAGGGGATATATATAGCTTTCTCTATAGACTTGAAAAAGGGGGCGGCAGCGCTATACGCCCCCTAGTTCGCCACATTGCTACTAGACTGCCAGAATACTCTGTTGCTCAGAGGCTAGGAGCGGTCTAGCCTATACCCCTTTAGACAGTATGTTTTCATACTCCTAAAGGGGCGGTATCTACTCTAGTGAAGATTGGCCTACCCCCTATTACACCCCCCCTTTTTTCCTATATACGGTTATAGGTTTTTCACCCGTTGTACGGTTTTCCTATAGCACTAGTTCAGCCTGCCTAGATATCCCCTACGGGGATTAGATAGCGTAATAGAATCTATCTATATCTAGTCTAGTTTGTCTAGAACAATAATAAGGACAACGACGTTATAGTACTGCCGTTGTCGAAGAAGCTGCGTTTCAGGGATTCAGGTCTATTACCTACATTAGTAGCTGTTACTGCCCTAGTCTTAACAGTCCCTAGGGTACGTTCGCCGGCGGCTAACGCTTGGGGGCCGGTAATACCAGTCTATAAGAAGCTAGTTACAAGTAAGCTAGCGTTAAGCCTAGCCTTATAGTCTATACCTATAGAGGCATTACCATCTATATTACTAGCAGTTTCTACTATCTAGGACGGTAAGCCGCGTAAGGTATGCTATAAGCACTGTCTTATATACTTAGTCTTATAGGCAGATTCTAGCGATTTTTCCCCTCTAGTGCTATATATAGCGTAGCTCGGTCCCTATGTTTCTTCTTAGTTATAGTATTTAAATTGCTCCTATCGCCAGTATCTATATATCTCTTGTAAGTCTAGCCTATATACCCCCTTAGTACTGTCTATACTAACCCACGTTTCTAGCGGACAACGATAAGATCTTAGCAGTAGTATAGGCCTATTAGGCCTATATTGTTAAATACTCTTTTAGTGTTATAGCCCTAGTAGCAAGTTACCCTATAATCCTGTCCTGCTATACTTCTAGTCTGTCCTAACTGTCCTTATCTAGACGTTATATACTCTTATTAGAGAGTATACTAGCTTAATCTAAGAGCTATAGACGTAGAAACAGGCTACAACTATCTAGAAGAAGGAAGAGATAAAGTAGAAAGGGAAATAGATAGTAGTAATAGAATCCGATAACAACAATAAAAATAATAGGAAGAGCGTACTATAGGCTACTAATATAGCTATAAAGGAGGATTCTACTACTACCCTAGTATACACTAGGACTTCTAGCTAGGCCCTAATCAATTTTACGTTCGCGAATTATAATAGTAACGTTTAGCTTAATAGACTAGTTTCTTAGGGTACTCCTTTCTATACCTGTTGCTAAGTCTCTGTATCTTCGCCTTCCTCCCTCTACCGCTTCTTGATCTTTTCTTTCCTTTTTACTATACCGACCTACTTATAGAAAGCAGTAAAACTATTGTTTATAAGAACTTTCGTCAGGCTATCTGCTAATTATTTATCTATTAGTATATAGTCTATAAGAACCTTTTCTATAACAACTTTCTACTAGAGCTAGTGATTCTTAATATTAACGTACTAGAGCTTTGTTTTTAGCGTTTTGTCCCTGGTTACCAGTCTTATGGTTTAAGCGTTATTATAGAACACTTATATACTATACTCTCTTTCAAAACTAATTCTAAGATCGTAGATTAGGCAGTAGAGATATAGCGCTTCTTATACTACTTCTATCATAGATACCAATTCCGCTTCTATAATAGAGGTTATTACGTAGGTCTGCTTGCTTACCCTCTAAGCAACTAGCCTACCGAAAAGCTTGATTATATATCCTTAAGAGCTTTTCTAATCGGCTATATTGTCGGTAAAGAAAGTATTATACTAAACCTTATACGTATCTCTACCCCTAAGCTAAAGGTACTGATTCCTAGAATAGTACAGGTAGTTAAGGCAATAATCTACCGCCTTATAATGCTCTAGACCTAGGTTTATAAGAAATCTCGATAATCTCGATGTAGTAAAGGCTATATTAACCCTTTTAAAAACTGCTATATATATTATTAAGCTGACTTTTCTCTAGTATAACTTTATCTTGGCGTTTGTTACCTGTCCTAGGTTGCTCTTTAATTCTTCTAGTACTATAGGGGAGGTATATCTCTATGCTATTAACTTTATTACCTTACTCCTAATTACTAGATTGTCTACTAATCTGAAGATTTTCTTATAGTATACTGCCTATAAGAGATAAATCTTACAGTACTCCTAATCCCGAATAACTTATAGCCTGAGAAACCAGTTTAGCTTGCTACTACTAGTTATCTTATACTTCGACTAGAGCAAGCTTGTTAGGCCTTTAGTAAGGGTTTTATACCTCTTATAGTATACTATCGTTATATCGTCTATATAAAAGAGAATAAAGACTCCTCCCTTCTAAAAGATATATAGTTTATAAAGCATTACGTTAAGCCTAAGATCCTAAAGAGTACCGCTAAACTCTTTATACTATAGGTAAGGTAATTCCTAAAGTCTATATAGTACTTTCTTTAGCTTATAGACTATGCCCTACTTCCTTTGACCTGCTAGGAGTCTTATATATACGTCCTGGTCAAGGTAAGCGTTATAAAAGGCGTTTAATACGTTAAACTAGATTAGCTCTATATCGAACCTCGCTACTATTGCTATTAAGATCTAGAAGGACTTTCTAACTAACATTGCTATATATATATCCTCTCTTAGGGTCCCTTATTGTTGATCGCCTTAGACTATTAACCTGGCTTCAAACTTCTCCAGATAATTATACTTATTGATTTTATATATATATACCTATATATTATCTAAGACCTACTTGCCCTATACCTTAGCGATTAGCACTTACTCCTATATTTCTAGGTATATAAGAAGGTACTGCCTTCTAGCTTTCTTCAAGTATTCCTCCTATAGGTGGCTTTTAAGGTTCTAGTATAGCTTAGGCGTTAGAGGTAGTTAAGAAGAATAAATAGTGCCTGGCTTAAAGTCCTTGACGCTTAAGATCTTAGATATTAGTATACTTCCTTTCGTCTTAGGGTCTCTATTTATAAGTCTTTTAGTAATAAAGGAGGCCCTAGGAAATCTCCCTTTATAACGGTATTAAAGAACTACTAACTAAGAACTCGATCCCTAAAACATACTGCGAGGTATACTCCTAGTATACCCTACACTGCTAGTAGGGGTATAGCTTCTAGAGTTGGATATAGGAGTAGGCAAGCCTTTATATACTAAGGTTCTTATATTACTTCTACCGAATTGTCCAGTTCTGCGTTATCTATAAGGTTAGGCATATTAATATCCTCTTCCTCTTCTTCTTCTAATCTATTACCTAGGTCTATTACCCCTACTTTATAGGGTACATCCTAGGCAGGGGTATCAGCTACTATAGTATTTAGATTTTTGGATTCTGCCCTTTTCTTGATCTTAGCAAGCTACTCTTTTAGCCCTTCTAAGCTTAGATCTCTTAGCCCGACTATAAGGTGCTCCTTAGACCTGTTAAATACCACTTTCTCGTTGAAAATCACGTCCTAGGTTACTATAATCTTATTGGTTTAAGGGTTCTAGATTCGATAAATATTCGTCGAATTATATCTAATTAGGTATCTAAGGAACGTTCTTAGAGCAAACCTCTTTAGCTTATTCTTCTTAAGCTATATATCTACTTCTAATATAAAGGCTTGATATAGGAAAACCCGGAGATACCCTTACTATAGCTTAATAGGCGTTACCTTTTTAGTACCTACTTATTCTATAACCGAATAGAACACCTTATATAGTATTTTCCACTTTAGCTAATACCTTAGGGTATAATTTAAGAGATATACTACTATTCTAAATACCTTAGCTACCTTATTTAAAGGTAAGTTAGTCCCTGCTACTATCGCTTTTACCTGCCTTTTCAGAATGCTAGTAGCTCTTTCTATACCTCTATTCTAATCTTAGGTCTAAGGAGCAGAGAGATTTGTTCTAATGTACTTTCCTTATTGCCAGGCTTAGATTACTCCCTTCTTTCCTATAATCTTATTATTAGCTTTAATATCTAGAACCTAAATTCCATACCTTTAATTAAGATCCAAAAGGCAGTTGTCTAAGGCTATAATAATACTCTTAACCGACCAATTATAAAGATAATAGTCCTATATCAGGCCTAACTTACAATCTAATAATAGTATAATGGATATAAAGCCTTCCTTAGACCTTGTAATATTATAGAAATTAAAGGCTAGGATATTGCTAGGGTACTTCGGGTCTAGTCGGGCTACCCTTAAGACCTAGTAATTAGGGCCTTTTCCTATACTATACTACAGGTAGTTTACCGTTCTGATCACCTTGTGATTTCCGGTAACCTTAACTCTCTTACTACTCTAAATAAGATAACAGAGCGCTTCTAGGTTTGGATAACCTAACTGCTAGTACTATACTTAGATTGTCCTAGGCTTAGTCTTCTTCTTCTAAGACCTGTCCTACTCCTTTTATATTATAGAGGCTAATACTAAGATATTAGTTATAATATGCTTTAGTAGGAACTAGCTATAGGTTTCCTGGATTTTATAGATCTTATTATAGTCCGACATCCTTCTAAGGTAGGAAAGGGTGCCCTACTTCTAGTAATCCTACTATATTCCCTTCTTATAAAGGTACCTTAAGGAAACTAGGTTAATGGCTATCTTAGGGGAGTATACTATACAATTAAGCCAAAAGAGCACCCGTTTATACTAACCTAGACATAGATATAGGAAAACTGTTCTATATCCTTTAATCAGCAACTTACTATTAGCTACTATAAGGTAGTCCCCTTCCCCTACTTCCTTAAAGCTTTTAAATCTCTTCTAATTGTTGAAAATATAGATAGTAGTACTAGAATCTAGGTAGGCTAAGTGCTTAAGAGGGTATTCGCTAACGCTATTTACTTGTAGTATACTCTTCAGTACTATAAAATCAATAGGGACCTAATTCTCGTTCTTCTTCTTAGGTATAGGGATAACTTCTACTATAAGTTTTAAAGCCTTTACTTTCTCCCTATACCCTATATACCTTTAGGCCTTCTACTTGTCTTTTAGCTCTTTTCGACAAGCTGATATCTTTGATTAAAGTTACGAATCCTCTTTAATAGCTTGTTTTATATACTTCTCTATATCTAGCCTTAGTTCTTAACCTTTGTATATAAGAGAGGGAAATAGATATTAGCATACTTTCTAGTTATACTAGATTATTCTATAGATATATTTCTTATAATAAGAACTAGGTCTCTCTATAGGATAATCAGGTCCTAAGGCTTAGGATACTTCTAAGGCTCTCTAGAGATTTTAGTTACTATAGGTGTTAGCTCTTTCTTGCTTAGAGGCCTCTTCTTATACATCCTCTCCTCTTTTGCCCTTCTTACTAGCCCTATTAGGAAAAGGCTGTTTGCCGTTTAGGGTAATATATATACCTCCTTTTCCTACTAGGTTCTTAGGCTTTAGCTTAGAAGGCTTATTAAACTTAAGGTCTTATAGGAAATCCCTTGCTACTTTATAATAATCAAGGTTCTTTTGTTTAGCCTACTTCTTAAAGTCCCTATATAAGGCTGATATCTAGCTTTAGAACCTTTAGGTTACTCCTAAGAAGATTAGCAAGTTATTAAACCATAGTTTAGAGTTAGCTACCCCTTCTACTTTATAATACTCTGCTAGATATAGTAGCTTCTGCTACTTCTCTATCTAGGTCCTTCAGTTACTAACCGCCTTTACCTTACTAGTATTAAGGTGCTCCTTATAGTCCTTATATATTGTCCTTATTCGCTTATAATCCTTTAAATATATCGACTTAGTAAGGTTCTAATACTATTGGCGAAGGCTTTGCTTAGGTAGGTAGTATAGATTTAGTATATAAGTCTTAATATACTCTCTAATCTACTTCTTAACTTCTATAACGTTATCCTAGTTATATTTCCAGTTTGCTATAGCAGTGTTATATATTGTTAATATGCTCTAGAAGGTAGCCCTCCTATTAGTAGTTAAATTGGTATATATAATACGTTTACTAGAAAGAGGAGGAGGCCCGTTAGTATTTACCTACTTAATATACTCTTTTATAAGCTATGCTCTCTAAGTAAGGCTATAATACTAGTAGATACAGGTCTAACAAGCGGTCTCGATATAGGCGGTTAATAACCTAAGAATAGGCATATTATTAAGGGTTAGAGGGACCGGACATCTACCTAATTCCTTAGTATCGTTTAGGTCTATAAACTCGATTACCTTGCTTATAACGCGCCGAAGCTACTACTCAAAGTCGATCTACTACTCCGGCTTAAAGAGAAGGATAGAGCCCTCCTTAACGGCCTTCTTATTATTCTTATTACTTAATATAATAGCAGCTACTAAGGTGCGTTTTTAGATATTATAATAATAATATATATGCTAATACTAGGCTTATCTACGCCAGGCTAACAGCTTCTAACTTTTAATTGTTAGAATCTATAGGCTCTATAATTAATTCCGTATACTGATCTATATTCTATCTCCTTAACCTACGCTCTAGCTGCCTAGGGCAGAGATTTTCTCTATCCCCCCTATAACGTTTATAGGCCCTAAAGTAGGCTCAATCTGCTTAATATAGGGAATCGTGGCTATATCTACCTCAATTGACCAGGGCCTCCCTATACCCTGCTCCTAAGTTAACAGGCAACCCTGTGCCCTACTCCTGTCGGGGATACCGAGGTTCTACCGGAGCGACACGAGCGCCACGTTGTCCAACAGTAAGAGCGTTTAGAGTTTACAATTAGCTAGCCTAAAGCTTTAATTTTTCCTATTATAATTCCTATTAAGGACTATAAGCTTTTACAATAATAGTTGCTAGCGTAATGTACTTATTATTACGCTGTTTAGGGGCATATCTAAAAGGCGCTAAAGTCGCGCCTTCTATACTAGGGATTAACAACTAGAATTTAACATTCCAATTAGCAAATAAGAAGTTAAGTGATTAGTATTTCCTATTCTAGTAATAAGAGGAGCGAAATAATCTAGGATTTCCTATTTTCAGTTAATAAAGCGCTAGCGTAGTTATAAAAGAAGAGTTACTAGTATTGATTATAATAAGAGGGATTAGGTACTAATCCCTATAACCATATAGCATATAAGTACCTTGCTCTAGGGAATAGGGCGTATACTACGCTACTTGTACGACAGCTATAAATAGCGTACCTACGTACTATATAATAGTTACTAATAAGCGCTCTGCTTAATATGGATATTTAAGGGGTGCGCAACTACCCCCTAGATAGAGGGAGACATGACAATCCAGAACCAGAACTTGAACTAGTATTTCCTTGCTGCTCGCTTTGCTCTTATCGTTTTAGGTCACTACGATCTCCGGAAACCTACTAACAAGAGGGAATATATTAGAGGCTAAAATCTCTTTATCTATATACTAAGAGAGATAGATATAAATTAACCACCTAAACCACTACTATATACTAGTATAGAACGCTATAAATATAAAGGGTTATAATAAACCGCTTATAGTTTCTATATCCTAGATAGTAGTAATATAAGATTTCTAGATATAGTAGTCTAGGGTATGACCTAATATATTACTACTAACCTTCTAGCTTATTAAGCTTTCTCCATTAAGTTAAAGTAAATACTAGCTTTATTCCTTATTTTTAGCATTAATTATAGTAGAACCTTCAAGATATATAGTAGTACATAAGGGCTTATAACCTATCGAACAACCTTGAATTGTTAATCTGGGGAAATCCCCTTATCTACACTAGAGCTGTACAGGGTCCCCACAAAGGGGAGGGGGTCACGTGACTGGGCACCTCGTCTGGCACGTGACCCCATGTTCCCACACCTTTTACACACGAGCAAATTCATGTGATGAGGCTGAACTTCATTTCTCTCCGGTCAAGGACAGTGCGGGGCGATCGGGATCCAACACCGGGATCTACTAGAACGTGCCCGGCGAGGACGACACGATCAGACGGCGACCATGCTTGAAACAGGACGACCGGTAGAGCAAGCGTGTTCTTTGTATGACGGACAGTCGGATTTTGTCATTGACACATGACATTCTTTTTGCCTCCCCGCAGTTTACTGGTCGCTCTCACCAACTTCATGCCAAGTTCGCCAGCTTGGCATCCCACTTGCACTTTCCCATCTCGCCGCCGGTGGCCCAGAAGGGGCGGAAGATGGCGTGGAAGTTGCCCTATCGCTTGTTCTCGAGCGCGCGAATGAACACGAGCCTCTCGCGCTCGGCGGCGCTGGGGAGGATGACGTTGAAGGCGGCTTCGGACTCTTTGGACGTGGCCGGGTGGTACTTGACGGGGTCGCCGATGTTCAGCTCGACGGGGCGCGTCGACGCCGACATCGGCCGAGAAGGGAGACTTTTTTCAGGGACGGTCTGTGCGGGGACCGGCGAGCCGGCACGCGGGGTTGTCGCCGACACCGGAGTGCTCGGCGGGAACGGCGTGTTGTTGGGCTCGGCCATGGTTCGGGAAGTTTGGGGAATGATTGACTGCTCGACTGTGGCTGGGAAAAGCTTGAAGGAGCGCAAAGAACTTGCGTCATAGTATTTCCGGGCAGCGTCTCAAAAGGCGCCGTTCCGGCTGCACTGCGCTCCACGCCAGACAATGCCTCCACTGCAGTGCTCCCAGGGGCAGTTGGGCCGTTGCCGTTGCCGTTTGGCCCTGGGGAACTGCCCTTGAACCGGGACAAACCCGGCGTCGAACTTCGAGTTGAACCATCCACGGCAAGTTGTTTCTCTCCTCTCCGTGGTCCATGACGGCCGGGTCGACCGGGACTGTCGACTCGGCCCCCGTGTCAATCTTGCCAATGGACCGAACGGTGGCTGTGAGGGTGCTTGTGGACTCCAGCGTGACAGTGTCACCTGTTTCTGCCGCTCGGAATGTCCAATGCGTCCTATATGCGAACGCGTAAGCGTGTAACTAGAGTAAGTAAGAGTCCTTCTTCCAAAAGATAGATACTGTCTTTGGAAGCCTCGCAAAATATGCTATGCCCTTTGCTGGGCCCTTCTGCATCGTCGTCACCCCACTCCCCATCGAGATTGGCTGTCAACCACCTTTCGTCGAGCGAGACGTCGTGCTTGGCGAGGATACCGAACTTGAATTTCGGCTTTTCCGCCTTGATGGACTTGAGATGATCATGTCGATGTAAGGAGGGCTGTGGCATACTAAAGATAGTGTCGACGGGGAAGCCGGAATCTGGGCGTGTACCAGCAGAGTATTTGTGTTTGTAAGGTATTGTTGCGTCGGGAGATGACTTCCATCCGTCCGGCTTTCCTTGTCTGTCTTCAAAGTCATACTTCTTCTCGTCTCATCACAGAGAGTGAAAACACGATAAACACGCTCCAACACAATTTGCATAGTTGGTCTGTAGACTCTAGCCCCAGTTTTGTTGCCCATACATCTTTAGATTCCAATGCTCTGTTCCGGCTGGCCACCACCAAGCACCGGCACCAAAGCGCTCCTCGTACGCCGTACCAGCACCTCAAACAGCATCTGGCAGCCGAACAGCAATGTCGCCCGACTGCGTGATGTAGCGCACCCATGGAAGAGAGGGGTATTGCAACTGCGATGACGGCTGTTAGCCGTGACTCGAGTGGCCCGTCACCTGGTCGGCGGCGGCAGCGGCGGCGGCGGCGGCGGCTGCGACTTGCCTTGGGCTCGGTAATTTTTAAATAGCGCACTTGTATTCCGCTCGTCGTAAAGTAAGGGATCTCGAACTTGACCTGGATGGGCCTCTTGGCGCCCTTGCCCGGCGCCCCGACACCACCCATGCTGCCGCCAAAGCCACCCGTCATGCCGCCGCCGTGCTCGTCGTCGCCCCGCACGCTGGGGAGGCCAAGCTCAGCACGCATGAGAAACTCCTTATTGCCCCCAAACTGCTTGATCTTCCAGACGATGGCGCTCTGCTCGGGGGCGTAGTGCACGGAGCCGATGTTGGTGCGGAAGCGCGGCGTGTCGGCGTCGTCGGGCACGGGCACAATGATCTCGACGTTGTTGGCGGTGCTGCGACGCTTGAACTGGGCCTTGGCCTTGAGCATGTACTCGATGCGCGAGCCGCTGTGCGACTCGACCACGCACTCGACCCAGATGAGCGGCTTGACCTGCGTGTTGAGGCGGTACGACATGAGCTCGAACTCGCCGTCGGGCGGGATGAAGGAGATGGTGCGATCGTTCTCGAAGCGCGACAAGCGTACGCACTGGTGGAACTTGACGTCCTCCATCTCGATGGCCTTGCCGCGGGTCGTGCGCCCCGTCGTCTCGAACATGACCTTGTCGTTGAGCCCCAGGCGCAGCTCGGGCATGCCCGACAGATAGCACTTCATCTTGATGGCACCCAGGATCTCGGACCGCAGCACGTTGCCGTTGGCCGACACCAGCAGGTTCAGCGACTCGATGACGTCGAGGAAGACCTCGTTCTTGCGGTAACGTATGCCCTCGGAGCGCCAGCTGACGGCGTTGGTCACGGCAATCGGGGGCCGCGCCTGAATCTCAAGCTTGTGTGACTCCTGCGTGATGTACTCTTGCAGGATCTTGCTCTCGGTCGTCTGCGGGTAGCCAAAGTCCATCATCTCGTCGAGCAGCTCGTATATGATGACAAAGTTGTCGCGTATCGACTCCTCCTCCAGCGCTTTGAAGTACTCGGTGAAGACCTCGACGATCTTGTGGAGGAATAGGAGAATCTCGGCGGCGTTGGTGTTTCGTTTCGTGAGCGCGAGCAGGTAGAGGTTGTTGTGCCGAATGTACAGGTACTCCCACAGTCAGTCGGTCAAGGCATGGTCGGCAGAGAATTGTAGAGGAGGCTCACGTTGATGCCCTCGTGGGAGAAGCATGGTGGCACAGCCGATGATTCCTCTTCCGCTTCGCTTAGCAGAACGGGAAACTTCTCCACGGCGGACATGGGGATATCGCCGCGGTAGTTGCGCGCCAGGAGGGTCTGGCCGGAAGATCTGTCAGTACAAGCGGTCATACCTTGGATGCCCTGGCGAGACCCTACCTTGCCCTTTAGGTCGAGAAAGAACAGCGCCGAGGCCATGGCAAGGGCTGGCGAAGCCGAAGTCGAAGTCGCACGGAGGGGCGCCGATTTTAGCTGGCGCAAGCGCCCGAGCGTTCGTTTAGCGGCCACTAGGTCATGAATTTGGAGATGTATGGTGTGCGCTGTCCGAGAGTCGTCGTCGTCGTCGTTGTCGTTTCCTCCTACTTCTACCAGGAGCACCGATGCTACTGGGCGAAGAAGCACGGGCCAAAGGCGGCGGCCCGTGCACCCGCTGACCTATGTACTGATTTCGGTTACCAGCCCAGCTTAGAAAACTTTTTCCTTCATCATCGCGTCCGAAAGACAGTGCAGTCCATCAGCACAACTGACCTCCAGCATCCTGCTGGGTGGTCTACTCGTGCATCTATTGATGATACCGCGATTTGGAGACGCGAAGAGCAAATGGGTTCCATTAAGAGCTGCCCGAGTCCAACTCTCCCACAGCTTGGGCAGCGTCAGAGGAGCCCTACATTTTTGTCAATCTTCGGGGACGTTGGTTTTCTCATGTGTGTGCATGTGATACCGGACGCTCCATTTCTTCCCGAGCTGGTTGTGAGCTGCATGAAGTAAATACCTCTTCTACTGTATAGTAGGTACTTAGGCAGGCAGCATGTGACTTTGCGGTGCCGAGGTCGCGTCTCGAGATCCCGTGAGCCTCGTGACGGGACCTTGAGGCAGTGCTCAGTGCCCACTCCGCCGCACTGTTTGTCTAACGGGTCTCTCGCCCGCCCGTCATGCAAGATTTCCCTTGGCTGACGAGCACGGGCACGGGCACACAAGCACAACGATGCGAGGAAGCCTCGCAGAATGGAGCATGTGCCATCGTCCTCGCACATCGCTGCTCCGGGACGAATTTTGGGCGCGGAGCATGTGGTCCCAAGCCCGAGTCTGAACCTTAACGCGCAGAAGCTTCCTCTTCCGCCCGCCGACGCGTTTTTCCCGTTCGCCCACGCCCACGCCCAACGCAGCCGTTACCCTTCCTCCCCTTCGCAAATGTCCTCCTACCTGCCACGGCCACCATTCCGGGACTCGCTACCGCTGTCGCACAACCCATCCTCTGTGGATTTCCCTGCGGCGCCGTCGACCGAATTGGCCCCGATTCAGTCGCCGGCCGAGCGTGTCCCCGGGGCTGTCAACCCTCTAACCTCTCTCCCCCCTCTTTCCAGCCTGACGGGCCGCCCGCACGGCCCGTCGCCCCCTCTCAAGTCCGCCGCCGACCACTGGCCCTGCCTCAACCCTCTGACGGCCTACTACACCCCGGATCATGTGCAGGCGCCTGTGCCTTTTCGCGAGCACCCGCCGAGATACAGGATGGACATTGACATGACGGGCACGCAGGCCGTTGCGTCGCCCGCGCGGACTGCCGACGGCCGCGCGAGCAGCGTGTCTCTGGATGATCCCGACGTGCGCCTGGCGGCAGAAGCGCTCGGTGATCTGCGAGCCGGTACACCTCTATCCCTGCACATCTGCACTCTGGTTGGCTACATTGACTACACGGACCGCGCTCCGAGGTGCTAACGAGCAGACCACCAGACCTGCAGCCGTCTCCGAACCATACCATATCCATGCCCAGCTCACCACCAAGCTTGATGAACCGGCAAGAACCACCAGAGCCTCTTCTGTCACTGCTCACGACGTCACACCCCCTGCTTGCCACGACCATCGAAGGCGCGACCTCGGCCTACAACAACTCCAAGAACTTTTCTCCCCGATTCAAGTCCGGTGCGGAATACGTCGAAGGCTATCTGACACCCATTGCCAACACAGTGGGCAGCGTCGGGCGAGTTACCGGTGTGGAGGGAGGTGTTCGATGGTTTCTGGGGGCCGGTCGGCGTCAGCAGTCGTCCTCGGACTTGGAGGCAAACGACCGCGGGTCCCACAAGAGACGCAAAGTCGACGTTTCCGACAAGGCTCTTGAAGCCATGGTGGATGGCAAGACTGGTGGGTCCGAGACCGACATGTTTGAATTTGGGAGCAAGGACAGGCGGACTTCGATGAGCACGGTCGATACGTTGCCGGCCTATGACGATTATCGCTCACCCGCCTACAGCGAGTCAGCCGGCGAAAATAAGGCATCCCACAGCGGCCATGACCCAATACCGTCCCGGCCTAGCTCGAGCGCGTCGGCGGCGTGGCAGCAGCGCCTCATCATGTCGACGTCGGGTCTCAGCATTGCCATGAGCGAGGAGAGCCTGCGCAGTCTAAAGTACTGTCTTCGCTGGCTGCGGTGGGCCAACGAGCACGTCGGCACCGTCATTGCGAACCTCAAGACGACGCTCGACCGCTATGACGGGCCGCGGGGGCCGCGGGAGGGGTCAGCCACGCCGCAGCCCGAGTTGAGCCAGAGTAGCAGCAGCAGCAGCAGCAAAGCCGGGCACGACCATGGCGTGATGGATGCGCGTCACCAGCACGACCACGGCGAGCTGGCGACGCGCATCAACGCGCTCAAGAACGACCTGGTCAAGACGCTCCAGGGCGTGATAGAAACGGTGTCAAAGTACGCCGGCGGCGCGCTCCCCGAGAACGCGCGCGTACTTGTGCACCGCCACCTCACCAGCCTGCCCCAGCGCTTCCGGGTCGCGACCATGCAGGACAAGTCGGCGGCACAGCAGGGCGCATCGGTGAACGATAGCGCGGCGCAGGAGAAGGAGATGCGCGAGGGCGCCCAGCGGGTCCTTGTCCTGGCCAAGGAGGGCCTCGATATGATGGCGCAGGTGAGCGGGGTGCTCGATGGGACTATCTCGAGCGCCGAGGAGTGGTGCGACAGGCTTGGCCGTAAGAAGCGAGAGGAAAGAGAGGCGCGGGGTGGTCGCGGCAGCCGGCGCAGCGCCAGCCCTGCCGTGGAACCGCTGACGAGTGTGGGCGTCGACATGGATGTGAAAATGGGATGACGGAGCCAAGAGACGGCCGTTCAAGAGAAGGGGTGCATGTTGCTGCACATTCAGTGGATGGACACGAACGACGCGACTCGACCTAGGACCGGCTGACGCCGACATACACAAGATTATGAACGACGAACGACATTTCTCTACGCTCAACTGGTGCTGGCCGTGAAGCCGGCCTTTTGTTGCTTCGTCGTATCTGCGTGATTCTGGCTTGCTCGGCCAGTGGTGTGCAGTGATGATGTACTTAGACCAATGAAGTTTGTATATGGAAGCAGTGGCTACGGTCGAGACGTGTCACACACAAGCTGTGTCACCCAAGCTGATGTATGGGGGATAGAACCACCGAATTCGGCGTCGCGCCTTCGATTCCAAGCACTGCGGCAAAGCGGTGTGTCCGTCCGATTATGCGGCACGTGTCGACATGCGTGTGCCCCTCGCCACCTACCGATCCGATCTCCACCTCCCCTCTCTTGAAGCAGGACGACCAAGCAGGGCAGTCTCTCAGTCCAATCATCCTGGACCAAAATGGCGACTCCCTCGGGGGCCACGGAAGAGGAAACCGCTGCTCTGCTTGGATCGGCACCGGCGGCCTCGGAGCCATCCCGGTGCGTTCGGCGCACGCACCCCAACATGGCCGTCGTCTTCCCGGCCATCACCATGGGTGTCTTCCTCGCGGCGGCCGATAGCACCATTGTGCTGGTGTCGTGCGCGACCATCAGCTCCGAGCTCGAGGCGCTGCCCCTGGCGTCGAGGATCGTGACGGCCTACGCGCTCGCCCTAGCCTCGTGCCAGCCGCTGTATGGCAAGCTGTGCGACATCTTCGGCCGCAAGCAGTGCCTGCTGGCCGCCTACGCCCTCTTTGCAGCCGGCGGCCTGGCCTGTGGCGCCGCCCGCTCCATCACTCAGCTGATCGCCGCCCGCGCCCTGCAGGGTGCCGGCGCCGCGGGGCTGGGCACCATCGTTGCCATCCTGCTGACGGGGCTGGTCTCGCCCCAGGACCGCGGCGTCTGGCAGGCCCTCGTCACCCTGGTGTGGTCGCTGGGCGCGGGGCTGGGTGGCCCCATCGGCGGGCTGCTGGCGGGGAGCCTGGGCTGGCGCTGGAGCTTCCTTGGACAGGTGCCTCTTTGCGTGCTCGCCGTGATCGTTGTCGGCGTCATCCTGCCCGCCGATGCCGGGGTTCTGGCAGAGGAGCAGCGGCAGCGGCAGCAGCAGCAGCAGCAGCAACAACAACAACAACAACAACAACCACAAGCTGGTATCCCGGAGATGCAGCCATTCGAGAAAACGACGCTGGCGGCCAAGCTGCAGCGCGTCGACTTTCTGGGCTCGGCCACCCTCGCGCTCGCCATCGCCTTGCTTATGACGGCGCTGGACCGCGGCAGCATGGCGTCATCCTGGTCCGCGCCGCAGCCGTGGGCCGCGTTGGGCCTGTCGCTACTTGCGGGGCTGGCTTTTTTGTACGTCGAGTTGCGTGTGGCGCGCGAGCCCGTCGTGCCGCCGGCGACCGTCTTCGGCGCGGACCTGTTCCCCGTGTACGCGGCGGGCTTCTTGTGCTTCTTCGCCATCATCGGGCTCGACTACGTGCTGCCGCTGTTCTACCAGGCGCGCTTGGCCATGGACGCAGCTCGCGCCTCTGTCTACATGATCCCGGCTATTGCGGCCGGTACGGCGAGCGCTACGGCCTGCGGCTTGTGGATGCGCCGCGCCGGACAATACTACTGGGCGTTGGTGCTATCTTTTGCGCTGGAGGCGGCGGGGACGCTGATCGCCTTTCTTATGTCAGGGCCCGCTGCGCAGGATCTTCGAGGCCTGGTTGTCGCCCAGATGGTGGCCGAGATTGGCGTGGGTAACGCGGTGGTGTCGAGCCTGATTGCCGTGAGTAAGTGGAGTGATGGCGGGAATGCCTGCGTCCACCCCGTCCTCGTCCACAAGATTTCGTTCATGACCTGCTGACGATGGCCACCAACGCAGTCGCAAACGGCGAGGGCAAAAGCATGGCCATCATTACCGCCGCTTATTATTCGATTCGGAACCTAGGCTCCGTGGTGGGCGCCTCTGTCGTCTCCGCCGTCATCCAGCAAGCTCTGCACACCTTCCTCACGGCCGAGCTGCAACGGTTCGATGTGGACGTGGAAGCCATCATCGAGCAGGCAACCACAAACCTCAACTCGATCGCGACGCTCGATCCCGAAGTGGCCAGCGTCGTGCGCGCCTGTTACGGTGCGGCCATTAGCAGGAGCCTGCTGGTCATCTTCAGCGCTGCACTCTGTGCTCTGGTCCCCGCCTCGTTGATTCGCGGCGGCAGGCGGTCAGAGAGTGGCTGGAAGCAGCTGGAGCGGGCATGATGATGGAGTACATGGCATGTCAGATGGACAGCGAGGTGTCTTTCATGGAGGAGGCTGCGTGGTCGATGCCTACTACCCGAGTCGTCGAGTACTGCTAGAAGACAGCAAACGCTTCCGTCGCATCACAAGCCATCGCGAGCCATGACACTGCAGAGATTGGTCATGATGTCGAATCCCAGCCGCTCGGAAGGCCAGAACCGTACGTGAGAATTCCAAATCTGGGTTTCTCATCCATTCGTCTAGCCTGGCTCTTCGTGCTCGGCAACATCGCGCTGACTTTGGATGAAGACTTGGGTTGTCCGCGGTGACTCGTTCAGTAATCGTGTTTAAGAGCGCGGGATCCGAGTCAAGCACTCACTCTTCTGTGACCTGGGTTCGTGCGCTACTGAGTGGCAGTAGGTTTCCGAGCTCCATACATTCAAATTTTACTCTCTTTCGCACATGTGACGCTACTCATTGGAAAGCCCGGGACTCGTCTGCTCTAAAATGGGGAGGGCCGGATGAGTACTCGGGTCCGTGATCACTGGAGTGGCTGATTAATTCACGTTGAATCTACATCGTATTGCGGCCTCCATGTTCACGGCCCCAGATTGGATGTCGGGTTTCTTTTTAGACGGCAACCGGGGTTTGTCACTATACAGGCCCCTCGTCTCTTCATGTCGTCCACTCTGGTATCAACAAAATCATGCCGATATGTCATGATCCGACGGATGTACCTCGAAGAGCAAGGTGCCACGCAGCATCATGGGCCATAGATGGATGTCCAGCACGAAGGATGGGCCCCTTCCTTCCGGCTCCCTCTAGTGAAACTCCTCACCCACCCTGGCAGTGCCGTCCCCAACCCAATCGTCGCGTTCATAGTACCCAAAGACCAGATCATAGTCGTCAAACTCGTAGACGATACGATCCTTGCGGCGAAACCCCTCGACGTGCTCGGGCCGCTTCCTCCTCACGCCGGCTTCTCCGCCGCCACCGCCCTTGGCCTCGAACAGGGTCATGATGAAGCGGCCCGGGCGGAAGATGTTGACGATATGCTCAACGACGTCGACGGTGGCGCGGTCGTTCGGCCCGCCCGGCACGTTGGTCTCGAACGAGGCAAAGGAGCAGTGTGGCTCTGGCGTGACGTGCACGGTGAAGTAGTGCTCGTTGTTCTTGTCGGCCGAGGCGGGGATGACGCCGTTGGCGGAGAAGCCGCAGGGCGAGAAGAGGTAGGCGTCAATGCGCGCGTCGGGGTACAGCGTCTTGGGGTAGACGCCCGACAGGCCGCAGGCATCGGACACGAGGGTGCCCAGGGCGTGGCCTTCGGACGAGTCCGCGGGGGACTGCGCCGTGCCCTTTTGCTCGTTCGCAAGGGCGACGGCATGCGGCAGGTAGAACTGCCGAGCGAGCGTGACGTCAAGGTCCGTCATGAGCAGCTCCAGCGTCTCGTCGCTCACGGCGTGGGTGGCGCCGTTGACCTTGGCCATTCCGGAAGGGATCTTTTCGAGCCCGTTCGGCGTGGACGGCAGCGCCATGGTCATGTCGGGAGACGTCATGTACAGGTTCCAATGGTCGCCGTTCATCTTGCCGACCATGTAGGCGCTCCCACCCTCCAACGTGGCGTCGAGAAAGTCGACCTCCTGCTTCCAGCTCCTGTGTGGCCCTTGCTGCTTGTCCGGGTTGAGAAAGTTCTTTCGGCTGTAGAAGACGCGGTAGGGCGTGGCTGCAGCCTGCGACTCGTGCAGGGACGCGGCGTTGTGGAAGGGAAAGCCGGCGTCGGCGGCGGCGATGCGCAGAAGGCGGTGCAGGCCGAGCAGCAGGGTGGTGGTGCCGCACGTCTTGAGGATCAGCTTGTGGGCAAAGACGAACATGCTCGACTCGGAGAGGAGGTAGGCATCGACGTGGTCCGAGTGGAGGACGGAGAGGACCTTGCAGTTGACGAGGTCGAGCATGGCCTCCCAGGCGGCGGCGCCGACGGCCTTGAGGCCGTTGTCCTTGACGCCATGGGGCAGCGACTTGTGGCTCGGGGCGAACCAGACCTCGAGGAGCTTTTCCGGGCCCTCGAAGGTGAAGTCGGCCGTGACGTCGTGATGGATGGTGAGGTGTGGAGTTGGCTCGGCAGGTTCGCTCATCTCGAAGGTCGGCGGCGGCGTCGGCGTCGGCGGAGGACAGATTGCGTCCTCGAGCAGGAGGAGCAGGCGCGCGAGCTTGAGACGAGTAGATGAGGCTGCCGAGGCTGGCTCGCGCAGCGTCGGTGGCGGGCCGCGCAGAGCCAGCGGGCAACAGTGGTCAGCGGTCGCGGAGAGGGCGGGGCGGGCGGGGAGAGGGCGGGGAGAGGGCGGGGAGGGGCAAGCAACTCTTGGCGCGGGCGGGACGACGGAATTTCCTAGAATTTCCTGGTGCAAGAATTTCACTCAATTCACAGTGCTCCACCTGGACAGGTATGTATCATGTGCATCGGCGCCTAGAGTTGCCTGCCACGATATGCCTTTTCATGCTGCCGTCTCGCTTTCTCGCACGGCCGTGTCTACAGCGTGGGCAATCCCCTGGAAAACGTGGAACAGAGAGCAATCCCGGTACTTGTCGTACAGCGGGCCGGCGTCGTTGACGCCCCCTTCCGCCGGCTGCTCATCCGCCTTGGACGCCGCCGGCAGGCCCGATATCCGGGTCCCATTCACCTCGGTACCGTCGGGATAGCTCGGCCGCTGCCCCGTCTCCACCAGCACGAGAAATTGGGGGTCGATGGGCACGCTGCCCAGGAACCGCACGCCAAAGTCCTGCGCCATGACCTTGCCGCCGCCGCTGCCAAACAGGTTTGTGCACTCGCTGCAGTTGGGGCACACAAAGCCGCTCATGTTCTCCACCACACCCAGCACGCGTATGCCCGTCTTGGCGCAAAAGTTCAGCTCCTTGCGCACATCGGCCGTGGCCACGGCCTGCGGCGTCGTCACCACCACGGCGCCCGCCAGCTGCCCGGGCCGTCCCGTGCTCTGCAGCAGCGTCTCGGCGAGCGAGATGTGCTCGTCGCTGGTGCCCGGTGGCGTGTCGATGAGCAAGTAGTCGGTGTCGGCCCAGTAGACGTCGGTCAGGAACTGGCGCACCATGGCCGTCTTCTTGGGGCCGCGCCATACGACGGCGTCGCCGCGGCCGGGCAGCAGGAAGCCGAGGCTCATGACGCGCAGAGACCCGAGACCGGCGGCCGGAGTGGCGTCGTGCACCGTGATGGGGAGCCAGCCGCCGGGGGCCTGGGTGACCTTGGCGTCTTCGATGCCGAACATGTGCGGGATCGAGGGGCCGGTCAGGTCGACGTCGAGGACGCCGACCGAGTGGCCGGCGAGCGAGAGCGAGAGGGCCAGCTGGGTGGTGACCGACGACTTGCCCACGCCGCCCTTACCGGAGAGGACCTGTGTGGAGGAGGGGGTTACAAAACGGGGGGCGGTCAGCACAGCATCGCATTGCGGGGTCGGCGGGGTCGGAGGGGTCGGAGGGGTCGGAGGGGACAGAATGGGAAGTTGAGACAAAAGTTGAGACAAACCAGCACGATATGCTTGATCCTGGATAACGACATTGTGCAGGTTGTTGGCAGGAATACGATGAACCCGGCGGTTGATGCGAAGCCATGGCAAGCAGCAGGCCGTGCAAGCTTGGCCCTGAAATGCGATATCGTAAATTGCCTCTTGCCCATGTCCAGTTCGGGCTAGATGTACCGTAGTAATGTCGGAGCTTCATCGGCTCACGGCAGTCGGGGTCGGCCCATCCCGATGTCCAAGTCCCGAGGCCCGACTCGTCTCCAATTCGAGGTGAAGGTTGGAGCAGTTGAAATCGTTCAAATTTCTATCTACCTGAGACAAAGAAGCAGCTCGACGACCTCGGCGACACGCAGCACAACCCCAGGGCCCAGGCATCCACCATGGGTCCCGAAACGTTTCACAAACAGGCCGTTGAGGGCTGATTGCTCGGTCGACCCGGTGGGAGGGCTGACGCATCGGCCGCCCCGGTCCGGCCGTCCGTCGTCTTCTCTAGAGGTACGCGGGTACGTACTGACGTAGTACCAACATCAGAACGACCGCCACTCGACCCAATGGACGATCCTTGGGGCTCGCCGTGGGCCAAAGAAAGCAACAGCGGCCTCATCGGTCTCGAGCCACCCCCGCGCGCCTTTCTCTCGCCCACAGCTCCCGCCAGCTCCAGCGCCTGCGCCAGCGCCAGTGACAGCGGCCCGCCTCGCATTTCGGCGCCCCCGGCCATCAACATACAGTCCTCACCTTGGGTCGTCGGAGACGAAGGATGGGCAGCCCCCGAATCATCCGCCGCGACGGCCTGGAACGCGTGGACCGGCCCCGATGTGTATTCGCACTCCACAGCAGGAAGCCGGACGCCGAACCGCATGCCGAGTCCGTGGCTGCCACCGCTACC
The DNA here is from genome assembly GCA_029339225.1 of Phyllachora maydis. Lineage (NCBI taxonomy): Eukaryota > Fungi > Ascomycota > Sordariomycetes > Phyllachorales > Phyllachoraceae > Phyllachora > Phyllachora maydis. The sequence continues at coordinate 782,573 of JAQQPM010000003.1, forward strand.
CACTCCCTTGCTCGACCCGTGGTCCGCAGACACATCGTGGGCTCGGTCGGCCGGTCACGGGCTTCCTACGCCCCGGTTGGTTCCCATCACACCAGCATTGGTGCTCGCGACGACCTCGCTGGTGCACGAGGAGAGCACCGTCGACTTGGCGGCGACGCAGAGCGACGATTCCCGACCGGCTTCTCCAGCGCCCTCTGACCACGAGAGCGACCGAGACGAGATCGACCGGCAGGAGTCTCCCATCACCTCAATCGACGAGGACTCGAGAGCGCGGCTGCAGGTGCCCCGGAAAACGTCGGCCAAGGTGCAGCAGCTAGTCGACAAGTTTGACGGCTTGTCCCAGGCCGCGGTGCAGGAGCCGCCGCTTTCGAGCGGTCGGCGGGAACGGAGCAAGACGCGCCCTGCCTACAACGACGAGAGCTTCGGGTCCGGTGACGCGGCCGACTATGGCGACTGGGAGGGAGCACATCACATACTACAATCCTCCCCAGCGCTTCCGCGTCCGTCTACTCTACGGCTGCCGCAGTTCGAGCCGGACCTGTCACTGGTCGACGAGCTCTTCACCCGCGCCGAGGCCTTGTTCCTGGACCAGCGTCCCGGATCATCCGACGTCAGCCGCATGAACGACCGGGTCATCAGCGATAGCTTCGCCGGCATTTCCGAGCGCAAGACGTGGTACCGAGTCTCCCGCCACGGCTCCGCACGGATGCACGACGCCGGTGACGACGAGGGCTACCGGCGCATGGCCTGGGCCAGCTCGGCCGTGCGGCTGGACACCATCAAGATCGTGCGGCGCTGGCTGGAGGAAGAGTCGCTGGGCGGTCGGCCTATGCTGGGCGGCGGGGCGGGCAGACGTCATGGTTTCGGGTGGGACTCGGCCGCTGAGCCCGTGTCGCTGGCGTCTGTGCTGGGCAGGAAGACGGAGAACAAGACACAGGCGAGGGTCGCGTCGGCCCCTTCTGCCCTCGGACCGCAGTCGACAGCGCCGATGCAATGGTCTGGGCACGAGATAAACATGTCCAGCTGGGCGGCAGCGTTCGCCGCGTCATTTGCATGGAGCAGCGACCCGTCCGCTGGGGCGATTGCGCCGAAAACTTCGACTCGACCGAGTGCCGGGCACGACGCGATCCCAGTCGTCGATCGCGTGCCTGGCGATAACGAGAACAAGGTCGAAGACGACGATTGGGGGGAGATGGTATCTCCGTCGGCGGACAGCAAGCCACCGGGCGTTTTGCCCGACGAATCCCCGGAGGCCTCGAAGGACGTGCCCGAGGCCGCGCCCGCTCCGATTCGGCAGGCGACCACCAAGGGGCCCGAGTCTGTGAGGTCGCGGCCGACTGCCGCCACCCAGGGCCTGGCATCTGCGCCGACCAGGCCACTGGCCATCGCATCCACCGTCACGTTGGGCGAGAGGCCATCGGGTGCGACGGCGTCGGCCTCTGCACAGCCGGTGCAAGCGAAGGGGGACGCAGAGGACGCAGAGGACGCAGATGGCAAAGTCTTGAGGCGGATTGTGGCGGCGCTGCCTGACCTCACCTACATGCTCCGCTGATGAGGACCGGCCCGAGCGACGGAGTGCCCCGGTGCGCGCATGAGACCGTGTCGTGACTCGTTCGGGGTGGGGGAGGGCGATACCGAGTCTACTTGCCGGGCTGAGGCTCTGACACGCGTCCCCTCTGACGTGAGTCGACGTGAGTAGCGTTATGCGCACATCTTTGAATACCAACACTCACACGCACATTTCCTCCACCCCACCAATGCGGCTGCCAGTCAAATAGCCCGTGATCACAGCCAAAAGAGGGGCCTACGACAGCTACCACCACTTTCTGAGGGCTTTATTTTTTTATTTTTTATTTTTTATTTTTGCCGGTCCCCATTGCCGGGCCGTGCCGCTGGTGCCGCCTGGTACCGGGGTGTGCCGCTGGTTCCGTCGTCCGGGCAGGGGAATACGAAGGACTACCGCCCAGCAGACCGCCGAGCAGACAGAAACTCTTGTGCTCCCACTCCAGTTCTCGTTCTCGAGTGGCGGTACTCGACTCAGTCTTCACCAGCTCCAACATGACCATCGTTGACGCCATCGTTGGCTTCGTCCTCTCGCCGTGGGCCGCGGCTCTGGGCCTCGCCGCCCTCGTCTTCTTCTACCTGCATCCCTATCTCGTGACCTATGGCCATCTCCGCGACATCCCGGCCCCGTTCGGTGCCCAGCTCAGCAACCTCTGGCTGCTGTCGACAGCGAGGAGAGGAAAACGCTACGCGCTCGTCGACGAGGTACACAAGCGGCTCGGGCCTGTCGTGCGTATCGCACCCAACCACATCAGCATCTTGGACGACGAGGCCATACCGCTCATCTACGGACACGGAAATGGACTCGTCAAGTCGTACGTTTGCCTACCCATGGCGCCCATGGCTGCCACGCCATGTTGTAGAGTACTACTACTGACTGACCACCACCGCTCCCAAGCTCTTTCTACGACGCCTTCGTCAGCATCCGACGCGGCCTCTTCAACACGCGCGACCGCGCCGAGCACGCGCGTAAGCGCAAGATCATCTCGCATACCTTCTCCCCCGCGTCCATCTCGCAGTTCGAGCCCTACGTGCACGAAAACCTCCTCCTCTTCGTGACCCAGTGGGACGTCCTGATCAAGAACGCGCCGCCAAGCCAGCGCGGCGCCGCCTATCTCGACTGCCTGAAGTGGTTCAACTACCTCGCCTTCGACATCATCGGGGACCTCGCCTTCGGCGCCCCCTTCGGCATGCTCTCGTCGGGCGCCGACGTCGCCGAGGTACGCGCCTCGCCCGATGCCCCGCCTCAGTACACGCCCGCCATCGAGATCCTCAACCGCCGCGGCGAAGTTTCGGCCACGCTGGGCTGCCTGCCCGAGCTGAGGGCCTGGGCCGCCTGGCTGCCGGACCCCTTTTTCACCCAGGGCATGGCCGCCGTCGCCCACCTGGCCGGCATCGCCGTCGCACGGGTCAAAGGCCGCCTCGCGAACCCGCCCGACGTGGACCGCACGGATCTGCTCGAGCACCTGATGAGCGGCCGCGACGAGCAGGGCCGCCCGCTCGGCCGCGACGAGCTCACGGCCGAGGCGCTGACGCAGCTCATCGCCGGCAGCGACACCACATCCAACACGTCGTGCGCGCTGCTGTACTACGTGGCACGTACGCCGCACGTCCTGGCCGCCCTGCACGTCGAGCTGGACAGCGCCCTGCCCGCCGGCGTCGACGTGCCCTCCTACGAAATGGTGCGCAACCTGCCGTACCTGCAAGCCATCGTGCACGAGACCATGCGCGTGCATTCGACCAGCGGCATCGGCCTCCCGCGTCAGGTGCCGCCCGACTCGCCGGGCATCACGATCCGCGGCCGCGTCTACCCGCCCGGCACCGTGCTCAGCGTGCCGACGTACTCGGTGCACCACAGTCGCGAGATCTGGGGCGAAGACACCGACGAGTTCCGGCCCGAGCGGTGGGACCCGGCCGTGCTGACGCCACGGCAGAAGAAAGCCTTCATCCCCTTCAGCGTCGGGCCCCGGGCGTGCGTGGGGCGCAACGTGGCCGAGATGGAGATGAAGCTCATTGCGGCGACGTGGGCGCGACGCTACCACGTCGAGCTGCGGCAAGGTCCCATGCAGACCCGGGAGGGTTTCTTGAGGAAGCCGCTGGCGTTGGAGATTGGGATCCGGATGCGATGAGGTGGTAGGTCGTCGACCCGGCCTTCCCGCAGGCAGAGAGAACTGCGTCGAAAGTGATGACTTCATGCGTATCTCTGCTCTCGTACTCGGTCGCATGAAGCCGAGAAGCCGGCCGAGTCGTTCCTCTTGGAGACACGGGTATCGGCCGAGGCTTTCGGGAACGAGCGGGGGAGGAGAGTGTGCTATGGAATGGTAGAGTAGGTGAGCAACTGTAACGTAAAGAGCAGGTGATGGATATGAAGAAGTGAATGTGCCTGTTCTTCTTCTTCTTACTACAGGACCTGCCACTCCTTATATAGGCGTCTCTGAGCCTAATAAGCAGCTTGTTAGGATGTCTAAGCATAGAGAGCCCTAGTCCTAGATAGGTTACTCTATAACCGTTACTATATTCTGTTATATACCCCCTTAGATTCGCCATCTTATAGGAAGTCTAACCTATAGAATATAGGATTATAGTAACTATAACTCCTATACCCCCTTAAGTATATTAAGATAGCGATATACCTAAGCCTAGTATAGGCACCTAGTAAATACCTTACTAGCGAAAACTTTACTAGGTTAACAACACTCTTACTAGCTTACTTGCTATTGCCCCTTTCTCTTTCCTATTTATAAGTTATAGGACTAGTTTTCATCCTAAGTAGCCTTACCTACTACCCTTTTACTAGCTATATAGGCAGCCTTCTTTCTAAAAGAAGGTAAGCGTGCTTGATTATTAACCTTACTACTATAAGTTACTATGGCAATAGCAATATTAACCTGCTCTTTCCTCTTTTCTCTAGAGCTTACTATAGGCCTACTCTTTTTAGGTATAAGAAGAGCATAGAGAATTCCTTTTAGCCCTATTCCTTTTCTCTTTCTTACAATTACCTTTTTAAGGTAAAGTTTTCTTATAAGCCTGCCCTTGTTCTTACCTAGCTCTCTTTTTCCTATTACTATACCTAAGTAAGGAGTGGTAAGTCTTCCTAATTATTACTATTATTAGCTATAGCGTCTTATAGCCAGATAACGGTATTCCCCTAAAGCTAAGATTACAGACGTCCCTATAAAAACAGCTCTAGGATTTAATCTTAAACTTTACTTAGCTCTATTCTAGCCGTTATTAGCTTACTAATAACGCTAGTAGCTATATTATATCCTTAGATATTAAGAGAGTTAGTAACAATACGCTGTTAAGCCTTATCCCGGCAGCTATACTAGAAACTCCTGCTCCTAAGATACCAGGCTGCCCTTAGAAGATTATAGGCCAGACTCCTAGTTAAGCAAAGACACCTTAATCCGAAAAATCCGGCCTTCTAGGCCCTCTTTATCTGCTATCTTGTAAGCCCTATATCTAGTCGCTACTAAAAGGATATACTATAGGAGAATACTTTTCTTAGTATAATAATACTAGTAGCCGCTATTACTACTGTCTTCTAATATAGACTATATCTTACTACTATCGTCCTATATAAGTCCGTCTAGGCCTAACAATTTTGCTATAAAGCTAACTATATATATTATAGGTCGGTTAAGGCTAAGAAGACTGCCTAGGTCCTTTAGGACTTGAAAAAGAAAAATATAGAGACTAGTAGAATATATCTATCTATTTTAAAATTCAATACTTAGACTGACAGTCGTATCTAGGAGGTAATGGCGGGCAAGGCCGCCGCTATTTCGAAAATATTACGCGCTATCCTTAACCTATTATCCGGATTATCGCTATATAGGCTAATACCTATATTACCCGTTCTACCTACTCCTTTGTATCTGCCCTAGGCGTTCTATAAAGAGCTGAAATTTAAAGATCCACCTTATAAGCAAAAAGCATCTTGCGAATTGTCTCTGCCCCTATACCTATCCCTATCCCTATCCATCAGACTAAGATGTATGTTTTTACCTTTCTATTAGTCGATTAAGTCTCTAGCTAACAATCCTTTTATATAGGCGGCGTTCCTAAGTATAAGTAGCGCTAAGTTCACTTAGTACCTTAGACAAGGAATTAGTAGATATATTAGGGCTCTTTTATAGTTAATACTATATTATCTTAATAAGAATCGTATAGATATATCAGCTATGTTGCAGGTACTAGCTAAGATTAATCGGGCTATTAACGCGTTAGAGAAGGCTATCGAGCGCTATAGCGCCCTATAGTAGGCTTCTTTTATAAGTTTTGCAGTAGACTAGATAGTTGTTCGCCAGTAATTGAATTCCCCCCCTCTTTGATTATTAGCTATAATCCGTAATACGTCTTTTAGATTTAGCATAGCCTGAAAGTACTTGAACTTTGCCTTTGACAAATTCTTTATTAGGCTATCGGCTAGTATGTCAGCTGTCTTAATGTAGGACACTATAAAGCTGCCCTTACTATACTCTTGTTTAAGCTATATATTCTAAATATTAATATAACAGAGTACTATTACTATATACTCCCCTTTATTAACTACTAGCCTAATAGTCTAAGTATTATTGTAGAAAATCCGCTATAGAACTAACAGTTTAACTGTTAGGTCCTTAAGGAATCTTTTTATCCTTATAGCCTCCTTTATAGCTAGGGAGAGACTATAAAGCTCCGCTTCTGTTGTTAACGTAGTAACTATAGCTTGATAAGACGCATTCTACTAGACAAGTCCCCCGAATATTATAATTATATAACCTTAAGACGATTGTTGTAAGTCTAAGTCGTCCGTAAAGAAGGCGTTACTAGCGATATAAAGTATATAGGCCTAACTAGAGTGGCTACCATATATAATCCCGAGAAACCTTATATAATATAGATACTGGATTGTCTGTCTAGCAGCCTTGATATATCAGGCTAATAGGTTTGTTAAGAAGCAGGAAAGATAAAATACAGTAAAGGCTATATCTGGACAGACTATAATTACTATATATAGTATCGTCCCTACTAGTTCTTGCATAAGCTTTACCTCCTTCTTAGTAGCCTAGCCCTTATTCTTGCTAAGTCCAACTGTTAGGAGTAGTATAGGGGGGATAACAGTAGATCTATCTAGCCTATACTTCTTAGCCGCCTTTTTAATATATATATTATAAACCAGCGTAATTGTACGGTTAACTCTATCCTTTATAATCTAAATACTAAGAAACCATTCTACCTTTAGCTGAATTTTTGCTTTATATTTACCTAGTAGTTTCGCCTTTAGGTCTATAGTATAGTCCTAATACTAACAATAATAGAGAAGCATTACGTTATCTATATAGAATATCAAGAGGATACGTCTATCTATATTATAAAATAGATATAGCTCCTCCTTAGACTTCTAAAGTCTAAGATTTTTAAGAAAGCCTAAGAATTCGAGATACTAGAGGAGAGGAGAGTCTTAAAGCCTATATAGAGCCCTATTAACCTAAGCAAGAAGTCCCAGCTCCTTAAACCCTTCTAGAAGATTACAGATTACTAGGCCCTGGCTAAACAACTCCTAGAGTGCATTATAGAAGGCGTTTATAACGTCCTATAAGTCGATCTCTAGATTAAAATACACTGCTAGGGCTATACTTACTCTAAGGGACTTAGTAGCTAATATTGCTATATAAGTTAACTTAACTAACTCTAGATATTAAAGATCTCCTTAGACGTAAATCCTTGCCTTTAGCCTAACAACTATCCTATCTAGATTAAGCTTATACTTTAGTACCTATTTAAGCAAAAGAGGCTATATCCTATACTAATCCTTCGGAATTTTCTTATAGGTCTGTAGCTTTTACAGCTAATTAATCTTAGCCTAAGCCACAGACTTCTATATCTTTTTAAAAGGCAACTTTATAGCCTTACTCTAAGTCCTAGGCTCCAGCGGCATTTCTGATTCATACTATTTCCCTAGGACAAACTCTTTCTTATCCTAAGGGCCCTTTAGCAAGTCCTTTTTCTATAACTCTCGCTTCTCTTTTCACTCTGTTAGGCGTTTCTAATATCGAATAGCGCCTACTACTATAGTATATACTGTTTTAAACTCCCTTCTATAGCTAGCTACTAGCTAATTAGGAAAGTAGTTAGCTATAAAAACAAGTAGTAGCAATAATACTGCCGTTCTCTCTATGTCAAAAATACTAAAGATATTCTTAAGTGCAGCATTACACTAACAAAGGTTATATCGGCCTAGCTCTACTATAAATACCCGATTCCTACTACTATAAGGCCGACCTTATCTTCGAAGGGCTAGGTCGCCTAGCACTTACGTATTACTAGTATATACCCCTAAAATCCTAGCTTTAGAGTCCGGTTTTCCAACTAATAGTCTATCTATTATCTTATCGTTAGCGTACTGGTGGATTATAATACCTGCCCTAGCTTTAAATCCTTCTAACAGTCTATAGCAATACGCCTTGCCCTTAGACTATATTCTTCCTTTAGTTACGCTCTAGGGAGAGTCTGCTCTATTACTATAGCTATCGATCCTAGTATAATCTAGATTTAGTATTCTAGGCTTAGGTATTTGCTCTAGGGTAAATAGTCCGGTTATAATGTTGGTATATACCTTGTCCTAGCTAGTAATAGCATCTAACCAACGCTCTTCCAGCTCTATAGCTAAGAGCTTTTCCTTATTCTCTCTAGTAGCTATTAGCCTAATAGGACCTGTAAGATCCAGATTCTATATTATCTTAAGGATAGTGTTAAACTTATATTCCTCTACTAGCTTATCTAGCCAGTCTACTAGTTCTCTTAAGACAGGGATAGCCTAAGCCTTAGATTCTACCTCCCTTCCTATATAGAAAACTATCTTATTAAACTAAACATTCCAGGCAGTAATTACCCTATTAAGCTCTAGGACCTATATCCTATATAATATAATGGCGATATAACCTACAAGATAGCTAATATAAGCTCAAGGTTGAATCTTATAAAGTCTCTGAAGTATATCCTTCTCTCTATCCTTCTTAAGGGGATAACCGGCATATCTATATACGTAAAGGCTACTAAGCTAAGGCCTTAGATCAATTGTAGCTTTATAGATAATAGCCGGGTCGTAAAAGCGAAAATAGTTCCAAAACCATAATAGAAGCTTCTTGTTTAGGGATCTCGGATCATCCCTAAGCCTAAGAGACAAGTTATAAAGATATACCATAGCCTCTATAGTCTTAGGCTATAAATCCTTAGGAAGATATACCCCTAACTGCATTACTATCGACTTATCAATAATAGTCTTCCCGTTTCTTTCAATAAGTCCTATCAGGCTATATATATATAACAGCGGGATTTCCAAGCTAATTCCTTTACAATCCGCCTATTTCTTATACTCGGTTTTTCCTTAAGAAGATATAACTAATGTCTTACCGTTATAGCAGAAGAAATAAACAGATAACCTATACTATCGCCTAGTCTAGGCGTCGAACCTTTTAAGAACCTAAAGAAGGTTTTCTTATCCTTTACCTCTTATCTAGAAGGCCTATACCTTCCTGCTAAACTTATCTACTATAAAGAGAATCCTATTATAGCCTATATATCCCTAGGAGAATTTGAAAAGATCCTAGGTAATCCTGTAAAACAGTCTAGCGGATTTTCCGCTTAACTCCCTCCTAGATACTACTTTTGTTATATATAACTAGGCATATACTAAGCAATTAAGCCGTAGTATCCCGGTTAGATTACCGTTGTTAGGCCGTAACAAATTTACACCCTGAGTATAGTTTACTAACAATTATAGCGCCTTAGGACCTAGGTGTTCTATCCTTAAGTGCTACAGTTCTTTAGGATCTATATAAGCCCTATACAGCTTATACGTCCTTTTCCATCCTCTCTGTTTTACTTGTTTCCAAGCTATTATTATTATAATACTATTGTTACTTGTTAGGAGGGGTTTCAATATTATATAAGAGGCAAGCGGCTTATATTTAAGCACTGTTAAGTTGAACTTTTCCTATAGCATTATTAGAATAACTAAGCTTACTATATCTCTAACTTTTAGGGTATTGTTAGCCCCTAATAGCTAGATTCCCTTTTAGCACAGAAGTATAGCCGATATAATATTAGCATGAAATCCCTCTATAACAACTATATTCTAAAGAATCAAGTCTACTATCTTATTACCCTTATTATCCTGAAAAATCTTTCTTAGTGTTGATTGCGGCAAGGGGGGTTAGGTGCTGATCCCTGTGACCGCGCAGCACATAAGCCTCTCGCTCTAGGAATGGGGTATATGCTGTACTACTGAGCCTCCTACTCTAGGGAATAGGGCGCGTACTGCGCCACTTATGCAATAGCTACAAGTAGCGCACCTGCGTACTATATAATGGTTATTAACAAGCGCTCTGCTTAACATAGGTATTTAAGGGGTGTATAACTACCCTCTAGATAGAGGAAGACAGATAATCTAGAACTAGAACTTAAACTAGTATTTCCTTGCTACTTACTTTGCTTTTTATTGTTTTAGATTACTACAATCTCTAGAAACCTACTAATACTGATTAGTATTGTCTTTATATTACGATATAAGGGCAATATAGAGTAGCAAGGTAGTTAGTTAAGTGCTTAATAACCTTAACTAAGTAGATTTCGGTTTATTTACTAAGGGCTATCAATTAGACGACTAGATAACTACCCTATTAACTTAGTAATATCGCTTATAAGAAAACCAATATTATAAACCTATCCTCTTAGGCTAAGGAAGCTCGACCTAAGCTTCTAGACTAAGGAAGTATTGCTCGAGAAAATGCTACTAAAACTATATTACTAATCAACTTTACTATAATTAATATACTATAGCGTTCTAAGACCCTTCTGCTTATAGAACCTTAGGAAGGGAAGATACTAAGACAAACCTATATTATATACTAAGTATTTCGTTAAGTATAGCCTAGGATCTTAAAGAGCATTTTGAATAAGAATTCTCTATCTAGCTACCTATTATAAGTATCGATAAATTTGATACTTAAACCTTCTATAGATTGCTAGAGCGTATTGATCTAGAGTATAATAGCAATAAAGTACTTAACTTATATATGCTCTCCTACCTTAGTACTTATAAAGGGTAATAATCTAAAGATCTATACTATAAATTCCGCTTAGATTTCAAGGACTAGACAGCTAACTACTTTAACAAGTTAAACAACAAACTATACTTATAACTATACTAAACGCTTAATAACAGCTATATCCTAGTAGATAGCTTAAAAGGGTAGAAGCTCTCTAAGGGACTTGCAACGCTTATTAACAACCTTTCTAACAATCCAGGGCCTAATATACTCCCCTAAATTCATAGGATGTTAATCTAGGCTAAGTACAAATAGCTTAGAATAGCATCTCCTTCTACTTAAACGGAAAAGGGGAAAGAGATTATACTAATAACAATCCGAGATTTCGCTACTAGTTCCTGCTAGAAGAAGGCAATACAGGGGGATATGCAAGTCGGTAATACAACTGTAAACGCTACCTAGTAATTCGAACCGGCAAGCAGCTTGATTATAAACAACGATTAACTGGCAAGCGGCCTAGGCCTAAGTATATGTTAAATAGCAGCCTAGAGCAGGACGCTTAATGCTAGTAACTATAATAAGTTCGGAAATACCCTTTACCTACTAAATTAGAAGCTATAGATAACATTTCCGATTTATAGACTTAGAAGCGTAATAGGAGCAGGATTCCCGCTAGCTAACAAGGGCGCCGGCGAAGGCTATAGATTACTACTAACTATCCAAAGTGCCGACTAAGGTTATAGCTAAGGTTATAGCTAAGGTAACTATTAAAGCTATAACTAGGGGACTAATTAAGGGGGACGACGAAACCCTGTATAATATGCGTAAACCCCTAGTATTAACCCTAACTATAGGCCAGGATATACTTAACTTTAGGTAAACAATAAAGAGTAATATACTTAGTATAAGTATATTATATGCGGAAGCGCTAAGTACATGGCTATTCTACCGATCGAAACGGGCTAGATAAATAAGACAACTATTAATCGGAAGACCCTTACTGATTTCATTAAGTCTTAGGACTTAAAGGATAGCTATTCTAGGTCTAACAATAATATCCTTAATAATAAAGTTCGTTTCTTCCTTTACTACTACTAGATATTCTAGATTGATTATAGCTAGCTTAGTACTGTTTTTCCAAACACTCTTTTAGGATAAGCTAAGAAATACCACTTATACTATATCCTACTTAGTATCTCTTTTGTTAAACTATATAACATCTTAAAGGGATACTTCGAGACAAGTACTAAGTAGAACAACTATCTATATATTTAGAACACTATTACTTTCTAGTCTATATACCTTAAAAGCAAGAATAGTAATAAGTTAATAAAGGAAATTCTCTAGATCTTACTTAATAGACTCTAGTAAAGCTAATATAGGCTTAGTCTGCTCTACAACTATAAGGAATTCCTAGTTGCTAATATAATCCGAGCTTGCTAAGGAGTGTCTAAGCTAAAGATCGCCTTATATAAACTACTAACAAGCTTTAAAGAGCTAGTAGCTATGCTCTGTTAGACACTTGACGTTAAAGAGGCAGATTATATATATCGCTAATTCCTAATAGACTATAGGTTTATAACAATAAAAGCTAGGCCTATAAGAAACTATTAAGGTAACTCGATTATAGATTCGATCTTCGAAAGAAACCGGGCTATACGCGTATAGCAGCCCAGAGGTACTATAGGGTACGGAAAGCGAAACGAGTTTTAGCAAGGAGACTATAACAAAACCTATACTAAGGTAAGCTGCTAGATTTATAGCAAGCTAGATTACCGATCCTTTATATATAGCTAAGAAGAACAGGTAATAGCTAAGAGCAAATAGCTTAAATAGAAGGGCATTAACAAAGATTATAGACAATATATAGCGTTTCTCCTTAACTATAAGGGTTTAGACGATAAATATAATATAAGGGAAGAAGATACTAAGCTTAGAGCATAGGTAGATAACTATAAGACTGATTAAGCTTAAGGTAAAAACAAAGCGCTAGTAATTAGTTTTAAAGAAGAATAAACAGCAGTAACTTACTTTACGAACTAAGCTTTCCTCTATCTAATTACTAGGAGCGACCAGCTATAGAAAGACAGTAAAAAGGATATAGAGAGAACGGAAGCTGTTTAATTCATACTTAATAGGTATACTAAGGCCGAATTCTAAGGAATTATGCCTGATACCGGGGCTATTAATATTTCAACCGCCGGACTTTAACAATTCCTTATACTGAAAAAGATAATCGGATTGCTTAAGATTAATAAGACGTATATAGGGGAAGCGAATATACTTTTCAGGTCTAGGGATTTAAAATAATTACTCGGCATAGTTAGAATAGAGCTCGACATTAGTTATACAACTTTCTATATATTAGAGATGCTAACCCTTTTTCTTATATATCTGAAAGATATAGACGAGCTTAACGTCTACCTTAATAACATGACAAACAAGCTTATATCTAAGTTAGGGAAGTACGTATATATTCAGCGGAAATAGAGATATCTATAGATCCCTATTAAAGGGATTAAGCTGCCGAGTATAGCGTTTACTATAGATAACGAGCATCCTACGCCTCTATAACTTACAGAGGCTAAGCTAAAGCGTATTTATCGACGCTATAGATACCCTATAGTCGATAGATTGTATAAACTGCTATAACAAGCAGATTACTAAGTGGAGCATAGTGCTATTAAGATGATTAACAAGTTCTGTCATTTTTGTCAGATTAAAGGAGCAGCGCTATAACGATTTAGATTTACATTATAAGATAACATTTACTTTAACTTCAAGATTATTATAGATGTCTTAGATATTGATAGTTCTAAGGTACTGTATATAGTCGATACTACAACTTTATTCTAGGTAGCCCGCTTTCTAAACGATCTTTTAGCTAAGAAGATATAGAAGTAGCTAAAGGAATATTAGATCGACATATACCTTAGACTATCCAACGTTTTACGCTACGATAAAGGTACTAATTTCAAAGTATGTAAGTTCTAGGCTAAGGCTAAGCTTATAGGTATAACTTGCTACTCTATACTAGTTAAAGCATACCAATTAGTCGGTAAGATCGAGCGGTATTATAGGCTACTAAGACAGGCATACGATATTATTAAATCCGAAACCGCTAGAACTTGCTTAAAAGAAGCATACTTGTAAGTAGCACTAAGCATAGTTAACAATACTACTAGCCTAGATAGGCTAGTACTAACGCTCTTAGTTTTTAGTATATACCTACGCCTAACTATAGATACGCTGCCTTCTCTATCTTAACTACGCCAAGTAGGCGCAATTCAGAAGGCTATAGCGTAATTACATATCCTTAACGATATAAGGACTATATAAGACGCTCTTATATAGCGTAATAGACTAAGTATAGAAGATATACTGCTATACTTACTTAAGGTAGATATAGAAGTACTAGTATTCCGAGAAACCAACTGATAGACAGGACTCTATAAGGTAATCTTAGCTATAGATATAGCAGTAATTGTTAATATGGTTAATAGACCTATAGAATTTTAGAATATAGTAGTTAAACTATACTATTAGGAGCTAGTATAGGACAAGCAAGCTGATTAAACTAGGGCTAAGCGGCCGAAGCTATTCTAATATCCCTAGCCCAAGCAATCTTACTAGTACGGATAACCCTAAAAGAACCTAGTACCTACTAACAACTTTATTTCGGAAAAAGAGAAGTATAACTACAATCTCGCACTTAAACTACAAGCTAAAGGCAAGATTACTATACCTAGCGTGCTATTCCAAGAATCCAATAAAGCAGAACTGAACTCCCTCCTAGCAGCTAGGGTGATTAAAGCGATTTAGATACTAGTAGATACGTTAAGCTATTAAATTTTCAAATTAAAGATCGTCTAGGAAGTAAAAGACAAGCTTACTACGCTACGCGAAAAGTTACGTTTTATAGCTTAGGGATTTGGCAATAAAGATAAAAAGTACCTCCTTACTTAGTCGCTAACGATCTAGTAATACATATAGCGGCTTATACTCTTACTATTTCCAACGCTTTAAACGTATTTTAGTTTTAAGGTGTAGGTATATAACGTTATCTAGGCTTATATATAAGCTAAGTTATAGCTAGTAAGGAAAGTGATTCTTCTATTACCTAAGGAGCTTAAGATGCTCTATCTACCTTATACTATCTTGCTTGTTAAAACCCTATTATATAGACTGGCTAAAGCTGGACTATACTAGTAGGTAATATATATAAACTAGTATACCAAATGTCTTAATCTCGAGCTAAGCGCCTTCGACCTATACCTTATAATCAGTAAGATATAAGTTAAAAGCGGATTCAGAACTGTCGGCCTATAAACCAATAACACTCTTAATATCAGCGAGCAAGCCTTTATAGATAAGGAGAAGCTCGAGCTAGATAAAGCCGGCTTTAAGTGTAAGCTACTAGTATTTTTAACGGACAAATCGATTATAGATTTTAATAGATATAGGCTCGAAATAAGCATAGATACTATCGAGATTCGGCAAAAGGGGCAAGCTATATAACTCGAACTTGTAAGCCAAGATACTAAGATAGCGAAATAAGTATATATCGAACAATATGTATATAGTGCCTATATTACTACGATTTGCTAACTAAAGGCGACTTTCAACTTGTTAGTAGTAGTATAGTTAACTAAGCCCGGTATAGCTGAGATTACCAAGCTTAATGCTCGATTATAATGATAGATTAAGAACTTAATATATAGGCTATGCTACCTATAACTTAAACTTAAGATAGCTAAGCTCTTTGTCTTTATAGATAGATTATTCGCTAATAATACCGATATAATATTGCAGATTAGATTTATTATAATATTCGGAAATAAGACAAGTAGTATAAACGAGTTTAACTTGCATGGTAATATCGTATACTGGTCTTCGACTAAGTACAAGCGGGTAATACAGAGCGTTCTGGCAAGCGAGATATATAGTATAGTAAGCAGGTTTGATCTTAGGTATATATTATACTAGATGCTTGCTAAGGTCTACTTATATCTGGGCCTACCCTTGCTACTACTAATTATTGTATATATGGATTCGTTTAGCTTGTATAAATGCCTGGTAAAGCTTGGTATAATAGCGGAGAAGCGCCTTATAATCGACATAATAGCGCTGCGCCAGAGCTATAAAAACCGTGAAATTACAGAAATTAGGTAGATTAGTAGCAACAATAACCTAGCCGATGCTATGACTAAGCGTACGCTGAACAAGACGCTTAAAAGGCTTATTATTACAAATATAGCTAAGATTAGAGTAGAAGGCTAGGTTTAATGCCTAGCTAAGTAACAGGAAGAGTCTATATAACTTAGGGTAAGATTATAAGTATAAAAGATAAAGACTGCTAGGACGATTCATTTATAGTATAATAAGGAATATAAGGTAAAGCGCGAAACAATCTTAATTTATACTTTTACAGCTGGCGTAATACGCGTACTAGCGCCCTTTACCCCCTAATTACAACAATAAAATATCGATGGCCTTACCTATAGCGGCTATTGCTATAAGCTTTTTCTGTATGGGTATTATGCCTGCTATAGGCGCCCTATGCTTGACAAGAGCGCGCGCCTTGTCTACTAGGACTAAGGCATACTTAACGCCGTTGCGCTATAGTTTCTAATCTTATAACTAATAAGTATTCCGATTAAATAATAGAAACTACTAAAGATTGTAACTTACTTTGGCCTTTATAGCTAGGTTAGAGCAGAGCTTTAAAAAGCGATCCGAGAATAGGCAGACTAACTTAGGGCTATAATATACGTTAGGAATAATAAGACAATAGAAACAATATACAAATGGAACTTATATCGGTATATATAAGTGCCTAGACAAGTACCGCTAATACTAGAGGCTATAGCCTAACGTACGGTTGCAGTACGCTATACGTAGTGCGAAATTGCCAGACTTGTTAAACAAGTCCTTAACGCCTGCTAAAAGCAAGTGTAGATAGCTAAGGCAAAGGATAGCGTGTATAGTACTATATAGGCTACGAACTTTATATATATTAGTAATATTAATAACAAGGATAATAAGAGTAAGACGCTTACCCTTTGGTTTACATATATAAGTGTATAACGACCTTTTATAAGGCTTTATACAGTCTGACGTATAGTATATATAGCAGCTAAAGCGGATAACGGAGTTGTCCGAGCTTTTACTGGACGACAAACTTACCATTGCTGCTGCCGGGGTTGCTACTAACAGTATAGGCGTACTTACAGCAGTAAGTAGCGCTTTATACTGTATGTGCACAGCTGCTAATGCCGCCTTCTTTACGGCTAGTAACGTAGGCAGAGCGTACTTATGCGCCTTGTATATAGCGATCTCTGCCTTACGTACTGCCTCCTCCTCCGCCTCCTTTTTATACTAAAGTGCAGCGACCTGCTCGAGCAGGATATATATACGTGCGATTAGCCTTTTGGAATTAAGAGGCGTAGAGTCGGCGTTAGTGCGGCCGCCTATAGACTTAGGCTGCATAGCGAGTATAGCTATGTCTATAGCATTAGGATCGTTACTATTATTATTATCGTTGTTACTGTTGTCGCTGCCTACTATGCTCTTCTAGTTGCTATTATTAGTAATAGTACGCTCGGGCGCGTCCTTAGATGTATTATTATTGCCCTTCTAGGTAAGATACTTGTTAGGAGCATTAGTTATAAGCGTATTAAGGGCATTACCGCCCTTATCTTTAGTATATATATAGGTATTGCCGCCTATACTCCTATAGAAGCACCTACTCTACTTATTATTAAAATCCAATACTATAAATAATAAGATTAGTACGCTTAAGCATTAGTATATAAAGGTAAGCAACTTACTTATTGCTATTAGTACTGCTAATACTACTGCTATTGTTGCTACTACTGCTACTACTATTGTTGTTGCTACTACTACTGCTACTAGTATAGATTGTAGGGAGAAAGAGAATAGGTAGTATATAGTAGGAGAACCCACCTATTTATAGGTTTAGGGTAAGAGCGTTCGGAGTTTGCAATTAGCTAGCCTAGAGCTCTAATTTTCCTATTATAATTCCTATTTAGGACTGTAAGCTTTTACAATAATAGTTACTAGTATAATATACTTACTATTACGCTGTTTAGAGGTGTATATAGAAGGTACTGAAGTTGTGCCTTCTATACTAGGGATTAGCAACCAGAATTCAACATTCTAATTAGCAAATAAGAAGTTGAGTAATTGGGATTCCCTATTCTAGCAATAAGAAGAGCGAAGTAATCTGGGATTTCCTATTTCAGTTGATAAAGCGCTAGCATAGTTATAAAAGAAGAGTTGCCGGTATTGATTATAGTAAGGGGGGTTAGGTGCTAATCCCTGTAACCGTATAGTATATAAGCCTCTTACTTTAGGAATAGGGCATGTACTATACTACTAAGCCTCCTACTCTAGGGAATAGAGCGCGTACTACGCTACTTATACGACAGCTATAAGTGGCGCACCCGCGTACTACATAATAGTCACTAACAAGCACTCCGCTTAATATAGGTATTTAAGGGGTATGCAACTACCCTCTAGATAAAGGGAGACAGACAATCTAGAACTAGAACTTAAACTAGTATTTCCTTGCTGCTTGCTTTGCTCTTTATCGTTTTAGATCACTACGATCTCCGGAAACCTACCAACACTTAGAGTCTAGCATCCTATCCTAGAAATAGGTAACATCGTTAAGCCTACTCCTATAATAGCATTAGGGGTAGATAGCTTAAATGTCCTATAGTTAAGTAGATCTTTATAGTTAACTATATAAACTGCTATATAGTTATCTAAAAGGGTACTGTCTAAAAGAGGATAATAAGTAGGGTTCTAAGTACTAAATACCCTATAGACTATACCTAGGGTAGTAGTAAATAGAGTAGGGTTGAAGAGAGGTATATTAGAAAAATTCTAACTCTGATTTTTAAGCTAAAGTAATAACTAAGAACTCCTAAAAACTTTATCCGGCTAACGATCCTATCCTTAAGTACTAAAGGACTTTGGAACCTATAGCTTCTTTATATCTAGCCCCTTACCTTTTAACCATCCTTTTAATTCTAGGGTTATATAGAGGTTAGCCTACTAGGGATCCTAATAGATAAGATTTTAAATAGATTATTACTCCTTTATAGATAAAGTGATTTTTTATCTTATAGATCCTATATATAATAGCTTAACTTTCCTATAATCTTTAGGTTTCTAGAGGTAGGTATAAGGAAGAGGTAGATAAGGGTATTAGTAGCTCCTATTTTAGGATCCTTAATAATTTCCACCTTAACTACCCTAGGTATACTATCTTTAAAGCTATTCTTAGCCTCTTTCTTAATTAAAGTATAGAGTAGGTAGTAGGTTCTTATTATTAGAAAGTTAAGTAAAGGTAGAGTATACTCTAGCTAGATTTCTATAGGCTTATTACTACTAAGATTCTGTTATAAGGCTAAAAAGGGTTCTATTAATAATCTCTAGTATAAGTAGACTTACTTAGCTAGTCACTTTAGCTAGAACAATCTATTAGAGCTAACTATTAGCCTATTATAGAGTTAGCCTTACTACTAGGGCTTAAAGAACTCTTCTAACAGCGGTAACGCCTATAATAGCTGGAATCCTCTCGATTAGTATAATCTAGTAAAATTTCTACTAGTCCTTATACTAATAGATTAGCCTAGTTCGGCTATTCTTAGCCTATCTAAGTACTACCTTATACTAAGATTTAATCTAGACTTTCTCTACTAAGTCTAACAAAGCGTTATCTTTCTTTAGAGCTTATATAAGAGGCTGAAGATTCTAGTACTATTCTAACCCTTATCCCTACTTTAATAACTAATATAACTAAATAGCTATCTCCTTAATATTATAATTTATAGACTAAAGAATCTAGTTTAGAAACTTTAGGTAATTTACCTCCTTTAGCTTAGTAGTAGCCCTCTTAGACTATTATATTAGAAGGTAAGTCCTATATACTTCTTCTAAGTTATATAGGGTAATAAGGGTCGGCTAAACTAGTAGAAGAGGTACTAAGGCTATATTCTAAGTCGATATACTAAGAAGTTAAATTTTTTCTTAATAATATATGATAGCCTTATTATACCAGGCTATCTACTTAGAATTAGCTTAATAAGCCTATTCTTCCTGTCTTAGGTTGAGAATTTCTATATCTACTAGAATAGATGTTAAGTCTAGATCAATATCTTCCTAAATTCCAAAGGCTAAAGCTAGCATCTATACGTTAAGACGCTAGGCTATCTATATTAATAGGCCTTTTAGGATAATAGACGTCGAATATACTAAATTTAAGGTTATTAACATCTTAAGCAGGGAGTTAAAAGAAGGATAATAGAGTAGTAATGATAATAGGAGGGCTTAATACATATTATACGCAGTTAGTCAAGTTAATAATACTAGCGCCAGGCTTATAACTATAATATAAAGAGCAGGTGATAGATATAAAGAAGTGAATATGCCTATTCTTCTTCTTCTTACTACAGGACCTGCCACTCCTTATATAGGCGTCTCTAAGCCTAACAAGCAGCTTGTCAGGATGTCTAAGCATAGAGAGCCCCAGTCCCAGATGGGTCACTCCATGACCGTCACCATGTTCCGTCACAGCAACCAACAAACAACTATTCTCGCGCGGCCCCTTGTGTCACGACCGCAACGCGCCATGGCGCCCAGCCCATCCTCCGCGACGCGTCCCACCGAGCCCTCGGCCGCCGACGCCCGTCGTCGTGCCGGGCGGCGATCTGCACGACCCGCGGCTGGCGGCGTTGCCGGCCTGGCTCCGGCACAGGGACCCCCGCGGGCGGCGGCGGGCGGCGGCTGGCGCTCGGGGCCAAGCCGTGGACGCACGAGGTCGGCGGCCGCATGCTCCAGGCGCTGGCGCGGTCCATCGTTCGCGACCTGGACGAGTTCGAGCTGTTCCTGTACGCGGGCAACGTGCCGCCCGTGGGGTGGGAGGGCGGCCGGGGGCGCCTTTGCCCCTGGATTGTGGCGGGGCGGAGCATGATCGACACTTTCTGCACGGGCGCGGGAAGCAGCTCCGGACGCAGGAGGGAGGGGGGTTGGATGATGGTGGGCAGAGGGCCGATGAGGGTCATGGAGCTTCAGTTTGTGCAGGGCTGCTGAGCACAGCTCCCTGCAGTATTTTGTCTCTGTAGTACTCGGTACACTTCTTGGGTCGGGTATTTCACACCCACAGCCTCTTGATGATCCGCTCCCTTGCCACCTGGCTCGCAACTTGGTTGCCGCTGTGGAGCGACAGCGCCCCGACTATGGCGTACATGGTGGAAGTCATGACCACGGACTGTCCGGATCCCTCGAGGTTTTCGGGCTACGAGGAGTGGCGACAGAGTGTTAGCAGCCCGGGCTGAAGACGACGAGTGCACCGGTCATTCGTCCGTACCTTGGCCGGCTTCCACCTCACGACGTCCGTCAGGCCAACCTCGGTCGCAAGTCTCGTCACCCTGTCCTTGTCCAGGATGTCCTGTGGCTGTTTCGCCACCAGCCTGTCGACGTTGGCCAGTGCGGGGTGTTCAAACGGCACGCGGCCGTGTTCGTCGACTTTCGGTTCGGGGACGATGGACTGATTCACAAGAATCGAACGCGTTACCTCGTAGGCCAGAAGTAGACGCCCTGGAGGCGGGCATTGCCGACGTCAGTCAACAGTCCACAGTCATCAATCAGCAGCTGGCCCAGGCGACCCGACGAACCGTAGTATCCGAGTTTTGTGTTGTGGCCTCTCCTGCCGTAGTCGAAGCTCCTGTGCGTCACGGCCAGCCACTTGATCTCGTCGGGCAGCATGCGGTCGCCGTTGGGGCCCAGGAGCCGGTTGTACATGGCGTCCAGCTTCTTCGGATCGGCGTTGACGACCCAGACCTGCCGCCTCGGGTCCTTGACGATGTTGAGCGAGAAGCCGGGCCCGATCATCTTCTCGGGCGTGTGCGACCATCGCGGTCTTTCGGCTGCCCTCTCGCTCCCGGCGGTGTCGACGTCGGCGGAGGGCCGAGCTGGGGTGCTGGAAAAGGAGCGGCCGAGAGGTGGGCAGGACCGCAGGCTGGTCAGAGGTATTGATCTTGCAAGAGCCGATCGGGATGAGCGAAGCGCCATTGGGAGGGACGGTTGCCGGCGTGGCAGCGCTATGGCGTGGCGGGCAATTTCCCTCGCCATGTCCATGTCCGATGGACGAGCTGGCTCACGGTGAAAATCTGGAAAATCCTCGGGCCGTCCTTGATTGGCCAATGCGCAGCAGTCAGCTGACCCCCTGACAAGCCGGGGTAGCCAACCCTGGCGCTCGCCACCTTCTCGCCTGGTCGGGGACCCGTTCCGCCGACCCAAACCCACTGCGCACGGTAGTCAACCAGTGGTTCTGATCATGGCTGCGATCCATCCATGGACCGACCATGACGCAGCCCAGCCCCGCTCCCAATGCCTTGCTCGACAAGCTCTCGGCCGTCCTCCCTCAGGGCTACCGTTTCAACATCTACCACCTCTCGACGCCCCCGAATCCCACCGCCGCACTGTTCTCCGCACCGCCTGACGAGCGTCCTGACAAGACCTACTGCGAAGGTCACTTTCTCGCCGTCTCCATCGCCGTCCCGTCCGGCCGTGGACTCACGGCCACGAAGCGGTCCTCGCCCGGCGCCCATGACGACAGCAGCAACCAGAAGGGCGACGGGCGCGAAGTCCTCGTCCTGGGGCTGGAGATGTCTGTCTACACCACCGCCCACTCGACCATCCTGTTCGTCTCCAAGGCCGACTCGACCGGTTACCTCCCCTTGCTCGGCCTCCCGCCCGGCCACGCCTCGCCCGTGCGCGCCCTCTGCTCCGCCTTCGCCGCCCACCTCGTCGAGCACCGCCGGCGCTGCGGCGTGCAGCTGGTCGTGAACCTGTTCGCGCGCGCCCAGTCGCAGTACCTCTTCCCCGGCAGCGCCGACCACGGCAGCAAGCACATCCAAAGCGACTACGGCCTGGTGCGCTGGTGGTGTCGCGTGCTCGACCCGCTGCTCGGGGCGCCCGAGAACAGCCGGTTGTGGGCCGATGTCAAGGGGTACATCGTGGTCCCGGGCCTGGAGAGCCATGAGACACGTGCGCTTCTGCCCCGGGGCTCCGAGACGTCATCACGCTGGGTTCTGGGCCACCCGATGGAGCGCGTGTCACACTATGCGCGCGAGTACGACTGGGTGCCGCTGCGGTGCCTGATTCCGCGGTACCCCGACGACCCCAAGTCGCGCTTCCGGGACGAGCTGGATGCCGAGGCGGCCCAGTGGAAGCAAGACATGGGCACGTGGAAGAGCGTCACGTCGCTGGCGCAGTTCTGGGACATGATGGCATTCCGCCAAGAGTGCTCGAGCGGCCGCCTCACGGGCTTCATCTGGCTCGTGTTTGACCCTGTAGAGGAGGCCGGTGCGGCGGGGCACGTCGCGGTCGGGGATGCGTCCACGCCTTCTCCGTCCACACCTCCCCGCCGTCGGCACATGCCATCTGCGACCACGCCGCAGTCGAGCCCCTTGAAGGAGCAGACAGCGGGCGGACCGCCGTTTCCCGTGTTGCCGTCGAAGCGCATAGTTCAGGCCTCCCCGAAGAGGACGAGGAGGCCGAAGAAGAAGCCGACGGGCCGCATTGCCCCACGCAAGCCGCACGTCAAGACGGAACAGCGCAACTACCTCCTCGACCGACCGAGCACGACCGCTTACTACCATTGGCCTCACGAGGGCCGGGGGGAGAAGATTGTGCGTGAGTCGGACTACAAGCGCATCGTCGAGCTCCTGCTGCACCTCGACTTCGGCACGCTGGAGAAGGCCGAAGGAAGCACGAGGAGATGGGTTAGCGAGGTGGGAGCCGGGGCCCGGTGGGGTCGCCAAGTCACCGGACAGCAGCCATCAGCGCAAGCAAGTGCGGCGGCCCTGTCCGCCCCGGCGGGGACGGGGTCGGGGTCGGGGTCGGGATCGGGATCGGGATCGGGATCGGAGGTGGTGTCTTGGGGCGCGGTCGGGGTCACGAACCTATCCGGCCTGGTGCGCAAGAAACCTAAACCGGATGCGAGCGCTGAAGGCGAGGGTTCTCCGCAGGGGGACGTTGTGTGTGCTGCACTTGTGCGGACAAAGCCAGAGTCGTCATAAGACTGCTCCGAGTCGGGCATGGTCAGTGTTGGCTACTCAGGCATGGCCTGACCAAATCTCATGTGCCGACAAGGCGACCCCGTCAGTCTGCCACGCCCTGGATTCTCATCTCCTCCTCTGCCGCTTTGCGGACGGCTCCCCGTCCGGCTCCCCAGCCGCATGTAGCCCGGCAAGCTGCGACTGCACCCACCGCTGCGCCTCCCTGAGTAGCTTCTTCTCGCCCAGCCTTACCCATATCGCCATGCGCTGCCGCCTGTCCACGTCGCCCCCGGCAAGAAGCTCCTGGTCCTCCTCCAAGCTGGTGGGGTACTGTGCCTCACACGCCCGGAGCGCGCCCGCCACCGTATCGAAGTACGCGGCCTCGCGCTCCTTCTTACCCGGCAGGGCCTCCACCGCGGCGGGCCTCACCTTCTTGACGGCCTTGAGAAGGTCGGTGAACTGGGCCCACAGCCCCTCGGGCAGCGCCTGGAAAGCAGCCTCGCCGCGGAGCGCGCCCGTTGCGTCTGGCTCGTCGCCGTCGCGGTCGAGGACGAAGCCGTCTTCGAACGCGTCGGGGTCCATGTGCGCGGCCTGTGGTGACGGCGGATGGATGGATGGACTGTCAGTGCGCGATGGACCACGGCAAGGCTCGCGGCCCAACAGCGGGGGGGAGAGACGTACCACCTGCTGCCAGTCGTGCTCGTCCAGTCCCAGGAGTTTCCGCATCTCTGTCGCGACTAGCGCCCAGGGCAGCTCTACGACATCGTGCCTCGCGTGCTTCTCCGTGACATAGCCATAGCGCCTCAGCAGCTCCCCGTTGCCCAACGGCCCGTAGTAATTCAGCACCTCCTCGCCCCGGGCTATCCGTCGCAGCGCCGTCGCCGTCAGCGCCTCCTGGCCGTGGTTGATGTGGGCATTGAACTCGGCATCCGCATTCAGGATATCCGCCATGGGTACCATGCCCAGGCTGCTGCGCCCCTCGCGGTCTTCCACCCACCCCTCCTCGTCCTCCTCGTCCTCCGCGTCCTCCTCGGCGTCCAAATCAAAGGCATACGCCATAATCGTACTCCCGACCCGATGCGCCAGCCGCACGAGCTCCTCGTCCCCAAGCGCCCCGCTCCCGGCAAACAGGTCTGCATGCTGCCGCACCACGGGGACGATCTGGCGCCGAATCAGGGCGTCGGCGTCCTCGCGGCCAACGCGCCCCACCACGGGGCTGGCCTGCAGGTGTGCCAGCTCGGCGAGCGTCCAGTGCAGCGGCGTGTCGAAGGCCCCCGGCGGCGGCAGCACGTCAAGGTACGGCTTCCACGGCGAGTCGGCGCCGCGCAGGTGCTCGTGCAGCAGAGCGAGGATGAGGGCGGTCCACGCGTCGTGGCGGTCGAGGTCGAGGTCGAGGTCGAGGTCGCCCAGGGCGGCGTCCAGGTTCAGGGTCGATGGCGGCCGGCGCGCGAACAGGGGCGCGGTGGCGGACGAGAGAATGGCTGCGCGCGGGATGGTGAAGAGGACGGTATCGGGCGGGATGTCGGCCGTGGCGACTGCGGTGCCAGCGGGGCGTCAGCCCGGGGGGTTTGGGAACGGACGAGGGCCAAACTCACCGATGCCGCGGCCGGCGCCGCGTTCGCGCAGGTCGACGATGCGGACGGCATCGTGGAACGTGGCCCCGGGGAGCTTCTTGAACCAGTCGAGAAAGCGGGCCGTGTGCTGGCCAAAGTCGGAAGCCGCCATCGTCGAACAAATTCTCCCTCGAAGGCCAAGATTTTCCCCCGTACACAAGCACCTATAGTTCGGCGGGTTGCGATAAGATAAGTTCTACATTCAGCATGACCTTGATTATAGGTAGTAAGGCTAAAGATAATTCAACAGGAAGATTCAACCCCTCGAATCTTCTCCCCCCTGTCACCTAGTCGGCTGGATAGCTTTTAGTAGCTACTACTATTCAAAAACGGCACTAATCCTAGCCAGAAGCTACAGGGGAGATCGCGCAGTATTTACGTGCTATTGAATTTATACCTGTTGGGACCTAAGGTCACGTGTCACGACACGTGCCATGTCACGTAACCCACTCCCCTATATAGGACCCTGTGTTATTACACCGCTGATAAGGGGATTTCCCCTTATCGACTAATATATATTGTTCTATAGGTTATAAGCCCTTACGTACTCTTATATATCTAAAAGAACAGACGATAATCGATACTAGAAACAAGGAAGTAGATAGGCGTTTTCTTTAACTTAATAGAAGAAGCAGAACAAGCTAGAAGGTTAGTAGTAATACGCTAGGTTATACTATAGACTGCCTTATCTAGAAACCTAGTATTACTACCTCTTATAGCATAGAAGCTAGCAAAGTAATACTCCTCTTCTTCTTCTAATAAAGAAGATAATAGAGGATTAACCGTTAGTATAGCTTCCTGCTTTACTGCTTTTAAAGCCCTTATAATAAAAGGGTTTGTCTTTACTAATAAGGCAGTAACAGTACTCTCTCTAAAGAAGGGTATTAATATTAATATAAAAGCTATATAAGCCTTTAATACTATAAATAAGCTAAAAGTAACTACCTCTTTAGCCTAATTATTACTAGAGGATAGTACTTCTTAGAATGGGTAATCCTATATAAGGATCTATAACCACTATAGCCTACTAGTAGTAGTTGTATAGGGTACGTAGGGGCAGCAACAGCGTTGATATGGCCTAAATAGCACTTCCTAGGTATGTGCTAATATAGTAAAGTAGGGCCCTTTACTATATTCCCTCTATAAAAGTCCTTATATAACGGTATAGTTATAGGCTATAGCGCTATATTATAGGGGCTTTAAGCTTATATATTACGGCTTTTAGTGGGTCTTATGGGCCTATAAGGCTTATAGTTATAGGTACCGTAGTAACTTGATTTCTAGTCCAAGTAGGTAAGGCTTTGCAATTTCCTTTCCTATATATACCCTCCGGGACCGTTCCTGCCTTCCACACGGCAGGAGCGCCTTAGTAGGTGCATGGCGCCTTCTGTTGGAATCGGTGGTCTCTGTGATTTATTCCGTATACTGATCTATGTTCTGTCTCCTTAACCTACGCTCTAGCCGCCCAGGACAGAGATTTTCTCTGTCCCCCCTATAACGTTTACAGACCCCAAAGTAGGCTTAATCTGCTTGATATAGGGAATCATGGCTATATCTACCTTAATTAATCAGGGCCTCCCTATACCCTACTCCTAAGTTAAATAAGGCAACCTTATACCCTGCTCCTATTAGGGATACCGAGGTTCTACCAGAGCAATATAAGCGCTATATTGTCTAATATACCCCTAGGTCCGGGTTTGTAATAGCAATCCCAGGCCTTGCTATAAGGCTCTTCCTTATCGATAATATATTTAGCGGTAATATGCGCTTATAGTACCTGTATTCTAGGATCATAGAGGTTATAGTCGGGCTTTATAGGCGGCAGTATAGTCTTTTTCCTTAGTAACTATTATTAGTACCTCTAAGGTCTCTATTCCCCGGTTGTACAGTGCTTCCTAGGCTAGTAGAAGGGTAGTCATTCTACTACTTAATTAGAAAAGGGATTATACTAATAGGTGATACTTAGCTGCTCTACTACCCTATAGTCCTGTTCCTCTATTAGGACTTATTAGGGTACTCTAGATTGTTAAGATCAGGCTTCTAATAGATATTACTAGTTACTAACCTAGATAGAGTCTAGGAAAGTTAACTGCTCTCTCTCTAACCTACTTCTTTTGCTAATCTTAGAGGTACTTTCTTATAAGGGAAACTGTTAGGCTCTTCTTAACTGTTATAATCTTACTTCTAGGGATACCTAATAGTTGTTACTATAGTCTACTATCTAGGTGATTAACCGGTATAATACCTTATTCTATTAGAGACTACTAGGTTATTGTTTAGCTTAAAAACGCTTATCTCTTTTACCATGCTCCCTTTGCCTCTGCCGATCTTGCAGGTACCTTATAAACCACCTTTAGCGTTATAAATACTAGCTTATTACTTTGGCAGCGGTCTCTTCTCTACTCCTTACTATCTCTATAAAGGCTAATCCAGGTAATAAGGCAGTTAAACTGACGTAGCGAGTCTCGCTAGATCTAAAGGTCTAGGTATACTATCCTTTCCTATTTAGGTCAAGGTATACTGCCTCTTCCTTATTTAGGTTAAGGTATACTACCTCTTCCTTATTTAGGTCGAGGTATACTGCCTCTTCTTTACTTAGGTTAAGGTATACTACCTCTTCCTTAGGGTATACTACCCTAGCTTCTCTTCTCTATTAGGATATACTACCCTACTTCTTTCCTTGCTCTTATATTATACGTCTGTATATATTAAGGCTTATTAATTAGTAAGGGTCTGCTGCCTCTCTCTTCTTAGTATTAGGGTATGCTGTCCCTTCTTAGGGAGGAGGAAGTAGAAGTTAGGGGAAAAGGCGTGATTTTTAACCGCCTACGTTATTGCTCTTTTTGTATAGTAGCTAGTTAGGTATAAAATCTGCTTGCCTCCCCTAAGAGCTCTAAAAATTTCCTTTTTCCTATAAATACGTTTTTATCTTTCTATACTTGCCCTTCTTACTATAAGGCTTCTTATAATCGCTATATTTAGTTTTATAAGTTTTCTAACTTCTTTTTATTACAGATGTCTACTTAGAAGGAGGAGTCGGTTCTAGAGTAGCCTACTACCTTAGTAGCAGGAGATTTGCCCTTATCAGGCTAGAAACGCGGTTTATGCTTTTGCCTTGCCTTTTTTAGGTAGTCTTCTTAATAGCTAACGATCTATATCTAGTTCGGTTTGTCTAGGACAACGATAAGAAGGACGACGACGTTACGGTACTACTATTATCAAAGAAGCTATGTTTTAGGGATTTAGGTCTATTACCTACGCCGGCGGCTATTACTGCCCTAGTCTTAACAGTCCCTAGGGTTCGTTTACCGGCAGCTAGTACTAGGGGGCTAGTAATACCAGTCTATAAGAAGCTGGTTACGAGCAAGCTAGTATTAAGCCCAGCCTTACAGTCTATGCCTATAGGGGCGTTACCGTCTATATTACTAGTAGTTTCTACTATCTAGGACGGTAAGCCGTATAAGGTATGCTATAAGCGCTGTTTTATACGCTTGGTCTTATAGGCCGATTTTGGCGATTTTTCCCCTCTAGTACTATATATAGCGTAGCTTAGTCCCTACGTTTCTTCTTAGTTATAGTACTTAAATTACTCCTGTTGTTAGTATCTATATGTCTCTTATAAGTC
This sequence comes from Phyllachora maydis, assembly GCA_029339225.1. Classification (NCBI taxonomy): domain Eukaryota; kingdom Fungi; phylum Ascomycota; class Sordariomycetes; order Phyllachorales; family Phyllachoraceae; genus Phyllachora; species Phyllachora maydis. The sequence continues at coordinate 811,503 of JAQQPM010000003.1, forward strand.
TAGCCTATATACCCCCTTAGCGCTGTTTACACTGACCTACGTTTCTAATAGACAACGATAAGATCTTAGCGGCAGTATAGGCCTATTAGGCCTATATCGTTAAATACTTTTCTAGTATTATAGCCCTAATAGTAAGTTACCCTATAATCCTATCCTACTATGCTTTTAATCTGTTCTAACTATCCTTGTCTAGATATTATATACTTTTATTAGAGAGTATACTAGTTTGATCTAAGAGCTATAGACGTAGAAATAGGCTACGACTATCTAGAAGAAGGAGGAGATAAAGAAATAGGTAAAAAGGGCAGCTATAGAGTCTAACAACGATAACAACAATACTAATAGGAAGAGCGTACTATAGGCTACTAACATAGCTATAAAGGAGAATTCTACAGCTGCTCCGACGTACCCTAGGACTTCTAGCTAGGCCCTGATTAATTTTACGTTTGCGGATTATAATAGCAATGTTTAGCTTAATAAACTAGTTTCTTAGGGTACTTTCTTCCATACCTACTACTAAGTCTCTATATCTTAGCCTTCCTTCCTTTACCGCTTCTTGATCTTTTCTTTCCTTTCTATTATACCGACTTGCTTATAGAACGTAGTAAAACTATTGTTTATAAGAACTTTCATTAGGCTATCTACTAATTATTAATCTATTAGTATATAGTCTATAAGAACTCTTCTTATAATAACTTTCTGCTAGAGCTAGTGATTCTTAATATCGATATGTCGGAGCTTCGTTTTTAGCGTTTTGTCCCTGGTTACTAGTCTTATAGTTTAAGCGTTATTATAGAATACTTATATATCGTACTTCCTTTTAAGACTAATTCTGAGATTATAGATTAGGTAGCAGAGATATAGTGCTTCTTATACTACTTCTATTATAGATACCAGTTCTACTTCTATAGTAGAAGTTATTACACAGGTCTACTTGTTCGCCCTTTAAGTAACTAGCCTACTAAAAAGCTTAATTACGTATTCTTAAGAGCTTTTCCAATTGGCTATATTATTAGCAAAGGAAGTATTATACTAAACCTTATATGTATCTCTACCCTTAAGCTCAAGGTACTAATTCCTAGAATAGTATAGGTAGTTAAGGCAACGATCCGCCACCTTATAATACTCTGGACCTAGGTTTATAAGAAATCTTAATAATCTTAATACAGTAAAGGCTATATCGACCTTTATAATTACAGCTATGTATATTATTAAGCTGACTTTTCTCTAGTACAACTTTATCTTAGCGTTCGTTACCTGCCCTAGGTTGCTTTTCAATTCTTCTAGTACTATAGAGGAGGTATATCTCCGCGCTATTAGCTTTATTATCTTGCTCCTGATTACTAGGTTATCTACTAATCTGAAAATTTTCTTATAGTATACTATCTATAAAAGATAGATCTTACAGTACTTCCGATCCTAAATAACTTATATCCTAAGAAATTAGTTAAGCTTGCTACTACTAGTTATCTTATACTTCGACTAGAACAAGCTTGTTAGGTCTTTAGTAAGGGCTTTGTACCTCTTATAGTATACTATTGTTATATCATCTATATAAAAGAGAATAAAGACTTCTCTCTTCTAGAAGATATATAGTTTATAGGGTATTATATTAAGCCTAAGATCCTTAAAAGTACTATTAAATTCTTTATACTATAGGTAAGGTAATTCCTAAAGACCATATAGTACTTTCTTTAGCTTATAGACTATACCCTACTTCCTTTAACCTACTAGGAGTCTTATATATATATCCTGGTCAAGGTAAGCGTTATAAAAGGCGTTTAAAACGTTAAACTGAATCAACTCTATATCGAACCTTGCTGCTACTGCTATTAAGATCCGGAAGGACTTTCTAGCTAATATTACTATGTATATATCCTTCCTTAGAGTCCCTTATTACTAATCGCCTTAGACTACTAACCTAGCCTTAAACTTCTCTAGGTAATTGTACTTATTGATTTTATATATATATACCTATATATTATCTAAGACCTGCTTGCCCTATGCCTTAGTGATCAGTACTTCCTTTTATATTTCTAGGTATATAAGAAGGTACTGCCTTTTAGCTTCCTTGAAGTGTTCTCCCTATAGGTAGCTTTCAAGGTTCCGGTATAGCTTAGGCGTTAGAGGTAGCTAAGAAGAATAAATAGTACCTAGCTTAAAGTCCTTAATACTTAGGATCTTAGATATTAGTATATTCTCTTTTATCTTAGGGTTTCTATTTATAAGCCTTCTAGTAGTAAAGGAGGCTCTTTAGGTAAGGAAGTCTTCCTTTATACCGGCATTAAGGAACTACTAACTAAGAACTCGATCTCTAAAACACGCTATAAGGCATACTCCTAGCGTGCCTTATACTACTAGTAGGGGCGTGGCTTCTGGAGTTAGATATAGGAGTAGGTAAGCCTCTATATACTAAGGTTCTTGTATTGCTTCTACTGAATTGTCTAGTTCTGCGTTATCTATTAGGTTAGGCATATCAATATCCTCTTCCTCTTTTTCTTCTAATCTATTACCTAGGTCTATTACCTCTACTTTGTAGGGTATATCCTATATAGGGATATCGGCCACTACGGTATTTAGATTTTCGGATTCTGCCCTTTTCTCGATCTTAGTAAGCTACTCTTTTAGCCCTTCTAAGCTTAGATCTCTTAGCTTAACTATAAGGTGCTCCTTAGACCTGTTAAATACTACTTTCTTATTGAAAATCACGTCCTAGGTTACTATAATCTTGTTAGTTCGAGGGTTCTAGATTCGATAAATATTCGTCGAGTTATATCTAATTAGGTATCTAAGGAAAGCTCTTAGAGTAAACCTCTTTAGCTTATTCTTCTTAAGCTACGTATCTACTTCTAACATAAAGGCTTGATATAGGAAAACCCGGAGATACCCTTACTATAGCTTGACAGGCGTTGTCTCTTTAGCGCCTGCTAATTCTACGAACGAATAGAATACCTTATATAGTGTTTTCTACTTTAGCTAATACCTTAGGGTACGATTTAAGAGATATACTACTGTTCTAAATACCTTAGTTACCTTGTCCGAAGGTAAGTTAGTCCCTGCTACTATTGCTTTTACTTACCTTTTTAGAATACCGGCAGCTCTTTCTATACCTTTGTTCTAATCTTAGGTCTAAGGAGCGGAAAGATTTGTTTTAATATGTTTCCCTTATAGCTAGGCTTAGATTGCTCCCTTCCTTCCCGCGATCTTGTTATTAGCTTTGATATCTAGAACCCGAATTCTATACCTTCGATTAAGATCTAAAAGGCGGTTGTCCAAGGCTATAATGATACTCCTAACTAACCGATTACAAAGATAATAGTCCTATATTAGGCCTGACTTACGATCTAACAATAGTATAATAGATATAAAGCCTTTCTTAGACCTTTTAATATCGTAGAAATTAAGGGCTAGGATATTACTAAGGTGCTTTAGGTCTAGTTAGGCTACCCTTAAGACCTGGCAATTAGGGCCTTTTCCTATACTATACTACAGGTAGTCTACCGTTCTAATCACCTTATAATTTCTAGTAACCTTAACTCCCTTACTGCTTTAAATAAGGTAACAGAGTGCTTCTAGGTTTGGATAACCTAACCGCTAGTACTATACTTGGATTGTCCTAGGCTTAGTCTTCTTCTTCTAAGACCTGCCCTGCTCCCTCTATATTATAAAAGCTAACGCTAAGATATTATTTGTAATATACTTTAGCAGGAACTAGCTATAGGTTTCCTGGATTTTATAGATCTTATTATAGTCCGATATCCTCCTAAGGTAGAAAAGGGTACCCTACTTCTAGTAATCCTACTATATTCCCTTCTTATAAAGGTACCTTAATAAAACTAGGTTAGTAGCTACCTTAGGGCAGTATACTATACGATTAAGCCGAAGGAGCACCTATTTATACTAACCTAGGTATAGATATAGGAAAACTGTCCTATATCCTTTGATCGGTAACTTGCTATTGGCTGCTATAAGGTAGTCCCCTTCCTCTGCTTCCTTAAAGCTTTTAAATCTCTCCTAATTATTAAAAATATAGATAGAGGTACTAGAATCTAAGTAGGCTAAGTGCTTAAGAGGGTATTTGCTAATACTGCTTACTTATAGTACACTCTTCGGTACTACAAACTTAATAGGGATCTAATTCTCATTCTTCTTCTTAGATATAGGAATAACTTCTACTATTAGTTTTAAAGCCTTTACTTTCTCCCTATATCCTACGTATCTTTAGGCCTTCTACTTGTTTTTTAGCTCCTTTTAACAAGCTAATATCTTTGATCGAAGTTATAAATCCTCTTTAATAGCTTGTTTTATATACTTTTCTATATCTAGCCTTAGTTCCTAACCTTTATACGTAAAAGAGGGAAATAGATACTAGTATGCCTTCTAGTTATACTAGATTGTTCCGCAGGTATACTTCTTGTAATAAGAACCAGGTTTCCCTATAGGATAATCAGGTCTTAAGGCTTAGGGTGCTTCTAAGGCTCTTTAGAGATTTTGGTTGCTATAGGTATTAGCTTTCCCTTACTTAGAGGCCTCTTTTTATATATCCCCTCCTCTTTTACCTTTCTTACTAGCCTTATTAGGAAGAGGCTATTCGCTGTTTAGGGTAACGTATATGCCTCCTCTTCCTACTAGGTTCTTAGGTTTTAGCTTAGAAGGCTTATTGAACTTGAAGTCTTATAGGAAATCCCTTGCTACTTTGTGGTAATTAAGGTTCTCCTTTTTGGCCTACTTCTTAAAATCCCTTTATAAGGCTGATATCCAGCTTTAGAACCTTTAGGTTGCTCTTAAGAAGATTAGTAAGTTGTCGAACTATAGTTTAGGGTTAGCTACCCCTTTGACTTTATAATACTCTGCTAGGTATAGTAGCTTCTACTACTTCTCTATCTAGGTCTTCTAGTTACTAACCGCTTTTACCTTACTAGCGTTAAGGTACTCCTTATAGTTTTTATATATCGTCCTTATTTGCTTATAATCCTTTAAATATATCGACTTAGTAAGGTTCTAATACTACTAGCAAAGGCTTTACTTAGGTAGATAGTATAGATTTAGCGTATAAGTCTCGACATACTCCCTAATCTACTTCTTAACCTCTATAACATTATCCTAGTTGTATTTCCAGTTCGCTATAACAGTATTGTATATTATTAATATGCTCTAGAAGGTAGCCCTCCTATTAGTAGTCAAATCAGTATATATAATACACTTACTAGGAAGAGGAGGAGGCCTATTAGCGTTCGCCTGCTCGATATACTCTTCTATAAGCTACGCTCCCTAAGCAAGGCTGTAATACTGGCGGACGCGGGTCTAATAAGCGGTCTTAATACAGACGGTTAATAACCTGAGAATAGGTATATTGTTAAGGGTTAGAGGGACCGGACGTCTATCTAATTCCTCGGTATTGTTCGGGTCTATAAACTCGATTGCCTTACTTATAACACGCCGAAGCTGCTACTTAAAGTCGATCTACTGCTCTGGCTTAGAAAGAAGGATAGAGCCCTCCTTAATAGCCTTCTTATTATTCTCGTTACTTAATATAATAGCAGCTACTAAGGTACGTTCTTAGATATCGTAATAATAATATATATACTAGTGCTAGGCTCGTCTATACTAGGCTAACGACTTCTAACTATTAATTATTAGAATCAGTAGTCTCTGTGATTTATTCCATATACTGATCTATGTTCTGTCTTCTTGACCTGCACTCTAGCCGCCTAGGACAGAGATTTTCTCTATCCCCCCTATAACGTTTACAGGCCCTAAAGTAGGCTTAATCTGCTTAATATAGGGAATTGTAGCTATATCTACCTTAATTGATCAGGGCCTCCCTATGCCCTGCTCCCGAGTTGAACAAGGCAACCCTGTGCCCTGCTCCTGTCAGGGATACCGAGGTTCTACCAGAGCGACACGAGCGCCACGTTGTCCAACACCTTCCCGAAAAACCAAATAAGCTGGCGATTTTAAATAATCGACTCACGGCCACCTAAGCTATAGGGTAAGCCGCACGACTTTTCCTGTAAGTTCTGTTTTCGCTCCTGCGGTGCAGGGTAGGTACAGGGTAGGTAGGTGACCTAGTAGAAGAGCCTTTAAAGGCTATTTCTAGCGCTTATACAGCCTAAGGAGGCTGTCTCCACAAAAGTAGGGCATAAATCTAAAAATAGAAAAGCCTTTTAAAGCTATTTCTAGGCTATATAGTGGAATATATAGCTTAGTCAGCGGTATCTACAAAAGTGGGTCCACCCTTAGAATATAGCTATATATCTAGTAGTTCGAGAACTGAAATCCGTTTTGCCTAAGCTATAACCGTTAGAGCGCTATAGCTTATTTTATACGTTTAACACCCCCTCTATTCTTCTGTTCCTTTATAAGCCTTAGAAAGCTATATATAGGTTAAGAATAGAAGAATCCTAAGGAATAAGAACGTAAGAGCAAAACTATTCCGTTAGACAAAGGGGTTATGCCCTTATATATATATAGGATAAACCCCTATTATATATAGAAAGAAGTAAGAATATATATGATGTTGAAATCAAACCTATAACCTATTTAAAGGTATAGGTACTATAGCTTTAAAGCGTATAGTAATATATAATATCTAAATATTCTATACCCTAGCGACTAGTAGACGCACTAGAGTATAGAAGGAGTAAAGGGCTTATAAACGCCTTGATCCTCTTATAGAGAAAACGATTTTTAGCATGGTTTTAAATTTTATGCCCTTTTTTACTCCGTTCTTTCAGCAAGTTCTAGTAAGGAAAGAACAGGTAGTTACATGGAGAATCCCCCTCTAAAGGAAAGTATACTACTAGTAATAGCCAGAGCCTATATTTTCCAAATATAGCTATACTATATACTAGAGTACTTCTAGACGTAGCTAGAGTAATATAGGCCTCCCTAACGCCGCAGGAAGCTGATACCAGCATAAGGGCGCCTATAGAACTGTACTATAGTAGCTAGGACCTTATAAGCCTTTTAAGGCTATATAGAGGAATTAGGTGATTCCAGAGGGCTGTAAAGTAGCCGGTACTATGGACTAGTCTTAAAAGCTAATTAGGCTAAGCCAGGCCTTCTATATATATAGTATAGAATATATATATAGGGGTAGAGGGTAGCTTAGTAAAAAGCTCCCTTAGGTTGTAGGCCTAAAAGCCTAATAAAAGACTGAAAGCCACTAACTAGTAGGGCTTTAGTAAGTCCGTCAGCCGGCATACACTTAGTATTAAGATATATAATAGTAACTATTTTAGCCTTAACCTGTGTCACGTAAAGAGTAGGTGATGGATATGAAGAAGTGAATGTGCCTGTTCTTCTTCTTCTTACTACGGGACCTGCCACTCCTTATATAGGCGTCTCTAAGCCTAACAAGCAGCTTGTTAGGATGTCTAAGCATAGAGAGCCCTAGTCCTAGATAGGTTACTCTATAACCGTTACTATATTCTATTATATACCCCCTTAGATTCGCTATCCTATAGGGAGTCTGACCTATAGAACGTAGGATTATAGTAACTATAACTCCTATACCCCCTTAAGTATATCGAGATAGCGATATGCTTAAGCCTAGTATAGGTACCTAGCAAATACCTTACTAGCAAAAACTTCGCTAGGTTAACAATACTCTTGCCAGCCTACTTACTATTACTACCTTCTCTTTTCTATTTATAAGTTATAAGACTAGTTTTTATCCTAAGTAGCTTTACCTACTATCTTCTTACTAGCTATATAGGCAGCCTTCTTTCTAAAAGAAGGTAAGTATGCTTGATTGTTAACCTTACTGCTATAAGTTACTATAGCAACGGCAAGGTTAACCTGCTCTTTCTTCTTTTCTCTAGAGCTTACTATAGGCCTACTCTTTTTAGGTATAAGAAGAGCATAGAGAATTCCTCCTAGCCCTATTCCTTTTCTCTTCTTTATAACTACCTTTTTAAGGTAAAGTTTTCTTATAAGCCTGCCTCTATTCTTGCCTAGCTCTCTTTTTCCTATTACTATACCTGAGCAAGAAGTAGTAAGTCTTTCTGATTATTACTATTACTAGCTATAGCGTCCTATAGCTAGATAATAGTATTCCTCTAAAGCTAAGATCGTAGGTATCCCTGTAAAAACAGCTCTAGGATCTAACCTTAAACTTCACTTAGCTCCGTTCTAGCTATTATCGGCTTGCTAATAACGCTAGTAGCTATATTATATCCTTAGATATTAAGAGAGTTAGTAATAACGTACTATTAAGCCCTATCCTAGCAGCTATACTAGAAACTCCTGTTCCTAAGATACCAGACTGCCTTAAGAAGATTATAGGCCAGACTTCCGGTTAAGCAAAGACGCCTTAATCTAAAAAATCCGGCCCTTTAGGCCCTCTTTGTCTGCCATCTTATAAGCCCTATATCTGGTTGCTACTAAAAGGATATACTATAGGAGAATGCTTTTCTTAGTATAACGATACTAGTAGCCGCTGTTACTACTATCTTCTAATATAAACTGCGTCTTACTACTATCGTCCTATATAAGTCCGTCTAGGCCTAACAATTTTACTATAAAGCTAACTATATATATTATAGGTCGGTCGAGGCTAAGAAGACTACCTAGGTCTTTTAGAACTTGAAAAAGAAAAATATAAAGGCTGGCAGAGTATATCCGTCCGTTTTAAAATTCAATACTTAGACTAACAGTTATATCTAGAAGGTAATAGCAGGTAAGGCTACTGCTATTTTGAAAATGTTATATACTATCCTTGACCTATTGTCCAGATTATCGCTATATAGGCTAATACCTATATTACCTACTCTACCTACTCCTTTACGTCTATTCTAGGTATTCTATAAGGAGCTGAAATTTAAAGATCCGCCTTATAAGCAAAAAGCGTCTTGCGAAGTGTCTCTGCCCCTATACCTGTCCTTATCCCTATCTGTTAGACTAGAATGTATATTTTCGCCTCTTTGTTAGTCAATCGAGTCTCTAGCTAACAATCCTTTTATATAGACGGCGTTCCTAAGTATAAGCAGTACTAAGTTTACTTAGCGCCTTAGACAAGGAATTGGTAGATATATTAGGGCTCTTCTGTGGTTAATACTATATTATCTTAATAAGAATCGTATAGATATGTCGGCTATATTATAGGCGCTGGCTAAGATTGATTGGGCTGTTGGCGTATTGGAGAAGGCTATTAAGCGCTATAGTACCCTATAGTAGGCTTCTTTTATGAGTTTTATAGTAGACTAGATAGTTGTCCGTTAGTAATTGAATTCCCCCCTTTTTTGATTATCGGCTATAATCTATAATATATCCCTTAGATTCAGTATAGCCTAGAAGTACTTGAACTTTGCCCTTGATAAATTCTTTGTTAGGCTGTCGGCTGGTATATTAGCTGTCTTGATGTAGGATATTATAAAACTGCCCTTACTATGCTCTTGTTTAAGCTATATATTCTGAATATTAACGTGACAGAGCGCTGTTACTATACGCTCCCCTTTATTAACTACTAGCCTAATAGTCTAAGTATTATTGTAGAAAATCCGCCATAGAACTGACAGTTTAACTATTAGGTCCTTAAGGAATCTTTTTATCTCTATAGCCTCCTTTGTAGCTAGGGAGAGACTATAAAGCTCTACTTCTATTATTAATATAGTAACTATAGCTTGATAAGACGTATTCTACTAGACAAGTCCTCCGAACATTATAATTGTATAACCTTAAGACGATCGTTGTAAGTCTAAGTCGTCTATAAAGGAGGCGTTACTAGTAATATAAAGTATATAGGCCTAACTAGAGTGGCTACTATATATAATCCTGAGAAACCTTATATAATATAGATACTAGATTGTCTGCCTAGCAGCTTTGATATATCGGGCTAATAGGTTTGTTAAGAAGCAGGAAAGATAAGATATAGTAAAGGCTATATCTAGACGGACTATAATTGCCGTATATAGTATTGTCCCTACTAGTTCTTGTATAAGCTTTACCTCCTTCTTAGTAGCCTGGCCTTTATTCTTGCTAAGTCCAACTGTTAGGAGTGGTATAGGGGGGATAATAGCAGATCTATCTAGCCTATACTTCTTAGCCGCCTTCTTAATATATATATCGTAAACCAGCATAATTATATAGTTAACTCTGTCCCTTACAATCCGAATACCGAAAAACTATTCTACCTTTAGCTGAATTTTTACTTTATATTTACCTAGTAGTTTCGCCTTTAGGTCTATAGTATAGTCCTAATACTAATAATGATAAAGAAGTATTACGTTATCTATATAGAATATTAAAAGGATATATCTATCTATATTATAAAATAGATATAGCTCTTCCTTGGACTTCTAAAGTCTAAGATTTTTAAGAAAGCCTGAGAATTCAAGATACTAGAGGAGAGGAGAGTCTTAAAGCCTATATAGAGCCCTATTAACCTAAGTAAGAAGTCCCGGCTCCTTAAACCCTTCTAGAAGATTATAGATTACTAGGCCCTAGCTAAACAACTTCTAGAGTACGTTGTAGAAGGTATTTATAATGTCCTATAAGTTGATCTCCAGATTAAAACGTACTACTAGGGCTATACTTACTCTAAGGGACTTAGTAGCTAATATTACTATATAAGTTAACTTGACTAACTCTAGATATTAAAGATCTCCTTAGATGCAAATCCTTATCTTTAGCCTAATAACCATCCTATCCGGATTAAGCTTGTACTTTAGTACCTATTTAAGTAGGAGAGGCTATATCCTATACTAATCCTTTGGAATTTTCTTATAGGTCTATAGCTTTTATAACTGATTAATCTCAGCTTAAGCTATAGACTTCTATATCTTTTTAAAAGGTGACTTTATAGCCTTACTCTAAGTCCTAAGCTTTAGTAGCATTTCTGATTCGTACTATTTCCCTAGGACAAACTCTTTCTTATCCTAAGGGCCTTTTAGTAAGTCCTTTTTCTGCGACTCTTACTTCTTTTTTCGCTTTATTAGGCGTTTCTGATATCGAACAGCACCTGCTACTACAGCATATACTATTTTAAACTCCCTTCTATAGCTAGCTACTAGCTAATTAGGAAAGTAGTCGGCTATAAAAACAAGTAGTAGCGATAATACCGCCGTTCTCTCTATATTAAGAATACTAAAGATGTTCTTAAATATAGCATTATACTAATAAAGGTTATATCGGCCTAGCTCTGCTATAAATACCCGATTCCTACTACTATAGGGCCGACCTTATCTTTAAGGGGCTAGGTCGCCTAGCACTTGTATATTACTAGTATATACCTCTGAGATCCCGGCTTTAGAGTCTGGTTCTCTGACTGACAGTCTATCTATCGTCTTATCGTCGGTATACTAGTAGGTTATAATACCTGCCCTAGCTTTAAATCCTTCTAACAGTCTATAGCAATATGCCTTGCCCTTAGACTGTGTTTCTCCTCTAGTTATGCTCTAGAGAGAGTCTGCTCTATTGCTATAGCTGTTAATCCTAGTATAATCTAGATTCGGCATTCTAGGCTTGGGTATTTACTCTAGGGTAAATAGTCTAGTTATAATATTAGTATATGCCTTGTTCTAGCTAGTAACGGCATCTAACCGACGCTTTTCTAGCTCTATAGCTAAGAGCTTTTCCTTATTCTCTCTAGCAGCTATTAGCCTAATAGGACCTGTAAGATCTAGATTCTATATCGTCTTAAGGATAGTATTAAACTTATATTCCTTTGCCGGCTTGTCTAGCTAGTCTGCTAGTTCTTTTAAGATAGAGATAGCCTAAGCCTTAGATTCTACCTTCCTTTCTATATAGAAAACTATCTTATTAAACTAAACATTCCAGGTAGTAATTACCCTGTTAAGCTCTAGGACCTATATCCTATATAATATAGTAGTAATATAACCTATAAGATAGCTAATATAAGCTTAAGGTCGAATCTTATAAAGTCTCTAAAGTATATCCTTCTTTCTATCCTTCTTAAGGGGATAACCGGCGTATCTATATACATAAAGGCCACTAAGCTAAAGCCTTAGATTAATCGTAGCTTTACAGATAATAGCCGGGTTATAAAAGCGAAAATAGTTCTAAAACTATAATAGAAGCTTCTTATTTAGGGATCTTGGATTATCCCTAAGCCTGGGAGACAAGTTGTAAAGATATACTATAGCCTCTATAGTCTTAGGCTATAGATCCTTAGGAAGATATACCCCTAACTATATTACTATTGACTTATTAATGATAGTCTTCCTATTTCTTTCGATAAATCCTATTAGGCTATATATATATAATAGTAGGATTTCCAAGCTAATTCCTTTATAATCTGCCTATTTCTTATACTCGGTTTTTCCTTAAAAATATATAACTAATATCTTACTATTATAGTAGAAGAAACAAACGGATAACCTATACTATTGCCTAGTCTAGGTGTCGAACCTCTTAAGGACCTAAAGAAGGTTTTCTTATCTTTTACCTCTTATCTAGAAGGCCTATACCTTCCTACTCAACTTATCTATTATAAAGAGAATCCTATTATAGCCTATATATCCCTAGGAGAATTCGAAAAGATCCTAGGCAATCCTATAAAACAGTCTAGTGGATTTTCCGCTTAACTCCCTTCTAGATACCACTTTTATTACGTATAACTAGGTATATACTAAGCACTTAAGCTATAGTATCCTAGTTAGATTACTGTTATTAGGCTATAATAAATTCATATCCTAAGTATAGTTTACTAACAATTATAGTACCTTAGGACCTAGGTATTCTATCCTTAAGTGCTATAGTTCTTTAGGATCTATATAAGCCCTATACAGCTTATACATCCTTTTCCATCCTCTCTGTTTTACTCGTTTCCAAGCTATTATTATTATAATACCATTGTTACTTATTAGAAGGGGTTTTAATACTATATAGAAGGTAAGCGGCTTATATTCAAGTACTGTTAAGTTGAACTTTTCCTATAGTATTATTAGAATAACCGAGCTTGCTATATCTCTAACTCTTAGGGTATTATTAGCCCCTAATAGCCAGATTCCCTTTTAGTATAGAAGTATAGCCGATATAATATTAGTATAAAATCCCTTTATAACAACTATATTCTAAAGAATCAAGTCTACTGTCTTATTGCCCTTGTTATCCTGAAAAATCTTTCTTAGAGTCCGGTATCCTATCCTAGAAATAGGTAATGTTATTAAGCCTACCTCTATAACAGTGTTAGGGATAGACGGCTTAAATGTCCTATAGTTAAGTAGATCTTTACAGTTAACTATATAAACTATCGTATAGTTATCTAAGAGGGTACTATCTAAAAGAGGATAATAAGTAGGGTTCTAAGTGCTAAATACCCTATAGACTATGCCTAGGGTAGTAGTAAATAGGGTAGGGTTGAAGAGAGGTATATTAGAAAAATTCTAACTCTGATTTTCAAGCTAAGGTAATAACTAAGAACTCCTAAAAACTTTATCTGGCTAATAATCCTATCCTTAAGTACTAAAGGACTTTAGAACCTATAGCTTCTTTATATCTAGCCCTTTACCCTTTAACTATCCTTTTGATTCTAGGGTTATATAGAGGTCGGCCTACTAGAGATCCTAATAGATAAGATTTTAAATAGATTGTTACTCCTTTATAGATAAAGTGATTCTTTATCTTATAGATCCTATATATAATAGCTTAACTCTTTTATAATCTTTAGGTTTCTAGAGGTAGGTATAAGAAAAAGGTAGATAAGGGTATTAGTAGCCTCTATTTCGGGATCCTTAACGATTTCTACCCTAACTACCCTAGATATGCTATTCTTAAGGCTGTCCTTAGCCTCTTTCTTAATTAGAGTATAGAGCAGGTAGTAGGTTCTTATTATTAGAAAGTTAAGTAAAGGTAGAGTATACTCTAGCTGGATTTCTATAGGCTTGTTATTACTAAGATTCTATTATAAGGCTAAGAAGAGTCCTATTAATAATCTTTAGTATAAGTAGACTTACTTAGCTAGTTGCTTTAGCTAGAATAATCTATTAGAGCTAACTATTAGCCTATTGTAGAGTTAGCCTTGCTACTAGGGCTTAAAGAACTCTTTTAACAGTAGTAACGCCTATAATAGCTAGAATCCTCTTAATTAGCGCTACCTAGTAAAATTTCTACCAGTCCTTATACTAGTAGATTAGCCTGGTTTAGCTATTCTTAGCCTATCTAAGTACTATCTTATACTAAGATTCGATCTAGACTTTCTCTACTAAGTCTAATAGAGCGTTATCTTTCTTTAGAGCTTGTATAAAAGGCCGAAGATTCTAATACTATTCTAACCCTTATCCCTACTTTGATAACTAATACAACCGAATAGCTATCTCCCTAATGTTATAATCTATAGACTAAAGAATCTAGTTTAGAAACTTTAGGTAATTTACCTCTTTTAACTTAGTAGTAGCCCTCTTAGACTGTTATATTAGAAGGTAAGTCCTATATACTTCTTCTAAGTTATATAGGGTAATAAGGGTCGGCTAAACTAGTAGGAGAGGTACTAAAGCTATATCTTAAGTCAATATGCTAAGAAGTTGAATTTTTTCTTAATAATATACGATAGCCTTATCGTACTAGGCTACCTACTTAGAATTAGCTTGATAAGCCTATTCTTCCTGTCCTAGGTCGAGAATTTCTATATCTACTAGAGTAGATGTCAAGTCTAGATCAATATCTTCCTAAATTCCAAGGGCTAAAGCCAGCGTCTATACGTCAAGACGCTAGGCTATCCATGTTAACAGGCCTTTTAGGATAACAGATATCGAATATGCTGAATTTAGGGTTATTGACATCTTAAGCAGGGAGTTAGAGTTAAGGGGAGGATAATAGAGTAGTAATAATAATAGGAGGGCTTGATACGTATTATACGCAGTTAGTTAAGTTAATAATACTAGCGCTAGGCTTATAACTATCATATAAAGAGCAGGTGATAGATATAAAGAAGTGAATATGCCTGTTCTTCTTCTTCTTACTATAGGACCTGCCACTCTTTATATAGGCGTCTCTGAGCCTGACAAGCAGCTTGTCAGGATGTCTAAGCATAGAGAGCCCCAGTCCCAGATGGGTCACTCCATGACCGTCACCATGTTCCGTCACAACCTGCTCTCTAACATACCGGAATTTCAGCAGGGTATGCTTAGTTCCAGCATGTAGAGCAGGGTTATTAGCTACTGTAATAGAGCCCTGATTATCTCTATAGAGAGTAATAGGGTAGTCTATAGGTCTGTGAAGTTCAGAAAATAGCCCTATAATCCACTGTACTTCGCGTATAGCCTCTGTAAGTCCATCAGTTTCAGCTTCTAGGGTAGAGAGAGCAATAGTAGTAGCTCTTTTCGTTTTCCAGCTAATAGGCCTACCGGCTAACTTATATAGATAGCCGTAGGTGGATTTACTAGTAGCCTTATCCCCTGCAAAATCAGAATCACTAAAGCCTATAGGGACTAGACTACTATTAATTATAGAAGTCCGGCTACTGCCTTTATCATTTCTAGAATCTACTATAGTAGTAGAGGTAGTAGTTAGGGGCCTAGGCCCTTCCTTAGAGTGAAAGTCTCTACTAAGCTTAGTAGTTGTATTACTACTATTACTAAGCTTAGGCCCTAGATCAGCTACTGTATTTCCGTTATAGCTAAAACAGATGCTATAGTCTTTAGTACTATTAAGATACTTAAAAAGATTTTTAGCAGCGTTTAAGTGTGATTTTGTAGGTCTATTTAAAGACCTAGAGAGCTACTATACAGTAAAGCTAATATCTACCCTAGTAAAGAGCATTATATACATAGCTGTTCCTACTAGGCTTTGATAGAGCTTAATTTCCGTAGAATTACAGAGGTGGCTAGCAATATCTTCCTCTAGTTGAAGTTGACTTACTAGCCCCGGCTATAAGGGAATAGATATAGGCTTAGAATCGACTAAGTTAAAGCGGCTAACCGCCTCTTCTATATACTGTGACTGGTTAAGCTATAGGCGCCTATTAGGTCTATCCCTTATAATCTGCATACCTAGGAAATAGGCGGTAGGCCCTAAGTCTTCTATAGCATAGACCTTATTAAGCCGTTTCTTTAAATCAGTTATATAGATAGATTCTATTACGCTATCTGATCCCCATAGGGGATATCTAGGTAGGCTGAACTAGTGCTATAGGAAAACCGTACAACGGGTGAAAAACCTATAACCGTACATAGGAAAAAAGGGGGGTGTAATAGGGGGTAGGCCAATCTTTACCAGAGTAGATACCGCCCCTTTAGGAGTATGAAAAACATACTGCCTAAAGGGGTATAGGCTAGACCGCTCCTAGCCTCTAAGCAATAGAGTATTCTGGCAGTCTAGTAGTAATATGGCGAACTAGGGGGCGTATAGCGCTGCCGCCCCCTTTTTCGAGTCTGTAGAGAAAGCTATATATATCCCCTCTTTCCCTCTCCTAAAAGGAGGCCAAGAGGTAGGCCGGGCAACCATCGAATATATGTCGGATGTCCTCTATAGCTAGGTGGCAGCAGCAGAGGGGGTTATTAACCCTAGGCACCTTATAGGTATATAGGAATCCCCTTAGGCCTATCTTCCCTATATAGGCCTGTATTAGTAGCGAGCTTTCGGCCTTAGAGAGGTTATAGTAGCGTCTTTGGAAGGCCTTCTTAAAGGCCTTAGCTAGGTTCTCCTCTTAAAAGGTAGCCTTAGCTGATTTCTCTAAGAGGCTCTCTATATAGGGGTCGTAACTAGAGGCCCTAGCCTCTTATAGATAGCAATCCTTCTAGGCGGTATAGAGGGGTTCTTCGTTAATAGCCTTCCTTAGTTATTAGTGGTACTACTAGGCTATTACCTCCCTTTTTCTTTCTTGCTTTGTACGCCCTCTTAGGGGGAGGCTAGTCCTAGGGGTCCTGTTTCCAAGGGTAAGGCGTAGGGCTTCCTTCTACTTATCTACCTCTTTCCCTATAGCCTTATTTATTCTAGCTTAGCTAGAGAAGGAGAGGGCGTTAAGGTAGAGGTTAAGGGGGGGGACGTTAGCCTTGTAGTAGAGGCTTTAGACTAGTGTCCTTTTATAGGCCCCTATAACCCTCTTTAGGGCCTTGTTTTCAGATGCTAGTAGGCCTCTGGTTATACCCTATAGCCTATTTGGTATTACTAGTATAGGGGTGTGCTAGGCCAAGGCCATGTAGGCTAGGACCGGCCTTATTACTACTATATATAGGAGCCTAGTCTTTTCGATTCTAGGTCCCTAGGTCTTTCTAGCTAGCCTAGTAATAGCAAGGGACTACGTTTTTAGCTTCTGCCGTAGGGTGCTAGCATAGGCCTTCCAGGTTAGCTTAGAGTCTAGCTAAACCCCTAGAAAACGGGCCTTTTTAGCTGGTTATAGGGGGGGGGAGTCCCCTGCTAGTCCTAGGTTAATAGGGTCGGTCTAGGGCCTCTTTCTAGGGGGGAAGTGTATAAGCTTGCTCTTTACTACTAAGCAGGTAACTCTAGCGGTTATTGCCTAGTCTAGGCACTCTTTCTAGGCCTCTTCTAGCTGCCTAACTATTGTTATAGCTTCCCTGCCGAAGGCTAGTAGGTTGGTATTATCTATATAGCCTATAGTAGAAATAGTAGGGTATTTTCTCTCTAGTCTTTCGTATAGGGGGCAGAGGTATAGGACTGAGAGGATTGGTAAAAGTAGTAAGCCTTAGGGTACTCCTATTAGTACTGGGATTTGCTGGCTTTTTTAGCTGTTAAATAGGAGGCTAGTAGTCCTAGAGAAGAGGAATTCCTTTAGCCAGGATAGTAGCCAGGTAGGTAGCCCTAGCTGGTCTAGTATAGCTAGGAGCCTATTATAAGGGATACTATTGAAATATCCTAATAGGTCTAGCTGTAGGAGGGAGGCCCCGGCTTTATACTTCTATACCTCCTAGATCTGAGCTATAAGGAGGTATATAGCCGATTTGGTGGATTTATAGCGGTAGTAGCCCTGTTACGTTGCTGGAATTAGCTTAAAAGCCTTAGCTATGTCCCTTATCTTAGTCCCTATAACTTTCTCTAGGACCTTGCTAATACAGTTAAGTAGGGCTATAGGGCAGTAGCCTCTAGGGGTATTATAGGTATCTAGCTGTTTTCCTGGTTTAGGGAGGACGATAATAACCACTTCCTTATATTCCTATAGATAGAAGCTATTAAGGAAGGATTTTAAGGCTAGTATAGCGAGGGCCTTATATAAGGGGTTGCTATAGGCCTTTAAAAAGCCTATAAGGAGTTCGTTAGGTCCTAGTGCTTTCTAGGGTTTTATTGTTTTAATAGCCTCTTTTATATCATCTGGCCTAACTGTCTAGCTAACCAGTAGCCTAGGGCCTATCAGGGGTTCCTCCGGGCTATCCTCTTAGAGGGAGGGGGGAAGAAGCATGCTAAAAGGGCCTCTACCTTCTCCTAGAAGGTACTAGCTTATCCAAGGGTTAATAGCTTAGAAGGGGATAGGGCGGTAGTACTTTGTAGCCTAGCCTATCTTTTTAGTTGCTAGAGCTTCTCTGGCTTTTCTCTGGCCTCCTATAGAAAGGCCCTCTAGGTCTTCCTTTTACTTTCTCTTATAGCCTTTGTTTGCTCCTTCTAGGCTAACTTATAGGCGGTAAGGAGGGCCTGGTTACTAGGGGAGTATTAGAGCTGTTTTTCTGTCCTTTTTCTCTCCTAGACTGCCTAGTAGATTTCGTTGTTCTACTAAGGGGCGCTCTTCCTTCTAGTAGTTGCTAGGGTTCCTTTAGGGGTTATAGCCTTAATAATACGCTGGAGTTCCTCTAATAGTCGCCTATAGGCCTCCTAGAGCTTAGCTAGGTTAGAGAGGCGTAATAGATATCTATAGCCCCCTATATTGTATATTAGGGAGCTGGCCTCTCTTACTACCCCCTCTTTATCTATCTTCTTCTACTGGAATCAGGGGGGTAGTAGTAGGGTTTCTATAGTCTCTAGGTCGATATCTAGTACCTAGGGGTAGTAGTCTAAGCATAAGTATATATCTAAGCCAGTATAGGAGCAGGTAAGGCTGCTGCTAAGCCAGAAGTGGTCGATAGTAGAGGCCCTACCTGCTTAGCTCCCCTATAGCACCCTAGTTATAGCGCTGTAGGGGGTATAGAGGGTAAGCCCCTACTCTGCTATTAATAGCAGTAGGTCTTCTAACCTAGGGCTAAAGCGGTTATATTGGTCCTAAAGGGGGTGGTAAAGGTTAAAGTCCCTAGCTAGAAGGTAAAGGCCTGGACAGGCGTTAATCTTCCCCCTTATTTCTTTTATAAGGGGGGTTAAGCCAGTCTAGGGTTAGGGGTCGTTATATAGGGACTAGACTATAAAGGGGCTGTTCTTAGTCTATATAGTAGCCCTAGCCCAGTCTAAGCTAGAGCTATAAGTCTATATTACTAGTAGGAGTGATTTATAGATATAAAGTAAGGCCTGTCCATTAAGGGTGAAAATAAGGTGGTAGGGGGCTGATCTAGGGCAGGAGGTAGAGTGCTATACCTGCCTATTAATCCAGGGTTCTTGTATAGCAAGTATTTCTTCTTTTGCTATAGAAAGTAGTACTTCCTATACCTCCTTTAAGCCCTATACGTTCCAGAGGCGTACCTTTATATCTCTATCTCCTCTAGCTATGTAGTAGGCGGTAGTTATTATATAGTAGTAGCATTAGCTAGTCCTAGTCTAGTATCTAGGTCTAGTCCAGGTCTAGTATCTAGGGGTCTAGGGGCTCCTATAGGCTCTAGGGTTCCAGTAGGTCTAGTAGCCCCTTCAGGGCTTATAGCTGGCTTAGAGGAAGAGGGGGTTTAGCCGCTTAGGTAGCTAAAGTAGGCAGTAATTATACTCTAGTTAGGGGTTAACCCTCTTAATACTGTTAGTCGGCCCCTCTATCTCTTCCCTAAGACTATAGTATAGCCTTCCTCCCCCTCCTCTTGTAATAGGGCCTGCTAAGGGGGGTATTACTGCTGTTATTGCTGTTACTACTATTGCTGTTGGTACTGGTATAGGGGCGGTTAGTCAACGTTAAAGGCCTTAGGCCTAGAACATAGATATCCCTTAGCCTATGCCTATGCCTCTTTTAGGTAGGGGTAGGCCTCTAAGCAGGCGTAGTAAGCTTAGCGGCAGTTATAGCAGCAGGGTACCAATATACTAATATCTAAGATCCTAAGTATTAAGGACTTTAAGCTAGGTACTATTTATTCTTCTTAGCTACCTCTAACGCCTAAGCTATACCGGAACCTCGAAAGCTACCTATAGGGAGAACACTTCAAGGAAGCTAAAAGGCAGTACCTTCTTATATACCTTGAAATATAAAAGGAAGTGCCGATCGCTAAGGCATAGGGCAAGCAGGTCTTAGATAATATATAGGTATATATATACAAAATCAATAAGCACAATTACCTAGAGAAGTTTAAGGCTAGGTTAGTAGTCTAAGGCGATTAGTAATAAGGGACTCTAAGGAAGGATATATATATAGCAATATTAGCTAGAAAGTCCTTCCGGATCTTAATAGCAGTAGTAGCAAGGTTTGATATAGAGTTAATTCAGTTTAACGTTTTAAACGCCTTTTATAACGCTTATCTCGACTAGGACGTATATATAAGACTCCTAGTAGGTCAAAGGAAGTAGGGCATAGTCTATAAGCTAAAGAAAGTACTATATAGTCTTTAGGAATCACCTTACCTATAGTATAAAGAATTTAGTAGTACTCTTTAGGATCTTAGGCTTAACGTAATACCCTATAAACTATATATCTTCTAGAAGAGAGAAGTCTTTATTCTCTTCTATATAGACGATATAATAATAGCGTACTATAAGAGGTATAAAGCCCTTACTAAAGACCTAACAAGCTTGTTCTAGTCGAAGTATAAGATAACTAGTAGTAGCAAGCTCAACTAATTTCTTAGGATATAAGTTATTTAAGATCGGGAGTACCGTAAGATCTATCTCTTATAGACAGTATACTATAAGAAAATTTTCAGATTAGTAGATAACCTAGTAATTAGGAGCAAGATAATAAAGCTAATAGCATAGAGATATACCTCCCCTATAGCATTAGAAGAATTGAAAAGCAACCTAGGGCAGGTAACGAACGCTAAGATAAAGTCGTACTAGAGAAAAGTCAGCTTAATAATATACATAGCTGTAATTATAAAGGTCGATATAGCCTTTACCGTATTAAGATTATCAAGATTTCTTATAAACCTAGGTCCAGAGTATTATAAGGCAGCGGATCGTTGCCTTAACTACCTATACTATTCTAGGAATCAGTACCTTTAGCTTAAGGGTAGAGATACGTATAAGGTTTAGTATAATACTTCCTTCGCTAATAATATAGCTAATCGGAAAAGCTCTTAAGAATACGTAATTAAGCTTTTTAGTAGGCTAGTTACTTAAAGGGCGAACAAGCAGACCTACGTAATAACTTCTATTATAGAAGCAGAACTGGTATCTATAATAGAAGTAGTACAAGAAGCACTATATCTCTACTACCTAATCTATAATCTCGGAATTAGTCTTAAAAGGGAGTACGATATATAAGTATTCTATAATAACGCTTAAACTATAAGACTAGTAACTAGGGACAAAACGCTAAAAACGAAGCTCTGACATATCAATATTAAGAATCACTAGCTCTAATAGAAAGTTATTATAAGAAGAGTTCTTATAGACTATATACTAATAGATTAACAATTAGTAGATAGCCTAACGAAAGTTCTTATAAACAATAGTTTTACTACGTTCTACAAGCAAGTCGGTATAATAGAAAGGAAAGAAAAGATCAAGAAGCGGTAAAGGGAGGAAGGCTAAGATATAGAGACTTAGTAGCAGGTATGGAAGAGAGTACCCTAAGAAACTAATCTATTAAGCTAAACATTGCTATTATAATCCGCAAACGTAAAATTAATCAGGGCCTAGCTAGAAGTCCTAGGGTACGTTAGAGCAGCAGCAGAATTCTCCTTTATAGCTACGTTAATAGCCTATAGTACGCTCTTCCTATTAGTATCGTCGTTATCGTTATTAGACTCTATAGCTGCCCTTTTTACCTATTTCTTTATCTCCTCCTTCTTCTAGATAGTTATAGCCTATTTCTACGTCCGTAGCTCTTAGATCAAACTAGTATACTCTCTAATAAAAGTATATAATATCTAGACAAGGATAGTTAGAACAGACTAAAAGCATAGCAGGATAGGATTATAGGGTAACTTACTACTAGGGCTATAATACTAGAAATGTCGATTCGCTCTCACTGCAGTGAAAGGCTTCCGGTAGATAGTAAGGAACAAGAACAGCAAGACAGAGAAAGAGCAAAATAACAAGTACGATTCCTATGGTGATGATTTATGATCTGTTCTCTCCCTCCCTTTCTCGCTCTCCTAGATACGGGGCGTTGTGGCCCCGTATCCTGACTAGGGTTATGCCTAGCGCTAGCATAGGGGTTATGCCCCACATCCAGCCATTCCCTTACCGTGACCAACCCATACCAGCTACGATAGCCCGCTAGCAATTGACAAGAAAAGTATTTAACAATATAGGCCTAATAGGCCTATACTACCGCTAAGATCTTATCGTTATCTACTAGAAACGTAGGTCAGTGTAAACAGTGCTAAGGGGGTATATAGGCTAGACTTATAAAAGACATATAGATACTAACAACAGGAGTAATTTAAGTACTATAACTAAGAAGAAACGCAGGGACTAAGCTGCGCCATATATAGCACTAGAGGGGAAAAATCGCCAAAATCGGCCTATAAGACCAAGCGTATAAGACAGCGCTTATAGCATACCTTATGCGGCTTACCGTCCTAGATAGTAGAAACTACTAGTAATATAGACAGTAACGCCCCTATAGGCATAGACTATAAGGCTGGGCTTAATACTAGCTTGCTCGTAACCAGCTTCTTATAGACTGGTATTACTAGCCCCCTAGCACTAGCTGCCGGTAAACGTACCCTAGGGACTGTTAAGACTAGGGCGGCAATAGCCGCCAGCGTAGGTAATAGACCTAAATCCCTAAAACATAGCTTCTTTGATAATAGTAGTACCGGCTTTTACTGAAATACGGCTATAATCCTTCTACTCCTAATATTATTAAACTATCTAAAGCGTTATACGGTCTGAAACAGAGCCCTAGAGAGTGGCAAGATAAGCTTAAAATTTTACTTAAGAGCCTAGGCTATCTCCCTCTTATTTCAGATCCAGGGGTCTTCTATAATGCTAAAACCTGCCACTTTATCGTTACCTATATAGATGACTGTCTATTTATAGGGCCTAATATAGGCTATATAACTGATTTAAAGAAACGGCTTAATAAGGTCTACGCTATAGAAGACTTAGGGCCTGCCGCCTATTTCCTAGGCGTGCAAATTATAAGGGATAGACCTAATAGGCGCCTGTAGCTTAACCAGTCACAGTATGTAGAAGAGGCGGTTAGCCGCTTTAACTTAGCCGATTCTAAGCCTATATCTATTCCCTTACAGCCGGGGCTAGTAAGTCAACTTCAACTAGAGGAAGATATTGCTAGCCACCTCTGTAATTCTATGGAAATTAAGCTCTATCAAAGCCTAGTAGGAACAGCTATATATATAATACTCCTTACTAGGGTAGATATTAGCTTTACCGTACAGTAGCTCTCTAGGTCTTTAAATAGACCTATAAAATCACACTTAAACGCTACTAAAAATCTTTTTAAGTATCTTAATAGTACTAAAGACTATAGCATCTGTTTTAGCTATAACGGAAATACAGTAGCTAATCTAGGGCCTAAGCTTAGTAATAGTAGTAATACAACTACTAAGCTTAGTAGAGACTTTCACTCTAAGGAAGGGTCTAGGCCCCTAACTACTTCCTCTACTACTATAGTAGATTCTAGAAATAGTAAAGGTAGTAGCCGGACTTCTATAATTAATAGTAGTCTAGTCCCTATAAGCTTTAGTAATTCTAATTTTACAAGGGATAAGGCTACTAGTAAATCCACCTACGGCTATCTATATAAGTTAGCCGGTAGGCCTATTAGCTGGAAAACGAAAAGAGCTACTACTATTGCTCTCTCTACCCTAGAAGCTGAAACTGATGGACTTACAGAGGCTATACGCGAAGTACAGTAGATTATAGGGCTATTTTCTGAACTTTACAGACCTATAGACTACCCTATTACTCTCTATGGAGATAATCAGGGCTCTATAACAGTAGCTAATGACCCAGCGCTATATGCTAGAACTAAGCATACCCTGCTGAAATTCCAGTACGTTAGAGAGCAGGTTAAGGCTAAAATAGTTACTATTATATATCTTAATACTAAGTGTATGCCGGCTGACGGACTTACTAAAGCCCTACCAGTTAGTGGCTTTTAGTCTTTTATTAGGCTTTTAGGCCTACAACCTAAAGGAGCTTTTTACTAAGCTACCCTCTACCCCTATATATATATATTCTATACTATATATATAGAAGGCCTGGCTTAGCCTGATTAGCTTATAAGACCAGTCAATAGTACCGGCTACTTTACAGCCCTCTGGAATCACCTAATTCCTCTATATAGCCTTAAAAGGCTTATAAGGTCCTAGCCACTATAGTACAGTTCTATAGGCGCCCTTATGCTGGCATCAGCTCCCTACGGCGTTAGGGAGGCCTATATTACTCTAGCTACGTCTAGAAGTACTTTAGTATATAGTATAGCTATATTTGGAAAATATAGGCTCCGGCTATTACTAGTAGTATACTTTCCTTTAGAAGGGGATTCTCTATATAACTACCTGTTATTTCCTTACTAGAACTAGCTGAAAGAACGGAGTAAAAAAGGGCATAAAATTTAAAACCGTGCTAAAAATTATTTTCTCTATAAGAGGATAAAGGCGTTTATAAGCCCTTTACTCCTTCTATACTCTAGTACGTCTATTAGTCGCTAGGGTATAGAATATTTAGATATTATATATTACTATAAGCTTTAAAGCTATAGTACCTATACCTTTATAGGTTATAGGTTTGATTTCAACATCATATATATTCTTACTTCTTTCTATATATAATAGGGGTTTATCCTATATATATATAAGGGCCTAACCCCTTTGTCTAACGGAATAGTTTTGCTCTTACGTTCTTATTTCTTAGGATTCTTCTATTCTTTACCTATATATAGCTTTCTAAGGCTTATAAAGGAACAGAAGAATAGAGGGGGTGTTAAACGTACAAAATAAGCTATAGCGCTCTAACGGTTATAGCTTAGGCAAAACGGATTTCAGTTCTCAAACTACTAGATATATAGCTATATTCTAAGGGTAGACCCACTTTTGTAGATACCGCTGACTAAGCTATATACTCCACTATATAGCCTAGAAATAGCTTTAAAAGGCTTCTCTATTTTTAGATTTATGCCCCACTTTTGTAGAGACAGCCTCCTTAGGCTGTATAAGCGCTAGAAATAGCCTTAAAAGGCTCTTCTACTAGGTCACCTACCTACCCTATACCT
The DNA here is from genome assembly GCA_029339225.1 of Phyllachora maydis. Taxonomy (NCBI): domain Eukaryota; kingdom Fungi; phylum Ascomycota; class Sordariomycetes; order Phyllachorales; family Phyllachoraceae; genus Phyllachora; species Phyllachora maydis. The sequence goes on from JAQQPM010000003.1 coordinate 836,878, forward strand.
ACCCTGCACCGCAGAAGCGAAAACAGAACTTACAGGAAAAGTCGTACGGCTTACCCTGCAGCTTAGGTAGCCATAAGTCGATTATTTAAAATCGCCAGCTTATTTGGTTTTTCGGGAAGTGGCCATACACCTACTAAGGCGCTCCTGCCGTATAGAGGGCAGAAACGGTGCCGGAGGGTATATATAGGGAAGGAAATTGCAAAGCCTTACCTACTTGGACTAGAAATCAAGTTACTACGTTACCTACAACTATAAGCCTTATAGGCCTATAAGACCCACTAAAAGCCGTGATATATAAGCTTAAAGCCCCTATAATATAGCGCTATAGCCTATAACTATACCGTTATATAAGGACTTTTATAGAGGCAATACAGTAAAGGGCCCTACTTTACTATATTAGCATATACCTAGGAAGTGCTATTTAGGCCATATCAACGCTGTTGCTGCCCCTACGTACCCTATACGACTACTACTAGTAGGCTATAGTGGTTACAGATCCTTATATAGGATTACCCATTTCAATAGGCCCTATAAATAGACAGTTATCTATATAGGTAACGATAAAGTAACAGGTTTTAGCATTATAAAAGACCCCTGGATCTGAAATAAGAGGGAGATAGCCTAGGCTCTTAAGTAAGATTTTAAGCTTATCTTGCCACTCTCTAGGGCTTTGTTTCAGACTGTATAACGCTTTAGATAGTTTAATAATATTAGGAGTAGAAGGATTATAGCCGTATTTTAGTAAAAGCTTATAAATAGCCTTATTAGAAGCTGCAAGGTCTAATAGTCCTTTAGGGATTTCCATATATATTTCTTCTCTAAGAGCGCTATTAAGAAATGCCCCTATAAAGTCAGCTTGTTCTATTTCCTAATCTAGAACAGTACCTATAGCTAGAAGTATACGCCAAGTAGGTGGTATACTAGTAGAGGCGTAGGTTATAGTGTAATCTAGGCCTTCTACCTGCATAAAGCCCCTAGCTACTAACCGAGATTTATACTTAATAGGCCTGTTTTTAGCGTCCTTTTTAACCTTAAGAACGTTTCGACAGGTAATAAGCTTACGGTTAGAAGGTAATAGACTCCTAGGTAGGAATTTAAAAACCCCTAGCTCTAATAACTGGATAAATTCCTTGGTAATAGCCTCTAACCACTTACTACGCTCATCTCTAGGTAGTTTTAAGACTTGCTTACAAGTAGTAGGCGTACTATCCTTAGATATTACCCTTTTTCGAGCCTTATAGACAAAAGACAGTATAAAGCTACTAGTCTTAGCTAAAAGCTTATAGTAATCGAGCTGCATTTTATCCCCCTCTAAAATAAGATCACTATTATCAAGAGGTTCGTTCGTTATAGGCTGATTAGGCGCTATAACTTCTATAGGCTTAGGTGCAAAAATAGGCTCTATAGTTTGGGGAAACGCCTCTGGTAATTCAGGCTTTCTAATAGATATAGTAGGCCTAGTAGACTCTACTATAACCGGATTTATAGGCTTATCCGGTGAGGGTTCATCTAATTCACTATCGGAAGAAGATTCGTAGGGTTCTAGCTTACTAGGTCCTATTTCTATACTAATAGGCTTTTCAGTATTAAGATTAGAAAGGTCCGGGCTAACAGCCCTCTCTAAATCTAGGTCTAGGTCTACTTATTCCCCCTCTGAAGCCGTATTATCAGTAGGCTGACTTAGTACTGTATTATCCTCTATGAACTTAACAGTAGAGGTTTTAAGTACTGCTCTTCTAGACGGTATATATACTAGGTAGGTCTTAGAACCTAATACCGCTAGTAATTTATACTCTTCCGTTCTACTGGTAAATTTTAGCGATTTAGACCGTTTTTCTGGAGGTATAATAGCCTCTCCTCTAGCGCCTATAACCCTTAAGTGCTCTAGGTTAGGTATATGTGGAATACCAGGCTCTAGCTCGTCAAATAGCGCCTGGAAAGGAGTGGTTTCCTTATTAGTTATAGCTGTACTATTAACTAATTCCACTACAGCCTCCAATATAAAGCACTATAAATACTGGGGTAAAGCGCTACTAAGAATAGTACACCTTACACGGTCTAGTATAACTCTAACTGATCGTTCTACTAAGCCGTTCTGCTCGTGGATATAGGGGGCAGAAGTGCTAAATTTAATACCCCTTTTAGCCAACCAAGTAGTTAATAAATCAGTTATTTCAGTACCTCCGTCAAAGTGGAATTTAGTAGGATATCTACCAAATCCATTCCTTAGGCCCCTAAAAAAGCCCTTAATAGCGTTAGCTACTGTAGGGCCTGATTTATTAGGTAGGTTAAAAACCCACCTATACCTACTTTTACGGTTAACTAGAAGTAAGACTATAGGGTTTCTGTTATAAGGCCTAGGCCTAATTTTAACAGTATCGCCCTCTATTGATTCTAAGACCCTAGGTGGGTCGGGTATTAAAGCCTTACTAACCCTTCTTACTGCTTTACCTCGATCATAGCTAGAACAGTGAAAATCAGCTTCCTTTATTTTATCAAAATTAGGCAGCCCTTTAGTAATACTAGAGGTCTTTTTCAAAAGACGCAGGCCTATATGGCCTAGCCTAACGTGCCACAATTTAGCTAAATTAAGTAGATTATAGTAATCTCGCTGACCTATATTAGGCTCCTTTAAAGTAGGGCTAGATATGGCCTTTTCTACTGCTTTATTCCCCTCTATAACTGGCTCTCTTAGCACATGGGGCAGGTCTCTAGTGCCAGTTAAGGGCTCAGGCTCCCTAGTCTTATAGGGACTTTGATAGGGGGCCTAGGCAGTGGCTAAGGGCTCTCTAGGCCTACGGGGCCTTTTCCCCCTTAAAGAAGGTCCTATACCTTCTAAAGTAGTGCCCTTAGCCGGAGAGTTCCTTAGCTTATAGCGCTTTTTAGGCTCTATAGCTTCGGATACTATAGCATCCTCTATAATAGGTCTATAGTCTTCCTTTCTAATAGAATTAGAGGGAATTTCCACTACTATCTTATTACGCTATGGCTCTATACTTTTAGTAGTATAACTAGAAAGGCCTAAAGGAAAAGCAAAATTTGTATGTAATATAGGCTTAGAGCTGCCTTTAACGTCAAGAAAAAATCCTGATTTCTTAAAGTCTAGTACAGCTATACAGCGTCTATCACCCCCGTAAAGGGTTTCCTTTATAAGGCAACCTCCCGAATTATAGTGCCTAACCCTACTAACAATATTTATATCAATATTAGGTAGGTATAAAACGTTATCTAATACTAATTTAGTATAGGTAGGGGGGGCCTTTCTAGATAATACTTCCAGTATAACAGAGCCTATACCAGCCGGGCTTATAGGGCTATTTCCAGTGTTAATAGGGCGTAATTGGCCTGTGTTAGGCGTAAAGGTAGTAAACCGCTCTTTACTATTACTGATATGGTCTGTAGATCCCGTATCGTATAGCCAACTATTATAAAGAGCGGGGTCTCTAGGGCGTCTTCTAGGCTGATTATCTTTATATTTTGCCTTGTTATTAGAAGAGGTTTTTAGGCCTTTTCCTTTAAAGTCCTTACGCTTCTTATACCCTTTTAACGCTAATAGCTGTGCTAATTAGGTATTAGAATTGTTAAACGTACAAAATAAGCTATAGCGCTCTAACGGTTATAGCTTAGGCAAAACGGATTTCAGTTCTCGAACTACTAGATATATAGCTATATTCTAAGGGTGGACCCACTTTTGTGGATACTGCTGACTAAGCTATATATTCCACTATATAGCCTAGAAATAGCTTTAAAAGGCCTTTCTATTTTTAGATTTATGCCCCACTTTTGTGGAGACAGCCTCCTTAGGCTGTATAAGCGCTAGAAATAGCCTTAAAAGGCTCTTCTACCCACCGCAGGAGCGAAAACAGAACTTATAGGAAAAGTCGTGCGGCTTACCCTGCAGCTTAGGTAGCCGTGAGTCGATTATTTAAAATCGCCGGCTTATTTGGTTTTTCGGGAAGGCGCCATGCACCTACTAAGGCGCTCTTGCCGTATGGAAGGCAGGAACGGTCCCGGAGGGTATATATAGGGAAGGAAATTGCGAAGCCTTACCTACTGGACTAGAAATCAAATTATACGTTACCTACAACTATAAGCCTTATAGGCCTATAAGACCCACTGAAAGCCGTGATATACAAGCTTAGAGCCCCTATAATATAGCGCTATAGCCTATAACTATACCGTTATATAAGGACTTTTATAGAGGGAATACAGTAAAGGGCCCTACTTTACTATATTAGCACATACCTAGGAAGTGCTATTTAGGCCATATCAACGCTGTTGCTGCCCCTACGTACCCTATACGACTACTACTAGTAGGCTATAGTGGTTATAGATCCTTATATAGGATTACCCATTCCAATAAGAATCGCTAGAAGAACTAGAATTAGATAGATTCTATTACGCTATCTAATCCCCATAGGGGATATCTAGGTAGGCTAAACTAGTGCTATAGGAAAACCGTATAACGGGTGAAAAACCTATAACCGTACATAGGGAAAAAAGGGGGGTGTGGTAGGGGGTAGGCTAATCTTTACTAGAGTAGATACCGCCCCTTTAGGAGTATAAAAACATACTGCCTAAAGGGGTATAGGCTAGACCGCTCCTAGCCTCTAAGTAACCGAGTATTCTAGCAGTCTAGTAGCGATATGGCGAACTAGGGGGCGTATAGCGCTGCTACCCCCTTTTTTAAGTCTGTAGAGAAAGCTATATGTATCCCCTCTTTCCCTCTCCTTAAAGGAGGCTGAAGGGTAGGCCGGGCAACCGTCGAATATATGTCGGATATCTTCTATAGCTAGGTGGCAGCGGCAGAGGGGGTTATCGACCCTAGGTACCTTATAGGTATATAGGAATCCCCTTAGGCCTATCTTCCCTGTATGGGCCTATATTAGTAGCGAGCTTTCGGCCTTAGAGAGGTTATAGTAGCGTCTTTGGAAGGCCTTTTTAAAGGCCTTAGCTAGGTTTTCCTCTTGAAAGGTAGCCTTGGCTGATTTCTCTAAGAGGCTCTCTATATAGGGGTCGTGACTAGAGGCCCTAGCCTCCTGTAAATAGCGGTCCTTCTAGGCGGTATAAAGGGGTTCCTCGTTAATAGCCTTCCTTAGTTGTTGGTAGTGCTACTAAGCTGTTACTTCCCTTTTTCTTTTTTGCTTTATATGCCTACCTAGGGGGAGGCTAGTCCTAGGGGTCCTGCTTCTAAGGGTAAGGCGTAGGGCTTCCTTCTACTTAGCCACCTCTTCCCCTATAGCCCTATTTATTCTAGCCTAGCTGGAGAAGGAGAGGGCGTTAAGGTAGAGGTCGAGAGGAGGGACGTTGGCCTTATAATAGAGGCTTCAGACTAGTATTCTCTTATAGGCCCCTATAACTCTCCTTAGGGCTTTGTTTTCAGCTGCTAGTAGGCCTCTAGTTATACCCTATAGCTTGTTTAGTGCTATAGATATAGGGGTATGCCAGGCTAAGGCTATATAGGCTAGGACCGGCCTTATTACTGCTATATATAAGAGCCTAGTCTTTTCGATCCCAGGTCCCTAGGTCTTTCTAGCTAGCCTAGTAATAGCAAGGGACTGTGTTTTTAGCTTCTGCCATAGGGTGTTAGCATAAGCCTTCCAGGTAAGCTTAGGGTCTAGCTAAACCCCTAGAAAACAGGCCTCTATAGCTGGTTGTAGGGGGGGGGAGTCCTCTATTAGTCCTAGGTTAATAGGGTTGGTCTAGGGCCTTCTTCTAGGGGGGAAGTGTATAAGCTTGCTCTTTACTGCTAAGAAGGTAACCCCGGTGGTTGTTGTCCAGTCTAGGCACTCTCTCTAGGCTTCTTCTAGCTATCTAACCATTGTTATAGCTTCTCTACTAAAGGCTAGTAGATTGGTATTGTCTATATAGCCTATAGTAGAGATAGTAGGGTGTTTTCTCTTTAGTCTTTCGTATAGGGGGCATAGGTATAGGACTAAGAGGATTGGTAAAAGTGGTGAGCCTTAGGGTACTCCTGTTTATACTAGGATTTACTAGCTCTTTTAGCCGTTAAATAAGAGGCTAGTAGTCCTAGAGGAGAGGAATTCCTTTAGCTAGGATAGTAGCCAGGTAGGTAGCCCTAGCTGGTCTAGTATAGTTAGGAGTCTATTATAAGGGATACTATCGAAATACCCTAATAGGTCTAGCTATAGGAGGGAGGCTCCGGCTTTATATTTCTATGCCTTCTGGACCTAAGCTATAAGGAGGTATATAGCTAATTCGGTAGACTTATGGCGGTAGTAGCCCTGTTGCATTGCTGGAATTAGCTTAAAAGCTTTAGCCATGTCCCTTATCTTAGTCCCTATAACTTGTTCTAGGACCTTGCTAATATAGTTAAGCAGGGCTATAGGTTGGTAGCCTCTAGGGGTGTTATAGGTGTCTGGCTGTTTTCCTAGCTTAGGGAGGACGATAGTAACTGCTTCCTTATATTCCTATAGATAGAAGCTATAGAGAAAGGATTTCAAGGTTAGTATAGCAAGGGCCTTGTATAAGGGGTTACTATAGGCCTTTAGAAAGCCTATAGGGAGTCCGTTAGGTCCTAGTACTTTCTAGGGTTTTGTTGTTTTAATAGCCTCTTTTATATCGTCTAGCCTAACCGTCTAGCTAACTAGTAGTCTAGGGCCTATTAGGGGTTCCTCCGGGCTATCCTCCTAAGGGGAGGGGGGGAAGAAGCGTGCTGAAAGGGCCTCTACCTTCTTCTAGAAGGTACTGGCTTGTCTAAGGGTTGGCAGCTTAGGAGGGGGTCGGGCGGTAGTACTTTATAGCCTAGCCTATCTTTCTAGTTGCTAGAGCTTCTCTGGCTTTTCTCTAGCCTCTTATAGTAAGGCCTTCTAGGTCTTTCTCTTACTTTCTTTTATAGCTTTTATTTGCTCTTTCTAGGCTGTTTTATAGGCGGTAAGAAGGGCCTGGTTACTAGGGGAGCGTTAGAGCTGTCTTTCTGCCCTTTTTCTCTCCTAGACTGCCTAGTAGATTTCGTTGTTCTACTAGGGGGTATTCCTCCTTCTAGTAGTTACTAGGGCTTCTTTAGGGGTTATAGCCCTAGCAATACACTAGAGTTCCTCTAATAGTTGCCTATAGGCCTCCTAGAGCTTAGCTAGGTTAGAAAGGCGTGATAGATATCTATAGCCCCCTATATTATATATTAGAGAGCTAGCCTCTCTTATTACCCCCTCCTTATCCATCTTCTTCTACTGGAATCAGAGGGGCAGCGGTAGGGCTTCTATGTTTTCTAGGTCGATATCTAGTACCTAGGGGTAGTAGTCTAAGCATAAGCGTATATCCAAGCTAGTATAGGAGCAGGTAAGGCTGCTGCTAAGCCAGAAGTGGTTGATAGTCGAGGCCCTACCTGTTTAGCTCCCCTATAGCACCCTAGTTATAACGCCGTAGGGGGTACAGAGGGTAAGTCCCTACTCTACTATTAATAGCAGTAGGTCTTCTAACTTAAGGCTAAAGCGGTTATATTGGTCCTATAGGGGGTAGTAAAGGTTAAAGTCCCTAGCTAGAAGGTATAGGCCTAGGCAGCCGTTGATCTTCCCCCTTATTTCTTCTATAAGGGGGGTTAGGCTAGTCTGGGGTTAGGGGTTGTTATATAGGGACCAGACTGTAAAAGGGCTGTCCTTAGTCTATATAGTAGCCCTAGCCTAGTCTAAGCTAGAGCTTCAGGTCTATATTACTAGTAGGAGTGATTTATAGATATAAAGTAAGGCTTGTCCGTTAGGGGTAAAAACAAGGTGGTAGGGGGCTGATCTAGGGCAGTAGGTAGAGTACTGTACCTGCCTATTAATCCAGGGCTCTTGTATAGCAAGTATTTCTTCTTTTGCTGTTGAAAGTAGTACTTCCTATACTTCCTTCGAGCCCTATATGTTCTAGAGGCATACCCTTATATCTCTATCTCCTCTGGCTATATAGTAGACGGTGGTTGTTATATAGTAGTAGCGTTAGCTAGTCCAGTATCCGGGTCCGGTCTAGGTCCAGCATCCAGGGGTCTAGGGGCTCCTATAGGCTCCAGGGTTCCAGTAGGTCTCGTAGCCTCTTCAGGGCTTATAGCTGGCGTAGAGGAAGGAGGGGTTTGGCCGCTTAGGTAGCTAAAGCAGGCGGTAATTGTGCTCTAGTTAGGGGTTAACCCTTTTAATATTGTTAGTCGGCCCTTCTATCTCTTCCCTAAGACTATAGTATAGCCTTCTTCCCCCTCCTCTTATAATAAGGCCTGCTAGGGGGGGTGTTGTTACTGTTATTGCTGTTACTGCTGTTGCTATTGCTATTGGTACTAGTATAGGGGCGGTTGGTTAACGTTAAAGGCCTTAGGCCTAGAACGTAGATATCCCTTAGCCTATGCCTATGCCTCTTTTAGGCAGGGGCAGGCCTCTAAGCGGGCGTGGTAAGCTTGGCGGCAGTTATAGCAGCGGGGTGCCCTTGAGCAGGTAGGGGCTTCTAGCGTGGTATAGCTATTAGCGCTATAGTTATAGCAGATCTCTTCCTTGCTCCGGCATACCTTAGCCCTATAGCCCTATTTCTAGCACCGTAGGCATTGGATAAGCTTAGCCTTGTTGATCTAGGGCTCTGCTTCTAGGGCTCGGCAGCTCTAGAAGACCCCCTCCTTATAGGCCTTCTAGGCTGCCTCTAGAGAGGTAAAGGCTATTAGTGCCTTAACCCTAGTCCTTTCTAGCCCTTAATGGTGCTAGACTTTTACCCTAACTGCTATAGGATACTGCTTTTTAGCTTCTTCTAGTAGGCCTTCCTCTATAACCTAGTTATAGACTATAAGGCCTTTAACCGCTACTACCTAGGTTGTAGTATATAGGGAGGCCTTCTCTCTAAAGGCCCTTGTAATCTAGATAGTATTATTCTCTAAGCTCTTCTTTATCTCTATATTCTCTATAACTAGTAGGAGATTACCGCTAGAGAGCGTCTGAACCCCCTGAACAGCTAGGTCAGAAGCCTATTAGATAGCCTGTACTACCTTTAGGGCAGATTTAGCTAGTACCTATTGTTGGGCTAAGCTAAGTCGGATAAGTACCTAGCGCTCTAGGCCAGGCCTAGTTGCTTTGCTAGCTGTTAGCTTACTAGCTATATTAGCCTAGGTAGGGGCTGTAGGCTAGGAGTAGCTAGGCTATTGCTGTTATTGCTATTGTTATTGCTGGTAGTAGCTAGGCTGCTAAGGGGGGTGTTGCTAGTACTATAGTTTAGGCGTTCCTAGGGTAGTAGGGCGGTTTTAGGGTGCTGGAGCTATTGCTATAGTAAGGGCTTCTTTAGGCGGTTCCTAGAGCAGGGCTGTAAGGGCGATTTGCCTGGCTTTAGTAGTTGCTTCTACTATACTATAGAAGTTAGTACTGTCCTTAGCTAGGCTGATTATCCGGTCTAGGAGGCTAGAGAGCGTAAGGGTAAGCTTAGGGGGGCTAAGGGCAGCCTAGGCGGTTTTCTTAGTTGCTAGGGCAATGTGGTCGGCCTTAGTAGCACTGTTGTTGTATTCTTCTTTCCCTATATTTTTCTCTGATTTTTTTCCTAGCTTTTTCGAGGTTTTCTAGCTAGAGGGGGTCGAGGCTAGGGCGTGCTGGCTACTGTTTAGGCCCCTAAGGAAAGGGGTAAAGACGTTGGTTAAGGGGAGGGCGCTAATTATAGGGGCGTTGATAGTAGGGGGGGCGCTAGAACTAGGTGCTATAGGTACTATAGTTATAGCGCCTATAGCAGTCTCTTTAGCGGTGGTAGAGGTGGTAATTTAACGGTCTTCCATCTCTATATCGTTGTTTAGGTAGTCTATACTTAGGGGTTAGTCCGTACTTAGGGGCTAGCTTAGGGGGTTGTTATTATTATCGTTGGCTATAGGTAGGGCAGGGTTACTAGGGCGTAGAGCCGTATTAGTAGCCCATACGCAAGGAAATTGCAGTTGCAAGAGGGCAGCTAGGCTCGCCATTTTCTACATTTTCGCACGCCTAGGGCTGTCGCGCAACCGACAGCGCTATAGCGAAAATTGGCGGGCGTTATGTCCTTAATCGGACGGTTCGAATGGATGTGGTTACACGCGATTTGGTGTGGTTTTGACCAAAAACCCGTTTTCGTATGTTTGATGTCGGTTTGAAGACCTAGAATTAGAACTAGAGTCTGATTCCTCTTCTTCTTCTATAGCTAGGTTATAGGACCCTAGTATAAAGGAGGCTTGTTCAGCACTTTTAGCACTATAATTCTGCCCTTCAACATTATAACTAGCCTTCTTCTTACCCTTTTTCTTATTTTTACCCTTCTTACTAGGGTTAGAATTTGAATTAGGGGTTGAATTAGAGCTATTAGCTACGTGAGCTGCTCTATACGCCTCTATAGCTGGGTTCCTAGATTCTTCTAAAATATTAGCCATTAGATATTCTATATTAAGGCTAGAGGCTGTAAGGCCTAGCATTCTAGCCTGTCTTATAGAGCTCTTTTGGCGTGATACCCAGCTAGGAAACTTAGATTCTAGAGCCTTAAAATACTGATTTAGTATGAAAGAGGGATCTATATCTATTTTAGCCATAGTAAGCTTAGCAAGATAGCTGTTAAATTCAGCGTTAAAAGCTGATAAGCCTTTTCTATAGGTACTAAAGGTAAGGGCATGAAATTCGTTATAGACGTCCTTCTTTTTAGACTCTTTAGGTCGGCTATACTGCCTAACAAGCAGCTTAAAGGCCTTAGAAGGTATATGAATCCACGATATAGCAGCCCTAGGGCTACTAGATAAGCTATTGCGTAGAAGCATTAAAAGAACAGCTTGATCAGAGTCGCTATAAGTGTTAGATATATCAGGGTTTTCTAAAAAATTAGATATCCCTAACGCTCTTAGCACTATACTTAAGGCCTGAATCTACTGTTCAAAATTGCTTTCCACGCTAAGCTTACTATCGTCCGGTATAGTATAGGCCTTTTTAGAAAGCTCCTTTACTATACTACTAGTAATAGTATCCTTAAAGCCTTTCTTAGACCCTGTATCTATAGGGGGGTCTAAATTACTAGTAGCTGAATTAACAGCCGGCCCTAGATGGGGCTCTTTCCTAGGGGGACGTAGAGGAGAATCTAAATCTATAGTACCGCTAAAAGGGTCAAATCTAGGACTATAGCTAGTTTTTCCAGTAGTAGCAGCCGCAGCGTTACTACTATTAGTTAAAGAAGCTAAAGTAGAAGATATATTCTTTATAGCGCTAACGCTATCCTTAACAGAGGCTTTTAGGGTATTTAGACTTAAAAGTAGTGTTTTTATATCACTAGATTGGCTAGCTATAACTCGCTTATGAGATTTTATATGCTGTTTTAGGACTTCTATAACCTCGCTATAGTCTTCGCCATCTTCCTTATCTTCTGATAGGGTTTGTATAGGTAGTGGAGGCCTAGAAGATTGCCCTGGATCAGCTGGGTTACTAGCCCTTTTAGGCGCTATACCCTTCCCTTTAGCTTGATCCGCCATTATAAATAGGCTACTATTTACTTTATAGTACTAGCTAAAGCACTTAAATAGCTTCCAGTTCACTAAAGCTAATTAGCTAGCTTACAAATTATAGTAGTGATTTTCTAGGCTAGTCTTAGCGCTTAGTAGGTTTATAGCGCTGCCTACTAGCTACTTAGTAGGGCTTTCTAGTAGAAATTCTAAACTAGGCTCTAAGATAGGGACTAGAGACTTCGACGTAGGGACTTAACTACCGCCTATAGATATATCTATAGAAAAGGCTCTATAGTAGGGAAATATAGGTCTTTAGCGCTAGAAATTCTAAAACACTAGCCTTTCTACTTCCAGCTATAAGTAGAAAGGTCTTTTAGTATAGGTAAGTATACTAGCCTAAGCGTATAAGAGCCCTAAATGCTCGTCAATACTATAGGACTTAGATTTCTTAGCGATTTCTCCTTTTAGATTTTCAGGCTTTTTAGTCCTTAAATAGCCTTCAATAAGATGTAATATATAGCTTTTTAGGGCTAATATAGTACTATATTTTCAGCTATAAGAGGCTTAAATAGCCCTATATATATAGGTAGAGAAAGCGCTTTGAAATTAGACTCCAACGATAACTATCTTATAGGCTATCCGGGCTTATAACCTATTGGAATGGGTAATCCTATATAAGGATCTATAACCACTATAGCCTACTAGTAGTAGTCGTATAGGGTACGTAGGGGCAGCAACAGCGTTGATATAGCCTAAATAGCACTTTCTAGGTATGTGCTAATATAGTAAAGTAGGGCCCTTTACTGTATTCCCTCTATAAAAGTCCTTATATAACGGTATAGTTATAGGCTATAGCGCTATATTATAGGGGCTTTAAGCTTATATATCACGGCTTTCAGTAGGTCTTATAGGCCTATAAGGCTTATAGTTGTAGGTAACGTAGTAACTTGATTTCTAGTCCAAGTAGGTAAGGCTTTGCAATTTCCTTTCCTATATATACCCTCCGGGACCGTTCCTGCCTTCCATATAGTAGGAGCGCCTTAGTAGGTACATGGCGCCTTCCCGAAAAACCAAATAAGCTGGCGATTTTAAATAATCGACTTACGGCCACCTAAGCTATAGGGTAAGCCGCACGACTTTTCCTATAAGTTCTGTTTTCGCTCCTGCGGTGCAGGGTAGGTATAGGGTAGGTAGGTGACCTAGTAGAAGAGCCTTTTAAGGCTATTTCTAGCGCTTATACAGCCTAAGGAGGCTGTCTCCACAAAAGTGGGGCATAAATCTAAAAATAGAAAAGCCTTTTAAAGCTATTTCTAGGCTATATAGTGGAATATATAGCTTAGTCAGCGGTATCCACAAAAGTGGGTCCCCCTTAGAATAAAGCTATATATCTAGTAGTTCGAGAACTGAAATCCGTTTTGCCTAAGCTATAACCGTTAGAGCGCTATAGCTTATTTTATACGTTTAACAGCAACTAATAATAGACGAAAACGTATTCTATAGAAGAGCCTTATTAATATCTATATATATCAACAATATTATAATAGTTAGGCCTAACCAGGATATAGACCAGGCAGTAGTAGATATTAGGACGAAGTATAGGATTAAGGACCTAGGGGAAATAACTAACTACCTTAGGATAAAGATAACGAAGTACCTTAATAGCAACTATAGTATTATATAGTCCTATAAGATCCTAAACCTAATAAACTAGCTTAGTCTATTTTAAAGTAGACCTCTCTAGATGTCTATTCTAAATAATAGTTAAGTGGATATTGCACCTAAAGACCTTGTTAAACGTACAAAATAAGCTATAGCGCTCTAACGGTTATAGCTTAGGCAAAACGGATTTCAGTTCTCGAACTACTAGATATATAGCTATATTCTGAGGGTGGACCCACTTTTGTGGATACCGCTGACTAAGCTATATACTCCACTATATAGCCTAGAAATAGCTTTAAAAGGCTTTTCTATTTTTAGATTTATGCCCCACTTTTGTGGAGACAGCCTCCTTAGGCTATATAAGCGCTAGAAATAGCCTTAAAAGGCTCTTCTACTAGGTCACCTACCTACCCTGTACCTACCCTGCACCGCAGGAGCGAAAACAGAACTTACAGGAAAAGTCATGCGGCTTACCCTGCAGCTTAGGTGGCCGTAAGTCGATTATTTAAAATCGCCAGCTTATTTGGTTTTTCGGGAAGTGGCCATGCACCTACTAAGGCGCTCCTGCCGTATGGAGGGTAGGAACGGTGCCGGAGGGTATATATAGGGAAGGAAATTACGAAGCCTTACCTACTTGGACTAGAAATCAAGTTACTACGTTACCTACAACTATAAGCCTTATAGGCCTATAAGACCCACTGAAAGCCGTGATATATAAGCTTAAAGCCCCTATAATATAGCGCTATAGCCTATAACTATACCGTTATATAAGGACTTTTATAGAGGGAATATAGTAAAGGGCCCTACTTTACTATATTAGCACATACCTAGGAAGTGCTATTTAGGCTATATCAACGCTGTTGCTGCCCCTACGTACCCTATACGACTACTACTAGTAGGCTATAGTAGTTATAGATCCTTATATAGGATTACCTATTCTAATAGGTTATAAGCCCGGATCGCCTGTAGGATAGTTATCGTTGGAGTCCAATTTCAAAGCGCTACCTCTGCCTATATATATAGGGCTATTTAAGCCTCTTATAGCTGAAAATATAGTACTATATTAGCCCTAAAAAGCTATATATTACATCTTATTGAAGGCTATTTAAGGACTAAAAAGCCTGAAAATCTAGAAGGATAAATCGCTGAGAAATCTAAGTCCTATAGTATTAACGAGCATTTGGGGCTCTTATACGCTTAGGCTAGTATACTTACCTATACTAAAAGACCTTTCTACTTATAGCTGGAAGTAGAAAGGCTAGCGTTTTAGAATTTCTAGCGCTAAAGACCTATATTTCCCTACTATAGAGCCCTTTCTATAGATATATCTATAGGCGGTAGTTAAGTCCCTACGTCGAAGTCTCTAGTCCCTATCTTAGAGCCTAGTTTAGAATTTCTACTAGAAAGCCCTACTAAGTAGCAAGTAGGCAGCGCTATAAACCTACTAAGCGCTAAGACTAGCCTAGAAAATTACTACTATAATTAGTAAGCTAGCTAATTAGCTTTAGTGAACTGGAAGCTAATTAAGTGCTTTAGCTAGTACTATAAAGTAAATAGTAGCCTATTTACAATGGCGGATCAAGCTAAAGGGAAGGGTATAGCCCCTAAAAGGGCTAGTAACCCAGCTGATCTAGGGCAATCTTCTAGGCCTCTACCACCTATACGAACCCTATTAGAAGATAAGGAAGATGGCGAAGACTATAGCGAGGTTATAGAATTCCTAAAACAGAATATAAAATCTTATGACCGAGTTATAGCTAGCTAATCTAGTAATATAAAAACACTACTTTTAAGTCTAAATACCCTAAAAGCCTCTGTCGAGGATAGCGTTAGCGCTATAAAGAATATATCTTCTACTTTAGCTTCTCTAACTAATAGTAGCAATGCTACTGCTACTGGAAAGACTAGCTATAGTCCTAGATTTAATCCTTTTAGCGGTACTATGGATTTAGATTCTCCTCCACGTCCCCCTAGGAAAGAGCCCCACCTAGGGCCGGCTATAGATAATACAGCTATTAGTAATTTAGACCCCCCTATAGATACAGGGTCTAAGGAAGGCTTTAAGGATACTATTACTAGTAGTATAGTAAAGGAGCTTTCTAAAAAGGCCTATACTATACCAGACGATAGTAAGCTTAGCGGGGAAAGCAATTTTAAACAGTGGATTCAGGCTTTAAGTATAGTGCTAAGAGCGTTAGGGATATCTAATTTTTTAGAAAACCCTGATATATCTAACACTTATAGCGACTCTAATCAAGCTGTTCTTTTAATGCTTCTACGTAATAGCTTATCTAGTAGCCCTAGGGCTGCTATATCGTGGATTTATATACCTTCTAAGGCCTTTAAGCTGCTTGTTAGGCAGTATAGCCGACCTATAGAGTCTAAAAAGAAGGACGTCTATAACGAATTCTATGCCCTTACCTTTAGTACCTATAAAAAAGGCTTATTAGCTTTTAACGCTGAATTTAACGGCTATCTTGCTAAGCTTACTATAGCTAAAATAGATATAGATCCCTCTTTAATATTAAATTAGTATTTTAAGGCTCTAGAATCTAAGTTTCCTAGCTGGGTATCACGCTAAAAGAGCTCCATAAGACAGGCTAGAATGCTAGGCCTTATAGCCTCTAGCCTTAATATAGAATATCTAATGGCTGATATTTTAGAAGAATCTAGGAACCCGGCTATAGAGGCGTATAGAGCAGCTCACGTAGCTAATAGCTCTAATTCAACCCCTAATTCAAATTCTAACCCTAGTAAGAAGGGTAAAAATAAGAAAAAGGGTAAGAAGAAGGCTAGTTATAATATTAAAGGGCAGAATTATAGTGCTAAAAGTGCTGAACAAGCCTCCTTTATGCTAGGGTTGTATAACCTAGCTGTAGAAGAAGAAGAAGAGGAATCCGACTCTAGTTCCAATTCTAGTTCTTCTAGCGATTCTGATACCCAATTAGCACAGCTATTAGCGTTAAAAGGGTATAAGAAGCGTAAGGACTTTAAAGGAAAAGGCCTAAAAACCTCTTCTAATAACAAGGCAAAATATAAAGATAATAAGCCTAGAAGACGCCCTAGAGACCCCGCTCTTTATAATAGTTGGCTATACAATACGGGATCTACGGACTATATTAGTAATAGTAAAGAGCGGTTTACTACCTTTACGCCTAACACAGGCCAGTTACGCCCTATTAACACTGGAAATAGCCCTGTAAGCCTGGCTGGTATAGGCTCTATTACACTAGAAGTATTATCTAGAAAGGCCCCCCCTACCTATACTAAATTAGTATTAGATAACGTCTTATACCTACCTAATATTGATATAAATATTGTTAGTAGGGTTAGGCACTATAATTCGGGAGGTTGCCTTATAAAGGAAACCCTTTACGGGGGTAATAGACGCTGTATAGCTGTACTAGACTTTAAGAAATCAGGATTTTTTCTTAACGTTAAAGGCAGCTCTAAGCCTATACTACATGCAAATTTTGCTTTTCCTTTAGGCCTTTCTAGTTATACTACTAAAAGTATAGAGCCGCAGCGTAATAAGATAGTAGTGGAAATTCCTTCTAATTCTATTAGAAAGGAAGACTATAGACCTATTATAAAGGATGCTATAGTATCTGAAGCTATAGAGCCTAATAAGCGCTATAAGCTAAGGAATTCTCCGGCTAAGGGTACTACTTTAGAAGGTATAGGACCTTCTTTAAGGGGGAAAAGGCCCCGTAGGCCTGTAGAGCCCTTAGCCACTGCCCAAGCCCCCTATCAAAGTCCCTGTAAGACTAGGGAGCCTAAGCCCTTAACTGGCACTAGAGATCTGCCCTGTGTGCTAAGAGAGCCAGTTATAGAGGGGAATAAAGTAGTAGAAAAGGCTATATCTAGCCCTACTTTAAAGGAGCCTAATATAGGTCAGCGAGATTACTATAATCTACTTAATTTAGCTAAATTGTGGCACGTTAGGCTAGGCCATATAGGCCTATGTCTTTTGAAAAAGACCTCTAGTATTACTAAAGGGCTGCCTAATTTTGATAAAATAAAGGAAGCTGATTTTCACTGCTCTAGCTGTAATCGAGGTAAAGCAGTGAGAAGGGTTAGTAAGGCTCTAATACCTGACCCACATAGGGTCTTAGACTCAATAGAGGGGGATACTGTTAAAATTAGGCCTAGGCCTTATAATAGAAACCCTATAGTCTTACTTCTAGTTGACCGTAAAAGTAGGTATAGGTGGGTTTTTAACCTACCTAATAAATCAGGCCCTATAGTAGCTAACGCTATTAAGGGCTTTTTTAGGGGCCTAAGGAATGGATTTGGTAGATATCCTACTAAATTCCACTTTGACGGAGGCACTGAAATAACTGATTTATTAACTACTTGGTTAGCTAAAAGGGGTATTAAATTTAGCACTTCTGCCCCTTATATCCACGAGCAGAACGGCTTAGTAGAACGATCAGTTAGAGTTATACTAGACCGTATAAGGTATACTATTCTTAGTAGCGCTTTACCCCAGTATTTGTGGTGCTTTATACTGGAGGCTGTAGTGGAATTAGTTAATAGTACAGCTATAACTAATAAGGAAACCACTCCTTTCCAGGCGCTATTTGACGAGCTAGAGCCTGGTATTCCACATATACCTAACCTAGAGCGCTATAGGGCTATAGGCGCTAGAGGAGAGGCGATTATACCTTTAGAAAAACGGTCTAAATCGTTAAAATTTACCTCTAGAACGGAAGAGTGTAAATTACTAGCGGTATTAGGTTCTAAGACCTACCTAGTATATATACCGTCTAGAAGAGCAGTACTTAAAACCTCTACTGTTAAGTTTATAGAGGATAATACAGTACTAAGTCAGCCTACTAATAATACGGCTTTAGAGGGGGAATTAGTAGACCTAGACTTAGATTTAGAGGGGGCTGTTAGCCCGGACCCTTCTAATCTCAATACTACAAAGCCTATTAATATAGAAATAGGACCTAGTAAGCTAGAACCCTACGAATCTTCTTCCGATAGTGAATTAGATGAACCCTCACCGGATAAGCCTATAAATCCGGTTATAGTAGAGTCTACTAGGCCTACTATATCTATTAGAAAGCCTGAATTACCAGAGGCGTTTCTCTAAACTATAGAGCCTATTTTTGCACCTAAGCCTATAGAAGTTATAGCGCCTAATCAGCCTATAACGAACGAACCTCTTGATAATAGTAATCTTATTTCAGAGGGGGATAAAATGCAGCTCGATTACTATAAGCTTTTAGCTAAGACTAGTAGCTATATACTGTCTTTTGTCTATAAGGCTCGAAAAAGGGTAATATCTAAGGATAGTACGCCTACTACTTATAAGCAAGTCTTAAAACTACCTAGAGATGAGCGTAGTAAGTGGTTAGAGGCTATTACTAAGGAATTTATCCAGTTATTAGAGCTAGGGGTTTTTAAATTCCTACCTAGGAGTCTATTACCTTCTAACCGTAAGCTTATTACCTATCGAAACGTTCTTAAGGTTAAAAAGGACGCTAAAAACAGGCCTATTAAGTATAAATCTCGGTTAGTAGCTAGGGGCTTTATATAGGTAGAAGGCCTAGATTACACTGTAACCTACGCCTCTACTAGTATACCACCTACTTAGCGTATACTTCTAGCTATAAGTGCTGTTCTAGACTGGGAAATAGAACAAGCTGACTTTATAGGGGCATTTCTTAATAGCGCTCTTAGAGAAGAAATATATATGGAAATCCCTAAAGGACTATTAGACCTAGCGGCTTCTAATAAGGCTATTTATAAGCTTTTACTGAAATACAGCTATAATCCTTCTACTCCTAATATTATTAAACTATCTAAAGCGTTATACAGTCTGAAACAAAGCCCTAGAGAGTGGCAAGATAAGCTTAAAATCTTACTTAAGAGCCTAGGCTATCTCCCTCTTATTTCAGATCCAGGGGTCTTCTATAATGCTAAAACCTGTCACTTTATCGTTACCTATGTAGATAACTGTCTATTTATAGGGCCTGATATAGGCTATATAACTGATTTAAAGAAACGGCTTAATAAGGTCTACGCTATAGAAGACTTAGGGCCTGCCGCCTATTTCCTAGGCGTGCAGATTATAAGGGATAGACCTAATAGGCGCCTGTGGCTTAACCAGTCATAGTATGTAGAAGAGGCGGTTAGCCGCTTTAACTTAGCCGATTCTAAGCCTATATCTATTCCCTTACAGCTAGGGCTAGTAAGTCAACTTCAACTAGAGGAAGATATTGCTAGCCACCTCTGTAATTCTACGGAAATTAAGCTCTATCAAAGCCTAGTAGGAACAGCTATGTATATAATGCTCCTTACTAGGGTAGATATTAGCTTTACCGTACAGTGGCTCTCTAGGTCTTTAAATAGACCTACAAAATCACACTTAAACGCTGCTAAAAATCTTTTTAAGTATCTTAACAGTACTAAAGACTATAGCATCTGTTTTAGCTATAACGGAAATACAGTAGCTGATCTAGGGCCTAAGCTTAGTAATAGTAGTAATACAACTACTAAGCTTAGTAGAGACTTTCACTCTAAGGAAGGGCCTAGGCCCCTAACTACTACCTCTACTACTATAGTAGATTCTAGAAATAGTAAAGGTAGTAGCCGGACTTCTATAATTAATAGTAGTCTAGTCCCTATAGGCTTTAGTGATTCTGATTTTGCAGGGGATAAGGCTACTAGTAAATCCACCTACGGCTATCTATATAAGTTAGCCGGTAGGCCTATTAGCTGGAAAACGAAAAGAGCTACTACTATTGCTCTCTTTACCCTGGAAGCTGAAACTGATGGACTTATAGAGGCTATATGCGAAGTACAGTGGATTATAGGGCTATTTTCTGAACTTCATAGACCTATAGACTACCCTATTACTCTCTATGGAGATAATCAGGGCTCTATAACGGTGGCTAATGACCCAGCGCTATACGCTAGAACTAAGCATACCCTGCTGAAATTCCGGTACGTTAGAGAGCAGGTTAAGGCTAAAATAGTTACTATTATATATCTTAATACTAAGTGTATGCCGGCTGACGGACTTACTAAAGCCCTACCAGTTAGTGGCTTTCAGTCTTTTATCAGGCTTTTAGGCCTACAACCTAAGGGAGCTTTTTACTAAGCTATCCTCTACCCCTATATATATATATTCTATATTATATATATAGAAGGCCTGGCTTAGCCTAATTAGCTTATAAGACTAGTTAATAGTACCGGCTACTTTACAGCCTTCGGAATCACCTAATTCCTCTATATAGCCTTAAAAGGCTTATAAGGTCCTAGCTACTGTAGTATAGTTCTATAGGCGCCCTTGTGCTGGCATTAGCTCCCTGCGGCGTTAGGGAGGCCTATATTACTCTAGCTACGTCTAGAAGTACTCTAATATATAGTATAGCTATATTTGGAAAATATAGGCTCCGGCTATTACTAGTAGTATACTTTCCTTTAGAGGGGGATTCTCTATGTGACTACCTGTTATTTCCTTACTAGAACTGGCTGAAAGAACGGAGTAAAAAAGGGCATAAAATTTAAAACCGTGCTAAAAATTGTTTTCTCTATAAGAGGATAAAGGCGTTTATAAGCCCTTTACTCCTTCTATACTCTAGTGCGTCTATTAGTCGCTAGGGTATAGAATATTTAGATATTATATATTACTATAAGCTTTAAAGCTATAGTACCTATACCTTTATAGGATATAGGTTTGATTTCAACATTATATATATTCTTACTTCTTTCTATATATAATAGGGGTTTATCCTATATATATATAAGGGCCTAACCCCTTTGTCTAACGGAATAGTTTTGCTCTTACGTTCTTATTTCTTAGGATTCTTCTATTCTTTACCTATATATAGCTTTCTAAGGCTTATAAAGGAACAGAAGAATAGAGGGGGTGTTAAACGTACAAAATAAGCTATAGCGCTCTAATGGTTATAGCTTAGGCAAAACGGATTTCAGTTCTCGAACTACTAGATATATAGCTATATTCTGAGGGTGGACCTACTTTTGTAGATACCGCTGACTAAGCTATATACTCTACTATATAGCCTAGAAATAGCTTTAAAAGGCTTTTCTATTTTTAGATTTATGCCCCACTTTTGTAGAGACAGCCTCCTTAGGCTGTATAAGCGCTAGAAATAGCCTTAAAAGGCTCTTCTACTAGGTCACCTACCTACCCTATACCTACCCTATACCGCAGGAGCGAAAACAGAACTTATAGGAAAAGTCGTGCGGCTTACCCTGCAGCTTAGGTGGCCATAAGTCGATTATTTAAAATCGCCAGCTTATTTGGTTTTTCGGGAAGTGGCCATGCACCTACTAAGGCGCTCCTGCCGTATAGAGGGCAGGAACGGTGCCGGAGGGTATATATAGGGAAGGAAATTGCGAAGCCTTACCTACTTGGACTAGAAATCAAGTTACTACGTTACCTACAACTATAAGCCTTATAGGCCTATAAGACCCACTGAAAGCCGTGATATATAAGCTTAAAGCCCCTATAATATAGCGCTATAGCCTATAACTATACTGTTATATAAGGACTTTTATAGAGGGAATATAGTAAAGGGCCCTACTTTACTATATTAGCACATACCTAGGAAGTGCTATTTAGGCCATATCAACGCTGTTGCTGCCCCTACGTACCCTATACGACTACTACTAGTAGGCTATAGTGGTTACAGATCCTTATATAGGATTACCCATTCTAATAGACCTTATATCAGGGGAAAAAGCAGCTTAGTATAAGTCAGTAGTAGGCTAGCTGCTTTATATATCCCTCTTTACAAGGCCTAATATAGCCTATAGGGTAATAAGGCTAGTATAACGCTTCTTACACCCTAGCTATAACAGCGAGAGATCACTTATAGCTCTAGTAAAGTATCTAAAAGGCATAAGCAACTTCGCCCTCTACTTTTATTATAACCTAGATAGACTAGTAATAGTAGGCTTCTCTAATAACAGCTAGGGCATAATAATATAAGCTAAAGCTATAATAGGAAACATATTCCTTATTAATAGTACACTAGTATTATAAAGAGCTAAGCGCCAAAGCCTTATAGCCTAGTCAACCTATAAGGTGGAATATATAGCAGTCTATATAGCAGCAATATAAGCTACCTAGTTACTATTACTTATTAACAAGATATTTAGGCTTAAACTAGGTCCTATTCCTTTATAGATAGATAACTAAGGAGCTATAGCTATAGTAAATAGCAACAGTATAACAGCCTATAACAGGTACTTCCTAATAAGACAGTTAGTACTATTAGAATGGGTAATCCTATATAAGGATCTACAACCACTATAGCCTACTAGTAGTAGTCGTATAGGGTACGTAGGGGCAGCAACAGCGTTGATATGGCCTAAATAGCACTTCCTAGGCATGTGCTAATATAGTAAAGTAGGGCCCTTTACTATATTCCCTCTATAAAAGTCCTTATATAGCGGTATAGTTATAGGCTATAGCGCTATATTATAGGGGCTTTAAGCTTATATATCACGGCTTTTAGTGGGTCTTATAGGCCTATAAGGCTTATAGTTGTAGGTAACGTAGTAACTTGATTTCTAGTCTAAGTAGGTAAGGCTTCGCAATTTCCTTTCCTATATATACCCTCCGGGACCGTTCCTGCCTTCCATACAGTAGGAGCGCCTTAGTAGGTGCATAGCGCCTTCCTGAAAAACCAAATAAGCTGGCGATTTTAAATAATCGACTCACGGCTACCTAAGCTATAGGGTAAGCCGCATGACTTTTCCTATAAGTTCTGTTTTCGCTCCTGCGGTACAGGGTAGGTATAGGGTAGGTAGGTGACCTAGTAGAAGAGCCTTTTAAGGCTATTTCTAGCGCTTATACAGCCCAAGGAGGCTGTCTCTACAAAAGTGGGGCATGAATCTAAAAATAGAAAAGCCTTTTAAAGCTATTTCTAGGCTATATAGTGGAATATATAGCTTAGTCAGCGGTATCCACAAAGGTGGGTCCACCCTTAGAATATAGCTATATATCTAGTAGGGACCGACATTAAACATACGAAAACGGGTTTTTGGTCAAAACCACACCAAATCGCGTGTAACTACATCCATTCGAACCGTCCGATTAAGGACATAACGCCCGCCAATTTTCGCTGTAGCGCTGTTGGTTGTACGATAGCCCTAGGCGTACGAAAATGTAGAAAATAGCAAGCCTAGCTGCCCTCTTATAACTGCAATTTCCTTATACATAGGCTAATGCAGCTCTATGCCCTGGCAACCCTGCCCTACCTATAGCTAACGATAATAATAACAACCCCCTGAGCTAGCCCCTAAGTACGGACTACTAACCCCTAAGTATAGACTACCTAAACGATAATATAGAAATAGAAGACTGCTAAACTACTATTACTATCTCTACTACCGCTAAGGAGACTGCTATAGGCGCTATAAATATAGTACCTGTAGTACCTAGCTCTAGCGCCCCCCCTACTACCAACACCCCTACGATTAGCGCCCCCCCTTTAACCAACATCTTTACCCCTTTTCTTAGGGGCCTAAACGGCAGTCAGCATGCCCTAGCCCCGGCCCCTTCTAGCTAGAAAACCTTGAAAAAGCTAGGGAAAAAATCAGAGAAAAATATAGAGAAAGAAGGAAATAACAACAATACTACCAAGGCCGACCATATTACCCTAGCAACTAAGAAAACCGCCTAGGCTGCCCTTAGTCCCCCTAAGCTCGCCCTTATACTCTCTAGCCTTCTAGACCGGATAATCAGCCTAGCTAAGGATAGTACTAACTTCTATAGTATAGTAGAGGCAACTACTAAAGCCAGGCAAATTGCCCTTATAGCCCTACTCTAGGACCTGCCTAAAGAAGCCCTAGCTATAATAGTAGTAGCTCTAGCACCCTAGAACCGCCCTACTACCTTAGTAACGCCTAAGCTATAGTACTAGTAACACCCTTAACAGCCTAGCTACTACTAGCAGCAATAATAGCAGTAATAGTAGCAACAGCCTAGCTACTCCTAGCCTATAGCCCCTACCTAGGCTAATATAGCTAGTAAGCTAATAGCTAGTAAGGTAACTAGGCCTAGCCTAGAGTACTAGGTACTTATCCGACTAGACTTAGCCTAACAACAGGTACTTGCTAAATCTGCCCTAGAGGTAGTATAGACTATATAATAGGCCTCTAGCCTAGCAGTTTAAGGGGTTTAGACGCTCTCTAGCAGTAACCTCCTTCTAGTTACAGAGAATATAGAGATAAAGAAGAGCCTAGAGAGTAATACTACCTAGATTATAAGGGCCTTTAGTAAGAAGGCCTCTCTATATACAACAACCTAGGTAGTAGCGGTTAAGGGCTTTATAGTCTATGACTAGGTTATAGAAGAAGGCCTACTAGAAGAAGCTAAAAAGCAATACCCTATGGTAGTTAGGGCAAAGGTCTAGCACTCTTAAGGGCTAGAACAGACTAGGGTTAAGGCACTAATAGCCTTTACCTTCCTAGAGGTAGCCTAGAAGGCCTATAAGAAGGGGGTCTTCTAGAGCTGCCAAGCCCTAGAAGCAGAGCCCTAGATTGATAAAGCTAAGCCTATCTAGTACCTAAGGTACTGGAAATAGGGCTATAGGGCTAAAGTATACTAGAGTAAAGAAGAGATCTGCTATAACTATAGCGCTAATAGCCATACTACGCCAGAAGCCCCTACCTGCTCTAGGGCACCCTGCTGCCGTAACTGCTACTAAGCTTACCATACCCGTTTAGAGGCCTGCCCCTACCTAAAAGAGGCATGGGCATAGGCTAAGGGATACCTATGTTCTAGGCCTAAGGCCTTTAACATTAACTAACCGCCCCTATACTAGTACTAATAGTAATAGTAATAACAATAATAATAGTAGTAACACCCCCTTAGTAGGCCCTATTATAAGAGGAGGGGGAGGAAGGCTATACTATAGTCTTAGGGAAGAGACAGAGAGGCTAACCAATAGTATCAAGAGGGTTAACCCCTAACTAGAGTATAATCACTGCCTGCTTTAGCTATCTAAGCAGCTAAACCCCCCCTTCTTCTACGCCAACTATAAGCCCTAAAGGGGCTACTAGACCTACTAGAACCCTAGAGCCTATAGGAGCCCCTAGACCCCTAGATACTAGACCTAGACTAGACCTAGATACCGGACTAGCTAATACTACTACCACTATATAATAACTATAGCTAACTATATAGCCAGAGGAGATGGAAATATAAAGGTATGCCTCTAGAATATATAGGGCTTAAAGGAGGTATAGGAAGTACTACTTTCTATAGTAAAAGAAGAAATACTTGCTATATAAGAGCCCTAGATTAATAGGTAGGTACAGTACTCTACCTACTACCCTAGATCAGCCCCCTACCACCTTATTTTCACCTCTAACGGATAGGCCTTACTTTATATCTACAAATTACTCTTACTAGCAATATAGACTTATAGCTCTAGCCTAGACTGGGCTAGAGCTACTATACAGACTAAGAACAGCCCCTTTATAGTCTGGTCCCTATATAACAACCCCTAACCCTAGACTGGCTTAACCCCCCTTATAGAAGAAATAAGGGGGAAGATCAACGCCTGCCTAGGCCTTTACCTTCTAGCTAGGGACTTTAACCTTTATCACCCCCTTTAGGACCAATATAACCGCTTTAGCCCTAGGTTAGAAGACCTACTACTATTAATAGCAGAGTAGGGGCTTACCCTCTATACCCCCTACGGCACTATAACTAGGGCGCTATAGGGGAGCTAAGTAGGTAGGGCCTCTACTATCGACTACTTCTAGCTTAGCAGTAGCCTTACCTACTCCTATACTGGCTTAGATATACGCTTATGCTTAGACTACTATCCCTAGGTACTGGATATTAACCTAAAGACTATAGAAACCCTACTACTACCCCCCTAATTCCAGTAGAAAAAGATGGATAAAGAGGGGGTAGCAAGAGAGGCCAGCTCTCTAATATATAATATAGGGGGCTATAGATATCTATTACGCCTCTCTAACCTAGCTAGGCTCTAGGAGGCCTTTAGGTGACTATTAGAGGAACTCCAGTGTATTACTAGGGCTATAACCTCTAAAGGAGCCCTAGTAACTACTAGAAAGAAGAGTATCCCCTAGTAGAATAACGAAATCTATTAGGTAGTCTAGGAGAGAAAAAGGGCAAAAAGACAGCTCTAACGCTCCTCTAGCAACCAGGCCCTCCTTACTACCTATAAGTCAGCCTAGAAGAAGCAAATAAAGGCTATAAGAGAGAATAAGAGAAAGACCTAGAGGGCCTTTCTATAAGAGGCTAGAGAAAAGCTAGAAAAGCT
Source organism: Phyllachora maydis (assembly GCA_029339225.1). Classification (NCBI taxonomy): domain Eukaryota; kingdom Fungi; phylum Ascomycota; class Sordariomycetes; order Phyllachorales; family Phyllachoraceae; genus Phyllachora; species Phyllachora maydis. Next base: position 863,224 of record JAQQPM010000003.1, read on the forward strand.
CTAGCAACTAGAAAGATAGGCTAGGCTATAAAGCACTACCGCCCTACCCTCTCCTAAGCTACTAACCCTCGGATAAGCCAGTACCTTCTAGGAGAAGGTAGAGGCCCTCTTAGTACGCTTCTTCCCCCCCTCCCCCTAAGAGGATAGCCTAGAGGAACCCCTAATAGGCCTAAGGCTACTAGTTAGCTAGACGGTTAGGCCGGACGATATAAAAGAGGCTATTAAAACAATAAAACCCTGGAAAGTACTAGGACCTGACGAACTCCCTATAGGCTTTCTCAAGGCCTATAGCAACCCCTTATATAAGGCCCTTACTATACTAGCCTTGAAATCCTTCCTCTATAGCTTCTATCTATAGGAATATAAGGAAGTGGTTACTATTGTCCTTCCTAAACTAGGAAAACAGCCGGACGCCTATAACACCCCTAGAGGCTACTGCCCTATAGCCCTACTTAACTGTATTAGTAAGGTCCTGGAGAAAGTTATAGGGACTAAAATAAGGGACGTGGCCGAGGCTTTTAAGCTAATTCCAGCAATGTAATAGGGCTACTACTACTATAAATCTACCGAATTGGCTATACACCTCCTTATAGCTTAGATCTAGGAGGTATAGAAGTATAAAGCCGGGGCCTCCCTCCTATAGCTAGACCTATTAGGGTATTTCGACAGTATCCCTTATAGCAGACTCCTAGCTATACTGGACTAGCTAGGGCTATCTACCTGGCTACTATCCTAGCTCAAGGAATTCCTCTCCTCTAGGACTACCAGCCTCCTATTTAACAGCTAAAAAAGCCAGCAAATCCCAGTACTAACAGGAGTACCCTAAGGCTTACCACTTTCACTAATCCTCTTAGTCCTATACCTCTGCCCTCTATATGAAAGGCTAGAGAGAAAATACCCTACTATCTCTACTATAGGCTATATAGATAATACTAACCTACTAGCCTTCGGCAGGGAGGCTATAACAACGGTTAGACAGCTAGAAGAGGCCTAGAGAGAATGCCTAGACTGGGTAATAACCGCTGGAGTTACCTTCTTAGCAGCAAAGAGCGAGCTTATACACTTCCCTCCTAGAAAGAGACCCTAGACTAACCCTATTAACCTAGGACTAATAGGGGACTCCCCCCCCCTATAACCAGCTACAGAGGCCCGTTTTCTAGGGGTCGGGCTAGACCCTAAGCTTATCTAGAAGGCTTACGCCAGCACCCTACAGCAGAAGCTAAAAACACAGTCCCTTGTTATTACTAGGCTAGCTGGAAAGACTTAGGGACCTGGAATCGAAAAGACTAGGCTCCTATATACAGCAGTAATAAGGCCAGTCCTAGCCTACGCAGCCTTAGCCTGGTATACCCCTATACCTATAACACTAAATAGGCTATAAGGTATAACTAGAGGCCTACTAGCAGCTAAAAACGAGACCCTAAGGAGGGTTATAGGGGCTTATAAAAGGATACCAATCCAAAGCCTCTACTATAAGGCTAACGTCCCCCCCTTGACCTCTACCTTAACGCCCTCTCCTTCTCCAGCCAAGCCAGGATAAATAGGGCTATAGGGAAAGAGGTAGCTAAGTAGAAGGAAGCCCTATGCCTTACCCTTAGAAACAGGACCCCTAGGACCAGCCCCCCCCTAGGAGGGCGTATAAAGTAAGAAAGAAAAAAGGAGGCAACGGCCTAGTGGTACTACGAAGAACTAAGGAAAGCTGTTAATGAGGAACCCCTCTATACCGCCTAGAAAGATCGCTATCTATAGGAGGCTAGGGCCTCTAGTCACAACCCCTATACAGAGAGCCTCTTAGAGAAATCAGCCAAGGCTACCTTTTAAGAGGAGAACCTAGCTAAGGCCTTTAAAAAGGCCTTCCAAAGACGCCACTATAACCTCTTTAAGGCTAAGAGCTCGCTGCTAATATAGGCCCGTATAGGGAAGATAGGCCTAAAAAGATTCCTATATACCTATAAGGTACCTAGGGTTAATAACCCCCTCTACTGCTGCCACCTAGCTATAGAGGACATCCGACATATATTCGACGGTTGCCCGGCCTACCCTTTAGCCTCCTTTAAGGAGAGGGAAAGAGGGGATACATATAGCTTTCTCTACAGACTTGAAAAAGGGGGCAGCAGCGCTATACGCCCCCTAGTTCGCCATATTACTACTAGACTGCTAGAATACTCTGTTGCTTAGAGGCTAGGAGCGGTCTAGCCTATACCCCTTTAGGCAGTATGTTTTCATACTCCTAAAGGGGCAGTATCTACTCTAGTAAAGATTGGCCTACCCCCTATCACACCCCCTTTTTCCTATGTACGGTTATAGGTTTTTCACCCGTTATACGGTTTTCCTATAGCACTAGTTCAGCCTACCTAGATATCCCCTACGGGGATTAGATAGCGTAATAGAATCTATCTATCTATATATCTAGTAGTTCGAGAACTGAAATCCGTTTTGCCTAAGCTATAACCGTTAGAGCGCTATAGCTTATTTTGTACGTTTAACAAGTACTAAGGGAGGTAATTAGAAAGGGCGTTATCTAGGTAGAATATACGCCCTTTAATAGTATAATCGCAGACAGCCTAACAAAAGCGCTATAACACGTTAAACAAAAGGCGTTTATAGAGCAGATCAAGATATCAGGGTCCAGGGGCGGTATTAGGACCTAAGGTCACGTGTCATAACACATGCCATGTCACGTAACCCACTCCCCTATATAGGACCCTATGTTATTATACCGCTGATAAGGGGATTTCCCCTTATCGACTAATATATATTGTTCTATAGGTTATAAGCCCTTATATACTCTTATACATCTAAAAGAACAGACGATAATAGATACTAGAAACAAGGAAGTACATAGGCGTTTTCTTTAACTTAATAGAAGAAGCGGAATAAGCTAGAAGGTTAGTAGTAATACGCTAGGTTATACTATAGACTGCCTTATCTAGAAACCTAGTATTACTACCTCTTATAGTATAGAAGCTAGCAAAGTAATACTCCTCTTCTTCTTCTAATAAAGAAGATAATAGAGGATTAACCATTAGTATAGCTTCCTCCTTTACTGCTTTTAAAGCCCTTATTATTAGAAAGGGTAATCCTATATAAGGATCTATAACCACTATAGCCTACTAGTAGTAGTCGTATAGGGTACGTAGGGGCAGCAACAGCGTTAATATGGCCTAAATAGCACTTCCTAGGTATGTGCTAATATAGTAAAGTAGGGCCCTTTACTGTATTCCCTCTATAAAAGTCCTTATATAACGGTATAGTTATAGGCTATAGCGCTATATTATAGGGGCTTTAAGCTTATATATCACGGCTTTCAGTAGGTCTTATAGGCCTATAAGGCTTATAGTTGTAGGTAACGTAGTAACTTGATTTCTAGTCCAAGTAGGTAAGGCTTCGCAATTTCCTTCCCTATATATACCCTCCGGGACCGTTCCTGCCTTCTATACGGCAGGAGCGCCTTAGTAGGTGCATGGCGCCTTTCCGAAAAACCAAATAAGCTGGCGATTTTAAAAAATCGACTTACGGCCACCTAAGCTGCAGGGTAAGCCGCATGACTTTTCCTATAAGTTCTGTTTTTGCTCCTGCGGTGCAGGGTAGGTACAGGGTAGGTAGGTAACCTAGTAGAAGAGCCTTTTAAGGCTATTTCTAGCGCTTATACAGCCTAAGGAGGCTGTCTCTACAAAAGTGGGGTATAAATCTAAAAATAGAAAAGCCTTTTAAAGCTATTTCTAGGCTATATAGTGGAATATATAGCTTAGTCAGCAGTATCTACAAAAGTAGGTCTACCCTTAGAATATAGCTATATATCTGGTAGTTCGAGAACTGAAATCCGTTTTGCCTAAGCTATAACCGTTAGAGCGCTATAGCTTATTTTGTACGTTTAACACCCCCTCTATTCTTCTGTTCTGTTAATTGCGGCAAGGGGGGGTCAGGTGCTGATCCCCGTGACCGCGTAGCACATAAGCCTCTCGCTCTGGGAATGGGGCATATGCTGTACTACTGAGCCTCCCGCTCTGGGGAATAGGGTACGTACTGCGCTACTTATACAACAGCTATAAGTGGCGTATCTATGTACTATATAATGGTTACTAACGAGCGCTCTGCTTAATATAGGTATTTAAGGGGTGTGTAACTACCTTCTAGATAGAGGGAGACAGACGATCTAGAACTAGAACTTAAACTAGTATTTCCTTACTGCTTGCTTTGCTCTTTATTGTTTTAGATTACTATGATCTTTAGAAACCTATTAATACTGATTAGTATTATCTCTATATTGTGATATAGGGGTAATATAGAGTGGCAAGGTAGTTAGTCAAGTGCTTAATAACCTTAACTAAGTAGATTATAGTTTGCTTACTAAGGGCTATCGATTAGGCAACTAGATAACTACCCTATTAACTTAGTAATATCGCTTATAAGAAAACCAATACTATAAACCTATCCTCCTAGGCTAAGGAAGCTTGACCTAAGCTTTTAGACCAAGGAAGCGTTGCTCGAGAGAACGCTACTGAAACTATATCGCCAACTAACTTTACTACGATTAATATACTATAGCGTCTTAAGATCCTTCCGCTTATAGAACCTTAGGAAGGGAGGATATTAAGACAAACCTCTATTATATACTAAGTATTTTATTAAGTATAGCCTAGGATCTTAAAGAGTATTTTAAATAAGAATTCCCTGCCTAGCTACTTATTACGAGTATTGACAAATTTAACGCTTAAACCTTCTATAGATCGCCAGAGTATATCAATCTAGAGTATAATAGCGACAAAGTGCTTAACTTATATACGCTCTCCTACCTTAGTACTTATAAGGGACAATAATCTAAAGATCTATACTATAAATTCCACTTGGATTTCAAGGACTAGATAGCTAACTACTTTAATAAGTTAAACAACAAACTACGCTTATAACTACGCTAAACGCTTAACAACGGCTATATCCTAGTAGACGGCTTAAAAGGGTAAAAGCTCTCTAAGGGACTTACAACGCTTACTAACAATCTGTCTAATAATCCAGGGCCTAATGTACTCCCCTAAATTTATAGGACGTTAATCTAGGCCGAGTATAGATAGCTTAGAATAGCATCTCCTCCCGCTTAAATAGAAAAGGGAAAGGAGATTGTACTAATAACAACCTGAGATTTCGCTACTAGTTCCCGCTAGGAGGTAATACAGGAGAATATGCAAGTTGGTAATACAACTGTAAATACTACCTAGCAATTCGAACTAGCGAGCAGCTCGATTATAAACGACGATTAACTAGCAAGCGGCCTAGGCCTAAGTATACGTTAAACAGCGGCCTAAAGTAGGACGCTTAACGCTGGTAACTGTAATAAGTTCGGAAATACCCTCTACCTGCTAAATTAGGAGCTATGGATAATATTTCCGATTTATAGACTTAGAAGCGCAACAGGAGCAGGACTCCCGCTGGCTATTAAGAGCGCTGGCAAAGGCTATAGATTACCACTAACTACCTAAAGTGCCGGCCAAGGTTATAGCCAAGGTTACGGCTAAGGTAACTACTAAGGCTATAACTAGGGGACCAATTAAGGGGGACGATGAAACCCTGTGCGATATGCGTAAACCCCTAGTATTAACCCTAACTATAGGCCGGGATACGCTTAACCTTAGGCAAGCAACGAAGAGTAACACGCTTAATATAAGTATATTACGTATGGAAGCGCTAAGTATATAGCTATTCTACTGATTAAAACAGGCTGGATAAATAGGACGACTATTGATTGGAAGACCCTTACCGATTTTATTAAGTCTTAGGACTCGAAGGATAGCTATTCCAGATCCGATAATGATATCCTTAATAACAAAGTTCGTTTCTTCCTCTATTACTACTAGACATTCTAGATCGATTATAGCTAGCTTAGTACTGTTTTTCCAAATGCTCTTTTAGGATAAGCTAAGGAATACTACTTATATTACATCCTACTTAGTATCTCTTTTATTAAACTATATAATATCTTAAAAGGATACTTCGAGATAAGTACCAAGTAGAACAACTATCTATATATTTGGAATACTGTTATTTTCCAGTCTATACACCTTAAAAGCAAGAATAGTAATAAGTTAATAAAGGAAATTCTCTAGATCTTGCTTAATAGACTCTAGTAAAGCTAATATAGGCTTAGTCTGCTCTATAACTATAAGGAATTCCTGGTTACTAATATAATCCGAGCTTGCTAAGGAGTGTCTAAGCTAAAGATTACCCTGTATAAACTACTAATAAGCTTTGAAGAGCTGGTAGCTATGCTCTGTTAGACACTTAACGTTAAAGAGGCAGATTATATATATTACTAATTTCTAATAGACTGTAGGTTTATAACGACGAAAGCCAGGCCTATAAGAAACTATTAGGGCAACTTGATTATAGATTCGATCTTCGAAAGGAACTAGACTATATATATATAGTAGCCTAGAGGTACTATAGGGTATGGAAAGCGAAATGAGTTTTGGCAAGGAGACTGTAATAAAACCTATACTAAGGTAGGCTACTAGATTTGCAGTAAGCTAGATTACTGATCCTTTATATATAGCTAAGAAGAATAGGTAATAGCTAAGAGCGAATAGCTTAAATGGAAGGGTATTAATAAAAATCGTAGATAATATACGACGTTTCTCCTTAACTATAAGGGTTTAGACGATAAATATAATACTAGAGAAGAAGATACTAAGCTTAGAGTATAGGTAGACAACTATAAGACTGATTAAGCTTAAGGTAAAAACGAAGCACTAGTAATTAGTTTTAAAGAAGAATAAACGGTAGTAACTTACTTTGCGAACTAAGTTTTCCTCTATCTAATTACTAAAAGCGACCAGCTATAGAAAGATAGTAAAAAGGATATAGAGAGAACGGAAGCTATTTAATTTGTATTTAATAGGTATACCAAGGCCGAATTCTAAGGAATTATACCTGATACTAGGGCTACTAACGTTTCGACTGCCGGACTTTGACAATTCCTTATGCTGAAAAAGATGATTAGATTGCTTAAAATCGATAAAAAGCGTGTAGGGAAAGCGAATATACTTTTTAGGTCCGGGGATTTAAAACGATTACTCGGCATAGTCAGAGTAAAGCTCGACGTTAGTTATGCGACTTTCTATATGTTAGAGACGCCAACCCCTTTTCTTATATGTCTAAAAGACATAGATGAGCTTAGCGTCTACCTTAATAATACGACAAATAAGCTTGTATCTAAGTTAGGAAAGCGCGTATATATTTAGTGGAAATAGGGATATCTATAGATCCCTGTTAAAGGGATTAAGCTGCTAAGTATAGCGTTTACTATGAATAACAAGCGTCCTACGCCTCTATAACTTATAAAGGCTAAGCTAAGGCGCATTTATCAATGCTATAGATACCCTATAATTGACAGATTATATAAACTACTATAACGAGCAGATTACCAAGTGGAGTATAGCGCTATCGAGATGATTAACAAGTTCTATTATTTTTGTTAGATTAAAGGAGCAGTGCTATAACGATTTAGATTTGCGTTATAAAATGATATTTACTTTAACTTTAAGATTATTATAGACGTCTTAAATATCGATAGTTCTAAAGTACTATATATAGTCGATACTGCAACTTTATTCTAGGTAGTCTGCTTTCTAAATGATCTTTTAGCTAAGGAGATATAGGAGCGGCTAAAGGAATGTTAGATCGATATATACCTTGGACTACCTAACGTTTTGCGCTATAACAAAGGTACTAACTTCGAAGCGTATAAGTTCTAGGCTAAGGCTAAGCTTATAGGTATAACTTGCTACTTTATGCTAGTTAAGGTATACTAATTAGTCGGTAAGATCGAGCGGTATTATAGGCTATTAAGACAGGCGTACGACATTATTAAATCCGAAACTACTAGGACTTGCTTAAAAGAAGCATACTTATAAGTAGTACTAAGCACGGTCAACAATACCACTGGCCCGGACAGGCTTATACTAATGCTCTTAGTTTTCGGTATATACTTACGCCTAACTATAGATATACTGCCTTCTCTATCTTAACTGTACTAAGCAGGTATAATTCGGAAGGCTATAGCGCAATTGCATATCCTTAACGATATAAGGACTATATAAGACGCTCTTACATAGTATAATAGACTAAGTATAGAAGATGTGCTGCTATACTTACTTAAGATAGGTATAGAAGTACTAGTATTCTAAGAAACTGATTAATAGATAGGACTCTATAAGGTAATCTCGGCCATAGATACGGTAGTAATTGTCGATATAGTTAATAGACCTATAGAATTTCGGAATATAGTAGTTAAACTATACTACTAGGAGCTAGTATAGGACGAATAAGCCGACTAAACTAGGGCTAAGTAGCTAAAGCTATTTTAATATCCCTAGCCTAAACAACCTTACTAGCATAGACGACCCTAAAAGAACCTAGTACCTACTAACAACTTTGTTTTAGAAAAAGAGAAGTGCGACTATAATCTTACGCTTAGACTATAAGCCGAAGGTAAGATCACTATACCTAGCGCGCTATTCTAAGAATCCAATAAAGCAGAACTAAACTCCCTTCTAGCAGCTAAGGTAATCGAAGCGATCTAGATGCTAGTAGACACATTAAGCTACTAAATTTTCAAATTAAGGATTGTCTAGGAAGTAAAAGACAAGCTTACTACGCTATGTAAAAAGTTACGTTTTATAGCTTAGGGATTCGGCGATAAAGATAAGAAGTACCTCCTTATTTAGTCGCCGACGATCCAGCAATATATATAGTAGCTTATACTCTTACTATTCCTAACGCTTTAAACGCACTTTGGTTTTAAGGTATAGGTACATAACGTTATCTAGGCTTATATATAAGCCAAGTTATAGCTAGTAAGGAAAGTGATTCTTCTATTACCTAAAGAGCTTAAGATGCTCTATCCCCTATATACCGTCTTGCTTATTAAAACCCTATTATATAGACTGGCTAAAGCCGGACTATACTAGTAGGTGATATATATAAACTAGTATACCAAATGTCTTGATCTTAAGCTAAGTGCCTTTAACCTATACCTTATAATTAGTAAGACGTAAATTAGAAGCGGATTTAGAATCGTCGGCCTACAAACCAATAACACTCTTAATATCGGCGAGTAAGCCTTTATAGATAAGGAGAAGCTCGAGCTAGATAAAGCTAGCTTTAAGTATAAGCTACTAGTATTTTTAATAGATAAATCGATTATAGATTTTAACAGATATAGGCTTAAAACGAGCGTAGACACTGTTGAGATTCGGCAAAAGGGGCAAGCTGTGTAACTCGAACTTATAAGCTAAGATGCCGAAATAGCAAAACAAGTATATGTCGAACAACGTACATACGGTGCCTATATTACTATAATTTGCCAGCTAGAGGCGACTTTCGACTTGTTAGTAGCAGCGTAGTTAACTAAGCCCGGTATAGCTAAGATCGCCAAGCTTAACGCTCAATTATAATAGCAGATTAAGAACTTGATATATAGGCTGCGTTATCTATAACTTAAACTTAAGATAGTCAAGCTCTTTGTCTTTATAGATAGATTATTCGCTAATAATACTAATATAATATTATAGATTAGATTCGTTATAATATTCGGAAATAAGACAAGTGGTAAGAACAAGTTCAACTTATACGGCAATATCGTATACTAGTCTTTAACCAAGTATAAGTGGGTAATGTAGAGCGTTCTGGTAAGTAAGATATATAGTATAGTAAGTAGGTTCGATCTTAGGTATATATTGTACTAGACGCTTGCTAAAGTATACTTACGTCTAGGCCTACCCTTGCTACTACCAATTGTCGTATATACAGATTCGTTTAGCTTGTACGAATGCCTGGTAAAGCTTAGTACAACGGCGGAGAAGCGCCTTATAATCGATATAATAGCGCTGCGCCAGAGCTACGAAAACCGTGAAATTGCAGAAATCAGGTGGATTAGTAGCGACAATAACCTAGCCGATGCTATAACTAAATGTACGCCGAACAAGACGCTTAAAAAGCTCGTTACCGCTAATATAGCTAAGATTAGAGTAGAAGGCTAGGTTTAACAACTAGCTGAATAATAGGAAGAGTCTATATAACTTAGGGTAAGATCACTTATATAAAAGACAAAGATTACTAGGATAATTCATTTATATTTATAGTATAATAAGGAACGTAAGGCAAAGCGCGAAACGATCTTAATTTATACTTTTATAGCTAGTATAACATACGCGCTAGCGCCTCCTACCCCCTAATTATAACAATAAAACATCGATGGCCTTACCTATAGCAGCTATCGCTACAAGCTTCTTCTATATAGGCGTCATGCCTGCTACAGGCGCCCTATACTTGACAAAAGCGCGTACCTTATCTACTAAGACTAAGGCGTACTTAGTACCGTTATGCTATATCTTCTAATCCTATAACCAATAAGTATTCCGATTAAATAATAGATACTACTAAAGATTGTAACTTACTTTAGCCTTTATAGCTAGGTTAGAGCAGAGCTCTAAGAAGCAGTTTAAGAACGGACGGACCGACTTAGGGCTATGACATACGTTAGGAACAATAAGATAATAGAAACAATGTGTAAATGGAACTTACATTAGTATATATAAGTGCCCAGATAAGCACTGCTAATACTAGAGGCTATAGCCCGATGCGCGGTTGTAGTACGCCATATATAGCGCGAAATTGCCGGACTTGTTAAACGAGTCCTTAACGCCTGCTAAAAACAAGCGTAGGCAACTAAGGCAAAGGACGACGCGTATAGTACTATATAGGCTACGAACTTTATATATATTAGTAATATTAATAACAAGGATAATAAGAGTAAGACGCTTACCCTCCAGTTTATGCGTATAAGCGTGTAACGACCTTTTACAAGGCTTTATATAGTCCAATATATAGTATATATAGTAGCTAGAGCAGACGATAGAGCTGTCCGAGCTTTTGCCGGACGATAAACTTGCCGTTGCTACTGCTAGTATTGCCACCGACAGTATAGGCATGCTTGCAGCGGCGAGCAGCGCCTTACGCCGTATATATACAGCTGCTAACGCCGCCTTCTTTATAGCCGGCAATATAGGCAGAGCATGCTTAGCATACTTAGAGAGACGTGCCTTATATATAGCGATCTCTGCCTTATATACTGCCTCCTCCTCCACCTCCTCCTTACGCTAGAGCGTAGCAGCCTGCTCGAGCAGAACATATATATATACGATTAACCCCTTAGAATTAAGGGGTATAGAGTCGGCGTTAGTATAGCTGTCTACGGACTTAGGCTATATAGCAAGTGCAGCTACGTCTATAGCGTTAGGATCGTCGCCGTTATTGTTATCGTTATTACTATCGTTGCTGCCCGCCATACTCTCTTAGTCGCCGTTATCGGTAATAGCGCGCTTGGACATATCCTCCGACGTGTTATTATTGCCCTTCTAGGCAAGATGCTTATTAGGAGCGTCAGTTATAAGCGTATCAAGGGCGTTGCTACCCTTGTCCTTAGTATATATATAGGCGTCGCTACCTGCGCTCCTATAGGAGCACCTACTCTACTTATTATTAAAATCCGATACTATAAATAACAAGATTAGTACGCTTAAGCATTAATGTATAACGGTAAGTAACTCACTTATTGCTGCTACGGCTGCTGCTGTTGTTGTTACTACTACTGCTACTGCTAGTACAGATCGTAGGGAGGAAGAGAACGGGTAGTGTATAGTAGGAGAACCTACCTATTTATAGGTTTAGGGCAAGAGCGTTCGGAGTTTATAATCAGCTAGTCTAGAGCTCTGATTTTCCTATTATAATTCTTATTTAGGACTACGAGCTTTTGCAATAATGGTTGCCGGCGTAATGTACTTACTATTGCGCCGTTTAGAGGCGTATATAGAAGGTGCTAAAGTCGCGCCTTCTGCGCTAGGGATTAGTAACTAGAATTCAACATTCTGATTAGTAAACGAGAAGTTAAGTGATTAGGATTTCCTATTCTAGTAATAAGGAGAGTAAAGTAATCTGGGATTTCCTATTTCGGTTGATAAAGCGCTAGTATAGTTATAAAAGAAGAGTTGCCGGTATTGATTGCAGTAAGGGGGGGTTAGGTGCTGATCCCTATAACCGCGTAGCATATAAGCCTCTTGCTCTAGGAATAGGGTACGTACTATACTACTAAGCCTCCCGCTCTAGGGAATAGGGCACGTACTGCGCTACTTATACGACAGCTACGAGTAGCGTACCTACGTACCATATAATAGTCATTAACGAACGCTCCACTTAACATAGGTATTTAAGGGGTGCGCAACCACCCCCTAGATAGAGGGAGACAGACGATCTAGAACTAGAACTTGAACTAGTATTTCCTTGCTGCTCGCTTTGCTCTTTATCGTTTTAGATCACTACGATCTCCGGAAACCTACCAACATGTTCCTTTATAAGCCTTAGAAAGCTATATATAGGTAAAGAATAGAAGAATCCTAAGAAATAAGAACGTAAGAGCAAAACTATTCCGTTAGACAAAGGGGTTATGCCCTTATATATATATAGGATAAACCCCTATTATATATAGAAAGAAGTAAGAATATATATAATGTTGAAATCAAACCTATAACCTATTTAAAGGTATAGGTACTATAGCTTTAAAGCGTATAGTAATATATAATATCTAAATATTCTATACTCTAGCGACTGATAGACGCACTAGAGTATAGAAGGAGTAAAGGGCTTATAAACGCCTTTATCCTCTTATAGAGAAAACGATTTTTAGCACGGTTTTAAATTTTATGCCCTTTTTTACTCCGTTGTTTCAAGATATAGTAAGGAAATAACAGGTTACATAGAGAATCCCCCTCTAAAGGAAAGTATACTACTAGTAATAGCCGGAGCCTATATTTCCCAAATATAGCTATACTATATACTAGAGTACTTCTAGACGTAGCTAGAGTAGCAGGGAGCTGATGCCAGCATAAGGGCGCCTATAGAACTGTACTACAGTGGCTAGGACCTTATAAGCCTTTTAAGGCTATATAGAGGAATTAGGTAATTCCAGGGGGCTGTAAAGTAGCCGGTACTATTGACTGGTCTTATAAGCTAATCAGGCTAAGCCAGGCCTTCTATATATATAGTATAGAATATATATATAGGGGTAGAGGGTAGCTTAGTAAAAAGCTCCCTTAGGTTATAGGCCTAAGAGCCTAATAAAAGACTGAAAGCCACTAACTGGTAGGGCTTTAGTAAGTCCGTCAGCCGGCATACACTTAGTATTAAGATATATAATAGTGACTATTTTAGCCTTAACCTGCTCTCTAACGTACTGGAATTTTAGCAGGGTATACTTAGTTCTAGCGTATAGCGCTAGGTCATTAGCCACCGTTATAGAGCCCTAATTATCTCTATAGAGAGTAATAGGGTAGTCTATAGGTCTGTGAAGTTCAGAAAATAGCCCTATAATCCACTGTACTTCGCGTATAGCCTCTATAAGTCCATTAGTTTCAGCTTCTAGGGTAGAGAGAGCAATAGTAGTAGCTCTTTTCGTTTTCCAGCTAATAGGCCTACCGGCTAACTTATATAGATAGCCGTAGGTGGATTTACTAGTAGCCTTATCCCCTGCAAAATCAGAATCACTAAAGCCTATAGGGACTAGACTACTATTAATTATAGAAGTCCGGCTACTACCTTTACTATTTCTAGAATCTACTATAGTAGTAGAGGTAGTAGTTAGGGGCCTAGACCCTTCCTTAGAGTGAAAGTCTCTACTAAGCTTAGTAGTTGTATTACTACTATTACTAAGCTTAGGCCCTAGATTAGCTACTGTATTTCCGTTATAGCTAAAACAGATGCTATAGTCTTTAGTACTATTAAGATACTTAAAAAGATTTTTAGCAGCGTTTAAGTGTGATTTTGTAAGTCTATTTAAAGACCTAGAGAGCCACTGTATGGTAAAGCTAATATCTACCCTAGTAAGGAGCATTATATATATAGCTGTTCCTACTAGGCTTTGATAGAGCTTAATTTCCGTAGAATTACAGAGGTGGCTAGCAATATCCCCTCTAGTTGAAGTTGACTTACTAGCCCCGGCTATAAGGGAATAGATATAGGCTTAGAATCGGCTAAGTTAAAGCGGCTAACCGCCTCTTCTACATACTGTAACTGGTTAAGCCACAGGCGCCTATTAGGTCTATCCCTTATAATTTGCACGCCTAGGAAATAGGCGGTAGGCCCTAAGTCTTCTATAGCGTAGACCTTATTAAGCCGTTTCTTTAAATCAGTTATATAGCCTATATTAGGCCCTATAAATAGACAGTCATCTACATAGGTAACGATAAAGTAGCAGGTTTTAGCATTATAGAAGACCCCTGGATCTGAAATAAGAGGGAGATAGCCTAGGCTCTTAAGTAAGATTTTAAGCTTATCTTGCCACTCTCTAGGGCTTTGTTTCAGACCGTATAACGCTTTAGATAGTTTAATAATATTAGGAGTAGAAGGATTATAGCCGTATTTCAGTAAAAGCTTATAAATAGCCTTATTAGAAGCCGCTAGGTCTAATAGTCCTTCAGGGATTTCTATATATATTTCTTCTCTAAGAGCGCTATTAAGAAATACCCCTATAAAGTCAGCTTATTCTATTTCCCAGTCTAAAACAGCACCTATAGCTAGAAGTATACGCCAAGTAGGTGGTATACTAGTAGAGGCGTAGGTTACAGTGTAATCTAGGCCTTCTACCTGCAGAAAGCCCCTAGCTACTAACCGAGATTTATACTTAATAGGCCTGTTTTTAGCATCCTTTTTAACCTTAAGAACGTTTCGACAGGTAATAAGCTTACGGTTAGAAGGTAATAGACTCCTAGGTAGGCATTTAAAAACCCCTAGCTCTAATAACTGGATAAATTCCTTAGTAATAGCCTCTAACCACTTACTACGCTCATCTCTAGGTAGTTTTAAGACTTGCTTATAAGTAGTAGGCATACTATCCTTAGATATTACCCTTTTTCGAGCCTTATAGACAAAAGACAGTATATAGCTACTAGTCTTAGCTAAAAGCTTATAGTAATCAAGCTGCATTTTATCCCCCTTTGAAATAAGATCACTATTATCAAGAGGTTCGTTCGTTATAGGCTAATTAGGCGCTATAACTTCTATAGGCTTAGGTACAAAAATAGGCTCTATAGTTTAGGGAAACGCCTCTGGTAATTCAGGCTTTCTAATAGATATAGTAGGCCTAGTAGACTCTACTATAACCGGATTTATAGGCTTATCCGGTAAGGGTTTATCTAATTCACTATCGGAAGAAGATTCATAGGGTTCTAGCTTACTAGGTCCTATTTCTATACTAATAGGCTTTTCAGTATTAAGATTAGAAGGGTCCGGGCTAACAGCCCCCTCTAAATCTAGGTCTAGGTCTACTAATTCCCCCTCTAAAGCTGTATTATCAGTAGGCTGACTAAGTACTGTATTATCCTCTATAAATTTAATAGTAGAGGTTTTAAGTACTGCTCTTCTAGACGGTATATATACTAGGTAGGTCTTAGAACCTAATACCGCTAGTAATTTACACTCTTCCGTTCTAGAGGTAGATTTTAACGATTTAGACCGTTTTTCTAGAGGTATAATAGCCTCTCCTCTAGCGCCTATAGCCCTATAGCGCTCCAGGTTAGGTATATGTGGAATACCAGGCTCTAGCTCGTCAAATAGCGCCTGGAAAGGAGTGGTTTCCTTATTAGTTATAGCTGTACTATTAACTAATTCCACTATAGCCTCCAGTATAAAGCACTATAAATACTAGGGTAAAGCGCTACTAAGAATAGTACACCTTACACGGTCTAGTATAACTCTAACTGATCGTTCTACTAAGCCGTTCTGCTCGTGGATATAGGGGGCAGAAGTGCTAAATTTAATACCCCTTTTAGCTAACCAAGTAGTTAATAAATCAGTTATTTCAGTACCTCCGTCAAAGTGGAATTTAGTAGGATATCTACCAAATCCATTCCTTAGGCCCCTAAAAAAGCCCTTAATAGCGTTAGCTACTATAGGGCCTGATTTATTAGGTAGGTTAAAAACCCACCTATACCTACTTTTACGGTCAACTAGAAGTAAGACTATAGGGTTTCTATTATAAGGCCTAGGCCTAATTTTAACAGTATCGCCCTCTATTGAGTCTAAGACCCTAGGTAGGTCAGGTATTAAAGCCTTACTAACCCTTCTTACTGCTTTACCTCGATCATAGCTAGAGCAGTGAAAATCAGCTTCCTTTATTTTATCAAAATTAGGCAGCCCTTTAGTAATACTAGAGGTCTTTTTCAAAAGACGTAGGCCTATATGGCCTAGCCTAACGTGCCACAATTTAGCTAAATTAAGTAGATTATAGTAATCTCGCTGACCTATATTAGGCTCCTTTAAAGTAGGGCTAGATATAGCCTTTTCTACTACTTTATTCCCCTCTATAACTGGCTCTCTTAGCACATAGGGCAGGTCTCCAGTGCCAGTTAAGGGCTCAGGCTCCCTAGTCTTACAGGGACTTTAATAGGGGGCCTGGGCAGTGGCTAAGGGCTCTATAGGCCTATAGGGCCTTTTCCCCCTTAAAGAAGGTCCTACACCTTCTAAAGTAGTACCCTTAGCCAGAGAATTCCTTAGCTTATAGCGCTTATTAGGCTCTATAGCTTCGGATACTATAGCATCCTCTATAATAGGTCTATAGTCTTCCTTTCTAATAGAATTAGAAGGAATTTCCACTACTATCTTATTACGCTACAGCTCTATACTTTTAGTAGTATAACTAGAAAGGCCTAAAGGAAAAGCAAAATTTGCATGTAATATAGGCTTAGAGCTGCCTTTAACGTCAAGAAAAAATCCTGATTTCTTAAAGTCTAGTACAGCTATACAGCGTCTATCACCCCCGTAAAGGGTTTCCTTTATAAGGCAACCTCCCGAATCATAGTGCCTAACCCCACTAACAATATTTATATCAATATTAGGTAGGTATAAGACGTTATCTAATACTAATTTAGTATAGGTAGGGGGGGCCTTTCTAGATAATACTTCTAGTGTAATAGAGCCTATACCAGCCGGGCTTACAGGGCCATTTCCAGTGTTAATAGGGCGTAACTGGCCTGTGTTAGGCGTAAAGGTAGTAAACCGCTCTTTACTATTACTGATATGGTCTGTAGATCCCGTATTGTATAGCCAACTATTATAAAGAGCGGGGTCTCTAGGGCGTCTTCTAGGCTTATTATCTTTATATTTTGCCTTGTTATTAGAAGAGGTTTTTAGGCCTTTTCCTTTAAAGTCCTTACGCTTCTTATACCCTTTTAACGCTAATAGCTATGCTAATTGGGTATCAGAATCGCTAGAAGAACTAGAATTGGAACTAGAGTCGGATTCCTCTTCTTCTTCTTCTATAGCTAGGTTATACGACCCTAGTATAAAGGAGGCTTGTTCAGCACTTTTAGCACTATAATTCTGCCCTTTAACATTATAACTAGCCTTCTTCTTACCCTTTTTCTTATTTTTACCCTTCTTACTAGGGTTAGAATTTGAATTAGGGGTTGAATTAGAGCTATTAGCTACGTGAGCTACTCTATACGCCTCTGTAGCCGGGTTCCTAGATTCTTCTAAAATATCAGCTATTAGATATTCTATATTAAGGCTAGAGGCTGTAAGGCCTAGTATTCTAGCCTGTCTTATAGAGCTCTTTTAGCGTGATACCCAGCTAGGAAACTTAGATTCTAGAGCCTTAAAATACTGATTTAGTATTAAAGAGGGATCTATATCTATTTTAGCCATAGTAAGCTTAGCAAGATAGCCGTTAAATTCAGCGTTAAAAGCTGATAAGCCTTTTTTATAGGTACTAAAGGTAAGGGCGTGGAATTCGTTATAGACGTCCTCCTTTTTAGACTCTATAGGTCGGCTATACTGCCTGACAAGCAGCTTAAAGGCCTTAGAAGGTATATGAATCCACGATATAGCAGCCCTAGGGCTACTAGATAAGCTATCGCGTAGAAGCATTAAAAGAACAGCTTGATCAGAGTCGCTATAAGTGTTAGATATATCAGGGTTTTCTAAAAAATTAGATATCCCTAACGCTCTTAGCACTATACTTAAAGCCTGAATCCACTGTTCAAAATTGCTTTCCCTGCTAAGCTTACTATCGTCCGGTATAGTATAGGCCTTTTTAGAAAGCTCCTTTACTATACTACTAGTAATAGTATCCTTAAAGCCTTCCTTAGACCCTATATCTATAGGGGGGTCTAAATTACTAGTAGCTGAATTAACAGCCGGCCCTAGATAGGGCTCTTTCCTAGGGGGACGTAGAGGAGAATCTAAATCTATAGTACCGCTAAAAGGATCAAATCTAGGACTATAGCTAGTTTTTCCAATAGTAGCAGCCGCAGCGTTACTACTATTAGTTAAAGAAGCTAAAGTAGAAGATATATTCTTTATAGCGCTAACGCTATCCTTAACAGAGGCTTTTAGGGTATTTAGACTTAGAAGTAGTGTTTTTATATCACTAGATTGGCTAGCTATAACTCGCTTATGAGATTTTATATGCTGTTTTAGGACTTCTATAACCTCGCTATAGTCTTCGCCATCTTCCTCATCTTCTGATAGGGTACGTATAGGTGGTAGAGGCCTAGAAGATTGCCCTAGATCAGCTGGGTTACTAGCCCTTTTTGGCGCTATACCCTTCCCTTTAGCTTGATCCGCTATTGTAAATAGGCTACTATTTACTTTATAGTGCTAGCTAAAGCACTTAATTAGCTTCTAGTTCACTAAAGCTAATTAGCTAGCTTACTAATTATAGTAGTGATTTTCTAGGCTAGTCTTAGCGCTTAGTAGGTTTATAGCGCTGCCTACTTGCTACTTAGTAGGGCTTTCTAGTAGAAATTCTAAACTAGGCTCTAAGGGCTAGAGACTTCGACGTAGGGACTTAACTACCACCTATAGATATATCTATAGAAAGGGCTCTATAGTAGGGAAATATAGGTCTTTAGCGCTAGAAATTCTAAAACGCTAGCCTTTCTACTTCTAGCTATAAGTAGAAAGGTCTTTTAGTATAGGTAAGTATACTAGCCTAAGTGTATAAGAGCCCTAAATGCTCGTCAATACTATAGGACTTAGATTTCTTAGCGATTTCTCCTTCTAGATTTTCAGGCTTTTTAGTCCTTAAATAGCCTTCAATAAGATGTAATATATAGCTTTTTAGGGCTAATATAGTACTATATTTTCAGCTATAAGAGGCTTAAATAGCCCTATATATATAGGCAGAGGTAGCGCTTTGAAATTAGACTCCAACGATAACTATCCCACAGGCTATCCAGGCTCATAACCTATTGGAAAGGGTAATCCTATATAAGGATCTGTAACTACTATAGCCTACTAGTAGTAGTCGTATAGGGTACGTAGGGGCAGCAACAGCGTTGATATGGCCTAAATAGCACTTCCTAGGTATATGCTAATATAGTAAAGTAGGGCCCTTTACTGTATTCCCTCTATAAAAGTCCTTATATAACGGTATAGTTATAGGCTATAGCGCTATATTATAGGGGCTTTAAGCTTATATATCACGGCTTTCAGTAGGTCTTATAGGCCTATAAGGCTTATAGTTATAGGTAACGTAGTAACTTGATTTCCAGTCCAAGTAGGTAAGGCTTCGCAATTTCCTTCCCTATATATACCCTCCAGGACCGTTCCTGCCTTCTATACGGCAGGAGCGCCTTAGTAGGTGCATAGCGCCTTCCCGAAAAACCAAATAAGCTGGCGATTTTAAAAAATCGACTTACGGCCACCTAAGCTGCAGGGTAAGCCGCACGACTTTTCCTATAAGTTCTGTTTTCGCTCCTGCGGTGCAGGGTAGGTACAGGGTAGGTAGGTGACCTAGTAGAAGAGCCTTTTAAGGCTATTTCTAGCGCTTATACAGCCTAAGGAGGCTGTCTCCACAAAAGTGGGGCATAAATCTAAAAATAGAAAAGCCTTTTAAAGCTATTTCTAGGCTATATAGTGGAATATATAGCTTAGTCAGCAGTATCCACAAAAGTGGGTCCACCCTCAGAATATAGCTATATATCTAGTAGTTCGAGAACTGAAATCCGTTTTGCCTAAGCTGTAACCGTTAGAGCGCTATAGCTTATTTGATACGTTTAACACTTATAATAAAAGAGTTTGTCTTTACTAATAAGGCAGTAATAGTTGTTAAACGTATAAAATAAGCTATAGCGCTCTAACGGTTATAGCTTAGGCAAAACGGATTTCAGTTCTCGAACTACTAGATATATAGCTATATTCTAAGGGTGGACCCACCTTTGTGGATACCGCTGACTAAGCTTTATATTCTGTTGGACAACGTGGCGCTCGTATCGCTTCGGTAGAACCTCGGTATCCCTGTTAGGAGCAGGGCATAGGGTTGCCTGTCAACTTAGGAGCAGGGCATAGGGAGGCCCTAGTCAATTAAGGTAGATATAGCTACGATTCCCTATATCAAGCAGATTGAGCCTACTTTAGGGCCTATAAACGTTGCAGGAGGGACAGAGAAAATCTCTGTCCTAGGCAGCTAGAGCGCAGGTCAAGGAGACAGTATAGATCAGTATATAGAATTAATTACCAAGCCTATAGATTCGAACAATTAACAGTTAGAAGCTGTTAGCCTAGTATAGACAAGCCTAGTATTAGTATATATATTATCATTACAATATCCAAGAACGTACCTTAGTAGCCGCTATTATATCGAGTAACGAAAACAACAAGAAGGCCGCTAAGGAGGGCTCTATCCTTCTCTCTAAGCTAGAGCAGTAGATCGACTTTAAGCAGCAGCTTTAGCGCGTTATAAGTAAGGTAATCGAGTTTATAGACCCGAATAATACTAAGGAATTAAGTAGATGTCTGGTCCCTCCAACCCTCGACGATATACCTTTTCTTAGGTTATTCACTACCTATATCAAGACCGCTCGTTAGACCCACGTCCGCTAGTATCACAGCCTTACTTAGGGAGCGCAGCTTATAGAAGAGCATATCAAGCAGGCGAACGCTAATAGGCCTCCTCCTTTTCCTAGTAAGCATATTATATATACCGATTTAACTGCTAACAGGAGGGCTACCTTCTAGAGCATATCAACAATATACAACACTACTATAGCAAACTGGAAATACAACCAGAATAACGTTATAGAGGTTAAGAAGTAGATTAAGGAGTACGTTGAGACTTATACGCTAAATCTATACTACCTACCTAAGTAAAGCCTTTACTAGTAGTATTAGAACCTTACTAAGTCGATATATTTAAAGGATTATAAGCGAATAAGGATAATATATAAGAACTATAAGGAGTACCTTAATACTAGTAAGGTAAAAGCAGTTAGTAACTAAAGGACCTAGATAAAGAAATAGCAGAAGCTACTATACCTAGCAGAGTATTATAAAGTAGAAGGGGTAGCTAACCCTAAACTATAGTTTAATAACTTACTAATCTTCTTAGGAGTAACCTAAAGGTTCTAGGGCTGGATATCGGCCTTATAAAGGGACTTTAAGAAGTAGGCTAAACAGGAGAACCTTAATTACTGCAAAGTAGCAAGGGATTTCCTATAAGACCTCGAGTTTAATAAGCCTCTTAAGCTAAAGCCTAAAAACCTAGTAGGAAGAGGAGGCGCGTATATTACCCTAAATAGTAAGTAGCCTCTTCCTAATAGGGCTAGTAAGAAGGGTAAAAGAGGAAGGGATGTATAAGAAGAGGCCTCTAAGTAAGGGAGAGCTAATACCTATAGTAACCGAAATCTCTAGAGAGCCTTAGAAGTACTCTAAGCCTTAGGACCTGATTATCCTATAGAAAGACCCGGTTCTTGTTATAAGAAGTATACCTATAGAACAATCTAGTATAACTAAAAAGCATACTAGTATCTATTTCCTTCTCTTACGTATAAAGGTTAGAAACTAAGGCTAGATATAGAGAAGTATATAAAACAAGCTATTAAGGAGGATTCGCAACTTCGATCGAAGATATTAGCTTGTTGAAAAGAGCTAAAAGACAAGTAGAAGGTCTAAAGGTATATAAGGTATAGGAAGAAAGTAAAGGCTTTAAAACTAATAGTAAAAGTTGTCCTTATGCCTAAGAAGAAGAATAAGAATTAGGTCCCTATCGATTTTATAGTACTAAAGAGTATACTATAAGTAAGCAGTATTAGCAAATACCCTCTTAAGTACTTAGCCTATCTAGATTCCAGTACCTTTATCTATATTTTCAATAATCTAGAGAGATTTAAAAGCTTTAAGGAAGTAGGGGAAGGGGACTACCTTATAGCAGCTAATAGTAAGTTACTAATCGAAGGATATAGGACAGTTTTCCTATATCTATGCCTAGGTTAGTATAAACAGGTACTCCTTTAGCTTGATCGTATAGTATACTACCCTAAGGTAGCTACTAACCTAGTTTCCTTAAGGTACCTTTATAAGAAGGGAATATAGTAGGATTACTAGAAGTAGGGTATCCTTTCCTACCTTAGAAGGATGTTAGACTATAATAAGATCTATAAAATCTAGGAAACCTATAGCTAGTTCCTCCTAAAGTACATTACAACTAATATCTTAGTGTTAGTCTTTATAATATAAAGGGAGTAGGACAGGTCTTAGAAGAAGAAGACCAAGCCTAGGACAATCTAAGTATAGTACTAGCGGTTAGGTTATCTAAACCTAGAAATACTCTATTACCTTATTTAGAGCAGTAAGGGAGTTAAGGTTACTGGAAATTATAAGGTGATTAGAACGGTAGACTACCTATAATATAGTATAGGAAAAGGTCCTAATCACTAGGTCTTAAGGATAGCCTAACTAGACCTAAAGTACCCTAGCAATGTCCTAGCCCTTAATTTCTATAATATTAAAAGGTCTAAGAAAGGCTTTATATCTATTATACTATTGTTAGATCGTAAGTTAGGCCTAATATAGGACTATTATCTTTATAATCGGTCGGTTAAGAGTATTATTATAGCCCTGGACAACCGCCTTTTAGATCTTGATTAAAGGTATAGAATTCGGGTTCTAGATATCAAAGCCGATAATAAGATTGTAGGAAGGAAGAGAGCAATCTTAGCCTAGCTATAAGGGAAGTATATTAGAACAAATCTCTCTGCTCTTTAGACCTAAGATCAGAATAGAGGTATAGAAAGAGCTACTAGCATTCTAAAAAGGCAGGTAAAAGCAATAGTAGCAGGGACTAACTTACCTTTAGACAAGGTAGCTAAAGTATTTAGAATAGTAGTATATCTCTTAAATCGTACCCTAAGGTATTAGCTAAAGTGGAAAATACTATATAAGGTGTTCTATTTATTCGCGGAATTAGTAGGCGCTAAAGAGGCAACGCCTATTAAGCTATAGCAAGGGCATCTCCGGGTTTTCCTATATTAAGACTTTGTATTAGAAGTAGATATATAGCTTAAGAAGAATAAGCTAAAGAGATTTGCTCTAAAAACGTTCCTTAGATACCTAATCGGATATAACTCGACAAATATTTATTAAATCTAGAACCCTCGAACTAACAAGATTATAGTAACCTAGGACGTGATTTTCAATAAGAAAGTGGTATTTAACAGGTCTAAGGAGCACCTTATAGTCGGGCTAAGAGATCTAAGCTCGGAAGGGCTAAAAGAGTAGCTTCCTAAGATCGAGAAAAGGGCAGAATCCGAAAATCTATATACTATAGTAGCCGATATCCCTATATAGGACGTACCCTATAAAGTAGGGGTAATAGACCTAGATAAGGGATTAGAAGAAGAAGAGGAAGAGGATATCGATATACCTAACCTTATAGATAATACAGAACTAGATAATTCGGTAGAAGTAATATAAGAACCTTAGTATATAGAGGCTTGCCTGCTCCTATATCCGACTCTAGAAGCTACGCCCTTACTAGCAGTATAGGGCATGCTAGGAGCATGCCTTATAGCGTGTTTTAGAGATCGAGTTCTTAGTTAGTAGTTCCTTAATGCTGTTATAAAGGGAGACTTCCTTACCTAAAGGGCCTCCTTTACTACTAGAAGGCTTATAAATAGAGACCCTAAGACAAAAGGGAGTATACTAATATCTAAGATCCTAAGTGTTAAGGACTTTAAGCTAGATACTATTTATTCTTCTTAACTATCTCTAATGCCTAAGCTATACCAGAACCTTAAAAGCTACCTATAGGGGGAACACTTTAAAGAAGCTAAAAGGTAGTACCTCCTTACGTACCTAGAAATATAGAAGGAAGTGCTAATTGCTAAGGCGTAGGGCAAGTAGGTCTTAGACAATATATAGGTATATATATATAAAATCAATAAGTACAATTATCTGGAGAAGTTTAAGGCTAGGTAAGTAGTCTAAGGCGATTAACAATAAGGGACCCTAAGGGAGGATATATATGTAGTAACGTTAGCTAGAAAGTCCTTCTAGATCTTAATAGCAGTAGTAGTAAGGTTCGATATAAAGCTAATCCAGTTTGACGTTTTAAACGCCTTTTATAACGCTTACCTTAACCAGGATATATATATAAGACTCCTAGCAGGTCGAAGGAAGCAGGGTACGATCTACAAGCTAAAGAAAGTACTATATAGACTTTAGGAATCCCTTTACCTATAGTATAAAGAGTTTAGCAGTACTCTTTAGGATCTTAGGCTTAATACAATGCCCTATAAACCATATATCTTTTAGAAGGAAGGAGTCTTTATTCTCTTCTATATAGACGATGTAATAATAGCGTACTATAAGAGGTACAAAGCCCTTACTAAAGGCCTAATAAGCTTGCTCTAGTTAAAGTATAAGATAACTGGCGGTAGTAAGCTAAACTAGTTTCTTAGGCTCTAAGTTATTTAGGATTGGGAGTACTATAAGATCTATCTCTTATAGACGGTATACTATAAGAAAATCTTTAGATTAGTAGACGACCTAGTAATTAGGAGCAAGGTAATAAAGCTAATAGCACAGAGATATACCTCCCCTATAGTACTAGAAGAATTGAAGAGTAACCTAGGGCAGGTAACGAACACTAAGATAAAGTCGTACTAGAGAAAAGTCAGCTTGATAATATATATAGCAGTGATTATAAGGGTTGATATAGCCTTTACTATATCGAGATTATTAAGATTTCTTATAACCTTAGGTCCGGAGTATTATAAGGCAGTAGATCGTTGCCTTAACTACCTATACTATTCTAGAAATCAGTGCCTTTAACTTAGGGGTAGAGATACGTATAAGGTTTAGTATAATGCTTCCTTTGCTGATAATACAGCTAATCGAAAAGTTCTTAAGGATATATAATTAAGCTTTTTAGTAGGCTGGTTGCTTAGAGAGCGAGTAAACAGACCTACGTAATAACCTCTACTATAGAAGCGGAATTAGTATCTATAACGGAAGTAGTACAAGAAGTGCTGTATCTCTGCCGTCTAATCTATAATCTCAGAATCGGTCTTAAAAGGAAGTATAGCGTATAAGTGTTCTATAATAACGCTTAAACTATAAGACTAGTAACTAGGGACGAAACGCTAAAAACGAAGCTCTAGTATATCGATATTAAGAATTACTAGCTCCGGCAGGAAGTTGTTATAGAAAGGGTTCTTATAGACTATATGCCAATAGATTAACAATTAGCAGATAGCCTAACGAAAGTTCTTACGAATAACAGTTTTACTACTTTCTACAAGCAAGTTAGTATAGTAGAAAGGAAAGAAAAGATCGAGAAGTAGCAGAAGAAGGAAGTCTAAGATATAAAGACTTAGTAGCAGGTATAGAAGGGAGTACCCTAAGAAACTAGTCTATTAAGCTAAACGTTGCTATTATAATCCGCAAATGTAAAATTGATTAGGGCCTAGCTAGAAGTCCTAGGGTATGCTAGAGCAGCAGTAGAATCCTCCTTTATAGCTACATTAGTAGCCTGCGGTACGCTCTTCCTATTATTATCGTCGTCGTTGTCGGATTCTATTACTACTACCTATTTCCCCTACTTCTTTATCTCTTCCTTCTTCTAGATAGTTATAGCCTATTTCTACGTTCGTAGCTCTTAGATTAAGCTGGCATACTCTCTAATAAGAGTATATAACATCTAGACAAGATAGTTAGGATAGACTAGAAGTATAGTAGGATAGGATTATAGGGTAACTTGCTACTAGGGCTATAATACTAGAAGAGTATTCAACGATATAGGCCTAATAGGCCTATACTGCTGCTTAGATCTTGTCGTTATCCGCTAGAAATATAGGTTAGTATAAACAGCGCTAAGAGGGTATATAGGCTGGACTTACAAAAGATATATAGATACCGGCAACAGGAGTAATTTAAACACCATAACTAAGAAGAAACGCAGGGACTAAGCTGCGCTATATACAGCGCTAGAGGGGAAAAATCACTAGAATCTGCCTATAAGACTAAGCGTATAAGACAGCGCTTATAGCATACCTTATATAGCTTACTATCCTAGATAGTAGAAACCGCTAGTAATATAGATAGTAATGCTCCTATAGGTATAGACTGCAAGGCTAGGCTTAACGCTAGCTTGCTTATAACCAGCTTCTTATAGACCAGTGTTACCGGCCCCCTAGTGCTAGCCGCCGGCGAACGTACCCTAGGGACTGTCAAGACTAGGGCAGTAATAGCTGCTAGTACAGGCAACAGACCTAAATCCCTGAAATGCAGCTTCTTTAACAATAGGAGCACTGTAATGTTATTATCCTTATTATTGTCCTAGGTAAACCGGACTAGATATAGATCGTTAGCTATTAAAAGAACTACTTAGAAAAGGCAAGACAAAAGGACAAACCGCATTTCTAGCCTAATAAGGGCAAATCTCCTGCTATTAGGGTAGTAGGCTGCTCTAGAACCAACTCCTCCTTCTAAATAGATATCTACGATAAAAGAAAGTTAGAAAAACTTATAAAACTAAATATAGCGATTATAAGAAGCCTTATAGTAAGAAGGGCAAGTATAGAAAGATAAAAAACGCGTTTATAAGAAGAAGGAAATTTTTAGAGCTCTAAAGAAGGCAAGCAGATTTTACACCTAATTAGCTACTATATCAAAGAGCAATAACACAGGCGGTTAAAATTTATACCCTTTCCCCTAACTTCTACTTCCTCCTTCCTAAGAAGGGACAGTATACCCTAATACTAAGAAGAGAGAGGTAGCAGACCCTTACTAATAAACAAGCCTCAATATATATAGGTGTAAAACACAAGAGCAAAGAAAGAAGCCAGGTAGTTGTCATGGCTAGAGCAAAGATGGGTTGTAGAAAGATGTTGTTGCATATAGGACAGAAGGTCCTGGTGTAAAACGAAGCTATATATGTATAGGACAACAATAGACTATGATAGCACCCTACCCTAAAACTGTAGTTGTCCTTAACTATAAATAATAATCGTGTATAGTAGTGTCATGCGTATTGTCGTTTAGTCGTAAGTATATCGCTTCCGGTTTACGTCTAAGGGTAGCGGTCCTAGGACCTATATATGGGGTTAAAGTGACGGTGCCGAGGCCCATACGTTTTTAACCTATGTCTAGGCCTCTATGTTTTGACCTACCTTCCTTATTCGGTGCTGTTACTAGGCTAAATACTAGCGTAGCGCTGAAGCTGCCTTCCTATACGTTTAATACCAGCCTAAGTCGCTACTAAGTCGTTAAAATTTTCTCCCCTATATACCAACCGTATAATCTTATTAGTTTCTATTAAGAGTCGTCGCCAATTTTCTATAGCTATAGCCCCAACTCCCTGGTCTGCTCCTTTAGTAAAGGAGGTCCTATGTAAAGCGTGTATTAGGTCTATCATTTTTCATACAACGAAGGCTATACAGCGTAGTAGGCCTATTAATATTTTTTCTATAGAGCCTTGTATAGTGACCGCTGCTAAAGGGCAGCGGTATAAGCACTATATAAAGTAGAAAAAGGCCAATTGTTTAGCGGTATATTAAGGAGCTATTGGCAAGTTAGGGGTAATGCAGTACTAACGCCTGTAGTAGCCTATAGGGGTCTTATAGTACAAGATAGAGGAGTATATACCTATATACTATATTACTAAGAGATTTTGCACTATGTTAATAATAGATCCTAACGGACCTGTTAGGAACGTATAGTATTATTTTAACTAGCTAGAACAGTCCTAGGTCGCTATAGCAGTATACTAGCTACTATACGACCTTAATACTACGACTAAGGTATATTATATAAAGTATAGTATAAATAGGACGAAAGTTTTTTCCATAGTAGGTAACTGATAAGGTAGTAGCTAGGTAGAGGTTCGGTTACAAGTTGGAGGCTAGTTACTAACGTATTATGTAGGAGAAGATTGTCGTATACAAAAATTTCATATAGAATCGTCGTTAGTACTATGCCTATATTATGCTGCTACTTGCCCTCTAGGGCGCTAACAAGGCTGTAGGAGACTTTATGTACTATTATAATGTTTAGTCTTGTTAGACATAGCCTAGTCTTAACGTATATAATAGCTACTATATAGTTATAGTAGCTTTGAAGAAGAGGCTGGCTAAGGCGCTGTGTGATAGCACCGAGCCTCGTAACAGGGATGCTTAGGCAGCAGCCCGTACGAGTATCCGTACTAAATTAGGCAGGTGGTTGTTTCGTGGAATATAGGGTTTTTTATGCTCTACTGCTTTGGTATATTTTGTACTAAGTCGGTACTAAGTTGTTACAGCGTTATAAAATAAGTAATCCCTACTCTTAAAACCAATCTAGGAGGCCGGGCTTAGCAGGGTGTTTAGTGTGAAAATCCTGTATATTGCTTATACAGCCTTGAATATTTATTGCCGGTTCCTAGGTAGGTTTATAGGGTTTTAGCTATTAGATCCTATATTTAAGGGCACTGTTTCTAAGGCGCGAGTTAAGTATCTTATTAAAGTACTACTTAATCTCTAGTTCAGGGCCTTTATCGGATAGAACAGCTCTGTAAGGTAACAATGGCGGGTTTGTGGAATGTTAGCCCGGTAGCCCCTTAGAGGCAAGCTAGACTAGAGATATATAGAAGACAGGGAAGATCTTATATAGGGGCAGGATATATACTACTACCGCCCGTCTATACACTTTAGATACTATCTAAGGGCTAAGCTACTTATAGCTAAGCTTCTTAAGTAGCTAACCCTGTTAAATATTAGTAGTACTAACCTATACCTTATCCCTAACTCTATACTAAACTAAGTCCTAGCGTTTTTTATTTATAGTCTCGGCTATATAAGTTTAAGCTTGTTCTATAAATAGTTAAGCATAGTTAACTACTTTTTATAGTCTTTTATAGATGGACTAGGTATTTAGGAACTCTTTTTGTTCGATATTAGTATATAGGAGAGTTGTAGGTAGCTCGGGTTTAACGCCTATATTAGGGTACTATCTGTAATTAGCGAAGAATAGTGTAAGACAGGTTGTATCTAACTTGTAGTTGTTGCTTGTAAACTCTGCTAGGGGTAACTAGTCTACCTAATCGTTTTGGTAGAACGAAATGAAAGCTTGTAGGTACTGTTCTAGGTAGGTATTTATAATTTCTATCTATCCGTTGGTTTCAGGGTAAGCTCTAGAGGAGTACTATAGGGTAATTCCTAAAAGGCAGTAAAGTTCCCTCTAAAAGGTACTAACAAACTAAATGCCCTTGTTTAATATAATATAGTCTAGGGTACTATAGAGTTAGAAGATGTTTATAATAAAGGTAGAGGCAAGTATAGTAGTAGAAAGGTTAGGTACTATAGTAAAGTATCTTATTTTTATTAGTCTATCAACTATAACTAGAATATACTAGTAGTCGACCCTATATTAGTAGTAGGTTGGAAGAGGTAAGATATAATCGATACTTATTATAGTCCAAGGCTAGAAAAGGACTAGTAAAGGTATAAGGAGGCCTGGCGGAGCTCCTTTAGCGTTCTTAGTACAGTAGTAAATATAGCATGCTATGATAAATTGCATAATATCCTACTTAATATATAGCTAATAATAGGAGCGTTGTAGGAGTTCCAGTGTCTTATTACAGCCTGGGTACCCTGCTAGCGATAGACTATAGTTTCTGTAAATAACTTGTAGCCTTGTTCTGTTATTAGGTAGGATAAAAAGACAGTCGTTAATATAAAGTCGGCTATAAATTACTATATAGTCGGCCATAGCGGCCTGTAGGAGCGGTCTAAGCTTAGGCGGAAATGTGCGGCAATTAGGGTCCTAAACGCAGTCTAGGAGCCTCTAAGAATCCTAGTAGTTAGAATAGGCAGCCTAAATAACAGAGTTAATTGGATTAGACGTGTCGAGTATAAGGAGAAGAAGAGGAGGGATAGTAGTAAGTTAGATATAACTGTTGATTGCGGCAAGGGGGGTTAGGTGCTGATCCCCGTGACCGCGCAGCACATAAGCCTCTCGCTCTGGGAATAGGGCATGTGCTGTACTACTAAGCCTCCCGCTCTGGGGAATAGGGCGCGTACTGCGCTACTTGTACGACAGCTATAAGTGGCGCACCTATGTACTATATAATGGTCACTAACAAGCGCTCTGCTTAATATAGGTATTTAAGGGGTATACAACTACCCTTTAGATAGAGGGAGATAGATAATCCAGAACTAGAACTTAAACTAGTATTTTCTTACTACTTGCTTTACTCTTTATCGTTTTAGATTACTATAATCTCCAGAAACCTACTAACACTAATTAGTATTATCTTTATATTGCAATATAAAGGCAATATAGAGCAGCAAGGTAGTTAGTCAAGTGCTTAATAACCTTAACTAAGTAGATTGCAGTTTACTTATTAAGGGCTATCGATCAGGCAACTAGATAACTACCCTATTAACTTAGTAATATTGCTTATAAGAAAACTAATACTATAAACCTATCCTCTTAGGCTAAGGAAGCTCGACCTAAGCTTCTAGACCAAGGAAGCATTACTTGAAAGAACGCTACTAAAACTATATTACTAACTAACTTTACTATAATTAATATACTATAGTATTCTAAGACCCTTCTACTTATAGAACCTTAGGAAGAGAAGATACTAAGACAAACCTATATTGTATACCAAGTATTTCGTTAAGTATAGCCTAGAATCTTAAAAAGCATTTTAAACAAGAATTCCTTATCTAGCTACCTATTATAAGTATTAATAAATTTAACATTTAAACCTTTTATAGATTGCTAGAGTATATCGATCTAGAGTATAACAGCGATAAAGTACTTAACTTATATATGCTCTCCTACCTTAGCACTTATAAAGGGCGACAATCTAAAGATCTATACTATGAATTCCGCTTAGATTTTAAGGACTAGACAGCTAACTACTTTAACAAGTTAAACAACAAACTATACTTATAACTATACTAAACGCTTAACGACAGCTATATCCTAGTAGACGGCTTAAAAGGGCAGAAGCTCTTTAAAGGACTTATAATGCTCGCTAATAACCTGTCTGACAATCCAGGGCCTAATATACTCCCCTAAATTCGCAGGATGTTAATCTAGGCTAAGTATAAATAGCTTAGAACAGCATCTCCTTCCGCTTAAACGGAAAAGGGGAAGGAGATTGCACTAATAACAATCCGAGATTTCGCTACTAGTTCCTACTAGGAGAAGGTAATATAGAAGGATATATAAGTTGGTAATATAACTGCAAATACTACCTAGTAATTCGAACTGGCAAGCAGCTCGATCATAAACAACGATTAACTAACGAGCAGCCTAGGCCTAAGTATACGTTAAACAGCAGCCTAGAGCAGGACACTTAACGCCGGTAACTATAACAAGTTCGGAAATACCCTTTATCCGCTAAATTAGAAGCTACGGATAATATTTCCGATTTATAGACTTAGAAGCGTAATAGGAGCAGGATTCCCGCCGGCCAACAAGGGTACCGGCAAAGGCCACGGATTACTACTAACCACCTAAAGTACTGACTAAGGTTATAGCTAAGGTTACGGCTAAGGTAACTACTAAGGCTGTAACTAGGGGACTAATTAAGGAGGACGACGAAACCCTATACAATATGCATAAACCCCTAGTATTAACCCTAACTATAGGCTAGGATATACTTAACTTTAGGCAAATAACAAAGAGCAATATACTTAGTATAAGTACATTATATATAGAAGTACTAAGTATATAGCTATTCTACTGATCGAAACAGGCTAGATAAACGAGATGACTATTAATTGGAAGACCCTTACTAATTTCATTAAGTCTTAGGACTTAAAGGATAGCTATTCTAGGTCTAACAATGATATCCTTAATAACAAAGTTCGTTTCTTCCTCTACCGCTGCTAGACATTCTAGATCGATTATAGCTAGCTTAGTACTATTTTTCCGAACGCTCTTTTAGGACGAGCTAAGGAATACCACTTATACTATATCCTACTTAGTATCTCTTTCGTCAAACTATATAACATCTTAAAGGGATATTTCAAGACAAGTACCAAGTAGAACAACTATCTATACGTTTAGAACACCATTACTTTCTAGTCTATATGCCTTAAAAGCAAGAACAGTAAT
The DNA here is from genome assembly GCA_029339225.1 of Phyllachora maydis. NCBI lineage: Eukaryota > Fungi > Ascomycota > Sordariomycetes > Phyllachorales > Phyllachoraceae > Phyllachora > Phyllachora maydis. The sequence goes on from JAQQPM010000003.1 coordinate 895,657, forward strand.
AAGTTAATAAAGGAAATTCTCTAGATCTTGCTTAATAGACTCTAGTAAAGCTAATACAGGCTTAGTCTACTCTATAACTATAAGGAATTCCTAGTTACTAATATAATCCGAGCTTGCTAAGGAGTGTCTAAGCTAAAGATCGCCCTATATAAACTACTAACAAGCTTTAAAAAGCTAGTAGCTATACTCTGTTAGACATTTAACGTTAAAGAGGCAGATTATATATATTGCTAATTCCTAATAGACTATAGGTTTATAACAACGAAAGCTAGGCCTGTAAGAAACTATTAAGGCAACTTGATTATAGATTCGATCTTTAAAAGAAACTAGGCTATATACGCATAGCAGCCTAGAGGCGCTATAGGGTATGGAAAGCGAAACAAGTTTTAGCAAGAAGACTATAACAAAACCTATACCAAGGTAGGCTACTAGATTTACAGCAAGCTAGATCACTGATCCTTTATATATAGCTAAAAAGAATAGGTAATAGCTAAAAGTAAATAGCTTAAACAGAAGGGTATTAATAAAGATTATAGACGATATATAGCGTTTCTCCTTAACTATAAGGGTTTAGACGATAAATACAATATAAAGGAAGAAGATATTAAGCTTAGAGTATAGGTAGATAACTATAAGACCGATCAAGCTTAAGGTAAAAACAAAGCGCTAGTAATTAATTTTAAAGAAGAATAAACAGCAGCGACTTACTTTGCAAACCAAGCTTTCCTCTATCTAATTACTAGGAGCAACCAGCTATAGAAAGACAGTAAAAAGGATATAGAGAGAACGGAAGCCGTTCAATTTATTTTTAACAGATATACCAAGGCCGAATTCCAAAGAATTATACCCGATACTAGGGCTACTAACGTTTCGACCGCCAGACTTTAACAATTCCTTATACTAAAAAAGATAATCAGATCGCTTAAGATCGATAAGACGTACGTAGGAGAAGCGAATATACTTTTCAGGTCCAGGGATTTAAAACGATTACTTGGTATAGTCAGAGTAGAGCTTAATATCGGTTATGCAACTTTCTATATATTAAAGACGCTAACCCCTTTTCTTATATATCTGAAAGATATAGACAAGCTTAGCATCTACCTTAATAATACGATAAACAAGCTTATATCCAAGTTAGGAAAGCGCGTATATGTTTAGTGGAAATAGAGATACCTATAGATCCCTATTAAAGAGATTAAGCTACTAAGTATAGCGTTTACTATAAATAACAAGCGTTCTACGCCTCTATAACTTATAGAGGCCGAGCTAAGGTGCATTTATCGACGCTATAGATACCCTATAGTCGACAGATTGTACAAACTGCTATAACAAGCAGATTACCAAGTAGAGTACAGTGCTATTAAGATGATTAACAAGTTCTGTTATTTTTGTTAGATTAAAGGAGTAGCGCTATAACGATTTAGATTCGCATTATAAGATAATATTTGCTTTAACTTTAAGATCGTTATAGACGTCTTAGATATTGATAGTTCTAAGGTACTATATATAGTCGATGCTATAACTTTATTCTAGATAGCCTGCTTTTTAAACGATCTTTTAGCTAAGGAGATATAGAAGCAGCTAAAGGAATGTTAGATCGATATATACCTTAGACTACCTAACGTTTTGCGCTATAACAAAGGTATTAATTTCAAAGTATATAAGTTCTAGGCCAAGGCTAAGCTCGTAGGTATAACTTGCTACTCTATACTAGTTAAGGCATACTAATTAGTCGGTAAGATCAAGTGGTATTATAGGCTATTAAGACAGACGTATAATATTATCAAATCCGAAACTACTAGGACTTACTCGAAAGAAGCATACTTATAAGTAGTACTAAGCGCGGTTAACAATACTACTAGCCTAGACAGGCTAGTACTAACGCTCTTAGTTTTCGGCGTATACCTGCGCCTAACTATAGACGCGCCGCCTTCTCTATCTTAACTACGCCAAGCAGGTGCAATTCGGAAGGCTATAGCGCAATTACGCATCCTTAACGATATAAGGACTATGTAAGACGCTCTTACATAGTATAATAGACTAAGTATAAAAGATATACTGCTATACTTACTTAAGGTAGGTATAGAAGTACTAGTATTCCGAGAAACCGACTAATAGATAGGACCCTATAAGGTAATCTTGGCTATAGATATAGCAGTGATTATCGACATGGTTAACGGACCTATAGAATTTCGGAATATAGTAGTTAAACTATACTATTAGGAGCCAGCGTAGGACGAGCAAGCTAACCAAACTAGGGCTAAGCAGCCAGAGCTATTCTAATATCCCTAGCCTAAGTAACCTTACTAGTATGGATAACCCTAAAAGAACCTAGTATCTACTAACAACTTTATTTTAGAAAAAGAGAAGTGCAACTACGATCTTACACTTAAACTATAAGCTAAAGGTAAGATTACTATACCTAGTATACTATTCTAAGAATCTAATAAAGCAGAACTAAACTCCCTCCTAGCAGCTAAGGTAATTAAAGCAATCTAGATACTAGTAGACATATCAAGCTACTAAATTTTTAAATTAAAGATCATCTGGAAAGTAAAAGACAAGCTTACTATACTACGTGAAAAGTTACGTTTTATAGCTTAGGGATTTAGCAATAAAGATAAGAAGCACCTTCTTACTTAGTTACCGATAATCCAGCAATACGTATAGCAGCTTATACTCTTACTATTCCTAACGCTTTAAACGTACTTTAGTTTTAAAGTATAGATACGTAATGTTATCCAGGCTTATATATAAGCTAAGTTACAGCTAGTAAGGAAAGTGATTCTTCTATTACCTAAGGAGCTTAAGATACTCTATCTACCTTATACTATCTTACTTGTTAAAACCCTATTATATAGACTAGCTAAAGCTGGACTATACTAGTAGGTAATATATATAAACTAGTATACCAAATGTCTTGATCTTGAGCTAAGCGCCTTCGACCTATACCTTATAATCAGTAAGATATAAGTTAGAAGCGGATTTGGAATTGTTGGCCTATAAACCGATAACACTTTTAATATTAGCGAGCAAGCCTTTATAGATAAGGAGAAGCTCGAGCTAGATAAAGCTAGCTTTAAGTATAAGCTACTAGTATTTTTAATGGACAAATCGATTATGGATTTCAACAGATATAGGCTTAAAACAAGTATAGATACTATCGAGATTTAGCAAAAAGGGTAAGCTATACGACTCGAACTTATAAGCTAAGATGCCGAGATAGCAAAACAAGTATATATCGAACAACGTATATATAGTGCCTACATTGCTATAATTTGCTAACTAAAGGCAACTTTCGACTTATCAGTAGCAGTATAGTTAACTAAGCCCAGTATAGCCGAGATTGCTAAGCTTAACGCTCGATTATAATAGCAGATTAAGAACTTAATGTACAGACTATACTACCTATAACTTAAACTTAAGATAGCTAAGCTCTTTGTCTTTATAGACGGATTATTCGCCAATAATGCTGATATAACATTGTAGATTAGATTCGTTATAATATTCAGAAACGAGACGAGCAGTATAAACGAGTTCAACTTACATAGCAATATCGTATACTGGTCTTTGACTAAGTACAAGCAGGTAACGTAGAGCATTCTAGCAAGTAAGATATACAGTATAGTAAGCGGGTTTAATCTTAGGTATATATTATACTAGACGCTTGCTAAGGTCTACTTATGTCTAGGCCTACCCTTACTACTACTAATTGTTATATATACAGATTCGTTTAGCTTATATAAATGCCTGGTAAAGCTTAGTATAACGGCGGAGAAGCGCCTTATAATCGATATAATAACGCTGCGCCAGAGCTACGAAAACTGTAAAATCGCAGAAATCAGGTAGATTAGTAGCGACGATAACCTAGCCAATACTATGACTAAGTGTACGTCGAATAAGACGTTTGAAAGGCTTATTACTATAAATATAGCTAAGATCAGAGTAGAAGGCTAGGTTTAACGCCTGGCTAAGCAATAAGAAGAGTCTATATAACTTGGGGTAAGATCATAAGTGTAAAAGACAAAGACTACTAGGACGATTTATTTATAGTATAATAAGGAATATAAGGTAAAGCGCGAAACGATCTTAATTTATACTCTTATAGCTAGCGCGATATATACGCTAGTGCTCCCTACCCCCTGATTACAACAATAAAATATCGATGGCCTTGCCTATAACGGCTATTGCTACGAGCTTTTTCTGTATAGGCGTTATGCCTGCTGCAGGTGCCCTATGCTTAACAAGAGCACGCGCCTTATCTACTAGGACCAAGGCGCACTTAGCGCTATTACACCATAGTTTCTAATCCTATAATTAATAAGTATTCCGATTAAACAATAGAAACTACTAAAGATCGTAACTTACTTTAGCCTTTATAGCTAGGTTAGAGCAGAGCTCTAAAAAGCGATCTAAGAACAGGCGGACTGACTTAGGGCTATAATATACATTAGGAATAATAAGATAATAGAAATAATATGCAAATGGAACTTATATCGGTATATATAAGTACCTAGATAAGTACTGCTAATACTAGAGGCTATAGCCTAACGTACGGTTATAGTATACTATATATAGCGTGAAATTGCCAGACTTGTTAAACAAGTCCTTAACGCCTGCTAAAAGTAAGTGTAGGTAGCTAAGGTAAAGGACGGTATATATAGTACTATATAGGCTACGAACTTTATATATATTAGTAATATTAATAACAAGGATAATAAGAGTAAGACGCTTACCCTTTGGTTTATACGTATAAGTGTGTGACAACCTCTTATAAGGCTTTGTATAGTCCGATATATAGCGTATATAGCAGCTAGAGCGGACGATAGAGTTGTCCGAGCTTTCGCTAGACGATAAACTTACTATCGCTACTACTAGGGTTACCACCGATAGTACAGGCGCGCTTATAGCGGCAAGCAGCGCCTTATGCCACGTATGTATAGCTGCTAACGCCGCCTTCTTTATAGCCAACAACGTAGGCAGAGCGTACTCATGCGCCTTACATATAGCGATCTCTGCCTTATACGCTGCCTCCTCCTCCGCCTCCTTCTTATACCAGAGCGTAGCAGCCTGCTTAAGCAGGACGTATATACGTACGATCAGCCCCTTGGAATTAAGGGGCGTAGAGTTAGCGTTGGTATAGCCGCCTATAGACTCGGGCTACACAGTAAGTATAGCTGTATCTATAGCATTAGGATTGTTACTGTTGTTATTATTATCGTTACTATTGTCGCCGCCTACTATACTCTTCTAGTTACTGTCGTTAGTAACAGTACGCTTAGGCGTGTCCTTAGACGCATTATTATTGCCCTTCTAAGTAAGATACTCGTTAGGAGCGTTAGTTATAAGTATATCAAGGGTATCGCCGCCCTTGTCCTTAGTATATATACAGGCGTTGCTACCTATGCTTCTATAAGAGTACCTACTCTACTTATTATCAAAATCTAATACTATAAATAATAAGATCAGTATGCTTAAGCATTAGTATATAAAGGTAAGCAACTTACTTATTACTACTAGTACTACTAATACTACTGCTATTATTACTACTACTACTACTGTTATTATTATTACTACTGCTACTACTACTGGTATAGATTATAAGGAGAAAGAGAATAGGTAGTATGCAGTAGGAGAACCTACCTATTTATAGGTTTGGGGCAAGAGCGTTCAGAGTTCGTAATCAGCTAGCTTAGAGCTCTGATTTTCCTATTATAATTCCTATTTAGGACTATAAGCTTTTGTAATAATAGTTGCTAGTATAACGTACTTACTATTATGCTATTTAGAGGTATATATAGAAGGTGCTAAAGTCGCGCCTTCTGTACTAGGGATCAGCAACTAGAATTTAACATTCTGATTAGTAAACGAGAAGTTAAGTAATTGGGATTCCCTATTCTGGCAATAAGGAGAGTAAAGTGATCTAGGATTTCCTATTTCGGTTAATAAAGCGCTAGCGCAGTTATAAAAGAAGAGTTACTAGTATTAATTGCAATAAGGGGGGTTAGGTACTAATCCCTATAACTATATAGTATATAAGCCTCTTGCTTTAGGAATAGGGTATATACTGCACTACTAAGCCTCCTGCTCTAGGGAATAGGGCATATACTGCGCTACTTATACAACAGCTATAAGTGGCGTACCTACGTACTACATAATGGTTACTAACAAGTGCTCCGCTTAATATAGGTATTTAAGGGGTGCGTAACCACCCTCTAGATAGAGGGAGACAGACAATCCAGAACTAGAACTTAAACCAGTATTTCCTTGCTGCTTGCTTTGCTCTTTATCGTTTTAGATCACTACGATCTCCGGAAACCTACTAACAATAACCCTATTTAGAGTCTAAAAGTAAAACCTAAGATCTTCTTACAATCTAGGCGTCTGATAAATCTAAGGAAGTTACTAGAGAGTTGCCGGGGTATTGGAAGAGGGCGTCTAGTATAACGTAGTTGCTGCTAGGCCTATAGGTAATTTAGAATCGGAAATTGCCTAGGAATTTAGACTACTAAACCTGCCTCTAGTTAAGGATTTTTGTTATACAAAAGTACTATAGGTTCTTATAGTCTGTAAATATTTCGATAGGGCGGTCTAGGCTCTATAGTTCCGGTTTCTATTCCTTAAACGCTTTAATAATAGCTAGGAGCTCCTTATTATAGATCTTATAGTTGCATTCTACTAGTATATATTTCGCTAAGAAGAAGGCAACTAGGTATAGAACCCCCTCTAAGTTGTATTAGGATAGTATACCTCCTAAGGCCCAGTTAGATATATCTGTCTTTACTACTGTCCTATAGCTAGGGTTAAAGTATTGTAAGATAGGCGCTATAATAAAAGCCTGCTTTAAGCATTAGAAGGAGGTTTCTTCCTAGGACGAATTAGACTATAGCCTAGTCTAGGCCCCGTTATAGTAAAGAGATGTTAACGGATAGGCTATAGATGAAAAGCTAGAGATAAAACGTCGGTAGTAATTGGAGAAGCCTAAGAATCGCTACAGATCCTATAGTGATTCTAGGCAGGGCTAAGACGTAATCGCTTTAATCTTTTTAGGGTCTATAGAGATGCTAGATATCGAAATAATAAGTCCAAGGTATTATATCTAGATAGTATGAAAGTCATACTTCTTAATATCTACCGTAAGGCCTATATTTATTAGCCTTATAAGTATATCGCGGATATATTAGGTATAGTTTGTAGGTATATCGCTAAAGATAAGAATGTCGTCCAGATAAGCGGTTATGTATTTGTCCAATATATTAAACAAAGTATAGTTAATAAAGTATTGCTAAGTGCTAGGCATGCCTGTTATACTGAAATTTGCTATTAAGCACTTAAATAGGCTAAAACGGGTGGTAAATACAGTCTTTCATTCATTACTAGGGGCGATTCGGATCCGGTTAAATACCGCTATAATATCGAGTTTAGTATATATTTTTACCTGGCATAATATATCCAACGTTTCTCTAATAAGTAGAATTGGATATCGATTTTTAATTGTTATGTTATTTAGGCCTTGGTAGTTAATACAGACTTATACCCTACTACTAGGCTTCTTTGCTAATAGTACTAGTGCAGCTGCCGATAATATACTGCTCTGTATAAAGCCCTTAGAAAGGTAGTTATCCAGGTATTTCCGGATTACTAGGAGCTCTTAGAAGCTTATAGGGCAGCATTAAGTAGCTGGTAGTAACTTGCCTAGGATAAGTTCGACTTGGTTTTCAAAGGGATAGTAAGGTAGTAGTGTTTCTAAGTTTATAGGAAGAAAAGCTGTAATTAAGTTGTAATATATAGGCGGCAAGAGTTTCCTAATCTTGGTTTCTAAAACAGGCAGGTTGATTTTAAGGTACTTTTTAATATCCTTATTAGATACCCTAAAGAGATAAGAAAGGAAGGCGTTAGTATTATCTAAAGTTAGAAACAAGTCGGTAGTAAACCCTTTTTAGAGCAATATATCTATTACTATATAAAGTTCTACTATTAATATACTAGAGACGCTAGAGTCCTTTACAAAAGATAGGAATAGTATAGTAGGTAGAAGCTATAAGTTAGAAGGATCCTAGTTAGTAATTAAAAGGGAGTTAGGGGGGCCTTAGGTAGGTATTAGAAGGTCCTTGTCCTAGAGTACAACCAGTATCCTTCTATTAAGGGTTATAGTACTAAAGGCCTAGTCTAGTAAAGGATTATAGGCATAGAGCTAGAGGAGGCTAAGAATTACATCTAGTCTAAAGGAGCTTAGAGGCTAGATATATAGGGATAATAGCTTAGAAGTATAACTAGAATTAGGGTAACTAAACTAATGGTCTAGGATATAGAAATCTGTAATAAGACTAGCCTACTTACTATCTGTAAGACGTAAAGGGCAAGGTAAATCTAAAGTAGATCGCTTTAACCCTAAGCGATCTACTATAAAGGAATTAACGAATCTAAGCGGAAAGTAACCAGAGTTAATAAGGGTTTAGAGAGAGACCGCCTTGCCTTATATATATACTAAGGTGGCAAAAAGCAAAGAAGAATTAGTATAAACTGCGCCTAAGGTGATAACGAACTCCGGATTAGAGGTAAAAGGCCTAGAATAATAATCCAGTATTCCTAGGCCTAGGCTTTTCCCTTAGAGTTTAGTTATAGAGCTATAGCTAAGACGGTAGTAGGTCGGTTCTTCTTTGCTCTATAATTACAGGTAAGATAGCCTAGCTTACTATAGTATAAGTAGAGGCGGTTGTCGATTTTATAGGCCTTTTCCTTAAGAGAAAGGTAGGAACCTAGAGGTAGGATAGCTCCTAATACTATAGGGTTACTGTTATTATAAAATCCTAATTAGGGAGGCGGTACTAACCTAGAGCTGATTTAGGATTAATACTATTCTATAGTAATGTTATTTTAGAGCTTCTAGTAAAGCTCTATCTATTTTATAAAGTCTATAGGACTAGGTCGATCTACTATACTAACGATAGTACGGTATAGCTTCTGACCTACTTTCCGTTAGAGGTAGGTAATGCGTTATATAGGGGTCTAGTTAGAATATTCGTAGAGTTGTACCAGCTCTGTTAGGAAGTCGGCAAATAAGAGCTTATCCTTATCTATATCCAGTTTCTCCAGTTTAGTAAGGCTAATAGTACTAACATCTTCTATAAGATACTAAGGGTTTAGTAATACGAAAATATCGGTAATATATATAATCGTAGAAGCGTTAGAGAGGAGGCTATAAGCTAGCGTAACTAGCTTATCTACTTTTAGGCGAATTCGCTAATAAGGTTCGCCGCTAAAATGCTATAAGACGTAGAGGACTTGGACTAGGGTATCCGGAAAAAAAACTTTATTAATGGTAAGCTTTACTAGGACCTAGGACTTCTAGGTAATATAGGCTATTTGCCGTTTAATAGAGTTTATAGAGGTTCTATTAAAGGTCGGAGGATTAACGCTAAGGAGTTGGGATAGAGTTATATAATTTGTTAAAACAAGAGCTAGAGGGGGCTAGGAAAAAGTAGCTAAAAGGGGGGCGGAAGAGGCCTTAGAGGAAGTCGTAGCTAAGTCGGTAGAGATACCTAAAATTCTAGAATTCGTAGCTTATAGGAAATAGAGTAGTTAATCGTTACTAGCTAAGATAAGGTTAGCTAGGTCGGTAGCTGGTATTCCTAAGGAGCCTAGTACCCCTAAGCCTTATACTTAAAACCAGTCTTCTACTAATTGGTTACTGTTAGTTGCTATTGTAGAATCGGTAGTAACTTATAGTTGAAGTGTATATAGAAACAGGGGGATTCGTCAAATCGTTTGTCAAAATAGACTTTTAACAAGAGGTTTTCTTTACTTACTAAATCTTGCTAATTTAGCAAGAATATATAGGTACAATAAACTGTTATAGCTAGAGCAAAGATAGGTTATAGAAAGATGTTGTTGCACATAGGACAGAAGGTCCTAGTGTAAAACGAAGCTATATATGTACAGGATAACAACGGACTGTGACAGTAGTACACCTGTAATAGGAATAAGAAGGAAAGGGTAGTATACTCTAACTAAGAAGAGAAGCTAGGGTAGTATACCCTAAGGAAGAGGCAGCATACTTTAACCTAAATAAGGAAGAGGCAGTATACCTTGACCTAAATAGGAAAGGGCAGTATACCTAGACCTTTAGATCTAACAAGACTTGCTACGTTAGTTGAACTGCTTTGTTACCCGGATTAGCCCCTATAGAGATAGTAAGGAGCAGAGAAGAGACTGCCGCTAAAGTAATAAGCTAGTATTTATAATGCTAGAGGTAGTTTATAAGGCATCTATAAGATCGGCAGAGGTAAAGGGAGTATAGCAAAAGAGATAAGCGTTCCTAAGCTAAATAGTAACCTAGCAGTCTCTAATAGAATAAGGTATTACGCCGGTTAACTACCTAGATAGCAGACTATAGTAATAACCGTTAGGTATCCCTAGAAGTAAGATCACAATAGTTAAGAAGAGCCTAACAGTTTCCCTTATAAGAAAGCACCTCTAAGATCAGCAAAGAAGTAGGTTAGGAAGGGAGTAGTTAACTTTCCTAGACTCTATCTAGGTTAGCGACTAGTAATATCTGTTAGAAGCCTGATCTTAACGATCCGGAGTACCCTAATAAGTCCTAATAGAGGAACGGGACTATAGGGTGGCAGAGTAGCTAAGTATTACCTATTAGTCCAACCCCTTTTTCTAATCAAGCAGTGGAATAACTACCTTTCTACTAGCCTAGGAAGCATTGTATAACCGGGGAATAGAGACCTTAGGGGTATTAATAATAGTTACTAAGAAAAAGACCGTACTACTGCCTATAAAGCCCGACTATAACCTCTATAATCCTAGAATACAGGTACTATAAACGTACGTTACTGCTAAACACGTTGTTAATAAGGAAGAGCCTTATAGCAAGGCCCAGGATCGCTATTATAAACCCGGACCTAAGGGTATATTGGATAACGTAGCGCTTGTATCGCTTTGGTAGAACCTTGATATCCCTATTAGAAGCAGGGTATAGGGTTGCCTATTAACTCGGGAGCAGGGTATAGGGAGGCCCTAGTCAATTAAGGTAGATATAGCCACAATTCCCTGTATCAAGCAGATTAAGCCCACTTTAGGGCCTATAAACGTTACAGGGGGGACAGAGAAAATCTCTATCCCGGGCGGCTAGAGCGCAGGTCAAGGAGACAGCACAGATCAGCACACGGAATCAATTACCGAGCCTACAGATTCGAACATATTCCACTATATAGCCTAGAAATAGCTTTAAAAGGCTTTTCTATTTTTAGATTTATGCCCCACTTTTGTAGAGACAGCCTCCTTAGGCTGTATAAGCGCTAGAAATAGCCTTAAAAGGCTCTTCTACTAGGTCACCTACCTACCCTGTACCTACCCTGCACCGCAGGAGCGAAAACAGAACTTATAGGAAAAGTCGTGCGGCTAACCCTATAGCTTAGGTGGCCGTAAGTCGATTGTTTAAAATCGCCAGCTTATTTGGTTTTTCAGGAAGGCGCCATGCACCTACTAAGGCGCTCCTGCCGTATGGAAGGCAGGAACGGTCCTAGAGGGTATATGTAGGAAAGGAAATTGCGAAGCCTTACCTACTTGGACTAGAAATCAAGTTACTACGTTACCTACAACTATAAGCCTTATAGGCCTATAAGACCCACTAAAAGCCGTGATATATAAGCTTAAAGCCCCTATAATATAGCGCTATAGCCTATAACTATACCGTTATATAAGGACTTTTATAGAGGGAATATATATATATTGTATTCCACCTATAGAGTCCTTATTGGACTATAAGGAGCTGCTAGCTTACACTAATGCTAGAGGAAAACCGGAAAACGGATGAAAAACCTCTAACGAGCTCAAACAAGGCGGGCAACCTAGCAAGAGGAAAAAAGCAGTACTAAAAGAAAAACACAACGTAAGGGGAGGCTGTCTAGGATGCTACTAAGGGAAATTGCGCCTATTCCCCTACCCATCTCCTATAAGAACGCCCTATATCTTAATTAATATAGGGCTTAGGGTAGGGGAATAAGGAAGGGGTCTTATTAGTAAAAGAGGTAAAGGTAGGTCTAGGCTTAAAGCTTAAAAGCTTATAAGCTTAGCCTTATAGCCTTCCCTCTTACCTTAGTATAGTAGTAAGATACCAGCTATAGGGAAGAAAGAAAAGACAGTCTAAAGAGAGAGAGGGGAAGCAGTCTAAGGAAGGAGAGAAGGCAGAAAAGAGACTAAAGCATATCTATATCCTCTTCCTCTATAGAGCCCCTTGCTGGCTCTAGGGAGGAGGGTATAGAACTAGTAGCTGTAGTACTAGTAGCTGCTAGATTGGTAGTTGTAAAGGTAAAGGTAGGGATTTTACTAAAAGCCTCCCTTATAGTTCGCTGGGAAAGGGAGGCTATAGCGGTAGTGGCGGTAGCGGTAGTGGCGGTTATTGTAGGGGGGCAGCTACGGCGGCGTTTTCCAGCTACTACCGTATAGCTTTCTTCCCCTTCTAGCTGGTCTTCTGTTGATATTGCTGGCTTAAGAGGGCCTGGAAGGTCGAAGTTGATAGGCCTATTTTGAAGGTAGGCCTTTACTTATGCCCTATATTTCTTTCTTTTAGGGCATTCCTCTGCCCTAGTATAGTAGCCTCCTTAGCAGTTCTGGCAGTTCTGGGCCCTAGTATAGGCTGCTTCGTTAGTATGCTTCTTCTTTTCTTAGCCGTAGTTATAGCAGAGGGTAGAGGAGTGGTAGTATTTAGCCTTATGCCCCTAACGCTAGTAGTTAAAGTACTGAAGGGCCCTAGCCTTGTCGATATAAGGCTCTGCTTTTAGGGCCCTATAAGCCTAGAAGATGCTGTCTTAACAGGCCTTATAAGCCTCTTGTTAGCTAGAAAAGGCTATAAGTGCTGAAACTCTTGTTCTTTCGATTTGGAGTAGGTGCCAGACTTTAGCTTAGAGGGCTAAGGGATATACTTCTTTTATAGCTACTAAGAGGCTAGCTTCTGTTATTTGATTAGCTGTTATAAGCCCCTTAACAGCTACTGCCCAGGTAGTGGTATAGAGGGAGGCCTCTGGTAATAAAGAGGCTAGCTAGGCTGTATTTTCCTTTAAGGCCTTCTTTACCTTCTCTTCCTCTATAACCAGTATAAGGTTACCGCTTAGTAGGGTCCTTACCCCCTTAATAGTATACCCTGTTGCCCTCTAAACTGCCTATACAATCTCTGGCGCTAATTTCTGACTAAGGGGGGAGGAGGCTGATCCTAGGTATATAAGGACTTGTTTTTCTAGGCCTAGTTTAGTCGGCTTTACCCTAGCTGCTACTATAGTAGCCCAGGTACAGCGGGTCTTAGGCTAAGGGGCTAGTTACTACTATTATTATTATTGTTATTATTGTTGTTATTAGTACTGCTGCTTCTTCTACTTTTAGGCCTAGCTAGTAAAAGAAGGAAAGATCGGAATTACTGCCTTCTTCTCCTCCTCCTTTAGTATTTACGTTAGAGCTAGCTTTCTAGCTAGCCCTATATATTCAACGATTTCCTTAAAAGCCAGGTTATTAATTAAGAGGCTGACTATTGAGTCTATAAGGCTAGAGAAGGTAAGGGTAAGAGTCGACAGCGGTAAAGCTTTCTCCTTTTCTTTCCCCTTTTTTAGGGGGGCAGTGGCGGCGTTAGCGGTAGTAGCGTGCTGACTGCTAGAAAGCCCTTTAAAAGGGCTATCGAACGATATATTACTCGGCCTAGTAGCGGTTATAGTAGTGGTAGAATCGGTGGCGGAAGTAGTAGTAGTAGTGGTAGCAGTAGCGGCAGTAGTAGTAGCTATAGCTGTAGCTATAGCGCTAGAGAGGTAGGGCGCAAACGTGTAGCTTGTATAATTGGGTTTAGGGGTAGGCTTGTTGATTAAGGGGCTAGGGGTAGCAGAAGGGCAAGGGCCTAGAGGGTTAGAGGTGCTAGAGGGGCACGTAACTGTAGGGCCTGTGCGCCCCTGCTGCAGATTTCTCGCTACGGTCGACCATATCGTACGGTCAGAATCCGACTATAGCGCCGTCGAACGGCGGACAGCGCTGCTGCCAAATTTAGCGTGTGTTGTGTCCTTAATTGGACAAGTTGATCGCAAAAGAGTGCAGTCGATTTGGAGCGTTCCTGACCAAGAACGCGTTTTCGGATGTTTGATGTCGGTCTCTATAGAGGGAATATAGTAAAGGGCCCTACTTTACTATATTAGCACATACCTAGGAAGTGCTATTTAGGCCATATCAACGCTGTTGCTGCCCCTACGTACCCTATACGACTACTACTAGTAGGCTATAGTGGTTACAGATCCTTATATAGGATTACCCATTCTAATAATAGTACTTTCTCTAAAGGAGGGTATTAATATTAATATAAAAGCTATATAAGCCTTTAATACTATAAATAAGCTATAGGTAACTACCTCTTTAGCCTAATTATTACTATAGGATAGTACTATATAGTATAAAGCCCTTAGGCGTTTTCTCTCTATTATAAGTAGCTTAGCTATATTCTTGAATATTAATAACCTAGAGTTATACTCTATAATCAATATCTAGAGAGCTTTCTAAGAAAAGAAGCTTAAGAAACTAGTACTAAAGAGGAGATCCCTAAGTAGGGTAGCCTCCCTTTAAGTACTACTAACAAAGATACTAGAAAAGACTAAGCCTTAGACTAAAGTTTCTTAGTTAAGAATTATTATAAGCTTTCTATAGCTCTCTAATTATAAGACTCTTATTACTCTTACTATAGATACTAAGAATAGGCTTAAGCAGATTTAGACTATTAATATCCTAGTAACTAGAAGCCTAGCTAAGGTATAGCAGGTCCTTCTTATTAATAAGATTAACAAGATTAATAAAGACCTAGCCTATACCTATAAGGATAAGGATCTTATAGATATAATAGAAAGTCTTTATAAAAGAGCAGCCTAAGAATCCCTAGCTACTAAAAAAAAGGGTAATAAATACCTTAAAGAGTATACCTTCTATAAAAAAGGGGATACCTAGAGGAGGAATACTATAGCAAGTAGTCTGGCCTTAATACTAAAACTAAGGGTAAAAAGGATAGAAAGAGAAAGAAGCCTAGAATTAACGCAGTTAGTATTGACCAGGTTAATAACCAGACCTAGCTAAACTCTAGTATAGACCGCTATATTAGCTTTAACAAATCTAACTTTACTTTTTACATTGCTAGTCCTAAAACAGTAGAGCTTACTAATAGATCTACTATTAATATCCTTAGTAAAGAGAGCCTAAGACTTATATCCTTAAAAGACATACCTCTAGAGCTTAACAACGCTTTATATATAAGGAAAATAGAGCCCTCTATACCTAATCTTCTTTTACTAAGCCAGCTAATCAACAACAGATATAAGCTTATAATAGTCTTGTAATATCTGCTTATCCTGAAGCTAGAAAAGGAAGGCTATAGCCTTCTATTTATAAAGAGAAGACATCGTTTTATATCAATAAAGGATATTACACTAATAGTAGATTCTATAGCTATAGCCTTTTATAAAGGATCGGAGTCTATATTAGTATCTACTGCCCTAATCGATTAGTATATAGCGCTTAGGCATATAAACCTACGCTTAGCTAACCAAATACTATAGAAATATAGGATAAAAGATAATATCGTTACTATAACTACTAAATCTTATAATTCTTATATAAAAAGTAAGTTTACTATTTCGCCTAGTTAAGGAGACCTAATTAGTAATGTTAAAAACTTTATAGAAGTCCTCTATATAGACCTAAAAGGGGGTTAAACCTCCCTTCTACTATCAATAGGAATTAGCAATTTGCCGGTAATAGTTTTAGCACTAGTAGTAATTAATAAATTCACCTACTATAAGTAGGTCTTCCTAGTATAGTTAAAGTCAGAGGCTTCTTTTAAAGTCAGATATCTATTATAATAACTTAAGGCTTGCTATAGTAGATATCCCTTTAAAGTCTACTTTACTAGAGGTAACAAATTCATTAGCTAATCTCTATCAACCTTCCTTTAGGAGAATAGGATAGAATAGACTAGCAGTACTATAAGAGCGCTATAATAGAACAGTCTTATCGAAAGAACTAATAGGACTATTTTCAAGGCTCTTAGGGCTATATACTTATACGCTAATCTTCTAGCTAAACTATAGGCTATTACTATAAAGGCTATTATAGATATACTAAATAGTATAGTATTAACCTACTTAAGCTTTAGGAAGTTACTATATAAACCAGCGTTTACTAAGGCCCTTATACTATTATTAGAACCTATAGGCTATAGAGTACTATTTAAAAAGGTAGATAGTAGAGAACTCTCTACCTTAATAGAAAGAATAAAGGAAGGGGTCTTCCGAAAAAGGAAATACAATATTATAAGGATCCTAGACCTTCAAATAAGAAGGGTTATTATAAGATATAATATTATACCCTTCTCTACTAAGTTTCCTCTCTAACCTAAGGTAGTAATAATCTTAACTACTAACCTATTAACTATCCCTATTTTATAAGTACTCTTCTCTCTAGAGAAAGAGAAATAGTATAAGGCTATAGATAAGGAAATAAAAACGATAGAAAAGATAGAGGTATAGTCGCTAGTACTAAAAGTCAGTCTCCTATTAGAAATAAAAGTTATAACTAACACCTAAGTTCTATAGGAGAAAAACAATAGAACTAAAAAGGCTAAATAGTATACTTATGGATTTTCTAAACCAGATATAGATATAGTCTTTACTAATATACTTTAAGCTGTTACTATATAGCTTCTATTTACCTATATAGCTTAGTATAAACTATATATATAGCATATAGATTTCGACTCTGCCTTTCTAAATTCTAACCTTAATAAGCCTCTATACCTTTAACAGCTAGTATACCTTATAAGAATACTAGAAGTAGTCTATTAGCTAAGAAAGTCTATATATAGACTATATACAGCGCCTTGTCAATAGTAGGCAACCCTTAAGTCTTCTCTTAATAGCCTTAGCTTTTAGCAACTAATAATAGACGAAAACGTATTCTATAGAAGAGCCTTACTAATATCTATATATATCAATAATGTTATAATAGTTAGGCCTAACCAGGATATAGACTAGATAGTAGTAGATATTAGGACGAAGTATAGGATTAAAGACCTAAGGGAAACAACTAACTACCTTAGGATAAAGATAACGAAGTACCCTAACAGCAACTACAGTATTATATAGTCCTATAAGATCCTAAACCTAATAAACTAGCTTAGTCTATTTTAAAGCAGACCTCTCTAGATACCTATTCCAGATAATAGTTAAGTGGATATTACACCTAAAGACCTTATATCAGAGGAAAAAGCAGCTTAGTATAGGTCGGTAGTAGGCTAGCTGCTTTATATATCCCTCTTTATAAGGCCTAATATAGCCTATAGGGTAATAAGGCTAGTATAACACTTCTTACGCCCTAGCTATAACAGCTAGAGATTACTTATAGCTCTAGTAAAGTATCTAAAAGGCATAAGCAACTTCGCCCTCTACTTTTGTTATAACCTAGATAGACTAGTAATAGTAGGCTTCTCTAATAATAGCTAGGGCATAACAATATAAGCCAAAGCTATAATAGGAAATATATTCCTTATTAATAGTATACTAGTATTATAAAGAGCTAAGCGCCAAAGCCTTATAGCCTAGTTAACCTATAAGGTGGAATATATAGCAGTCTATATAGCAGCAATATAAGCTACCTAGTTACTACTACTTATTAACAAGATATTTAGGCTTAAACTAGGTCCTATTCCTTTATAGATAGATAACTAAGGAGCTATAGCTATAGTAAATAGCAACGGTATAATAGCCTATAACAGGTACTTCCTAATAAGACAGTCAGTACTAAGGGAGGTAATTAGAAAGGGCGTTATCCAGGTAGAATACACGCCCTTCAACAGTATAATTACAGACGGCCTAACAAAAGCGCTATAACATGTTAAACAAAAGGCGTTTATAGAGCAGATCAAGATATCAGGGTCCAGGGGGGGTATTAGGATCTAAGGTCACGTGTCACGACACGTGCCATGTCACGTAACCCACTCCCCTATATAGGACCCTATGTCATCACACCGCTAATAAGGGGATTTCCCCTTATCAACCAATATACGTTGTTCCACAATACCACCTAACCGTACGGGTGCCGATTTTGGTCTGGAAGAGCGACCATCATGGTAATACCTTACAAAGTATACCTACTCTTCTACAACTTCTAGACTATCAAGATACCACTATTGTTTGTCGCGAATAAGGAGTACTCGTAGCATTGTGAAGGCAAGCAGCAAAGTAGGTACCGGTTGCAGAATGAACGCCAAGGCCCAGCCAAGACAAGGTGTAGAACACGACAGCAGAAAGAACAGAAAGGGCCCACGGCATCCATGCCTTGGCATAAACGAATGTATTCAAGACATCGAGAAGGGGAAGACGTCCAGCATGGGAGTAAAACTGAGGATGAGCTCGTCGCACCGTATTCATACCGGGCGGCAGCGTGGTGCCAAGCAAAGTGAATAGACCAAAGGGTAGAGCAGGTGAGTAGCCGAGGGGGGAAAGAGTCATGTCAGCAAGTCATGTCAGCAAGTCATGTCAGCACAGTCATGCCAGCAGCCGTGTGCATTGCAGCCGTCAAGCACCCACTGCGGCCACGGCCTCTACGACGGCTGCTTCGGCCGGCGCCACGTCCCCCTCGGCCGTGGCGCTCCCGCTCTCCCACAGGTCAAAGCTCTCGCCCGTGCCCTCGAGCGGCTGCAGCACTACCGCCTTGGTCGCCGCCTGGGCCATGTCCATGACCTCGGCGATAGACGGCGGCGGCTGCTGAAATCCGGACATGTCTTCGATGGCTGGTTCCGGCGGCCCGAACACGACCCCGTCCCCGTCCGCATCCGCGTCCTCTACCGGCCCCGCGTCCTCGCCGGCCGGCACCAGCACCACTGCGTTGAGGTCCACGCCATCGGGGAGGTAGTCTGCGACGTCCATCTCAGCCAGCGGCCCACGCGGCTTCTCGACCTCCATTCCGCCGGCGGTGAGCCTGGCGCCGCGCCGCACCTCCGTCGTCGTCTGGCTCACATCGTCGGGCGGCGGGATGTTCTCCTTGCCCTCGACGCGCTCGCGGCGGGCGCGCTGCGCACACTCGTCGTCGCTGCTGATGTCGAGCGTGCACGTGCTGTGCTGTAGTAGATTCGTCATCTCCTGCTCGGGTGTGTCTTCGTGGATGTCGAAGACCCAGGAGGCCGCCTTGCTGCTGCCGCAGGCGAGGAACAGGTCGCTGCTGGGCATGGCCAGAACCGAGGGCGAAGAGGTGTCGAGGTTGGCGCCGCCGTAGCTGGGGATGGTGCCCTTGAGGGCGGCGTCGAGCGAGAAGGGCGCGGCCGAGCCTAGGCCGAAGGAGGGCGGCGCGAGGAAGCGGCGGCGCGAGTTGGAGAGGATGCCGATGCGCTTGGAGGTGCGGGTGGGCGAACGGCCGGCCGGGGCGGTGCGCGGAGTGACGGTGCCGGCCGTGTTCACACGGGCGTTGGGCGATTTAGGCTGAAGGTAGTCACGGGGCCGGGCAGGCGCCGCGAGGGCAGGCTTTGCCGGGCTTGAGAACAAGCCATCCTGGGGCAGGTTTGGCGTCGAGTTGGACTTGGTCAGGAGGAAGGAGGGCGGCTTGAAGAAGACGGCGGAACCGGCTTTGAAGAAGCCGTCGGCGCCGCCCTTGGCGCGCTTAGAGAAGAGCGAAGGGTCGAGGTTCTCGAAGTCGTCGGCGTCCAGTGCGTCGCTGGCCTTGCGCTTGATAGGCGACGGGGGAAGGGCTACAAAGTTGGATTAGTGTCGGCTGTGCAGGTACATTGGCTGCCAAAACATACCGTTCTGGCGATTTTTCAAGCTTGTCAGGGTTTGCAGGCGACTACCGTCGAGCGGGGCAAACGGCTGGCGTGTGACGGTCGCCATGTCGATGGTCACAGGAAGCTTTCTGCTGTTCTGAATTGTTGCTGGTCGACGGGGATGGATCGCAAAGAGAGAAGGCGGCGTCAAAGGAAGGGAAGGTTGAGCGCTAGGAGGCTAGGAGCGGGCGTGGGTGAGGAGAAGTTGTGTGGTGGTAATAGTAGGTAAGGAATGATTGATGGCACTGTGGTGCGAGAGCCAGTGTCAGAGAAGGGGCGGTCGCTGCAGGCGCGGCCAAGCGACGTGTCTTTTGCCGCGCTCCGAAATTGAAGCGCGTAAAGCTGGTGGTGGTGCGGCGCGTCAGCTGGATTCCGACGACTAGACGGGCAGGGAGATGTGCAATCGGACGGACCAGGGAAGGGATGCTCGAAACCTTGTGAGAGCCGAGGAACAACAAGGTACCTCGTAGGCAGGAATACGCACTCAATCGGGAACCGAAAAGACGACCGGACGGACGGGAAGACGGGAAGACGGCGGTCTCTGGGAGCTGACCAGACGTGACTTGTTCGCGATCAAACCCAGCGCGTGTGGGAAAAGGACGAGAGACGGGGCGCGGCCCAAGCTGGAATTCGGTCCTCATGGCAGGTGGCAGGCGTTAACTGACACACCACCCGAGCAGGCCCCACTACCCAGGTGCCTGCATGCTGCAACTGGCCAGCTCCAACCGGGGTGGAATGAGTCGCCGGCCAATGAACGCGTCGTGGGCCCTGCGCGCCTGTCGCACCGCGTCAAATTCGGGTGGTTGGCATGCGGTGCCGTGACGTGACGTCTGCCCACGTCTTTTGCGGCCCGTTCTCGATGGGATTGTGACGCGCGATACGAAGTATACGAGAGGACGACGAGAGACGAACGGATTACATTGGAGCAAAAAGAAGAAGACGTACAGGGCGAATGGAACGCCGGCCGTAACCGGGCCGTAACCGGACCAGGTCTCCTCCATTTTGCGGTGCATTCGGAGCGTTACATTCTACCACTAAACTATTGCAGCACCAAGATTGGCCTCGCACTCATGTCTTCTATCATCGGCAGACGCACACCACTCACACTACAATTGTGCGCATCGCGCAGCCAACAGTGTGCCCTAACCCTTACAAGTCGACGTCATTGCTCCTGGGACAATTGCGCATGTTCTCCACCAGCACGGATGGACTGCTTGCCGTACCAAGTCCTGTACCTCCAAGGCTTCATGGCGACCGTTCTTCACGCCGATCTGATGTCGGCTGGCGGCCTCAACGTCCGGCGCAAGGGTCAGGGATTCAGACCCGAGATCAGATGAGACGGCTCGGGCCTCAGCGGGGATGGCAGGGCGGCATCGTGCGCGGGGGACGTTGCGCCAGGAGAGAGAGAGAAAGAGAGAGAGAGAGAGCATAGATTATAGATACTTCCAACATCATCTGCGAGCCGTAGTATCGACGGGGAACAAAAGACTTCCAGTCAAGTCCACGCACCCTGTCAAGAATCAAGTCACAAGCAGGCCCTCGATCACCATGGAATCCCCCTTGGATCCCACCGCTACGAAGCCGGCCGTGATCAGGGCCAAAGACCCTCAAGCCGTCGTCGACAGCGCCGCCGGCGCCGTTGCCGCAGGGGGCATGATGTCCCGCCTCAGGTCCAAGGACCCCCAAGCCGTCATCGATAGCGCCAACCATGCGACCTCGGCGTCCTCCGCCAAGGCGCCGCGCACCAAGTTCAAAGATGCCCAAGCCATCCTCGACAGCGCGGCCGCGGCGGCCGCGGCCGGCAGCTCCAGCGCGCACCGTCGCTCCGCCTCCTCTCCCGCCTCCGCCGGCTCGGCCTCCTCCAAGCCCCCCGAGGCCCGAGCGATCATCGCGTGCGCCAACCGTCCTTCCCCTGCCGCCGCCGCCGCCGCGCGCTTCCCCTTCCTCGGCCGGGACCCCTACGCTACGGCGGCCGACCCGGCCGAGCAGGCGGCCAAGGCCGCCGTGGCCGGCATGTCGCTGACGTACACGTACCCCTCGGCGCCGGGGCGGCCCCTGCACGTCAGCTTCGACGCCGACCGCGTCTACTTCACCGTGCCACCGGGCGCCGAGGGCGGCCGCCGCTGGGTGAGCAGGGCGTACCGGGCCCGGGGCCTGGGCCGCGAGGGCCTGTGGTTGGTGCACTGGGTGAATCCGGGCGGGCGGGAGGCGGGCGGGCATGTGAGTCTGGTGCTGGATCTGCAGAGGGGGGACAAGGGCATGGTGAGTGTGGCCGGCTGGGTGAACGGGCAGGAGATGTGGGACGAGGCGGAGGTGGAGGGGATGTGGCAGGGGGGTGAGCAGGCGGTTTGGGACTTGGGGAAGAAAAAATGAAACAATGGGCCGAGACTGGCCGATTGATTCGGTCAAACATGTCATACTCTACCAATGAGAGGACGGTCCTGGAGCGGGGATATAAACAAGGTCTCCACGACGGTGAGATGATGGAGTGAGAAAGGCCGACCAAAGAGTCGTGGACTTGGGCCCCCTTCACAGGCTTCGCTCCTCGATCAAAAAGTCAGTCCGTCCCACAGCCATCCAGCCTGATGCCCACCAGCCCAGCACGACAGTACCAGCACGACCCCGGCCAGCATGACGCTCGCAAGCCTGTCGCCCACCAGCACGACGGCCATCAGCCGGGCACGTAGCCAGCCCTCTCCCCCTCCCTTCCGCATCGCCATCATCGGCGGCGCCATCGGCGGCCTCACCACGGCCCTCTTCCTGCACAACAGCTGTTGCCAGGGTGCCGGCACCCGCCCCGTCACCATCGACGTGTACGAGCAGACGGCCGCCTACCGCGAGATCGGCGCGGGCATCGGCCTGGGCGTCAACGCGGCGTGGCTGCTGCACGAGATGGCGCCCGAGGTGCGGCGCGCGTGCGAGGCCATCGGCGCGCACTGGGGCCCGCACTGGTTCAATTTTGTGCGCTACGACACGGGCGAGTGCGCCTTCACCCTGCCGGCGGGGAAGGGCCGTCGCACGGCCGAGGACGCAGCCGGGGAGGAGGTCAGGGGGTTTGGTGTGGCAAGGTCAGATTTGTTGGCCGTCTTGTTGGCGGCCTTGCGGGGGCGCAAGGGGGTGAAGCTGTGGACGGCCAAGAGATGTGTCGACGTGGTGGAGGTGGCCGGTGGCGCCGATGGCGCGGCGGCAGACAGCGTCGAGGTCCGCGTGCACTTTGCCGACGGCACAAGAGCCGAGGCCGACTTGGTGATCGGTGCGGACGGCATCCACTCGGTCGTCCGCCACAGCGTCTGCACCCCCTTGCTGCCCGGCACCACCGAAGCCCCCTACAGCGGCAGGATCGCCTACCGCGGCGTCGTACCTCTCGCCGCCCTGGCGGGGCCCTGGCCGCTCGCCAGGCAGCCCTTGCTCTGGTTCGCGCCGGGCCGGCACTTCCTCACCTTCCCCATCGCGGCCGACACGGCTCTCAGCGTGGTCGCCTTCGTGACGCGCCCGGCGGCGGCGCTCCCGGCGGCGGTGCGCGAGTCGTGGACCCATCGGTGCAGCCGCGCCGACGTCGCCGCCGACTTTGCCGACTTCCCGGACCTCGTGCAGCGCATCATCGCCCTACTGCCCGACCAGTCGGCCGTGTGGCGCATCCACGACCACCCGCCGCTCGAGCGCTGGGTCTGGAAGGGCGGGCGGGTCGTGCTGCTGGGCGATGCGGCGCACGCCATGACGCCGCACCAGGGCGCCGGGGCGGGCCAGGCGATCGAGGATGCGTATATCCTGGCACGCGCCGTGGTGGATTACCTGGCATCCGAGAGCGGAGGAGAGGGGGAGGGAGAGGAAAAGGGGGGGGGAGAGGGGGGGGGGAAGAAGACGGCCAGGGCGAAAGGGGCGTCGCCGGGGTTGGAGGCGTGGATGGAGGGCGTGTATCAGCGCGTTAGGCGGCCGAGGGCGCAGCAGGTGCAGAAGACGAGCCGGGTGACGGGCGATCTGTACGAGCTGATGCTGCCCGACTTCGAGGGCAAGACGTACGAGGAGTGCATTCCGGTCCTGCAGGAGAAGATGGAGGGGCGGTTCAACTGGCTGTGGGCCGAGGACATGGGGGTTGCCTACGCGGAGGCGAAGGCTGCGCTGCTGGGACAAAGGGGTGTAGTTGACTAGCTGGAGTGGAGTTGGTACGAAATGAGTCAAATTTTTGGGAGGCGATGCGATAGAACTGAATACGAGAAGGGGCCAGGCTGGGGCGGCTGAAGTGCTCTGAACAGCCCCCCTTTGCTCGGTAGTAGAGTACTTGACAAACTCGTTGAGGTCGGCGTTGTTGTGGGCCAGGCTGGTAGGCCAGGCTGGTAGGCCAGGGCTATATAGATTCCTCTGTGTGCTCCGGTTTTCTTCGTGGGGGCAGCAGACTCCCCGTCGCCAGGCTTACCACTCATAATGCAACTCCTTCGTACGCTATCTCTCGTCTCTGCCGTCCTAGCCAATGTGGCCATCACGACACTCCCTGGCGCCTCCAATGACAGTGACAGCAACAGTGACAGCAACAGTGACAGTGTCAGTCACAGTCACCCACCCGATCTTCGGCGTCACTCACCTCCTCGTGGAAACCCTATTCCGCCCCAAGACAAGCTCATCGAAGAGTGCCGCAATCACATCGATCCTTCGGCTGACGGAAAGGTCATGTTTTTTTATGCCCACGAGAAGACGGCCCTGGCGGAAATAAAGCGGCGCCCTGCGCTTCACGGTTACAGGACGCCGCAGTCCATGATAAGGCCGAGGAACTGGATGTCCACGTACCTAGCCAAGGACTTGGGCGCCGTGGAAGGAACAGAGTTTTACAACGTTGCGAGGGCTCGACTCAACGCTGCCTGCGCGTTCGCAATAGCTCATGCGGCTCGTGGCAAGGCCTACGTGATGCTCCCCGAGTACGGCCGAGGGCTCAACTGGGCACCTCAGTTGAGTCGGAGCGATTGGGTCCTGATCTATTTCCCCATCCTGTGCCAGGAAGGGGGAGTCAAGCGCTTGGTGCGCCTGAACTTTCACGATGACAAATTCCAAGTTAGCCTCACATCGGCCATGACGAGGCTGAGAAAAAAATGGAAATGTCCGCCGCTCGAGATGCGCAGATTCCTGGAATTAAGGAACGCACTTCGTGAACCAGCGCGACAACCTTGACGACCAGGATCACCATCCATCAAAAGACACGGCGTGTGAAGGGGTATTGGGGGGAGGGGAATTGTTTGGACTCTTGGGGCATGCATTTTCTGGGCTTGACTCCTGCCTCGCTTCCTTTGTCTCCTGTCATGACCCTCATTATGCATGTCCCCTGTGAGGCCATGCGGGATCCACAGCTCCATAACACTCTAGTAGTACCCCGTACGAACTTTAAGCGACGTCGCATGTTGAGGTACACTGCGAGGGGAAATTTGATTTCTTTTCCTGCGTCGAAGCTGTGTTAGAATCCAAACAATCAAAGACGGCCCCATGCCAGTCCCGTGGTGCACCTCACTTGTGCTGGCTTCACGAGCCACGGCAGCCCGGCATACTTGACTTCGTCCTGCCCTCATGCTCGTTCCAGACACCCGGATCATCGATGTGACGCCGCGCCGACTTCAGACGGTCTAGCTCTTTCCATTTCCATGTCACCATCTGGGGACATCCCGACCCTTTGGGAATGGCTGAGGCTTGCCCGCCCGAACTATGATGCTCCAGGCTTTTTTGGCTGGTGAGTGGCGGCATCGGGATCAGCGATACGAGCGACTTCATCGGTGTGGGGGGGGAACATAAACTAGATGACGGACTCGTATCTGCAGAAACCTCACGCTGACGGCGCTGGGCACAACGATCGTGGTGTCCCGAGGGCGACGGGCGACGGGCGACGGGTGGTATGACTGTAATTCCAAGACCATGCCGATGGAAAGACTACTATGCTACCTACATTTCATGCCATGATAGATGATCAAACTCATTACCACCTCACCCGGGTAGGTGGTCCGACTCATGGTCCGATGCTTTTGCCCTGCTCCCCTTCAGCCACCACCCTCTGACGGCCGGTACGCCCGCCAGCACGCCCAGTCCCAGCCCCGCAAATGTCATGCCGGCGCCGAACCCGGTCACCATCCTCTCGACCATGCCGGCCCCCACGGCCGCCATGGCGCCCATGACCAACTTGGCCACGGCCGGTCCACCGTTCCCTTCGTGTCCGGGCCCGGCCATGTCGTCGGCCAGCGCCAGGGCCTGCACCAGCAGCGCGTGTCCCGTCGCCGCCAGCACGCCCTGCACGAGCAGCGGCACGGCCAGCCAGCCGGCCAGGTCGGTCAGCGTCGGGATGGACAGGGTCCAGCCGTAGGCGGCGGTAGCGGCGATGAAGACGGCGAGCTGCCAGGGGAGGTGGCGGAGCCGGGCGAGGGGCGTGGGGATAAAGGTCGGTGGCGGGACAAGCCCGGTGGTGCCGGCCGAGGTGCACTCCGAGGACTGGGAGGGGCGCGAGGGCGGCAGGTGGTGGCGCGCACGACGGAGACGCTGGTATTCCGTGTGGGCGGCGGCGAGGTCGCGGCTGAGGACGATGCTGGCCAAGGCGGCGCCGAACAGACTGCCGAAGCCGGTCGGGAGGTAAGCAACCCCCAACACACCCTCGTCCAAGCCGAAACGCGTCCTCAACAGGGGGGCCGTGTTCACCACGGCCATGGTCCACACGGCGTACGCGAAGCCATAGAAGCCCAGCATCAGCACCACCTCCCACCGCCCCAGCAACGCCAGCGGGGCCAGGAACGCGGCGCCCGTGAGGTGGCCGTGCTCGGGCCTGTCCTCGCCCTCGACCGTCGGCTCCGTGTTGGTGACGAGCTGCGAGACGAGCGGGCGGTGCACGCCGTGCAGCGTCAGCGAGCCGTTGCCGGCGATGTGGCGCGCCGTCTCGGGCAGCGCCGCCACCACGACGACGAGGACCAGGGCCGAGAGGACGAGGAGGAAGACGAAGACGGCGCGGAAGCCGAGGCCGCGCGCGAGCAGGCCGCCGAGGACGGGGCCGCCGAGCAGGGCGAGGTGGCGCACGCCTTGGTAGACGGGCAGGTGCACGCGCAGCAGCTCGTCGGGCGCCGCCACGTCCTGCAGCACGCCGTTGCCGAGGCTGGCGAGGTAGGCGCTGCCGCCGGCCTGCATACCGCGGAAGACGATCAGCATGCCCAGGTTGGGCGTGAAGCTGAGCACCATGTTGGCGCTCACGCAGACGGCGAGCGAGGCCATGTAGACGGGCCGGCGGCCGAGCCGGTCGACGAGCGGGTTCCACAGGAGCGCGGCAGCGCCCTGCAGGGCGAGGTAGGTGGAGAGGCCGACGTCGACGTCTCCGACGGGGACGCCCAGGTCCTGGAGACGACAGAACGGGCATCCGAGGCAGCACGAGTTAGCCGGCAGTCGGGCACTGATTGACACAAGACAGCCCAGCCCTCGCCCCAGCCACCACTCACCGTCGCCATCAGGTCCTGCACCGGGAGGTACATGTTCCAGGACAAGACTGGGATCGCCGCCGCCACCGCCACCAGGCCGACGAGAAGCCTCTTCCGCGGCGGCGAGAGCACATGCCACACGGAATCACCCGTCTGCCCTTGGCCCACCTCGGCGCCCGGTACTAGAAGGATATCCTTGTCGGCGACACGCTTGGGCAGCGGCGGCAGCGGCGGCACGGGCGACGGGTGCGCGTGCGCGTGCGCGTCAGGGTCGTCGAGGCTCAGGACGCTGGACGTGCTGGCCATGGAGTAGTGGCTGGACTCGTGGTTGAAGGCGCTGTTGGAGTAGCTCGGCCGCGGCGGCCTCGGTGGCGCGGGACCGCGCCGGGACGTGCTTGAGCGCGTCGGGGCCCGCGTCAAGGGCCGCGGCGCACGGGTCGGGAAGGACCGCGGCGTGAAACGCTCCGTGTCATAAGCGGGAGGCACGGTCAGGAATCGGAGGAGCAGCGAGCCGAGGGTGAGGTGACTTGGATCCGCGTCCACGGTTCCGGACTCGGCGGCGGCCGGCCCCGGGTACATTGGGGGCGGGCTGGTCGCGGCGAGGTCGCAGTATGGGCATTGGTCTTGGCTGCCGCGGCGGACGGTCATGCTCATGCTGTCGAGGAGGTGGTGGTTTCGTCCAAGGCTGGTAGTGGTTGCTAGACCGAGGCCCGAGGGCGAGGCCGTCCGACAATGGAGTACTCTACAACTAGGCAGCACGCAATTGGCGCTTTGTCAGGGCGTCAAAGCTGTCGTGGCCCGGTTGTCGGCTTCCAGTCAGCCGAACAGAAGACGGAAAGATGAATACAATATCACGGTCTGAGCAGTGGGCGGGAGCACACCGCACACCTCACTCGCTCCCTCTACTCCGGCCTATGGTTTTCCTCCCGGGCCCTACAGGTCCTTCGCAGGGGAGGGGGAGGGGGCAGGCAGCAAGGTACCGGCAGCAGTCAATTCTGGTCGAGACACCTGCTCCATGGCCCTTGACACTTTGATCGCATCGGACAGGTCAAACCCGAAGATGGGACGGCCAGCCTCATGCAGCAACGATCGCGCGCGGCGTTGAGCACTTGGGTGAAACCGTCCGGATTTCCAAACCGTATGCTGCAAACCTTCGTCCTGTGCGCGAAGCCAAGCGAAAGCCAAGCGCATGCGGCCGAGCTGCCGTATCCGAGTCGACCATGGCCATGTCTCGTCTCTCGAGCCTCGCAAGTGACTCAGTCCCCCACTCGTCTCCTCTTTTGTTCGGGCAGCGTGAGAGAAGCAGAGTTCTATTTGCTTGTATACACCCCGACATCAAGGCAGGCACCTTGACGGCGACTGACGGCGACTGACTGCGTTTGAACCATGGCAGCACAAGAGGGACGACCGAGGATTGACCGCGCTTTTGTGGTGAGAGCGAACACAGCAGCAGCGCTACTACAAGCCGAGCTGAAGAAACATCTCAAAGCATCAAGGGAGGAAGATGCGGAAGACGCGGTAGACGATGGGGAAGACAATGTGGAAGACGTCGGCGCAGGTCGAGCCGACAAGATGGGAGCCAAGGCAGTCCAGGTGGTGAATAAGCACGACAAAGGGAAAGAGGATTGCAAGCACAAGCACCACCACACCACCATGTCATCGTCGACCTACAACGCTCCTGCACCCAAGGCCACGCCGACCACGCCGCCCGCGCCGCCCGCGCCCAAGCCTGCGCCGGCCACGACCTCGCCAAACCCTGCCGCGCCCATGCCCGCTCCCACGAACCCATCAACGCCTGCGGCGGCTCCTCCGGCGGCCGCTCCCACGGGGCCATCTTCGCCAGCGGCCGCTCCTCCGGCGGCCGCTCCCACAAAACCTTCAACGCCCGCGGCAGCTCCGCCGGCGCCTGCTCCCACGAAACCATCAACGCCCGCGGCGGCTCCTCCGGCGGCCGCTCCCACGGGGCCGTCTTCGCCAGCGGCGGCGGCTCCTCCGGCGGCCGCTCCCACGGGGCCGTCTTCGCCAGCGGCGGCTCCTCCGGCGGCCGCTCCCACGGGGCCATCTTCGCCAGCGGCGGCTCCTCCGGCGCCCGCTCCCACGAAACCATCAACGCCCGCGGCGGCTCCTCCGGCGGCCGCTCCTACGGGGCCGTCTTCGCCAGCGGCGGCTCCTCCGGCGGCCGCTCCCACGAAACCATCAACGCCCGCGGCGGCTCCTCCGGCGCCCGCTCCCACGGGGCCATCTTCGCCAGGGGTGGCTCCTCCGGCGCCCGCTCCCACGGAACCTTCATCGCCACCGGCGGCTCCCCCGGCGCCAGCTCCCACGGATCCGTCATCGCCACCGGCGGCCCCTTCATCGCCACCGGCGCCACCACCGGCGCCCTCAGCGCCAACTGCACCGACTGACCTTCTGCCCCCCCTTCAGTCAACCATGGCTGCCGACCAGCTGCTCCCAATCCCTTCCGGAGCGGCGGCGATGAACCCATTTACACTGATACCTGCCGCGAGCGGGTTGCCGCCCGGCACGTCGAGCTTTCCCGCACCCGGAGCGGCATCATCGAACGCGTCCGTCTCTGGATCCAGCGTCGCGTTCGTCGCGTCCATGGCGGCCATTGGTATGTAGCACGCACGTCCCTGTTTGTGTCGACTGGCTGCTGGCCATGGGGTGAAGGAAAGATGCTGATGTGTTCTCTCGCCCAGCCGGCGTGTCCATTGCCACCGTGGTGCTTTTATACGTGTGCCGACGACAGAGCGCGCGAGCGAGGGCGGGAAGAATGGCGTAGGGAGGAGGAAAACAGGTTTCCAGTGGCACGCCGTGCATGTCGCCCCGGAAGAAGATGACAAGCCGATCGGTCGAGAGGACGATTCTTTGTCGTACAGCAGTGCCAGTAATAGGTTGGAAGCGGCTGGGTCGAAAGTGGCACAGAAAACCTGCGCGAGACAGTTAGTAGATAATTATACAGCGGGAGAAGAATGAATGCGTGGTACATCGGAGAGAGTAACACGACTACTCTCGCTCGTTTCGGACGAATGGTTCGGCGGTTGCTGGACTGGATGGTTTCCGCGAGAAGCTGCGACAATTCAAGGCAAGCGAAGCGACAACACGCAGGCTTTTGTGTCAGGAGAGATCTTCGATGCAAGTACATGGTCGACGTCCTGAGTAAACTACGATCAGTCGATCGAAAAGTTGAACCGGCCCCTCGGCTTCTTGCGATTTACCCCTCTTTGCCGACAGGCAGCAAATATTGCTAGTGGGGCTTAGTCCTCAAGCACAGGCTGCAGTACTTCACCGCCTTGACGTCACAGTCTCGTGTATAGTAAGTAGCGTGGGCCGTGGGTTAGGTTAGGTATGCTCTGGCGCGCGAGTGTCTCCAAGTAGAGGTAGTACGAAGTAGTGCCTGCCGCCGCATCAACGCCAGTGTGTGACAGCCCCGTCTCTCTCTCCGTGCTGGGACCGTGTTGAAAGCCGTGATCGAGCCGATTCCGACCCAATAAGCTCAAGTCGCGCCACAACACACCCACGAGACCGCCGACATGGCCTACACCGCAGAGTACCCGCGTCCGGACTTCCAGCGCCCAGGGCTGAACTGGCAGTCTCTGGAAGGCCCCTGGTCGTTCCTCTACGACGACGACGACAAGGGCCAGTCCGAGGCATGGCACCGCACCGGCCTCCCCGCCGAGACGACGCGCACGTCCACCTCAGCTCCCGGGGCAACCCCGGCCTCGCACAAAAAGCGCACCATCCAGGTTCCCTTCGCGTTCCAGACGCCCGCCTCGGGCATCGGCGAGCGCGACGCCCACGAGGTGCTGTGGTACGAGCGCACCATTGATGACATCCGCGCTCGCCCGGCCACGGAGCGCCTGCTGCTGCGCTTCGGCGCCGTCGACTACGAGGCTCGCGTGTTCGTCGACGGCGCCTTGGTGGGCGCCCACCGAGGTGGCCACGTGCCCTTTGACATGGACGTGTCTGATGCCTTCGCCGCCGCCACGGCCCGCCCTGCGACGGCGCGCCTGACGGTGCGCGTGCGCGACTCGCCCTACGACCTGACCCAGCCGCGCGGGAAGCAGTACTGGGGCCCCGAGCCCGAGAGCATCTTCTACACCCCGACCAGCGGCATCTGGCAGTCGGTCTGGCTGGAGAGCGTGCCGGCGCTACGCGTGGCCGATGCAAGCGCCGGGACCGTGCTGCGGGGCGACGCCATCGAGACAGGCGACCTGCACGCCCGCGTGGCCGTACTGGGCCGCGCCGCCGGCGGCTCCGCGTGCACCGTGGAGGTGGAGGCGCGCCTGGGCGGCGTCGTCGTCGCCACGCAGACGGCGGCGCTGCCCCGTGACAAGGACGTGGCCACCCTTGCCCTCAACCTACGCCTGTCGGCGGCGCAGTTGGACCGGGTCGACGCCACCGTCCTGCGCACCGCCCCGCGCGACAACCCCCGCGCCTGGCGCGAAGGCGTGGCGCTCTGGAGCCCTGACTACCCGACGCTGTACGACATCGTGCTCCGCGTGCGCGGGCCCGACGGCCAGGTGACCGACGAGGTGGCAACGTACACGGGCATGCGCCGGCTGGACTGGACGCACGGCGACGGCACCTGGCGGCTCAACGGGCGGCCGCTCTTCCAGGCCCTGGTGCTCGACCAGGGCTACTGGCCGGCGACGGGGCTGACGCCGCCGGCGCAGGCGGCGCTGCGGGCCGACGTGGAGCTGGCCAAGCGCATGGGCTTCAACGGGTGCCGCAAGCACCAGAAGGTCGAGGACCCGCTGTTCCTGTACTGGGCCGACCGGCTCGGCTACCTGGTCTGGGGCGAAATGGCCAACGCCTACGCCTTTGACGCCGAGTACGTGGCGCGCTTCGACGCCGAGTGGGCCGCGTGCGTGCGCCGCGACATCAATCACCCCTGCGTCGTGGCCTGGACGCCCGTCAACGAGAGCTGGGCGTACACGGACCTGAAGCGGGACGTGGCGCAGCGCGACCACATCCGGGCGCTGTACCACGCGACCAAGACGCTGGACCCCACGCGCCCCATCAACGACAATTGCGGCTGGGAGCACGTGCAGACGGACCTGACCACGTTCCACGATTATGCCGACGCCACCGAGCTGGCGACGACATGCGCCACCATGGACGCCATCCTGGGCTCCAAGGCCGAGGGCCGCGCCATGTTCGTTGGCCCCATCTGGCACCCGTCGGGCCGGCGGCTGCTCGATGCCGGCGCCGCCGTCGATCCCCGCGCGCCCGTGCTCTGCACCGAGTTTGGTGGCGTCAACATCGCGCCGGCAAAGGGCGGCGAGCGCGAGGCGGCGTCCAAGGACTGGGGCTACACGACGGCGAGCGATGCCGAGGACCTGCTGCGGCGCATCGAGAAGCTGGTCATGGCGGTGGTGGAGGGCGGCCAGTGTTGCGGGCTGGTGTATACGCAGTTGTACGTCCTCGATGGGGTGGCGACATGTGAGTCGGCGTGCGCTAACATGGGGCTATCTGCGTCTGTTCTAGGACCGATATCGAGCAGGAAGTCAACGGGCTGTACTCGTTTGACCGGAAGGAGAAGATCAGCGCGGAGCGAGTCAAGGCCATCATGGACAAGGCGGCCGAGGTGTACCACAGCCACCTTGCAAAGGCGTGAGAGCTGCTGGTTGGTTGGGCTCGTACGAGTGAGAGAACACCGGCGACGTTTCTCGTTGCCCAAACAATCCGAATCATTCCCGCTTTCCAACATTCTGCTCAAGGGTACGCACAGCGGAGACGCCCGGACCCGGCCTAGAAGCGAATCTCGTAGCTCCCGGCCCTGGTCATGTACCGCACCCACTTGACGCTGCTGTAGTTGCCTTTTTCAAACACTTTCAGGTACCGCACCAGCAGGCCGGAGCTCGTAAACATCAGGAGGCTGAAGTTCATGCTCAGCGGCGGCCGGCTCCAGGCCTTTTGGTTGGTCATGCTCGTCAGCTCGGCCTCGGCGCTGAGGACGAACTCGCTCTGGCCGGCGAAGCGGCCAATCTTCCAGACGATGTTGTTCTCGGCAGGCTCATACTTCGCCTTGCCCTGGGTGCAGCGCTCGGTGATGCGCGCCGTGTTGAGCGGAGTCGGGATGCGCACGACCACGTTGGTGGCAAACAGCTTGGACCCGAAGTTGGCGCGCACGCCGATGCTGTACTCGACCTTGGTCTTGCCGACTTCGTTGACGATGGCGTGCACCTTGAAGGGCAGGTTGACGTTCTCGGTGGCGCGATACCGCATCAGCTCGAACTCGCCGTCGGGCGGCACGAAGCTGATGATGCGGTCGCTGTCGAACTTGCCCAGCTTGACACACTGGTGGAACTGGCAGTCCTCGAGCGTCACGCTGCCGGCGGCCGCCTTGGTAGCCTTACTACCCAGCCGGTTGCCGCTCGGCAGGCTGAGCAGACCGTCGCTGTCCAGGAGCAGCCGATCGTTGAGCCCGAACTTGCACTCGGGCGTGCCCGACAGATATGCGCGCATGATGATCTGGCCCGTCACGTCGGCGCGCAGCACGGACCCGGTCGCGCTCATCAGCAAGTTCACGTCCTCGATCACGTCAACGAAGGCCTCGTTCTTGCGGTACTTGACGTCTGCCTTGCGCCACGACAAGGCGCCCGTGGCCTGCATCGTGATCTTGCTCGACTCCTCGGCGGCGCGCTCCGACTTGACGCCCTCGGTGGTGATGTACATCTTGAGTGTGTCGGTCTCGGTGTTCTGGGGATACCCGAAATCGACGATCTCTTGCCACGGCACCTACCGTTAGCAACAGGCAGGGAACAAAGGAATGAGCCGGGAAGAGAGATCAGGAGGGCAACACACCGTCGAGGAGCTCGTAGACCAGCACAAAGTTGTTTTTGACGGCCTCCTCGTCGAACTTGGCAAAGTAGCCGCGGCCCAACTGGATCAGGCGGTACAGAAACTCAAAGACCAGAGCGGCGTTGGCATTGCTCTTAGTAATGGCGACAAGGTAGAGGTTCTCGTGCTTGACATGGCTAAAGGTGGTGCTGCCCAGGGTTAAGATGGGCGACCGCACCTGGGCGTTGCTGATGACCTGGATGCGGAAGACATCGGCGAGCCGCGGACGGCAGTCGTTGCGGAACGCGCGAAAGATCAGATTCTCGCCCTTTTGATTGAAGACGAGCACGCCGGAGATCATGGTGGGGGGTGGGCAGCGGACAGCATCCAAGCCGGGCGGGTCGCGTCGTCTGGGATCGGCGACCGGGCAGAGGGGCGAATGTCAAGGCGGTGAGGGTTGTTGCACGTGATTACGCAGGGGTGACGTACTGGAATAGGGCCATGTATTAGCCAACTTCAC
The DNA here is from genome assembly GCA_029339225.1 of Phyllachora maydis. Taxonomy (NCBI): domain Eukaryota; kingdom Fungi; phylum Ascomycota; class Sordariomycetes; order Phyllachorales; family Phyllachoraceae; genus Phyllachora; species Phyllachora maydis. The sequence continues at coordinate 930,227 of JAQQPM010000003.1, forward strand.
CACCTCTTCCTCAAGACAACGTTCTCCCAGCTTATAGGTGCCTAAGGGTTTACCTGTCTCTCAAATGACGATCTAGGCAGGGCTCCCTATTTGCAACACCTGTTAAGCTTGTCTTTCTATACATATTTGTATTTTTCTATGCATTTTAAGATTTATACAATTTTGGTAATCAATACTATTCGTTATGTCGGAAGTTTAGAGTTCATAATAGCTAATAGGCTTCCCAGAGGTCTATAACACATATAGTATCAGCGTTTTTTCAAGCTGCTACAGCTCTCAACGCCTCCTGCGAACAGCAGATAGACTTCCCCGCATCTAGTAAAGAAATCGATACACTTCTCACAACATGGCCCTCTTCCATTACGTCACTCTCGCGTAATCACGTGCAAGCAGCATCACAGCGAACATTTGTTATGACGCTGGATGGAATTGACCGGCCCGGAGGTTTATTTCCGGCTTTCAGCATGAGTAAGAAGACTGACGACGTTCGACGCAATCTACAACGGCAGGGTCAAGCTACGTACTTTACGTCTATACCTGCCACACAGGCGCTGCCTCAAACCAGGTTTCGGGGAAGGACACTACCGTGCTTCGTACTTCCCATCGTACAACCACTCACATGGTCGCGGATGTTATGACGTCGAGAATTCGGGATCTACGGCGCATACCTATCGTCGACGGCAAGCCAGGGGTTGGAAATGCATTGCGACATCATGCGCACTCTCCATCTCCTGGGCATTGGCCGCTTGTTGCGGGCGATGCGATTCCGACGTCTTTCCAGTCCAGTCCATCGTTCGCTACACGGGCCGGCCATGGCTGGAGTCATCCTCCGGGTGATCATTAGTCCAGAGTAACATGACATCATCGCGGCTGTTTGCATCATTGTATGTACCCAGGGCGCCGCTTCCACTGCCGTCAAAAGGGAGAACCATCCGGAGCGGAAGCTCCAGTCTGGCAGCCTGATATAAGTACCAAGCGAGGCAACCCTTCTCGCGTGCTCTGATCTTTTCTTCCTCATCACCTACCGACACACTTTACCAAATACCCATCATTTCCCCAAAACATCACCATTGCACATTCGGTGGCACAGGGCACCCAGACACACCCGCATCCTCCCACAATGGCGCGCGCAGCACGAACCAGCGGCACCCGCACCGGGCTGCACCCATTCAACCTGGTCAACAACGCGCTGATTTGGATTTCGGCCGTCATCGTCATGGGCATCTTGTCCTACTACATCCACCACCAGCGCCCCTTCGTCTCGAGCCACGTCATTTACGAGGAGGTCATCGCCGTGCTCACAGTCGCCTTCTTCGTCTTCAGCTTTTTCCTCGGCGGCCGGCGCCACTACCACATGCTCTTCAACCTCATCTTCTCGTACCTCTGGCTCGTGTCCGTCGTCTTCACCGCTCAAGACTGGTCACGGGACCGCGGCACCGCCTTCGACCACACCGTCGAGGCCTTTAGCTTCATCGCCTTGTAAGTACTCAATTCTTTGTGCCCTCTCCGGGCAGTTGGGTGCGCATGCGTTTTTGTTTGGTGCAGTTGGCTGACATGAAGGCAAGCTTCTTCCTCCTCTTCAACGTCATCTGGGAGTGGTACTTTGGCTTCTTCGGTAACGACGGTGCTCGCGCCACTTCGGCGGTATAAGGCCTCGAACTGTTTGTTCCCGGCTTGTCGTCTGCTACCATGCCTTAGTAGCTGTGTTGATAATTGATCTTGGTTCACCACTCTTCATATGCGGAAGAAGTTGGATCCTCGATGCCGGTGTTTCAGGGGGCGCTATCGAAAACTCTTGACTTGCATCTATACCCATGGAAGTAGTAATCACTTTAATGACTGGAGGAAAGTCAATACGACTAACTAGGGGTAGTCGTTGTCTCTTACATCACTCTTGGTTTCCGCCGTAGTCCCTGGTTATCCCCATCCGCTAGTCCTAACACTGTTACGAGCTTTCGAGTAGGTAGGATATGTCTGCCTAGCTCTTTTCTGAATGGAGAATTGCAAGCCATTAGGAGTGAGTCTTGATGATGAAAGGTTGACCCTCGAGTGGGTAAGGTGGTAGTGATGTGGCTTCTAGTCGCTTTGTAGAACGTGCTCCTCTACTAGGTAGGAGCTTGTTGATATATAAATTGCGAAACCACGGAAAATTATACAGATACCCTGGCTACAACAGTTTCCCTGAAAAAAAAAAGGAAGAAATCTATTATTGCAAGAGTTGCTGGACGACGTGGTGCCCGGGCCGCTTCGGTAGAACTCCGGCTGCGACGACAGGCGCAGGGCAAAGGGAGGCCCCTGGTCCGTCGCAATGGATATTGCTGTTGGATTCGGCGGTTCCAAGTGCTTGATTGTATGCTCTGATCTACTCTGTGATCTCTGTCTCCTGTTGGAACATGAGGTCACGTGCCACGTCACGTGACCCCTTCCCCTATATAGGTGTGATTCCGTTAAGACAGTCAAGGTGTGGCGGAAGCGACGGTCAACAACAGTGACTGGAGGAGAGCCATATCCTAAGACGGAGGGCAGGCCTAACAGGCGGGAAAAGAGCCCCCTGAAACCCCTGAAACCCCTGAAAGGGGCGAAAAGCGCCCTCTAAAAAGGAGGAAATAGGAAAAAGTGGTTGTTGTTGGACAACGTAGCGCTTGTGTCGCTTCGGTAGAACCTCGGTATCCCTGTCAGGAGCAGGGCATAGGGTTGCCTGTCAACTCGGGAGCAGGATATAGGGAGGCCCTGTTGGACAACGTGGCGCTCGTGTCGCTTCGGTAGAACCTCGGTATCCCTGTTAGGAGCAGGGTGTTAGAATCTATACGCTCTGATTGATCGATTCCGTATGCTGATCTGTGTTCTGTTGACCTGCGCTCTAGCTGCCCGGGGCAGAGATTTTCTCTGTCCCCCCTGCAACGTTTACAGGCCCTAAAGTGGGCTTAATCTGCTTAATATAGGGAATCGTGGCTATATCTACCTTAATTGATTAGGGCCTCCCTATGCCCTGCTCTTAAGCCTAATAAGGTAACCCTATGCCCTACTCCTGTTAGGGATACCAAGGTTCTACCAGAGCGATATAAGCGCTATGTTGTCCAATATACCCCTAGGTCCGGGTTTGTAATAGCAATCCTAGGCCTTACTATAAGGCTCTTCCTTATTAACAATATATTTAGCAGTAATATATACTTATATTACCTATATTCTAGGATTATAAAGGTTATAGTTAGGCTTTATAGACAGCGGTATAGTCTTTTTATTAGTAACTATTATTACTACCCCTAAGGTCTCTATTCCCTAGTTATATAGTACTTCCTAGGCTAGTAGAAAGGTAGTTATTCTACTACTTAATTAGAAAAGGGATTATACTAATAGGTAATACTTAGCTACTCTACTACCCTATAGTCCTGTTCCTCTATAGAGACTCGTTAGGGTACTCTAGATCGTTAAGATTAGGCTTCTAACAGATATTACTAGTTACTAACCTAGATAGGATCTAGAAAAGTTAACTGCTCCCTCCCTAACCTGCTTTCTCTACTAATCTTAAAGGTACCTTCTTATAGAGAGAACTATTAGGCTCTTCTTAACCGTTATAATCTTATTTCTAAGGATACCTAACGGTTATTACTATAGTCTACTATCTAGGTAGTTAACTAGTATAATACCTTACTCTATTAGAGACTATTAGGTTACTATTTAGCTTAAGAACACTTATCTCTTTTACTATACTCCCTTTACCTCTACTGATCTTATAGGTACCTTGTAAACTACCTTTAGCATTATAAACACTAGCTTATTACTTTAGCAGCAGTCTCTTCTCTGCTCTTTACTGTCTCTATAGGGGCTAATCCGGGTAACAAGGCAGTTAAACTAACATAGTAAGTCTTACTAGATCTAAAGGTCTAGGTATACTGTCTTTTCCTATTTAGGTTAAGGTATACTACCTCTTCCTTATTTAGGTCGAGGTATACTGCCTCTTCCTTATTCTAGTTAAGGTATACTGCCTTTTCCTTAGGGTATACTACCTTAGCTTCTCTTTTTTATCAGGGTATACTGCCCTACTTCTTTCCTTACTCTTATATTTTACATTTATACGTATTAAGGCTTATTGATTAGTAAGGGTCTACTGCCTCTCTCTTTGATTAGTAAGGGTCTGCTGCCTCTCTCTTCTTAGTATTAGGGTATACTGTCCCTTCTTAGGGAGGAGGAAGTGGAATTTGGGGGAAAGGGCGTAATTTTTAACCGCCTACGTTATTGCTCTTTTTATATAGTAGCTAGTTAGGTATAAAATCTACTTACCTCCCCTAGAGCTCTAAAAATTTCCTCCTTCTACTACAAATGCGTTTTTATCTTTCTATACTCGCCCTTCTTACTATAAGGCTTCTTATAATCGCTATATTTAGTTTTATAAGTTTTTCTAACTTCCTTTTATCGTAGATATCTACTTAGAAAAAGAAGTTAGTTCTAGAGCAGCCTACTACCCCGATAGTAGGAGATTTGCCCTTATTAGGCCAGAAATGCGGTTTGTTCTTTTACCTTGCTTTTCCTAGGTGGTTTTCTTAATAGCTAACAGTCTATGTCCAGTTCGGTTTACCTAGAACAACGATAAGAAGGACGATAATATTACGGTACTACCGTTATTAAAGAAGCTGCATTCTAGGGATTCGGGTCTATTACCTATACCGGCGGCTATTACTACCCTAGTCTTAACAGTCCCTAAGGTACATTCGCCGGCAGCTAACGCTAGAGGGCTGGTAATACTGGTCTATAAGAAGCTGGTTATAAGCAAGCTATCGTCGAGCCTAGCCTTATAGTCTATACCTATAGGGGCGTTACCGTCTATATTACCAGCGGTTTCTACTATCTAGGATAGTAAGCCGCGTAAGGTATACTATAAGCGCTGTCTTGTATACTTGGTCTTATAGGCCGATTCTAGCGATTTTTCCCCTCTAGTGCCGTATATAGCGCAGCTTAGTCCCTACGTTTCTTTGCAGTTATAGTACTTAAATTGTTCCCATTGTTAGTACCTATATATGTCTTATAAGTCCAGTCTATATACCCCCTTAGCGCCGTTCGTACTAACCTGCGTTTCTAGCAAGCAACGACAAGATCTTGGCAGCAGTATAGGCCTATTAGGCCTATATTATTAAATACTCTTCTAATATTATAGCCCTAGTAGCAAGTTACCCTATAATCCTATCCTACTATGCTTTTCTATCCTAACTATCCTTGTCTAGATGTTACATACTCTTATTAGAGAGTATGCCAGCTTAATCTAAGAGCTATAGATATAGAAACGGGCTATAACTATCTAGAAGAAGGAGGAGATAAAAAAGAGGGTAAAAAAGGCAGTAATAGTGTCTGACAATAACAACAACGACGATACTAAGGGGAAGAGCGCACTATAGGCTACTAACGTAGCTATAGAGGAGGATTCTACTACTACTTCGGCGTACCCTAGGACTTCCAGCTAGGCCTTAATTAATTTACCCTTTACGGATTATAGTAGCGACGCTTAGCTTAATAGACTAGTTTCTTAGGGTGCTCCCTTTCGTGCCTAGAGTCTCTGTATCTTAGCCTTTCTCCCTCTACTGCTTCTCGATCTTTTCTTTCCTTTCTACTATACTAACTTGCTTATAGAAAGTAGTAAAACTGTTGTTCGTAAGAACTTTCGTCAGGCTATCTACTAATTGTTGATCTGTTAGTATATAGTCTATAAGAACCCTTTCTATAATAACTTCCTACTGGAGCTAGTAATTCTTAATATCGATATACCAGAGCTTCGTTTTCAGCGTTTTGTCCCTAGTTACCAGTCTTACGGTTTATACGTTATTATAGAATACTTATATGCTATACTTCCTTTCAAAACCGATTCCGAGATTATAGATTAGCCGGCAGAGATACAGCGCTTCTTATACTGCTTCTATTATAGATACTAATTCCGTTTCTATAGTAGAAGTTGTTATACAGGTCTGCTTGCTCGCTCTCTAAGCAACTAGCCTACTGAAAAGCTTAATTACGTATTTCTAAGAGCTTTTTCGATTAGCTATATTATCGGCAAAGGAAGCATTATATCAAACCTCGTATGTATCTCTATCCCTAAGCTAAAGGTACTGATTCCTAGAATAGTATAGGTAGTTAAGGCAACGATCTGCCGCCTTATAATACTCTAGACCTAGGTTTATAAGAAATCTTAATAATCTTAACGTAGTAAAGGCTATATCGACCCTTATAATTACTACTATATATATTATTAAGCCGACTTTTCTCTAGTATAACTTTATCTCGGCGTTCGTTACCTGCCCTAGGTTACTCTTTAATTCTTCTAGTACTATAGGGAAGGTATATCTCTACGCTATTAGCTTTGTTACCTTGCTTCCGATTACTAGGTCGTCTACTAATCTAAAGATTTTCTTATAGTATACCGCCTATAAGAGATAGATCTTACAGTACTCCCGATCCTAAATTACTTGCAGCCTAAGAAACCAGTTTAGCTTACTACTACTAGTTATCTTATACTTCGACTAGAGCAAGCTTGTTAGGTCTTTGGTAAGGGCTTTATACCTCTTATAATATACTATTGTTATGTCGTCTATATAGAAGAGAATAAAGACTCCTCCCTTCTAGAAGATATATAGTTTATAGGGCATTACGTTAAGCCTAAGATCCCAAAGAGTATTACTAAACTCTTTATACTATAGGTAAGGCGATTCCTAAAGACTATATAGTGCTTTCTTTAGCTTATAGACTATGCCCTACTTCCTTCGACCTACTAGGAATCTTATATATATATCCTGGTTAAGGTAAGTATTGTAAAAGGCATTTAAAACGTTAAACTAAATCAGCTCTATATCGAACCTCGCTGCTACTGCTATTAAGATCTAGAAGGACTTTCCAGCTAACGTTACTATATATATATCCTCCTTTAAGGTCCCTTATTACTAATTACCTTAGACTACTAACCTAGCCTTGAACTTCTCTAGGTAATTATGCTTATTGATTTTGTATATATATACCTATATATTATCTAAGACCTACTTGCTCTACGCCTTAGCGATCGGCACTTCCTCCTATATTTCTAGGTACGTAAGAAGGTACTGCCTTTCGGCTTCCTTAAAGTGTTCTCCCTATAAGTGGCTTTTAAGGTTCTAGTATAGCTTAGACGTTAGAGGTAGCTAAGAAGAATAGATAGTACCTAGCTTAAAGTCCTTAATACTTAGGATCTTAGATATTAGCATGCTCTCTTTCGTCTTAGGGTCTCTATTTATAAGCCTTCTAGTAGTAAAGAAGGCCCTTTAGGTAAAGAAGTTTCCCTTTATACCGGCGTTAAGGAACTACTAACTAAGAACTTGATCTCTAAAATACACTATAAGGTATGCTCCCAACATGCCCTACACTGCTAGTAGGGGCGTAGCTTCTAGAGTTAGATATAAGAGCAGGTAAGCCTCTATATACTAAGGTTCTTATATTGCTTCTACCGAATCGTCCAGTTCTACGTTATCTATAAGGTTAGGTATATCGATATCCTCTTCCTCTTCTTCTTCTAATCTATTACCTAGGTCCATTACCCCTACTTTATAGGGTACGTCCTAGGCAGGGATATCGGCTACTATAGTATTTAGATTTTCGGATTCTGCCCTTTTCTTAATCTCGGCAAGCTACTCTTTTAGTCCTTCTAAGCTTAGATCTCTTAGCCCGACTATAAGGTGCTTCTTAGACCTATTTATTAGAATGGGTAATCCTATATAAGGATCTATAACCACTATAGCCTACTAGTAGTAGTCGTATAGGGTACGTAGGGGCAGCAACAGCGTTGATATGGCCTAAATAGCACTTCCTAGGTATGTGCTAATATAGTAAAGTATGGCCCTTTACTGTATTCCCTCTATAAAAGTCCTTATATAACGGTATAGTTATAGGCTATAGCGCTATATTATAGGGGCTTTAAGCTTATATATCACGGCTTTCAGTGGGTCTTATAGGCCTATAAGGCTTATAGTTGTAGGTAACGTAGTAACTTGATTTCTAGTCCAAGTAGGTAAGGCTTCGCAATTTCCTTCCCTACATATACCCTCCGGTACCGTTCCTGCCCTCTACACGGCAGAAGCGCCTTAGTAGGTGCATGGCCACTTCCCGAAAAACCAAATAAGCTGGCGATTTTAAATAATCGACTCACGGCCACCTAAGCTGCAGGGTAAGCCGCACGACTTTTCCTATAAGTTCTGTTTTCGCTCCTGCGGTGCAGGGTAGGTACAGGGTAGGTAGGTAACCTAGTAGAAGAGCCTTTTAAGGCTATTTCTAGCGCTTATACAGCCTAAGAAGGCTGTCTCCATAAAAGTGGGGCATAAATCTAAAAATAGAAAAGCCTTTTAAAGCTATTTCTAGGCTATATAGTGGAGTATATAGCTTAGTTAGCGGTATCTACAAAAGTGGGTCCACCCTCAGAATATAGCTATATATCTAGTAGTTCGAGAACTGAAATCCGTTTTGCCTAAGCTATAACCGTTAGAGCGCTATAGCTTATTTTGTACGTTTAACACCCCCTCTATTCTTCTGTTCCTTTATAAGCCTTAGAAAGCTATATATAGGTAAAGAATAGAAGAATCCTAAGAAATAAGAACGTAAGAGCAAAACTATTCCGTTAGACAAAGGGGTTAGGCCCTTATATATATATAGGATAAACCCCTATTATATATAGAAAGAAGTAAGAATATATATGATGTTGAAATCAAACCTATATCCTATAAAGGTATAGGTACTATAGCTTTAAAGCTTATAGTAATATATAATATCTAAATATTCTATACCCTAGCGACTAATAGACGCACTAGAGTATAGAAGGAGTAAAGGGCTTATAAACGCCTTTATCCTCTTATAGAGAAAACAATTTTTAGCACGGTTTTAAATTTTATGCCCTTTTTTACTCCGTTCTTTCAGCCAGTTCTAGTAAGGAAATAACAGGTAGTCACATAGAGAATCCCCCTCTAAAGGAAAGTATACTACTAGTAATAGCCGGAGCCTATATTTTCCAAATATAGCTATACTATATACTAGAGTACTTCTAGACGTAGCTAGAGTAATATAGGCCTCCCTAACGCCGCAGGGAGCTAATGCCAGCACAAGGGCGCCTATAGAACTGTACTACAGTAGCTAGGACCTTATAAGCCTTTTAAGGCTATATAGAGGAATTAGGTGATTCCGAAGGCTGTAAAGTAGCCGGTACTATTGACTGGTCTTATAAGCTCATCAGGCTAAGCCAGGCCTTCTATATATATAATATAGAATATATATATACAGGGGTAGAGGGTAGCTTAGTAAAAAGCTCCCTTAGGTTGTAGGCCTAAAAGCCTGATAAAAGACTGAAAGCCACTAACTAGTAGGGCTTTAGTAAGTCCGTCAGCCGGCATATACTTAGTATTAAGATATATAATAGTAACTATTTTAGCCTTAACCTGCTCTCTAACGTACCGGAATTTCAGCAGGGTATACTTAGTTCTAGCGTATAGCGCTGGGTCATTAGCCACCGTTATAGAGCCCTAATTATCTCCATAGAGAGTAATAGGGTAGTCTATAGGTCTGTAAAGTTCAGAAAATAGCCCTATAATCCACTATACTTCGCATATAGCCTCTATAAGTCCATCAGTTTCAGCTTCTAGGGTAGAGAGAGCAATAGTAGTAGCTCTTTTCGTTTTCCAGCTAATAGGCCCACCGGCTAACTTATATAGATAGCCGTAGGTGGATTTACTAGTAGCCTTATCCCCTGTAAAATCAGAATCACTAAAGCCTATAGGGACTAGACTACTATTAATTATAGAAGTCCGGCTACTACCTTTACTATTTCTAGAATCTACTATAGTAGTAGAGGTAGTAGTTAGGGGCCTAGGCCCTTCCTTAAAGTGAAAGTCTCTACTAAGCTTAGTAGTTATATTACTACTATTACTAAGCTTAGGCCCTAGATAAGCTACTGTATTTCCGTTACAGCTAAAACAGATGCTATAGTCTTTGGTACTGTTAAGATACTTAAAAAGATTTTTAGCAGCGTTTAAGTGTGATTTTGTAGGTCTATTTAAAGACCTAGAGAGCCACTATACGGTAAAGCTAATATCTACCCTAGTAAGGAGCATTATATAAATAGCTGTTCCTACTAGGCTTTGATAAAGCTTAATTTCCGTAGAATTACAGAGGTGGCTAGCAATATCTTCCTCTAGTTAAAGTTGACTTACTAGCCCCGGCTATAAGGGAATAGATATAGGCTTAGAATCGGCTAAGTTAAAGCGGCTAACCGCCTCTTCTACATACTGTGACTGGTTAAGCCACAGGCGCCTATTAGGTCTATCCCTTATAATCTGCACACCCAGGAAATAGGCGGCAGGCCCTAAGTCTTCTATAGCGTAGACCTTATTAAGCCGTTTCTTTAAATCAGTTATATAGCCTATATCAGGCCCTATAAATAGACAGTCATCTATATAGGTAACGATAAAGTGATAGGTTTTAGCATTATAGAAGACCCCTGGATCTGAAATAAGAGGGAGATAGCCTAGGCTCTTAAGTAAGATTTTAAGCTTATCTTGCCACTCTCTAGGGCTTTGTTTTAGACTGTATAACGCTTTAGATAGTTTAATAATATTAGGAGTAGAAGGATTATAGCCGTATTTCAGTAAAAGCTTATAAATAGCCTTATTAGAAGCCGCTAGGTCTAATAGTCCTTCAGGGATTTCCATATATATTTCTTCTCTAAGAGCGCTATTAAGAAATGCCCCTATAAAGTCAGCTTATTCTATTTCCCAGTCTAGAACAGCACCTATAGCTAGAAGTATACGCCAAGTAGGTGGTATACTAGTAGAGGCGTAGGTTACAGTGTAATCTAGGCCTTCTACCTGCATAAAGCCCCTAGCTACTAACCGAGATTTATACTTAATAGGCCTGTTTTTAGCATCCTTTTTAACCTTAAGAACGTTTCGACAGGTAATAAGCTTACGGTTAGAAGGTAATAGACTCCTAGGTAGGAATTTAAAAACCCCTAGCTCTAATAACTGGATAAATTCCTTAGTAATAGCCTCTAACCACTTACTACGCTCATCTCTAGGTAGTTTTAAGACTTGCTTATAAGTAGTAGGCGTACTATCCTTAGATATTACCCTTTTTCGAGCCTTATAGGCAAAAGACAGTATATAGCTACTAGTCTTAGCTAAAAGCTTATAGTAATCAAGCTGCATTTTATCCCCCTCTAAAATAAGATCACTATTATCAAGAGGTTCGTTCGTTATAGGCTGATTAGGCGCTATAACTTCTATAGGCTTAGGTGCAAAAATAGGCTCTATAGTTTAGGGAAACGCCTCTGGTAATTCAGGCTTTCTAATAGATATAGTAGGCCTAGTAGACTCTACTATAACCGGATTTATAGGCTTATCCAGTAAGGGTTCATCTAATTCACTATTAGAAGAAGATTCATAAGGTTCTAGCTTACTAGGTCCTATTTCTATACTAATAGGCTTTTCAGTATTAAGATTAGAAGGGTCCAGGCTGACAGCCCCCTCTAAATCTAAGTCTAGGTCTACTAATTCCCCCTCTAAAGCCGTATTATTAGTAGGCTAACTTAGTACTGTATTATCCTCTATAAACTTAATAGTAGAGGTTTTAAGTACTGCTCTTCTAGACGGTATATATACTAGGTAGGTCTTAGAACCTAATACTGCTAGTATTTTACACTCTTCCGTTCTAGAGGTAAATTTTAACGATTTAGACCGTTTTTCTAAAGGTATAATCGCCTCTCCTCTAGCGCCTATAGCCCTATAGCGCTCTAGGTTAGGTATATATAGAATACCAGGCTCTAGCTCGTCAAATAGCGCCTGGAAAGGAGTGGTTTCCTTATTAGTTATAGCTGTACTATTAACTAATTCCACTACAGCCTCCAGTATAAAGCACTACAAATACTGGGGTAAAGTGCTACTAAGAATAGTATACCTTACACGGTCTAGTATAACTCTAACTGATTGTTCTACTAAGCTGTTCTGCTCGTGGATATAGGGGGCAGAAGTGCTAAATTTAATACCCCTTTTAGCTAACCAAGTAGTTAATAAATCAGTTATTTCAGTACCTCTGTCAAAGTGGAATTTAGTAGGATATCTACCAAATCCATTCCTTAGGCCCCTAAAAAAGCCCTTAATAGCGTTAGCTACTATAGGGCCTGATTTATTAGGTAGGTTAAAAACCCACCTATACCTACTTTTACAGTCAACTAGAAGTAAGACTATAGGGTTTCTATTATAAGGCCTAGGCCTAATTTTAACAGTATCCCCCTCTATTGAGTCTAAGACCCTAGGTAGGTCAGGTATTAGAGCCTTACTAACCCTTCTCACTGCTTTACCTCGATCATAGCTAGAGCAGTGAAAATCAGCTTCCTTTATTTTATCAAAATTAGGCAGCCCTTTAGTAATACTAGAGGTCTTTTTCAAAAGACATAGGCCTATATGGCCTAGCCTAACGTGCCACAATTTAGCTAAATTAAGTAGATTATAGTAATCTCGCTGACCTATATTAGGCTCCTTTAAAGTAGGGCTAGATATAGCCTTTTCTACTTTATTCCCCTCTATAACTGGCTCTCTTAGCATATAGGGCAGGTCTCCAGTGCCAGTTAAGGGCTTAGGCTCCCTAGTTTCACAGGGACTTTGATAGGGGGCCTAGGCAGTAGCTAAGGGCTCTACAGGCCTATAGGGCCTTTTCCCCCTTAAAGAAGGTCCTATACCTTCTAAAGTAGTACCCTTAGCCGGAGAATTCCTTAGCTTATAGCGCTTATTAGGCTCTATAGCTTCGGATACTATAGCATCCTCTATAATAGGTCTATAGTCTTCCTTTCTAATAGAATTAGAAGGAATTTCTACCACTATCTTATTACACTGCGGCTCTATACTTTTAGTAGTATTATAACTAGTAAGGCCTAAAGGAAAAGCAAAATTTGCATGTAATATAGGCTTAGAGCTGCCTTTAACGTCAAGAAAAAATCCTGATTTTTTAAAGTCTAGTACAGCTATACAGCGTCTATCACCCCTATAAAGGGTTTCCTTTATAAGGCAACCTCCTGAATCATAGTGCCTAACCCTGCTAACAATATTTATATCAATATTAGGTAGGTATAAAACGTTATCTAATACTAATTTAGTATAGGTAGGGGGGGCCTTTCTAGATAATACTTCTAGTATAATAGAGCCTATACTAGCCAGGCTTACAGGGCCATTTCCAGTATTAATAGGGCGTAACTGGCCTATGTTAGGCGTAAAGGTAGTAAACCGCTCTTTACTATTACTGATATGGTCCGTAGATCCCGTATCGTATAGCCAACTATTATAAAGAGCGGGGTCTCTAGGGCGTCTTTTAGGCTTATTATCTTTATATTTTGCCTTATTAGAAGAGGTTTTTAGGCCTTTTCCTTTAAAGTCCTTACGCTTCTTATACCCTTTTAACGCTAATAGCTATGCTAATTGGGTATTAGAATCGCTAGAAGAACTAGAATTGGAACTAGAGTTAGATTCCTCTTCTTCTTCTATAGCTAGGTTATAGGACCCTAGCATAAAGGAGGCCTGTTCGGCACTTTTAGCACTATAATTCTGCCCTTTAACATTATAACTAGCCTTTTTCTTACCCTTTTTCTTATTTTTACCCTTCTTACTAGGGTTAGAATTTGAATTAGAGGTTGAATTAGAGCTATTAGCTATATAAGCTGCTCTATACGCCTCTGTAGCCGGGTTCCTAGATTCTTCTAAAATATCAGCCATTAGATATTCTATATTAAGGCTAGAGGCTATAAGGCCTAGCATTCTAGCCTGTCTTATAGAGCTCTTTTGGCGTGATACCCAGCTAGGAAACTTAGATTCTAGAGCCTTAAAATACTGATTTAGTATTAAAGAGGGATCTATATCTATTTTAGCCATAGTAAGCTTAGCAAGATAGCCGTTAAATTCAGCGTTAAAAGCTAATAAGCCTTTTTTATAGGTACTAAAGGTAAGGGCGTGGAATTCGTTATAGACGTCCTCCTTTTTAGACTCTATAGGTCGGCTATACTGCCTAACAAGCAGCTTAAAGGCCTTAGAAGGTATATGAATCCACGATATAGCAGCCCTAGGGCTACTAGATAAGCTATTACGTAGAAGCATTAAAAGAACAGCTTGATCAGAGTTGCTATAAGTGTTAGATATATTAGGGTTTTCTAAAAAATTAGATATCCCTAACGCTCTTAGCACTATACTTAAAGCCTGAATCCACTGTTCAAAATTGCTTTCCCCGCTAAGCTTACTATCGTCCGGTATAGTATAGGCCTTTTTAGAAAGCTCCTTTACTATACTACTAGTAATAGTATCCTTAAAGCCTTCCTTAGACCCTATATCTATAGGGGGGTCTAAATTACTAGTAGCTGTATTATCTATAGCCGGCCCTAGATGGGGCTCTTTCCTAGGGGGACGTGGAGGAGAATCTAAATCCATAGTACCGCTAAAAGGATCAAATCTAGGACTATAGCTAGTCTTTCTAGTAGCAGCAGCATTGCTACTATTAGTTAGAGAAGCTAAAGTAAAAGATATATTCTTTATAGCGCTAACGCTATCCTCGATAGAGGCTTTTAGGGTATTTAGACTTAAAAGTAGTATTTTTATATCACTAGATTGGCTAGCTATAACTCGGTTATGAGATTTTATATTCTGTTTTAGGAATTCTATAACCTCGCTATAGTCTTCGCCATCTTCCTCATCTTCTGATAGGGTTCGTATAGGTGGTGGAGGCCTAGAAGATTGCCCTGGATCAGCTGGGTTACTCGCCCTTTTAGAGGCTATACCCTTCCCTTTAGCTTGATCCGCCATTGTAAATAGGCTACTATTTACTTTATAGTACTAGCTAAAGCACTTAATTAGCTTCCAGTTTACTAAAGCTAATTAGCTAGCTTACTAATTATAGTAGTGATTTTCTAGGCTAGTCTTAGCGCTTAGTAGGTTTATAGCGCTGCCTACTTGCTACTTAGTAGGGGTTTCTAGTAGAAATTCTAAACTAGGCTCTAAGATAGGGACTAGAGACTTCGACGTAGGGACTTAACTACCGCCTATAGATATATCTATAGAAAGGGCTCTATAGTAGGGAAATATAGGTCTTTAGCGCTAGAAATTCTAAAACGCTAGCCTTTCTACTTCCAGCTATAAGTAGAAAGGTCTTTTAGTATAGGTAAGTATACTAGCCTAAGCGTATAAGAGCCCCAAATGCTCGTCAATACTATAGGACTTAGATTTCTCAGCGATTTATCCTTCTAGATTTTCAGGCTTTTTAGTCCTTAAATAGCCTTCAATAAGATGTAATATATAGCTTTTTAGGGCTAATATAGTACTATATTTTCAGCTATAAGAGGCTTAAATAGCCCTATATATATAGGCAGAGGTAGCGCTTTGAAATTGGACTCCAACGATAACTATCCCATAGGCGATCCAGGCTCATAACCTATTGGAATGGGTAATCCTATATAAGGATCTATAACCACTATAGCCTACTAGTAGTAGTCGTATAGGGTACGTAGGGGCAGCAACAGCGTTGATATAGCCTAAATAGCACTTCCTAGGTATGTGCTAATATAGTAAAGTATAGCCCTTTACTATATTCCCTCTATAAAAGTCCTTATATAACGGTATAGTTATAGGCTATAGCGCTATATTATAGGGGCTTTAAGCTTATATATCACAGCTTTCAGTGGGTCTTATAGGCCTATAAGGCTTATAGTTATAGGTAACGTAGTAACTTGATTTCTAGTCTAAGTAGGTAAGGCTTCGCAATTTCCTTCCCTACATATACCCTCCGGCACCGTTCCTGCCCTCCATACGGCAGGAGCGCCTTAGTAGGTGCATGGCCACTTCCCGAAAAACCAAATAAGCTGGCGATTTTAAATAATCGACTTACGGCCACCTAAGCTGCAGGGTAAGCCGCACGACTTTTCCTGTAAGTTCTGTTTTCGCTCCTGCAGTGCAGGGTAGGTACAGGGTAGGTAGGTGACCTAGTAGAAGAGCCTTTTAAGGCTATTTCTAGCGCTTATACAGCCTAAGGAGGCTGTCTCTACAAAAGTGGGGCATAAATCTAAAAATAGAAAAGCCTTTTAAAGCTATTTCTAGGCTATATAGTGGAGTATATAGCTTAGTCAGCGGTATCCACAAAAGTGGGTCCACCCTCAGAATATAGCTATATATCTAGTAGTTCGAGAACTGAAATCCGTTTTGCCTAAGCTATAACCGTTAGAGCGCTATAGCTTATTTTGTACGTTTAACACTATTAAATACCACTTTCTTGTTGAAAATCACGTTCTAGGTTACTTTAATCTTGTTGGTTTAAGGGTTCTAGATTTAATAAATATTCGTTAAGTTATATCCGATTAGGTATCTAAGAAAAGCTCTTAGAGCAAACCTCTTTAGCTTATTCTTCTTAAGCTATACGTCTGCTTCTAATATAAAGGCTTGATATAGGAAAACCCGGAGATGCCCTTACTATAGCTTAACAGGCATTGTCTCTTTAGCGCCTACTAATTCTATAAACGAATAGAATATCTTATATAGTGTTTTCCACTTTAGCTAATACCTTAGAGTACAATTTAAGAGATATACTGTTATTCTAAATACCTTAGCTACCTTGTCCAAAGGTAAGTTAGTCCCTACTACTATTGCTTTTACCTGCCTTTTTAGAATACTAGCAGCTCTTTCTACATCTCTATTCTGATCTTAGGTCTAAGGAGCAAAGAGATTTGTTCTAATATACTTCCCTTATAGCTAGGCTTAGATTACTCCCTTTCTTCCGGCAATCTTGTTATTAGCTTCGATATCTAAAACCCAAATTCTATACCTTCGATTAAGATCTATAAGGCGATTGTCTAAGGCTATAATAATACTTTTAACTAACCGATTATAAAGATAATAGTCCTATATTAGCCCTGACTTACAATCTAACAAGAGTATAATAGATATAAAGCCTTTCTTAGACCTTTTGATATTATAGAAATTAAGGGCTAGGACATTGCTAGGGTACCTCGGGTCTAGTTAGGCTACCCTTAAGACCTAGCAATTAGGGCCTTTTCCTATACTATACTATAGGTAGTCTACCGTTCTAATCACCTTATAATTTCTAGTAACCTTAACTCCCTTACCACTTTAAATAAGGTAATAGAGTGCTTCTAGGTTTAGATAACCTAACCGCTAGTACTATACTTAGATTGTCCTAGGCTTGGTCTTCTTCTTCTAAGACCTGCCCTACTCCTTTTATATTATAAAAGCTAATACTGAGATATTAGTTATAATGTACTCTAATAGGAACTAGCTATAGGCTTCCTAGATTTTGCAGATTTTATTATAGTCTAATATCCTCCTAAGGTAGGAAAGGGTACCCTGCTTCTAGTAATCCTATTATATTCCCTTTTTACAAAGGTACCTTAAAGAAACTAGGTTAGTAGCTATCTTAGGGCAGTATGCTATATAATTAAGCCGAAGGAGCACCTGTTTGTACTAACCTAGGCATAGATATAGGAAAACTGTCCTGTATCCTTCGATCGGCAACTTGCTATTAGCTGCTATAAGGTGGTCCCCTTCCCCTACTTCCTTAAGGCTTTTAAATCTCTCCTGTTTATTAAAAATATAGATAGAGGTACTGGAATCCAGGTAGGCTAAGTGCTTAAGAGGGTATTTGCTAATGCTGCTTACTTATAGTACGCTCTTTAGTACTATAAACTTAATAGGAACCTGATTCTTATTCTTCTTTTTAGGCATAGAAACAACTTCTACTATTAGTTTTAAAGCCTTTACTTTCTCCCTATGCCCTATATACCTTTAGGCTTTTTACTTATCTTTTAGCTCTTTTCGACAAGCTAATATCTTTGATCGAAGTTGCGAATCCTCCTTAATAGCTTATTTCATATACTTTTCTATATCTAGCCTTAGTTCCTAACCTTTATATATAAGAGAGGGAAATAGATACTAGCATACCTTCTAGTTATACTAGATTATTCTATAGGTATACTTCTTATAACAAAAACCGGGTTTCCCTATAGGATAATTAGGTCCTAAGGCTTAGGGTACTTCTAAGGCTCCTTAGGGATTTCGGTTACTATAGGTATTAGCTCTCCCTTGCTTAAAAGCCTTGTCTTATATGTCTCTTCCTCTTTTACCTTTCTTGCTAGCCCTATTAGAAAGAGGCTATTTGCCGTTTAAGGTAATATACGCGCCTCCTTTTCCTACTAGGTTCTTAGGCTTTAGCTTAGAAGGCTTATTAAACTCGAGATCTTATAGGAAATCCCTTGCTACTTTGCGGTAATTAAGGTTCTCCTGCTTAGCCTGCCTCTCGAAATCCCTATATAAGGCCGATATCTAGCCCTAGAATCTTTAAGTTGCTCCTAAGAAGATCAGTAAGTTGTCAAACTATAGTTTAGGGTTAGCTACCCCTTTAACTTTATAATACTCCGCCAGGTATAGTAGCTTCTACTACTTCTCTATTTAAGTCCTCTAGTTGCTAACTGCTTTTGCCTTACTAGCATCGAGGTACTCTTTATAGTCCTTATATATTGTCCTTATTCGCTTATAATCCTTTAAATACATCAACTTAGTAAGGTTCTAATACTACTAGTAAAGGCTTTGCTTAGGTAGGTAGTATAGATTTAGCATATAAGTCTTGACATGCTCCCTAATCTACTTCTTAACCTCTATAACGTTATCCTAGTTATATTTCCAGTTTGCTATAGCGGTATTATATATTATTAATATACTCTAGAAGGTAGCCCTCCTATTAGCAGTTAAATCGGTATATACAATACGTTTACTAGGAAGAGGAGGAGGCCTGTTAGCGTTCGCCTGCTCGATATGCTCTTCTATAAGCTACGCTCTCTAAGTAAGGCTGTAATACTAGCGAATGTAGGTCTATTAAGCAGTCTTAATACAGGCGGTTAATAACCTAAGAATAGGTATATCGTTAAGGGTTAGAGGGACTGGGCGTCTACCTAATTCCTCGGTATTGTTCAGGTCTATAAACTCGATTACCTTGCTTATAATACGCCGAAGCTACTGCTTAAAGTTGATCTACTACTCTGGCTTAGAGAGAAGGATAGAGCCCTCCTTAGCAGCCTTCTTGTTATTCTTGTTACTTGATATAATAGCAGCTACTAAAGTACGTTCTTAGATATTGTAATAATGATATATATGCTGATACTAGGCTCGTCTACGCTAGGCTAACAACTTCTAACTATTAATTGTTAGAATCTATACGCTCTGATTAATCGATTCTATATGCTAATCTATGTTCTATTAACCTACGCTCTAGCCGTCTAGGGCAGAGATTTTCTCTGTCCCCCCTGTAACGTTTACAGGCCCTAAAGTGGGCTCAATCTGCTTAATACAGGGAATTGTAGCTATATCCACCTTAATTAATCAGGGCCTCCCTATGCCCTGCTCCCGAGCCTAACAAGGTAACCCTATGCCCTGCTCCTGTCAGGGATACCGAGGTTCTACCGGAGCGACACGAGCGCCACGTTGTCCAACACAGGGCACAGGGTTGCCTGTTAACTCGGGAGCAGGGTATAGGGAGGCCCTGGTCAATTGAGGTAGATATAGCCACGATTCCCTATATCAAGCAGATTAAGCCTACTTTAGGGCCTATAAACGTTGTAGGAGGGATAGAGAAAATCTCTGTCCTAGGCAGCTAGAGCGTAGGTTAGGACAGAGAACAGAGGAGCATATAGAATCAATTAGAGACCACTGATTCCAATAATTAACAGTTAGAAGTCGTTAGCCTAGCGTAGACGAGCCTAGTATCAATATATATATCATTATTACGATATCTAAGAACGTATCTTAGTAGCTGCTATTATGTTGAACAGTAAGAACAATAAGAAGGCTGCTAAGAAGGGCTCTATCCTTCTCTTTAAGCCGGAGTAGTAGATCGATTTCGAGTAGCAGCTTCGGCGTATTACAAGCAAGGTAATCAAGTTTATAGACCCGAACAATACTAAGGAATTAGGTAGATATCTAGTCCTTCTAACCCTTAACAATATACCTATTCTTAGGTTATTAACTACCTGTATTAAGACTGCTTGTTAGACCTACGTCTGTTAGTATTATAGCCTTACTTAGGGAGTACAGCTTATAGAAGAGTATATTAAGTAGGTAAACGCTAATAGGCCTCCTTCTCTTTCTAGTAAGCGTATTATATATACCGATTTAACTACTAATAGGAGGGCTACCTTTTAGAGTATGTTAATAATGTACAATACTGCTATAGCAAACTAGAAATATAACTAGGATAATATTATAGAGGTTAAGAAGTGGATTAGAGAGTATGTTGAGACTTATACGCTAAATCTATACTACCTACCTAAGTAAAGCCTTTGCTAGTAGTATTAGAACCTTATTAAGTCGATATATTTAAAGGATTATAAGCGAATAAGGACGATATATAAGGACTATAAAGAGCACCTTAACGCTAGTAAGGCGAAAGTGGTTAGTAACTAAAAGACCTAGATAAAGAAGTAGTAGAAGCTACTATACCTAGTAGAGTATTATAAAGTCAAAGGGGTAGCTAACCCTAAACTATAGTTTAATAACTTACTGATCTTCTTAGGAGTAACCTAAAGGTTCTAGAGCTAGATATCGGCCTTATATAGGGACTTTAAGAAGTAGGCCGAACGGGAGAACCTTAATTACTATAAAGTAGCAAGGGATTTCCTATAAGATCTTAAGTTTAATAAGCCTCCTAAGTTAAAGCCTAAGAACCTAGTAGGAAGAGGAGGTATATACGTTACTCTAAATAGCGAATAGCTTCTTCCTAATAGGGCTAATAAGAAAGGCAAAAGAGGAAGGGATGTATAAGAAGAGGCCTTTAAATAAGGAAGAGCTAATACCTATAGTAACTGAAATCTCTAGAGAGCCTTAGAAGTACTCTAAGCCTTAGGACTTAATTATCCTATAGGGAGACCTAGTTCTTATTACAAAAAGTATACCTATAGAACAATCTAGTATAACTAGAAGGTATACTAGTATCTATTTCCCTCTTTTATATATAAAGGTTAGGAACTAAGGCTAGATATAGAAAAGTATATAAAATAAGCTATTAAGGAGGATTCGCAACTTTAATCGAAGATATTAGCTTGTCGAAAAGAGCTAAAAGACAAGTAGAAGGCCTAAAGGTATATAGGGTATAGGGAGAAAGTAAAGGCTTTGAAACTAATAGTAGAAGTTATTCCTATGCTTAAGAAGAAGAATAAGAATTAGGTCCCTATTAAGTTTATAGTACTAAAGAGTGTACTACAAGTAAGCAGCGTTAGCAAATACCCTCTTAAGTACTTAGCCTGCCTAGATTCTAGTACCTCTATCTATATTTTTAATAATTGGAAGAGATTTAAAAGCTTTAAAGAAGTAGGGAAAGAGGACTACCTTATAGCAGCTAATAGCAAGTTGCCGATCAAAGGATATAGAACAGTTTTCCTATATCTATACCTAGGTTAGTATAAACGGGTGCTCCTTCGGCTTAATTCTATAGTATACTACCCTAAGATAGCTACTAACCTAGTTTATTTCAGGTACCTTTATAAGAAGGGAATATAGTAGGATTACTAGAAGTAAGGCACCCTTTTCTACCTTAGAAGGATATTAGACTATAATAAGATCTATAAAATCTAGGAAACCTATAGCTAGTTCCTACTAGAGCATATTATAAATGATATCTCAGTGTTAGCTTTTATAATATAAAGGGAGTAGGGTAGGTCTTAGAAGAAGAAGACCAAGCCTAGGACGATCTAAGTATAGTACTAGCAGTTAGGTTATCTAAACCTAGAAGTACTCTATTACCTTATTTAGAGTAGTAAGGGAGTTAAGGTTACTAGAAATTATAAGGTAATTAGAACGGTAGACTGCCTGTAGTATAGTATAGGAAAAGGCCCTGATTACTAGGTCTTAAGGGTAGCCCGACCAGACCTAAAGCACCCTAGCAATGTCCTAGCCCTTGATTTCTATAATATTGAAAGGTCTAAAGAAGGCTTTACGTTTATTATACTATTATTAGATTGTAAGTTAGGCCTAATATAGGACTATTATCTTTATAATCGGTTGGTTAAGAGTATTATTATAGCCTTGGACAACTGCCTTTTAGATCTTAATCGAAGGTATAGAATTCGGGTTCTAGATATCGAAGCTAATAACAAGATTGCAGGAAGGAAGGGAGCAATCTAAGCCTAGCTATAAGGAAAATACATTAGAATAAATCTCTCTACTCCTTAGACCTAAGATTAGAATAAAGGCGTAGAAAGAGCTACTAGTATTCTAAAAAGGCAGGTAAAAGCAATAGTAGTAGGGACTAACTTACCTTTAGACAAGGTAGCTAAGGTATTTAGAATAGCGGTATATCTCTTAAATCGTACCCTAAGGTATTGGCTAAAGTAGAAAATACTATATAAGGTATTCTATTCGTTTGTGGAATTAATAGGCGCTAAAAAGACGATGTCTGTTAAGCTGTAGTAAGGGTATCTTTAGGTTTTCCTATATCAAGCCTTTACGTTAGAAGCAGACGTATAGCTTAAGAAGAATAAGCTAAAGAGGTTTGCTCTAAGAGCTTTCCTTAGATACCTAATCGGATATAACTCGATAAATATTTATCAAATCTAGAACCCTTGAACTAATAAGATTATAGTAACCTAGGACGTGATTTTCAACGAGAAAGTGGTATTTGACGGGTCTAAGGAGCACCTTATAGTCAGGCTAAGAAATCTAAGCTTAGAAGGGCTAAAAGAGTAGCTTACTAAGATTAAGAAAAGGGCAGAATCTGAAAATCTAAATACCGTAGTAGCTAATATCCCTATATAGGACGTACCCTATAAAGTAGGGGTAATAGACCTAGGTAATAGATTAGAAGAAGAAGAGGAAGAGAATATCGATATGCCTAACCTTATAGATAACGTAGAACTAGACGATTTAGTAGAAGTAATACAAAAACCTTAGTAAATAGAGGCTTACCTGCTCCTATATCCGACTCTAGAAGCTATATCCCTACTAGTAGCGTAGGGTATGCTAGGAGCATACCTTATAGTGTATTTTAGGGATCGAGTTCTTAGTTAGTAGTTCCTTAATACTATTATAAAGGGAGACTTCCTCACCTAGAGGGCCTCCTTTACTACTAAAAGGCTTATAAATAGAGACCCTAAGACGAGAGGAAGTATACTAATATCTAAGATCCTAAGCGTTAAGGACTTTAAACCAAGTACTATTTATTCTTCTTAGCTGTCTCTAACGCCTAAGCTATACTAGAACCTCAAAAGCTACCTATAGAGGGAACACTTTAAAGAAGCCGAAAGGCAGTACCTTCTTACGCACCTAAAAACGTAGGAGAAAGTACCAATTACTAAGATATAGGGTAAGTAGGTCTTAGACAATATATAGGTATATATATACAAAATCAACAAGTATAATTACCTGGAGAAGTTTAAGGCTAGGTTAGTAGTCTAAGGCGATTAACAATAAAGGACCCTAAGGAAGGATATATATATAGTAACATTAGCTAGAAAGTCCTTTCGGATCTTAATAGCAGTGGTAGCGAGGTTCGATATAGAGCTAATCTAGTTTAACGTTTTAAATGCCTTTTGCAACGCTTACCTTAACCAGGACGTATATATAAGACTCCTAGCAGGTTAAAGGAAGTAGGGTATAGTCTATAAGCTAAAGAAAGTACTATATAGTCTTTGGAAATCGCCTTACCTATAGTATAAAGAGTTTAGCAGTACTCTTTAGGATCTTAGGCTTAACGCAATACCCTATAAACCGTATATCTTCTAAAAAAAAAAAAAAAAAAAACGCGTTCTTGGTCAGGAACGCTCCAAATCGACTGCACTCTTTTGCGATCAACTTGTCCAATTGAGGACACAATACACGCCAAATTTGGCCGTAGCGCTGTCCGCCGTTCGACGGCGCTGTGGTCGGATTCTAACTGTACGATATGGTCGACCGTGGCGAGAAATCTGCAGCAGGGGCGTACAGGCCCTATAGTCACGTGCCCCCCTAGTACCTCTAACCCTCTAGGCCCTCGCCCTGCTTCCGCCACCCCTAGCCCCTTAATCAACGAGCCTACCCCTGAACCCAATTGCATAAGCTATACGTTTGCGCCCTACCTCTCTAGCGCTATAGCTATAGCTATAGCTACTACTACCGCTGCTGCTACTGCTACTACTACTACTTCCGCCACCGATTCTACCACCGCTATAACCGCTACTAGGCCGAGCGATATATCGTTCGATAGCCCTTTTAAAGGGCTTTCTAGCAGTTAGCACGCTACTACCGCTAACGCCGCTACCGCCCCCCTAAAAAAGGGGAAAGAAAAGGAGAAAGCTTTACCGCCATTGACTCTTGCCCTTACCTTCTCTAGCCTTATAGACTCGATAGTCGGCCTCTTAATCAATAACCCGGCTTTTAAGGAAATCGTCGAATATATAGGGCTAGCTAGAAAGCTAGCTCTAACGCAAATACTAAAGGAGGAGGAGAAGAAGGCAGTAATTCCGATCTTTCCTTCTTTTACTAGCTAGGCCTAAAAGCAGAAGAAGCAGCAGCACTAATAACAATAATAACAATAACAACAATAACAATAACAGCAGTAACTAGCCCCTTAGCCCGAGACCCGCCGTACCTGGGCTACTATAGTAGCAGCTAGGGTAAAGCCGACTAAACTAGGCCTAGAAAAACAAGTCCTTATACACCTAGGATCAGCCTCCTCCCCCTTTAGTCAGAAATCAGCGCCAGAGATTGTACAGGCAGTTTAGAGGGCAATAGGGCATACTATTAAGGGGGTAAGGACCCTACTAAGCGGTAACCTTATACTGGTTATAGAGGAAGAGAAGGTAAAGAAGGCCTTAAAGGAAAATATAGCCTAGCTAGCCTCTTTATCACTAGAGGCCTCCCTCTATACCACTACCTAGGCAGTAGCTGTTAAGGGGCTTACAACAGCTAATCAGATAATAGAAGCTAGCCTCTTAGCAGCTGTAAAAGAAGTATATCCCTTAGCCCTCTGAGCTAAAGTCTAGCACCTACTCTAAATTGAAAGAACAAAAGTCTTAGCACTTATAGCTTTTTCTAGCTAATAAGAGGCTTATAAGGCCTGTTAAGACGGCATCTTCTGGGCTTATAGGGCCCTAAAAGCGGAGCCTTATATCGATAAGGCTAGGGCCCTTTAGTGCTTTAACTGCTGGCGTTAGGGGCATAAGGCTAAATACTGCCACTCCCCTGCCCTTTGCTATAACTGCAGCTAAGAAAAGAAGAAGCATACTAACGAAGCAGCCTATACTAGGGTCCAGAACTGCCGGAACTGCTAAAGAGACTACTATACTAGGGCAGAGGAATGCCCTAAAAGAAAGAAATATAGGGCACAAGTAAAGGCCTACCTTCAAAATAGGCCTATTAACTTCGACCTTCTAGGCCCTCTTAAGCTAGCAATATCGACAAAAGACCGGCTAGAAGGAGAAGAGGGCTATACAGTAGTAGCTGGAAAACGCCGCCGTAGACGCCCTTCTATAATACCCGCTACTACCGCTACTATAGCCCCTCTTTCCTAAAGGACAATAAGAGAGGCTTTTAGCAAAATCCCTACTACTACCTTTACCGCTACCACCAACCCTACAGCTATAGCTATAGCTATAACTATACCCTCCTCCCTAGAGCCAGTAAGGGGCTCTATAGAGGAGGAGGATATAGATATGCTCTAAGTCTTTTCTTTCCTTTTATTTCTACTTCTTTTGTTTAAGACGGCCTTCCTTCTTTCCTTTAGACTGCTTTTCTTCTACCCTTCCCTATAGCTGGTATCTTACTACTATACCTAAGGTAAGAGGGAAGGCTATAAGGCTAAGCTTATAAGCTTTTAAGCTTTAAGCCTAGACCTACTTTTACCTCTTTCGCTAATAAGACCCCTTCCTTATTCCCCTACCCCAAGCCCTATATTAATTGAGATATAGGGCGTTCTTATGGGAGATAGGTAGGGGAATAGGCGCGATTTCCCTTAGTAGCCTTCTAGACAGCCTCCCCTTGCGTTGTTTTTCTTTTAGTACTGCTCTTTTCCTCTTGCTAGGTTGCCCGCCTTGTTGAGCTCGTTGGAGGTTTTTTATCCGTTTTCCGGTTTTCCTCTAGCATAAGTGTAAGCTAGCAGCCCCTTATAGCCCCTTAGGGGACTCTATAGGAGTAATAGATATCTATCTATATCTTCTAAAAGGGAGAAGTCTTTATTCTCTTCTATATAGACGACATAACAATAGCATACTATAAGAGGCATAAAGCCCTTGCTAAAGACCTAACAAGCTTGCTCTAGTCGAAGTATAAGATAACCAGTAGTAGCAAGCTAAACTAGTTTCTTAAGCTATAAGTTATTTAGGATTAGGAGTACTGTAAGATCCATCTCTTATAGGCAGTATACTATAAGAAAATTTTCAGATTAGTAGACGACCTAGTAATTAGGAGTAAGGCAATAAAGCTAATAGCGTAGAGATATACCTCCCCTATTATTAGAATGGGTAATCCTATATAAGGATCTATAACCACTATAGCCTACTAGTAGTAGTCGTATAGGGTACGTAGGGGCAGCAACAGCGTTGATATAGCCTAAATAGCACTTCCTAGGTACGTGCTAATATAGTAAAGTAGGGCCCTTTACTGTATTCCCTCTATAAAAGTCCTTATATAACGGTATAGTTATAGGCTATAGCGCTATATTATAGGGGCTTTAAGCTTATATATCACGACTTTCAGTAGGTCTTATAGGCCTATAAGGCTTATAGTTGTAGGTAACGTAGTAACTTGATTTCTAGTCCAAGTAGGTAAGGCTTTGCAATTTCCTTCCCTACATATACCCTCCGGGACCGTTCCTGCCTTCTACACGGCAGGAGCGCCTTAGTAGGTGCATGGCGCCTTCCCGAAAAACCAAATAAGCTGGCGATTTTAAAAAATCGACTTACGGCTCCCTAAGCTGCAGGGTAAGCCGCACGACTTTTCCTGTAAGTTCTGTTTTCGCTCCTGCGGTGCAGGGTAGGTACAGGGTAGGTAGGTGACCTAGTAGAAGAGCCTTTTAAGGCTATTTCTAGCGCTTATACAGCCTAAGGAGGCTGTCTCCACAAAAGTGGGGCATAAATCTAAAAATGGAAAAGCCTTTTAAAGCTATTTCTAGGCTATATAGTGGAATATATAGCTTAGTCAGCAGGATCCACAAAAGTGGGTCCACCCTCAGAATATAGCTATATATCTGGTAGTTCGAGAACTGAAATCCGTTTTGCCTAAGCTATAACCGTTAGAGCGCTATAGCTTATTTTGTACGTTTAACACCTATAGCACTAGAAGAATTGAAGAGCAACCTAGGGCAGGCAATAAACGCCAAGATAAAGTTATACCAGAGAAAAGTCGGCTCGATAATATATATAGCTGTAATTATAAGGGTCGATATAGCCTTTATTATATCAAGATTATCAAGATTTCTTACGAACCTAGGTCTAGAGTATTACAAGGCGGCAGATCATTGCCTTAACTACCTATACTATTCTAGGAATCAGTGCCTTTAGCTTAGAGGTAGAGATATGTACAAGGTTTAGTATAATGCTTCCTTCGCTAATAATACAGCCGATCGGAAAAGCTCTTAAGGATACATAATCAAGCTTTTTAGTAGGCTAGTTGCTTAGAGGGCAAGTAAGCAGACCTACATAACAACTTCTACTATAGAAGCGGAATTGGTATCTATAACAGAAGTAGTACAAGAAGCGCTATATCTCTGCCGCCTAATCTATAATCTTGGAATCAGTCTTAAAAGGGAGTACAGCATATAAGTGTTCTATAATAACGCTTAAACTATAAGACTAGTAACTAGGGACAAAACGCTGAAAACGAAGCTCTAGCACGTTAATATCAAGAATCACTAGCTCTAGTAGGAAGTTGTTATAGAAAGGGTTCTTATAGACTATATACTAATAGATTAATAATTAGTAGATAGCCTAACGAAAGTTCTTATAAATAATAGCTTTACTACGTTCTATAAGCAAGTCGGCATAGTAGAAAGGAAAGAAAAGATTAAGAAGCGGTAGATAGAGGAAGGCTAAGATACAGAGACTTAGCAGCAGGTATAGAAGGGAGTACCCTAAGAAACTAGTCTATTAAGCTAAATATTACTATTATAATCCGCAAACGTAAAATTGATTAGGGCCTAGCTAGAAGTCCTAGGGTACGCCGGAGTAGCAGTAGAATCCTCCTCTATAGCTATATTAGTAGCCTATAATACGCTCTTCCCGTTACTATCGTCGTTATCGTTGGATTCTATTACTACCTGTTTCCCCTACTTCTTTATCTCTTCCTTTATCTAAATAGTCGTAGCCTATTTCTATATCTATAGCTCTTAGATCAAGTAGGCGTACTCTCTAATAAGAGTATATAACGTCTAGATAGGGATAGTTAGGACAGACTAAAAGCATAGTAGGATAGGATTATAAGGTAACTTGCTACTAGGGCTATAATACTAGAAGAGTATTTAATAATATAGGCCTAATAGGCCTATACTACTACTAAGATCTTATTATTATCCGCTAGAAACGCAGGTTAGTGCGAACAGCGCTAAGGGGGTATATAGGCTAGACTTATAAGAGACATATAGATACCAGCAACAGGAGCAATTTAAATACTATAACCGAGAAGAAACGCAGGGACTAAGCTGCGCTATATATAGCGCTAGAGGAGAAAAATCGCTAGAATTGGCCTATAAGACCAAGCGTATAAGATAGCGCTTATAGCATACCTTATATAGCTTACTGTCCTGGATAGTAGAAACTGCCGGTAATATAGATGGTAATGCCCCTATAGGTATAGACTATAAGGCTAGGCTTAATGCTAGCTTGCTTATAACTAGCTTCTTACAGACTAGTGTTACCAGCCCCCCGGTACTAGCTACCGGCGAACGTACCCTAGGGACTATTAAGACTAGAGCGGCAATAGCTGCTGGTATAGGCAATAGACCTAAATCCCCGAAACGTAGCTTCTTCGACAATGGTAGTACTGCAACGTTGTTATCCTCCTTATCGTCGTCCTAGGCAAACCGGACTAGATATAGACCGTTAGCTATTAGAAGAACTACCTAGGAAAGGTAAGATAAAAGGATAAACCGTATTTCTAGCCTAATAAGGGCAAATCTCCTACTACTAAGGTAGTAGGCTGCTCTAGAACCGACTCCTCCTTCTAAGTAGATATCTGTAATAAAAGGAAGTTAGAAAAGCTTATAAAACTAAATATAGCGATTATAAGAAGCCTTATAGTAAGAAGGGCAAGTGCAGAAAGATAAAAAGTATATTTATAGGAAGAAGGAAAATTTTAGAGCTCTAGAGGAGGTAAGTAGATTTTATACCTAACTAGCTACTATATAAAAGGAGCAATAACGTAGGCGGTTAATCACACGCCCTTTCCCCCTAACTTCTACTTCCTCTTCCCTAAGAAGGGATAGTATACCCTAATACTAAGAAGAGAGAGGTAGCAGACCCTTACCGATTAATAAGCCTTAATACGTATAGACGTAAAATATAAGAGCAAGGAAAGAAGCTAGGTAGTATACTTCTAATAGGAATAAGAAGAAAAGGGTAGTATACCCTAATAGAGAAGAGAAGCTAGGGCAGTATACCCTAAGGAAGAGACAGCATACCTTGACCTGAATAAGGAAGAGGTAGTATACCTTAACCTAAATAAGGAAGAGGTAGTATACCTTGACCTAAATAGGAAAGGGCAGTATACCTAGATATTTAGATCTGGCGAGACTTACTACGTTAGTTTAACTACCTTATTACCTGGATTAGCCCCTATAAAGACAGTAAAGAGCAGAGAAAAGACCGCCGCTAAAGTAATAAGCCAGTGTTTATAACGCTAAAGGTGGTTTATAAGGTACCTACGAGATCGGCAGAGGTAAAGGGAGTATAGCAAAAGAGATAAGCGTTCCTAAGCTAAACAGCAACCTAGTAGTCTCTAATAGAATAAGGCATTACGCCGGTTAACCACCCGGATAGTAGACCATAGTAATAACCGTTAGGTATCCCTAGAAGTAAGATTATAACGGTTAAGAAAAGCCTGACGGTTTCCCTTATAAGAAAGTACCTCTAAGATCAGTAAAAGAAGCAGGTTAGAGAAGGAGCAGTCAACTTTCCTAGACTCTATCTAGGTTAACGACTAGTAATATCTGTTAGAAGCCTGATCTTAACGATCTAGAGCACCCTAGCAAGTCCCGATAGAGGAACAGGACCGTAGGGTAGCAGAGTAGCTAAGTATTACCTATTAGTCCAATCCCTTTTTCTAATTAAACAGTAGAATAACTACCTTTCTACTAGCCTAGAAAGTACTGTATAACTAGGGAATAGAGACCTTAGGGGTATTAATAATAGTTACTAAAGAAAAAGACTATACCGCTGCCTATAAAGCCCGACTATAACCTCTATAATCCTAGAATATAGGTACTATAAACATACGTTACTGCTAAATATGTCGTTGATAAGGAAGAGCCTTATAGCAAGGCCTAGGATCGCTATTGCAAACCTAGACCTAGGGGTATGTTAGATAATATAGCGCTTGTATCGCTTCGGTAGAACCTTAGTATCCCTGTTAGAAGTAGGGCATAGGGTTGCCTATTAACTTAGGAGTAGGGTATAGGGAGGCCCTGGTCAATTAAGGTGGATATAGCCACGATTCCCTATATTAAGTAGATTAAGCCTACTTTAGGGCCTATAAACGTTATAGGGGGGACAGAGAAAATCTCTGTCCCGGGCGGCTAGAGCGCAGGTTAGGACAGAGAACAGAGGAGCACACGGAATCAATCAGAGACCACCGATTCCAACAGGCCCTAGTTAATTAAGGTGGATATAGCTACGATTCCCTATATTAAGCAGATTAAGCCCACTTTAGGGCCTATAAACGTTATAGGGAGGATAGAGAAAATCTCTATTCTAGGTAGCTAGAGCGCAGGTTAAGGAGAGAGAATACAGATTAGTATATAGAATCAATTCATATATATACCTAGGACCGACATCACACATCCGAAAACGCGTTCTTGGTCAGGACCGCTCCAAATCAACTACACTCTTTTGCAATCCACTTGTCCAATTAAGGACTCAACACACGCCAAATTTAGCTGCAGCGTAGTTGCTCGTTCGACGGCGCTATAGTCGGATTCTAACTGTATAATGTGGTCAACCGTGGCTAGAAATCTATAGCTATAGCAGGGCGGGCGTATAGGCCCTATAGTTATATGCTCTAGCCCTGACCGTACTGACCCCTCTAACCTAAACCCTGTTAACCTAAACCCTACTAACCTAAACCCTGCCGCCCCTAGCCCTCTAGAGGCTGTTAACAAAGCCCCTAAGCGCTTAGGCTATAGCTTCCTAACCTATCTTACTACTACTGCTGCTACTACTACTACTACTACTTCCGCCGCCAACCCTACTACTACTATAACCGCTACTAGGTCGAGCGATATATCGTTTGATAGCCCTTTTAAAGGGCTTTCTAGTAGTTAATACACTACTACCGCTACCGCTGCCCCTACCCCCTTTAAAAAGGGGAAAGAAAAAGAAAAAGCCCTACTACCTATAACCCTCGCCCTTACCTTCTCTAGTCTTATAGACTAGATAGTCAGTCTTTTAGTTAATAACCTAGCCTTTAAGGAAATCGTCGAATATACCAGGCTAGCTAGAAAGCTAGCCTTAACGTAGATCTTAAAAGAGGAGGAGAAAAAAGCCCTGATATTTCCCTCGTTCGTTGCCCAGGCCCTAAGGCAGAAGAAGCAACAACAATAGTAATAAGAATAGCAATAACAATAGTAGTAGTAGCAACAACCCTCTACTGTTGAATCAGAGCTAACCCGCCGTACCTAGGCTGCTATAGCAGCAGCTAGGGTAAAGCCTACTAAGCTAGGCTTAGAAAAACAGGTCCTTATATAGCTAGGATCAGCCTCTTCCTCCCTTAGCTAAAAATCAGCCCCGGAAATCGCATAGGTAGTATAGAAGGCTATAGGGCACTCTATTAAGGGGGTAAGGACCCTACCGAGCGGTAACCTTATACTAGTTACTAAAGGAGAAAAAATCAAAAAAGCCTTAGAAGAAAACACAGCCTAGCTAGCCTCTTTATTACTAGAGGCCTTAATCTATATTACTATCTAGGCTATTGCTATTAAAGGGCTTATAATAGCTAACCGGGTAACGGAAGCTAGCCTTCTAGTAGTAGCAAAAGAAGTATATCCTTCGGCCTAAAGGGCTAAGGTCTAGTACCCCCTCTAGATCGAAAGAACAAGAGCCTTAGCTCTTATCGCCTTCTCTAGCTAGTAAGAGGCCTACCAGGCCTATCAAGATAGAATCTTCTAGGCCTATAGGGCCCTAAAAGCAGAGCCCTATATCGATAAGGCTAGGGCCTTATAGTGCTTTAACTACTAGCGATAGGGGTATAAAGCCAAATACTGCCACTCTCCTGCCCTCTACTATAACTGCGGCTAAGAAGAGAAGAAGTATACTAATAAGGCGGCCTATACTAAGGCTTAGTACTGCTGGAACTGCCGTAGTAACCACCACGCTAGGGCAGAAGAATGCCCTAAAAGAAAGAAGTATAAGGCTTAGGCAAAATCCAGCCTATAAAACAGACCTATTAACTTCGACCTCCCTAGCCCTCTTAAGCCGGCAATATCAATAGAAGACCGGCTAGAAGGGGAAGAAAGCTATACGGTAGTAGCTGGAAAACGCCGCTATAGCCGCCCCCCTATAATAACCGCTAGAAGGACCGACATCACACATCCGAAAACGCGTTCTTGGTCAGGACCGCTCCAAATCGACTGCACTC
Source organism: Phyllachora maydis (assembly GCA_029339225.1). Taxonomy (NCBI): domain Eukaryota; kingdom Fungi; phylum Ascomycota; class Sordariomycetes; order Phyllachorales; family Phyllachoraceae; genus Phyllachora; species Phyllachora maydis. Next base: position 963,061 of record JAQQPM010000003.1, read on the forward strand.
TTTTGCAATCCACTTGTCCAATCGAGGACTCAACACATGCTAAATTTAGCTGCGGCGCAGTCGCTCGTTCGACGGCACTGTGGTCGAATTCTGACTGTATAATGTGGTCGACTGTAGCTAGAAATCTGCAGCTACAGCGGGGCGGGCGTATAGGCCCTACAATCACGTGCCCTAGCCCCAACCGTACTGACCCCTCTAACCTGAACCCTGCCGACCCGAACCCTACTGCCCCTAGCCCCCTAGGGGCTGTTAATAAAGCCCCTAAGCGCTCGGGCTATAGCTTCTCGACCTACCTTACTACCGCTTCCGCCACTACTACCACCGCCACTACTACTACTACCACTTCCGCTGCCAACCCTGCCACTACTATAACCGCTATTAGGTTAAGCGATATATCGTTCGATAGCCCTTTTAAAGGGCTTTCTAGTAGTTAATACGCTACTACCGCCACCGCCGCCCCTACCCCCTCTAAAAAGGGAAAAGAAAAAGAAAAAGCCCTACTACCTGCAACCCTTGCCCTTACCTTCTCTGGTCTTATAGACCAGATAGTCAGTCTTTCAGTTAATAACCCGGCCTTTAAGGAAATCGTCGAAAATACCGGGCTAGCTAGAAAGCTAGCCTTAACGCAGATCTTAAAAGAGGAGGAGAAAAAAGCCCTGATATTTCCCTTGTTCGTTGCCCAGGCCCTAAGGCAAAAGAAGCAACAACAACAACAACAATAATAGCAACAATAATAGCAGTAACAACAACCCCCCGCCGCCGAATCAGAGCCAACCCGCTGTACCTAGGCTGCTATAGCAGCAGCTAGGGTAAAGCCTACTAAGCTAGGCTTAGAAAAACAGGTCCTTATACGGCTAGGATCAGCCTCGTCCTCCCTTGGCCAAAAATCAGCCCCGGAAATCGCACAGGCAGTACAGAAGGCTATAGGGCACCCTATCAAGGGGGTAAGGACCCTACCGAGTAGTAACCTTATACTAGTTACTAAAGGAGAAAAAATCAAAAAAGCCTTAGAAGAAAACACAGCCTGGCTAGCCTCTTTATCACTAGAGGCCTCGATCCATACCACCACCTAGGCTATTGCTGTTAAAGGGCTTATAATAGCTGACCGGATAACGGAAGCTAGCCTTCTAGCAGCAGTAAAAGAAGCATATCCTTTGGCCTTAAGGGCTAAGGTCTAGTACCCCCTCTAGATCGAAAGAATAAGAGTCTTAGCTCTTATCGCCTTCTCTAGCTAGTAAGAGGCCTACTAGGCCTATTAAGACGGAATCTTCTAGGCCTATAGGGCCCTAAAAGCAGAGCCCTATATCAATAAGGCTAGGGCCTTACAGTGCTTTAACTGCTAGCAATAGGGGCATAAAGCCAAATACTGCCACTCCTCTACCCTCTGCTATAACTATGGCCAAGAAAAGAAGAAGTATACTAACAAGGCGGCCTATACTAAGGCTCAGTACTACTGGAACTGCCGTAGCGACTACCATGCTAGGGCAGAAGAATGCCCTAAAAGAAAGAAGCATAAGGCTTAGGCAAAATCCAGCCTATAAAACAGGCCTATTAACTTCGACCTCCCCGGCCCTCTTAAGCCGGCAATATTAATAGAAGACCGGCTAGAAGGGGAAGAAAGCTATATAGTAGTAGCTGGAAAACGCTGCTGTGGCCGCCCCCCTATAATAACCGCCACTACCGCTACCGCTACTACCGCTATAGCCTCCCTTTCCCAGCGAACTATAAGGGAGGCTTTTAGCAAAATCCCTGCCTTTACCTTTACTACTACCGATCTAGCAGCTACCGGTACTATAGCTACCGGTTTTATACCCTCCTCCCTAGAGCCGGTAAGGGGCTCTATAGAGGAAGAGGATACAGATATGCTTTAGTCTCTTTTTCTGCCTTCTCTTCTTCCTTAGACTGCTTCCCCTCTCTCTCTTTAGACTGTCTTTTCTTTCTTTCCTATAACTAGTATCTTACTACTATACTAAGATAAAGGGGAAGGCTATAGGCCTAGGCTTATAAGCTTTTAAGCTTTAAGCCTAGCCTTACCTTACCCCTTTTTTGCTAACAAGACCCCTTCCTTATTCCCCTACCCTAAGCCCTATATTAATTGAGATATAGGGCGTTCTTATAGGAGATGGGTAGGGGAATAGGCGCAATTTCCCTTAATAGCCTCCTAGACGGCCTCCCCTTACGATGTTTTTCTTTTAGTACTGCTCTTCTCCTTTTACTAGGTTGCCCGCCTCGTTAAGCTCGTTGGAGGTTTTTCATCCGTTTTCCGGTTTTCCTCTAGCATAAGTGTAAGCTAGCAGCCCCTTATAGCCCCTTAAGGGACTCTATAGGAGTAATAGATATCTATCTATAATAACCGCTACTACCGCTATAGCCTCCCTTTCCTAGCGAACTATAAGGGAGGCTTTTAGTAAAATCCCCACCTCTACCTTTACTACTACTGATCTAGCAGCTACTGGTACTATAGCTACCGGTTCTATACCCTCCTCCCTAGAGCTGGTAAGGGGCTCTATAGAGGAAGAGGATATGGATATGCTTTAGTCTCTTTTTCTGCCTTCTCTCCTTCTTTAGACTGCTTCCCCTCTCTCTCTTTAGACTGTCTTTTCTTTCTTCCCTATAGCTAGTATCTTACTACTATACTAAGGTAAAGGGGAAGGCTATAGGCCTAGGCTTATAAGCTTTTAAGCTTTAAGCCTAGCTTTGCCTTACCCCTTTTTACTGACAAGACCCCTTTCTTATTCCCCTACCCTAACCTCTTATAATCAATAAACCGAAAGGTTAAGATATAGGGAGGTACCTACAGGCAACGGGTAGGGGAATAGGTGCTATTTCCTTAGTAGCCTTCTAGACGGCCTCCCCTTACTTTGTTTTCTTTAGTACTGTTTTTTTCCTCTTGTTAGTTTGCCCGCCTTGTTGAGCTCGTTGGAGGTTTTTCTTCCGTTTACCGGTTTTCCCTCTAGCATAAGTGTAAGCTAGCAGCCCCTTATAGTCTCTAGATAGACTTTATAGGAGTAATAGATTCTATCTATATAGAATCAATTATAGAATATATAGATTCTAACAATTAACAGTTAGAAGCTGTTAGCCTGGTATAGACGAGCCTAGTATTAGCATATATATTATTATTACGATATCCAAGAACGTACCTTAGTAGCTGCTATTATATCGAGTAATAAGAATAATAAGAAGGCCGCTAAGAAGGGCTCTATCCTTCTCTCTAAGCTAGAGTAGTAGATCGACTTCGAGCAGCAGCTTCGGCATATTGCAAGTAAGGTAATCGAGTTTATAGACCTAAATAATACCGAGGAATTAGGTAGATGTCTAGTTCCTCTAACCCTTAACGATATACCTATTCTTAGGTTATTAACCGCCTATATTAAGACCGCTTGTTAGACCTATGTCCGCTAGTATTACGGCCTTACTTAGGGAGCGTAGCTTATAGAAGAGTATATTAAGTAGGCAAACGCTAATAGGCCTTCTCCTCTTCCTAGTAAGCGTATTATATATACCAATTTAACTGCTAATAGGAGGGCTACCTTCTAGAGCATATTAACAATGTACAATACTGCTGTAGCGAACTGGAAATATAACTAGGATAACGTTATAAAGGTTAAGAAGTAGATTAGAAAGCATGTTAAGACTTATATATTAAATCTATACTACCTACCTAAGCAAAGCCTTTGCTAGTAGTATTAGAACCTTACTAAGTTGATATATTTGAAGGATTATAAGCGAATAAGGACGATATGTAAGGACTATAAGGAGTACCTTAACACTAATAAGGCAAAAGCGGTTAGCAACTAGAGGGCCTAGATAGAGAAGTAGTAGAAGCTACTATACCTAGTAGAGTATTATAAAGTAGAAGGGGTAGCTAACCCTAAACTATAGTTTAACGACTTACTAATCTTTTTAGGAGTAACCTAAAGGTTCTAGGGCTAGATATTAGCCTTATAAAGGGACTTTAAGAAGCAGGCTAAAAGGGAGAACCTCGATTACTATAAAGTAGCAAGGGATTTCCTATAAGACCTCGAGTTTAATAAGCCTTCTAAGCCAAAGCCTAAGAACCTAGTAGGAAGAGGAGGCGTATATATTACCCTAAATAGCAAGTAGTCTTTTCCTAATAGGGCCGGTAAGAAGGGTAGAAGAGGAGGGGATATATAAGAAGAGGCCTCTAAGTAAGGAAGAGCTAATACCTATAGCAACTGAAATCTCTAGAGAGCTTTAGAAGCACCCTAAGCCTTAGGACCTAATTATCCTATAGAGAGACCTGGTTCTTATTATAAGAAGTATACCTATAGAATAATCTAGTATAACTAGAAAGCATGCTAGTATCTATTTCCTTCTTTTACGTATAAAGGTTAGGAACTAAGGCTAGATATAGAGAAGTATGTAAAACAAGCTATTAAAGAGGATTCGCAACTTTGATCGAAGATATTAGCTTATTAAAAAGGGCTAAAAGATAAGTAGAAGGCCTAAAGGTATATAGGGTATAGGGAGAAAGTAAAGGCTTCAAAACTAATAGTAGAAGTTGTCCCTATGCCTAAAAAGAAGAACGAGAATTAGGTCCCTATTGATTTCGTAGTACTAAAGAGTGTACTACAAGTAAGTAGCATTAGCAAATACCCTCTTAAGCACTTAGCTTACCTGGATTTTAGTGCCTCTATCTATATTTTCAACAATTAGGAGAGATTTAAAAGCTTTAAGGAAGTAGGGGAAGAGGACTACCTTTTAGCAGCTAATAGTAAGTTACTAATCGAAGGATATAGGATAGTTTTCCTATATCTATACCTAGGTTAGTATAAACGGGTACTCCTTTAGCTTGATTATATAGTATACTGCCTTAAGGTAGCTACTAACCTAGTTTCCTTAAGGTACCTTTGTAAGAAGGGAATATAGTAGGATTACTAGAAGTAGGGCACCCTTTCCTATCTTAGGAGGATATTAGACTATAATAAGATCTGTAAAATCTAGGAAACCTATAGCTAGTTCCTACTAGAGTATATTACAACTAATATCTTAGTATTAGCCTTTATAATATAAAGGGAGTAGGGTAGGTCTTGGAAGAAGAAGACTAAGCCTAGGACAATCTAAGTATAGTACCGGCAGTTAGGTTATCCAAACCTAGAAGCGCTCTATCACCTTATTTAGAGTAGTAAGGGAGTTAAGGTTACTGGAAATCATAAGGTGATTAGAATAGTAGACTACCTATAGTATAGTATAGGAAAAGGTCCTAATTGCTAGGTCTTAAGGGTAGCCCGACTAAACCTGAAATACCCTAGCGATATCCTAGCCCTTGATTTCTATAATATTAAAAGGTCTAAAGAAGGCTTTACGTCTATTATACTATTGTCAAATCATAAGTCGGGCCTAACATAGGACTATTATCTTTGTAATCGGTTAGTTAAGAGTATTATTATAGCCTAGACGACTGCCTTTCGGATCTTAATCGAAGGTATAGAATTCGGGTTCTAGATATCAAAGCTGATAATAAGATTGTAGGAAGGAAGGGAGCAATCTAAGCCTAGCTATAAGGGAAGTATATTAGAATAAATCTCTCTGCTCTTTAGACCTAAGATCAGAATAGAGGCGTAGAAAGAGCTGCCGGTATTCTGAAAAGGCAGGTAAAAGTAATGGTAGTAGGGACTAACTTACCTTTAGATAAGGTAGCTAAAGTATTTAGAATAGCGGTATATCTTTTAAATTATACCCTAAGGTATTAGCTAAAGTGGAAAACACTATATAAGGTATTTTATTCGTTTGTAGAATTAGTAGGCGCTAAAGAGGCAATGCCTATTAAGCTATAGCAAGGGCATCTCCGGGTTTTCCTATATTAAGCCTTTATATTAGAAGTAGATATATAGCTTAAGAAGAATAAGCTAAAGAGGTTTGCTCTAAGAGCGTTCCTAAGATACCTAATCAGATATAACTTAACGAATATTTATCAAATCTAGAACCCTCGAACTAACAAGATTATAGTAACCTAGGACGTGATTTTCAACAAGAAAGTAGTATTTAACGGGTCTGAGGAGCATCTTACAGTCGGGCTAAGAGATCTAAGCTTAGAAGAGCTAAAAGAGTAGCTTACTAAGATCAAGAAAAAGGCAGAATCCGAAAATCTAAATACCGTAGTAGCCGATATCCCTATACAGGATATACCCTATAAAGTAGGGGTAATAGACCTAGGTAATAGATTAGAAGAAGAAGAGGAAGAGGATATCGATATGCCTAACCTTATAGATAACGCGGAACTAGACAATTCGGTAGAAGTAATACAAGAACCTTAGTATATAGAGGCTTGCCTACTCCTATATCTAACTCTAGAAGCCACACCCCTACTAGCAGTGTAGGGCATACTAGGAGTATGCCTATTAGAATGGGTAATCCTATATAAGGATATGGGGTAGACCGACACCTAAAAACGAAAAACGAGTTTTTGGTTAAAACTACACCAAATCGCGTGTAACTATATCCATTTGAACCGTCTGATTAAGGATATAACGCCTGCTAATTTTCGCTATAGCGCTGTCGGTTATACAACAGCCCTAGGCATGCGAAAATGCAGAAAATGGCAAGCCTAGCTGCCCTCTTATAACTGTAATTTCCTTGCGTACGGACTACTAATGCAGCTCTATACCCTGGTAACCCTGCCCTACCTATAGCTAATAATAACAATAACAACCCTCTAAGCTAGCCCCTAAGTACGGACTACTAACCCCTAAGTATAGACTATCTAAATAACGATATAGAAATAGAAGACCGTTAAACTATTACTACTACCTCTACTGTTGCTAAAGAGACTGCTATAGGCGTTATAACTATAGTACCTATAGTACCTAGCTCTAGCGCCCCCCCTTCTATTAACGCCCCTATAATTAGTGCCCCCTTAACCAATATCTTTGCCCCTTTTCTTAGGGGCCTAAACGGTAGTTAGTACGCCCTAGCCCTAGCCCCCTCTAGCTAGAAAACCTTAAAAAAGCTAGGGAAAAAATCGGAGAAAAATACAGGGAAGGAAAGAAGTAACAACAGTGCTACTAAGGCCGACTATATCGCCCTAGCAACTAAGAAAACCGCCTAGGCTGCCCTTAGCCCCCCTAAGCTCGCCCTTATACTCTTTAGCCTCCTAGACCGGATAATCAGCCTAGCTAAGGACAGTACTTACTTCTATAGTATAGTAGAAGCGACTACTAAGGCTAGGTAAATTACCCTTATAGCCCTGCTTTAGGACCCGCCTAAAGAAAGCCTAGCTATAATAGCAGTAGCTCTAGCACCCTAGAACCGCCCTACCGCCCTAATAACACCTAAGCTATAGCACTAGCAACACTCTTAGCAGCCTAGCTACTACTAGTAATAACAATAACAATAATAACCTAGCTACTCCTAGCCTATAGCCCCTACCTAGGCTAATATAGCTAGTAAACTAATAGCTAGTAAGGTAACTAGGCCTAGCCTAAAGCGCTAGGTACTTATCCGACTAGGCTTAGCCTAATAACAGGTACTTGCTAAATCTGCCTTAAAGGTAGTATAGGCTATCTAATAGGCTTCTAGCCTAGTAGTTTAGAGGGTTTAGACGCTTTCTAGCGGTAACCTCCTTCTAGTTATAGAGAATATAGAGATAAAAAAGAGCCTAGAGAGCAATACTGCCTGGATTATAAGGGCCTTTAGTAAGAAGGCCTCCCTATATATAATAACCTAGGCAGTAGTAGTTAAAGGCTTTACAGTCTATAACCAGGTTATAGAGGAAGGCCTACTAGAAGAAGCTAGGAAGTAACACCCTATAGTAGTTAGAGCAAAGGTCTAGTACCCTTAAGGGCTAGAACGGACTAGGGTTAAGGTACTAATAGCCTTTACCTCCCTAGAGGTAGCCTAGAAAGCCTATAAGGAGGGGGTCTTCTAGAGCTGCCGAGCCTTAGAAGCAGAGCCCTAGATCGATAAAGCTAAGCCTATCTAATGCCTATAGTGCTGGAAATAGGGCTATAGGGCTAAGGTATGCCGGAGCAAAGAAGAGATCTGCTATAACTATAGCGCTAACAGCCATACTATACCAGAAGCCCCTACCTGCTCTAGGGCACCCTGCTGCCGCAACTGCCACCAAGCTTACCACGCCTACTTAGAGGCCTGCCCCTGCCTAAAGGAGGCGTAGGTATAGGCTAAGGGATATCTATATTCTAGGCCTAAAGCCTTTAACGTTGACTAACCGCCTCTATACTAGTACTAATACTAATAACAATAGTAGTAATAGCAATAACAGTAGTAATACCCCCCTTAGCAGGCCCTATTATAGGAGGAGGGGGAGGAAGGCTATACTATAGTCTTAGGGAAGAGATAGAGAGGCCGGCCAATAGTATTAAGAGGGTTAACCCCTAACTAGAGTACAATTACTACCTACTTTAGCTACTTAAGCGGCCAAACCCCCCTATCCTCTTCCTCTATGCCAGCTATAAGCCCTGAAAGGGCTACTAGACCTACTAGAACCCTAGAGCCTATAAGAGCCCCTAGACCCCTAGATGCCGGACCTAGACTGGACCTGGATACTAGACTAGCTAATGCTACTACTATATAACAACTACCGTCTACTATATAGCTAGAGGAGATAGAGATATAAAGGTACGCCTCTAGAACGTATAAGGCTTAAAGGAAGTATAGAAAGTACTACTTTTTATAGTAAAAGAAGAAATACTTGCTATATAAGAGCCCTGGATTAATAGACAGGTATAGTACTCTATCTACTACCCTAGATTAGCCCCCTACTACCTTATTTTTACCCCTAATAGACGGGCCTTACTCTATATCTATAAATCACTCCTGCTAGTAACATGGACTTATAGCTCTAGCCTAGACTGGGCTAGAGCTACTATATAGACTAAGAACAGCCCTTTTATAGTCTGGTCCCTATATAACGACCCTTAACCCCAGACTGGCTTAACCCCCCTTATAGAAGAAATAAGGGGAAAGATCAACGCCTGCCTAGGCCTTTACCTTCTAACTAGGGACTTTAACCTTCACTACCCCCTTTAGGACCAATATAATCGCTTTAGCCCTAGGTTAGAAGACCTACTACTATTAATAGTAGAGCAGGGGCTTACCCTCCGTACCCCCTATAGCACTATAACTAGGGCGCTATAGGGGAGCTAAGTAGGTAGGGCCTCTACTATCAACCACTTCTAGCTTAGTAGCAGCCTTACCTGCTCCTATACTAGCTTAGATATACACTTATACTTAGACTACTATCCCTAGGTACTGGATATCGACCTAGAGACTATAGAAACCCTACTGCTGCCCCCCTGATTCCAGTGGAAAAAGATAGATAAAGAGGGGGTAGCAAGAGAGGCCAGCTCCCTAATATACAATATAGGGGGCTATAGATATCTATTACGCCTTTCTAACCTAGCTAGGCTTTAGGAGGCCTATAGGCAACTATTAGAGGAACTCTAGCGTATTACTAGGGCTATAACCCCTAAAGGAGCCCTAGTAACTACTAGAAAGAAGAGTACCCCCTAGTAGAACAACGAAATCTACTAGGTAGTCTAGAAGAGAAAAAAGGCAGAAAGACAGCTCTAACGCTCCCCTAGCAACCAGGCCCTCTTTACCGCCTATAAGTCAGCCTAGAGAAAGTAAACGAAGGCTATAAAAGAGAATAAGAGAAAGGCCTAGAGGGCCTTTCTATAAGAGGCTAGAGAAAAGCCAGAAAAGCTCTAGCAACTAGAAAGATAGGCTAGGCTACGAAGCACTACCGCCCTACCCCCTTCTAAGCTACTAACCCTCGGACAAGCCAGTACCTTTTAGGAGAAGGTAGAGGCCCTTTCAGTACGCTTCTTCCCCTCCTCCCCCTAAGAGGATAGCCTAGAGGAACCCCTAATAGGCCTAAGGCTACTAGTTAGCTAGATGGTTAGGCCGGACGATATAAAAGAGGCTATTAAAACAACAAAACCCTAGAAAGTACTAGGACCTGACGAACTCCCTATAGGCTTTCTTTAGGCCTGTAGTAACCCTTTATATAAGGCCCTCGCTATACTAGCCTCGAAATCCTTCCTTTACAGCTTCTATCTACAGGAATATAAGGAAGCGGTTACTATCGTCCTCCCTAAACCAGGAAAACAGCCGGACGCCTATAACACCCCTAGAGGCTACTGCCCTATAGCCCTACTTAACTGTATTAGTAAGGTCCTAGAGAAAGTTATAGGGACTAAGATAAGGGATATAGCCGAGGCTTTTAAGCTAATTCCAGCAACGCAATAGGGCTACTACCACTATAAATCTACCAAATCGGCTATATACCTCTTTATAGCTTAGATCTAGGAGGCATAGAAGTATAAAGCCAGGGCCTCTCTCCTACAGCTAGACCTATTAGGGTATTTCGACAGTATCCCTTATAGTAGACTCCTAGCTATACTAGACCAGCTAGGGCTACCTACCTAGCTACTATCCTAGCTAAAGGAATTCCTCTTTTCTAGGACTACCAGCCTCCTATTTAACAGCCAAAAAAGCCAACAAATCCTAGTACCAACAGGAGTATCCTAAGGCTTACTACTTTCACCAATCCTCTTAGTCCTATACCTCTATCCCCTATACGAAAGGCTAGAGAGAAAACACCCTACTATCTCTACTATAGGCTATATAGACGATACTAACCTACTAGCCTTTAGCAAAGAGGCTACAATAATAGTTAGATAGCTAGAAGAGGCCTAGAGAGAGTGCCTAGACTGGGCAACAACCGCTAGAGTTACCTTCTTAGTAGTAAAGAGCAAGCTTATATACTTCCCCCTTAGAAGGAGACCCTAGACCGACCCTATTAACCTAGGACTAATAGGGGACTCCCCCCCCCTATAACCAGCTATAGAGGCCCGTTTTCTAGGGGTCTGGCTAGACCCTAAGCTTACCTGGAAGGCCTATGCCAGTACCCTATGGCAGAAGCTAAAAACGCAGTCCCTTACTATTACTAGGCTAGCTGGAAAGACCTAGGGACCTAGAATCAAAAAGACTAGGCTCCTATATATAGTAGTAATAAGGCCAGTCCTAGCCTACGTAGCCTTGGCCTAGCATACCCTAATACCTATAATACTAAATAGGCTATAGGGTATAACTAGAGGCCTACTAGTAGCTAAAAACAAGGCCCTAAGGAGGGTTATAGGGGCTTATAAAAGGACATCGATCTAAAGCCTCTACTATAAGGCTAACATCCCCCTCCTTAACCTCTACCTTAACGCCCTCTCCTTCTCCAGCTAAGCTAGGATAAACAGGGCTATAGGGAAAGAGGTGGCTAAGCAGAAGGAAGTCCTACGCCTTACCCTTAGAAACAGGACCCTTAGGACCAGCCTCCCCCTAAGAGGGCGTACAAAGTAAGAAAGAAAAAAGGAGGTAACAGCCTAGTAGTATTACTAACAACTAAGGAAAGCTGTTAATAAGGAACCCCTCTATACTGCCTAGAAGGATCACTATCTATAGGAGGCTAGGGCCTCCGGTTACGACCCCTATATAGAGAGCCTCTTAGAGAAATCAGCTAAGGCTACCTTTTAAGAGGAGAACCTAGCTAAGGCCTTTAAAAAGGCCTTCCAAAGACGCTACTATAGCCTCTCTAAGGCTAAGAGCTCGCTACTAATACAGGCCTGTATAGAGAAGATAGGCCTAAGAGGATTCCTATATACCTATAAAGTGCCTAAAGTTAATAACCCCCTCTGCTGCTGCTACCTAGCTACAGAGGATATCCGACATATATTCGACAGTTACCCGGCCTACCCTTCGGCCTCCTTTAAGGAGAGGGAAAGAGGGGATACATACAGCTTTCTCTACAGACTTGAAAAAGGGGGCGGCGGCGCTATACGCCCCCTAGTTTGCTATATTGCTACTAGACTGCTAGAATACTCTGTTGCTTAGAGGCTAGGAGCGGTCTAGCCTATACCCCTTTAGGCAGTATGTTTTCATACTCCTAAAGAGGCGGTATCTACTCTGGTGAAGATTGGCCTACCCCCTATCACACCCCCCCTTTTTTCCTATATACGGTTATAGGTTTTTCACCCGTTGTACGGTTTTCCTATAGCACTAGTTCAGCCTACCTAGATATCCCCTACGGGGATCAGATAGCGTAATAGAATCTATCTATCTATATAAGGATATGTAACCACTATAGCCTACTAGTAGTAGTTGTATAGGGTACGTAGGGGCAGCAACAGCGTTGATATGGCCTAAATAGCACTTCCTAGGTATGTGCTAATATAGTAAAGTAGGGCCCTTTACTGTATTCCCTCTATAAAAGTCCTTATATAACGGTATAGTTATAGGCTATAGCGCTATATTATAGGGGCTTTAAGCTTATATATCACGGCTTTCAGTAGGTCTTATAGGCCTATAAGGCTTATAGTTGTAGGTAACGTAGTAACTTGATTTCTAGTCCAAGTAGGTAAGGCTTCGCAATTTCCTTTCCTACATATACCCTCCGGGACCGTTCCTGCCTTCTACACGGCAGGAGCGCCTTAGTAGGTGCATGGCGCCTTCCCGAAAAACCAAATAAGCTGGCGATTTTAAATACTCGACTTACGGCCACCTAAGCTGCAGGGTAAGCCGCACGACTTTTCCTATAAGTTCTGTTTTCGCTCCTGCGGTGCAGGGTAGGTACAGGGTAGGTAGGTGACCTAGTAGAAGAGCCTTTTAAGGCTATTTCTAGCGCTTATATAGCCTAAGGAGGCTGTCTCCACAAAAGTGGGGCATAAATCTAAAAATAGAAAAGCCTTTTAAAGCTATTTCTAGGCTATATAGTGGAATATATAGCTTAGTCAGCAGTATCCACAAAAGTGAGTCCACCCTTAGAATATAGCTATATATCTAGTTGTTCGAGAACTGAAATCCGTTTTGCCTAAGCTATAACCGTTAGAGCGCTATAGCTTATTTTGTACGTTTAACAATGCCTTATAGCGTGTTTTAGGGATTAAGTTCTTAGTTAGCAGTTCCTTAACGCTATTATAAAGAGAGACTTCCTTATCTAAAAGGCCTCCTTTACTACTAGAAGGCTTATAAATAGAGACCCTAAGACGAAAGAGAGCATGCTAATATCTAAGATCCTAAGTATTAAGGACTTTAAGCTAAGTACTATTTATTCTTCTTAGCTGCCTCTAATGCCTAAGCTATACCGGAACCTTAAAAGCTACCTATAGAGGGAATACTTTAAGGAAGCTAAAAGGCAGTACCTTTTTACATACCTAGAAATATAGGAGGAAGTACTAATCGCTAAGGCGTAGGGCAAGTAGGTCTTAGACAATATATAGGTATATATATATAAAATCAATAAGTATAATTACCTAGAGAAGTTTAAGGCTAGGTTAGTAGTCTAAGGCAATTAATAACAAGGGACCTTAAGGGAGGATATATATATAGTAATATTAGCTAGAAAGTCCTTCTGGATCTTAATAGCAGTAGTAGCAAGGTTCGATATAGAGCTGATCTAGTTTAACGTTTCAAACGCCTTTTATAACGCTTGCCTTAACCAGGATATATATATAAGACTCCTAGCAGGTTAAAGGAAGTAGGGCACGGTCTATAAGCTAAAGAAAGTACTATATAGACTTTGGGAATCCCCTTACCTATAGTACAAAGAGTTTAGCAGTACTCTTTAGGATCTTAGGCTTAACATAATACCCTATAAACTATATATCTTTTAGAAGGGAGGAGTCTTTATTCTCTTTTATATAGACGATATAACAATGGCATACTATAAGAGGTATAAAGCCCTTGCTAAAGGCCTAACAAGCTTGCTCTAGTTAAAGTATAAGATAACCGGCAGTAGCAAGCTAAACTGGTTTCTTAGGCTGCAAGTTATTCGGGATTAGGAGTACTGTAAGATCTATCTCTTATAGGTAGTATACTATAAGAAAATCTTTAGATTAGTAGACAACCTAGTAATTAGGAGTAAGGTAATAAAGCTAATAGTATAGAGATATACCTCCCCTATAGTACTAGAAGAATTAAAGAGCAATCTAGGGCAGGTAACAAACGCCGAGATAAAGTTGTACTAGAGAAAAGTTAGCTCGATAATATATATAGTAGTATTTATAAGGGTTAATATAGCCTTTACTATATCAAGATTATCGAGATTTCTTATAAACCTAGGTCCAGAGTATTATAAGGCGGCAGATCGTTGCCTTAACTACCTATACTATTCTAGGAATTAGTACCTTTAGCTTAGGGGTAGAGATACGTATAAGGTTTGGTATAATGCTTCCTTCACTAATAATATAGCTAATCGGAAAAGCTCTTAAGGATATATAATTAAGCTGTTCGGTAGGCTGGTTGCTTAGAGGGCAAGTAAGTAGACCTACATAATAACCTCTATTATAGAAGCGGAATTAGTATCTATAATAGAAGTAGTGTAAGAAGCGATATATCTCTACCGCCTGATCTATAATCTCGGAATCAGTCTTGAAAGGGAGTATGGCGTATAAGTGTTCTATAATAACGCTTAAACTGTAAGACTAGTAACTAGGGACGAAACGCTGAAAATGAAGCTCCGGTACGTCGATATTAAGAATTACTAGCTCCGGTAGAAAGTTGTTATAAGAAGGGTTCTTATAGACTATATACTAATATATCAATAATTAGCAGATAGCCTGACGAAAGTTCTTACGAACAATAGTTTTACTGCTTTCTATAAGCAAGTCGGTATAGTAGAAAGGCAAGAAAAGATTAAGAAGCAGTAGAGGGAGGAAGGCCAAGATATAGAGACTTAGCGGCGGGTATAGAAGAGCGTACCCTAAGAAACTAGTCTTTTAAGCTAAACATCGCTATTATAATCCACGAACGTAAAATTAATCAGGGCCTAGTTAGAAGTCCTAGGGTACGCCGGAGCAGCAGTAGAATCCTCCTCCGCAGCTACGTTAGTAGCTTATAGTATGCTCTTCCTGTTATTATTATTATTATTGTTAGATTCTATTACTGCTACCTATTTCCCCTGCTTTTTTATCTCTTTCTTCTTCTAGATAGTCGTAGCCTGTTTCTATATCTATAGCTCTTAGATTAAGCTAGTATACTATCTAATAAAAGTATATAACGTCTAGACAAGGATAGTTAGGATAGACTAGAAGTATAATAGGATAGGATTATAGGGTAACTTACTACTAGGGCTATAATACTAGAAGAGTATTCAACGATATAGGCCTAATAGGCCTATACTACTGCTAAGATCTTGTCGTTATCCGCTAGAAACGTAGGTTAGTACGAACGGCGCTAAGGGGGTATATAGACTGGACTTATAAGAGATATATAGATGCCGGTAATAGGAGCAATTTAAATACTATAACCGAGAAGAAACGTAGGGACTAAGCTGCGCCATATACAGCGCTAGAGGGGAAAAATCACTAGAATCTACCTATAAGACTAAGCGTATAAGATAGTGCTTATAGCATACCTTATACAGCTTACTGTCCTAGACAGTAGAAACTGCCAGTAATACGGACGGTAATACTCCTATAGGTATGGACTGTAAGGCTAGGCTCGACGCTAGCTTGCTTATAACCAGCTTCTTATAGACCGGTATTACCGGCCCCCTAGCGCTAACCGCCGGCGAACATACCCTAGGGACTGTTAAGACTAGGGCAGTAACAGCTACTAGTATAGATAATAGACCCGAATCCCTAAAACGTAGCTTCTTTGACAATAGGAGCACTGTAATGTCGTTATCCTTATTATCGTCCTAGGTAAACCAGACTGGATATAGATTATTAGCTATTAAGAGAACTACCTAGGAAAGGCAAGATAAAAGGACAAACCGCGTTTTGGAACCAATAAGGGCAAATCTCCTGCTACTAGGGTAGTAGGCTGCTCTAGAACTAACTTCTCCTTCTAAATAGATATCTGTAATAAAAGGAAGTCAGAAAAACTTATAAAACTAAATATAGCGATTTTCCTCTCCTCTAGGACTACCAGCCTCCTATTTGACGGCCAAAAAAGCCAGCAAATCCCAGTACCAACAGGAGTACCCCAAGGCTCACCACTTTTACCAATCCTCTTAGTCCTATACCTCTGCCCCCTATACGAAAGACTAGAGAGAAAACACCCTACTATCTCTACTATAGGCTACATAGACGATACTAACCTACTAGCCTTTAGCAGGGAAGCTGCAACAACGGTTAGACAGCTAGAAGAGGCCTAGAAAGAGTGCCTAGACTAGGCGACAACCGCTGGAGTTACCTTCTTAGCAGCAAAGAGCAAGCTTATACACTTCCTGTCGATTCGCTCTCACTGCAGTGAAAGGCTTCCAGTAGATAGTAAGGAACAAGAACAGCAAGACAGAGAAAGAGCAAAATAACAAGTACGATTCCTATGGTGATGATTGATAATCTATCTCTTTTCCTCTCTTTCTCGCTTTCCTAGATACGGGGCGTTATAGCCCTATATCCTGACTAGGGTTGTACCTAGCGCTAGCATAGGGGTTATACCCTATATCTAGCTATTCCCTTACTATGACTAACCTATACCAGCTACGATAGCCTACTAGTAATCGACACTGGCTCTCTTTCTTTTTAGTTATAGTCTATCCTTATAGGACATCCTTACCTATAGTCCGCCACTTAACGCGCTTTATCTGCCTAAGACAAGGCGCGTATCGCGTCCTATAATCAATTCCCAAACGTGCCCTATTCCCTAAGGATAAATTGTATGTTATATCCTACAAGCACTGTATAGAGCGCGTATCGCGCCCTATCCTCGGCGATATATCCGCGTTGCCTATTGCCATGCTAATCCTATTGTACAACTACCTTCTATCCCCTTCTCCCTTCTCTTCTATAGCTATAACCTGCCTATCCCTTAACCAATTAACAACGCCCTTTTCTGCTGGCATTGTCTTCTTATTATTATACATTCCTAGACCGCCTACTATAGAATAAATAGAACAACAGGCCAGCCTGCACTTCCAACGTAGTCCTTCTCTTTTAAGTCTCGCTAACCAAAATGTATATATATATAGCCTTCTTGCCCTGCTATTGCTGCTACTACGATTCGTTGTTTTGCTAACCTGCTTATAGCTAATATAGACTCTCTTTCCAACTTAGACAACTCAGTATATAATATCCCAGGTAAGTACTTTATTGTTGTCTGTTATACCAGCTTTATTGTCCGCCGCATATACGTTATATCCTATATATTATTAGTATAGGCGTGTCTTGTTTATTGATATCCTAGTGCAATATAGGTATACCTACCGCGCCCCCGGCCCTAGCACCTATACCGGCCGAGCTGGCCAAGATCACGCCGGCCGTATATCGCATAGCCGCTCGTAAGGCCAAGCGGCGCAAGTCGGCCAAGGCCTACGCTGCAGCGGGTAGAGCAGCGGCTACTAAGCGCTATAAGAAGCGTAAGGAGGCCGTAGCCAATGCCCAGGCCTGTAAGCTAGCTAAGAAGGAGGACCTACGGCGCTCTAAGCGCACTATCGGCGGTAACGCCGGTAGATATACTACTGATTCCGACCTTGCAGCTAATAAGGATAATAATAACGCCTATAATAGGGCATATATGCCCCCTACTAATACGGAGGAGGAGGAGGAGAAGAAGGGCAGTAGCAACGACAATAGCGTTAACGGCGGTACTAGTGATAGTGCTGATAAAGGTAAGGATAGCAGTACGTATAAGCGTGGCGAGAGCGCTTTATGCTATAAAGGTGGGTTTTAAAGTACGGCCGCGCTTTAGAATACGGCTGACATTTTCGTAATTTCTAGACATACTACTGTATAAGCGACAGCGCGTTATGTCCTACCCCTATAGCCCCCCCGGCGTACCCTGTACTGATATATACGTCTACTATGTCCAGGTAGTAATAGCTAGTAAAGGCCAGGGTCCTAACAACGCGTAGCGTTAGGACTAGTGTTACCAGGATTGCGTTAGGGTTATTAGCAGCTGTTGTTAGTCCTGCTTAGCCGGTAGTAGTTATAAGCTACTATAAGCGCTTTGTCTTTCGTAAATAAAACTGCAGTCGCGCTCTAATTTGCCTATATAGCTCTGCGTTAGCGCGCCCTATTATAGCGCGCTATCTTGAAGTCCTTATAGCTTTTAAGCCTACCTTCGCCGTAAGTCCTTCCCTTTATCTTCTTAGCGATATACTAACTTGTTAAAGGCTACTAAGAAGCGGTAGTGTAGGGACTAGTAGGAATGGCGGTCCGCCGTCCGCTGTGTTCTTACGCTACCTAGCGGCGGTAAGGAGGAGGCGGACTTGGCAGGGATAGGGAAGAAGGCCTTATAAAAGGCCTATATATAGGCGTCGGCCTATATAGCTAAAGTACTTTTGTTGTTAGCGGTATAGGGGGAGGAGGAGGAGGAAAATATAAAAATATAAAAAATATAAAAGTATATTGTACTTTGTCTTACAGTCCTACTGCGCTTTCGCGTCTTATCTATTGATTTTACGGTACGTCCGCGCCTTATCCTCCTCTTCCGCGGCGTATTAGCGTATGGCATGTCCCGCCTTTGCTGTCTTTCTTTTTGTCGGTGCGCTGCGGTCGCCGTATAGCAATTATCGCCGCGTTACCTAGCCCTCTATACGTATTTTGGCTGCGTTGTCGTCGACCAGTGCTATAAGTGCCCTGTTAGGCAGTCTTTTTGTTATGGCGTCTGCTGGGTTATCCTCCCTGTTGATCCATCTAACCTCCTAAATCTCTCTATTTTTATAGCTCTGCTGTAAAGCCATAATATCAATTATAAGGTACTTTTCGATAGTGCTACTAAGCTTGACAAGGCACTTATATAGACTAAAAGAGTCTATATAGAGAATAATAGGGAGGTTAGTACTAAGGCTAAGCCGGGTAAAAATCGTGCAAATAGTCCGCTGGACTATAAAACTGATATCAAAGCCGGCTACTATCCTATAGATCTTGCTGGCTAGTACGCTTCTTGTCACCCTCTTGTACTTTGTTAAGGACTAGTAGACTATATTTCCGTAAATTCGAAAAGCAGCCTCTCCTGGCACGTCGTCTTCGTTGGCTAGTAGTATAATATAGCCGATCTAAGAAGTCAGGTCTACGTTATTAGCAAAGGACCTATTAACAAAGATGAAGAGCTTAGCTATAGCAAGATCCAAAGGGTGATAAACCAGGCCTTTTTCCACGTTGTCCATCTGCTACTAGATCCGGGCGTTAAGGTGCTTATAGTCCTCTGGCTGGGGCTGCTAGGCTTGGGCAGCTACGGCTAAGTCGAAAGCCGCCTTTGGTTGGCAGATAGAGGCTAAATAAGCCCCCCGAGCACGTTGCTCAACGTATTGCTGAGCGGGCGTTACCCCCTTTGTATCGACAAGGGACAGGCGTTTACCCTGCCCTTTTTGCCGTATCGAAAGGTTACCGTTAGAGAGGTAAAGCCGGCAGCCGTTAAAATCCACCTCTAGCCTATCTACTACCTTAGTAGCCGGCTTTGACTTAAAGCCGGCTTTTTCCAGCTCTTCCTCTTCTAACTAGGAAAAGGAATTATCCCTAATAATAAGGGTATCGTCGGTTTACAAGCCAATAAGCCCAAATCCCTTTCCTAGTACAGCAGTAGAAATCAGAAGATAAGGATTAAAAGAAGAAGACTAAAGACCAAGGCAATTTACATGCTACTATATATAGATAGCAAACTAGTAAAGCCCTGCCTCTACTATACTATATAGCAGGCGGTTAACCTGTAAAACAGCGCCAGCAGGATATTTACCCTAAAGCTCTTTAGGCAGGCGAAGAAGGATTTTGCGGTTTAGGGCTGTCTCGGACTACGTATATACCTGTATGATATCTTGTAACCATAGGTACAGCCTAAAATCGTAAAGAAGAGAAGGGTAAAGGGCAAGCAAAATCCACTGGGTATACCGTTAGATAGTTAGTAACTAGGTAAGAAGACTATTCTTTCCCAGATTACTGTGCCTCTAGGCTACTAGCCTTGATTTTTCACGTAGGCTAGAAGTCTTGTCCTTTACCTCTTGTACTATCCTTGACTTGAATACCTTAACGCTGTAGAGGTCCTTTGGTTCTTGGATTACCTCGATAACGCCGTTTTCGAAGAGGGCGTCGATCTCGGCCTTGTCTAAGGCCTTAAACGGCTTACCCGGCATAGTAATCTTGCCTTAGTACTGTAATTCTAGGGCTAGAGCGTAGTCCTTCCTCTCCTTCTTAGAAAGGAAGAGTCCTATAGGGACTTGACTTATAAGGTCCCTACCTAATACAAAGGCACAGCCGCAGTCTAAAATAGTAAAACACAGTACAAGTTACAGCTTGTCCGGCATACCGGAATTGCAGGTCGTCCGTCTAAGTTATAGCATATTATTCGTTAGTATAGGCCGCGTCTTATCCCTGGGTTTTACAGCGTAAGTTGCGCCGTGTCTAGGCAGTACGTTGGGTTACAGGTCTATAATCTCCGGTAAAACCCAGGCCCCTTTTTCTCTCCTAGGCCGGCCCTGCCTCTTTAGTAGTACAGGGTTAGGGTAGACGAACTTTTCCGCTATATCTAGATCTTCTAGGTCTTTAGCGTCCCCCTCCTTCTACGGCCCCTCTTATAGCCCCCTTTATAGCTCTCGGTAGTACGGTTTTACAACTGTACTCCTAAAGTCCGTGGCGCTGTTAACCATATCTATAGTTATAGAAGTCTCTAACACCGCTAATACCTTATATGGCCCGGTCTACCTGTTATTTTCGCAGTAGACTAAGACTTCCTGGCCGATACCTAGCATACTAGGTAGTACTACCTCGATATTAGGGCTGTTTCAGCGGCTAAAAGCCTCTCTAATAGCCCGCTTGCCTTGCTACCTCTTAAGCTTAGCCATCGCTTTTTCAATGGCTTTAGCCCTTATGACTTGATCTGGACTTAGTAGCGAATTTCTAGTTAGCCAGGGAAAAGTACTAAAGACTAGCAGGGTAGAAATCAAACCGCTAGGCCCCGCTGTATTATTAACAGCGGAGACCGCGGCTTATAAGCTAGCTGTTTTCGACATAGTAGTACCAGCCTCTTCCTATATAATCTCGTATACCCGGCGTAGTAGGGCGTAGTAGCACTCCACCTTCCCTACCGAGTTATAAGCCTCGACCGGGACGTCCACTACTATAATACCGGCTAATTTCGCCTTTATCTAGAATTCCTTAGCTATGAAATTAGTCCCCTAGTCGTAACGAAGGATATCCGGCAGCCTGAGATACATGTCTATCTAGCACTCCTTTAGCTGTTCTTAAGTCTCTTTTGCTGTTATATCTTTTAGAAAACAGGCTACTTAAAAGGAGGTAGCCGTATTAACTATATAGAGTACTTTCCGGCTATTGAGATCTAGGATATCCACTACTACCTTGTAGTTAAAGTGGATATTGTCTCTAAGCGTGAATTTAAAACGCCTAGGTACCAGCCCCTTAACCTGGCAGAAGTGGCAGAACTTGTTAATAAGCTCTAACGCGTTATATTCTACTTAATAGTTAGCGCGGCTAAGGAGCTTATATAGCTTTTCTACTAACAGGTGGCCGTAACGTCGATGAATTCGCTATAGCTAGGATTCTGTAAGTTCCGTTAAGCGTGGTTGCGCTTTGTCCTGTATAAACACGGCGCGTACTATGCCGTTAAGTACCGGGATCTATAGGTAGCCCTATCTTTGAATAATTGGGATCCGCTACTTACCCTTAACTACGGTGTCTGTCGTATTATCCAGGTATACCCTAAGCCAATCTATATCTTAAAGGCAAAGAAGAAAAGGGGTAGGCGTGTCTAGAACGTAGAAAGTTGCCTTCCCGGCAGCGGTATCTACTATAACCGTACTGATAGATTCCTTTACTTTGCCCGGGCTAAAGGTAATACTAGCCTCTCTAGCCTTTGCCCTGTTAATACAGATACCAGGCACTTGGCGTTGTAGGGCTAGTACTTGACGTATGCCGGCAGTTGAAAAATTAACGGCACCTATATCCGGCATAATCCTCTAGAATACCGTTTTGGAATACTTGTCGAGCATAAATTGCGCGGAAGAGAGCATAGCGCACGGTATATCTTTAGGTTCCCTACTATAGCAGGGTTCTTCCCTATACAATCTATATAGAAAAGCCTTGTTAGTAAAGAAAGCTACTGCTATATCATTTCCGGCGGAGTCTTCTACAGTATAATCCTCTGGGCTATAGTCGTTAAAGTCGTCCTCTGCTATACTACC
Organism: Phyllachora maydis; assembly: GCA_029339225.1. NCBI lineage: Eukaryota > Fungi > Ascomycota > Sordariomycetes > Phyllachorales > Phyllachoraceae > Phyllachora > Phyllachora maydis. Next base: position 985,172 of record JAQQPM010000003.1, read on the forward strand.
CTTAGACTTAGAGCCCTTATAGTCAACTAGAAACGACTAATATCTCTTCTTCCCCCTGTTAGGGTCGATTTGCCGGCTTTTTAGCCAGTCGAGTCGATTCTTCTTCTACTCCTCTTCTAAGTACTTAGTAGAGTGGTACCCATCCTTCTTACAAATCCAGCAGCGTTAAGACCTTCTAGGGGTAGACCTTGGCTATAACTTCTTAGAGAAATACCACTAGTCTATCAGATACTACTAGCTTTCCATTTCCTCTACTTCTAGCATGCCCTATAGTATAGCCGCTAGCTCCTTAAATCCTTTAATCGGCTTATACAAAGCTAACTTCAGTTTAGGCACTCTATGGTATGCCTTTACTATATTTGAAGTAAGGATTTCCTTACTATGGTAAATAGGCCCTAAAGCCCGCTGAATTACCGGCAGCTTATCAAGCAGTAGCTAGAGGACTTCTTTGTTGCTTTTTCCAGGGTTTTCTTATTATACACTTCTAAAAGTAATAGAGCTCTATATCGTTACTAGGTTCTACTTTTTAGCGTCTATCTCGAAATACTTACTTAGTTTAGTATAAACTAAGTAGAAAGGAAGGAGGCAGTTAAGGTAGTTAACCTAGTAGTCCCTAGCCCTACTAGAGAGGATATAGGGAAAAACCAGGTGCAAAGTAGTGTAGTTGATCTAGAACATTATATACTAGTAAAGGAAAATCTTGACTTTGTCGTCCAGTATCTCTGTTTCTGCCCTATTATAGCAGTTACTACTATTCTACGCTTTTCCGAAGTCTATGTATAGCTTTCGATCAATATAGGGGTCGTTATCCTTCTAGGTTAGCCTTAGGGGAATTTCCAGGTATTCCGGACTTCCTATTTCGATTCTAGTAACCTCTAGTAGGTTAGATAGAATAGAAGGCTGGTTATACCTTCTTTGTTACTACTACTAAGGGTAGTGCTACTAATAGTACTACTGTGGTTAGTGTTGCTGATAGAGATAGTATTGCTAAGGTTATAGGTTAAAGCCTAGTAGTCCTGGAATAAACCCCGGTTACCCTAGGTTAAATCCGTTTCTATATCTAGGTCTAGTTCTATTCCTATACTTAGGTCCTCCCCTATATCCTCTATTTCCTCCTAGTCCTTATACTAAGCTCCCTAGCTTAGGCCCTAAATTTAGCAGTTTAGATGGTAAAGGGAAGCCCGGTACTAATGGCGGTAGAGGCATACCTTTGCCTAGGGCAGGCGAGAAAACTTGTAATAGTAGAGGTACTGTTGCTGTCCGGAGAGGTAAAGAGGCGGCTAACAGGACTGGCTAATAGGTAGGTTTACTAATAAGGCTCTTGTCGTTGGTAAACCTAGCTAGTTTAGCATCTTAGTAGCTTCTTATTAGGCTTATAGCAAAACCGCTAGCTCTAAGCAGTTCTGCTAACTCCGTTTTAATAATCATAGAAGCCTTCTGAAAGTCCCTGTCAGTCTACCCGTCAAAGCTGTTAATCACCCTTATTTACAGCCTTTCTCCCTCTATTTTTAACCTCTAGCATTCTACTACTTCTATCAATATATAGGTATTAATGATCCTCTTGTCTTTATAGCCTAGTTCGATATAGTCTAGGGTTTTAAAGAAGGTTACTACGTCTAGTAGATAGGCTTTACTAGGCGGTAGCTACTAGAGCAACTTGTCAAGCATCTTGTCTTTGGCTATTAGTATATACGTCTATATCGTAGTATCGGCTATTTCAAATCGCGTATCACGTTCTATCTTTAAGTTTCAAGCTATAGTTATATTATCGAATTGTTATTCGTCGTATCCGCCGAAAATTGTCAGACAAGTAAAGTCGTTTTTCGAAAATACGTCTGCGTTTTGTCTCCTCGTTTCAGGGCACGTTCGCAGGTTGGATATGCTTAATAAAGAGATCCGTCTCTTGTTATAGCTAGTCTAGCTCTTCCTCTTTACAGGTATACTTCTAGCATAGTTGTTAATCTAGCTGCTCTGCTCCTACCGTCTATTAAAACGATAGAAACTAATCAGTATCGATTCGCTCTTACTATAGTAAAAGGCTTCCGGTAGATAGTAAGGAACAAGAACAGTAAGATAGAGAAAGAGCAAAATAACAAGTACGATTCCTATGGTAATGATTGATGATCTGTCTCTTTTCCTCTCTTTCTCGCTTTCCTAGATACAGGGCGTTGTGGCCCCGTATCCTGACTAGGGTTGTGCCTAGCGCTAGCATGGGGGTTATGCCCCACATCTAGCCATTCCCTTACCGTGACCAACCTATACCAGCTACGATAGCCCACTAGCAATCGACACTTCCCCCCTAGAAAGAGGCCCTAGACTGACCCTATTAACCTAGGACTAATAGAGGACTCCCCCCCCCTATAACCAGCTATAGAGGCCCGTTTTTTAGAGGTTTGGCTAGACCCTAAGCTTACCTAGAAGGCTTACGCTAGTACCCTATAGCAGAAGCTAAAAACGCAGTTCCTTGCTATTACTAGGCTAGCTAGAAAGACCTAGAGACCTGGAATCGAAAAGACTAGGCTCCTATATATAGCAGTAATAAGGCCGGTCCTAGCCTATACAGCCTTAGCCTAGCATACCCCTATACTTATAATACTAAACAGGCTACAAGGTATAACTAGAGGCCTATTAGCAGCTGAAAACAAGGCCCTAAGGAGGGTTATAGGGGCCTATAAAAGGACACTAGTCCGAAGCCTCTACTATAAGGCTAACGTCCCCCCCCTTAACCTCTACCTTAATACCCTCTCCTTCTCCAGCTAAGCCAGGATAAACAGGGCTATAGGGAAAGAGGGAGCTAAGTAGAAGGAGGCTCTACGCCTTACCCTTAGAAACAGGACCCCTAGGACCAGCCTCCCCCTAGGAGGGCGTATAAAGTAAGAAAGAAAAAAGGAGGTAATAGCCTAGTAGCACTACTAATAACTAAGGAAAGCTATTAACAAGGAACCCCTCTATACTGCCTAGAAGGATCGCTACCTATAGGAGGCTAGGGCCTCTAGTCACGACCCCTATATAGAGAGCCTCTTAGAGAAATCAGCTAAAGCTACCTTTTAAGAGAAGAACCTAGCTAAGGCCTTTAAAGAGGCCTTCTAAAGACGCCACTATAACCTCTCTAAGGCCGAAAGCTTGCTGTTAATATAGGCCTGTATAGGGAAGATAGGCCTAAGGGGATTCCTATATACCTATAAGGTGCCTAGGGTTAATAACCCCCTCTGCCGCTGCTACCTAGCTATAGAGGACATCCGACATATATTCGACGGTTGCCCGGCCTACCCTTTGGCCTTCTTTAAGAAGAGGGAAAGAGGGGATATATATAGCTTTCTCCATAGACTTGAAAAAGGGGGCGGCAGCGCTATACGCCCCCTAGATCGCCATATTACTACTAGACTGCTAGAATACTCTGTTGCTCAGAGGCTAGGAGCGGTCTAGCCTATACCCCTTTAGGCAGTATGTTTTCATACTCCTAAAGGGGCGGTATCTACTCTGGTAAAGATTGGCCTACCCCCTATCACACCCCCCCTTTTTTCCTATATACGGTTATAGGTTTTTCACCCGTTGTACGGTTTTCCTATAGCACTAGTTCAGCCTACCTAGATATCCCCTACGGGGATTAGATAGCGTAATAGAATCTATCTAAATATAGCGATTATAAGAAGCCTTATAGTAAGAAGGGCAAGTATAGAAAGATAAAAAACGCGTTTATAGGAAGGAGGAAATTTTTAGAGCTCTAGAGGAGGCAAGTAGATTTTATACCTAACTACCCACCGTATAAAAAAGCAATAACATAGGCGGTTAAAATTCATGCCCTTTCCCTCTAACTTCTACTTCCTTCTCCCTAAAAAGGGACAGCATACCCTAATACTAAGAAGAGAGAGGCAGTAGACCCTTACCAATAAATAAGCCTTAATATATATAGGTATAAAATATAAGAGTAAAGAAAGAAGCTAGATAGTATACCTATAATAGGAATAAAAAGGAAAGGGCAGTATACCCTAACCAAGAAGAGAAGCTAAGGTAATATACCCTAAGGAAGAGGTAGTATATCTTAACCTAAATAAGGAAAAGGTAGTATATCTTGATCTAAATAGGAAAGGGCAGTATACCTAGACCTTTAGATCTGGCGAGACTTACTACGTTAGTTTAACTGCCTTATTACCTAGATTAGCCCCTATAGAGATAGTAAGGAGTAGAGAAAAGACTACTGCTAAAGTAATAAGCTAGTATTTATAACACTAAAGGTAGTTTATAAGGTACCTGCAAGATTGGCAGAGGCAAAGGGAGCATAGTAAAAGAGATAAGCGTTCCTAAGCTAAACAGCAACCTAGTAGTTTCTAATAGAATAAGGCATTACGCCGGTTAACTACCTAGATAGCAGACTATAGTAATAACTGTTAGGTATCCCTAGAAGTAAGATTATAATAGTTAAGAAGAGCCTAATGGTTTCCCTTATAAGAAAGTACCTCTAAGATGAGCAAAGAAGCAGGTTAGGGAGAGAGTAGTTAACTTTCCTAGACTCTATCTAGGTTAGCAACTAGTAACATCTATTAGAAGCCTGATCTTAATAATCCGGAGTACCCTAATAAGTCCCGATAGAGGAACAGGACTATAAGGTAGCAGAGCAGCTAAGTATTACCTATTAGATAGATATCTATTACTCCTATAGAGTCCCCTAAGGGGCTATAAGGGGCTGCTAGCTTATACTTATGCTAGAGGAAAACCGGAAAACGGATGAAAAACCTCTAACGAGCTTAATAAGGCGGGCAACCTAGTAAGAGGAGAAGAGCAGTACTAAAAGAAAAACATCGCAAGGGGAGGCTGTCTAGGAGGCTACTAAGGGAAATCGCGCCTATTCCCCTACCTATCTCCTGTAAGAACGCCCTATATCTCAATTAATATAGGGCTTAGGGTAGGGGAATAAGGAAGGGGTCTTATCAGCAAAAAGGGGTAAGGCGAGGCTAGGCTTAAAGCTTAAAAGCTTATAAGCCTAGGCCTATAGCCTTCCCCTTTACCTTAGTATAGTAGTAAGATACTAGCTATAGGGAAGAAAGAAAAGACAGTCTAAAGAGAGAGAAGGGAAGTAGTCTAAGGAAGGAGAGAAGGCAGAAAAAGAGACTAAAGCATATCTATATCCTCTTCCTCTATAGAGCCCCTTACTGGCTCTAGGGAGGAGGGTATAGAACCAGTAGCTATAGTACTAGTAGCTGCTAGATCGGTAGTAGTAAAGGTAGAGGCAGGGATTTTGCTAAAAGCCTCCCTTATAGTTCGCTAGGAAAGGGAGGCTATAGCAGTAGTAGCGGTAGCGGTAGTGGCGGTTATTATAGGGGGGCGGCTATAGCGGCGTTTTCCAGCTACTACTATATAGCTTTCTTCCCCTTCTAGCCGGTCTTCTATTGATATTGCCGGCTTAAGAGGGCCAGGGAGGTCGAAGTTAATAGGCCTGTTTTGTAGGCTGGATTTTACCTAAGTCTTATACTTCTTTCTTTTAGGGCATTCTTCTGCCCTAGCATGGTGGTTGCTACGGCAGTTCCGGCAGTACTAAGCCTTAGTACAGGCCGCCTCGTTGGTATACTTCTTCTTTTCTTGGCCTAAGTTATAGCAGAGGGTCGGGGAGTAGCAGTATTTAGCTTTATACCCCTATCGCCAGCAGTTAAAGCACTATAAGGCCCTAGCCTTATCGATATAGGGCTCTGCTTTTAGGGCCTTATAGGCCTAGAAGATTCTGTCTTAATAGGCCTAGTAGGCCTCTTACTAGCTAGAGAAGGCGATAAGAGCTAAGACTCTTGTTCTTTCGATCTAGAGGGGGTACTAGACCTTAGCCCTTAAGGCCGATGGATATGCTTCTTTGACTGCTGCTAGAAGGCTAGCTTCCGTTACCCGGTTAGCTATTATAAGCCCTTTAACAGCAATAGCCTAGGTAGTAGTATGGATCAAGGCCTCTAGTAATAAAGAGGCTAGCTAGGCTGTGTTTTCTTCTAAGGCTTTTTTGATTTTTTCTCCTTTAGTAACCAGTATAAGGTTACCGCTCGGTAGGGTCCTTACCCCCTTGATGGAGTGCCCTATAGCCTTCTATACTGCCTATGCGATTTCCAGGGCTGATTTTTAGCCGAGGGAGGACGAGGCTGATCCTAGCCGTATAAGGACCTGTTTTTCTAAGCCTAGCTTAGTAGGCTTTACCCTAGCCGCTGCTATAGCAGCCTAGGTACGGCGGGTTAGCTCTGATTCGGCGGCAGGGGGTTGTTGTTGCTACTGTTGTTATTTATTAGAATGGGTAATCCTATATAAGGATCTGTAACCACTATAGCCTACTAGTAGTAGTCGTATAGGGTACGTAGGGGCAGCAACAGCGTTGATATGGCCTAAATAGCACTTCCTAGGTATGTGCTAATATAGTAAAGTAGGGCCCTTTACTATATTCCCTCTATAAAAGTCCTTATATAACGGTATTGTTATAGGCTATAGCGCTATATTATAGGGGCTTTAAGCTTATATATCACGGCTTTCAGTGGGTCTTATAGGCCTATAAGGCTTATAGTTGTAGGTAACGTAGTAACTTGATTTCTAGTCTAAGTAGGTAAGGCTTCGCAATTTCCTTTCCTATATATACCCTCCGGGACCGTTCCTGCCTTCCATACGGCAGGAGCGCCTTAGTAGGTGTATAGCGCCTTCCCGAAAAACCAAATAAGCTGGCGATTTTAAATAATCGACTTACGGCCACCTAAGCTGTAGGGTAAGCCGCACGACTTTTCCTATAAGTTCTGTTTTCGCTCCTGTGGTACAGGGTAGGTACAGGGTAGGTAGGTGACCTAGTAGAAGAGCCTTTTAAGGCTATTTCTAGCGCTTATACAGCCTAAGGAGACTGTCTCCACAAAAGTGGGGCATAAATCTAAAAATAGAAAAGCCTTTAAAAGCTATTTCTAGGCTATATAGTGGAATATATAGCTTAGTCAGCGGTATCCACAAAAGTGGGTCCACCCTTAGAATATAGCTATATATCTAGTAGTTCGAGAACTGAAATCCGTTTTGCCTAAGCTATAACCGTTAGAGCGCTATAGCTTATTTTGTACGTTTAACACCCCCTCTATTCTTCTATTCCTTTATAAGCCTTAGAAAGCTATATATAGGTAAAGAATAGAAGAATCCTAAGAAATAAGAACGTAAGAGCAAAACTATTCCGTTAGACAAAGGGGTTATGCCCTTATATATATATAGGATAAACCCCTATTATATATAGAAAGAAGTAAGAATATATATAATGTTGAAATCAAACCTATAACCTATTTAAAGGTATAGGTACTATAGCTTTAAAGCGTATAGTAATATATAATATCTATTGGTAGGTTTCCGGAGATTGTAGTGATCTAAAACGATAAAGAGCAAAGCAAGCAGCAAGGAAATACTAGTTTAAGTTCTAGTTCTGGATTCTCTATCTCCCTTTATCTAGGGGGTAGTTGCGTACCCCTTAAATACCTATATTAAGCAGAGCACTCGTTAGTGACCATTACGTAGTGCGCGGGTACGTCACTCGTAGCTATTGTATAAGTGGCGCAGTACGCGCCCTATTCTCTAGAGCGGGAGGCTTAGTAGTACAGTATATACCCTATTCCTAGAGCGAGAGGCTTATATGCTATACAGTTATAGAGATCAGCACCTAACCCCCCCTTACTGCAATCAATACTAGTAACTCTTCTTTTATAACTGCGCTAGTGCTTTATTAACTGAAATAGGAAATCCCAGATTACTTTGCTCTTCTTATTACTAGAATAGGAAATCCCAATTACTTAACTTCTTATTTGCCAATTAGAATGTTGAATTCTAGTTGCTGATCCCTAGCATAGAAGGCGCAACTTTAGCACCTTCTATATACGCCTTTAAACGGCGTAATAGTAAGTACGTTATGCCGATAACTATTATTGTAAAAGCTTATAGTCCTAAATAGGAATTATAATAGGAAAATCAGAGCTCTAGGCTGGCTAATTACGAACTCTAAACGCTTTTACCCTAAACCTATAAATAGGTAGGTTCTCCTACTATACACTACCTATTCTCTTCCTCCCTACGATCTATACTAGCAGTAGCAGTAGTAGCAATAACAATAGTAGTAGCTATAGCAGCAACAATAATAGTAGTAGTATCAGCAGTACTAGCAGCAATAAATAAGTTGCTTACCGTTATACATTAATGCTTAAGTATACTAATCTTATTGTTTATAGTATTGGATTTTGATAATAAGTAGAGTAGGTGCTCCTATAGAAGCGCGGGCAGCAACGCCTGTATATATACTAAGGACAAGGGCAGCAACGCCCTTAATACGCTTATAACTAACGCTCCTAACAAGCATCTTGCTTAGGAGGGTAATAATAACGCGTTGAAGGACGTATTTAAGCGCGCTATTACTAACGACGGCGACTAGGAGAGCATGGCGGGCGGCGACGACGGTAACAACGACAGCGATAACGATAATAACAACAGCGACAATCCTAATGCTGCGGACGCAGCTACGCTCGCTATGTAGCCTAAGTCTATAGGCGGCTATACCGACGCCAACTCTATACCCCTTGATTCTAAGGGGTTAATCGTACATATATACGTCCTGCTTAAGCAGGCTGCTACGCTCTAGCGTAAGGAGAAGGCGGAGGAGGAGGCAGTGTATAAGGTAGAGATTGCTATATATAAGGCGCGTCTCTCTAAGCATGCTAAGCACGCTCTACCTATATTACCGGCCGCAAAGAAGGTAGTATTAGCAGCTGCGTATATATAGTATAAGGCGCTGCTTGCTGCTATAAGCGCGCCTATACTATCAGTAGTAATACCGGCGGTAGTAATAGTAAGTTTGTCGTCTAGCGAAAGCTCGGACGGCTTTATCGTCTGCTCTAGCTGCTGTATGCGCTGTATATCAGACTGTATAAAGCCTTATAAAAGGTTATTACATGCTTATACGTATAAACCAGAGGGTAAGCGTCTTACTCTTATTATCCTTATTGTTAATATTGCTAATATGTATAAAGTTTATGGCCTATATAGTACTGTATATACTATCCTTTGCCTTAGCTACCTACGCTTGCTTTTAGCGGGCATTAAAGACTTGTTTAATAAGTCCGGCAATTTCGCGCTATATACGGCGTACTGCAACCGTACGTTAGGCCGTAGCCTCTAGTGTTAGCAGTACTTGTCTAGGTACTTATATATGCCGATATAAGTTCTATTTATATATTGTTTCTATTGTCTTATTGTTCCTAATATATATTGTAGCTCTAAGTTAGTCTGTTTGTTCTTAGACTGCTTCTTAGAGCTTTGCTCTAACCTAGCTATAAAGGCTAAAGTAAGTTATAATCTTTAATAGTGTCTATTATTTAATCGGAATACTTATTAGTTATAGGATTGGAAGATATAGCGCAATAGTACTAAGTGCGCTTTAGTCTTAGTAGATAAGGCGCATGCTCTTATCGAGCATAGGGCATCTACGGCGGGTATAACGCCTATATAGAAGAAGCTCGTAGTAATAGCCGCTATAGGTAAGGCTATCGATGTTTTATTATCGTGATTAGGGGGTAGGGGGCGCTGGCGCGTATGTCGCGCCAGCTATAAAAGTATAAATTAAGATCGTTTTATACTTTGCCTTACGTTCCTTATTATACTGTAAATATAAATGAATTGTCCTGGTAATCTTTGTCTTTTATATAAGCGATCTTGCCCTAAGTTATATAGACTTTTTCTATTGTTTGGCTGGTCGTTAAACCTAGCCTTCTACTCTGATCTTAGCTATATTAGCGGTAACGAGCTTTTTAAGCGTCTTGTTCGGCGTATATTTGGTTATAGCGTTAGCTAGGTTGTCGTTACTACTAATCTATCTGATTTCTGCGATTTTACGGTTTTTGTAGCTCTGGCGTAGTACTATTATATCGATTATAAGGCGCTTCTCTACTGTTGTACCAAGCTTTACTAGGCATTCGTATAAGCTAAACAAATCTGTATATATAATAATTAGTAGTAGCAAGGGTAGGCCTAGATATAAGTATACCTTAGTAAGCGTCTAGTGCAATATATACCTGAGATTAAACCCGCTTACTATACTATATATCTCGCTTGCTAGAACGCTCTACGTTACCTGCTTATACTTAGTTAAAGACTAGTATATAATATTGCTATATAAGTTAAACTCGTTCTTGCTGCTTATCTCATTTCTGAATATTATAATGAATCTAATCTACGATATTATATCGGCATTGTTAGCGAATAATCCGTCTATAAAGATAAAGAGCTTAGCTATCTTAAGTTCGAGTTATAGATAGCACAGCCTATACGTCAAGTTCTTGATCTACTATTGTAATTAAGCGTTAAGCTTGGTAATCTCGGCTATATTAGGCTTAGTTAATTATGCTACTACTAATAAGTTAAAAGTCGCCTCTAGCTGGTAAATTATAGCAATGTAGGCACTGTATACGCGTTGTTCGACGTATACTTGTTTTGCTGTTTCGGCGTCTTGGCTTATAAGTTCGAGTTGCACGGCTTGTCCCTTTTACCGAATCTCGACAACGTCTGCGCTTGTTTCGAGCTTATATCTATTGAAATCTATGATCGATTTGTCTGTTAAAAATACTAGCAGCTTATACTTGAAGCTAGCCTTATCTAGCTTGAGCTTCTCCTTGTCTGTAAAGGCTTACTTGCTAATATTAAGAGTATTATCGGTTTGTAGGCTAACGATTCTAAATCCGCTTTTAATTTGTATCTTGCTGATTATAAGGTATAGGTTAAAGGTGCTTAGCTTAAAATCGAGACATTTGGTATGCTAGTTTATATATATTACCTACTAGTATAGTCTAGCTTTGGCTAGTCTATATAATAGGGTTTTAATAAGTAAGATAGTATATAGGGGATAGAGCGTCTTAAGCTCTTTAGGTAATAGAAGAATCACTTTCCTTACTAGCTATAACTTAGCTTATATATAAGCCTAGATAACATCGTATACCTATACCTTAAAACCAAAGTACGTTCGAAGTATTAGGAATAGTAAGAGTATAAGCCGCTATATATATTGCTAGATCGTTAGTAACTAAATAAGGAGGTGCTTTTTATCTTTATTACTAAATCTTTAAGCTATAAAACGTAACTTTTCGTATAGTATAGTAAGCTTGTCTTTTACTTCCTAGACGATCCTTAATTTGAAAATTTAGTAGCTTAACATATCTGCTAGTATCTAGATTACTTCGATTACCCTAGCTGCTAAGAGGGAGTTCAGTTCCGCTTTATTGGATTCTTAGAATAGCGCGCTAGGTATAGTAATCTTACCTTTAGCTTATAGTTTAAGTATAAGATTGTAGTTACACTTCTCTTTTTCCGAAATAAAGTTGTTAGTAGGTGCTAGGTTCTTTTAGGGTTATCCGTACTAGCAAGGTTGCTTGGGCTAGAGATATTAGAATAGCTCTAGCTACTTAGCCCTAGTTTGGTCGGCTTGCTTGTCCTACGCTAGCTCCTAGTAGTATGGTTTAACTACTATATTCCGAAATTCTATAGGTCTGTTAACTATATTAACGATTACTGCTGTATCTATGGCCGAGATTACCTTATAGGGTCCTATCTATCAGTCGGTTTCTCGGAATACCAGTACTTCTATACCTACCTTAAGTAAGCATAGTAGTATATCTTCTATACTTAGTCTATTATACTGCGTAAGAGCGTCTTATATAGTCCTTATATTATTAAGGATATGTAATTGCGCTATAGCCTTCTAAATTGCGCCTGCTTAGCGTAGTTAAGATAGAGAAGGCAGTACGTCTATAGTTAGGTATAGGTATATACTGAAAACTAAAAGCGTTAGTACTAGCCTGTCCAGGCTAGTAGTATTGTTGACTGTACTTAGTGCTGCTTGTAGGTATGCTTCTTTCAAGCAAGTCCCTATAGTTTCGGATTTGATAATATTGTAAGCCCGTCTTAGTGGCCTATAATACCGCTTGATCTTACTGACTGATTGGTATGCCTTAACTAGCATAGAGTAGCAAGTTATACCTATGAGCTTAGCCTTAGCCTAGAACTTACGTACTTTAAAGTTAGTGCCTTTATTGTAGCGCAAAACATCGGGTAGTCTAAGGTATATATCAATCTAACATTCCTTTAGCCGCTCCTATATCTCCTTAGCTAAAAGATTGTTTAGAAAGTAGGCTACCTAGAATAAAGTCGTAGCGTTAACTATATATAGTACCTTAGAACTATTGATATCTAAGACATCTATAACGATCTTGAAGTTAAAGCAAATATCATCTTATAACGCAAATCTAAATCGTTATAGCGCTGCTCCTTTAATCTAATAAAAATGACAGAACTTATTAATCATCTTAATAGTGCTATGCTCTACTTAGTAATCTGCTTGTTATAGCAGTTTGTATAATCTATCGACTATAGGGTATCTATAGCGTCAATAAATACGCCTTAGCTCGGCCTCTGTAAGTTATAGAGGCATAGGATACTTATTATCTGTAGTAAACGCTATGCTTAGTAGCTTGATCCCTTTAACAGGGATTTATAGATATCCCTATTTCCACTAAATATATATGCGCTTCCCTGACTTAGATATAAGCTTGTTTGTCGTGTTATTAAGGTAGACGCCGAGCTTATCTATGTCTTTTAGATATATAAGAAAAGGGGTTGGCGTCTCTAATATATAGAAAGTCGTATAACTAACGTCGAGCTCTACTCTAACTATACTAAGTAATCGTTTTAAATCCCTAGACCTAAAAAGTATATTCGCTTCTCCTATACGCTTTTTATCGATTTTAAGCGATCCGATTATCTTTTTCAGTATAAGGAATTGTCAAAGTCTGGCAGTTAAAACGTTAGTAGCCCTAGTATTAGGTATAATTCCTTGGAATTCAGCCTTAGTATACCTATTAAGTACAAATTAAACGGCTTCTGTTCTCTCTATATCCTTTTTACTGTCTTTCCGTAGCTGGTTACTCCTAGTAATTAGATAGAGGAAAGCTTAGTTTACAAAGTAAGTTACTGCTATTTATTCTTCTTTAAAACTAATTACTAGCGCTTCGTTTTTACCTTAAGCTTAATTAGTCTTATAGTTATCTACCTATACTCTAAGCTCAGTGTCTTCTTCCCTTGTATTATATTTATCGTTTAAACCCTTATAGTTAAGGAGAAACGCTATATATTGTCTATAATCTTTGTCAATGCCCTTCTGTTTAAGCTATTCGCTCTTAGCTATTGCCTGTTCTTTTTAGCTATATATAAAGGATCAGTGATCTAGCTTACTATAAATCTAGTAGCCTACCTTAATATAGGTTTTATTATAGTCTTCTTGCTAAAACTCGTTTCGCTTTCTATACCCTATGGCGCCTCTAGGCTACTATACGCGCGTAGTCTAGTTCCTTTCAAAGATCGAATCTATAATCAAGTTACCCTAATAGTTTCTTATAAGCCTGGCTTTTGTTATTGTAAACCTACGGTTTATTAGGAATTAGCGATATATATAATCTGCCTTTTTAACGTTAAGTGTCTGATAGAGCATAGCTACTAGCTCTTTAAAGCTTATTAGTAGTTTATACAGGGCGATCTTTAACTTAGATACTCCTTAGCAAGCTCGGATTATATTAGCAACTAGGAATTCCTTATAGTTATAAAGCGGACCGAGCCTACATTAGCTTTACTAGAGTCTATTAAGCAAGATCTAGAGAATTTCCTTTATTAACTTGTTACTGTTCTTGCTTTTAAGGCATATAGACTAGAAAGTAATAGTGTTCTAAACGCATAGATAGTTGTTCTACTTAGTACTTATCTTAAAGTATCCCTTTAAGATATTATATAGTTTAACGAAAGAGATACCAAATAGGATATAATATAAGTAGTATTCCTTAGCTCGTCCTAAAAGAGCGTTCGGAAAAACAGTACTAAGTTAGCTATAATCGATCTGGAATATCTAGTAGCAATAGAGGAAGAAACGAACTTTGTTATTAAGGATATTATTGTTAGACCTAGAATAGCTGTCCTTCAAGTCCTAAGACTTAATGAAATCGGTAAGGGTCTTCCGATTAATAGTCATCTTGTTTATCCAGCCTATTTCGATCAGTAGAATAGCTATATACTTAGCACTTCTATATATAATATACTTATACTAAGTATATTGCTCTTTATTACTTGCCTAAGGTTAAGCATGTCCCAGCCTATAGTTAGGGTTGATACTAGGGGTTTGCGCATATCATATAGGGTTTCGTCGTCCCCCTTAATTAGTCCCCTAGTTATAGCCTTAGTAGTTACTTTAGCTATGACCTTAGCTATAACCTTGGCTAGTACTTTAGGTGGTTAGTGGTAATCCATGGCCTTTGCCAGTGCTCTTATTAGCCGGCGGGAATCCTACTCCTATTGCACTTCTAAGTCCATAAATCGGAAATGTTATCTATAGCTCCTGATTTAGCGGGTAGAGGGTATTTCCAAACTTGTTATAGTTACTAGTATTAAGCGTCCTGCTCTAGGCTGCTGTTTGACGTATGCTTAGGCCTAGGCTGCTTGCCGGTTAATCGTTGTTTATGATTAAGCTGCTTGCTGGTTTAAATTGCTAGGTAGTATTTACAGTTATATTACTAACTTGCATATCCCTTTGTATTGCCTCCTAGTAGGAACTAGTGGCGAAATCTCAGGTTATTATTAGTACAATCTCCTTCCTCTTTTCCGTTTAAGCAGGAGGAAATACCGTTCTAAGCTATCTATACTTAGCCTAGATTAATATCCTGTAAATTTAGAGGAGTATATTAGGCCCTAGATTATTAGACAGGTTATTAGCGAGCGTTACAAGTCCCTTAGAGAGCTTCTACCCTTTCAAGCTATCTACTAGAACGTAGCTATCGTTAAGCGTTTAGCGTAGTTATAAGTATAGTTTGTTGTTTAACTTGTTAAAGTAGTTAGCTATCTAGTCCTTGAAATCTAAGCGGAATTTATAGTATAGATCTTTAGACTATTACCCCTTATAAGTACTAAGGTAGGAGAGCGTATATAAGTTAAGCACTTTATTGCTATTATACTCTAGATCAATATGCTCTAGCGATCTATAGAAGGTTTAAGCGTCAAATTTGTTAATACTTATAATAGGCAGCTAGGTAGGGAATTCTCGTTTAAAATGCTCTTTAAGATCCTAGGCTATACTTAACGAAATACTTGGTATATAATATAGGTTTGTCTTAATATCTTTCCTTCCTAAGGTTCTATAAGCAGAAAGGTCTTAGAACACTATAGTATATTGATTATAGTAAAGTTGGTTAGCGATATAGTTTTAGTAGCGTTCTCTTAAGTAATGCTTCCTTAGTCTAGAAGCTTAGGTTAAGCTTCTTTGGCCTAGGAGGATAGGTTTATAGTATCGGTTTTCTTATAAGTAATATTGCTAAGTTAATAGGGTAGTTGTCCAGTTGCCTGATTGACAGCCCTTAGTAAATAAACTGTAATCTACTTAGTTAAGGTTGTTAAGCACTTGACTAACTACCTTGCTGCTCTGCGTTGCCCCTATATTGTAATATAGAGATAATACTAATTAGTATTAGTAGGTTTCTAGAGATCGTAGTAATCTAAAACGATAAAGAGCAAAGTAAGTAGCAAGGAAATACTAGTTTAAGTTCTAGTTCTAGATTCTCTATCTCCCTCTATCTAGGGGGTAGTTACATACCCCTTAAATACCCATGTTAAGCAGAGCGCTCGTTAGTAACTATTATGTGGTACGCGGGTGCGCTACTCATAGCTGTCGTATAAGTAGCGCAGTGCACGCCCTATTCCCTAGAGCAGGAGGCTTAGTAGTGCAGCACGTGCCCCATTCCCAGAGCGAGAGGCTCATATGCTGCGCGGTCACGGGGATCAGCACCTGACCCCCCCTTGCCGCAATCAACAATATCTAAATATTCTATACCCTAGCGACTGATAGACGCACTAGAGTATAGAAGGAGTAAAGGGCTTATAAACGCCTTTATCCTCTTATAGAGAAAACGATTTTTAGCACGGTTTTAAATTTTATGCCCTTTTTTACTCCGTTGTTTCAAGATATAGTAAGGAAATAACAGGTTATATAGAGAATCCCCCTCTAAAGGAAAGTATACTACTAGTAATAGCCGGAGCCTATATTTCCCAAATATAGCTATACTATATACTAGAGTACTTCTAGACGTAGCTAGAGTAATATAGGCCTCCCTAACGCCGCAGGGAGCTAATGCCAGCACAAGGGCGCCTATAGAACTGTACTACAGTGGCTAGGACCTTATAAGCCTTTTAAGGCTTTATAGAGGAATTAGGTGATTCTAGAGGGCTGTAAAGTAGCCGGTACTATTAACTGGTCTTATAAGCTAATCAGGCTAAGCCAGGCCTTCTATATATATAGTATAGAGTATATATATAGGGGTAAAGGGTAGCTTAGTAAAAAGCTCCCTTAGGTTAAAGGCCTAAAAGCCTAATAAAAGACTGAAAGCCACTAACTAGTAGGGCTTTAGTAAGTCCGTCAGCCGGCATACACTTAGTATTAAGATATATAATAGTAACTATTTTAGCCTTAACCTGCTCTCTAACGTACTGGAATTTCAGTAGGGTATGCTTAGTTCTAGCGTATAGCGCTGGGTCATTAGCCACCGTTATAGAGCCCTGATTATCTCCATAGAGGGTAATAGGGTGGTCTATAGGCCTGTGAAGTTCAGAAAATAGCCCTATAATCCACTGTACTTCGCATATAGCCTCTATAAGTCCATCAGTTTCAGCTTCTAGGGTAGAGAGAGCGATAGTAGTAGCTTTTTTCGTTTTCCAGCTAATAGGCCTACCGGCTAACTTATATAGATAGCCGTAGGTGGATTTACTAGTAGCCTTATCCCCTGCAAAATCAGAATCACTAAAGCCTATAGGGACTAGACTACTATTAATTATAGAAGTCCGGCCACTACCTTTACTATTTCTAGAATCTACTATAGTAGTAGAGGTAGTAGTTAGGGGCCTAGGCCCTTCCTTAGAGTGAAAGTCTCTACTAAGCTTAGTAGTTGTATTACTACTATTACTAAGCTTAGGCCCTAGATCAGCTACTATATTTCCATTACAGCTAAAATAGATGCTATAGTCTTTAGTACTATTAAGATACTTAAAAAGATTTTTAGCAGCGTTTAAGTGTGATTTTGTAGGTCTATTTAAAGACCTAGAGAGCCACTGTACGGTAAAGCTAATATCTACCCTAGTAAGGAGCATTATATACATAGCTGTTCCTACTAGGCTTTGATAGAGCTTAATTTCCATAGAATTACAGAGGTGGCTAGCAATATCTTCCTCTAGTTAAAGTTGACTTACTAGCCCCGGCTATAAGGGAATAGATATAGGCTTAGAATCGGCTAAGTTAAAGCGGCTAACCGCCTCTTCTACATACTATGACTGGTTAAGCCACAGGCGCCTATTAGGTCTATCCCTTATAATTTGCACGCCTAGGAAATAGGCGGCAGGCCCTAAGTCTTCTATAGCGTAGACCTTATTAAGCCGTTTCTTTAAATCAGTTATATAGCCTATATTAGGCCCTATAAATAGACAGTTATCTACATAGGTAACGATCAAGTGGCAGGTTTTAGCATTATAAAAGACCCCTGGATCTGAAATAAGAGGGAGATAGCCTAGGCTCTTGAGTAAGATTTTAAGCTTATCTTGCTACTCTCTAGGGCTTTGTTTCAGACCGTATAACGCTTGAGATAGTTTAATAATATTAGGAGTAGAAGGATTATAGCTGCATTTCAGTAAAAGCTTATAAATAACCTTATTAGAAGCCGCTAGGTCTAATAGTCCTTTAGGGATTTCCATATATATTTCTTCTCTAAGAGCGCTATTAAGAAATGCCCCTATAAAGTCAGCTTATTCTATTTCCCAGTCTAGAACAGCACCTATAGCTAGAAGTATACGCCAAGTAGGTGGTATACTAGTAGGGGCGTAGGTTACAGTGTAATCTAGGCCTTCTACCTGTATAAAGCCCCTAGCTACTAACCGAGATTTATACTTAATAGGCCTGTTTTTAGCGTCCTTTTTAACCTTAAGAACGTTTCGACAGGTAATAAGCTTATAGTTAGAAGGTAATAGACTCCTAGGTAGGAATTTAAAAACCCCTAGCTCTAATAACTGGATAAATTCCTTGGTAATAGCCTCTAACCACTTACTACGCTCATCTCTAGGTAGTTTTAAGACTTGCTTATAAGTAGTAGGCGTACTATCCTTAGATATTACCCTTTTTCGAGCCTTATAGACAAAAGACAGTATATAGCTACTAGTCTTAGCTAAAAGCTTATAGTAATCAAGCTGCATTTTATCCCCCTCTGAAATAAGATTACTATTATTAAGAGGTTCGTTCGTTATAGGCTAATTAGGCGCTATAACTTCTATAGGCTTAGGTGCAAAAATAGGCTCTATAGTTTGGGGAAACGCCTCTGGTAATTCAGGCTTTCTAATAGATATAGTAGGCCTAGTAGACTCTACTATAACCGGATTTATAGGCTTATCCGGTGAGGGTTCATCTAATTCACTATCGGAAGAAGATTCGTAGAGTTCTAGCTTACTAGGTCCTATTTCTATACTAATAGGCTTTTCAGTATTAAGATTAGAAGGGTCCGGGCTGACAGCCCCCTCTAAATCTAGGTCTAGGTCTACTAATTCCCCCTCTAAAGCCATATTATCAGTAGGCTAACTTAGTACTGTATTATCCTCTATGAACTTAACAGTAGAGGTTTTAAGTACTGCTCTTCTAGACGGTATATATACTAGGTAGGTCTTAGAACCTAATACCGCTAGTAATTTACACTCTTCCGTTCTAGAGGTAAATTTTAACGATTTAGACCGTTTTTCTAGAGGTATAATAGCCTCTCCTCTAGCGCCTATAGCCCTATAGCGCTCTAGGTTAGGTATATGTGGAATACCAGGCTCTAGCTCGTCAAATAGCGCCTGGAAAGGAGTGGTTTCCTTATTAGATATAGCTGTACTATTAACTAATTCCACTACAGCCTCCAGTATAAAGCACTATAAATACTAGGGTAAAGCGCTACTAAGAATAGTACACCTTACACAGTCTAGTATAACTCTAACTAATCGTTCTACTAAGCCGTTCTGCTCGTGGATATAGGGGGCAGAAGTGCTAAATTTAATACCCCTTTTAGCCAACTAAGTAGTTAATAAATCAGTTATTTCAGTGCCTCCGTCAAAGTGGAATTTAGTAGGATATCTACCAAATCCATTCCTTAGGCCCCTAAAAAAGCCCTTAATAGCGTTAGCTACTATAGGGCCTGATTTATTAGGTAGGTTAAAAACCCACCTATACCTACTTTTACGGTTAACTAGAAGTAAGACTATAGGGTTTCTGTTATAAGGCCTAGGCCTAATTTTAACAGTATTGCCCTCTATTGAGTCTAAGACCCTAGGTGGGTCAGGTATTAAAGCCTTACTAACCCTTCTTACTGCTTTACCTCGATCACAGCTAGAGCAGTGAAAATCAGCTTCCTTTATTTTATCAAAATTAGGCAGCCCTTTAGTAATACTAGAGGTCTTTTTCAAAAGACGCAGGCCTATATGGCCTAGCCTAACGTGCCACAATTTAGCTAAATTAAGTAGATTATAGTAATCTCGCTGACCTATATTAGGCTCCTTTAAAGTAGGGCTAGATATAGCCTTTTCTACTTTATTCCCCTCTATAACTAGCTCTCTTAGCATACGGGGCAGGTCTCCAGTGCCAGTTAAGGGCTTAGGCTCCCTAGTCTTACGGGGACTTTAATAGGGGGCCTAGGCAGTAGCTAAGGGCTCTACAGGCCTACGGGGCCTTTTCCCCCTTAAAGAAGGTCCTACACCTTCTAAAGTAGTACCCTTAGCCGGAGAATTCCTTAGCTTATAGCGCTTATTAGGCTTTATAGCTTCGGATACTATAGCATCCTCTATAATAGGTCTATAGTCTTCCTTTTTAATAGAATTAGAAGGAATTTCCACCACTATCTTATTACACTGCGGCTCTATACTTTTAGTAGTATAACTAGAAAGGCCTAAAGGAAAAGCAAAATTTGCATGTAATATAGGCTTAGAGCTGCCTTTAACGTCAAGAAAAAATCCTGATTTCTTAAAGTCTAGTACAGCTATACAGCGTCTATCACCCCCGTAAAGGGTTTCTATTGGAATGGGTAATCCTATATAAGGATCTGTAACCACTATAGCCTACTAGTAGTAGTCGTATAGGGTACGTAGGGGCAGCAACAGCGTTGATATGGCCTAAATAGCACTTCCTAGGTATGTGCTAATATAGTAAAGTAGGGCCCTTTACTATATTCCCTCTATAAAAGTCCTTATATAACAGTATAGTTATAGGCTATAGCGCTATATTATAGGGGCTTTAAGCTTATATATCACGGCTTTCAGTGGGTCTTATAGGCCTATAAGGCTTATAGTTGTAGGTAACGTAGTAACTTGATTTATAGTCCAAGTAGGTAAGGCTTCGCAATTTCCTTCCCTATATATACCCTCCGGGACCGTTCCTGCCTTCCACACGGCAGGAGCGCCTTAGTAGGTGTATGGCCACTTCCCGAAAAACCAAATAAGCTGGCGATTTTAAATAATCGACTCACGGCCACCTAAGCTGCAGGGTAAGCCGCACGACTTTTCCTGTAAGTTCTGTTTTCGCTCCTGCGGTGCAGGGTAGGTACAGGGTAGGTAGGTGACCTAGTAGAAGAGCCTTTTAAGGCTATTTCTAGCGCTTATACAGCCTAAGGAGGCTGTCTCCACAAAAGTGGGGCATAAATCTAAAAATAGAAAAGCCTTTTAAAGCTATTTCTAGGCTATATAGTGGAGTATATAGCTTAGTCAGCGGTATCCACAAAAGTGGGTCCACCCTCCGAATATAGCTATATATCTAGTAGTTCGAGAACTGAAATCCGTTTTGCCTAAGCTATAACCGTTAGAGCGCTATAGCTTATTTTGTACGTTTAACAGTTTCCTTTATAAGGCAACCTCCCGAATCATAGTACCTAACCCTACTAACAATATTTATATCAATATTAGGTAGGTATTAAACGTTATCTAATACTAATTTAGTATAGGTAGGGGGGGCCTTTCTAGATAATACTTCTAGTATAATAGAGCCTATACCAGCCGGGCTTACAGGGCTATTTCCAGTGTTAATAGGGCGTAACTGGCCTGTGTTAGGCGTAAGGGTAGTAAACCGCTCTTTACTATTACTAATATGGTCCGTAGATCCCGTATCGTATAGCAAACTATTATAAAGAGCGGGGTCTCTAGGGCGTCTTCTAGGCTAATTATCTTTATATTTTGCCTTGTTAGAAGAGGTTTTTAGGCCTTTTCCTTTAAAGTCCTTACGCTTCTTATACCCTTTTAACGCTAATAGCTGTACTAATTGGGTATTAGAATCGCTAGAAGAACTAGAATTGGAACTAGAGTCGGATTCCTCTTCTTCTTCTATAGCTAGGTTATAAGACCCTAGCATAAAGGAGGCCTGTTCAGCACTTTTAGCACTATAATTCTGCCCTTTAACATTATAACTAGCCTTCTTCTTACCCTTTTTCTTATTTTTACCCTTCTTACTAGGGTTAGAATTTGAATTAGGGGTTGAAATAGAGCTATTAGCTATATGAGCTGCTCTATACGCCTCTATAGCCAGGTTCCTAGATTCTTCTAGAATATTAGCTATTAGATATTCTATATTAAGGCTAGATGCTATAAGACCTAGCATTCTAGCCTGTCTCATAGAGCTCTTTTAGCGTGATACCTAGCTAGGAAACTTAGATTCTAGAGCCTTAAAATACTGATTTAGTATTAAAGAGGGATCTATATCTATTTTAGCTATGGTAAGCTTAGCAAGATAGCCGTTAAATTCAGCGTTAAAAGCTAATAAGCCTTTTTTATAGGTACTAAAGGTAAGGGCGTGGAATTCGTTATAGACGTCCTCCTTTTTAGACTCTATAGGTCGGCTATACTGCCTAACAAGCAGCTTAAAGGCCTTAGAAGGTATATGAATCCACGATATAGCAGCCCTAGGGCCACTAGATAAGCTATTACGTAGAAGCATTAAAAGAACAGCTTGATCAGAGTCGCTATAAGTATTAGATATATCAGGGTTTTCTAAAAAATTAGATATCCCTAACGCTCTTAGCACTATACTTAAAGCCTGAATCTAGTGTTCAAAATTGCTTTCCCTGCTAAGCTTACTATCGTCCGGTATAGTATAGGCCTTTTTAGAAAGCTCCTTTACTATACTACTAGTAATAGTATCCTTAAAGCCTTCCTTAGACCCTGTATCTATAGGGGGGTCTAAATTACTAATAGCTGAATTAACAGCCGGCCCTAGATAGGGCTCTTTCCTAGGGGGACGTGGAGGAGAATCTAAATCTATAGTACAGCTAAAAGGATCAAATCTAGGACTATAGCTAGTCTTTCCAGTAGCAGCAGCATTGCTACTATTAGTTAGAGAAGCTAAAGTAGAAGATATATTCTTTATAGCGCTAACGCTATCCTCGACAGAGGCTTTTAGGGTATTTAGACTTAAAAGTAGTGTTTTTATATCACTAGATTAGCTAGCTATAACTCGGTTATAAGATTTTATATACTGTTTTAGGAATTCTTTAACCTCGCTATAGTCTTCGCCATCTTCCTTATCTTCTGATAGGGTTTATATAGGTGGTGGAGGCCTAGAAGATTACCCTGGATCAGCTGGGTTACTAGCCCTTTTAGGGGCTATACCCTTCCCTTTAGCTTGATCCGCCATTATAAATAGGCTACTATTTACTTATAGTACTAGTCAAAGCACTTAATTAGCTTCCAGTTTACTAAAGCTAATTAGCTAGCTCACTAATTATAGTAGTGATTTTCTAGGCTAGTCTTAGCGCTTAGTAGGTTTATAGCGCTGCCTACTTGCTACTTAGTAGGGCTTTCTAGTAGAAATTCTAAATTAGGCTCTAAGATAGGGACTAGAGACTTCGACGTAGGGACTTAACTACCGCCTATAGATATATCTATAGAAAGGGCTCTATAGTAGGGAAATATAGGTCTTTAGTACTAGAAATTCTAAAACGCTAGCCTTTCTACTTCCAGCTATAAGTAGAAAGGTCTTTTAGTATAGGTAAGTATACTAGCCTAAGCGTTTAAGAGCCCTAAATGCTCGTCAATACTATAGGACTTAGATTTCTTAGCGATTTCTCCTTCTAGAGTTTCAGGCTTTTTAGTCCTTAAATAGCCTTTAATAAGATGTAATATATAGCTTTTTAGGGCTAATATAGTACTATATTTTCAGCTATAAGAGGCTTAAATAGCCCTATATATATAGGCAGAGGTAGCGCTTTGAAATTGGACTCCAACGATAACTATCCTACAGGCTATCCGGGCTCATAACCTATTAGAATAGGTAATCCTATATAAGGATCTATAACCACTATAGCCTACTAGTAGTAGTCGTATAGGGTATGTAGGGGCAGCAACAGCGTTGATATGGCCTAAATAGCACTTCCTAGGTATGTGCTAATATAGTAAAGTAGGGCCCTTTACTATATTCCCTCTATAAAAGTCCTTATATAACAGTATAGTTATAGGCTATAGCGCTATATTATAGGGGCTTTAAGCTTATATATCACAGCTTTCAGTGGGTCTTATAGGCCTATAAGGCTTATAGTTGTAGGTAACGTAGTAACTTGATTTCTAATCCAAGTAGGTAAGGCTTCGCAATTTCCTTTCCTATATATACCCTCCAGGACCGTTCCTGCCTTCTATACGGCAGGAGCGCCTTAGTAGGTGCATAGCGCCTTCCCGAAAAACCAAATAAGCTGGCGATTTTAAATAATCGACTCACGGCCACCTAAGCTGCAGGGTAAGCCGCACGACTTTTCCTGTAAGTTCTGTTTTCGCTCCTGTGGTGCAGGGTAGGTACAGGGTAGGTAGGTAACCTAGTAGAAGAGCCTTTTAAGGCTATTTCTAGCGCTTATACAGCCTAAGGAGACTGTCTCCACAAAAGTGGGGCATAAATCTAAAAATAGAAAAGCCTTTAAAAGCTATTTCTAGGCTATATAGTGGAATATATAGCTTAGTCAGCGGTATCCACAAAAGTGGGTCCACCCTTAGAATATAGCTATATATCTAGTAGTTCGAGAACTGAAATCCGTTTTGCCTAAGCTATAACCGTTAGAGCGCTATAGCTTATTTTGTACGTTTAACATTATTGCTATTGTTGTTGCTGTTGTTGTTGCTTCTTCTACCTCGGGGCCTAGGCAACGAACAAGGGAAATATCAGGGCTTTTTTCTCCTTCTCTTTTAAGATCTGCGTTAAGGCTAGCTTCCTAGCTAGCCCAGTATATTCGACGATTTCCTTAAAGGCCGGGTTATTAACTGAAAGACTGATTATTTGGTCTATAAGACTAGAGAAGGTAAGGGTAAGGGTTATAGGTAGTAGGGCTTTTTCTTTTTCTTTCTCTTTTTTAGAGAGGGTAGGGGCAGCGGTAGCGGTAGTGGCGTATTGACTACTAGAAAGCCCTTTAAAAGGGCTATCGAACGATATATCGCTCGACCTAGTAGCGGTTATAGTAGTAGCAGGGTTGGCAGCGGAAGTGGTAGTAGTAGTAGTAGCGGTAGCGGTAGTAAGGTGGGTTAAGAAGCTATAGCCTGAGCGCTTAGGGGCATTGTTAACAGCCCCTAAGGGGCTAGGGGCAGCAGGGTTCGGGTTAGCAGGGTTCAGGTTAGTAAGGTTAGTGTGGTCGGGGCTGGGGCACATAACTATAGGGCCTATGCGCCTGCCCCGCTGTAGCTGCAGATTTCTAGCTACAGTCGACTATATCGTACGGTCAGAATCCGACTACAGCGCCGTCGAACAAGCGACTGCGCCGCAGCCAAATTTAGCGTGTATTAAGTCCTCAATTGGACAAGTGGATTGCAAAAGAGTACAGTCGATTTGGAGCGGTCCTGACCAAGAACGCGTTTTCGGATGTGTGATGTCGGTCCAAGTATTACCTATTAGTACAATCCCTTTTTCTAATCAAGTAGTAAGATAACTACCTTTCTACTAGCCTAGGAAGCACTGTATAACTAGGGAATAGAGACCTTAAGGGTATTAATAATAGTTATTAAGAAAAAGACCGTACTACCGCCTATAAAGCCCGATTACAACCTCTATAATCCCAGAATATAGATACTATAAACGTACGTTACTGCTAAATATATTATTAATAAAGAAAAGCCTTATAGCAAGGCCTGGGATCGCTATTGCAAACCCGGACCTAGGGGTATGTTAGATAATATAGCGCTTATATCGCTTCGGTAGAACCTCGGTATTCCTATTAGAAGCAGGGCATAGGGTTGCCTGTCAACTTAGGAGCAGGATATAGGGAGGCCCTGGTTAATTCAGGTAGATATAGCCACAATTCCCTATATGAAGCAGATCAAGCCCACTTTAGGGCCTATAAACGTTGTAGGGGAGACAGAGAAAATCTCTATCCTAGGCGGCTAGAGCGCAGGTCAAGGAGAGAGAACACAGATCAGCACACGGAATTAATCACAGAACACACAGATTCCAACAGTTGTTGGATCTCGCGGGTCTTGTGCTTAATTCCATGTTGACCTGCGCTCTAGCCGCCCGCTGCAGAGATTTTCTCTGTCCCCCCTATCCCGTTTATAGGCCTAGAAGTGGGCTTAATCTGCTTAATATAGGGAATCCTAGCGATATCCACCTTAATTAAACAGGGCCTCCCTTTGCCCTACTCCTATTAGGGATACTTTTAAACGTATAAAATAAGCTATAGCGCTCTAACGGTTATGGCTTAGGCAAAACGGATTTCAGTTCTCAAACTACTAGATATATAGCTATATTCTAAGGGTGTACCCACTTTTGTGGATTCCGCTGACTAAGCTATATATACCACTATATAGCCTAGAAATAGCTTTAAAAGGCATTTCTATTTTTAGAATAATGCCTCACTTTTGTAGAGACAGCCTTCTTAGGCTGTATAAGCGCTAGAAATAGCCTTAAAAGGCTCTTCTACTAGGTCACCTACCTACCCTGTACCTACCCTGCACTGCAGGAGCGAAAACAGAACTTATAGGAAAAGTCGTGCGGCTTACCCTGCAGCTTAGGTAGCCGTAAGTCGATTATTTAAAATCGCCAGCTAATTTGGTTTTTTAGGAAGGCGCCATGTACCTACTAAGGCGCTCCTGCCGTATAGAAGGCAGGAACGGTCCTAGAGGGTATATGTAGGAAAGGAAATTGCAAAGCCTTACCTACTAGACTAGAAATCAAATTACTACGTTACCTAAAACTATAAGCCTTATAGGCCTATAAGACCCACTAAAAGCCGTGATATATAAGCTTAAAGCCCCTATAATATAGCGCTATAGCCTATAACTATACTGTTTTATAAGGACTTTTATAGAGGGAATATAGTAAAGGGCCCTACTTTACTATATTAGCACATACCTAGGAAGTGCTATTTAGGCCATATCAACGCTGTTGCTGCCCCTGCGTACCCTATACAACTACTTCTAGTAGGCTATAGTGGTTATAGATCCTTATATAGAATTAACCATTCTAATAAGTAGACCTAGACCTAGATTTAGAGGGGGCGGTTAGCCTGGACCCTTCTAATCTTAATACTGAAAAGCCTATTAGTATAGAAATAGGACCTAGTAAGCTAGAACCCTACGAATCTTCTTCTAATAGTAAATTAGATAAACCCTTACCGGATAAGCCTAGAAATCTAGTTATAGTAGAGTCTACTAGGCCTACTATATCTATTAAAAAGCCTGAATTACTAGAGGCGTTTCCCCAAACTATAGAGCCTATTTTTGCACCTAAGCCTATAGAAGTTATAGCGCCTAATTAGCCTATAACGAACGAACCTCTTAATAATATTAATCTTATTTCAGAGGGGGATAAAATGCAGCTGGATTACTATAAGCTTTTAGCTAAGACTAGTAGCTATATACTGTCTTTTGTCTATAAGGCTTAGAAAAGGGTAATATCTAAGGCTAGTACGCCTACTACTTATAAGCAAGTCTAAAAACTACCTAGAGATGAGCGTAGTAAGTGGTTAGAGGCTATTACCAAGGAATTTATCTAGTTATTAGAGCTAGGGGTTTTTAAATGCCTACTTAGGAGTCTATTACCTTCTAACTATAAGCTTATTACCTGTTAAAACGTTCTTAAGGTTAAAAAGGATGCTAAAAACAGGCCTATTAAGTATAAATCTTCGTTAGTAGCTAGGGGCTTTATGCAGGTAGAAGGCCTAGATTATACTGTAACCTATGCCTCTACTAGTATACCACCTACTTGGCGTATACTTCTAGCTATAGGTGCTGTTCTAGCCTGGGAAATAGAACAAGCTGACTTTATAGGGGCATTTCTTTATAGCGCTCTTAGAGAAGAAATATATATAGAAATCCCTGAAGGACTATTAGACCTAGCAGCTTCTAATAAGGCTATTTATAAGCTTTCACCGAAATACGGCTATAATCCTTCTACTCCTAATATTATTAAACTATCTAAAGCGTTATACGGTCTGAAATAAAGCCCTAAAGAGTAGCAAGATAAGCTTAAAATCTTACTTAAGAGCCTAGGCTATCTCCCTCTTATTTCAGATCCAGGGGTCTTCTATAATGCTAAAACCTGCCACTTTATCGTTACCTATATAGATGACTGTCTATTTATAGGGCCTGATATAGGCTATATAACTGATATAAAGAAACGGCTTAATAAGGTCTATGCTATAGAAGACTTAGGGCCTGCCGCCTATTTCCTAGGCGTGCAGATTATAAAGGATAGACCTAATAGGCGCCTATGGCTTAACCAGTTATAGTATATAGAAGAGGCGGTTAGCCGCTTTAACTTAGCTGATTCTAAGCCTATATCTATTCCCTTATAGCCGGGGCTAGTAAGTCAACTTCAACTAGAGGAAGGTATTGCTAGCCACCTCTGTAATTCTATGGAAATTCAGCTCTATCAAAGCTTAGTAGGAATAGCTATATATATAATGCTCCTTACTAGGGTAGATATTAGCTTTACTGTATAGTGGCTCTCTAGGTCTTTAAATAGACCTATAAAATCATACTTAAACGCTGCTAAAAATCTTTTTAAGTATCTTAATAGTACTAAAGACTATAGCATCTGTTTTAGCTGTAACGGAAATACAGTAGCTGATCTAGGGCCTAAGCTTAGTAATAGTAGTAATATAACGACTAAGATTAGTAGAGACTTTTATTAGAATGGGTAATCCTATATAAGGATCTATAACCACTATAGCCTACTAGTAGTAGTCGTATAGGGTACGTAGGGGCAGCAACAGCGTTGATATGGCCTAAATAGCACTTCCTAGGTATGTGCTAATATAGTAAAGTAGGGCCCTTTACTGTATTCCCTCTATAAAAGTCCTTATATAACGGTATAGTTATAGGCTATAGCGCTATATTATAGGGGCTTTAAGCTTATATATCACGGCTTTCAGTGGGTCTTATAGGCCTATAAGGCTTATAGTTATAGGTAACGTAGTAATTTGATTTCTAGTCCAAGTAGGTAAGGCTTCGCAATTTCCTTTCCTATATATACCCTCCGGCACCGTTCCTGCCCTCCACACGGCAGGAGCGCCTTAGTAGGTGCATGGCCACTTCCCGAAAAACCAAATAAGCTGGCGATTTTAAATAATCGACTCACGGCCACCTAAGCTGCAGGGTAAGCCGCACGACTTTTCCTGTAAGTTCTGTTTTCGCTCCTACGGTACAGGGTAGGTACAGGGTAGGTAGGTGACCTAGTAGAAGAGCCTTTTAAGGCTATTTCTAGCGCTTATACAGCCTAAGGAGGCTGTCTCCACAAAAGTGGGGCATAAATCTAAAAATAGAAAAGCCTTTTAAAGCTATTTCTAGGCTATATAGTGGAGTATATAGCTTAGTCAGCGGTATCCACAAAAGTAGGTCCACCCTCAGAATATAGCTATATATCTAGTAGTTCGAGAACTGAAATCCGTTTTGCCTAAGCTATAACCGTTAGAGCGCTATAGCTTATTTTATACGTTTAACACCCCCTCTATTCTTCTGTTCCTTTATAAGCCTTAGAAAGCTATATATAGGTAAAGAATAGAAGAATCCTAAGAAATAAGAACGTAAGAGCAAAACTATTCCGTTAGACAAAGGGGTTAGGCCCTTATATATATATAGGATAAACCCCTATTATATATAGAAAGAAGTAAGAATATATATGATGTTGAAATCAAACCTATAACCTATAAAGGTATAGGTACTATAGCTTTAAAGCTTATAGTAATATATAATATCTAAATATTCTATACTCTAGCGACTAATAGACGCACTAGAGTATAGAAGGAGTAAAGGGCTTATAAACGCCTTTATCAACTTATAGAGAAAACAATTTTTAGCACGGTTTTAAATTTTATGCCCTTTTTTACTCCGTTCTTTCAGCCAGTTCTAGTAAGGAAATAACAGGTAATCACATAGAGAATCCCCCTCTAAAGGAAAGTATACTACTAGTAATAGCCAGAGCCTATATTTTCCAAATATAGCTATACTATATACTAGAGTACTTCTAGACGTAGCTAGAGTAATATAGGCCTCCCTAACGCCGCAGGGAGCTGATGCCAGCACAAGGGCGCCTATAGAACTGTACTACAGTGACTAGGACCTTATAAGCCTTTTAAGGCTATATAGAGGAATTAGGTGATTCCAGAGGGCTGTAAAGTAGCCGGTACTATTGACTGGTCTTATAAGCTAATCAGGCTAAGCCAGGCCTTCTATATATATAGTATAGAATATATATATAGGGGTAGAGGGTAGCTTAGTAAAAAGCTCCCTTAGGTTGTAGGCCTAAGAGCCTGATAAAAGACTGAAAGCCACTAACTGGTAGGGCTTTAGTAAGTCCGTCAGCCGGCATACACTTAGTATTAAGATATATAATAGTGACTATTTTAGCCTTAACCTGCTCTCTAACGTACTGGAATTTCAGCAGGGTATGCTTAGTTCTAGCGTGTAGCGCTGGGTCATTAGCCACCGTTATAGAGCCCTGATTATCTCCATAGAGAGTAATAGGGTAGTCTATAGGTCTGTGAAGTTTAGAAAATAGCCCTATAATCCACTGTACTTCGCGTATAGCCTCTGTAAGTCCATCAGTTTCAGCTTCCAGGGTAGAGAGAGCAATAGTAGTAGCTCTTTTCGTTTTCCAGCTAATAGGCCTACCGGCTAACTTATATAGATAGCTGTAGGTGGATTTACTAGTAGCCTTATCCCCTGCAAAATCAGAATCACTAAAGCCTATAGGGACTAGACTACTATTAATTATAGAAGTCTGGCTACTACCTTTACTATTTCTAGAATCTACTATAGTAGTAGAGGTAGTAGTTAGGGGCCTAGACCCTTCCTTAGAGTGAAAGTCTCTACTAAGCTTAGTAGTTATATTACTACTATTACTAAGCTTAGGCCCTAGATCAGCTACTGTATTTCCGTTATAGCTAAAACAGATGCTATAGTCTTTAGTACTATTAAGATACTTAAAAAGATTTTTAGCAGCGTTTAAGTGTGATTTTGTAGGTCTATTTAAAGACCTAGAGAGCCACTATACGGTAAAGCTAATATCTACCCTAGTAAGGAGCATTATATACATAGCTGTTCCTACTAGGCTTTGATAGAGCTTAATTTCCGTAGAATTACAGAGGTGGCTAGCAATATCTTCCTCTAGTTGAAGTTGACTTACTAGCCCCGGCTATAAGGGAATAGATATAGGCTTAGAATCGGCTAAGTTAAAGCGGCTAACCGCCTCTTCTACATACTATGACTGGTTAAGCCACAGGCGCCTATTAGGTCTATCCCTTATAATCTGCACGCCTAGGAAATAGGCGGCAGGCCCTAAGTCTTCTTTAGCGTAGACCTTATTAAGCCGTTTCTTTAAATCAGTTATATAGCCTATATTAGGCCCTATAAATAGACAGTCATCTATATAGGTAACGATAAAGTGGCAGGTTTTAGCATTATAGAAGACCCCTGGATCTGAAATAAGAGGGAGATAGCCTAGGCTCTTAAGTAAGATTTTAAGCTTATCTTGCCACTCTCTAGGGCTTTGTTTCAGACCGTATAACGCTTTAGATAGTTTAATAATATTAGGAGTAGAAGGATTATAGCTGTATTTCAGTAAAAGCTTATAAATAGCCTTATTAAAAGCCGCTAGGTCTAATAGTCCTTCAGGGATTTCCATATATATTTCTTCTCTAAGAGCGCTATTAAGAAATGCCCCTATAAAGTCAGCTTGTTCTATTTCCCAGTCTAGAACAGCACCTATAGCTAGAAGTATACGCCAAGTAGGTGGTATACTAGTAGAGGCGTAGGTTACAGTATAATCTAGGCCTTCTACCTGCATAAAGCCCCTAGCTACTAACCGAGATTTATACTTAATAGGCCTGTTTTTAGCGTCCTTTTTAACCTTAAGAACGTTTCGACAGGTAATAAGCTTACGGTTAGAAGGTAATAGACTCCTAGGTAGGAATTTAAAAACCCCTAGCTCTAATAACTAGATAAATTCCTTAGTAATAGCCTCTAACCACTTACTACGCTTATCTCTAGGTAGTTTTAAGACTTGCTTATAAGTAGTAGGCGTACTATCCTTAGATATTACCCTTTTTCGAGCCTTATAGACAAAAGACAGTATATAGCTACTAGTCTTAGCTAAAAGCTTATAGTAATCGAGCTGCATTTTATCCCCCTCTAAAATAAGATCACTATTATCAAGAGGTTCGTTCGTTATAGGCTGATTAGGCGCTATAACTTCTATAGGCTTAGGTGCAAAAATAGGCTCTATAGTTTAGGGAAACACCTCTGGTAATTCAGGCTTTCTAATAGATATAGTAGGCCTAGTAGACTCTACTATAACCGGATTTATAGGCTTATCTAGTGAGGGTTCATCTAATTCACTATCGGAAGAAGATTCGTAGGGTTCTAGCTTACTAGGTCCTATTTCTATACTAATAGGCTTTTCAGTATTAAGATTAGAAGGGTCTAGGCTGACAGCCCCCTCTAAATCTAAGTCTAGGTCTACTAATTCCCCCTCTAAAGCCGTATTATTAGTAGGCTAACTTAGTACTGTATTATCCTCTATGAACTTAATAGTAGAGGTTTTAAGTACTGCTCTTCTAGACGGTATATATACTAGGTAGGTCTTAGAACCTAATACCGCTAGTAATTTACACTCTTCCGTTCTAGAGGTAAATTTTAACAATTTAGACCGTTTTTCTAGAGGTATAATCGCCTCTCCTCTAGCGCCTATAGCCCTATAGCGCTCTAGGTTAGGTATATGTGGAATACCAGGCTCTAGCTCGTTAAATAGCGCCTAGAAAGGAGTGGTTTCCTTATTAGTTATAGCTGTACTATTAACTAATTCCACTATAGCCTCCAGTATAAAGCACCACAAATACTGGGGTAAAGCGCTACTAAGAATAGTACACCTTACACGGTCTAGTATAACTCTAACTGATCGTTCTACTAAGCCGTTCTGCTCGTGGATATAGGGGGCAGAAGTGCTAAATTTAATACCCCTTTTAGCTAACCAAGTAGTTAATAAATCAGTTATTTCAGTGCCTCCGTCAAAG
The DNA here is from genome assembly GCA_029339225.1 of Phyllachora maydis. Lineage (NCBI taxonomy): Eukaryota > Fungi > Ascomycota > Sordariomycetes > Phyllachorales > Phyllachoraceae > Phyllachora > Phyllachora maydis. The sequence goes on from JAQQPM010000003.1 coordinate 1,017,754, forward strand.
TGGAATTTAGTAGAATATCTACCAAATCCATTCCTTAGGCCCCTAAAAAAGCCCTTAATAGCGTTAGCTACTATAGGGCCTGATTTATTAGGTAAGTTAAAAACCCACCTATACCTACTTTTACGGTTAACTAGAAGTAAGACCATAGGGTTTCTATTATAAGGCCTAGGCCTAATTTTAACAGTATCGCCCTCTATTGAGTCTAAGACCCTAGGTGGGTCAGGTATTAAAGCCTTACTAACCCTTCTCACTGCTTTACCTCGATCATAGCTAGAGCAGTGAAAATCAGCTTCCTTTATTTTATCAAAATTAGGCAGCCCTTTAGTAATACTAGAGGTCTTTTTCAAAAGACGTAGGCCTATATGGCCTAGCCTAACGTGCCACAATTTAGCTAAATTAAGTAGATTATAGTAATCTCGCTGACCTATATTAGGCTCCTTTAAAGTAGGGCTAGATATAGCCTTTTCTACTACTTTATTCCCCTCTATAACTAGCTCTCTTAGCACACAGGGCAGGTCTCCAGTGCCAGTTAAGGGCTTAGGCTCCCTAGTCTTATAGGGACTTTAATAGGGGGCCTGGGCAGTAGCTAAGGGCTCTACAGGCCTACGGGGCCTTTTCCCCCTTAAAGAAGGTCCTACACCTTCTAAAGTAGTACCCTTAGCCGGAGAATTCCTTAGCTTATAGCGCTTATTAGGCTCTATAGCTTCAGATACTATAGCATCCTCTATAATAGGTCTATAGTCTTCCTTTCTAATAGAATTAGAAGGAATTTCCACTACTATCTTATTACGCTGCGGCTCTATACTTTTAGTAGTATAACTAGAAAGGCCTAAAGGAAAGGCAAAATTTGCATGTAATATAGGCTTAGAGCTGCCTTTAACGTCAAGAAAAAATCCTGATTTCTTAAAGTCTAGTACAGCTATATAGCGTCTATCACCCCCGTAAAGGGTTTCCTTTATAAGGCAACCTCCTGAATCATAGTGCCTAACCCCGCTAACAATATTTATATTAATATTAGGTAGGTATAAAACGTTATCTAATACTAATTTAGTATAGGTAGGGGGGGCCTTTCTAGATAGTACTTCTAGTGTAATAGAGCCTATACCAGCCGGGCTTACAGGGCCATTTCCAGTGTTAATAGGGCGTAACTAGCCTGTGTTAGGCGTAAAGGTAGTAAACTGCTCTTTACTATTACTAATATGGTCCGTAGATCCCGTATTGTATAGCTAGCTATTATAAAGAGCGGGGTCTCTAGGGCGTCTTCTAGGCTTATTATCTTTATATTTTGCCTTGTTATTAGAAGAGGTTTTTAGGCCTTTTCCTTTAAAGTCCTTACGCTTCTTATACCCTTTTAACGCTAATAGCTGTGCTAATTGGGTATCAGAATCGCTAGAAGAACTAGAATTGGAACTAGAGTCGGATTCCTCTTCTTCTTCTATAGCTAGGTTATAGGACCCTAGCATAAAGGAGGCCTGTTCGGCACTTTTAGCACTATAATTCTGCCCTTCAACATTATAACTAGCCTTCTTCTTACCCTTTTTCTTATTTTTACCCTTCTTACTAGGGTTAGAATTTGAATTAGGGGTTGAATTAGAGCTATTAGCTACGTAAGCTGCTCTATACGCCTCTGTAGCCGGGTTCCTAGATTCTTCTAAAATATCAGCCATTAGATATTCTATATTAAGGCTAGAGGCTGTAAGGCCTAGCATTCTAGCCTGTCTTATAGAGCTCTTTTGGCGTGATACCCAGCTAGGAAACTTAGATTCTAGAGCCTTAAAATACTGATTTAGTATTAAAGAGGGATCTATATCTATTTTAGCTATGGTAAGCTTAGCAAGATAGCCGTTAAATTCAGCGTTAAAAGCTGATAAGCCTTTTTTATAGGTACTAAAGGTAAGGGCGTGGAATTCGTTATAGACGTCCTCCTTTTTAGACTCTATAGGTCGGCTATACTGCCTAACAAGCAGCTTAAAGGCCTTAGAAGGTATATAAATCCACGATATAGCAGCCCTAGGGCCACTAGATAAGCTATCATGTAGAAGCATTAAAAGAACAGCTTGATCAGAGTCGCTATAAGTGTTAGATATATCAGGGTTTTCTAAAAAATTAGATATCCCTAACGCTCTTAGCACTATACTTAAAGCCTGAATCCACTATTCAAAATTGCTTTCCCCGCTAAGCTTACTATCGTCCGGTATAGTATAGGCCTTTTTAGAAAGCTCCTTTACTATACTACTAGTAATAGTATCCTTAAAGCCTTTCTTAGACCCTATATCTATAGGGGGGTCTAAATTACTAGTAGCTGAATTAACAGCCGGCCCTAGATGGGGCTCTTTCCTAGGGGGACGTGGAGGAGAATCTAAATCCATAGTACCGCTAAAAGGATCAAATCTAGGACTATAGCTAGTCTTTCCAGTAGCAGCAGCATTGCTACTATTAGTTAGAGAAGCTAAAGTAGAAGATATATTCTTTATAGCGCTAACGCTATCCTCGATAGAGGCTTTTAGGGTATTTAGACTTAAAAGTAGTGTTTTTATATTACTAGATTAGCTAGCTATAACTTAGTTATGAGATTTTATATTCTGTTTTAGGAATTCTATAACCTCGCTATAGTCTTCGCCATCTTCCTTATCTTCTAATAGGGTTCGTATAGGTGGTAGAGGCCTAGAAGATTGCCCTAGATCAGCTGGGTTACTAGCCCTTTTAGGGGCTATACCCTTCCCTTTAGCTTGATCCGCCATTGTAAATAGGCTACTATTTACTTTATAGTGCTAGCTAAAGCACTTAATTAGCTTCCAGTTTACTAAAGCTAATTAGCTAGCTTACTAATTATAGTAGTGATTTTCCAGGCTAGTCTTAGCGCTTAGTAGGTTTATAGCGCTGCCTACTTGCTACTTAGTAGGGCTTTCTAGTAGAAATTCTAAACTAGGCTCTAAGATAGGGACTAGAGACTTCGACGTAGGGACTTAACTACCGCCTATAGATATATCTATAGAAAGGGCTCTATAGTAGGGAAATATAGGTCTTTAGCGCTAGAAATTCTAAAACGCTAGCCTTTCTACTTCCAGCTATAAGTAGAAAGGTCTTTTAGTATAGGTAAGTATACTAGCCTAAGCGTATAAGAGCCCCAAATGCTCGTCAATACTATAGGACTTAGATTTCTCAGCGATTTATCCTTCTAGATTTTCAGGCTTTTTAGTCCTTAAATAGCCTTCAATAAGATGTAATATATAGCTTTTTAGGGCTAATATAGTACTATATTTTCAGCTATAAGAGGCTTAAATAGCCCTATATATATAGGCAGAGGTAGCGCTTTGAAATTGGACTCCAACGATAACTATCCCACAGGCTATCCGGGCTCATAACCTATTAGAATGGGTAATCCTATATAAGGATCTATAACCACTATAGCCTACTAGTAGTAGTCGTATAGGGTACGTAGGGGCAGCAACAGCGTTGATATGGCCTAAATAGCACTTCCTAGGTATGTGCTAATATAGTAAAGTAGGGCCCTTTACTGTATTCCCTCTATAAAAGTCCTTATATAACGGTATAGTTATAGGCTATAGCGCTATATTATAGGGGCTTTAAGCTTATATATCACGGCTTTCAGTGGGTCTTATAGGCCTATAAGGCTTATAGTTGTAGGTAACGTAGTAATTTGATTTCTAGTCCAAGTAGGTAAGGCTTTGCAATTTCCTTTCCTATATATACCCTCCGGCACCGTTCCTGCCCTCTATACGGCAGGAGCGCCTTAGTAGGTGCATGGCCACTTCCCGAAAAACCAAATAAGCTGGCGATTTTAAATAATCGACTCACGGCCACCTAAGCTGCAGGGTAAGCCGCACGACTTTTCCTGTAAGTTCTGTTTTCGCTCCTGCGGTACAGGGTAGGTACAGGGTAGGTAGGTGACCTAGTAGAAGAGCCTTTTAAGGCTATTTCTAGCGCTTATACAGCCTAAGGAGGCTGTCTCTACAAAAGTGGGGCATAAATCTAAAAATAGAAAAGCCTTTTAAAGCTATTTCTAGGCTATATAGTGGAGTATATAGCTTAGTCAGCGGTATCCACAAAAGTGGGTCCACCCTCAGAATATAGCTATATATCTAGTAGTTCGAGAACTGAAATCCGTTTTGCCTAAGCTATAACCGTTAGAGCGCTATAGCTTATTTTATACGTTTAACAACTTTCACTCTAAGGAAGGGCCTAGGCCCCTAACTACTACCTCTACTACTATAGTAGATTCTAGAAATGGTAAAGGTAGTAGCCGGACTTCCATAATTAATAGTAGTCTAGTCCCTATAGGCTTTAGTGATTCTGATTTTGCAGGGGATAAGGCTACTAGTAAATCCACCTATAGCTATCTATATAAGTTAGCTAGCAGGCCTATTAGCTGGAAAACGAAAAGAGCTACTACTATTGCTCTCTCTACCCTAGAAGCTGAAACTAATGGACTTACAGAGGCTATACGCGAAGTACAGTGGATTATAGGGCTATTTTCTAAACTCTATAGGCCTATAGACCACCCTATTACCCTCTATAGAGATAATCAGGGCTCTATTACGGTAGCTAATAACCCTGCTCTACGTGCTAGAATTAAGCATACCCTGCTGAAATTCCGGTACGTTAGAGAGCAGGTTAAGGCTAAAATAGTCACTATTATATATCTTAATACTAAGTGTATGCCGGCTGACGGACTTACTAAAGCCCTACTAGTTAGTGGCTTTCAGTCTTTTATTAGGCTTTTAGGCCTATAACCAGAGGGAGCTTTTTACTAAGCTACCCTCTACCCCTATATATATATTCTATACTATATATATAGAAGGCCTAGCTTAGCCTAATTAGCTTATAAGACCAGTCAGTAGTACCGGCTACTTTACAGCCCTCTAGAATCACTTAATTCCTCTATATAGCCTTAAAAGGCTTATAAGGTCCTAGCCACTGTAGTACAGTTCTATAGGCGCCCTTATGCTGGCATCAGCTCCCTGCGGCGTTAGAGAGGCGTATATTACTCTAGCTATATCTAGAAGTACTCTAGTATATAGTATAGCTATATTTTGGAAATATAGGCTCCGGCTATTACTAGCAGTATACTTTCCTTTAGAGGTGGATTCCCTGTATGACTACCTGTTATTTCCTTACTAGAACTTGCTGAAAGAACGGAGTAAAAAAGGGCAAAAAATTTAAAATCGTACTAAAAAATCGTTTTCTCTATAAGAGGATAAAGACGTTTATAAGCCCTTTACTCCTTCTATACTCTAGTACGTCTATCAGTCGCTAGGGTATAGAATATTTAGATATTATATATTACTATACGCTTTAAAGCTATAGTACCTATACCTTTAAATAGGTTATAGGTTTGATTTCAACATCATATATATTCTTACTTCTTTCTATATATAATAGGGGTTTATCCTATATATATAAGGGCATAACCCCTTTGTCTAACGGAATAGTTTTGCTCTAATGTTCTTATTTCTTAGGATTCTTCTATTCCTTACCTATATATAGCTTTCTAAGGCTTATAAAGGAATAGAAGCATAGAGGGGGTGTTAAACGTACAAAATAAGCTATAGCGCTCTAACGGCTATAGCTTAGGCAAAACGGATTTCAGTTCTCGAACTACTAGATATATAGCTATATTCTGAGGGTGGACCCACTTTTGTGGATACCGCTGACTAAGCTATATATACCACTATATAGCGTAGAAATAGCTTTTAAAGGCTTTTCTATTTTTAGTTTTATGCCCCACTTTTATAGAGACAGCCCCCTTAGGCTGTATAAGCGCTAGAAATAGCCTTAAAAGGCTCTTCTACTAGGCTACCTACCTACCCTGTACCTACCCTGCACCGCAGGAGCGAAAACAGAACTTATAGGAAAAGTCGTGCGGCTTACCCTATAGCTTAGGTAGCCGTGAGTCGATTATTTAAAATCGCCAGCTTATTTGGTTTTTCGGGAAGGCGCCATGCACCTACTAAGGCGCTCCTGCCGTGTGGAAGGCAGGAACGGTCCCGGAGGGTATATATAGGAAAGGAAATTGCGAAGCCTTACCTACTTGGACTAGAAATCAAGTTACTACGTTGCCTACAACTATAAGCCTTATAGGCCTATAAGACCCACTGAAAGTCGTGATATATAAGCTTAAAGCCCCTATAATATAGCGCTATAGCCTATAACTATACTGTTATATAAGGACTTTTATAGAGGGAATGTAGTAAAGGGCCCTACTTTACTATATTAGCATATACCTAGGAAGTGCTATTTAGGCCATATCAACGCTGTTGCTGCCCCTACGTACCCTATACGACTACTACTAGTAGGCTATAGTGGTTATAGATCCTTATATAGGATTACCCATTCCAATAGGTTATAAGCCTGGATAGCCTGTGGGATAGTTATCGTTGGAGTCCAATTTCAAAGCGCTATCTCTACCTATATATATAGGGCTATTTAAGCCTCTTATAGCTGAAAATATAGTACTATATTAGCCCTAAAAAGCTATATATTACATCTTATTAAAGGCTATTTAAGGACTAAAAAGCCTGAAACTCTAGAAGGAGAAATCGCTAAGAAATCTAAGTCCTATAGTATTGACGAGCATTTAGGGCTCTTAAACGCTTAGGCTAGTATACTTACCTACACTAAAAGACGTTTCTACTTATAGCTGGAAGTAGAAAGGCTAGCGTTTTAGAATTTCTAGCGCTAAAGACCTATATTTCCCTACTATAGAGCCCTTTCTATAGATATATCTATAGGCGGTAGTTAAGTCTCTACGTCGAAGTCTCTAGTCCCTATCTAAGAGCCTAGTTTAGAATTTCTACTAGAAAGCCCTACTAAGTAGCAAGTAGGTAGCGCTATAAACCTACTAAGCGCTAAGACTAGCCTAGAAAATCACTACTCTAATTAGTGAGCTAGCTAATTAGCTTTAGTGAACTAGAAGCTATTTAAGTGCTTTAGCTAGCACTATAAAGTAAATAGTAGCCTATTTACAATGGCGGATCAAGCTAAAGGGAAGGGTATAGCGCCTAAAAGGGCTAGTAACCCAGCTGATCTAGGGCAATCTTCTAGGCCTCTACTACCTATACGAACCCTATTAGAAGATAAGGAAGATGGCGAAGACTATAGCGAGGTTATAGAAGTCCTCAAACAGCATATAAAATCTCATAAGCGAGTTATAGATAGATTCTATTACGCTATCTGATCCCCGTAGGGGATATCTAGGTAGGCTGAACTAGTGCTATAGGAAAACCGTACAACGGGTGAAAAACCTATAACCGTACATAGGAAAAAAGGGGGGGTGTGATAGGGGGTAGGCCAATCTTCACTAGAGTAGATACCGCCCCTTTAAGAGTATGAAAACATACTACCTAAAGGGGTATAGGCTAGACCGCTTCTAGCCTCTAAGCAACAGAGTATTCTGGCAGTCTAGTAGCAATGTGGCGAACTAGGGGGCGTATAGCGCCGCCGCCCCCTTTTTCAAGTCTATAGAGAAAGCTATGTATATCCCCTCTTTCCCTCTCCTTAAAGGAGGCCGAAGGGTAGGCCGGGCAACCGTTGAATATATATCGGATGTCCTCTGTAGCTAGGTAGTAGCGGCAGAGGGGGTTATTAACCCCAGGTACCTTATAGGTATATAGGAATCCCCTTAGGCCTATCTTCCCTATATAGGCCTATATTAGTAACGAGCTTTCGGCCTTAGAGAGGTTATAGTAGCGTCTTTGGAAGGCCTCTTTAAAGGCCTTAGCTAGGTTCTCCTCTTAAAAGGTAGCTTTAGCTGATTTCTCTAAGAGGCTCTCTGTATAGGGGTTGTAACTAGAGGCCCTAGCCTCCTATAGGTAGCGATCCTTCTAGGCGGTATAGAGGGGTTCCTCGTTAATAGCTTTCCTTAGTTATTGGTAGTACTACTGGGCTATTACCTCCTTTTTTCTTTCTTACTTTGTACGCCCTTCTAGGGGGAGGCTGGTCCTAGGGGTCCTGTTTCTAAGGGTAAGGCGTAGGGCCTCCTTCTACTTAGCCACCTCTTTCCCTATAGCCCTGTTTATCCTAGCTTGGCTAGAGAAGGAGAGGGCGTTAAGGTAGAGGTTAAGGAGGGGGATGTTAGCCTTATAGTAGAGGCTTCGGACCGGTATCCTTTTATAGGCCCCTATAACCCTCCTTAGGGCCTTGTTTTCAGCTACTAGTAGGCCTTTAGTTATACCTTATAGCCTGTTTAGTGTTATAGGTATAGGGGTATGCTAGGCCGAGGCTGTATAGGCTAGGACCAGCCTTATTACTACTGTATATAGGAGCCTAGTCTTTTCGATTCCAGGTCCCTAGGTCTTTCTAGCTAGCCTAGTAATAGCAAGGGACTGCGTTTTTAGCTTTTGCTGTAGGGTACTAGCGTAAGTCTTCTAGGTAAGCTTAGGGTCTAGCCAAACCCCTAGAAAACAGGCCTCTATAGCTGGTTGTAGGGGGGGGGGAGTCCCCTGTTAGTCCTAGGTTAATAGGGTCGGTCTAGGGCCTCCTTCTAGGGGGGAAGTATATAAGCTTGTTCTTTGCTACTAAGAAGGTAACTCTAGCGGTTGTTGCCTAGTCTAGGCACTCTTTCTAGGCCTTTTCTAGCTGTCTAACTATTGTTGCAGCTTCCCTACTAAAGGCTAGTAGGTTAGTATCGTCTATATAGCCTATAGTAGAGATAGTAGGGTGTTTTCTCTCTAGTCTTTCGTAAAGGGGGCAGAGATATAGGACTAAGAGGATTGGTAAAAGTAGTAAGCCTTAGGGTACTCCTGTTAGTACTAGGATTTACTGGCTTTTTTAGCCGTTAAATAGGAGGCTAGTAGTCTTAGAGGAGAGGAATTCCTTTAGCTAGGATAGTAGCCAGGTAGGTAGCCCTAGCTAGTCCAGTATAGCTAGGAGTCTGTTATAAGGGATACTGTTGAAATACCCTAATAGGTCTAGTTGTAGGAGAGAGGCCCCGGCTTTATACTTCTATACCTCCTAGATCTAAGCTATAAGGAGGTGTATAGCCGATTCGGTAGATTTATAGCAGCAGTAGCCCTGTTGCGTTGCTAGAATTAGCTTAAAGGCCTCGGCTACGTCCTTTATCTTAGTCCCTATAACTTTCTCTAGGACCTTGCTAATACAGTTAAGTAGGGCTATAGGGCAGTAGCCTCTAGGGGTATTGTTAAACGTATAAAATAAGCTATAGCGCTCTAACGGTTATAGCTTAGGCAAAACGGATTTCAGTTCTCGAACTACTAGATATATAGCTATATTCTGAGGGTGGACCCACTTTTGTGGATACTGCTGACTAAGCTATATATTCCACTATATAGCCTAGAAATAGCTTTAAAAGGCTTTTCTATTTTTAGATTTATGCCCCACTTTTGTGGAGACAGCCTCCTTAGGCTGTATAAGCGCTAGAAATAGCCTTAAAAGGCTCTTCTACTAGGTCACCTACCTACCCTGTACCTACCCTGCACCGCAGGAGCGAAAACAGAACTTATAGGAAAAGTCGTGCGGCTTACCCTGCAGCTTAGGTAGCCGTAAGTCGATTATTTAAAATCGCCAGCTTATTTGGTTTTTCGGGAAGGCGCCATGCACCTACTAAGGCGCTCCTGCCGTGTGGAAGGCAGGAACGGTCCCGGAGGGTATATGTAGGGAAGGAAATTGCGAAGCCTTACCTACTGGACTAGAAATCAAATTATACGTTACCTATAACTATAAGCCTTATAGGCCTATAAGACCCACTGAAAGCCGTGATATACAAGCTTAAAGCCCCTATAATATAGCGCTATAGCCTATAACTATACCGTTATATAAGGACTTTTATAGAGGGAATATAGTAAAGGGCCCTACTTTACTATATTAGCACATACCTAGGAAGTGCTATTCAGGCCATATCAACGCTGTTGCTGCCCCTACGTACCCTATACGACTACTACTAGTAGGCTATAGTGGTTATAGATCCTTATATAGGATTACCCATTCCAATAGGTTATGAGCCTGGATAGCCTGTGGGATAGTTATCGTTGGAGTCCAATTTCAAAGCGCTATCTCTACCTATATATATAGGGCTATTTAAGCCTCTTATAGCTGAAAATATAGTACTATATTAGCCCTAAAAAGCTATATATTACATCTTATTGAAGGCTATTTAAGGACTAAAAAGCCTGAAAATCTAGAAGGAGAAATCGCTAAGAAATCTAAGTCCTATAGTATTGACGAGCATTTAGGGCTCTTATACGCTTAGGCTTGTATACTTACCTATACTAAAAGACCTTTCTACTTATAGCTGGAAGTAGAAAGGCTAGCGTTTTAGAATTTCTAGCGCTAAAGACCTATATTTCCCTACTATAGAGCCCTTTCTATAGATATATCTATAGGCGGTAGTTAAGTCCCTACGTCGAAGTCTCTAGTCCCTATCTTAGAGCCTAGTTTAGAATTTCTACTAGAAAGCCCTACTAAGTAGCAAGTAGGCAGCGCTATAAACCTACTAAGCGCTAAGACTAGCCTAGAAAATCACTACTATAATTAGTAAGCTAGCTAATTAGCTTTAGTAAACTGGAAGCTAATTAAGTGCTTTGACTAGTACTATAAGTAAATAGTAGCCTATTTATAATGGCGGATCAAGCTAAAGGGAAGGGTATAGCCCCTAAAAGGGCTAGTAACCCAGCTGATCCAGGGTAATCTTCTAGGCCTCTACCACCTATATGAACCCTATTAGAAGATAAGGAAGATAGCGAAGACTATAGCGAGGTTATAGAATTCCTAAAACAGTATATAAAATCTCATGACCGAGTTATAGCTAGCCAATCTAGTGATATAAAAACACTACTTTTAAGTCTAAATACCCTAAAAGCCTCTGTCAAGGATAGCGTTAGCGCTATAAAGAATATATCTTCTACTTTAGCTTCTCTAACTAATAGTAGCAATGCTGCTGCTACTGGAAAGACTAGCTATAGTCCTAGATTTGATCCTTTTAGCTGTACTATGGATTTAGATTCTCCTCTACGTCCCCCTAGGAAAGAGCCCTATCTAGGGCCGGCTGTTAATTCAGCTATTAGTAATTTAGACCCCCCTATAGATACAGGGTCTAAGGAAGGCTTTAAGGATACTATTACTAGTAGTATAGTAAAGGAGCTTTCTAAAAAGGCCTATACTATACCGGACGATAGTAAGCTTAGCGGGGAAAGCAATTTTGAACAGTGGATTCAGGCTTTAAGTATAGTGCTAAGAGCGTTAGGGATATCTAATTTTTTAGAAAACCCTAATATATCTAACACTTATAGCGACTCTGATCAAGCTGTTCTTTTAATGCTTCTATGTGATAGCTTATCTAGTGGCCCTAGGGCTGCTATATCGTGGATTTATATAGATAGATTCTATTACGCTATCTGATCCCCGTAGGGGATATCTAGGTAGGCTGAACTAGTGCTATAGGAAAACCGTATAACGGGTGAAAAACCTATAACCGTACATAGGAAAAAAGGGGGGGTGTGATAGGGGGTAGGCCAATCTTCACCAGAGTAGATGCCGCCCCTTTAGGAGTATGAAAACATACTGCCTAAAGGGGTATAGGCTAGACCGCTCCTAGCCTCTAAGCAACAGAGTATTCTGGCAGTCTAGTAGCAATATGGCGAACTAGAGGGCGTATAGCGCCGCCGCCCCCTTTTTTAAGTCTGTAGAGAAAGCTATGTATATCCCCTCTTTCCCTCTCTTTAAAGGAGGCTGAAGGGTAGGCCGGGCAACCGTTAAATATATGTCGGATATCCTCTATAGCTAGATAGCAGCGGCAGAGGGGGTTATCAACCCTAGGCACTTTATAGGTATATAGGAATCCTCTTAGGCCTATCTTCCCTGTACAGGCCTATATTAGTAGCAAGCTCTTAGCCTTAGAGAGGCTATAGTGGCGTCTTTAGAAGGCCTTTTTAAAGGCCTTAGCTAGGTTCTCCTCTTAAAAGGTAGCCTTAGCTGATTTCTCTAAGAGGCTCTCTATATAGGGGTCGTAACCGGAGGCCCTAGCCTCCTATAGATAGCGATCCTTTTAGGCGGTATAGAGGGGTTCCTTATTAACAGCTTTCCTTAGTTATTGGTAATGCTACTAGGCTGTTGCCTCCTTTTTTCTTTCTTGCTTTGTACGCCCTCCTAGGGGGAGGCTGGTCCTAAGGGTCCTGTTTCTAAGGGTAAGGCGTAGGGCTTCCTTCTGCTTAGCCACCTCTTTCCCTATAGCCCTGTTTATCCTAGCTTAGCTTGAGAAGGAGAGGGCGTTAAGGTAGAGGTTAAGGGGGGGGACGTTAGCCTTATAGTAGAGGCTTCAGATCAGTATCCTTTTATAAGCCCCTATAACCCTCCTTAGGGCCTTGTTTTCGGCTGCTAGTAGGCCTCTAGTTATACCCTATAGCCTATTTAGTGTTATAGGTATTAGGGTATACTAGGCCGAGGCTACGTAGGCTAGGACTAGCCTTATTACTACTGTATATAGGAGCCTAGTCTTTTCGATTCCAGGTCCCTAGGTCTTTCCAGCTAGCCTAGTAATAGCAAGGGACTACGTTTTTAGCTTCTGCCGTAGGGTACTGGTATAGGCCTTCCAGGTAAGCTTAGGGTCTAGCCAGACCCCTAGAAAACAGGCCTCTATAGCTGGTTATAAGGGGGGGAAGTCCCTTATTAGTCCTAGGTTAATAGGGTCGGTCTAGGGTCTCCTTCTAGAGGGGAAGTATATAAGCTTGCTCTTTACTACTAAGAAGGTAACTCCAGTGGTTGTTACCTAGTCTAGGCACTCTCTCCAGGCCTCTTCTAGCTATCTAACCATTATTATAGCCTCTTTGCTAAAGGCTAGTAGGTTAGTATCATCTGTATAGCCTATAGTAGAGATAGTAGGGTATTTTCTCTCTAGCCTTTTATATAGGGGGCAGAGGTATAGGACTAAGAGGATTGGTGAAAGTAGTAAGCCTTAGGGTACTCCCGTTGGTACTGGGATTTGTTAGCTTTTTTGGCTGTTAAATAGGAGGCTAGTAGTCCTAGAGGAGAGGAATTCCTTTAGCCAGGATAGTAGCCAGGTAGGTAGCCCTAGCTAGTCCAGTATAGCTAGGAGTCTACTATAAGGGATACTATCGAAATACCCTAATAGGTCTAGCTATAGGAGGGAGGCCCCGGCTTTATACTTCTATACCTTCTAGATCTAAGCTATAAGGAGGTATATAGCCAATTCAGTGGATTTATAGCGGTAGTAGCCCTATTACGTTGCTAGAATTAGCTTAAAAGCCTCGGCTATATCCCTTATCTTAGTTCCTATAACTTTCTCTAGGACCTTACTGATATAGTTAAGTAGGGCTATAGGGCGGTAGCCTCTAGGGGTGTTATAGGCGTCCGGCTGTTTTCCTGGTTTAGGGAGGACAATAATAACCGCTTCCTTATATTCCTATAAATAAAAGCCATAGAGAAAGGATTTCAAGGCTAGTATAGCAAGAGCCTTATATAAGGGGTTACTATAGGCCTTAAGAAAGCCTATAGGGAGTTCGTCAGGTCCTAGTGCTTTCTAGGGTTTTATTGTTTTAATAGCCTCTTTTATATCATCCGGCCTAACCATCTAGCTAACTAGTAGCCTTAGGCCTATTAGGGGTTCCTCTAGGCTATCCTCTTAGAGGGAGGAGGGGAAGGACCGTGCTAAAAGGGCCTCTACCTTCTCCTAGAAGGTACTAGCTTGTCCGAGGGTTAGTAGCTTAGAAGGGGGTAGGGCAGTAGTGCTTTGTAGCCTAGCCTATCTTTCTAGTTGCTAGAGCTTTTCTGGCTTTTCTCTAGCCTTTTATAGAAAGGCCCTTTAGGCCTTTCTCTTATTCTCTCTTATAGCCTTTATTTACTTCCTCTAGGCTGACTTATAGGCGGTAAGGAGGGCCTAGTTGCTAGGGGAGCGTTAGAGCTGTCTTTCTGCCCTTTTTCTCTCCTAGACTACCTAGTAGATTTCGTTGTTCTACTAGGGGGCACTCTTCTTTCTAGTAGTTACTAGGGCTCCTTTAGGGGTTATAGCCCTAGCAATACGCTGGAGTTCCTCTGATAGTCGCCTATAGGCCTCCTAGAGCCTAGCTAGGTTAGAGAGGCGTAATAGATATTTATAGCCCCCTATATTATATATTAGAGAGCTGGCCTCTCTTGCTACCCCCTCTTTATCTATCTTTTTCTACTGGAATCAGGGGGGCAGTAGTAGGGTTTCTATAGTCTCTAGGTTAATATCCAGTACCTAGGGGTAGTAGTCTAAGTATAAGTATATATCTAAGCTAGTATAGGAGTAGGTAAGGCTACTGCTAAGCTAGAAGTGGTTAATAGTAGAGGCCCTACCTGCTTAGCTCCCCTATAGCGCCCTAGTTATAATGCTATAGGGGGTATAGAGGGTAATCCCCTACTCTACTGTTAATAGCAGTAGGTTTTCTAACCTAGGGCTAAAGCGGTTATATTGGTCCTAAAGGGGGTGGTAAAGGTTAAAGTCCCTAGCTAGAAGGTAAAGACCTAGGCAGGCGTTGATCTTTCCCCTTATTTCTTCTATAAGGAGGGTTAAGCTAGTCTAGGGTTAAGGGTTGTTATATAGGGACCAGACTATAAAGAGGCTGTTCTTAGTCTATATAGTAGCTCTGGCCTAGTCTAGGCTAGAGCTATAAGTCTATATTGCTAGTAGGAGTGATTTATAGATATAGAGTAAGGCCTGTTTGTTAGGGGTAAAAATAAGGTAGTAGGGGGCTGATCTAGGGTAGTAGGTAGAGTACTATACCTGCCTATTAATCCAGGGCTCTTATATAGCAAGTATTTCTTCTTTTACTATAGAAAGTAGTACTTCCTATACTTCCTTCAAGCCTTATACGTTCTAGAGACGTACCTTTATATCTCTATCTCCTCTAGCTATATAGTAGGTAGTAGTTATTATATAGTAGTAGCGTTAGCTAGTCTAGTATCTAGGTCTAGTCTAGGTCTAGCATCTAGGGGTTTAGGGGCTCCTATAGGCTCTAGAGTTCTAGTAGGTCTAATAGCCCTTTTAGGGCTTATAGCTGGCATAAAGGAAGAGGATAGGGGGGTTTAGCCGCTTAGGTAGCTAAAGCAGGTAGTAATTGTGCTCTAGTTAGGGGTTAACCCTCTTAATACTATTATCCGGCCTCTCTGTCTCTTCCCTAAGACTATAGTATAGCCTTCCTCCCCCTCCTCTTATAATAGGGCCTACTAAGAGGGGTATTACTACTATTATTACTATTACTGCTATTGTTGTTAGTATTGGTACTAGTATAGAGGCGGTTAGTTAACGTTAAAGGCTTTCGGCCTAGAACGTAGATATCCCTTAGCCTATGCCTATGCCTCCTTTAGGTAAGGGCAGGCCTCTAAGCGGGCGTAGTAAGCTTAGTAGCAGTTGCGGCAGCAGGGTACCCTAGAGCAGGTAGGGGCTTCTAGCATAGTATAGCTATTAGTACTATAATTATAGCAGATCTCTTCTTTGCTCTAGCATACCTTAGCCCTATAGCCCTATTTCTAGTACTATAGGTATTAGATAGGCTTAGCTTTGTTGATCTAGGGCTCTGCTTCTAGGGCTTAGTAGCTCTAGAAGACCCCCTTCTTATAGGCTTTCTAGGCTACCTCTAGGAAAGTAAAGGCTATTAATGCCTTAACCCTAGTCCGTTCTAGCCCTTAAGGGTACTAGACCTTTGCCCTAACTACTATAGGGTGTTGCTTTCTAGCTTCTTCTAGTAGGCCTTTCTCTATAACCTAGTTATAGACTATAAGGCCTTTAACTACTACTGCCTAGGTTATTGTATATAGGAAGGCCTTCTTGCTAAAGGCCCTTATAATCTAGACAGTATTGCTCTTTAGGCTCTTCTTTATCTCTATATTCTCTATAACTAGAAGGAGGTTACTACTAGAGAGCGTCTAAACCCCCTAAACTACTAGGCTAGAAGCCTATTAGATAGCCTATACTACCTCTAGGGCAGATTTAGCAAGTACCTATTATTAGGCTAAGCCTAGTCGGATAAGCACCTAGCGCTCTAGGCTAGGCCTAGTTGCCTTACTAGCTATTAGTTTACTAGCTATATTAGCCTAGGTAAGGGCTATAGGCTAGGAGTAGCTAGGTTATTATTATTATTGTTATTACTAGTAGTAGTTAGGCTACTAAGAGTGTTGCTAGTGCTATAGCTTAGGTGTTATTAGGGCAGTAGGGCGGTTCTAGGGTGCTAGAGCTGCTACTATTATAGCTAGGGTTTCTTTAGGCAGGTCCTAGAGCAGGGCTATAAGGGCAATTTACCTAGCCTTAGTAGTTACTTCTACTATACTATAGAAGTTAGTACTATCCTTAGCTAGGCTAATTATCCAGTCTAGAAGGCTAGAGAGTATAAGGGCAAGCTTAGAGGGGCTAAGGATAGCCTAGGCGGTTTTCTTAGTTACTAGGGCGATATAGTCAGCCTTAGTAGCACTATTGTTACTTCCTTCCTTCCCTATATTTTTCTCTGATTTTTTCCCTAGCTTTTTTAAGGTTTTCTAGCTAAAGGGGGCCGGGGCTAGGGCGTACTAACTGCCGTTTAGGCCCCTAAGAAAAGGGGCAAAGACGTTAGTTAAAGGGGCTCTAATTATAGGGGCGTTAATAGAAGGGGGGGCACTAGAGCTAGGTACTGTAGATACTATAGTTATAGCGCCTATAGCAGTCTCCTTAGTAGTAGTAGAGGTAGTAGTAGTAGTTTAGCAGTCTTCTATTTCTATATTATCGTTTAGGTAGTCTATACTTAAGGGTTAGTAGTCTATACTTAGGGGCTAGCTTAAGGGGTTGTTATTATTATTATTAGCTATAGGTAGGACAGGGTTGTTAAGGCGTAGAGCTGTATTAGTAGTCTATACGTAAGGAAATTGTAGTTACGAGAGGGCAGCTAGGCTTGCTATTTTCTGCATTTTCGCATGCTTAGGGCTATCGCGTAACCGACAGCGCTATAGCGAAAATTAGCAGGCGTTATATCCTTAATCGGACGGTTCGAATAGATATGGTTGCATGCGATTTGGTGTAGTTTTGACCAAAAACTCGTTTTTCGTTTTTAGGTGTCGGTCGGACCTCGTAGATTCATATACCTTCTAAGGCCTTTAAGCTGCTTGTTAGGCAGTATAGCCGACCTATAGAGTCTAAAAAGGAGGACGTCTATAACGAATTCCACGCCCTTACCTTTAGTACCTATAAAAAAGGCTTATTAGCTTTTAACGCTGAATTTAACGGCTATCTTGCTAAGCTTACCATAGCTAAAATAGATATAGATCCCTCTTTAATACTAAATCAGTATTTTAAGGCTCTAGAATCTAAGTTTCCTAGCTGGATATCACGCCAAAAGAGCTCTATAAGACAGGCTAGAATGCTAGGTCTTACAGCATCTAGCCTTAATATAGAATATCTAATAGCTGATATTCTAGAAGAATCTAGGAACCCGGCTACAGAGGCGTATAGAGCAGCTCATATAGCTAATAGCTCTAATTCAACCCCTAATTCAAATTCTAACCCTAGTAAGAAGGGTAAAAATAATAAAAAGGGTAAGAAGAAGGCTAGTTATAATATTGAAGGGCAGAATTATAGTGCTAAAAGTGCCGAACAGGCCTCCTTTATGCTAGGGTCTTATAACCTAGCTATAGAAGAAGAAGAGGAATCCGACTCTAGTTCCAATTCTAATTCTTCTAGCGATTCTAATACCCAATTAGCACAGCTATTAGCGTTAAAAGGGTATAAGAAGCGTAAGGACTTTAAAGGAAAAGGCCTAAAAACCTCTTCTAACAAGGCAAAATATAAAGATAATTAGCCTAGAAGACGCCCTAGAGACCCCGCTCTTTATAATAGTTGGCTATACAATACGGGATCTACGGACCATATTAGTAATAGTAAAGAGCGGTTTACTACCTTTACGCCTAACATAGGCCAGTTACGCCCTATTAACACTGGAAATAGCCCTGTAAGCCCGGCTGGTATAGGCTCTATTACACTAGAAGTATTATCTAGAAAGGCCCCCCCTACCTATACTAAATTAGTATTAGATAACGTTTTATACCTACCTAATATTGATATAAATATTGTTAGTGGGGTTAGGCACTATAATTCGGGAGGTTGCCTTATAAAGGAAACCCTTTACGGGGGTGATAGACGCTGTATAGCTGTACTAGACTTTAAGAAATCAGGATTTTTTCTTGACGTAAAAGGTAGCTCTAAGCCTATATTACATGCAAATTTTGCTTTTCCTTTAGGCCTTTCTAGTTATACTACTAAAAGTATAGAGCCGCAGCGTAATAAGATAGTGGTGGAAATTCCTTCTAATTCTATTAGAAAGGAAGACTATAGACCTATTATAGAGGATGCTATAGTATCCGAAGCTATAGAGCCTAATAAGCGCTATAAGCTAAGGAATTCTCCGGCTAAGGGTACTACTTTAGAAGGTGTAGGACCTTCTTTAAGGGGGAAAAGGCCCCGTAGGCCTATAGAGCCCTTAGCCACTGCCCAGGCCCCCTATTAAAGTCCCTGTAAGACTAGGGAGCCTAAGCCCTTAACTGGTACTGGAGACCTGCCCTGTGTGCTAAGAGAGCCAGTTATAGAGGGGAATAAAGTAGAAAAGGCTATATCTAGCCCTACTTTAAAGGAGCCTAATATAGGTCAGCGAGATTACTATAATCTACTCAATTTAGCTTAATTGTGGCACGTTAGGCTAGGCCATATAGGCCTGCGTCTTTTGAAAAAGACCTCTAGTATTACTAAAGGGCTGCCTAATTTTGATAAAATAAAGGAAGCTGATTTTCACTGCTCTAGCTGTGATTGAGGTAAAGCAGTGAGAAGGGTTAGTAAGGCTTTAATACCTGACCTACCTAGGGTCTTAGACTCAATAGAGGGCGATACTGTTAAAATTAGGCCTAGGCCTTATAACAGAAACCCTATAGTCTTACTTCTAGTTAACCGTAAAAGTAGGTATAGGTAGGTTTTTAACCTACCTAATAAATCAGGCCCTATAGTAGCTAACGCTATTAAGGGCTTTTTTAGGGGCCTAAGGAATGGATTTGGTAGATATCCTACTAAATTCCACTTTAACAGAGGCACTGAAATAACTGATTTATTAACTACTTGGTTGGCTAAAAGGGGTATTAAATTTAGCACTTCTGCCCCCTATATCTACGAGCAGAACGGCTTAGTAGAACGATCAGTTAGAGTTATACTAGACTGTATAAGGTGTACTATTCTTAGTAGCGCTTTACCCTAGTATTTGTGGTGCTTTATACTGGAAGCTGTAGTGGAATTAGTTAATAGTACAGCTATAACTAATAAGGAAACCACTCCTTTCCAGGCGCTATTTAACGAGCTAGAGCCTGGTATTCCACATATACCTAACCTATAGCGCTATAGGGCTATAGGCGCTAGAGGAGAGGCTATTATACCTCTAGAAAAACGGTCTAAATCGTTAAAATTTACCTCTAGAACGGAAGAGTGTAAATTACTAGCGGTATTAGGTTCTAAGACCTACCTAGTATATATACCGTCTAGAAGAGCAGTACTTAAAACCTCTACTGTTAAGTTCATAGAGGATAATACAGTACTAAGTCAGCCTACTGATAATACGGCTTTAGAGGGGGAATTAGTAGACCTAGACCTAGATTTAGAGGGGGCTGTTAGCCCAGACCCTTCTAATCTTAATACTGAAAAGCCTATTAGTATAGAAATAGGACCTAGTAAGCTAGAACCCTACGAATCTTCTTCCGATAGTGAATTAGATAAACCCTTACCGGATAAGCCTATAAATCCGGTTATAGTAGAGTCTACTAGGCCTACTATATCTATTAGAAAGCCTGAATTACCAGAGGCGTTTCCCTAAACTATAGAGCCTATTTTTGCACCTAAGCCTATAGAAGTTATAGCGCCTAATCAGCCTATAACGAACGAACCTCTTGATAATAGTGATCTTATTTCAGAGGGGGATAAAATGCAGCTTGATTACTATAAGCTTTTAGCTAAGACTAGTAGCTATATACTGTCTTTTGTCTATAAGGCTCGAAAAAGGGTAATATCTAAGGATAGTACGCCTACTACTTATAAACAAGTCTTAAAACTACCTAGAGATGAGCGTAGTAAGTGGTTTGAGGCTATTAATAAGGAATTTATCCAGTTATTAGAGCTAGGGGTTTTTAAATTCCTACCTAGGAGTCTATTACCTTCTAACCATAAGCTTATTACCTGTCGAAACGTTCTTAAGGTTAAAAAGGATACTAAAAACAGGCCTATTAAGTATAAATCTCAGTTAGTAGCTAGGGGCTTTATGCAAGTAGAAGGCCTAGATTACACTATAACCTACGCCTCTACTAGTATATCACCTACTTAGCGTATACTTCTAGCTATAGGTGCTATTCTAGACTGGGAAATAGAACAAGCTGACTTTATAGGGGCATTTCTTAATAGCGCTCTTAGAGAAGAAATATATATGGAAATCCCTAAAGGACTATTAGACCTAGCGGCTTCTAATAAGGCTATTTATAAGCTTTTACTGAAATACGGCTATAATCCTTCTACTCCTAATATTATTAAACTATCTAAAGCGTTATACAGTCTGAAACAAAGCCCTAGAGAGTGGCAAGATAAGCTTAAAATCTTACTTAAAAGCCTAGGCTATCTCCCTCTTATTTCAGATCTAGGGGTCTTTTATAATGCTAAAACCTGCCACTTTATCGTTACCTATATAGATGACTGTCTATTTATAGGGCCTGATATAGGCTATATAACTGATTTAAAGAAACGGCTTAATAAGGTCTATACTATAGAAGACTTAGGGCCTGCTGCCTATTTCCTAGGCGTGCAGATTATAAGGGATAGACCTAATAGGCGCCTGTGGCTTAACTAGTTACAGTATATAGAAGAGGCGGTTAGCCGCTTTAACTTAGCCGATTCTAAGCCTATATCTATTCCCTTATAGCCGGGGCTAGTAAGTCAACTTCAACTAGAGGAAGATATTGCTAGCTACCTCTATAATTCTACGGAAATTAAGCTCTATCAAAGCCTAGTAGGAACAGCTATGTATATAATACTCCTTACTAGGGTAGATATTAGCTTTACCGTACAGTGGCTCTCTTGGTCTTTAAATAGACCTATAAAATCACACCTAAACGCTGCTAAAAATCTTTTTAAGTATCTTAATAGTACTAAAGACTATAGCATCTGTTTTAGCTATAACGGAAATACAGTAGCCGATCTAGGGCCTAAGCTTAGTAATAGTAGTAATACAACTACTAAGCCTAGTAGAGACTTTTACTCTAAGGAAGGGCCTAGGCCCCTAACTACTACCTCTACTACTATAGTAGATTCTAGAAATAGTAAAGGTAGTAGCCGGACTTCTATAATTAATAGTAGTCTAGTCCCTATAGGCTTTAGTAATTCTGATTTTGCAGGGGATAAGGCTACTAGTAAATCCACCTACGGCTATCTATATAAGTTAGCCGGTAGGCCTATTAGCTGGAAAACGAAAAGAGCTACTACTATCGCTCTCTCTACCCTGGAAGCTGAAACTGATGGACTTACAGAGGCTATACGCGAAGTATAGTGGATTATAGGGCTATTTTCTGAACTTTATAGACCTATAGACTACCCTATTACTCTCTATGTAGATAATCAGGGCTCTATAACGGTGGCTAATAACCCAGCGCTATACGCTAGAACTAAGCATACCCTGCTGAAATTCCGGTACGTTAGAGAGCAGGTTAAGGCTAAAATAGTTACTATTATATATCTTAATACTAAGTGTATGCTGGCTGACGGACTTACTAAAGCCCTACTAGTTAGTGGCTTTCAGTCTTTTATTAGGCTTTTAGGCCTTCAACCTAAGGGAGCTTTTTACTAAGCTACCCTTTACCCCTATATATATACTCTATACTATATATATAGAAGGCCTGGCTTAGCCTGATTAGCTTATAAGACCAGTTAATAGTACCGGCTACTTTACAGCCCTCTGGAATTACCTAATTCCTCTATATAGCCTTAAAAGGCTTATAAGGTCCTAGCTACTGTAGTACAGTTCTATAGGCGCCCTTGTGCTGGCATCAGCTCCCTGCGGCGTTAGGGAGGCCTATATTACTCTAGCTACGTCTAGAAGTACTCTAGTATATAGTATAGCTATATTTGGGAAATATAGGCTCCGGCTATTACTAGTAGTATACTTTCCTTTAGAGGGGGATTCTCTATGTAACCTGTTATTTCCTTACTATATCTTGAAACAACGGAGTAAAAAAGGGCATAAAATTCAAAACCATGCTAAAAATCGTTTTCTTTATAAAAGGATAAAGGCGTTTATAAGCCCTTTACTCCTTCTATACTCTAGTGCGTCTATCAGTCGCTAGGGTATAGAATATTTAGATATTATATATCACTATACGCTTTTAAGCTATAGTACCTATACCTTAAGATATAGGTTTGATTTTAACATCATATATATTCTTACTTCTTTCTATATATAATAGGGGTTTATCCTATATATATATAAGGGCGTAACCCCTTTGTCTAACGGAATAGTTTTGCTCTTACGTTCTTATTTCTTAGGATTCTTCTCTTCTTTACCTATATATAGCTTTCTAAGGCTTATAAAGGAACAGAAGAATAGAGGGGGTGTTAAACGTACAAAATAAGCTATAGCGCTTTAACGGTTATAGCTTAGGCAATTTGGATTTCAATTCTCGAACTACTAGATATATAGCTATATTCTGAGGGTGGACCCACTTTTGTGGATACTGCTGACTAAGCTATATATTCCACTATATAGCCTAGAAATAGCTTTAAAAGGCTTTTCTATTTTTAGATTTATGCCCCACTTTTGTGGAGACAGCCTCCTTAGGCTGTATAAGCGCTAGAAATAGCCTTAAAAGGCTCTTCTACTAGGTCACCTACCTACCCTGTACCTACCCTGCACCGCAGGAGCGAAAACAGAACTTACAGGAAAAGTCGTGCGGCTTACCCTGCAGCTTAGGTGGCTGTGAGTCGATTATTTAAAATCGCCAGCTTATTTGGTTTTTCGGGAAGGCGCCATGCACCTACTAAGGCGCTCCTGCCGTGTGGAAGGCAGGAACGGTCCCGGAGGGTATATATAGGGAAGGAAATTGCGAAGCCTTACCTACTAGACTAGAAATCAAATTATACGTTACCTACAACTATAAGCCTTATAGGCCTATAAGACCCACTGAAAGCCGTGATATACAAGCTTAAAGCCCCTATAATATAGCGCTATAGCCTATAACTATACCGTTATATAAGGACTTTTATAGAGGGAATATAGTAAAGGGCCCTACTTTACTATATTAGCACATACCTAGGAAGTGCTATTTAGGCCATATCAACGCTGTTGCTGCCCCTACGTACCCTATACGACTACTACTAGTAGGCTATAGTGGTTATAGATCCTTATATAGGATTACCCATTCCAATACAGACTATATACTAATAGATTAACAATTAGTAGATAGCCTGACGAAAGTTCTTACAAATAATAGTTTCATTGCTTTCTACAAGCAAGTCGGTATAGTAGAAAGGAAAGAAAAGATTAAGAAGCGGTAAAGGGAGGAAGGCCAAGACATAGAGACTTAGCAGCAGGTATAGAAGGGAGTACCCTAAGAAACTAGTCTATTAAGCTAAACGTTACTATTATAATCCGCGAATATAAAATTGATTAGGGCCTAGCCAGAAGTTCTAGGGTATGCTGGAGCAGTAGTAGAATCCTCCTCTATAGCTATGCTAGTAGCCTATAGTACGCTCTTCCTATTACTATCGTTGTCGTTGTTAGATTCTATTACTGCCTGTTTCCCCTACGTCTTTATCTCTTCCTTCTTCTAGATAGTTATAGCCCGTTTCCGCGTCTATAGCTCTTAGATCAAGCTAGTATACTCTCTAATAAGAGTATATAATGTCTAGACAGGGATAGTTAGGATAGGCTAGAAGTATAGTAGGATAGGATTATAGGGTAACTTACTACTAGAGCTACAATACTAGAAAAGTATTTAATAATATAGGCCTAATAGGCCTATACTTCCGCTAAGATCTTGTTATTATCCGCTAAAAATGTAGGTTAGTACGAACAGTGCTAAGGAGGTATATAGGCTGGACTTATAAGAGATATATAGATGCTAACGATAGGAGTAATTTAAGTACTATAACCGAGAAGAAACGTAGAGACCAAGCTGCGCTATATATAACGCTAGAGGGGAAAAATCGCCAGAATCGGCCTATAAGACTAAGCGTATAAGACAGCGCTTATAGTATACCTTACGCGGCTTACCGTCCTAGATAGTAGAAACCATCGGTAATACGGATGGTAACGCCCCTATAGGCATAGACTATAAGGCTAGGCTTAACGCTAGCTTGCTTGTAACCAGCTTCTTATAGACTAGTATTAGATAGATTCTATTACGCTATCTGATCCCTGTAGGGGATATCTAGGTGGGCTAGTCTAGTGCTATAGGAAAACCGTATAACGGGTGAAAAACCTATAACTGTGCGTGGAAGAGAAGGGAGGGTGTGGGTAGGGTTGGGCCCTTCTTTACCGTAATAGATACCGCCCCCTTAGGAGTATGAAAACACACTTCCTAAAGGGGTATAGGCTAGACCGCTCCTAGCCTCTAAGCAACCGAGTATTCTGGCAGTCTAGTAGCGATATGGCGGATTAGGGGGCGTATAGCGTTGCTGCCTCCCTTTTCAAGCCTATAGAGGAAGCTATATATGTCCCTCCTTTCTTCCTCCTTAAAGGAGGTCGAGGGGTAGGCCGGGTAACCGTTGAATATATGCTGGATGTCCTCTATAGCTAGGTAGTAGCGGCAGAGGGGGCTGTTAACTCTAGGTACCTTATAGGTATATAGGAATCCCCTTAGGCCTATCTTCCCTATACAGGCCTGTATTAGCAGCGAGCTTTTAGCCTTAGAGAGGTTATAGTGGCGCCTCTTGAAGGTCTCTTTAAAGCCCTTAGTTAGATTCTCTCCCTGGAAGGCGTCCTTGGCTGATTTCTCTAAGAGGCTCTCTGTATAGGGGTTATAGCCGGAGGCTATAGCTTCTTAGAGGTAGCGGTCCTTCTAGGCGGTATATAGGGGCTCCTTGTTAATAGCCTTCTGTAGCTGCTAGTAATGCTACTATGCTACTACTTCTTTCTTCCTCTCTTGTTTTGTACGTCCTTTTAGGGGGAGGCTGGTCCTAGAGGTCCTATTGTCTAGGGAGTAGCGTAAGGCCTCTTTCTGCTTAGTAACTTCTTCCTCTATAGCTCTGTTTATCCTAGCTTAGCTAGAAAAGGAGAGGGCGTTAAGGTAGAGGTCAAGGGGGGGGACGTTAGCCTTATACTAGAGACTCTGGGTCGGCGTTCGTTTATAGGCCCCTATGACTCTTCTTAGGGCCTCGTTCTCTGCTATAAGTAGGCCTCTTACTATACCTTAGGGCTTGTTTGGTACTATAGGCGTTAGAGTATGCTAGGCTAAGGCTATATAGGCTAGAACTAGCCTTATAACCGCTATGTAAAGGAGCCTAGTCTTCTCGATTCCAGGTCCCTAGGTCTTTCCTACTAGCCTAGTAATAGCTAGGGACTACGTTTTTAGCTTCTGCTGTAGGGTGTTGACGTAGGTCTTCCAGGTAAGCTTAGGGTCTAGCCATACCCCTAGAAAACGGGCCTCTATTGCTGGTTATAGGGGGGGAGAGTCCTTTATAGGTCCTAGGTAAATAGGGGTATTCTAGGGCCTTCTTTCTAGGGGGAAGTGTATAAGCTTGCTTTTTGCTACTAAGAAGGTAACCCTAGCGGTTGCTGCCTAGTCTAAGTACTCTTTCCAGGCCTCTTCTAGTTGCCTAGTTGCTGTTATAGCATCTTTTCCAAAGGCTAGTAGGTTGGTATCGTCTATATATCCTATAGTAGAGATAGTAGGGTATTTTCTTTCTAGCCTTTTATATAGTAGGCAGAGGTATAGGACTGAGAGAATAGGTAAAAGTAGTGATCCTTAGGGTACTCTAGTAGGTACTGGGATTTGTTAGCTTCTTTAGCTGTTAAATAAGAGGCTAGTAGTCCTAGAGGAGAGGAACTCCCTTAGCTAGGAGAGTAGCCAGGTAGACAGCCCTAGTTGATCTAGGATAGCTAGGAGCCTTATATAGGGGATGCTATCGAAATACCTTGATAGGTCGAGCTATAGTAGGGAGGCCCTAGCCTTATATTTCCAGGCTTCCTAGACCTAGGCTAGTAGGAGGTGTATGGCGGATTCCATGGACTTATAGTAGCAGTAGCCCTGCTGTATTGCTGGAATAAGCTTAAAGGCCTCTGCAATATCCTTTATTTTTACCCCTATAACCTTCTCTAGTATCTTACTGATATAGTTAAGTAGGGCTATAGGGCGGTAGCCCCTAGGGGTGTTGTAGGTATCTAGCTGTTTTCCTGGCTTTAGGAGGACTATAGTAATTGCCTTCTTATATTCCTATGGGTAAAAGCTATAGAGGAAGGACTTTGATGCTAATATAGCGAGTGCCTGGTATAGGGGGTTGCCGCAGGCCTTTAGAAAGCCTATAGGGAGTTTGTCTGGTCCTAGTACTTTCTAGGGCTTTGTTGTTTTAACAGCCTCCTTTATATCGTCTGGCTTAACTATCTAGCTAACCAGTAGCCTAGGGCTTATAAGGGGTTCCCCTAGGTTATCTTCTTAGAGGGAGAGGGGGAAGAAGCGTGCTGAAAGGGCCTTAACCTTCTTCTAGAAGGTACTGGCTTGTCCGAGGGTTAGTAGCTTTAGAGGGGGCAGTACGGCGGTGCTCTATAGCCTAGCCTATCTTTCTAGCTGCTATAGTTTTTTAGGCTTCTTTCTAGCTTCCTATAGAAAGGCCCTTTAGTTTTTCTTTTTACTATCCCTTATAGTCTTTATTTGTTTCCTTAGGGCTGCCCTATAGGTATTGGAGTAGGCCTAGCTAGTAGGGGAGCACTATAGTTGCCTTTCTGCCCTCTTTCTTTTCTAGACTGCTTAATAGACTTTGTTGTTCTACTAGGGGGCTCTCCTTTTCCTAGTAGTTGTTAGGGCTCTTCTAGGGGTTATAGCCCTAGCAATATGCTAGAGTTCCTCTAAGAGCTACTTATAAGCCTCCTGGAGCCTAGCTGGGTTAGCAAGGTGTATAAGGTATCTATAGCCCCCTATATTATATATAAGGGAGCTGGCCTCCCTTACTACCTCCTTTTTATTTATCTTCTTCTACTGAAACCTAGGGGGCGGTAGCAGGGCCTCTATAGTCTCTAGGTTGATATCTAGGGTCTAAGGGTAGTAGTCTAAGCATAAGTATATCCCTAAGCTAGTATAGGAGTAGGTAAGGCTACTACTAAGCTAGAAGTGGTTAATAGTAGAGGTCCGGCCTATTTGATCTCCCTATAGTGCCCTAGTTATAGCGCTGTAGGGTATATGGAGGGTAAGTCCCTGTTCTGTTACTAGTAGTAGCAGGTCCTCTGATTTAGGACTAAAGCGGTTATACTAGTCCTATAGGGGGTAGTAAAGGTTGAGGTCTCTAGCTAGAAGGTGGAGGCCTAGGTAGGTATTGATCTTCCCCTTTATTTCTTCTAGAAGGAGGGATAAGCCTGCTTAAGGCTAGAGGTTATTATATAAAGACTAGACTGTAAAAGGGCTGTTCTTCGTTTATATAGTAGCTCTAGCCTAGTCTAGGCTAGAGCTATAGGCCTAAGCTAATAGGGGGAGTAACTTGTAGATATAGAGGGCTGCCCTCCCGTTTAGGGTAAATATAAGGTGATAGGGGGCTGACCTAGGGCAGTAGGTAGAGTATTAGGCTTGTCTGTTTATCTAGGGCTCTTATATAGCAAGTATTTCCTCTATTACTATAGAGAGTAGTATTTCTTATACCTCTTTAGAGCCTTATACGTTCTAGAGGCGTACTCTTATATCTTTATATCCTCTGGTTATATAAAGGGCGGCGGTTATATAGTTATAGGTAGTAGGTGTGTAGTTGGGGTAGTGACTAATCTAATTCCTAGGTCTAGTCTAGGTCCGGTCTTTAGGGTTCCAGGTCTAGTTTCTAGAGTCCTAGGGGTTCTAGGGGCTCTAGTCTCTAGGCTTCTAGGGGCTCCTACGGTCTCCGGTCTAGTAGGTCCTTTAGCCTCTATTTAGCTAAAGCAGGCTATAATTGTACTTTAGTTAGGGGTTAGCCCTCTTGTTGGCCAGCCCCTCTATCTCTTCTCTAAGACTATATTATAGCCTTCTTCCTCCTCTTTCTATAGGGGAGGGTAGTGCTACTACTGTTGCTACTGCTATTATTATTGTTACTACTGTTGTTATAAAGGCGGTTGGTTACTGTTAAAGGACTTAGGTCTAGACTATAGGTATCCTTTAGCCTATGCCTAGGCTTCTTTTAGGTAGGGGCAGTCCTTTAAGCGGGTATGGTAGGCTTTATAGCAGTTTCTATAGCGGGGTGCCCTCGAGTAGGTAGGGGCTTCTAGTATAGTATGGCTATTAGCGCTGCAGTTATAGCAGATCTCTTCTTTACTCTGGCATACCTTAGCCCTATAGCCCTATTTCTAGTACTATAGGTACTAAATAGGCTTAGCCTTGTCGATCTAGGGCTCTGCTTCTAGGGCCTGGCAGTTCTAGAAAACCCCCTTTTTATAGGCCCTTTAGGCTAAATCAAAGGAGGAGAAGGCTAGCAGTGCCTTAACCCTAGTCCTTCTAGGCCCTTAAAGGTGCTAGACCTTTGCCCTAGTTGTTATAAGGTACTGCTTTTTAGCCTCTTTTAGTAGGCCCTCCTCTATAACTCGGTCGTAAATAGTAAGGCCCTTAACTGCTACTACCTAGGTTGTAGTATATAGGGAGGCCTTCTCTCTAAAGGCTCTTGTAATCCAGGTAGTATTGTTCTCTAGGCTCTTCTTTATTTCTATGCTTTCTATAATAAGAAGGAGGTTGCTGCTAAGGAGGGTCCTAACCTCCTAAACCGCTAGGCCAGACGCCTGTTTAATAGCCTATACTACCTCTAGGGCGGTCTTAGAGAGTACCTCTTATTATACTAAGCCTAGGCGGATAAGTACCTGGCGTTCTAGGCCTGGCCTAACTACCTTACTAGTAGTTAGTTTATAGGCTATATTAGCCTAGGTAGGGGTAGTAGGCTATAAGTAGCTAGGCTGTTACTATGGCTGTTGCTGGTACTAAGGGTAGCTGGGTTGCTACTGTTGTTGTTATTATTATTGTTATTATTGTTGCTACTTAGACAGGGCTTCCTTAGGTAGGGCTTCCTTAGGTAGGTCCTAGAGCAGAGCTATAAGGGCTAGCTACCTAGCCTTAGTAGTTACCTCTACTATCTTACAGAAGTTAGTACTGTCCTTTACTAGGCCTATAACCTAGTCTAGGAGACTAGAAAGCGTAAGGGCGAGTTTCAGGGGACTAGGGGCGGTTTTGGCGGTTTTAGCGGTCTTTTCAGTTGCTAGGGCAGCCTGGCCGGTCTTTAGGGCATTATTAACGTTCCCCTTTCCTCCTGTATTTTTCTCTGATTTTTTCTCTATGTTTTTCGTATTTTTCTAGCTAAAGGGGGTATACTAGCTATTATTTAGTCCCCTTAGAAAGGGGGTAAAGATATTTATAGAAGGGGAGGCGCTAGAAGCTAGGGCGTTAATAGTAGGGAGGGCGCTAGAGCTAGGTACTATAGGTACTATAGCTATAGCACCTATAGCAGTCTTTATAGTAGTCTCTATAGTAGTAGTAGCTACTATAATCTAGTAGTCGTTTATCTCTATATCGTTTAGGGGCTGTTAGTCTATACTTAGGGGTTAGTAGTCTATACTTAAGGGGGGGCTATTATTATTATTATTAGTCGTAGGGGCAGGGTTACCAGGGTATAGAGCCTTATTATTGGCCTATACGCGCGAAAATCGCAGCCCTATAAGGGAGGCCAGGCTCGCCATTTTCGCGGTTTTCGCACGTCTGCTGCCATCGTATAACCGACAGCGCTGCTGCGAAAATTGGCGGGCGTTGTGTCCTCAATCGGACGGTTCGAATGGATGTGGTTGCACGCGATTTGGTGTAGTTTTGACCAAAAACTCGTTTTTCGTTTTTAGGTGTCGGTCCTATAGACTAGTATTAC
Organism: Phyllachora maydis; assembly: GCA_029339225.1. NCBI lineage: Eukaryota > Fungi > Ascomycota > Sordariomycetes > Phyllachorales > Phyllachoraceae > Phyllachora > Phyllachora maydis. The sequence continues at coordinate 1,047,812 of JAQQPM010000003.1, forward strand.
CAGCCCCTTAGCACTAGCTGCCGGCGAACGTACCCTAGGGACTGTTAAGACTAGGGCAGTAATAGCCGCCGGTATAAGCAATAGACCTAAATCCCTAAAACGCAGCTTCTTTGACGACGGTAGTACTGTAATATCATTGTCCTCCTTATTGTCGTTCTAGGTAAACCGAACTAGATATAGATCGTTAGCTATTAAGAAGACTACCTAGGAAAGGTAAGGCAAAAGCACAAACCATGTTTCTAGCCTAATAAGGGCAAATCTCCTATTACTAGGGTAGTAGGCTGCTTTAGAACCGACTTCTCCTTCTAAGTAGATATCTATAATAAAAGGAAGTTAGAAAACTTATAAAACTGAATATAGCAATTATAAGAAGCCTTATAGTAAGAAGGGTAAGTATAGAAAGATAAAAATGTATTTGTAGGAAGGAGGAAATTTTAGAGCTCTAGAGGGAGGTAAGCAGATTTTATACCTAACTAGCTACCGTATAAAAAGAGCAATAATATAGGCGGTTAAAAATTACGCCCTTTCCTCTAACTTCTACTTCCTCCTTCCTAAGAAGGGATAATATACCCTAATACTAAGAAGAGAAAGGCAGTAGACCCTTACCGATTAACGAGCCTTAATATACATAGATATATAATATAAGAGTAAGGAAAGAAGTAGAGTAGTATACCCTAATAGAGAAGAGAAGCTAAGGTAGTATACCCTAAGGAAGAGGCAGCATACCTCGATCTAAGTAAGGAAGAGGCAGTATACCTTAACCTAAATAAGAAAGAGGTAGTATACCTTAACCTAAATAAGAAAGAGGTAGTATACCTTAACCTAAATAGGAAAAGGCAGTATTCCTAGACCTTTAGATCTAGTAAGACTTACTATATTAGTTTAACTGCCTTATTACCTGGATTAGCCCCTATAGAGACAGTAAGGAGTAGAGAAGAGACTGCTGCTAAAGTAATAAGCTAGTATTTATAACGCTAAAGGTGGTTTATAAGGTACCTGCGAGATCGGCAGAGATAAAGGGAGTATAGTAAAAGATATAAGCGTTCCTAAGCTAAATAGCAACCTAGTAGTCTCTAATAGAATAAGGCATTATACCGGTTAACTACCTAGATAGTAGACTATAGTAATAACTATTAGGTATCCCTAGAAGTAAGATTATAATAGTTAAGAAGAGCCTAACAGTTTCCCTTATAAGAAAGTACCTCTAAGATTAGTAAAAGAAGCAGGTTAGAGAGAGAGTAGTTAACTTTTCTAGACTCTATCTAGGTTAGTAACTAGTAATATCTATTAGAAGCCTAATCTTAATAATCCAAAGTACCCTAATAAGTCCTAATAAAAGAACAGGACTATAGGATAGTAGAGCAGCTAAGTATTACCTATTAGTATAATCCCTTTTCTAATTAAGTAGTAGAATAACTACCCTTCTACTAGCCTAGAAAGTACTATATAACTAGGGAATAAAGACTTTAGAGGTACTAATAATAGTTACTAAGAAAAAGACTATACTACTGTCTATAAAGCCTAACTATAACCTCTATAATCCTAGAATATAGGTACTATAAGCGTATATTACTACTAAATACGTCGTTAATAAGGAAGAGCCTTATAGCAAGGCCTAGGATCGCTATTACAAACCTGGACCTAGGGATATGTTAGATAACATAGCGCTTGTATCGCTCTAGTAGAACCTTAGTATCCCTAACAGAAGCAGAGCACAGGGTTACCTTGTTCAACTTAGGAGTAGGGTATAGAGAGGCCCTAATCAATTAAAGTAGATATAGCTACAATTCCCTATATCAAGCAGATTAAGCCTACTTTAGGGCCTATAAACGTTGCAGGGGGGACAGAGAAAATCTCTGTCCCAGGCGGCTAGAGCGCAGGTCAAGAAGACAATACAGATCAGTACACGGAATCAATCAGAGCACACAGATTCCAACAGAGATCACAGACTAGATCAGTACATGGAATCAAGCACAAGCCCCGCACGATCCAACATACGCTCTGGGGCTCCTATCGCCCTTTTCCTCTTTTGCCCCCTACTGCTACTATAAGCCCGGAAATGAGGCTTAATCTCTCTAATATAGGCAAACGTGGCGATATTGACCGCGACTGACTAGGGCCTCCCTGTGCCCTACGCCCGTTGTAGCAGCCGGAGTTTTACCGAAGCGACCCGGGCACCACGTCGTCCAACACACACTACCGTAGCGTAGGTTTATCAAACTTGCAATGAGCCTATGCCCCATCCTCATGTAAAATAGTCTAGCACAGCATCGCTTTTGACAGAGTCTTCTTTTCCTCCATAGTTCACGAGTAGTTAGAATTTCCGTATTACCTGTTTTTGCTTCGGACCTGGACTCGGAAGTCTAGGTGCAGTGACATCTCTATAGAGCGACTAGAAGCCACACTATTATCTCAAATACGACGTACCCCAGTGTAAGCTTGACTATTTCTCGTGTCGAGCGGGTATTTCGAAGTCATTTGCCACACGCTCGTACTCGGTGCCCGACGCCAATGGAACTTGTGCGTCGGCCATATAGCGAACGTCCTGGCTGGACTGCCACTGCCTGTTGGAAGTCCGCCTTCTCTTGTTGTCACCATATCCTCCGGTACAAGTGTCACATGCCGCACGCCATTCCGCAGGTCCCTTAATCTAGTCGCTTGGAAGGGCCCGCAGATTACCATCTGAGGAAGAGCAGGCTGTTCTCCGATAGGTTCCGTGGGCTCCGTCGGTCCTTACGCGTGATGAAGCTCTCGCGTGTACTCGTCATTCTAGACAGCGTGGCCTGTCTGGCGGGCGCCCAAAGCCAGGGCTTATTTCACAGCCGGTAGGCCATCAACCTTCCGTCCATCCATGCTACCCGACTACTAAATCATGCCACCCCACCAGCCGCCTGAGCGAGTTTCCCAGCGCCCTTACCGCCCTCGCCAAGCGCGGAGTCGGCCCTTCATTGCTGAGGTGCGAGACGGTGCCCACTGCAGCCAACACTGGTACCAAGTTCGACAGGGAAGGCAATTCGTTGCACGTAGCAGCGGGCACCGCTCACTACCTCACGTCCTCGCAGAATGCCGCGCTTGGGCACGTCAGTGATACGTCCACCGTCATCTTCTTCATGGGACCGCGCCAGCGCGTAGCCGCGCACTATAGAACGAGCGACCGCCAGCTCGATGAAGAGGTCCAAGCGGCTATCAGGATGGCCAAGGAACATGACGCGACAACCCGGGTGCTGTCGTGGAGCCCCGACGCCATGCGCGCCGTCGACCTCGGGTCAGGGCTTCGCGCGGCGCTCGAGCACACCGAGGTGACGGCCATGACGCTCCCGCAGCAGTGGATTCACGAACCCCGGTTCTGGCAGTTTGTGCTCCTTGCTAAGACGACCGTCGTCAAGATGATGGAACTAAGACCGGATGATGAGGATCACCCCTCTGGCTCGTGCTCGCTGATGCGGACCGACTGGTGGGCCGGGGTGGGGAGCTCATTGTACGTGAAGAAGCAGCGGCGTGTGGGCTTGACCGTCGCGGGCGTCAACGGCGGCGCGGCCCTCTTCGTCTTTTGCCCCCACGGCCACGTGGCTGCGCACCTACCGCCGCTGCCGGCCAACCAGCCTTCCTCGGCATGGTACCAGCGCGAGGTGGCCGAGGCAGTTACGCTGGCACTGAGACACTCGTTGACGTCGTTACAGCCACTGCGGGCGCTGGTCTACGCCCCGACCGAGGCCATGGGCCAAGCGGTGCTAGATGCAGTGAAGGCGGAGGTGGTGCGCGGGCCATGGCAGGTGGAGCTGAGCCCCCCGGAAACCTATCGCTATCGGGCGAGTCCCGCCGACAGCTGGGACTTCGAAATCCGGAGGGATGCGGAAAGAGCCGAGATATGGGGCGGGTGGGCTCCTTCACCGGGGCATCGATCGTCGTCCTGACATGTATGCCAGTCGGGCTGGTCATGAGGGTTGCTAGTCGTTGACTTTGGATATGGCCTTGGGCAAGCTGGCGCGTGGTGGGCGCGCATCATAAGGAATCGCATGGACATGGAGACACTGGTGTGAGTGGAAAATGTAGACTTGTAGTGTCCTCGTTCTGGTGGGCGGGTACACTGCGGGTGCGGGATAGGGATGGATATACATCCTCGATGACGGAGTGTGTGATGACTGACAAAGGCCGCGGACTAGAGGGCGTTGTTGGTAGAATGGGGGGTGTTTTATAGCTAGGTAGGTCCGGAACTTGGACGAAACTAGCAGGGAGTGAATTTACCCCTTTAATGCCGCAGGTGATGGATTTCCATACATGTCGAAACAAGGAGCCTTGAAACACGAGTCAAGCGTGTCTGTATGTGGAAAAGAGCAAGGAGGTAGTGTTAAGGGAGTGCTAGGGGGAGTGTAGGTAGCCTATCCATGAAAGCTACCTGTTAAGGCAGGGTTGGCTATGCGAGCACGTGTCTGGTTATCAGTAGGGTGCGTTAGGTTCCAACGTATTATGCATCTTTCGAGTGATCTGCGCAGAGTCGGGTTTCAATTCGGCTTTTGTGTTGCTCGTTGCCCCCTACTCCTTCGGATCTTTCGGGGCTCCCCACGCGCTATCGAGTTATAAATCTGGGAAGTCTGCCCTGCAGCGGTCAATTTAGGCCCTCGGTGTATCCGCCTGGCCCAACCGCGGCAGGATGATATCTTCCATGAAGCCGTGCGTCTTTTCAGCCACGGACTCGCTGTGATCTTCCAGGCAGCGTCAGCATCCATCTCCCAAGGTTGGAGTCATGGACCAGCAGGAAGAGCATGCCGAGGACTTACGGATGCAAAAAGAGTGAGGGATCTTGGCATGATCAATCATCTGCTTTGTCCGCCCCCGCTTATGCCTGGGCACGCCCTCTCTCGCTGCATGCTCCTCTCTTTGGCGTATGAACTCGGCCCGGGTCTCGTCCGCGACCCAGTGGTCCTTCTCGGCGAAGTAAAAGATGAACTTGGGCGGCCCATCTGGCTGCCCTCCCCCTCGCTCCCCCTCCCGGTCCACGACCTCCCAGACGTCCTCGCGCCATACATCCCCCCGGATCGTCGCCAGCTCGTCCCGGGCCAGGGAATAGGCCTGCCGCAAGGCTCCGGGGCTCTTCAGCCACGCGGCCGTCACCGCGGCCGCCTCGGGCGGGAAGGCCAGGACCCAGGCGACGAGGCTGCACACCAGCCAGGCGGGCAGCAGGGCGAGCAGCAGGGCGGGTGCGCGCCACGCGTGGTCGGCCAGGACGGGCACGCGCAGCAGGGCGGCGGCGGCGCGCCCCGACGACGAGGCGGCGAGGTGCGTCACGGTGGCGAAGAGGCCGATGCCGGCGCGGAGCGGGACCGGCGGGGTGCCGTCGTCCAGGTGGCGGTGGAAGAGCTCGACGGTGAGGTAGGCGCCGAGGGAGTGGCCGACCACGACGACGTCGTCGTAGGGCGGAGCCGTCGGCGGGCGCGGCGACGTCAGCGCGAGTAGGCGGGCGTCCATGGCGGCGATTTGCGCGGCGAGCGAGTAGGGCGGGCGGCCGGCGAGGCCGAGGAAGCCCTGCAAGCTCTGGGCGGCGAGGGTGAAGGCCACGGCGTGGTGGGCTTCGGTCTGCTGCAGGAGGGCGCGGAGGTGGTAGAGGAAGGGCAGGTAGTACTGGTACAGGCCAGGGTTGCCGGGGAGGAAGAAGAGGAGGACCTGGCGCCGGTCTCGGCCCCGACGGCCGGGCGCGGGCCGGAAGAGGCAGGATTCGTCGGTGACAGCATCGTCGTCGAGGCGCGGGGTGTCTGGCCCCGCGCAAAAGTCGGGAGGAAAGACGGAGGGGGGCTTGGCGCGGCCTGGTTCCACCATCACGGGGGATTCAGGTTTCGCATCGCGTTCTCCTCGAGGTACTTGATGCGCTGTCGGCCCGGGCTCGGCTGATTCAGGATCACGTGAGCCACAACGACCACGCGCCCCGACGCCACCCCGCCCCCGCCCCCCCAAGCCCGAGACGTCACGAGCCGCAGCAAGGTGGGGGTGATACAGTTTAACCTCTAGCCTCGCTAATCCTCCTGCCTTGGGCCGGCGAAACCGCGAAGCGGCTCCGCGCGAAGCGGAGGGCTTCCGACTTCGCCCAGCCAAACACGCGCTGTCACGGCAAGGGCCTGCGGACGAGTGCGCTTGATGACCCGAGACGTCAAACAACGGGAGACCTGAAAAGGTGGGGAACGGCACGAGTCGAGAGCGGCGCAGCCATGGCGTTTCGACCGCCGTACGAACCGACTATTTTCGACATGCCTCTCGCTTCGGCTTCGGCTGCACTCCACGCCCTCAGGCTGCGATAAAATCTCGTCGAGTTCCTCTCGTCGTTGAGCTCTCACACTACCGATTTCGTTCTTTCTCCGTGCCACGTGCTCTTCGGGTCCGGTACCTGCCTCCAGCAGCTCCTCTTACTACGACTGCCTCACGTAAGGTCTCTCCAGCCAGTTCATCCATTCCCGCGCCCATGTACGCCAGTCTCGTCTTCGTCGCTTGCTTCCTGCTCAGAGTCGCCGTCTCCGACAATTGCACCATTAGCAAAACCGGCGACACCTCGGAGGGCTGCTTGTACATTTGCATGGATCCAGACAATGTCGCTGACCACACCAACGCGTCCGTTTGCGACGCCATCCAGGCTTCTGATGAGGGCCAGGATGGGGTACGTTTTCACCGAGCCGTCCGTAGAAGCAGCGTCCCCAACGGACGTTGCGCGCGCGCGCGTCCCAGTTTGCTGTTTTGGGTACTGACAGGGACCGTCTCGCACAGCAATGTTGCATTACATCCGAGTTGATGCTGTATAAGCTCGGCCTGGAGTGCACGGCGCGTGGCCTCCCTTTGCACCCGGAGGATATAGTGTGCAGTGGTTGAGGGAACGGAGGCACGGGACGGGTGCGGGTGCGAGAGAAGGGAGGGGGGGGGGAGAGGCAGGGCCAGTGGCGAGGGTTGTCGATTGTCCGTCGTGACCAAAATGAATTGTTGAGTTCCCTGCTCCCGGACTGTACTGCCATGGCATTGACTTCCAAGCTATTCCACCGCGTGGACAGCCTGCTTCTCCAGGTCAGGCGCCGCATCACTGGTCTCCTCCCTCGTCACCTGGGTGATGGTCTGACAGCGGATGGTCATGCCGATAGCCTCCCCGGCTCCCATACCACCAAAGCCCTGCCACGACGAGAAAAACACAGTCTCCTTGCTCCCATCCCCACTCAACTCCGTCATGCCCTTCTCCCTCCCCAAGAGACGTGCCCCACGCCCCAGCCAACCGCCCTGGGAGCCCACAGCATTCCACCCCGCCCGGCCCGGCCGCCCTCCCTGCCGCCCCCCCGGGACCTGCTCCGGGGCCTGGTCCGACGTGACCCCCCCGCTCACAAACACGACGTTCCCGTACCGCCGCCCCGCGGGCGTGCGCATGAAGGCAAAGGTCCCCAACCCCGTGTCCGGGCCCGGCGCTCCGGCACCGCCGGCGCCGGCGCCGCCAAACACGAGGCCGCGCCGCGTCAGGCCGTACAGGGCCGCGTCGAGCCATCCCGCGCTGGTGATCATGCCGCCGGCGACGCAGAAGTAGGCCAGGCTGACGTCGTGGCCGGCCATGGAGGCCAGACGGCCCGCCGCCAGGGGCGTGGTGCAGAGTAGGTAGATGAGGGGGTAGAGGAGGAAGGACTGGTGGCGCGCGGGTGAGGGGAGGGGCGGGAGGCGGTGGATGAGGCGCGAGAGGGTGGCCTTGGTCGTCGTCGTCGTCGTGTTGGTGGAGGTGGTGCGTGGCGGAGCTGCTGGCTCTCGGGGTGGCGGCAGGTTGGGGTAGTGGGTGCGCGTCGACGACGTGCTCGTGCTCGGGTCGTGCTGCAGCTTGGACGCCGGGGCGCATTCCGGCTCCTGGCCACGGTGCAGGTGCACGGTGATGACGACGTAGATGGTCGATGTCATGGCCAGCGAGAGGAAGATCCATATGTAGTGGAGGGACAGACGGAGGTTTTCATAGGACGAATTGATCCAGCACTGTGTTCCCTCCTCCGGTCAGCAAGCCACTCCCTTCCCCCAGCCGAGGCCGACGGAGAGAGTCAGAGCACACAGCACGTACCCAAGCACCAGCCCGCACATAGAATCCGCCCACGCCCCGGCCATCCCGTGTGACGACGAGGCCCAAGACGGCCATGGCGTACACAAAGGCCCACATGGCGGCCACGGCGGCGTAGAAGGCGGCGTCGGACGGGCGGCGGCCGCGCACGACGCCGAGGTACGTGTGCAGGGCGATGGCGCTGACGAAGACGCTCGAGGCCAGGTCGCCGGTCGAGACGAACCAGCCCTGGGCCCAGCACGCGGGGCTGCCGACGTCGATGGCGCCGCGCGCCAGCCACGTCGCGTTGAGCAGGAAGGCCACGGCCTGCTGCATGTCGGCCAGCAGCAGGTTGTAGATCAGCACGAGGAACTGGTTGGGCGGCGGGTGGCGGCGGCGGCGGCGGCGGCCGGGCTTGGATGCGGCCGCGGTCTTGTCGTGCTGCTTCGTGTCCACGTCGTCGGGCGAATGCTCCTGCGATGACGGGGTCGAGTCGGGCTCGGAAGCGGGCTCGGCAGCGGGCAACCAGGCTTGCAGGTGCCATAGGATGAACTTGTACGACAGGTAGGCCAAGAGGCCGCTTGTCGAAACGAAGGACAGAAAGGCGAAGGCGGCGACGGCCGTGAGGCCGTGCGTCAGCACAGGCGGGAGCGGCGAGAGGGACAGGGCGCCGTTATCCGAGCCGGACGTTGGGTTGTGGTAGTCGTCCATATGGCGGGAACAAGAGGGTGAAGGCAAGACGGACTGGTTTGGTGGTGATGGTGGTGATGGTGGTGATAGTGGTGGTCATGGCCAAGTGATAGATAGTCTGGAGCTGTGCTTGACGGGGAGCTGGATGGACTCGGGGGAGGATCTTGCACCCCGTCAGGAGTCGACTGACTGTGAAGGATCCGGACCGTGGCAGCAGACCCCAAACTGCCGCGTTTCGCCATACCGGTAAATGTCACACCCTGTTAACGGGCGCCGGAAGAAAGCGGACCATGGTAGCACAGAGAGAGGCACAGTCGTAGCAGCAGCGGCAAACGGTAGGAACAAGTAGAGGATTCGTCGCCACCACCTTGCAAAGGTGCTGTGCCTGGTCAGCCAAGACACGGGGGCCACGCACGACGGTGACGACGGTGACGGGCAACCAGAGAAGCTCATCAACACGCCCTGGGGGCGAGGGGAGAAAGGGAATGATTGTCAGCAGACGGTGGGATGAATCGTGTCATTTCCATGCTGTGTGACTCCCCCGTCCCGCGCAGTTGGCGGCACCAGCCATGCCGTGCCGTCTTACCTTGGTGCTCCGCTTCTCACGTGCGTTTGCTTCCGCCATGTATGTTCCTCCGGGTGGAGGCTGTGGCTTGGTGCGACTGCAACAAGCTGGATCGGGTGACGGGCGGCTGTCAGAGATCGAGACAAACATGCTGAGGGCCGCCGCCGCCAATGGATACCCTCCTGGGCCGGAGCCGGGAACGGACCGGTGCGACAGCCGTCGGCCAGTTGTCACTGCGGCATCCTGGGACTTGCCAGGCCGGTCAAAAAGGGACTCTAGGGGCGCAACTGCATGATGCCACGGCTTGTCGTTCGTCACAGTCCCAAGGAAGCCTACTAGCTTCGAGTCTTTTCTTGTGCTACTACTCCAACTACGAATCCTATCGGGAAAAGAATCAAGATGGGAGAGAAGAGAAGTTGAAAGATGGATTTATGCCGGGGCCATATTGCCCTGTCAGACCCGAATGATGAATCAAACGCTTGATTTAGTACGGCACCCACGGGTAAGGCGAAGGCGAGTAGTACGACACCCACGAGCTGCTTGCCGTCCAAGACGACACCGAAACCGACACGGGCCCTACAGCCGTGCTGCTGCTGCTGCTGCTGCTGCTGCTGCTGCTGCTGCTGCTGCTGCTGCTGCTGCTGCTGCTGTCGCCACCGCCGGTCGAGTAGGAGGAACTGACAGTCAGAGTCTGCGTGCTCGTCTCTGTCAACGTCAGTGTGGACGGCGCAGTCGACGTCGCCGTGCTCTCCGTCACGGGGCTGGACCATGGAAGGGTCGGGTACGGGGCCGGCGTCGGCGTCGGCGTCGGCGTCGGCGTCGGCGTCGGCGTCGAGGTCCAGTCCCAGACACTGCTCGTCGTCGAGCTTTCCGGCGCAACGCTGCTCGTGCCCGACCCGTTCCCGCCAGGCGTGGACGACGATGAGGGCCCCACGGTCGGGCTGCTGGCGTTGCTGCTGGTGGGATACGAGGACACGGGGGCCGTGGTGGTCCAACTTGCTGCGGAGCCGGTCGCCGTGGTCCAGTATGTCAGACTGTTCTGGTACGAGGTGGCGCTGGTGGTCGTGCCGTTCCAGCAGGCCGCCGTTCCGACGGTGGTGGTGGTGGTGCTGGTGGTGGTGCTGGTGGTGGTGGTGGTGCTGGTGGTGGTGGTGGTGCTGGTGGTGGTGCTGGTGCTGGTGCTGGTGCTGGTGCTGCTTGGGCTTGTCGAAATCCCGGCCGACGTTGCTGCCGTGGATGATGTTGCCGCGGAACTGGCCGATGGGTACGGAGAGGGAGTGTACACTGTCGAGCTTGCGGCCGACGGGGACGACGAAGGGCTGAATGACGGCCCCGGCACAGACGAGGTCGTGTCGGTCGAAGCCGCCGCCGAGCTCGACAGGGCGGATGTCGGCGGAGCGGAAGAGGATTGGTCGGGGGCCGTGTCCAACGTGGTTGTGATGAGTGCAGATGATGTATATGTCACAGTCCACGTAGCAGTCGGGGCACTCGGCACCACCGGGGAGCTGGTCCAAAGTGTGTACGACGAGGCAGCCGGCGAGGTCAGGGCAGACGATGTAGCCGATGCGATGGCGGTAGAACAGGCAGGGGAGGTATAGACGGTGGTGACGGAGGCTGGCAGGGTCTGGGTCTGGGTCTGGGTCTGGGTCTGGGTCTGGGTCTGGGTCAGGGTGACGGTGGCGCCGGGGGCCGTCACTGTCGGTGCCGAGACGGTTGTGGTGGCTGCAGCGCAGTCCGGCGTCGAGGTCGGGAGGCAAGACGCTGCGCAGACGGACCTTGTCACGGTCTCGGTGACGGTCAAGGTATACCAGTAGCCGCCCTGGCGTTTGCCTTTGGTGTCTTGGGGACGGGCCAGCGCCGCGGCCGGGCTGCAGGGTCAGAGAGCAGATGGTTAGCTCACACCCTCTCCACGTTCTCACCCACACCCGGATAAGCCACATGGCACATGACACTCACCCCAAGGCCAGCAGCAAGAGAACGACGATGCTGTGCATGGCGCGCGCGTGTCGGCTTTCTTGCCAGCAGAGGAGGAACGAGGCTGATGGAAACCGCGTTTCTCTACCCGTCGACTTGGACGGAGCCTGGAGGGTCCTGAACCGATTACTTATACACGGCAACGATGGCCACGCTCATGGCATCACAGACATGGTACCATACTCTACGGAAGAGGTCGGAGGCGCACAAGGCTGTTGTAGTACCTGGAGCCATGCAGTTTCGTTTCGGCTAGATGCTTTTTCAAGACTTTCTGCACGCAAGGCTGTGGTAACATCGGGAGCGAACCAAGCCAAGCTCACTCCCACATCCATCCCTAGGGTCGCTGCCGAGTGTAGCACGCCAACACATGTCAAGAGAAGCCGAGGAGGGGAATGATGATGATGATGATGATGATGATGGAAGAGAGAACTATCTCTCACCCACCTGGCCCAGACCATCTCCCGACCCAGCACCGAGACGCGGGGAAAAAGGAGCATGCAGACCATGGGAACCAGCTTTGAAGCAGCAGCAGCAGTGGAAGCTCAGTCGAATTCGAATACGAGATTGCTCGTGCTTTCTCCGTTCCGTAGCCTGCCCGTGCCCGGCTCGATGCAGCCTGCCGCCAGGCTGTACGACACGGCGGTGATGAACTGCCCAATTCATTGTCCATAGCGGCGCCGGGACAGAGTAAGACAGACAGCAAAACTTGGGAAGCCTTTTTTTTTTTTTTTTTTTTTTTTTTTTTTTTTCTCTTTCTTTCCCTCTCGGCAAGCCGCAAGATGAAAGGGGCCTCGCACAGCAGGTGGCTTCTGCAGGGCCCACGCAATAGCTCTATGCGGCGTAACCACGGCTCAGGGCCTCACAGCCAACAACGACGACGACCACGGCAACAGGCACTTCCGCCCGTACTGCAGCCGGCTCAGATCTGGGCCCTGAGCACCTTGAAGGCGTCTTCACGGCTGCCCAGGAAGCGCTCCTCGGCCGTTTTCCAGCTGATGACCTTCCAGATGTTCTCCACGTAGGCCGCCTTCCCGTTCAGGTACTGCAGGTAGTATGCATGCTCCCACATGTCCACGCCCAAGATGGGCACCTCCCCGCCGACGACGGGGTCCTGGTCCTTGGTCGTCACGATGCGCAGGCCGGCCTCGTCGCGCACGAGCCAGCCCCAGCCGCTGCCCTGGATGGCCAGCAGCGCGGCGGTAAAGGCCTTCTGGAAGCCGTCGAGCCCGCCCCAGACCTGGGCGATGGCGGCCGTCAGGCGCGGGGCGGCGGCGTCGGCGCGGGCGTCGGCGCTGCCGGCCGGGCACAGGTTCTGCCAGAAGAGCGAGTGGTTGATGTGGCCGCCGCCGTTGAACTTGAGGGCCGCGTGCAGCGCGATCTGGCCGGCCACGTCGCCCGCGCCCGCCGCCGCCGCGTGCGCCTGCAGCGCCTTGTTCAGGTTGGCCACGTACGTCGCGTGGTGCTTGCTGTGGTGCAGCTCCATGATCTGCGCCGAGATGCTGGGTTCGAGCGCCTGGGGCCTATGGCTCAGCCCGGGGACACGGACGGACACGGGGACGGGGGACAAAGGGGACAAACAGGGGCTCACGCACATCGTAGGCGTACGGCAGCTTGGGCAGCGTGTAGGTCGTCGCCATGGTCAGGTTGGCGCGAAAGTCGAACGGCTGGCTCGGACACTGTTCCTGTTCGTCGTTTTCCGTGTCCTGCTCCTCTCCCCGTCTGTCTCCTTCCACTTCGCCTCCCCCTTCCCGAGCTCGACCGAGAGCGGCAAGGATCGGGAGGGAGCGGACCAATAGCCGCCAAGCGGACCCGGCCTTGACCATGACTCTGTGCGAAGCCCCCCCCCCCCCACAAGCTTCTCAAACTCGCTCACTCGCCGGTATCGGGGCGTGTCTTGATTCGTCAGGACGTGCAGGACGTGCAGGAGAGACGGTCGTTTACCTAATCAATGTGCTCTTCTTGCGCACTCCGTCGGGATTAGTCATCCACTGATCTCATGCTAGCAGTGTAGACCTCCAAGATGCAACATGCTCATTCCTTCTCACACCAGAGCCGCATCAAGGCCGTTAGACCTCATATATCCATCCTTTCCCAACAGGGTAGAGGTAGCCTACCTAGGTAGCAGAGATGAGCATCATCATCATGTCTGACGACTGACCACCTCCTGTCCTTCCGTGAGACCAAACGGTGAAGCTCGCCCCGTGTCACCCGTGTGTGCCCAAGCCAGCAGCAATGTGCTCCGACACCAGCGACATCCCCTGCCCCCCGGACCCGTCCCGCGTCGGCGCCCGCGTCGACCTCGTCTCCCCCGAGGGCCGGCCCCTCGGCAAGCTGATCTTTCTCGATCCCTCGGCGCCGCGCAGCGCCACGGCCACCCACGTCCGCTTCGTGCCCCACCCGACGACCGAGAACCGCTACCAGGACCGCGTCCTCGTCTCTATTTAGTGCCTCTCTCTCTCTCTCTCTCTCTCTCTCTCTCTCTCTCTCTCTCTCGCGCGCGCGCGCCCCCGCTCTTCCGCGGAATGGACACCCACCAGAACCCCCGGCTGACTGACTGAACCACAGCACCACCGGCGACCTAACCCGTTCCGCCGCCGCGTGCACCCTCCTGCGGCAGTTCCCGCTCTCGTTTGCGCCCGCGCCGGGCCGTGGCTTCGAGGCGCCCCTGGTGGAACCGCTGGCGCTCGGGGTGGGCGGCGACGGCATCATCGGGCGCCGGGCCCGCGTGGCGTTCGCGTGCTGCCGGGGCGAGAGAGGCCGAGTCGAGTGGGCCCCCGGGGTGCACGGCGACGGCGTCGTCGGGTTCAACTCGGCTTGAGAACGGCACAGTGTGTACTCGGCCATGGGGAAAGACAGAAGGGGTCACAAGCTGTGTGGTGTAGTATAAAACATGTAGTATAACAGAATGGGTAGGCTACGCCGCAGCAGGCGAGAAGCTTGTCAAGCCTGAACCAGCTTTTCGTCCCAGTCCACCCACCTCTTGACCACCTCATCCACCTCGCCGACCGCCGTCCGACTGGCCTCGACCTCGAACCACTCGCGATGTTCGCGCCCGCACGCGGCGCACTTCTCCCGGTCGGCCACGCGAATGCCCCTGCCAGCGAGCTCGATATGGATCAGCCGCTCGACCTTGTGGCTGTGTGGCATCTTGCGTGGCCCCGTCGCCGCCGGGACCGAACTCGACGAGGACGAGGACGACGGCACGTACGGATAGTAGCGCATCAGGGACAGCTTGTAGCCGCACTGCCGCTGCCATTCGTTGAGGCGCCGCTGCACGTTCGTGGCCCGGCCGATCTTGAGCAGGATCTTGCCGTCGGCGAAGGAGGCAAAGACATCACTGGCTCGGCGCTGGCCCGACGTCGGACGGGTCGGTGGGGCCAGCAGCGAGCGCGCGGCCTCGATGGGCGCCGTCGCGGCCTGCGTGGTGGGTGTCAGCCAAAAGATGTAGATGTAGCCCGCCTCGTCTTGTCGGGACATGGGCTTGGCGAGCTCCGACATCAAGAGGGAGGCCGTCTGGGGGGATGCGGTCGAGGGGATCAGCGAAAGGTACTGTGCTGTCTGCGACGAAGTCGAATGCGTGGGCGAGTGGTGCGAGCTACGGCCGCCGTCGCCGCCGACCGAGGACATCGACGGGCGCTTCCCAGCCGAGGGGCGTGCCACTGGGCTGGAAGGGCCGTGACTTGGCACGGGACGGGGTCGCGGCCGCGCGGCCGGCGTCGTCTCGACCTCTTTGATGGGCACGCGGAAGCAGCAGCACAAGTGCAACTCCTTTCGCGCCTTCGGCCGCGTATGCTTGGGCGGCGGTCGCGCGGGGGACGGATTCGGCTTCGGCTTCGCCTTCACTTTCGCACCGGGGCGAGCATTCGACTTGGCCTTCTTGGCCTTTTCCGCCTCTGCTTCGTCTTGGGCCTGAGCCACGAGGCCCAGGCGGTCGGCCAGCGTGTCCAAGCTCGTCCGCTCCTCTTCCAAAACAGGCGTGCTGGAGAGCCTCGGCCCAGGAGTCGACCTGGCCGACAGGCTCGCCTGTTCCTTGTGCTGCCAGCAGTAAAGACTCTCGTCTCGTGCGTCGTCGACGCGCAGCTTGGACGTTCGGGTCTGGAACAGATGCGTGGGCATCGGGGCGGTTGAAGCTCCGAGGGGACGTCGGCAGGGCCGTCCGCTAGACGTGATGCCTCTGCACGTCGTCGACGGGTTCTTGGAGTCGGATCGGCCGAGCAGGGACTCGGGCGTGTTGGCGTAGAAAGGCATCGTGTGCGTGTGCCAAAGTCGCCCGCGGCGTGCGCGCCTGGTCTTTCTTGCGGTGCTTCTACCCCTCAAGACAGCGCCGGTTCTCCGAGAGCGACGTGGTCATGGCCAGCGTCGAAGCGAGGATACGGTCGTCGCCATACCCATCCTGCCATGGGGCACACCGGCACACCATGCCGCCTGGATTCCTCCGCCCCATTTTCGCGCCCTTTTCGCGCCGAAATCATGAGTGTGGCTGAACGTTGGGTTGCACCGCCGCGCCACCCCGCCACTGCTGGCCCCGCCCCCCCCCCACCAAGTTGGAAAGACCGGGGGGGAAGGATCGACGAAATGACGCAACCTCAAAGCGACTTTGAGCTCTCAACGCGTCGACGGCGATGCGGACGATTGATTTCAGTTCAGGATTGCGCCATCCTCCCACGTGACAGAAGTACTTCGTACCTACCCTGCCGCCCGGTTGGTTGGTACCTACCTCAAGTCACAAAGCTGTATCAGGATTATGCCTGCAGGATTTTCCATCACCCGCAGCTACGCCGGCTCCCTCCCCTACTCCTTACTTTGTACATTTCTCTCCCACGGCTTGGTTCGCAAGCAATCTCGAGCGTTGGACCGGCGTTGGACCGGTCTCGGTTGTCCCGTATTCTTGGTTCCAAGGGAATGGCGTCGAGTACGTTGAAGATTGCCGGTCAAGGCGGAATCGGCCCCGGATCTACCCTCCATCCAAGCTGACACAGACGCACAGAGAGGCGCTTTCTGGGCGGGTCTCTGAGGTAAGGTAAGGTAAGGTAAGGTGAGGTGAGGTGAGGTGAGGTGAGGTGAGGTGAGGGGAGAACCGGATCCTTGTCGGCCGCAGGGGCTAGCGCGTCTCTCCTATCGCATATCGCAGCGCCTCTTGCCCCGTCGTCGTCCCGGAAAGCTTTCGAAGCTTTCGGCTTTCCTCGGTCCTGCTGCTCCGCGTTCCGAACGACATTTTGAAGGGCCAAGGTTGCGCCGCCCAAGGGTCCCATCCTGCGCGCGTTCCTCTTCGATCCGGCCGACTTCGTCAAGCAACCGACGATTGACGCATCAACTGGAAGCAGCAGAAGCAGAAGCAGCACGTCCATCGCCACCATGTCGTCAATGGCCATGGCCGAGAAGACCCCTCTGGACCTGGAGCGCACCGCCGGCTCCGTGGATCCCGTCGCCGCGGCCCCGGCCCCCAACCCGGCCCCCAAGGGCTGGTCGGCGTGGTTTGGCGGCCCCGGAACCACCATCGGCCCCCGCATCGGCCCCGTCCTCGATAGTATCGCCCGGGCCAGCGGCGAGTCTGATTCGGACGAGAGCGGTGCGGCCATCCTCCACAAGCAGCGCGCCCTCGAGAGCAGCGCCAGCATCCAGTACCGCACGTGCAGCTGGCAGAAGACGGCCGCCCTGCTCTTTTCCGAGTACATCTGCCTCGCCATGATGTCCTTTCCCTGGTCCTACTCTGTCCTCGGTCTTGTGCCAGGGTATGTGGTTGCTTTCTGGCCTCCGTCCCCTCCTCATCCATCTTCTGCCCTCGACTTACTCGCGTGGCCGCGTCAGCTTGATCATCACCGTCGTGCAAGCCTTGCTTGTCCTCTACACCTCTCTCGTCCTCTGGCAGTTTTGTCTTCGTCACCCCGAGGTGCGCGATGTCTGCGACATTGGCCAGATGCTCTTCGGCTACAAGCGCTGGGCTTGGTGGGCCACTGCCGCCATGTTCATCCTCAACAACACGGTATGTCTGGAGCCAGGCTCGGTCCATCCTGTGTCCTTTTGGACGCCTCCGGCCCGTCTGTCTGTGACCCCCGCTGACCCCGTCGACCTCGGTCCAGTTCATCCAAGCCCTGCACATCCTCGTGGGCGCCAAGTATCTCAACACCATGACGGCCTCGGACGACAACGTCAGCTGCCGCACCGTCAGCTTCGGCGTCGTCGTCATGGTCATCTGCTGGCTGTGTTCCCTGCCCCGCACCTTCAACGTGCTGTCTCGCCTGGGCACTGCATCGGCCTTCTTCACCTTCGTCTCCGTCATCCTGGCCGTCATCTTCGCCGGCATCCAGGCCCACCCCGCCGGCTGGGACCCGCGCGACTCCTACACGACGGCCGAGGGCGCGACCGCGCAGGGCGGCAATCCCATCGTGACGGCCCTCCCGGTGGCCGGCACCACCTTTGTGGCCGGGCTCAACGCCTTCCTCAACATCAGCTACACCTTCATCGGCCAGATCACCCTGCCGAGCTTCATCGCCGAGATGAAGGACCCGCGCGAGTTCCCCAAGGCCCTGTGGACCTGTACCATCGCCGAGATCGTCCTCTTTGCCCTCGTCGGCGGCGTCGTCTACGGCTTCGTCGGCAACCAGTACATGACCTCGCCGGCCTTTGGTTCGCTCGAGCCCTTCTTCAAGAAGGTCGCCTTCTCCTTCATGATCCCCACCCTCATCTTCCTCGGCGTCCTGTACGCCTCGGTCTCGGCCCGCTTTGTCTTCTTCCGCCTCTTTGCGAACTCGCGCCACAAGAGCGAGCACACGGTCAAGGGCTGGGCCACCTGGGCTGGAATTCTCCGTATGTGCCTCTGTCTCGGTACCGGTCGCATCGGCTTGCATTGCTGACATGGGTCTCTCCCCTGCAGTGGCAACCTGGATCGCTGCCTTCATCATCGCCCAGGTCATCCCCTTCTTCTCCTCGCGTAAGTCCAAAGACCGATGACTCCGTCCAACTCCCGTCTCCCTACTCCACGCCCCTAACTCGGCCTCCTCGACCACAGTACTCTCCCTCATGTCCTCGCTTTTCGACAGCTTCTTCGGCTTCATCTTCTGGGGCGTCGCCTACTTCCGCATGCGCCGCGCCGACGGCACCATCGGACTCCTCAGAGAGCGCACCCTCTTCGGCTACCTGATGGGCGCCCTCAACATCTTCATCATCCTGATGGGCGCCTTCTTCCTGACCGCCGGCACCTACGCCAGCGTGCAGGAGATCATCGACGAGTTCAACTCGGGCTCCCTCGGCGGCGTCTTTTCGTGCGCTTCCAACGGACTCTGACCGCGGAACAGAAAGGAGGTGGACCCGGACCGCCCAGAAACCCCGGAGTATGTGGCAACCAATCTATGCATTGCTTTTTATGCGCAGATATACAAACCCAGGACCGGATCTCGCCCTGTGGGAGTCTCGGGTCAGCGCTTGTACACACCTTTTTTTCTTGCGGCCTTGCTTGCGAGCATCTGCTGCTGCATTGCAATTCAGACCGGACCGTTCCTCCCTCCACCTTGGTCGAGAGTCATCCCAAGCATTTCACTCACGACCGTCATCAGCACCAGGTACGCACGAGGTTTTCTGCGGGGATAGGATTGCGCTAGGGAGGACACCGGAGGTTGGCCACCCTGGACAAGGAGGGAGGGGAAAGGGTGGTGGAATGGAAATCCAGGAATTCCACCTTGTGCATGATTGGAATGAGAGATGGAGAGGACTGATACCCACCGGGGTGGTTAACAGTACACCCAGGAGAATCCTAATGGTTTTGCAATCTCGCCCCTTTTGCCTTTTGGCGTCCCTGTTGTT
This sequence comes from Phyllachora maydis, assembly GCA_029339225.1. Taxonomy (NCBI): domain Eukaryota; kingdom Fungi; phylum Ascomycota; class Sordariomycetes; order Phyllachorales; family Phyllachoraceae; genus Phyllachora; species Phyllachora maydis. The sequence goes on from JAQQPM010000003.1 coordinate 1,066,876, forward strand.
TTGGGGGGGTTTTTTCTCTGCCTCATCCTGCTTTGCAGTAGGACCTGCTTTGCAGTCGCCAAGTACGGGTTGCCGACATGTCAGGTTTTCTCCAAGTCGCCTTCAAGGGAGGTGACTGAGTCTCGGCACCCGTCGGTCCTGTCTTGAAGCGCAGGATGCCCGTCAAGGTTCTCGGCCATGCGCCTGCGTACCGAGGACGGGCCATCAGGGCCCTCTGCAACCTTCCTAGACCGCATCCCGGCCCCTGTCGCGCCGGGACAGGGCTCCCATGGCGGTCGGGCATGGGCCAATGGAAGGGCACGCATAGTCATCGCTCGACTCCGCTGCGAACGTCGTGCTCTTTCCCCCCCCCCCCACCCGGTGTCAAACCAGCCCAGAAGCACACCACAGTGATGTTGGGCCGTGACCTGCCGAGCAAGACGGCATGAGCCGCCAGGTACGCGATGGGTGGAAGAAAGGGGCGGTCTGCTGCGGAACCCAGTACGTTTGCAGACTTCTCACGGCGTCGACAGCCGAGTTGGAGGACCGACCCCGAACGGCTGGCCAGCTGGACGATCTGACAGGCAGCCAGGCAGGACGGGCATGCAGTACTTCTACCTGTGCACCCCTTTGGCCTGCCGTCTTCGCGTGGCCGTCAGGTCGTCCTCCCACTTCCCTCTCCCTCTCCCTGCTTGTCAGTTCCTGCTTGTCGGTCGAGTCCCGGTCCCATAGTTTCTCCTGCTCCCAACCACATCCCCAAGCCCCTACTTCAGGCCATTTGCGCCCAGTCCGGCGACGCCATCGTCCTTTCGCCGCGACCCACAGCAAGAACGCCGTCGAGACGTCGTAGCTCTCTGTACCAAGTACAATGAAGGCCAAGTCCGCCGCCCCGGCGGAGACCTCAGACTCTCCCACGCCGCGGCAGCCCCTGCCCGTGACGCTCCTCTCCGGCTTCCTGGGCAGCGGCAAGACGACGCTGCTGCAGCACATCCTGCGCACCGAGCACGGCCTGCGCATCGCCGTGGTGGTGAACGACATTGGCGCGTATGTGGCACCGTCCTCGGATCCCTGACCCCCCCTTCTCTAGAGTACCGCGTCTTGCTGACAGACGCTCCGCCGCCCCCATGGGTCCAGTATCAACGTCGACGCCTCGCTCATCAAGCGCACCCACCACATCAGCCAGACGCAGGAAAAGGTCATCGCGCTGCAGAACGGGTGCATCTGCTGCACGCTGCGCGGCGACCTGCTCGAGGAGCTGGTGCGGCTGGCGGAGCTGCAGGCCTTCGACTATGTCATCATCGAGAGCAGCGGCATCAGCGAGCCCGAGCAGGTGGCCGAGACCTTCGACGCGCGCCTGGCCGAGCACATGCAGGTGCACGGCGCCGAGGGGCTGGACCCGGGCCTGCTGGGCGTGTTGGACAAGCTGTACGTCAAGACCGCGGCCAACCGGGCCAGACCTCTCTAGTAAAACCCCTCCGCTACAGAAAATCGGTCGGCGGCCTCGAAAAGTTCGCCAAGCTCGACACGTGCGTGACCGTGATCGACGCCTTCAACATCCTGGCCGACTTCAGCACGGCGGACCTGCTCTCGCACCGGCGCGACGACGTGACGCCCGAGGACGAGCGCACCATCTCGGAGCTGATGGTGGACCAAATCGAGTTCGCCAACGTGGTGGTGCTCAACAAGACGGACCTCGTGTCGGAGGAGCAGCGCGGGCGCATCCGCTCGCTGATCCGCAGCCTGAACCACGACTGCGCCGTGCTCGAGACGCACCACGGCCGCGTCGACGTGCACGCCATCGTCAACACGGGCCTGTTCGACCTCGACAAGGCCCGCGTCGGCTACGGCTGGCTGCAGGACCTGAACCAGCTCATGCTGCGCGAGGTCAACGGCAAGAACACGGTCACGCCCAAGCCCGAGACGGAGGAGTACGGCGTGCGCAACTTTGCCTACGTGCGCCACAGGCCGTTTCATCCTCGCCGGCTGTGGAAGCTGGTGTATCAGACTTTTGTGCTCCAGCTGGACGTTCCCGAGGACGGCGAGGAGGACGAGGAGGACGAGGAGGAGGCTGAGGACGAGGAAGACGACGACGACGACGACGGGGCAGAAAACGTCGCCATGGTCGACCCCGACGACAAGGCGCAAGCCGAGGACGACGAGTGGGAAGACGAAGAAGACAGCGGTCGCGGCGAGGACGCTCACGGCAGCTCCGACGGCGAGTCGGCCGGCGCCGCAAGCGACCTGAGCAGCCCGCCCTCGTCACGACAGGACTCGGACCTGAAGCCGCCGGCCGACGACGGCGTGATCCTGGCCAACAAGAAGGCGCACCCGCTCTTCGCGGGCCTCTTCCGCTCCAAGGGCGAGTTCTTCCTTGCGACGCGGCCGCACCGGGCGGGCGAGTGGTCGCAGGCGGGGGCCATGCTCAAGCTGGTCGGCGGGCGCGAGTGGTTCTGCGTCCTGCCCGAGGCGGCCTACCTGACGGGCAATGCCGAGATCGACGCGTGCACGCGCCACGACATAGCCAAGGGCGGCGAGTGGGGCGACCGCCGGCAGGAGCTCGTGTTCATCGGCGAGAAGCTCGACATGGCCGCGCTGGAGCGCGAGCTCGACGCCTGCCTGCTGACCGAGGCCGAGTTTGCCGCCTGGGCCAAGATCATGCGCCGCAAGGGTCTGCGCGGGCCCGAGAAGCTCGAGAAGCTGCTGGAGAAGCTGCAGGACGTCTTTGACGACGGGTTCCCGGACTGGCCGGGCCACGAGGAGTGGGTGGACGTGGATGACGACGGCCACGGCCACGCGCACAGCCAGAAGACGACAGGAGATGCTGTGTGAGAGCCAGAGAGTAGAAGAGTTCTCCGCAATTTGAGTCCCTCGTTAGATTCCCTCTACGTGTTGGTCGCACGCGTACAACCTAAGTTTTGCCAAAAGAGGGTGCTTCCAAAGGGAAAAAGGAAGCAGGAACAGTAGCGAGGAGGGAGGTATGGACCCATTGTGGGTTTACTTGACGACAGCGAATAGTAATGAAAGGCTACCCCAACCAGAAAAGCCGTCCAAAAAGAACTGATCCGGCCCGGGCTCGATCCGAGGACCTACAGTGTGAACAGGCATAAGACTGTTAGACTGTTGTGATAACCAACTACACCACCGGACCATTACGGGAACCACTGAGGTGGCTGTCTCGTGGTAGCAAGGGTCTGAGTTTTTCCCTATTACCGTAGACTCCAATGCTGTGTGAGCTTGCGCTCGGCGGCCGATTGGCCGGGGACCCACCACGGAGATCCACTTCGTGCACACACGCCGCTGTCGTCACCATGGCTCCAGCACCCGGACCGTCGTCACACCGCAGCACAGCACAGCACACAAGCGACGGGGTCCGACGCGGAAAGGAGCCGGACCGAAGGTGGCGTGGACAAGTCATACGGGAAGCGGTGGAGCAAGTACGTGTTGACGACTAGGCTACACAAAAACCGTCTACCGTCCTCCTTTCACCATCACCACGCGGCCCAGGCGGCCCAGCCCCACGTCCGGCGCGCCCTCGATGGTCAGCAGCATGTCGGCCGGCTCGATGATGGACGCGGTGCCGGCGGGCAGGGCCAGCGCCAGGCCCTCCGGGTTGGCCATGCCCAGCACGCGCATTATGAACTTGTTCTTGCTGTTGAAGGCCAGGTTGAACTTGGTCGTCCAGCACCGCTTCAGCTCCAACACGGGGCCCAGGCCCTCGGCAAAGCGGTAGATGGCCGCCGACGGCGCAGTCGGTCACCCCCGTCTTGTTCTCCGTCAGCGTGCCCGTCGTGTCTGAGCAGATGACGGACATAGCGCCGAGCGTCTCGACCGTCTTGAGCAACTTGCAGAGCACCTTGTTCTTGCGTATCATGTTGGCGCTCAGGGTCAGGCTGGCCGTCAGCGCGACCGGCAGGCAGCGGCGCATTTTTGCCGTACTGCTGTACCCGGCCCGGCCTGGGCCGCTTCCGCATCGGCCGCATCATGCCAACGGATGCCGGTGGCCACGGGTGTGACCCCGGCAATGGGCGTCTTCAGCTTACCTTCGCCGTCGTCCATCTTGGCTCGGCCGGCAGAGCTCTTGATTGGGGGAGAGAAAGGGTGCGACAAGGGGAGCGACGAGGAGACCAAGTGATCAGAGAGAAAGGGGCGCGAGAGAAAGAAACCCTGATCGTGTGACGGTTGGAGCGGCGGCACCGCGGCCTGTAAATACCAGACCATGCACTTGATTGACGAGAAGAGCGTGCGACCCGCGGCCATTCAGACCCTGACTCGGGAGAAGAATACAAGGCAAATTAAAGAAGAAAAAAAAGCTGCGGAGAAGACCTGTCCTCCCCCGACATCCTGTGCCGCGATGGCCCATTCTCCTCCATCCTCGTCCTCTGTCTTCGCCGCTGCCCCCCGCCGTCAACCCCGCGGGCGGCTGTGCCTCTACTTCGTCTACGGAGCCCAGTCCCCCCCTCGATGGGCTCGTCCGCGGAGGCGCACATCCGTTCTGACGCCGTGGATCTAGAGGCCGAGGTGGCCAAGCTGGCAAGTTAGCAAGTAGCTAGCTACCGCCGGTGGAACTGCCCCTTTCGAATCGTCTGCGCCTCCCGATAACGTTGCCCGACCAGTAGTGTTCAGGCAGGATCCGTCCCCTCCATGCATCGTCCCCAGTGTGGAGAGGTGCCGGCAGCACAAGATGGCTTTTGCTGACTCCCACCAACCATCTGGGCCAATTTCGCACACGTGCAATATTGACGAATTTAAGTCGCTCTCCAGGGGGAGAGAAAGAATACACGCATCGGATCAAGTCAGGAGTCAAGAAACGCGACGACGGGTCAAAGTCCAGAACACCCACCGTCCGGTCCGGAACTCCCCATGGCAGTTAGTGTGGATGGAACTTGAACTGCGCTAATACTTCTGGCTACTCAACAATCCGCCCCCAGCAGCCATCGTCCACCACACCTCTCGGCCCCGACTTCAGACCACCAGAATCCGGTCGCATACACGACGGAAGAAACCCGCAGCAACGCCAGCCGGCCGCATCCCGCATCCCGACTGACTGACTGGCGTCGGGAAACAGGTCTGCGTTCGCGTTCCACACGTCCCAAACGCGACACTTCGAACAAGGAAATCAAAGACACCTCGCAGAGGCCGTAGAAGTAGATAGATAGATACCTACACCCACGCACCTATGCATAAGAGCTCTTGGGTCCCCGCGGAGCCTTGCCCGCTTCCCACCTTCCCGTGACTGACTAATTCGTACGGCACCGTACTCCGCCGTCTACCGCCCGGGCAGGAGGAAAAGGAAAATGAGAAGGATCAAACGTCCGATAAAGGCATGACAAGTGTCCACGCCATTCCAATGCTGCGCTAGTCAGGGGGAAAACCCCGGTGCCATTGCACCATGTGCTGCTGGCTTGGGCCTTTCGCTGAAGCAGAACTGGACGTGAACAGTAAGAAGAAAAAGGCCGAGTCCTATCCGTAGAAGAGTAAATTGGTGAAATGCCGCGTTCATGCAGTTCAAGCCGTGCCGTGCCGTACCATCCAAGCCCCCAAGTCTCGGAGTCGCAAAACTTGCCAGGGGTCATGTGCATGGGCTTGGCCGGGTATGCCACAACGCGACCTGGGGCAGCGAGAAGAGGAATATAAAGCGTCATCATCCATCCGTCGTGGTCTGTGGCTCGTCGATATGTGCCCAAGGATGGAGGCAAGATGGCGAAACCCGAGGCATGCGCGACCGCACGGCAAACCGTGCCATCGTCATCATCGCAACGGGCAGAGAAGAGGCGGCATGGCGAGGTGTATCCGTCCTCTAGTCATGCTCGTCTCTGCGCTGCCGTCCGTTCAACGCGCTTGGAGCCGACGATGTCCGCTTCTGCGGCGGCGTGGGGGGCCTGGCCCCGGGCAATAATACCGCAGACGAGCCCCCGAGACGTCGCGCGAGCACGGCGGCGGGGTTGGATGATTCAAAGATCCCCGGCCCAGAGAGCCCGACCCGCCCGGCGCCGTCTACCTAAGGGGCGCTCGCAAACGACGGGCCAGCGCTGGGTGCTGCTCGAGGGCCTGAGGGTCGATTCGCCATGAAGCGTGCTGGCGTGCCATCGAAATAGAGAGAAGGCGAGCCGTGCGTCGAGGCAGTACTCGGAACCGTCGCATCCGAGCTGGGCCCCGCGACGGAAGCTTGAGGCTGGCCGTGATCAAGCGGCGCGCTTGGCATCGATCCTTGTAGTGGTGCCGGAGGTTGGAGCTCCATGACATCTCCAATATCCTCGTCCTCGTCCTCCTCTTCCCATTCGGCGGGACGGGGAGGTATGAGTTGCGCGAATGCCATGGGATCATCATGGAATCGAACCTGCTGTGGCACATACGGCGGATGACCCCCAACGTACCCAAAAAGATTACCTGTAGGGGTCGTAAAGGGCACAGGAATAGGCAGGGTACCACTGCCGTTCGCGTTTCCAAGGGGATGACTGGCCATTGCTCCGCCTGCGGGCGGTACATCGACAACCATTTCCGAGCCATCATCCAGCGTATCATCGTCATCCACAGCATCGGCCTCGGCCTCGGCCTCGCCGTCGCCGTCGACAAACGCACCCCCGTTCGGTTGCAGATGGGCCGGAACTGCCGGTATGCCTGGTGCCGGGAGCCCGGTTGGTGCTGCGTTCCTGTTGGCGTCTCCCATGGGTCCCAACTCCTGCAGGGTGGCGAAAGCATGCTCGCTATTCAAATAGCGCCGGAGGTTAACCACACCCGGACCGGAGAATACGCAAAACACCTGACGCTGATGATCGGTGAATTCTGTGCGAGTATATCAGCCACAAAGTAGTCACTTCATGCCTAGTTGTCCAGGCCATAGGGTGATGATAGGTGCAACGACATACCGGCAGGAGCATCGCGACAAAATTGCTCAAGATCCTCCCGCAGGAAGGCTTGCACACCCGTGAGACTGAGATGCGTCAGTCTCGGGCACGAATTCAGCAGCCGGATGATGCTCTGGTGGCCGAGGTTAGCAAGGAGGACATCCGAGCAGGAGATGCGCCCGCAGTCCGATAGAACGCTGTCAAGAAAACGTACCTTGAGTGTGAGATTGGTGCAGTAACTAAGGTGGACACGCTCCAGGCTGCTCGAGCTGTGGTAGTGCTCTCCCGGGATGAAGTTGCCATTGTGATCGCGGCGGGTCCGCACTCGCTGGTTTGCTTTGGCCAGCTCGTAGACGCTGTCATCCGTAATATTGGCGCACTTGACCAGCCCAATGCGCTTGAGCTTCGGGAGGTTGGCAAGCCTCTTGACCGAATCATCCGTGAGGTGAACGCAGCAGCCCAGATCAATGTAGCGAATGCGGTTACACGACTGAACCAGCCGCTTCACAGCGTCGTCGGTGATGTGGCCGCAGTGTCCCAGGTGTACGTAGTGAAGATTCTTGCCCAGGCGGGAAATGGCATACACGGCCGCGTCTGTGATGTTGCGGCACTTCGCTAGCACCAGGTTGCGCAGTCGTGGGGCCACATCGATAATACGTTCCACCGCCCGATCAGTCAGTCGTGCACACGAGGTCAGATCCAGTATCCGCAAATGCTCGTATGTTTTGCCCGCGGGAAGAGAGAGGAAGGCCGCATCGTCAATGTTGTCACAATTCGCGAGTCGGAGCTCACGGAGACAGTTGCCGAGGGCCAACAGTGCAGTCACAGGTTCGTTGCCAATCAGCTTGCACTGGTGAAGGTCGATCTCGAGGATGTTGGGACAGTGCTCGGCGAAGGCAACGGCGGCTTCATCGTTCAGTTGACTGCAGTCATTGAGTTTCAGCTGTGAGCGGGTGGTCAGCATTCAGGCTCCGAGCGGTGACAAGTGACGGCCGCCGCGCAGGCAGCACATACCCTCTTAATAAATCTACAGTTCTGCGCCAACGTCACCAAGCTCTCGTTCGAGATGCGGGTGCAACCGGAAATGTTCAGGCCTTGCAGCTTCCGACAGTGCTCGGCGATGGCATAGACAGACTGCTGAGTGATTTCGACATCGGACGAGATGTCCAAGGCCAGCAAATGAGAGCTGTTTTGCACGAGCGCGATCAGTCCGTTGTCGGTCAGACCCTTGCAGTTGGTAAGGGTGAGGCGCTCGACGCGGGTGCAGACGGCCAGGGGCATGACGCTTCCGTCGTTGACCTTGGGGTGGAGGGCGGCCAGGTTCAGGCGCTTGATAAAGTCGCGGTAGGCAAAGTAAGGCTTCTCGTCCTGGAGCGTAAGGCAAATGCTTTGGTGCTTGTTCCAATCCGAGCACGCGGGCCGGTGCCAGAGAAGGTCGACTGCGTTTCGCGCCCACCTCTTGCACGACAGCATGACATGTAGCAGATCGGCCGACGAGCTCAGCTTGCCAAAGATGCTGATGAGAATTTCGTTCGGGAGACGGTTGACGGGCGGGAGGCAATCATCGTCGTTGACCTGCATGTCTTGGAGGTTGGGTACGCCGAGCGAGGACTGCGAGTCATTGGCGGCCAAGAAAAAGTCGGATTCATCGTTGTCGACGGGGGCGGGCGAGCTGGTCGACGACGTCGATCGCGAGTCCTCTTCGATGTGGATAAGGGCGGCATCCTGATCAGGCTCGCCGACACTCTCGCCGCGGCCGTCAGCCGTTTGACCACCGGCGATGATGTCGAGGGAGGCGCGTTGCCTCATGGTCGCGGCACCGATGTATTTGGGACTCTGTAGTCGGTGCGCTTCAGCGCTTCAGATCGGGGGGGGGGGCAGGCGCTGAGATGGCGAGAGAGGGTGGAAGTGTGTGGAAAAGGATTCGGGGGCGCGTGCGGCCTTCGGGCTGAGTTTTCTTTTTCTTTTTTTTCTTTTTTTTTTCTTTTTTCGCTGAAGCCACTTGCAAGTGTCGTGCGAGATATGATTGTGTCAGCTGGGCTGCCGACGACCACAAGAAATGGACTTGAGGACAGCTTGGCCCACGGACGTGCGCGCACTGCCCGACGACGGCGGACGAGGGGAACAGGCAGAGCAGCAACGAAAACAAGTCAACAAGGACTCGGATTGCCGCTGCGATGTTTTGGGTGCGGGCAACGAAATGCGGCTGATGGTTGCTGCGAGCATGGCCAAGAGGCCCGTACGACTTTGCAGAGGCGGAGGAGGTGTGATGGGGTTCCATGCGACAGGAGGACGGAGTGGCCCGGGCCACCACGAGGTATGTACATAGTGCCTCTAGTGCCAGGGTGGGGAGGCGTGCAGTGTGGCACTTGCGGGCCCGGCGTGCGGCTGCCAGCCTGCATGCCCGCCCACCTGCCCGCCTGCCCGCCCGCCCGCCTGCCAGCAGTGTCTGAGGCTGCGCAGTGCTAGACTAGTCGACCTGGGGGCTAGCGGCAAACACTTCAACCTCCCGTCTCATGGCAGCGTCGGCTCAGGCCTCGTCACGTCATTCGATTGACCTGAGCTGCGTCGACGCGAGGCAGGTGGCATACCTACAAACACCGTACCAGGTGGCATTGCGGCACGAGCGCACACTTGCATCATCTGCCCGTCCGGCCGTCACTCTAGGTGGTAGTAGTACCTCTCTATCTCTACTTCAGTGCCGTTCACGGAAGGCAGGGAGGAGGAGCTGTCGTTGGAACGGCGTTGCAAAGTGAAAAAACCGCCGCACCCGACGCTGGCTCCGTCGTCTGTCACTCTAGCTACAGCCGGCCGTGTGACGTGGGGCTCGTCTGGTGGCGCGCAGCGCTTGAGCCCGGATAAAGTACCTTGCTAAGGTAGGTACCTATGTATCTACACTGCCTAGCAGAGTGCCTGCTGCCAAACATACCGTCTCCATACGGATCCTGCACGTACTATGACCGCATGACTGCATGGCGAAAGCCTTGTCATGCAATCAGGTTGCTTCCCTGGTGCGTTGCGGCGGGAGTGCTGCAGCGGCTTGTGTACGAAGTAGAGGTAGAGGTGTACATGTGTTGGCAGTGACTCCATACCTCTCTACATGGTCCGTTAGCATGGTCGGGGATCGGAGCTTTTTGCGCCGTGGCGGGCTCAAACACCTGCAGCTTGCCGACCATGATTGTAACCAACCTCAAGCTGAGGAACAACCAAGGGGTACCTCCACCAGATTCTCGATTCGATAATTCAATACTCGTACTTGGACGCCATGTTGCGGCCCGCTGATGTCCGCGGACTGCTTCGCGTGCCGGCGAGACTTTCCGCCCGCGCACCGCGGAGGACCTTTCTCGGCTTGCGTTCAAGGCCGCCATCCGGGCGTGCAGTCGAGACCTTCGACCTGCAGCGGATGGCTGCGGAGCGAAAAAACCGCCACCAGCTGAGGCAGGTCTTTATGGCCATGGGCGCTCTTTCAGGAGCAATAGCCTTCACTTACACGGCCTACTGTCTCAATCTGGCACTGAAAAAGCCCGCAAAGGCCGACTCCATCCTCCCTTCCACAGATCCCCTCGTCCAGAGCGACGCGGTGGACCGCAAGATCGTCGTCCGCAACGAGGAGGGCCGTGAGCTGGTGCCGACAGGGCATAGCGTGGTGCCCTTGTTCCCGCGGACCATCGAGCTCCCTTCCTACGGCGTACCGCCCCAGACCAGCGCAGTGACCACGGGGTCAGCCCCGACGGAATATACTCTTGTTGGTCTGGGTCTCCGCACCGTGACTTTTATCGGGTTTCACGTCTATCTCGTGGGCTTCTACGTGGCCACAGCCGACGTGGCTGCTCTGCAGAGCGCCTTGGTCAAGCGGTTTAATCCCATTGCGACGACGCTCGTGCCCGGCGAACGTGAACAGCTCCGCAACGCCCTGCTTGATCCCGTCCAGGGCGAACAGATCTGGGAGGAGCTCCTGCAGCGCGGCGTGCCGGCTCGCTCGGCCTTCCGCATCGCGCCGGTCCGCGATACCGACTTCGCCCACCTGCGCGACGGATTTGTCCGGGCGGTTCAGTCGAAGACGGATGCCGCTGTGAGCGACGATCGGTTTGGACAGGCGATGCGGACGTTCCGCGAGGTTTTCAATCGCGGGAAGGCGCCGAAACAGACGGAGATTCTACTCGTCCGGGCCGACGACGGCAAGCTGGTCATCACCTACGACGACGGGGTTAGCAAGAACGGTCGGCCAAGCGGGAGACAAATGTTGGGAACCGTCGATGAGGAGCGAATCTCACGTGCCTTGTGGCTCAACTACCTCGCGGGTAAGAGGGTGGCCAGCGAGCCAGCACGCAGCAACATCGTAAGTGGCATTATGGAGTTTGTGGAGCGGCCAATCGGCACGGTTGCCACACAGGTCGTCTAGACCAACCGCAAAGATAGGGCAATGAGACTGGGTATGAGGAGAGAGGTCAAAGGTTCGGGTGAGATGAACCCGACGTCCGAAAGGCGTGGGAACAATGCACCGGAAGCTGGTGGCACACCGTGTACCCAGTTCCAGGGATTGGTCTAGAGACCCGTGGCATCCTGGGCCGACTCGAATCATTGTAGCGAACTTGTCTTTGCTGTTACGCACATGCCATCCAATGCGCCTCCGATGAACGCACTTCAAGCCCGGTCCCCCACCTGCGTCACCTTTTTCTAGACGGCGCCTGCGTCCTTCAACAACTGGTCCAAGTCCGTGCCAACATGACCCTTCAGGTCCGAGTCCCCACCAATGTGTTGCTTGCCGATGAAGATGTTCGGCACGGTCCGCTGGCCGGTGAGCTCGGCCAGGGCCGACTGGATCTCGGAGCCGTCGGGTTCCTCATTTAGCTCGAGGACTTTGTACTTTGCGCCCGCGCCGTCGAGGATGCGCTTCGTATTGGTGCAATAGGGGCAGTACGCCTTGCTGAACACCACTGCAAGGTGGGAAGTCGAGAATTAGCGCGCGCGTGGCTCTGTACCTTGACCACCGTCTTCGCGCTCCCTGCGGGTCAACTTACTGACGGCGTTCTCGTCGATGAGCTGCTTGGCTTTCTTCTGAGCGGCTTCCATATTGACGGGTGTGCTGGTTCCGAAGAGTCTACGGAGAATGAAAGACATAGGCGGGTTGGGTCTCGAGGAAGAGGGGGGAGGGAACGTTGATGGCGCAAGATAGGAGCCGGTACTTTAGGGAGGTAGATACACTTCAGCGGCGCTTACAAATCACTCTCGTCGGGTAGCTCGAAATAGAAGTTGACGAAGCTGGTGCATTCTCGCATTCTCGGCTTTTCGCATGCCCGGTCTAACAGCGCGTATTACCAACTCAGGCTCATCAAGCTGCCGTGGGCAAAAGAAAAGAGGTTGAACTTGAACAGTGGGCCTAATAGAGGCGGGGACTTGTGTGCAACCTATCTTCGCTCGCTTCACCGGACCATGACCTGGTCCTTTCGGCAGTACTTGCATGGTCGATGCGCATCTTCCTCTGGGAATGAAACAGAGCGTGGGAAGGTTTTGTTAGCCTCTTCCTCGCTATCCCCCACGGTGAAGCGCGCCTGTAGGCACACAAGTCCCATTCCTCGGAGGCTCGGGCCAATAAACCAGGTCTCCATCAGCTAGCCGCTGTAAGCGGAACAGTGCCAAGTCTCCCCACCATTCACTCACGTTCTCACTCGATCCCGGAAGGCTGTGCGTCCTCTCGAAGGACTGCCGAAATCTTTCAAGGTGGCTTCCTCTCAGACCATTCTGGCATCCGGTGCTTCTTATGCACACCTCGCCAATATCACATCCTCGCTCTTCAAGCTTCCGCCGCCCCTGCAAATCTACTTGTCCAACACCATCGACCAGATCGGCTGGTTCTCTGAATACCTGCAGTCTGCCACCGGGCTATCCTCGACGACCATCCTCTCCACCGCCGGCGCCGTCCTCCTGCTCGGCGCCATCCCGACCGTCGCGGCGCGTAACGGCTCGAGGCGCACGGGTTCTCGGCCCTCATCGAAGACAGGAAACAAGCCAGGCATGTCTCGGTGGGGATGGTCTAGCCGTGCCCCAGTGATTTCACCATTCGCCTCGAACTTGACCAGCCAGGGAACGGTGTCGGATGTTACGGATGAAGACTTCAGTTACATTACCTCGGAAGACCTGCAAAACCATGGCCTCGACGTCTCGTCGGGCCGCGACAACCTGAGCCGGGCGGACGCAGGCAGGGTGGAGGAGGATGTGCTCCTGATCAAACACCAGGGAATCACCTATCCGGAACACTTCCCCGCCTTCTCGATAGGCGACGAGCAACTGAATGTGAACGATGTGCGCGACCGCGTCAGGATGACCATGCAGCTTCCCGACCGACGCGCGCGGGGCATCCGTCTGTACTACAAAGGGCAATTGCTGGACGACCCCGACCGTCCCGTCTGTTTGTACGGTGTCAAGCACAACAGCGAGTTGATGGTCGTCGTACCGGACGCAGCATCTGCGGGCGGCGGCGATAGCATCGAAGAGACTGTGGCTGTAGGCCGCGAGGGCTCACGCAAGTCTTCGAAGAACAAGAGACGCAAGCATAAGAAACGCGACGACGGAGACGAAAAGAGTCCGCGCGAGAGCCGCTCAAATGGCGGACTGGAGGTGCCTGTTGACGATCTGCGACGTGGCTCATCCAGTCGAGCACGGTCGCCGTCGCCGATGAATATGACGAGCTATGTCCCAGCGGCCCCCGGCAGCCCGATGGACAAACTGAACACGGTCGCGTCTCACTTTACGACCAAACTGCTGCCGCTTTGCGCTGGGTTTACGGCAAATCCACCTGCGGACTCAAAGAAGCGAGAAGACGAGCACAGGAAATTGTCTGAAACCGTTATGCAGCAGGTCCTTCTCAAGCTGGACGAGGTCGACACACAGGGTGACGAGGCGGTGCGGACACGGCGCAAGGAGCTTGTGCGTACGGTGCAGGAGGTCCTGAAAGGTCTCGACGAAGCTTGAGCATTTTGGGAGGAGCAGGCGTGAGGGATGCATTGGGGCAAATCATGTTCAAGTTGTTCATCTAGTGAATACTTCTCCGTTACTAGACTTGCCATTCCCATGCTTTCATACAGACTGAAGAAGGTGATGAAGATGATGAAGATGCGGGCGACGTAGTTCAGAGCTAAATGCATGAATGAGGGTTTCGAATACTGAGCGACTGTGTAAGACTAGAAAGTCTAGATGCTTTGGGAACCTCGCGGGCAGTCTCCCAATCCGAGCAAGACCAGCGGCTTATCGGGCTTCCATTGTCACGTGATAAGTCACGACAAGATCTCCAGGTGGTCCAAGCCGCACAACTGATTTTCCAAAATCCTCAGGGCCCAGAGCGCACCAGTAATCCGCTTTGGAGATAACAATCTCGCTGCACCGCACCCGGCAGAAGTTGGAGGAGATCACTCCTTCGTTTGTCTCCCACTCTCCGTCAACTTACCATCGTGGTAACAGACGATCAACATGTCTACATTCGAGAGCGTTGTAAGTGTTCTGCACCCTTCTGACCGAGTTGCCGCCCGATCGCATCTTGCGATGGCCGAGATCGCAGACATCTACTTCAGTCATGCATGCCAGTCAGGGCTCACACAGCTGTTCGCTTTACTAATCGCGATATCGCCAGGTTGTCATCGATGGCAAGGGCCACCTTCTTGGCCGCCTGGCCAGTGTGGTGGCCAAGCAGCTCCTCGAGGGCCAGAAGATCGTCGTCGTCCGCTGCGAAGCTCTCAACATCTCTGGCGAATTCTTCCGCTCAAAGCGTACGTTCTCCCTGAAAGCCGCGGGCCTGTGGGAAGGGATGCGATCAAGAGACAAGTCGGAAAACGAGAACATGTGGGAGAAGTGAATGGTCTGCGATGCGGAAAGGGGCACGGCTATACTCTTTGGAGCTCTGGAGGCTTACAGATTCGCCGCACAGTGAAGTACCAAGCCTACCTCCGCAAGATGACCCGATTCAACCCGACGCGCGGTGGTAAGTCACGGCCGAGGCTGCCTCGCCGAACTGCGGGCTGAGAAAACGTCGACTGACCACAACAGGTCCATTCCACTTCCGTGCCCCTAGCCGAATCTTCTACAAGACTGTCCGTGGCATGATCCCTCACAAAACAGCCCGCGGTGCCGCCGCCCTGGAGCGCCTCAAGGTCTTTGAGGGTGTCCCTCCTCCCTACGACAAGAAGAAGAAGATGGTCGTTCCTCAAGCTCTGCGTGTATTGCGACTCCAGCCTGGCCGCAAATTCTGCACCGTTGGCCGTCTCAGCCACGAGGTCGGCTGGAAGCACAAGGAAATTGTCGCGAGGTGCGTTGGATGGCTGCGGAGCGCGAATATCTTTCGATAACGGCTCTCCGCCCTGTGTATCCGCTCGCTGCATGCTAACCTTGAATAGACTGGAGGAGCGCCGGATCGCGAAGGGTAATGCCTACCACGAGCGCAAGAAGCTGGCCGCACGACAGATGTCGGAAGCGAAGAAGAGCGCCAAGGTGGATGACAAGACGACCCAGGCCCTCGCGGCCTTCGGCTACTAGACAGCAGAGCCGGGACACGACCTCCTTTCTGTGCTCTCTGCGCATTTTCGACTCTAGATTGGCGTGGTGGTTCAGGACTTCATCGACTTGATTTGCGAGGATGGGGAGCATAGGCCATGGGTTATCTGACGCGCGGCTCCGGTTCGGGCCTGAATGAGAATACCACAACGATCGCCCAATGGAGCTGAGCTTGCATGGCGTGAATGGAATGCTATTTGAAAGTCAAAACAAGCAGACGTACAGCGAGTCATGTGCATGCGTCGAGGCCGGTGACGCGTGCCGGTGACAGGAGGCTGCCATCGCAACTAGCGACATGGTTGACTTTGGCACATGTTCGTGTCCATAGTCCCTGTGGCCTAGGAGGAGAGGTCATCATGACGAAGAGCGGTCAAGAAACGCTCTACAAAACCTGTTCATCTAGCCTCTGCTCACGTTCTTGAAGCCGTGGTGGAGGCGATGTGGAAGGATGTAACCACGACTGACTCTTCGACCACCTATTTACTCATCAGGGTTACAAGTAACCTTTGAAGACCATTCCACATCCTGCTTGGCTTTTCTTGTCCCTCGACGTCGCCCAATCCCGTACTGTCGTCACGCCCGGCCCACGCAGTAAGGCATTCGGCCCCAAGCCCTTGCCCAGCTGGCGCGTGTCCGTCTAGGCGTGGCTGGTCGTGTTACTCCCATGAACTTTCCCTGCTACAGGAGCTGGCGGGAGTTGGCGGGAGCCGATGAGAACAAGGCTCGTTTCAATGTCGCGGCTTTGACACGATGAAGAAGGACAGCCGCAGCTTTCACGGGTGACCATGGCCCCAGTACAGGAGTTCTAGTCTTGCCTCTTCAAGGCGTCCTGATCACGGTGGCGTCCCACCTTCACACCTACCGTCATGACCCGACCCTCGGACGCCCGTCTAGCCACTTGCTCATGTACGGACCGTCCAGCCAGTAGCCCAGCTTGGCGTAGTAGCTGCGCACGCCGACACCCGAGATGACGCTGATCTTTTCGCTGCCGTGCTCCTCGCGGGCGACGCGCTCGGCCTCTTCCATGAGAAGGGTGCCGAAGCCCTGGTGCTGGAACTTGCGCGGGTCGCGCGCGTGCACGGGCACGGCCATGCCGTAGACGTGCAGCTCGCGCACCAGGCTCGTCGGCTGGCCGATCAGCTCCGGGCGAAACGTGGTCGCGGCGGCGCACCGGCGCAGGCGCAGCAGCGCCACCAGTATGTCCTGCTTGGGGTCCTCGTACGCCAGGAACGTCTCCCACCCGGCGTTGGCCGCGTAGTCGCGCCGCACCAGCTCCACCTGGTTCGGCCGGATCTTGTGCTTGACCTCGTTGACGCCCACCTCGCGCGTGCGCACGTCACGGCACGTCGTCCCGAAGTCCTTCATGCGCGCCAGCGCCAGCTCCCGCAGGTTGCCGTGCTCGACGCCCGACGTGACCAGCGGCATAGGGATGTCGCGCTGCACGCGGTAGATGCGCGTCCATGGAGGCACAAGGGCGAGGATACGGGCTACCAGGTCGACAAGCCCATTGGGCGTATAGTTCTGGTACCGTCCTGTCCTCCACAACTCGTACAGACCTGTCCCACGGATGACGAGGGTCGGGTAGATTTTCAGGCCGTCCGTCCTGAATGCTGGGTTCTCGAAATATTCTCGGAACTGGTCCAGGTCTCGCTCCATGCCTACGTTGGGCAGATCTGGCATCATATGGCTGACGACCTTGAAGCCGGCATCCTTCGCCAGGCAGAACGTTTCCGCCACGGACGCCACCGTGTGTCCCCGGTTGGAGTCCCGCGCCACGTCCTCGTACAGAGACTGCACCCCGATTTCCAGCCTCGTGCAGCCATAGCGCAGCATGCTGGACAGGTGCGACTGCAGGCAGTAGTCCGGGCGCGTCTCGATGGTGATACCCACGCACTTGGTGTTGCTCTGCTCGCTGGCACGCACCGCCTCGTCGACATCGAGTGTGCCGTACCCGCTGAGGGCGTTGTGCAGCTGGGAGATGAACTCGTCGCGGTACGACTCCGGCAGCGACATGAAAGTACCGCCCATGATGATGTACTCGACCTTGTCGACCGAGTGGCCCAGCGCCTTCAGCTGGTCCACGCGGCCCCGTGCCTGCTCGAAGGGGTCGTACCGCGCCCGGATCGCGCGCATCGAAGTCGGCTCGTACCCTGTGTAGGACTGGGTGCTGTACTCGAAGTCGGAATCGGGGCCGCCGGGGCAGTAGACGCAAATGTTGCCGGTGTAGGCGATATGAGGACATCGGTGTGGCTTGCACATGACGGCGACGACGGCGATACCCGATGAGGTTCCTAGGGCACACGTCAGTCGACCGTCTTTGCTTCGCTTCGGGACCTGGCGGCGTAGCGTTGTCTGCGACATACGGATTGGTTTTGCGATCAGCTTTGGGAGGATATACTTTTTGTGGTGTTCAGGGACCGCCGCGATGATGGCGGTCAGGGCGGGCATGCTGCTGATTCTGTGTTTTTTCGCGAACTTGTTGCGTATGACATTGAGATTGACGTCTTTCCGAGCCTGACTGGAGTCTCTGGCGGCTTCGTGCTCTTCGATGAGGGCGTTGGCGATGTCAGCGCAACATCGCAGGAACCTCTCGCTCTCTGGGGGAAGGTGTGTCGTGTCCCTCTTCCGGGACGGCAGCGTTGCCTTCATCGATGCGGTCGTGGTCGCCGCCATTGCGCACCTTTCTCGCGCTTGGGGACGACGCGCGGAAATTCGACGCCAGCGACGTTGGAGGGGTCGGAACAATGCATGGATTTAGATCCACTCCCTACAGTGAGTTTAGCCGAGTTCCATTCACGACGTTGAGGTGCGCCGGCTTGACTGGCACCGATTCCCCGACATGCCGCCAATCTCCCGACGCAGAGCTGTGTGCAAAGGTTTGCCGCTGATTGAAGCTGTCGACATCGAAGTTCCATTCGATCACTCTTGGGTACGATATCTGCGCCGGGTTTCTCCGTGCCGACCACTGGAAGATGCAGGCGCTCTCCAGGCAAATGCGGCCGTCGGGCGCGATGCTGCGACAGTTTTCGCGACGCAACTACAGCTCGACTACTAGCCCCTACGCCGCCACGGTCGATAACCTTCGCATCAACGGCGACACGAAAGTCATCTTCCAGGGCTTCACCGGCAAGCAGGGAACGTCAGTACTGCCCTTTCCGCTGGGACCCAGCGGCAATGCCTAACTTCTCGTCGGGGCACTTTGTTGACGGGCGGCAATAGCTTCCATGCGCAGCAGGCGATCGACTACGGTAAATGGCGCAGGCGCAGTGTGAGCATCTCGGACCCGGCGCATGTGGTTAACAGGTCATGCTTCCGCAGGTACCAAGGTTGTGGGAGGCACAAACCCCAAGAAGGCCGGGTCGTCTCACCTGGGCCTCCCTGTGTTTAAGAATGTCACCGACGCGGTCAGGGAGACTGGCGCGTCGGCGACCGCCATATTCGTTCCGTAAGAAGTGCGTTCGACTTGGGCAACGTCCACGGCTGACACTGGACCCACCAGCCCTCCATTGGCAGCTGCCGGTATCGAAGAGGCCATCGACGCCGAAATTCCCCTCGTCGTGTGCATTACGGAAGGCATCCCTCAGCATGGTGAGTCGAATCGAGCCTTGGGCGGAAAGGACTTGTCGGGCATGGCCTGATCGTCGGCTGGGCAGATATGGTGCGCATCACGTCGGCGCTGAAGACGCAGACCAAGACGCGGCTAGTCGGTCCCAACTGCCCGGGCATCATCGCACCGGGTCAGTGCAAGATTGGCATCATGCCCGGCTTCATCCATAAGCGCGGTCGGATCGGCATTGTCAGCCGCTCGGGCACTCTGACCTACGAGGCCGTCAACCAGACCACACAGGCGGGGCTCGGCCAGTCGCTCGTCGTCGGCATCGGAGGCGACCCCTTCAGCGGTACCAACTTCATCGACTGTCTCAAAGTGTTCCTCAAGGACGAGGAGACGGACGGGATCATCATGATTGGCGAGATCGGGGGGTCCGCAGAAGAAGACGCGGCCGATTTCCTCCGCCAGAACAATACGAAGAACGGCGGCAAGCCCGTCGTCTCTTTCATTGCCGGCATCTCGGCGCCACCGGGCCGTCGCATGGGCCACGCGGGCGCCATTGTGGCCGGCGGCAAGGGCGGCGCGGATTCCAAGATCAAGGCCCTCGAGGCAGCCGGCGTGGTCGTGGAGCGGTCTCCCGCGGGCCTGGGCAAGGCCCTGCGGGACGAGTTCGTCCGGCGCGACCTACTCTAAGCCGTGGCTGCCCGAGTTGCCCAAGGTTTTGTACAATGTTCGGATCCGCTGGAGCCCTTCTGTGCGTGTGTCCTTGTGTCGATTCCTTGGCTTGCCGACTCCTTCAGCGCATGTGTCAAGCGAGGCAGGGACGCGAGGGAGAGATGACAAGACGGCATCGAGGTACCATGCCGCTGTCGTTCTGATGCATGGAACTTGGAGCGTGATGCAGGCTGCGGAATTCTTTCCTACTGTTCATTGTTCTCCTAGTAAACTTGATAGAAGGGAAGCCCGGGCGATTTGACACATGCCAGAATCATACTCTGCATGCTGCTTCCCTCCGAGCACGACCGGGCGAAACGACCGGAGATGGACCAAGAACTCCCCCGCTATCTGCTCAACGCATGCTGCCAGTCATGGAAGCTCCAGGCACACTGTGGGCATCCTGGGCGATGGCTCCATGCCACCTGGCTCTCTCGCAATGTACAAGTTGCACGCCACACCACACCGAGCATGGTGAGACCGTCCGTGATCGAAGCAACCCATGAACTCCATTCTTGATGCTGTAACGGACCGCTTTCTTGTCCCGCCACTTGAACTTTTCTTGTGTTTCCGCACAACTTGAATCGTGTAGATCACCGCTTGGCGCTTTCCAGCACTCGGATCCGATCCCACGGATTTCCCCATGTTCAGTTTTCGCCGAGCAAGCGGGCGGTGATGTCGCCCATGTAGGCCTCTTCCAGCTCGTAGTCCTCCCCGCCGTTGCGATCAATACCGACAAAGTTGAATGCTTCGACGACCTGGTCGATCTCAAAGCCCATGTGGACAAAGCGGTCGATGAGCTCCTTGTTGTAGCCCTGGTACCGGCTGGGGTCATCGGGCTTCTTCTCCAGCACGCCGTCGTTGTCATCGACAATCGTGATGTCCTGCTGCGGCGCACCGGCGTACTTGACGGCCCACTCGTGCGCCTTCTGTGCAAAGGCCGCGGGGCGCTCCATCATCATCTTGGCCACCTCGGCATCCTGAGGGTCTTTTGGGTTCGGAGACTCGAGCAGCATACGTAGGGAGATCAGGGCGGTCTTGATGGTGCCCACGGGGGACCAGCCGGTGCCAAGCGTATCGAGACAAATCGCGCCCTGGCACACGAGTGAGCAGGTTGAGCACGGCGGACTCGGGAGAAGAGGATGGGAGAAGGCATGGCTCACGGTGACGCTGCTGACGTTGGGGTGCCAAATCTTGGTCATGAACTTCATGACGGGGGATTTGAAGGGGTACGTGTCAGGGATCTGAATGTCGACCTGAAAGGTACCGCCGGCATAGGGAGTATCCGGGGGGCCGGGGAAGGTGCCCGTGAGATGCGTCAGATTGGACGGGTCGATGGGGGCGGCGAAGACGCCGGACTGGTCCTTGTCCTGGTGGATGTCCTGCAGCTCTTTGGCCACCCGGCGCTCACGCGAGGAAGCCATTACTCCTGAGGGAGGGGGGATCGGCGCAGGCGGACGGCAACCGCCAGCAACAACGGGGAGGGGGGCAGTTGCACAGAGCGAAAGGGCCCGGCCGCGAGGGCGAAGGCGAAGGCGGGGGGCGCGGGGCGCGGGGCGCGGGGCGGGGGCGACGACGAGAAGACGATGCGTGGGGGGCAGTTCTGCTGGAACGGAGCGGTCCAAGTCAGTCTGAACAGGATGGCGAGAGGAAGGCGGGTGAGGGGAGGGTGTGGATGAACAAAATGTATTTGGAGGAGAGGAGAGGGGCAAGGGGGGCTTGACTACATTGCTTTGCGCCGTCCCCAGACTTTCGGCCAGCTGCTGGACGTTGGACGTCGCGACGTTGTCTGACTCTCACCTGGCTTTGTCTCTATCTCCGTACACAGAGTTCAAGGTTCATCCGTGCGTTACGGAGTGCCTTGGTCGCCGCCGGGCAAGACCACGTGACGTACGCTGGGTGGATCGGAGTCTCGGGATGACGGGAAGCTAGCGCCGCGGGCCTGCTCAGAAACTAACTTGACCAACGACGGAGGAGTCTGCCTTCATTTGCCAAATCATCACGTTTGACCGGTACAAAGTCGGCCACACTGCTTCCCGGTCTCGCCAAAGACACTTCAATCGACGAACTCCAGGCCCCGGACGCTGCCGTGAAAATGGTGAGGAAAGAAGCCGCACACGCACCTTGACTGGGCACGGTCTTAACGCTCTACAGGGTCAGAACCAGTCTGGCATGGGTGGCGCTGGCCAAGATGGCAAGGACGACAAGGACAAGAAGGTGCGGCGCTCTGCTCGGGCTTTTCATGCTCTGCCGCCTTGACTAAACTGTGCACAGAAGGACAAGCCCAAGTACGAGCCGCCCCCGAGGCCGACGACCCGCGTGGGCCGCAAGAAGAGAAAGGCGGCCGGCACCGGCGCCGCCGCGAAGCTGCCGCCCGTGTACCCCACGAGCCGGTGCAAGCTCCGTCTGCTGCGCATGCAGAGGATTCACGACCATCTGCTGCTCGAGGAGGAGTACGTCGAGAACCAGGAGCGCCTGCGCAAGGCCAAGGCGGCCAAGGACAACAACGTGCCCGCCACGGCCGAGCCCGACGCCGCCGATCGCATGGCCGACGAGCGCGGGCGGGTCGACGACATGCGCGGCAGCCCCATGGGCGTCGGTACTCTGGAAGAGATGATTGATGACGACCATGCCATCGTGTCCAGTACGACCGGGCCCGAGTACTACGTCAGCATCATGAGCTTCGTCGACAAGGATCTTTTGGAGCCCGGAGCCAGCGTCCTGCTCCACCACAAGAGCGTCAGTATTGTCGGTGTCCTGACTGATGACACGGACCCCTTGGTCAGCGTCATGAAGCTGGACAAGGCCCCTACCGAGTCGTATGCGGACATTGGCGGCCTTGAACAGCAGATTCAAGAAGTGCGGGAGTCGGTTGAGTTGCCCCTGCTCCACCCCGAGCTCTACGAGGAGATGGGTATCAAGCCTCCCAAGGGTGTCATTCTGTATGGCGCGCCAGGCACCGGGAAAACGCTGCTCGCCAAGGCTGTGGCCAATCAGACCTCGGCAACGTTCCTGCGCATCGTTGGGAGCGAGCTGATCCAGAAGTACCTTGGCGACGGCCCTCGGCTGGTACGGCAGCTGTTCCAGGTACGGTCATGCCAAGCATCGGCACACTGCCACACCCTCAGACTGGCTGTCGAAGCTCACACGTTTCCCAGGTTGCCGCAGAGAATGCCCCGTCGATCGTGTTCATCGACGAGATCGACGCCATCGGCACGAAGCGGTACGACTCGACATCGGGCGGTGAGCGCGAGGTGCAGCGGACCATGCTGGAGCTTCTGAATCAGCTGGATGGGTTCGACGACCGCGGTGACGTCAAGGTCATCATGGCCACCAACAAGATCGAGACGTTGGACCCGGCGCTGATCCGGCCGGGCCGCATCGACCGCAAGATCCTCTTCGAGAACCCCGACCAGAACACGAAGCGCAAAATCTTCACGCTGCACACGAGCAAGATGTCGCTCAACGAAGATGTGGACCTCGAGGAGTTCATTGCGCAGAAGGACGACTTGTCCGGGGCCGACATCAAGGCCATCTGCTCCGAGGCCGGTCTGATGGCCCTTCGCGAGCGCAGGATGCGCGTGCAGATGGCCGACTTCCGCGCTGCACGTGAGCGCGTGCTGCGGACGAAGCAGGAAGGAGAGCCGGAGGGCCTTTATCTGTAGAGCAAGTGTAGCATGTTCGAGTCGCGGCCCGAGGCAGCAGCGACAGAAGCCGTCCAAGACGCGGTCAAGTGGCACGCACGCGGGAGATGGCACCATGTGCGGCCTTTTTTTTCATACACGGCTCGACTGCAGCGTAATATGATGCTTGTACCACCAACGACAAGCAAACAAGCAAGACCACGTGACGGATCGAGGATCGTGTGGTGTGTGGCGTGTGGTGAAGCTGTCCATGGTCCGGCATCATGACCTCCCTCTCCGCATCCCCGATGCCCAGATCCCCCGGCGTCGGCCCGCTGCTCAGATTTCTCAAGATGGCCGGGTCCACGTCATGGTGGCGCCCAGCGTGTGCACGAGGAAGCCCGAGGACGGCGACCAGGTCCCGTCGGGCAGGCGCGCCACCACGAGGCTGACCGTCGTGGCTGTGCACGCTGCACCGCCTCCTGAAGTACGAAGAGTGAAGTGCATGTGCATGAACTGCGAGCTGACGTCACTCGTGTTACCACTAGGATTAGAGTACGAAGTAGAACCAATCGTATGTGAGGAAAAACCAAAATGGGGTTGGGTTTCCGCCTCCCTCCGAACCCGTTGAACTCGTTCCCACCCAGGCCCCCCACCCACAAACGCCTTACATCCCTCATGGAGCTAACTGCTGTCTCCGCGTCCATGTTGCGCGCCGTCTTCGCCTCCGACCAGGACATGTACCCGGCGCCCCTGACGCTTGACCGGCTCCAAAGCTGGGTGACCGCGTGCCCGTCGCTGTCCGTGTGCTTCCGGACGTCGCACCCCACCACCAGCCGCGATGACAAAGACAAGATGGACTCGACGCCGCCTTTGGGCGTCGTGATCGTCTGTCCGCTGCGCCGCGTCGTCTGGGAAGACCTTTTGGCAGGCCGGCTGCGCGAGCCTGACATCGACGCCGCGAGCATGTTCCCCAGCGACGACACCGACGGCGGCGTCGGCTTGCATGTCTTCCACATCGAGCGCCTCGTGCCGCCGGCCGTCTTCGCGCAGGCGAGTGGCGCCGGGCGAAGCGGCGGCTTTGCCGAGTGCGCAATGGAGGCTGTGCGGGCAGCGGCCGGCCAGCGGCTGGGATGGCATGTCATCGGATATTCCGGTACGCACGCTCCCGGGTAGGGCTTGCGCTGATTAGGGCCGGACGGACGCTGACGACGATGGCCGCGCAGCGCTGACGGCTACGCCCGAGGGCAAAGCGGCCTTCAGACGCATGGACTTTGCATCGACTGGGCATCAGGAGCGCTTCCCCCATGCGACTCTGGAGATGATGGCCCGGGGGCACAACACCCCGTTCGTGGACGGGCAAGGGGAACACGCCCGAGGCGTTCCCTGTGGCTAAGCCGAAAAAACTCGCTGGGTTCCCCGAATGCTGTTGAACTGCGAAAACCGCGACAGCGGCAGCGGCAACGGCAGTGCCGGCAGTGCCTTCGAGGCGGCCATACGACGATGCGACGCCGTGGGCGACATGATGGGCAGAATGAATTCGTCGCTCGAGTTGCTCGGCTCCCTGTGCACCACACTATCGCCCGACGGATGAAGTGTATCCATATCCACGCCGAGCACGCTTTCGCTCGGCATCCTGGCGTCGAGATCCTGCTTCGCCCGCGACAGCCCATCGAACCCACCGGCGCTCGGCGAGGTGGTCTTTGGTGCGGACAGGATCAGCGCCAGTCTGTGCTGCGCGCGCACGATATGGACCGGGCTCAGCGGCGCCGGCGCCCCGCTGGTAGGCGTGGTAGGCGTACTGCGGCTCGCCCGCGGTTCCTCGTTCTTCGGCTCCTCGGCCGGCGATCCGGGGTCCTCTGCTAACGGGTCCTCTGCTGACCGGTCCTCTATTGACGGGTCCTCTTCTGACGGATCTTCGGCCGGCGGGTCCTCGACCCGCGGTGCAGCGGTACGGTCCTGCCAGCGCCGCGGCACGAAGGTGCGGTACATGTGCTGCCGGAAGAGCCTTGTGGTGCCGAAAATGACGAATACGAAGACGCCGGGCGTGACGCCGGGCATAAAGAGCAGAATAGTTTTCACGGCACGGCTGGCGCGGAGGTCCGGCGCTGAGGCGAACCGGTCAGCGTGGATGTTGTTCATGGACGTGAGTTGGAAGAGGATGTTGCTGACTTCAAAGACGCTGCGGGGGGGGGGGAAAGGTGCGCAGGCACCGCTGGTCAGCTGAGAACGCACGCGTGGGTCATGACTTGGGGACGGGGTCCGCGTGGGGCACTCACGGCAGAAGGACGAATGCGATGGTGAAGCGGACGAGCAGCCACCGGTCATAAATGCCGCCCAGCGGCGCCGCCTTGCGCTTTCCGCTCCCGTTGGTGGAGAGACCATGGGAGGAGAAACCATTGGTCACCTGGCCGAAGGTCTGGTTGGCGGTGCTCCATTGTAGGAACTTCTTCCTTGAGTTTATGTACCGCACCAAGATGCAACTGACCAGGACGGTGCCAATGGCCAGACTCAACATGACTACGCCGCGGTCAGTACCGCGGCATCTCTTGTCCGATACGCACGCCGCCAGTGACACGCACGGGGTTACTCACAGGGCAGGTCGGCAACAAGCAAGAAGGCGAACAAGTCGGAATGCAGGGCTGAACTGCGCAGGCTCAGGATGGTGATGAGGGGCAGGCCGACACTGACGCCCTTGCCGACGTTGTTGAAGACGCGCAGGATCCGCTTGAGCTTGGACTGCTCCAGGAGGCCGTACACGGACTGTGCAAGCTGTGCTGCCCTGTATGGCCACGATACGTCAGCCACTGCTTGTCGGAAGGCCCGGTCCGCGTGCCGTCGAGGGGAGAGGCGGACATACCAAAACATGACAAACATGGCCTCGACGTTGATGGACCAGTATCCTGCATGTTTTTGTCAGTGACATTCTGTGGGCTGGGCGATGGAGTGGCGCTCCGGATACGCACGAATATAAAAGAGGGCTAGGTCGAGGCCGATGGAGCTATTGGCCAGGGTAAGTTCGGGATCGGACGGGTTGAGCTTCTTGTGCTCGAACTGGGCCACGACGACGTCCCGGTAGTGCGAGTAGTCGTGGAGCTGCTGGATGAGAGAGGCAACAATGCTGAGGACGACAAAGTAGGAGATGCAGGCGACGTCTGGGGCCGGCAGGTCAGCCAAGCGACCTCATCCACCACGGGCCATGACGGGCCAGGCACCACAGAGGCGGGCGGAATGGACGAAAGCTTACAGGACAGCCTCTCATTGTGGACCCAGGTCAACCAGATGTTGAGGCAGCCGCAGACAAGATTAAGGATTGTGTACACAAGGACAAAGACGGCCGCCCCGACGGCACCAGCGGGGAGCTGTCCTGGCATTGCGCGCACTGTTGCGAGGCCGTCGTCGACAACAACAGCAACAAGAAGGACAAGAAGCAAACATGGGGAAACAAGGGGAGGGGGAGGGGGAGGGGGGGGGGGAGGGGGGGCAGTCGTGGACATAGATCATGGCGGCGGCGACGATCAAAATAAAGGGAAAAAAGTTGCACTCGACTCCTCGCTGTAGATACCATTTCCAAACCATGACGGCCAACAACGAGACGCCCGCCCCCCAGCTCATGCAGGGCCAATGGAAACGCGCCGTTTCACACCTCATTAAGGGGTTATATGGCTTTTGAAAGGGAGCGGAGCCTCCAGGAGAACTCGGTAGCCCCGTCTGGTGCTCAGTAAGAGTGGGGTTGCCCTGGGTGCTGTTTCATCCCACTATCGAGGTGCTAAATTTTCAGGGCATTCATCATCGCGAGACGCTGGTACCATCGTGTTTTCCCGTTATATTCTCGGGCGGCTGCGGACTCTATTCCATTAAACGTGCGGCTTGGCGGGCCCCTCATGCGGGGCGCCAGAAGCGGGGGCGCTGTCATTGGTGGCTTGTTTGAGTCAAGCTTAGATTCCGAAACTTCCGGTCAGCAGCAAGCATCGGCAAAGGAAGGTTGTACGTCGCAGCGCTGCCGCCAGGCACTCTGTCCCGGGCTTCTCAGCCGGAAAGACAGTGTAGCTGAGGCCGACGGATGGCGCGTGGACTGGTCGATCGAGGTGGAGGAAAGCTATCAACTCGGTACTGTTGCTCACCCGATCTAGGCTAAAGCGGCTGCCAGCCACTTCCAGGTGGGCCCGAGGTTATTACTAAGGCCACCGCGCACCGGGTGGGATATCCACAGTACGTCGTCGTGATCTACCTGAGATCTGCCTGCGATCGACCTGCTGTGCGCGGGCAAGTGCTCCGGACCTACCGAATAGTGTGGAGTAGAGGTAATTATATCTCTGTATATCTCTTACCGTGTTGGCTCTCCCGTTAGGGTTGTCACTGTTGTAACTGGACCACGTCTGGCCACGTGGGATTGAAAAAAAAAATTCAAACCCGTTCGGCGAAATCAAGGGTTCCTTTTGAAGGTAGTATTCTACTGACTACTCCGTGAAAAAGAGACTTTACTACATTGGACTGAAAATGTTTCCAGTCCACATGTTTCCAGTTTCTTTTTTTATTTTCTTCTCCATCCCCACCCTCCCTACCTACATGCACGTACTTGATTTTCAACATGAGGGGACCCAGGGCTTGCGTGTGGCCAGCAGCCACGAATTCTTTCTACTCTCGTGGTGGTTACTACTTCGTGCACACGCTAGCTCTATCTGCATCTGCCCCCGGCAGCCCCTGGCCCCCTGGGTGCACCCGCTCATGCCGGGCGTGGTAGTATATTCGCCTCGATATCCCCCCCCCCCTCGTCGGTCGACAGTCGACCAGGTGGTGTAATTGGTGTGCAGACACATAGACACGCAGACACACAGACACACAGACACGCAGACACACTCTCTCCCTCTCTCTCTCCCTCTCTCTCTCTCTCTCTCTCTCTCTCTCTCTCTCTCTCTCTCTCTCTCTCTCTCTCTCTCTCTCTCTCTCTCTCTCTCTCTCTCTCTCTCTCTCTCTCTCTCTCGCGCCGAGGGCGGGCGGCGCGCTGCCATCGCGGATGTGACCGGGGTCGGTGGCCGATCCCTCTTCCCTCCCACTTGCCGGTCGGCAAAAGCCGCCTGGGGACCGCGTCATGATCCTGGCCCGAGGACGGGCCATGGTCGCAGCGGGACTGCCTGCAGCCGTGCGGTGGTGCACTGCAAGTGGGATCGACCAGGCCACGAGGCTCTCGTTGACCACACTAGGGGTCATGGATGTTGCCGTCGCCCGCTGCTTGAGTCGAACACGCTTTGGCTCGTGGGAGTGGACCGACGGCAATGATGAACGATCCTTGACCAGAAACTAAATCTATCTAGGCCGGCACCTACGAGAAGACGCTGTACCCTCTGTCACAAGGCCTTTGCTTTCCCTTCACCAACTGCTACCCTCAGCCTGGTTCCCCAACGACCTCGGCTCTCGGCCATCTATACCGAGGGAATGCCAGTGTCAGGCCAGATGGTGATCGGGGTGGTGATGGGCATGGGCGGCTCGAGGCCCACGGGCACCTGGAAGCGGCGCGGGGGGTGCAGGGCGTCGGGCAGCTCGATCACGTCGTGGTAGTAGTCGGGCAGCGTGCCGGTGGCGGCGCGCCACAGGTCGGCGATGGCCGGCAGGGCGGACCGGCCGTTGCGGCGCATCTGCAGGTTGGGCGCGACGTAGACGTGCCAGGCGCTGGCGGCGCTGCTGAACAGGCCGCCGTAGCTCTGGTTCCAGTAGTAGCTCGCGAAGCTGCCGCGCGCCACCGTGGCGTTCCACGCGCGCGTCTCGTCGCCCGTCGCCCGCGCCACCGGCTGCCACACGTTGGCGCCCACGTCCCAGCGGCCGAGCGTGTGCAGGCCCCAGTTGGCCTCGACCGACGACAGCTCGCTGTAGTGGTTGTAGTAGGCCGTGTCGTTGGTGCCGACGAGGGCGGCCGGCACCGCCGACCCGAGCAGCATGCCGGCCACGTGGTTGCGCGCCGTCCCGTCCTGCCCGTTGGCCTGCCAGGTGATGTAGACGAGCGTGCGGCCGTCGTCGAAGGCGGTGTCGAGGAGCAGCGGCTCGACGAAGCGCCGGGTCCAGTCGCAGGACACGGAGATGTTGGTGTCGTGGCCGTTGTGGTACAGGTTGGGCGTGATGAAGATCCACTGCGGCAGCGTCTGGCGCGCGAGGTCCTCGTGGAAGACGGTCAGGTTCTTGACCTGGGCCGTGCGGCTGGCGTTGAGGGCGATGGAGTGGAAGCGCATCAGCAGGTTGTGCTTGCGCACATAGTGGCCCTCGACCGGGTTGTCGTACTCGAAGCCGTCGAAGCCGGAGTAGGGCAGGCCCTCGTTGTAGTCGGCCCAGCTGATGCCGCGGTCGTCGAGCAGGTCGACGATGGTGGAGATGTTGCTGTGGAAGACCTCGAAGCTGTCGCTGTTGGTGCCGAAGTAGTCGCCGCTGGCGGCGGCCACGTAGGCCGGCTGGCTGGGCTCGGCCACGCCGAAGAGCTGCGTCAGCAGGATGCCGCGCTCGTACAGGGCCTGGCAGTTGGGGTCGGCGATGGCATGGTCGAAGTCGGTCGTCTCCAGGTAGATCTGGGCGATGCGGTCGAAGACCTTGCCGGCCACGTGGGACGTCGGCGAGGACGTCTTGGCCGTGGCGGCGGCGGCGGCGATGTCGCTCAGCGCCGTGGCCGTGTGCGAGTACGACGGGGCCGAGGCCGAGGAGGCGGGGGCGGGCGTCGCGGTCGCGGCCGCGGCGAAGAGGATGAGGGAGCGCATGAAGAGGCTCATTGGTAGCAAGGATGGACAGGTCACGCACGCTGTGGTCACAGGAGGGAGCTGCTGTAAGCTGTAGCTGTAGCTGTAGCTGCAGCTGTATTTCTATCTGTAGAGAGTGTGTCCGAGCCGAGGCCGGGTCACACGCCGCCTGACTGCCTTTGGCCTCTGCACTATTGCTGACCGTGACGACCACAGCCCCGTTCTCTCGTCGAGTCGTCGTCAAGGCTCGAGCCCAGCAGTGCCAATATCACATAAGCCCTAGGCCCAAAAAAGACCCTGCTGCCCGTATACGCAGGAACCCTTCGCGGCTCTGTCTCTCCTTGCCTTTCCCACTTCCCCATGCTGGCCAGCGGCACCGTGTAGGCACGGGCGCGAGCGGGAACGAGTTTCAATCGTGCTGGGTGACGCCATAGATGGCATCCAGATACAGAGCTCGAATGGAAACACCCCGGTTCTCTGCAATGAGCCCAATCAGTTGCTGCCCGATGTCTTTGATGTCATTGTACTTCCGGAGCAGCCCGATACGTGCCATGGCGTCGCCGTTGAGCCGATCCGAGCATGGCAGTAGTACCGGGGAGACCGGGGAGACCGGGGAGACCGGGGAGCCTTTCTGCT
Organism: Phyllachora maydis; assembly: GCA_029339225.1. Lineage (NCBI taxonomy): Eukaryota > Fungi > Ascomycota > Sordariomycetes > Phyllachorales > Phyllachoraceae > Phyllachora > Phyllachora maydis. Next base: position 1,097,486 of record JAQQPM010000003.1, read on the forward strand.
CCTCTTGTTCTCTGGTGAGCGCCTGGTACCGCTCTTCACAGCATTGCAGAGAAGCACACTTTGGCAACGCAGTCTCCGACGTCAGCCACACGCTCTCGGTGCCGGGGCTGCAGCAACTCACGGCATAGCCAAGGTATTCAACACAGTCTTTCTGTCCACGTCATGGTGAGTGGGTGGTTGGTAGCTGTGTACTACCTAGTCGACGAGCCATGGCACGAGGCCTTTCTACTCGAGTAAACAGACAGACAGACAGACAGACAGACGTACGACGGTCTCCATGTCACCCGCGCGGCTCAGCGACAGTTCGAACTTGTCACCCTCGGCCAATCCGTCCACGACTACCGTGCACCTGTTTGACGCCCCGTTCGCCGCTTGGTCATGCACAGCCACCGGTCTCCAGTCCAGGATGGCCGGACGGTCCACATTGGCTGCTCGCACGTGAGCCTCGTAGGCCGCGACACGTGTTCGTATGCACGTGACAAACGGTCCCAAAAGATCGGGGAGCCGCCCGTTGTTGCAGTCTTGGATTTTGCTGTCCAGGATCTCGATGAACTCGTTGACGAGGATCAAGGTCTCTGGCAAGTGGCCACGGTGCCTAGTCCCGTCCATCTTTCCTTCTTGCTCGAGGAGGATGGACGTGATTGACGACCGACGACCGACTTGAGGCGACAAAAGATGTTGGGCAGAGCATACCTAGGGTACACTACTAGCCAAATTGGGACTAGGCTAGGCGGTGCTGACAAATAGCAAGGGTATCGCAAAGTCCATCTGGCGATCGGCCACAATCCGCTCCCTTATGTCGTCGTCACGATCCGAGTGGTCTGGAAGAGTTCGGTGACGCTGAGTCGTCTGCCAGTGAGCCGAGAGCCTTCCTCCTCCACGACCATCGACATGATGGTGGTGGTACTTGTCTGTGCACCCCGGCACTGTTGCCACGCCGTTTTGATCATGTCGACATTGACGACCCTCGTCTCCTCCTTGTCGGCGTGTATCCATAGGCCAAAGACCTCTCGATCGACCGGCCCATTCTCGCCGGCGTCCAGGCCCAGGATGACCAAGCGATCCGTGTCCTCACAGTCCCTCACCCGGCCCAGATCCAGCCGGAAATTCTCCAGCCCGTGCCGGTTCAGGATGAAGACGGCCGACTGCGGCCTGGGCGGCCGTGCCTCGTCCCCGGGCACCGGCTCCAGCTCGCACACAAACATGGTGCCCTCGGTGCCCGTCTTGTCCCACTCGCCCGACGCGGCCGAGTATTTGTAGACGACAGCGTTGGCGGCGACGGCCAGGATCGAGCGCAGCCCCGGCACGTACCGGCGCAGGACGCGGGCGTTGAGGTCGTTGTTGTCGCGCGGCGGCGGCGGCGGCGGCAGAAACTGTAGCGGCTGATGCTGCCCCTGCTGCCCCTGCTGCGGCTCGGTGCTGTCGGCGGCCGGCTCGCGCATCGCCAGGTACTGCGCCGCGTCCGAATCGTAGTCCGAGGTCGCCGAGGCGCGGGGGCCGCTGCCCGAGGCCTGCTCCCGGTGGCACGCCTTGCCTGGCGGTGGGCGGCTCATTCTGGCGGTGGAAAGGGGCGATGCCCGCGACGGTTTGAGGAGAACAAGTCGGTCTCAGGGCGACATGTGACAGGCATTTGTTTTGCACTGTCTGTACTGTTTGTGTGGGCCGCAGCGATTACGAAATAGGCAGACGACGTGCGATAAGGGATAAGGATGAGTGGATCCGGGCATCTTGGACTTACTTGCCCTTTGTGCCGGGCAGGCCGGGGTTGTGCGCGGTGCGTGTTAGTACAAAGTCCCCCTTCCCCCCCTTCCACAGCGCGACGTGGAGACAGGGGAGAGTCCAAGCATGCGCCTGGAGGGAGTCGGCCTTCCTCGATTCTTCCCTGGCAGCCGCCCAGGTCACAAAGTACAGATCGCCAAGAGCCGCTGTGGGATTCGATCTTTTTTTTCTTTTCTTTTTTTTCTTTTTTTTTTCCTTTTTTTCTTTGCTTTGATCCTCGATTGAATCCTCGATTTGATCCTCGAGCCTCACCAACATGACGCCGAGTTGCGGCAAGAGCAAGATTGGCTTGGACTTTTTCTGATCTTTCCATGGCGTCGTCGACTGCCACCGCCGAGGCCATCGACAAGGCCACCGAGTCGAGCTCGACGGCAACCGAACCCGTCGATCTCGCGTCCGGCACTCCGCTCTCGCTCCATCGCGCGGTCCACGTTCGCCGCGCCGAGTACACCCGCCCGCATCGCATCCGCATCAAGGTCGGGACGTGGAACGTGGCCGCGTGCGCGGGCACCGACAAGGACCTGGCGAGCTGGTTCGTCGACGGCGACGGTTTGGACACACAGCTCTACGTCCTGGGCCTGCAAGAGGTCGTCGACTTGGGCACCGTCACGTACATGAGCCGGGTGTACGCGGTCGACCATGGGCCCATGCAGAGATGGCGGGCGGCGCTCGATGCGGCACTGCCGTCCGGCTACCAGCTCGTCGTGTGCGAACAGCTGACGGGCATTCTGCTCCTGGTCTACGCCTCGCCCGCGGTCCTGCCCACCATCAGCGACGTGAGCACGGTCTCCACCGGCACCGGCTTGATGGGCTACCTCGGAAACAAGGGCGCCGTCTCGACGCGCTTGGTCTTGGGCGAGTCGACCCGCCTCGTGTTCGTCAACTGCCATCTCGCCAGCGGGAGCGAACCATCACAGCTCGACCGCCGCATCTGGGACGTTGGCCAGATCGTGACCCGCACCTCCTTCCAGCCCGTCGTGCTCGGCGGCCTGGCAGAGGACGGCGGCACGAGGATGGGCGACGAGGACTTTGCCTTTTGGTTCGGCGATCTCAATTTTCGGCTCGACAGGCTCCCTGGCGACGACATCCGGCGACTGCTGATGCTTCACACGCGGGGAGAGTACCACGGAACCAACCTGGCCCGGGAGGACTCCTCGTCCGAATCCGAAATCGTGTTGGTGGACCAGGGGCGAGAAGGGGGCGATGATGCCACCGACCACTCGTCCGACCGAGACTCGACAGAATCCATCGACTTGCCCGATCCGGACGATTTTGAGCCGGATGCGCACCAGGATCCGCTGTCCTTGCAGGCCACACTGGACTCTCTCCTCCCCCACGACCAGCTGCTCCGCCTCATGAAGGAGCGCAAGCTCTTCCACGACGGCTGGCGGGAGGGACCCATCACCTTTCTGCCATCCTACAAGTACGACCTTGGCACCGTCGCTCTGTTCGACTCGAGCGAAAAGCGGCGTGCGCCCAGCTGGTGCGACCGCATCTTGTACAGGACGCGCAGGGACAAGCGACGCTTTGACGAGCAAGTGCAGGAGGAAAAGGAGGCGAAGAAGCGCGACGAGGAGATGAAGGCGCAGGGTTTGGATAGCGCCAGCGAGGACGAAGACGTCCTCTTTGATTATGACCCCGAGATCGATGCCGATGCCGATGCCGAGCTCGAGCTCGATCCCGACGCAGACATGGGGACGGGCCACGAACGGCTCGGTACGACTGGGCTGGGCTACGACGGAGACGATGAAGACGCGGCTGCCCGCGGTCAGCATCAACACGCCGCAGCCAAAGCGGCTTCGGTAGACCGAGACCGGATACAGCTCCATGTATATACCTCACATCAGCACATCACGTCTTCGGATCACAAACCCCTGACGTCCGTCTTCACTCTCGACTATGACGCCGTGGTCCCTGCTTTGAAGGCCCATATCCTCGCAGAGGTAGCGCGGGAGTTGGATCGTGCCGAAAACGAGGGCCGTCCAAGCATCACCATTGTCGTCGACAAGGACGATGAGCACGAGCCGGCCAATGCCGATGCCGACCAAGTACATGGACATCATCACATGGCCGACTTTGGCGAGATCCGGTTCTTGAGCGAGGCAACATCATCCGTGACCCTGGCCAACACCGGCCGTGTGCCGGCCGCCTTCTCTTTTGTGGACAAGCCCACGACAGAAGGCTCGGACGGGCATGCTCGGCCGCACTGGCTGTCGACACGTTTTGTGCCCTCTGGGCCGCTGGAAGCCGATGGTGGGGGGAACTCGGAGGACCTGGGCAAACAGGTCACGCTGGAGCCCGGAGAGACGGTCAAGGCCGTCTTCCAGATCCGTGTCGACGACGTAGACCGCTGCCGCCGGCTGAACGACGGACGCGAGACGCTCGAAGAAGTACTGGTCCTCCGGGTGGCGGACGGGTGCGATCATTTCATGCCCATTCGCGCCAGCTGGTCGCCCACATGTATCGGGCGCTCCCTCGACGAGCTCGTTCGAGCGCCCGACGGGGGGCTGAAGGCCTTCGTGCACACTCTCTCGGCGGCCAAAGGCCGGGGGGCTCGTGGGACATGTTCGATCCCCCACGACCTGCCCATCCAGTCTGCTGCGCCCAAGCAGCTGTTCACCCTGACGGAAGCGGCCGTGGCGTGGACGGAACGCGCCTTGGCAGACGAGCAGATGATGCTCGAGGGGTCGTCCAAGCTTCCGCGGAGCGCCGGCTGGCCCTTCGACCCGGCCTCCTGGAAGCTGCAGGACGAAGGCGCACGCAAGGCCCTGATGATGCAGGTCCTCGACACGCTCGACAACGACAAGCCCCTGGCCGAGGCCTTCGCGCCCGAGACGTGCTCCCGGGAGCGGCTCGAGGTGGTGTGCGAGGCGCTGCTCCTCTTCCTGCGCGCGCTCACCGACGGCATCGTCACGGCGGCGCTTTGGGCGCGCCTCGAGCAGGCCTCGCTGCCGTCCCTCGGGCTCGGCGCCCCGACGGCCAAGCAGCCGGCCCAGGAGGCGGCCGAGGACGACAAGACGGCCATCCTCGACCTGCTCGCGGCGGCGCCCAACCACAACGTCGCCTTTGTCTTCCTGACGTCGACCCTGGCCCGCGTGGTTGCCGACCTGGCGCCGCTCGGCAAGACGGACGCGGACCGGAACCGCGCCGGCGCGCCGGTGACGGTGACGGCGACGGCGACGGGAGGCATCGCCGGCTTCGGCAGGCGCTCTCTGACATTTGCTCGCTCTCTCGGCGGCGGCGCGGGGGCCGGGGCCGGCGCCCGCTTTGGGGCGTCGAGCCCGGAGGCGTCGGTGGCCATGGAGCAGCGGAGGGCCAAGGAGAAGAGGGTCGCCGAGATCTTTGGCCCGGTGGTCTGTCGAGCGCCGAGGCCGGAGAAGGAGAAGGACCGGAGGGTGCTGGAGGATCGGCAGAGGGCTCTGCTCGAGTTGTTCCTCCGTCGGAAGGGGGACTGTTGAGGGAACGGCACAGCTCGGAGTAGGTTGCCGAGCTACGGACTGTCGCCGGCGAGGTCGGGCTGGTGTCGCTGGTGCCGCACGATGCCAACAGGGTCGCTTTCCCCGACAGTGGGGCCCAAGAGAGGCGGACCTGCTTCGACACGGACGGACGGACGATCTGGGCGGTATCAGGTCAAAACACACCAGGAGAGAGAGAGGCCAGAATATACTCTCTACCCGACGGGCCGAGCTGTGACGAGGGCTAGACACACACGCCCGCACGAACCTGCGGGCTGCTGCGTCGTCCAAAAAAAAGCAATTTCCATGGCGGCTCCTATGCCGTGTCACAGCGGGTTCGGCCACAGTGCGCTCGAGCCCCAATCCCATTCCACCATGCATTGCTTGTCTCTGCGCGGCACGCCGCCGGGACGTCGCAGCAACCGTCCGAATCCCAGCGCTCCGTGCTCGTTGATATCATGACTACTGCGACCCACAACATCCGAGCGTGGCGTACAACAACGTTGCGCCTGTTTGTCGCGCCTTTTTTTTTTTTTTTTTTTTTCTTTGGTTATGTTCCCCCACGGAGCCCTCGGTCCGGTTCACGTCGACTGTCTAGTCATTTCTCATCACACCGGCGAGCGCGAGAAATAGAGAGAGAGAGAGAGAGAAAGAGAGAGAGAAAGAGAGAGAAAGAGAGAGAGACAGTCTTCACAGCTTGCGACGAGCGTCACACACGTACCACGACCATGTCGATCTCTTGCGGTTCCACCGCGTCCACGGGGCCGACCGAAGCCCGCTCTCCCTCGGTCGCGGATGCCATCACGCTCAGCCCCGTCAACAGTCACTCCCCGCTGCCGCCGGTGCGGCGCATCGTGACGGGCCACGACAGCGTCGGCCAGGCCATCTTCGAGGCCGACGACTTGCTGACCGCCTTCGACTCGCGCCGGGCCGTGGCGGCCGTCACCAAGCGCAAGCAGGAGGCGCACACGGCCAGGAACCCCGGCGAGAGCGGCATCATCAACCTGTTCCGCACCGACGGCTTCCCCGCGCCCGTGCAGGGGCCCTGGACCGAGGTCAACGGCAAGGCCATCCCGCTGTGCGCCCACGACGGCACCACCCTGCGCGTCGTCGACCTGCCGCCCGGGTACGCCTCGCCCATGCACAGGACGCAGAGCGTCGACTTTTGCGTCGTGCTGGCCGGCGAGGTCGTGCTCGAGGTCAGCAACAACGCGGAGAAGACGGTCCGGGCCGGCGAGGTTTGCGTGTTGCGGGGCACCATGCACGCGTGGCACAACCGGACCACGACCATCGCGAGGGTTCTGGTCTTCCTCGTGCCTGCCGAGCCGATCGAGGTGAACGGGGAGGCGCTGGAGCCGTGTGGCTTCAACGGGGAAGACGAGCGCATGGTGTGACGGAGTGGCTCGTTGTAGTACGCAGCAGTACTCGTGGTATGCCACTCACCTCCATGCGAATACAATCACACACACATACACACACACACACACAAGGATCCCTTCTCCGCCGTGCCCTCGCTCCTCGTTGCCTGCTCTCGGTCCTCGCTGCCTGCTCTCGGTCCTCGCTGCCTGCTCTCGCGCCTCGCTGCTGGCTACACCCTACTCAACCCAAATCACGGCACTCAGTCCATCCTCGTTCCCCGGCGTCCCCGGCGTGCCGACCAGCAAGCTCGTGATCACCGGGCCCAGCCTCCCGGTCGTCGGGTTCCGCGGCACGATGGCCACGGTCGACGACGTCTGCCCGCCCCAGGCCACGAGGTCGCCGGCCTTGTTGATCTGGAAGGTGCGCGGGTAGTAGGTGTAGGCGCTCGTGGCCTCGACAAAGGCCAGCTGGCCCGTGCCGGCGTCGACGCGGAAGGTGGCGACCGAGTCCTGCGTCGCGCCGAAGCTCTGGTCGTTGCGGTTGACGACGTAGACAAAGTCGCCCGCCACGTGCACCTCGGCCGCCTTGGCCCCGGCCGGCGCCCTCTGGCCCGCCGCGTAGGTCGCCAGCGTCTGCGTGTGCGCCAACCCCAGACACCCGCCCGGGTACGACACCTTCCAGCCCGAGACCGAGTTGCCGAGCTCGTTGACGACGAACAACATCTGCGGCTGCGCCGGCGGCGGCGGCTGCTGCTGCCGCTGCCGCCGGCGCCCGTTGCCGCTCGTCACGTTGCCGTTTTCGCCGCCGCCGCCGGACGGGGCCCACCAGGCGGCGTGGCGCGGGCCGTCGCCGGGCCCGGTCTTGACGTTGGCGCACGACGTGAGCGCGCCCGTCGCGGGGTCGACGCTGAAGAGGCGCAGCAGGTCGGCGCCCAGGTCCGGCGCGAGCAGGAACTGGCCCGTCGGGTCCGGCACGACCGCGTGCGGGTGCGGCTTGTCTTGACGCGCGGCCACGGGCCCGGGCCCGGCCATGGTGAAGGTCAGCCTCTGCTGCGGCTGGGTGCCGCCGGTCAGGGGAAGCTTCCACGTGCTGATGGAGGACGGCGCGCTGCGACACTTAGCTCTCCCCTGGCCCGCCGATACATCTTGTGCGTTTGGGTGTGTGTGTGTATCTGTATAAAACCTACTACTCGGCCGCGGCGTAGAAGCCCTTGCCGTCGGTGCCCCCGTACAGCGAGCCGTGGACCTCGCCCCCGGTGGCCTTGGCCACGCCTGTGGACTTGATCTGCCCGGCGGCGTCGACGGACAGCTGGGTCAGCACGGGGTTGCCGTTGGAGGCCTCGTCGGTGCACCACAGGGTCCCCGTGGCCGAGTCCAGCGTCAACCAGCTCGGCATGGCGCCGCACGCCTTGAGCGTCTGCTTCACCGCCAGGGTGCCCGTGGCGCCGGCTGTGTACGTCAGGGAGTACAGGTTGCCGTTGTAGTGGGAGACCAGCAGATTCGCCGCCAGCGTCGCGGGCAGGGTGAGGGTGACGGCCGCGAGGGATGATCCGAGAGAAGGCATGGTGGTGGTGGTGTTGGTGGTGGACCAGTCACACGCGCGCCGGCCTGTGTCGACCTGTCGAGTGACCACTTACCACGACGGGCAAAATGCTACAGGGGGCGCGGAGCGCTGGTCCGATCGGTGGTGCTGCTCAACATCTCCATTTGCGGCTCAATGGAACGTTGCCTCCGAGGGGAAGCTCCTGAACATGTTTCAGCCCGTGCTGGGCTGCCTGAAAGATGCCCTCCTATCTTATGCACACTGTCGGAAACTGACTTTGGACGGACAACTGGGACTGGTGGTTTAAACCGCGCGTTGAGACAGCACAAGATTCATTACAAACCCCCCCGCCCCAAGACGCATCAGCCCCATGGCAGACCGACCAGGCTGAAAAAAAAAAAAAAAAAAAAAAAAAAAAAAACCGCCCAACACCATACATGCAGTCTTCACAGCATGTCGAGTTGGCCAAGGGCTTGCAAACCGGTACTCACCGCACAGCAGTTGGATGCACTGTGAGGAATGCCGGGAGATGGCCCCGCGCCCAACAAAGCGCCCTGGTGGTTCCCATCTCAGAAAGCTGCCCTCGGCCTCGCGGGAGAATGCCATTGTTCGCCATGGTACTTTGTAGTACGTTCGGATCCGGGCTCCGTTGCCTGCGTAGCCACTAAGGCCATTGCCGTTCTCAGCCAACCCCCAAAAGCTGCGACAATGAAACCACGGCGCATCGGCCAAGGCGGGCTGCGGGCCCAACACCAGACAAAGCAACGCCGTCCTATCGCACTGTTATAAGCCAGCCGTCACGGAATCCAATCCCCATCGGTATTCCATCCTATCAAGTTTGTCTTCTTTCTCTCATCCAGACGACGAGTGTGGCATCTTGCTTGTTTACATTCTCCTTGACAAGGATCCGAATCCCGCCCCCCCTGTCCGACCCTAACCCTCCTCCCGACCCACCTCCAGCATGTCCGCCACCATGACGCGCAAGCGCACCCTCTCCGACGTGGACGGCATGGCGGAGCAGGCCCCGATGGTGTACCGCATGGTGGGCATGTACCCGGGCTGGCAGCCGCACAGCGAGCACAAGTTCCACAAGACCTTCACCGGCCACGTCGACGACCGCCGGCCCATGGCCACCATCCCGGACCGCGAGGTCTGGCCGCCCAACCCGGACAAGGACCTCGTCTGGGCCCCCGGCGGGCCCCACGGCGCCGCCATCCTGGTGCCCAAGCACCCCTGGGTCGCCTGGGAGGACGTCATTCCGGGCCTGGGCGCCCTCGCGCACGAGGACGCCGCCGCCGCCACCGCCGCCGAGCGCCCCGCCAAGCGCCCCCGCGGCGACCACGCGGCCGACAAGGCCACCGTCGGCGAGATTCTCGGCCTCGTCCTCCCGGCCGAGTGGACCAAGCTCACCACCGAGGCCGCCGCCGCCGCCGCCGTCCGGTCCACGGATGCGGTGGCCGCCCAGAGCAAGTGGGCCCACGAGGAGGAGGACGAGACGCTCGCGGCCAGGGTCCAGGCCGGCCGACTGGCGAAGGTGGAGAGAGACCAGCGTCTGGCGGCGAAGAAGGCCACCCAGGACAAGGCCGCGAGGGACGCGGCCATGAAGGACAAGGCCGCGAAGAAGGTCGGTCGGGTTTCCTACTGATTTCCGGAGCACGTTGCAGTGATCCGCCTTCCCATTTCGATATCCCGGGCGATTTCGACGGATGAGGCTGGAGTCGCTGGACTGCGTGCGTTGGTGGAACGAATAGTTCCCGATGACGCTTGACGTCATACACTGTGCCTGTTGCTGACCCGCTTTCGGTCTGTTGGTCTGTTGGTCTGTTGGTCTCGGCTCTCGGCTCTCGGCTCTCGGCTCTTTGCTTCTTTCTCTCTTTCTGTCATTCTCTCCATCTTTCTCTGCGTGTCAAACTAGCGCAAGATTTTCTTTTTCTTCTGTGTTGTGTAAGGGGCAAACATGACCTCATTTCGCCGCTAACTCATTTCTCGCCCCCACGAGAGCAGAATGACCTAGCAAATTACCGGAAACGGTAAGAGGGGTGGTGATGACCCCGCCGGTGATGAAGCGGAAGCGAGCATGAAGTACATGAATATTGTGCATGCTTCGTGGCACGGTCAAGCCCGCAGCCCGCAGCCCGCACCGTATCATGATGATGACTCTATTGCCGTGCCGTGCCGGCTGCGTTGCGGCAGTCAGGGATGAACACGGCGGGGTCGCATTGTGCTCAACCTCCCCAATGAAACATTGTGAACACTTTTTTTTTTTTTTTTGGTTTTTTTTTGTTTGCGGGCCAGGTATTTTGCCAGGCACGGTGCGTTCAACGTCCGACCAAGGAAGAACCTAGTACCCAGCTCGCGAGCTAGAGGTGCCTGGTACCTACGTAGATAGACATCACATCGCACTAAGTGGGCGGCAGCACCCCCCACTCGATCCACGCGCTAGCTCCCCACGTAAACGTAAAGAAAGCAAGTACTTTCGTACACACCGGCTCAGCTCTGATTCGCACCTTCAGAACCTTCCGACGACTTTGCGACCGATGAGAGCCAATCTCGACCGCATCGCTTCCTCAGGCAGCTTCTGGCGTCGTCGCTTCGTCCCACGACCGCGGCGGAGGCGACAGGGAAAAAAAGAGCTGTCGAGTGCCTTTTGGTGCCTTCCAGCCAGCGGGTGCCCGGTCGTGGTGGATTGGACATTTGGGCCCCGTTTGCTCCCCAAATGATGCCGGCCAAGATGAAGCGAAAGCTACCTCTGGCCACCGACGAGACTGCAGATGCGGCCGGGTCCCATCCTAAGCAGCCCAGAACTCTGCCGGCAGGTGGTGGAGGTGGTGGTGGCGGAGGTCCTCCGAAGCCAAAGTACCATTCAATCGCCCCGGCAGCCGACAATTTTACCTCGCCCGCCTCGCCGCCACGCGGCAAAGATGTCGGCCACACCATGACCACCATGACCACCATGACCACCATGTCCACCCTGTCCACCCGTAGCGCGAGCCGAAAGTCGAGCCGACAGGGCGGCGCTTCGATGGACCCTATCGACCTCACCACCACCCCCGACCTTCCCTCTGGGCCGCCTTTTGCCTCGGACTTTTGGGTGCCGCAAGAATGGCACTCGGCTAAGCCAGCGGGCGAGCGGCAACCGGCGGACGACGAGCATCTCGCTCTGACGCTGCAGGCGCAGTTTGATGGTGACGCCTCGACTGCCTCGTCCAAACCTATCCGGACCGCCAGCCTCAGCCAGGTCCACTCTGCCCCCTCTCGGCAGCACGACGACAACGACGACGTGGCCATGTTCGCGCGGCACAATGGCGCCCTCTCGCTCCGGCATCCGTTTCGCTCCTCCGCCAGCCCTGGACCGATGTCGAGGGACAGCGTCGATGCGCTCGTCAACTACGCCATGTCTATCCAGAGTACCTGCCCGAGCTGTGGAAGACCGTCCTCCAAGATGACAGGACCAGCAGTTGTTGACCGGTCCAAGGACATGCTCAAAAAGCAGGGTCTACTCCACCCGTGCGTCCGGTGCGACAACCGACGATGTGGCACGTGGTTCTGCCTGGGCTGCCGCGAGCGCTATCAACGGCCTGACCGAGACATTGCCTCGGGCTACCTATCCGGCAAGGGATTCAAGATCGCTTGGTGTTGCGACGCAGGTCGGCAGTACCTTGTCTGGAGCCTGGCTTGCGGCACCGAGTACAAGGAGCGCAGTCTCGACAAGGCACCGTCCGCCGGAGGGGACCGGGTGCTTCGAAGCAGGAGCAAAAAGGAAGAGACGACCCCGGTTGCTTCGAGCTCCAAGCTCTCGACTCCCTTGTCACCTGCCAAGAAGAATGGCGCCGGCGCCGGACCGAAGCGAGAGCCGGGCACGGCAAAAGGAGTCGGATACGGGAGCGCGTTTGGCGTCCACTCCCTGTCGGCCATGCGGGTGCCGCACAGGAAGTCTGGCAGCAGCAACAAGCTCAAAGACGAGGTACGTGTGCTCGGGCGCAGCCGCATCTTGCCGAACGAGCCTCATGGCTAACCAGGGGCTTTTTGCTTCTTTTTTTTTTTTTTTGTTTTTCTCCGTACAGGATCTTGTCCTTCAATTGTACCTGCGCGCCTTGGCCATGCTTCTGCCATCCCGTACCCAGGAACCGCCCAGGTTCTGGAACGTCAACGCCAGCCAAGGCATCCTGCTCGCCCTTTTCTTACGCCGGAGTCCATTGCTACGGTCGGTAGCCGATCAGTTGCTTTGTGCTTCCGTGGCCGAGATGACACAGCACGAGGACAAGTTTGATGGTCTGATCGGGTTTATAGAGGCCCTGGCCGATCATCCATCCCTCTTCTCGCTGCTGACCACCCGTCTTACACGGTATCCCCCGGAGCACCAGCTGTATCGAGCCAGCTTCGGTCTCCATCCTGCGGGCTGTGCGCCCGAGCCGGCTGAACAGGAGTTGGAGGCGTGCCAGCCGCTCAGCGCCAAGCTGGACATTCTGGGGAAACACTGTCGCCATTATCTCTCCATGATTGCTGCCCTGCCCGAGACGGCCGGGACGGCCGAGGAGCGCGAAGGTGGCGTGGTCCCGCTTTGCCGACGGATCGTAGCCGTCGCACAGCTCGTCCGGGCGGACAAGGACAAGGAGGGCACCGGTGGAGCGGCGCCGGGTGCCCAGGGTAAGTCGGTCGAGGCCGCAGAGAATGGCAAGCAGTGGTTCCGAGAGCACGCCACGGAGGAAGTGCTCGAGTCGCAGCTCCTGGAAAGCTTCGTGTACAAGGACGTGGCCGAGAAGCTCAAAGACTGGGGCGGATCGAACGGACGACGGATGAAGAAGCTGCTGCAGCAGATTGCTGACTTGCATACCTCGCTCCCCGACGGCATCTTTGTGCGATACTGCGCCAACCTGTTTGGCCTCATGAAGGTGCTCATCGTCGGACCGAGCGGCACTCCGTACGAGAATGGGCTCTTCGAGTTCGACCTGTTCTGTGACGCCAAGTTCCCGGACACTCCTCCTCAGATGAATTTCCGCACCACATGCGGCGGCCGCGTCGGATTCAACCCGAACCTCTATCCCAACGGCAAGATCTGTCTATCTCTGCTCGGGACCTGGTCCGGGGAGCCCTGGAAGCCGGACGAGTCCACGCTGTTGCAGGTGCTGGTCAGTATCCAGGCCATGATCCTGACCGAGGAGCCCTGGTACAACGAGCCGGGCAGGGAGGCCATGAAGAACAACGGCCATTCGCTGCAGTACAACAAGGTGATACAGAAGCTCACGGTGCAGCACGCCATGCTGTACTGGCTGACTCAGCGGCTGGCCAAGCCCGCGACCGGCTCCGGCTCCGGGTCCGGGTCCGGCTCCGGGTCCGGCTCCGGCTCCGGCTCCGGCTCAAGCCAAGCGACGAAGACTACGCCGCAGCCAAGCGTCACGACCAACTCCAAAAAGGCCGGAAAGGCAGCCGCGGTCTCGCCATCGGCGTCGGGCGCGTGGCTGCTGCCGGCGCAGATACCGGTCCCTGGAAGCCAGCATGGTCAGGCAGCGGCGGGACAGACGGTGGACAAGAGTGCAATGCCTATGCCTCTTTCGTTTCCCGCGACGCTGGTGATGCAGCCTCAGCAGCAGCAGCAGCAGCACCACCCTCACCCTCACCCTCACCCTCACCCTCACCCTCACCCCCATCATCATCATCACCACCTCCACCACCACCACCACCACCAGCAGCAGCAGGCGCCCGGCCAGGGTGTCGGCAGTACGCTCGATCCGGATCAAATTGCCCTCCACCAAATGCAAGCGGACTGGCTGTTTGTCGAGGACATGATGGCCCCCGGCAGCGCCTTTCCCGAGCAGGTTACGGCCCCCGAGGGCAACACCAAGAAAGACGGGAAGGATGACTATTTCTGTGAGTTGATGCGACACGTTTGTACCCGACGCATCGGCTAACCTTGCCTGGCAGGGGGCGAAATCATCCGCCGCCACTTCAAGGCCAACGGGAGGATGATCCTGGACACGGTGCGGCAGTGGAAATCCGAGCATCTGGCCGAGCTCAAGGCCGAGCTGCTCCTCCAAGGGCTGGTCGACCAGGCCTAGGGGCCAACATTCGCGTCGGTGTGACAGGCCCCAGTACAGTCGCTGTCGGCGCAGCAGCAAACAGTATCTTGATGTACTCGGTCATGCGAACTGCTCATTAGCGACGGTCGTGCGGGTTCAGGCGCTCCTTAGGTAGCCCATCATGTAATGCAGCCGAGAGCTCTTCCGGTCTTGTGAACATTGTGTGTTGTCGGTCGTCCGCTCACATCTTTCACCATGTACACCGATCCTCTCTCTCTCTCTCTCTCTCTCTCTCTCTCTCTCTCTCTCTCTCTCTCTCTCTCTCTCTCTCCCCCTCTCTCTCTCTCTCTGCTACCCCTTCTTCGCCTCACCACCACCCCACTACGTACATTGTGCCGAGACACACATCCAAAGAGGGCCAAAGCAAACCATTTTTTTCTAAAAAAAAAAAAAAAAAAAAAAAAAAAAAAAAAAGGGACCAGCTACAACGCGCCTCCATGCTCGGGCTGACAATCATATGCTCCTCCTCAACGCCGGCTCGGAGCCCTTCCCCCCCCCCCCAGGTGTCTGGCCCTATCCCACGCAGCACATCCACCGCCCCATTCTCGGCTCCGCTACAAGGCCGGCCCAAACGGGTCCTCGACGGCCACCTTGCGCCTCTTGGTGCTCGGCCCCCCAAACACGGCCGCATCCTGGTCCACGCCGCCGCCGTCGCCAGCGGCCCCCCCCTCCTCCTCCTCCTCCTCGTCGTCGGACGCGGCCTCCCGCATGGCCAGCTCGCGGCGGGCGCGCTCCAGCGCGGCAAAGTTCTTGCGGTCGGGGTCGCGGCACTTTTTGAGCTTCTGCACCAGCGGCGCCACGCGCGCCTTGTACGCGGCCTCCCAGTGCGCCTGGTAGTGCGCGGCGAAGTCGGCCCCCGGCGCCGGCAGGTCCGGGCCCAGGCCGGCGCCGCCGCCGCCCAGCATGTCGCGGCACCGCGCGATGGCGGCCGCCATGCGCTCCTGCTCGACGGCCGGCGGGAGCGGCCTGGCGGCGTCGTGGTGGAAGGTGTCGTGCAGGAGACGCTCGGCGAGGCCGCGGTCGGCGAGCGACAGGGCCGCGAGCATCATCTGGCTCGGGGTGTAGTGGAAGTAGGCGTCGGTGAAGTGCGGCGTCCACTTGAGGATGTCGCGGGCGCGGGCGCGCGCCCGGACGATGCGCGCGTCGTCGAGGTCCCGGTGCCGCCGGAGCGCCATGATGGCGCCCTCGAGCGCGCGGTAAGGGTGCCGCACGTCAAAGTGAAAGCGCACGCCCTGGCACAGCAGGAACTCGCCGGCCAGGATGTCGTCGGCCGTCTTGTCCCGCTTCTTCTCGTCGATGTTGATGTCGCGCACGAACCTGGCACCGATCCAGCGAGTCAGCCCGGGCGACTCCCACGACTGGACCGGGGTGGGGGAGGGCCGAGACGCACTCACTGCTTGACGTTGCGGAAATCGCCCTCGGCCTTGCAGCCGAAGAAGAGGGCCACCAGCATCATGTCGGTCGGCGGGTACGTCATGATGCTGTTGGTGGTGTAGAAGCGGCGGAGCAAGACGCCGGCCGTCGCCCTCGTCTCGGGCACGAGGCGCAGGTGCTCGGCCGCCTGCAGCAGGTTGTGGCAGTAGAAGTTGAGCAGCAGGGCCTCCTCGGCCGGCGTCAGGAAGTCGGGCAGCCCGCCATTCTGCCGCTCGGCCGTGTTCGCGCTCGAGTTCGGGCCCGACCGGTTCGTGAGCTGCTGGGCGAGCCGCTCCGAGAGGGTCGCGCGCGCCGAGCTGTTGGTTTGCTCGCGCAGCCGGCCGAGCTCTGCCGTGGTGAACGACCAGAACTGGTACTGCGTCGATTCGCGGTAGCGCCCGTCCTCGGTCGCCATGTTGCTTGCTGGCGTGTGCCAAGGTAACGGACGGACTGCAAGACATCGGCAGAGGCGATAAGAGCTTCATCCACGATAACATGAGTACTAGTGCGAAAGGAAAAACCCTAGGGTCTCGGCGTCGGGTACCAAGTACTTCGTAGGCTGGTGCAAACAGGGAAAAGGTAGGAATGTCCTGGATTCGGAGTAAAAAATGCGGAAGCCAGACAACAGCTAAGCAAGACCTATCATACTGGCAGCCCAAGCCGATACAGAGTACAGAGAGCAGTCGATGCCCAGGAATTCTCCCGTCCCACCACGCAGTACACATCCTGAATTCCTGCTCCCAACGCCCGCCCCATCCGCTTCCCGCCCTTCGTACTTCTCCAAGCACTTCTCCAAGCAAACCTCCCTACTGCAATCGCTTCGCCGGGACAGGCGGCGGCGGCGGTTTCTTGGCCCGACTCGGCGGCGGCGGAGGCACTTTCCGCACACCCAGGCCCATACTGTGGACCCCGTTGGTGACCGCGGCGTTGCTAGTGCTACGGCTCAAACTGCCGAAACTGGTGGCGGGGCTCGCGCTGCGCTCGCACCAGTCAGGGCTCCCGCTCCCGCTGACGCTGGCCGTGTCGTCGTCGCGGTCGGCAAACACGTCGTTGTTGCCCGGGCTGAGCCGGCTGACGGGCCGCAGTTGGCCGCGCAGCTGGCTGACATTGAGCGGACTGACAGCGTACGCACCGGCGTCACCCGCCATCGGCCTGCTCAAGCCCGCCCGTTCCAGGGACGCCCCAGCCTGGATTGTGTTGTGTCGAGCCACACTCAGCCGGGGCGGCGGATCCACAACACTGCGCGACGAGATGCTCCGAATGGGCATGCGTGCCGGCACCGGCTCCGGCTCCGGCTCGTCATCCTGCTCGTACACCACGGCGCTCTGTGTCCTCGGAAGACGCTTTTCGTAGCTCGTTGTGGTGTTCGACCGGCTCCGGATCGAATGCCTGTCGGCGCCGCCCCCGCCGTAAGCCCCCCGGACCGGAGCGTCAGCCATCGGCCAGTTCTGGCGCACCTGCCGGAGCTCCTCGGCGCAGCGCTCGTGGTAGTCCAGCTGGGCGTCGAGAAACTGTGACAGGTCACGGACGCTGTCGGCCTCGGCGTCCTTGATATCCTGCATGCGGCGGAAGACGTCCTCGGACGCCTCCTCGTACTTCGCCTTCGCGGAGCGCAGTTCCTCCTCAAGGCGAAAGTCTTCGCGCTTGGCCTTTTGCATCTTGGTCGTACTGGCGTCATAGGCGAGGCGGCGGCTCTCGAGCTTTTTGCGGGAGGCCTGGGAGCAGACGTGGTCAGCACACGCAGCAACCGCAGGCTGTATGTACATCGAAGGAAACGGCCTCGTCATCGGACACTTACCTGGAACTCTTTCATCATGGCCAGGGACCGCTCAATCGATTCCAACCAAGTGGTTGTAGCATCGGCCACGAGAGTCTCCTGGATGGCGGCCGATCGCTCCGTGGCGCGGCCCAGGTTAAGCAAACAACTACCAAAGTCCGAGTCAGGCTCGAAGTCCTCGCCGTGGCTGATCATGGTGCGTCCGAGATATGCAGCCGGCAGGCCCTTCTCCCTGTCCTCAAATTCGCCGCGGCGGCCGAGCCACTTGACATATGCACTCATCGATTTCTGGAGACGTTCCATGCCTGATGATTGTCCAAGTCTTGGTCAGTCGGTGGACGATGGGAGCACTTCACAGGGCGGGCTTGTCAACTGACCATCAAATCGGAGTGCCATTTCGGTCTCCAACGTCTTGAAGTCATCCGACATGGTCGTCTTGGCCTCGTGACCCATCCTTTCGCCAGCCCATTGGAAGGCGCGGTCAAATTTCTTGGTGATCCCCATCTTCGCGTTCGTGCTTGATTTGTTCCGAAGCTTCCGACGACACAAAGGACGAAAGCGGACAGTCCTGTACGAAGTGGGTGCCCTTCTATAGAAAGGGCACAAAGAGCTGATAGTTTATTTTTGGGGAGATAGGAACGATCTGCCTGAACTCAATGAGGGCAGGCCGAGTCAAGTCAAAACAGGTAGTATAAACGAGAAGTCAAAGACAACGAGAGGGCGGGAACGAGAGCGACACTCGCGGGACGGCCAGAGCAGGGAGCCCTATTTTAAATGAGAGAGCGAGAATAACAAGAGACCGTGGCCAGCAGTTCGTTGGACAGGGGATGGGCTGGGTGATTCGAGTCGAAGCGAAGGCTATCAAAAAACGGATGAATTGGGCGTCGGCGTCCAAGGTGCCAAGATCCCGGACCCCTTATTGCCACGCCTCCGGGGTCCTGCGTGCAGAGATCCACCCCGCTTTTCTCGCGAAGACGGCAGGACCGCCGCTGTCTGACGCTGTCTGGGCAGCCACACCCGCTCCGGACCCGCTCCGGACCGGCTTGCCAATCTTTCTGTCACGATGCACACTGCTGTCGCGCAAATGCCGCCCTCACACGCTTGCGACAGATCGCGGACAAAACCCAAAAAAAAACTCCCGCTTGGCCTGGAGTGCTACGGTCTGATGAAGATAGCGAGAGTATTTTGCGCATGGCCACTACTGGGTCATAGATGACCACACCGCGAACCTTGTTGTGGCCAGAAGATGGGATGATGATAGGCAGAAAGACGAAATTCCGGAAATTTCAGTGCGGGCTCCCTTGCCGATTGATTGCTCGAGAACCGAACGATTTGGGGGTTGCGGGGATCTGACGACCGTGCGCTACCAAAACTATACACGTATCTCCCGTCGTTCCGTCAGGCCCTCTTCCACGAGCCTGATGACTGACCCGGCGGGACCCGGCGGGACACTGGCTGTCCGCACCAACTGCAAGCACCACCTGCAAGCACCACCTGCAAGCACCACCCGCAGAGCGACATGCCCACCGGCGTCGGGAAGATGTGTGTACTATGCCCTACCCGTCCACCGGTTGCCCTTGCCAGACCTGCCACGGCGTCGGCAAAAGTCAGCCGGTGGCGAAGGGGTGCAAACTCAAAAAAAGGGGCAGGTGGGGGCGTGCCTTTTACATTGGACTACCCCAGCCTTCGAGGTGGCGCAGCGAACCTGTTACCACGGTTCGTTATATATTCGCAACACGATAGCTATGCCATCTTTCGAGTCGTGGCCGTAGCTGTCGTGTACGTGCGGCGGCCTTGGTGCCATTTGTGTCCAGTCGGTCCGCAGCAAAAGACTGCCTGCCAAGAACTGGAATGACTGGTTCCGAAAGCATCGAGTCAATCAAGAACCATCAGAGTTCTCGAATGCCAGGCAACATGCAAGAGCTCATCGGTCTGTACTCCGTACTTAGCTGAGTATTGGTGTTTGCCATTCCACTGTCTCGACGTCGTGGCTTGCCGGCCCTGTGTGTGTCTGTGTCATGCTGAACCAATCGGAGCACTGGCCGCCGGGGTTGCATAAAACACGACCTCCTGGTCCTGCGTAGGAACAGTTGCCAGTGTGCTGCCTACCCAACTAGTCACCCCAGTAGCCCTCAGCACTGCCTTGTTTCTTCGAGAAGAACTGCAGGCCGTCAAACGGACGCCAATTTGTCCAAAACAGGAGCTGGCTGACACTTGACACTAAACGAACGGGACAGGTATCGACTTTGTGTCTGCCTGTTCCTCCAGAACCCCGTCCAAGAACTCTTGCCGTGTCCCAGCCAGCACAGCGTCGATCTTGTCGGCCTGTAACGTCCCGGAGCAAGAATGCCTGAGTTATTTTTGTTTCACAAGCGAGGACCAGCATCGGCTTGAGTGACGTTGCAGTGAGACTCCACCTGCGTTGCACCATCCTATGCGAGCATGACGTTCGTCGTGATATTTCGAGCTGCAATTCCGAGCTGCAAACTCCGTAACCATGGCGCGAACGGATCGTGCAAGTTGCCAATGCTTCGGAGTGCAAGAGGAGTCCCCATGAATGTCAATCATCACCACATGAATCACTTCAGGGGAATTCTCCAGTTGCACATCAAGTCGTACAGTGGTTGGATCCGTTCTGTCAAAACCCTCAACCCTACGCCGTGAACCTAACCGGGAGTTGTATCCCAACCCTACCAATGCATACTTTGTACCTACATGCTGATTGCAACCCGTATTACCTCTACTCACATGGCCACAACCACCAGAAAACGGCAAAGGTTCCCCTCTAGACCGTGCCGCTGATGCTCAGCTCCCTGATCTCCTGCAGAACCTGCTCCACACGGCTGTCGAGCTGACCCTGCGCATACTGCTCCCGCGTCTCGGCGTCGAGGTACTGCTGCACCTGGGCCATCCTCGAGTAGGCCTCGGCGCAGAAGCGCAGCTGGATCTTGACGAGCGCCTCGAAAGACGGGTCGAGGTACGGGACCCGCAGGTCGATGAGCTGCGGCAGCTCCGAGCACAGCTGCTCGTTGAGCTGGTCGTACGCGACCTTGGCCATCTCCGTCTCCTTTTCGGCGCGGGGCAGCTTGGTCACGTCCTTGTCGGGCTTGTCGACGAGCTTCTTGACCTTGGCCCGCAGGGCGTCGTAGTCGAGCAATTTGTGTCCGCGCTTCTTGATGCCTGTAGGGGAGGGCGTTCAAATGTCACAGTCAGCAGGCGTGTGCAAGGTGCTCTGGGCAAGCCTAGGGAGGTTGCATAGAGAAAGGAAGAGCAGTACATTCGTTGACGTCCGGGAAGTAGGCGCAGAACCTGGAGATCGGCTGCAACACCGTCTGCTGGTATGGACCGTCCAGAGCCTTGATGGTTTCCGCGTCAAGGTCTTCCACGGCCTGCTTGTAACTCCTGCTGACGCCGTCCTTGGCCCCTGCTTCTCCGTAAAAGGCGTCGATGGTTTCAGCGATGCGCATTTGCGAAGCGGTCATTGCTGTGACAAACGCCAACAGTCAGCCAACGTCTACTCCATGCACGGCAGAGATGACCTCTGTGCATCCTTGACAGCCGCTCACCGCGTAGCGAGTCGAGATACCCTTTGGCCTCCTTTTGTAACCTGAGCGAAGCTGCCTCCATTGTGCGGAATCGCCTATCTGTCGTCAAATCATGTCCGTCCGTGCTTATCCCTGACGTGTTCCCTACCTTTCCTCCACCTCATAGTCGCGGTCGTTCGTCTTCTCGACATGACCTGGCAGTCGACGTGTTAGTAGAGCCCAGGCTCACTGCTCGGTATCGCGAATCTGTCCCCCAGTATTGTCTCGCCCAACATACCCGTCTTCATCATCACCTGCGTCGTCGCACGGTTGACATTTTTCTTGAACCCTGATCAATCCGCACATCAGCATTATCGGCTACGCATCGCTTCGGCTGCGGTTGCGCCGTACCGGCCCACGACATGCTGGGCAAACACCCGTCTTGCTCGTCTGGAGGCGGGGTATGGCTTCGAGCCGCCTGGGTGTCTGGGCTGAACGATTCGCGGGGTGTAGGCCGGCGCGGCGCGTGCCGGTATCGATGCTAAGGTGCGGGAGATACGGCTAAACGTTCCGAGGGCATCTACTGTCGATTGTTGCCGTCAGGATCTTGCCTCGATCACGATACGAGGTCGATTGTGGCTGAGCTTTTCCGGGTGTGTTTGTGTCTGGTTTGCGCCACAGCACACTGTCAACTCACGTGACTGGGTCCACCGCGCGATTCTGCCGATGCGTCTTTCGGCACTTCATCATTTCTCTCTCTCATGGCTTGAAGTTACTAACGATGAGAGGCAAAAAACCCAGCAGTCGACATATCAATACGGTTTATGTGCAGCCGCCATGGCTGTCATACTTTTACCGGCCCTCGAAGCAGGCCATGGTAAAATCGCCCGACGTCTTCGTAGTCTTATGAGCACTTCGTTCGGAACCTCCTGGCTCGCGTCACATACACTCTCCAATCCATTCTCTTCGAGGCTCAAACCGACCCTTCCTTTCCAGTCGTGTACTACATCGATCCAGTTTAAAGCCCGGCATTCGAATTCCCAAGTCTCAGCTTCGAACATGGCTTCCAGGCCGCAACACGTTGTCGTCATCAGCCTGGGCAACCCTCCCCCCCTGCGACACACACTGCACTCGGCCGGCCACCTCGCCCTCGAGGCGCTTGTCAAGAGCGGACTCATCAGCAACCAACCACCCTTCGCCAAGGCCTCATTCGGGAACCGCAAGGTCCTCGCCTCGGTCGGCCCGCGCTATACGCTGCTCCAATGCCCGTCGCAGATGAACATCTCGGGCCAGTGGATCAGCCGCATGTGGAAGGCGGACTTCATGGGCAACACGAAAAATGCGGGCTTCTCGCCGCACTCGGTCGGTCTGGTCATCGTGGCGGACGACTTGGAGGAGCAGCTGGGTGTGGTGAAGATCCGCGCGTGGAGCTCGAGCGCGCGGGGCCATAACGGCATCAAGAGCATCCAGGCCGCCATGAAGAGCCCGGGGCTAGCGCCATGGGCACGCATCTCGATCGGCGTTGGCAGGCCTGGGGGGCGGGATCACTCGACCGTTTCCGATTATGTGCTGGGCGCAATCCCGGCCCCGGCACTGGAGTTCTTGGAGGTGAAATCGCCCGATTTGGTGCACGGGAGGATGAGGGAGCTGGAACAGACATGGATTTTGGAGGCAGATGCGGTGAACACAACGGCTAGCGCAGGGAGCTGAGAGGAAATGGCACCACGGAAAGCGATGTGGGTGGTTTTTGGTGCATGTCTATGCAACGGGGACGAATGTTCGCTTCTTGTACATTTCGGAAGACGAGGGGCGGCCGTAACGATGATGATACCCGAATGCATTCCATTCAAGCCAGTCCTTGACAGAGATGCAGTAAGGGATAGAATCCTGGGCTGAACATAAAACCGACCAGGGAACCCATCAGCTGTCGAGGGAAGAAAAGTCGTTCTAGCCGGGCTACACCACAAAAGCATTTCTTCGACGTCCTCTGTTTCCATCTCGGCGTCCGCCCACCAATTTCCAACTCATTTGAGAGCTGTAAGCAGTCCGGTACCCGCTTCGTAGAGGAGTGGATCCGCGGACCTTCCGACAACCGATGCCGACCCTCTTACGCCAGCCCCACAGCTTTTGTCATCCGCAAGGCCGGGAAGATCCTCTCAGTTCTCCAATGACATCACGGCACGCCTGTAAGAGATTTCCAAGCACGTCAACAGGGTTCCCAATGATCCCACCAAGTCAGCAGTGCGCGCAAACATGCCGGGTCTCCTCCGGGGTTTCAAAAAGCCCGAGGCCCTTCCCATTTATGATTCCATTCTTGACCCTGGCTACCTAGGTAAACTTGTTCATATCCCATGCCAGCAGGCCCCTGAGCTACTCTAGGCCTTTTCCTTTTATTCGTTGGGCTTCCTCCGCCCGTCTGCAGTCTACCGAGAGCATCATCACACCCGGAAGGAGGGGGCGGGGCAGCGAAAGTGACATGGCGAATATAGACGAAGCTCTGGCTCTGCCGAATCTACCAGGGGAGTACCCGGAAACCCCGGCCTCGCGGCTGGACCAGGCTTCATCACCCCTGGGCCAGGCGACCCCGTTGGCTACGCCATTAGTCCAATCATTATCGCCCATGCAGGCGTCCACAGCGGGCGACACGGAAGACGACAGTGCTTCTCCCACGCCGGTTGCGACAGACGACGCGCACAAGGAGTTCCCACTGGCGGGAAGCGCGCCGGGAAGCGCCGCGCTGACTGTACCGCACGAACACCCGTCTCATGGCCCTGTCCTTGTCGACGAGACAGTGGCGACAGCGTCGGCCCCCGGCTCCATGTCGGACTCCGAATCCGCCGAGTCATATGGCGGAGATGTGGTTTACGAGGGCATAAAGCCTGCCCGGTCTGTCGCAGCAGCAGTCGAGGCTGGGCCAATGCAACGCACGCGGACACAGCACACCATGGCCGAGGATGATCTGTTCCGCGCACTCTCGCGTCGACACTCTACCAGGAGCGGTGCCGATCTGACCGAGGAGGAGACCCAGGAGCGAAATGAGGTCGAGCGTCTCATGTCCCGCCTGTTCGGCCAGCAACGCCAGCAGCAGAGCGAGGAGGAGAAGACTCGTCACTCCGGCGTCATCTTCCGGAACCTGACGGTCAAAGGTGCCGGTCTGGGCGCGTCCTTGCAACCGACTGTGGGTGACCTGCTCCTCGACGGCCCCAGGCTCCTGCGGCGTCTTCTCACCGAGGGCCCCAAGGCTGCTCGGGGAGCGCCGCCGGTGCGCGATCTCATCAGCAACTTGGATGGCTGCGTCCGGCCCGGGGAGATGCTTCTCGTCTTGGGCCGCCCGGGATCTGGATGTTCCACGTTTCTCAAGGCTTTCTGCAACCAGCGCGCCGGCTTCGTCAACGTCGCTGGCGACGTCACCTACGGCGGTACCGATGCCAAGACCATGGCGAAGCATTTTCGTGGCGAGATCATCTACAATCCGGAAGACGACTTGCACTACGCCACCCTATCGGTGAGGCGCACTCTGTCCTTTGCCCTGCAAACGCGCACTCCGGGGAAGGAGTCGCGCTTGGGGGGCGAGAGCAGGCAGGACTACGTCAACGAGTTCCTTCGCGTGGCCGCCAAGGTCCTCTGGATAGAGCATACCATGGAAACGAAAGTCGGAAACGAGTATGTGCGAGGCGTGTCGGGTGGTGAGCGAAAGCGGGTCAGCATTGCCGAGGCGCTCATCACACGTGCCAGCATCCAGGGCTGGGACAACTCTTCCAAGGGCCTGGATGCCTCCACGGCGATGGAGTACGTCCAGTCCCTGCGCACGCTCACCAACATGGCCCAGGTGTCGACGGCAGTGTCGCTGTACCAGGCGGGCGAGTCTCTGTACAACATGGTCGACAAGGTCCTGCTTATCGAGAAGGGTCAATGCCTGTACTACGGCGCGGCCGATGGCGCGAAGCAGTACTTTGTCGACCTCGGCTTCGACTGTCCGGAGCGGTGGACCACGGCCGACTTCCTGACGTCGGTCACGGACCCCCACGAGCGCAGCGTGCGCAAAGGCTGGGAGGATCGCATCCCACGGTCTGCCGAGGACTTTGCTCAGGTGTACAGGCGAAGCGACGCGTACAAGCGCAACTTGGCCGACATTGCCGAGTTTGAGACACGCTTGGACGAGCAGCGGCGCATGCGCGAGGAGAACAGCTCCAAGGCGACGCAGCAGAAGAACTACACCATCTCGTTCTTCCAGCAAGTGGTCGTCCTGGCCAAACGCCAGATGTTCGTTCTGCTCGGCGACAAGGCCTCCCTCGGCGGCAAGTGGGGAGGAATCGTCTTCCAGGGACTGATCGTTGGATCCTTATTCTTCAACCTGCCCAACACAAGCGCCGGTGCCTTCACCCGTGGTGGTGTGATCTTCTTCGTACTGCTGTTCAACGCGCTCCTCGCCCTGGCCGAGCAGACGGCTGCTTTCGAGAGCAAACCGATCCTGCTGAAACATAAGAACTTCTCGTTTTACCGCCCCGCTGCCTTCGCACTGGCACAGACGCTGGTCGATGCCCCCACGGTGCTGGTGCAGGTCGTGCTCTTCGACGTCATCATCTATTGGATGGCCGGCCTTTCGGCCACGGCTTCACAGTTCTTCATCTCGATACTGACCTTGTGGCTGGTCACCATGACGACATATGCTTTCTTCCGCGCCATCTCGGCCGTATTCAAGACGCTCGACGATGCCACCAAAGTAACAGGTATTGCTGTGCAGATCCTGATTGTGTACACGGGCTACTTGATCCCCCCGTCTTCGATGCATCCTTGGTTCAGCTGGCTGCGGTGGATCAACTGGATCCAGTACGGCTTCGAGATGTTGATGGCGAACGAGTTCTACGACCTGCAACTCGAATGTGTGCCTCCGAGCTTGGTCCCGCAGGTCCCCGGCGCGCAAGCCCAGTATCAGTCCTGCACCCTTGCTGGATCGTCTCCTGGCTCCACGGTCGTGAGCGGGGCAGCGTACACCGAGACCAGCTACATGTACACACGGGCACACTTGTGGCGAAATTTCGGGCTCCTGTGGGCTTTCTTCCTCACCTTCCTGGCCGTCACCATGCTGGGGTTCGAGAGGATGGAGCCGAACGCGGGCGGTGCCGCCGTGACCGTCTTCAAGCGGGGTCAGGTCCCCAAGTCGGTGCAGCAGTCGATCGAGACGGGCGGCCGGAATGGCAGCGATGAGGAAGCTGGTGATGGCAGCACCAGCGGAACTGGGGTCTCAAGCCCTGCCGGAGAGGAGGAGGGACATGCTCCCCATAGCGAGACGAAAGAAAGTGAGCAGCAAGGTGGTGAGGGGACCATGCGAAATATCGGCAAGAACGAGGCCGTCTTCACATTCCAGCATGTCAACTACACCATCCCGTACGAAGGTGGCGAGAGAGAGCTGCTGAAGCAGGTGCAGGGCGTAGTTCGCCCTGGGAAGCTGACGGCCCTGATGGGGGCATCCGGTGCCGGGAAGACGACATTGCTCAACACGCTGGCACAGAGGTGAGCAGTC
This sequence comes from Phyllachora maydis, assembly GCA_029339225.1. Taxonomy (NCBI): domain Eukaryota; kingdom Fungi; phylum Ascomycota; class Sordariomycetes; order Phyllachorales; family Phyllachoraceae; genus Phyllachora; species Phyllachora maydis. The sequence goes on from JAQQPM010000003.1 coordinate 1,123,936, forward strand.
GAGGCTTTGGCGGACCAGGCACCAGGCAGGCTCCGAGGACGTATTGCTGACGTTGACACAGAATCACTGTCGGCACCATCACCGGGGACTTTATGGTGGATGGCCGCCCTCTTCCCAAATCCTTCCAGCGGGCAACCGGTTTCGCCGAACAGATGGACATTCACGAGCCGACGTAGGTAGCGAGACCGGCTTGACTCGGTGCCCGGCAGCCCTGGATCTGCGTGCTTCTCGGTGATGCCGATGACTGACTGCCATGCATGCCCGCAGCTCGACGGTTCGCGAGGCCCTGCGCTTCTCCGCCCTCCTTCGCCAGCCCAAGGAGGTGTCGGTGGAGGAGAAGTACGAGTATTGCGAGACGATCATCGATCTGCTCGAGATGCGGGACATGGCCGGTGCTACGATTGGCCGAGTCGGCGAGGGCTTGAACGCGGAACAGCGAAAGAGGCTCACGATCGGCGTCGAGCTGGCGTCCAAGCCGGAGCTCTTGATGTTCCTGGACGAGCCGACGTCGGGCCTCGATTCCGGTGCGGCTTTCAACATTGTCCGCTTCCTTCGCAAACTTGCCGAAGCCGGGCAGGCCATTTTGTGCACCATCCACCAGCCGTCGGCCGTCTTGTTTGATCACTTTGACGAGCTCATCCTGCTCCAGTCGGGCGGTCGGGTGGTCTATGCCGGCGAGCTGGGCAAGGATAGCCAGACTCTGATCCGATACCTTGAGAAGGGCGGACGACAGTGTCCTGGCGATGCCAACCCGGCCGAGTGGATGCTCGAGCAAATCGGTGCCGGCAACCCTGATTACGATGGGCCAGACTGGGGAGATGTTTGGCTGGCGTCGAAACAGTATGAGCGGCAGTCTCGCGAGATACAGGAGCTGGTCGAGAGGCGTCGCACCGTTGAGCATGGCGGCAACAAGCTGCAGGACGATCGGGAGTATGCGATGCCGTTGCGCACGCAGGTGGTCGCCGTGGTGAAGCGCACCTTTGCCGCGTACTGGCGGACACCCAACTACATCCTGGGCAAGTTCATCCTGCACCTCGTCACCGGACTCTTCAACTCGTTCACCTTTTACAGGCTCGGCGACTCGACCATCGACATGCAGTCGCGCCTGTTCTCCATCTTCATGACGCTGACCATCTCGCCGCCGCTGATCCAACAACTGCAACCGGTCTTCCTGAACAGCCGCAACCTGTTCGAGTCGCGCGAAGACAAGGCGCGCATCTACAGTTGGACCGCGTGGACGACGGCGGCCGTGGTGGTCGAGATACCCTACTCCATCGTCGCGGGCGCGCTGTACTTCACGGCCTGGTGGTGGCCCATGATCGGGTACAAGATGTCGGCCTTCGCCTCGGCCTTCACCTTCCTGTGCGTCTTGCTCTTTGAGCTCTACTACGTCAGCTTCGGGCAGCTCATCGCGGCGCTGGCGCCCAACGAGCTGCTGGCCTCGCTGCTGGTACCCATCTTCTTCCTCTTCGTCGTCTCCTTTTGCGGCGTGGTGGTGCCGCCGGCGCAGCTGCCGTACTTTTGGCGGTCGTGGATGTACTGGCTCACGCCCTTCCACTACCTGCTCGAGGCCTTCCTCGGCGTCGCCGTGCACGACCAGGCCGTGAACTGCGGGCCGAGCGAGTTTGCCCGTTTCCCCGCCCCGCCCGGCCAGTCGTGCGCCGGGTACGTGCAGCCGTACGTGGACGGCGGAGCGGGTGGCACCGTGCGTACGGGCGCCGACGGGCTGTGCGAGTTTTGCCAGTACGCCGACGGTGACCAGTTTGCGCGGCAGTTCAGCATCGAGTACGCGCACCGGTGGCGCGACTTTGGCATCGTGTGCGCCTTCATCGCCTTCAACCTGGGCGGCGTGTACCTGGCAACGTTCCTGCGCTTCCGGGGGCGGAGTCCGCTGAGGGGCTTGCTGCGGAGGCTGAAGGCGAAGAGGGGGTGAGGAGAGCGGCAATTTAGTCGAGAAGAGCAGGCTAGAGCTTTGTTGGTTGGTGTGTACAGGCGAAGGGTAGATGGATCATGTCGGTTGCTACTATCTTGGGTACGGCAAGGAAGGGTCTAGGTGCGGGGCATAACCCCCATACTCCTACTAGGTTTCACGCTAGTAAAGGATATATGGCCACAACGCCACGTATCTAGTAGCGACGATTCGAGAGAGAGAACCGAATGAGGACAGATTGGTAGGGAATGATGAAACAATCTGTACTTGTTGATGAGGGGGAATCCCCTCAATCTACGGTGGAGCTGTATAGAGTCCCTTATCAAGGGGAAGGGGTCACGTGACTTGGTACGTTGCCTGACACGTGACCTCTTGTCCCCCCATGCCTCTCGATCCAACTGTGGCGCGGACAAAACTGGGGCGCAGACAACTGTGGCGGACAGCTACGCTCCGTGTATCTACGGATTCCCGGGACCGCCGGGAGCGCTTGTCATGCTTGACTCTGGGGCCACACTCCTCCGCGGCATGGCGGCGGCGTCGGAGCAGGGAATTCCCTGCTTCGCGACAAGGCTCACGCGGAACCTGGCTGCATGCAGATGGTAGAGCTCAGCAGTACATAGGCCGGGACGGTTCCCGCCCCAAAAAAAAAAAAAGCCGACTGCTTGGTTTTTGGGAAACAAATCTTTGGGAAACAAATCCTTCACGGCCCAACGCGTCAAAAAGGCAGCATGTCGGCCGGACCGCTCACCACGTACAACGGCACCACCGGGGTTGCCGACACGGGCGGTGACTCTTTGAACGATGACCTGAACATCTACTACTCGGTGCGTTCGCGCGCGCACGGAAACCGGGCGGCACACCGGGGCAAACGGGACGAGGCCGATTGATTGTTGACTGCTGGCGGGATTGGTACACTAGTCGGGCGACTTTGCCTGGGTCCTCACGTCGTCGGCGCTCGTGCTGCTCATGATTCCCGGCGTCGGCTTCTTCTACAGCGGGCTGGCGCGCCGGAAGTCGGCCCTCTCTCTGCTCTGGCTCTCGATCATGTCCATCGCCGTGGTCGGCTTCGAGTGGTTCTTCTGGGGCTACTCCCTCACCTTCTCCCACACCGGCAGCAGCTTCATCGGGGACCTGTCCAACTTTGGGCTCATGAAGGTGTTGGGCCAGCCGAGTGTGGGCAGTGCCAAGATCCCGGACTTGTTGTTTTGTCTGTACCAGGGCATGTTTGCCGCCATCACGTACGCCTCTCTCTCGCTCTCTCGCTCTCTCGCTCTCTCGCTCTCTCTCTCTCTCTCTCTCTCTCTCTCTCCCCCCACACACTCCACACTCTGCTGACCCGTGGCCGCGTCTGCACGCACACACACCATCAGCGCCGCTCTCGCCATCGGGGCCGCTGCCGATCGCGGCCGCATGCTCCCGTGCCTCGTCTTCATGTTCGTCTGGAGTACGATGGTGTACAATCCGATCGCGTACTGGACCTGGAACCCCAACGGCTGGTCCTTCAAACTGGGCGGGCTCGACTTCGCCGGCGGCACGCCCGTGCACATCAGCTCGGGCGCCGCCGCCCTGGCCTACTCGCTCATGCTGGGCAAACGCCAGGGCTACAGGGGCAACGACGGGCTCCCGTACCGGCCGCACAACGTCACCCACGTCGTCCTCGGCACCGTCTTCCTCTGGGTCGGCTGGTTCGGCTTCAACGGCGGGAGCGCGCTGGCGGCGAACCTGCGCGCCGTCATGGCCTGCATCGTCACCCACATCGCCGCCTGCGTCGGCGGCTTCACCTGGTGCCTGCTCGACTACCGGCTGGAGCACAAGTGGAGCGTCGTCGGCTTCTGCAGCGGCGCCATCGCCGGCTTGGTCGCCATCACGCCCGCGTCCGGCTTCGTGCCCGCCTGGTCCGCCGTCGTCTACGGCGTCGTCGGCGGCATCCTGTGCAACTTTGCCACCAAGATCAAGTTCCTCCTCGGCGTCGACGACGCGCTCGACATCTTTGCCGAGCACGCCGTCGGCGGCATCGTCGGGAACCTGCTGACCGCCTTCTTTGCCGCGTGCGTCTAGTTTTTCTGCGTCCCCCCTTCTTGTGGTGCCGACGGTGCTGACGGTGCTGACGGTGCTGACGTGGCCGGCCCCGATAGCGACTACATCGCCCACCTCGACGGCGTCACCACCATCCCGGGCGGCTGGCTCAACCACCACTGGGTCCAGCTCGGCTACCAGCTGGCCGACTGCTGCGCCGGCTTCACCTACTCCTTCGCCATGACGTGCCTGCTCCTCTTCCTGGTCAACCTGGTGCCGGGGCTGTCGCTGCGCACGCCGCCCGCCGAGGAGGAGCAGGGGCTCGACGACGGCCAGCTGGGCGAGTTCGCCTACGACTACGTCGAGCTGACCCGCCACGTCGACGCCGACCAGCCCAGCGACGGCATGGCCACCCTCCAGGGCAGCGCCAACACCAGCATGCGAGGCGACCAGGGCGCCCGGCCGGGACACGGCCCCAACGCGCCCGCCACCGAGGGGTTGGAGAAGCCGAGTCGGGCGTAAGACGACGAGATGTCGGGACATCCAAAGACCTAGGCGGGTCAAGCCGGCGTGTGTACTACATGTATGGGGTTAGTACAGGGAGAGAAAATTCCACTACCGAAAGGTTGTCTCTGCTTTCGTGCTTGAGTTTCTTCGGCATCTCCGAACTCAGACAGGGCCAGCATGTTCTTACCGCTGTATGTGGAATTTAGTGTTTTGCCTCTTCCTCACAAGACGGACTGGGAAAACCCTCCTCGGCCGATTTTTGCCCCATGTTCTCAAGTACATCTAGGCCCCGGTGTCACCATCGCCCTGCCCACGTCTCTCCGTCTTTTCCCACCTAGGGACCACACGACACCATTCCCTCGGTTTACCTCGCCTCTGTATACGGGGATACAAGTCCCATCTTGCCCGCCCACATCCATCCATCCATCCCTCCTCAGCCCACGGCATCGCCAAAATGGCCCGAGGCGCTTGCACACCGGCCCCCTGCACGCAGCGGGTCCTAGAGCGTGGCCCAAAGCAACACGGCACGGTCAAGATGCCCATCACCTTGGTGCAATCGCTTCCTCAGTGCTTCCGATCGACCGTTTGCCGAGTCCACGACAAGTGCCGCCACCGCCAGGCACGAGCACCACGGGACGTCATCGGCCGCGTCCCTACTCTTCCGGATCCGACCGGCGCGGGCGGCAACAACAACAACAACAAGGCCGGGTCGTCCACCAGCGCCGACACCGACGCCACCAATACCCCCGGCGGCCAGCAGCGGGGCCGCGAAGCCACCCGGCTCGCATGCCGCGCCGCCCCCCCGCGCAGCTTCCGCGGCCCAAGCCCCGTCGGGCGAGACGTCTTCGAGCGGCTGCCGGTCTCGCTTCAGGTCCGGCCGACCGGACTCGCGCGAGTCGGCACGGACCAGCTCGGGCTGGAGGACGCAGCCGACAGGTGGCTGGACACGGACCCCGGCCGCATCCCCGGCCTGACCTTCCACGGGGTGCGCGTGCCGGGGCTGCGGTGGTGCCTGCGGGACGGAGGCGCCTGGACGTCGGGCCGGCTTCCGGACGACAAGGCCGGCATGGCCGCGGCCCGGGCGGACGGGACGCCGGCTGCGAGCTGGTCGGCTGCCTTGTACAGCACTCCGCTCGATGTCGCCGAGGTGGACAGGCTGTTGCGAGACGGTCACGGTCGCCATCGCCCGCGGTCATAGCTCGATTCGGCCGAGACCATGCAGTTCGCCGGCATGGCTCGCACCTTCGCCGGCGTCCAAGGGGGAAAGCGTGACGACTTCGGTAGCCGGCATACCACCCTGCCGGAACGAGTACGTGAAGTTCCAACCCGATGCAGCGCCGCCGTGTTCGCCCCGGGTGTTGGCCACCACGACGCCGCTCAAGAGGGCGGGAAACCTGCGCATCATCCGCCCGACCGCGTCCTCGGCCGCCTGCGTGGGCGTCATGCCGCGGCGCAGGTTCTCCACGGCTTGGTAGCAGGGCAGGAAGCGCATCATGATGTCGCCGTCGCCCGTCGCGCCGCATCCGCCGACCTCGCCGTCGACGTAGGACCCGCTCCCCACGATGGGGCCGTCACCGACGCGACCGGGGATCTTGTGAATCGCGCCATTCGTGGACGTCCCTGCCGCCATGGCCCCATCGCGGTCAATGACAATCATGGAGACGGTGTCGTGCGAGCGCTGCTGTCGTCCTCCCCAGCCGCCGGCCCCCGGCCTCTCGACGGGGACATAGGGTCCGCAGCTCGTCCTGGGATCCGGCTCGACGCCTACCCTGTAGTTGCCCTGGCACCGGTCCGCCTCCCTCCAGGCCCTGCACCTCTCCCGCGACGCGTCGGTGCCGAGGTCCTCCTCGACAAAGCCGTTCTGCACCGCAAACGCCGTCGCCAGGTCCCCGGCGAGCATCGTGTGGGCCGTGTGGTCCAGCACGGCGCGTGCGACGCCGATGGCGGCCCGCACGCGCCGCAGCCCCGCCACCGCGCCCGCGGCCAACGTCGTGCCGTCCATGAGCAGCGCGTCCAGCGTGGTCTCGCACTGCTCGTCCGGCGCGCCTCCGAACCCGACCGTGCCGTCGCACTGCGCTGCCTCGCACGCCGCGCAGCCGGCCTCGACCGCGTCGAGGGCCGCCGTGCCGCGCGGCCGGTGGGAGCCTGCTCGGGGGCCCTGGACGAGCGAGGCGAAAGCGGCGTCGGTGGCGATGGTGAAGGGCCCGCCCCACGTGTTCAATACAAACGGGACGTTCGAGGAGGATGCGGATGCGTGATGGAGCAGTGTCCAGAGGTAAAGCAGCGGCCGCATGCCGTTGCCGTGTTGTACAGGGAGCATGATCAAGCTGTGTTCTACCCTGACCTGGAGTGAAGTCGGCCGGATATGCGCTTCGGTTTTTTCTTGGCTGCGAAGCGATCGACACAGCGGGTTAGGGTTAGGGTGGGTAGTAGCCAGTCAGGCTTAGGTACCTAGGTAGCCAGCCCTAACGGTTTTTGGCCTGGAAGCGACGACCGTCGACATGTATACACATGGCATGTTTGAATACCGCAGACGCACAGAGTCTTGAGCGGGAAAATAGCCAAATCCCGTCGGTAGTACTACACCAGAGGAAAAACTTTTTGGCGTCCTGGCCAGTCAGACGCTTAGGGTTGGGTGTCAAGCAATCCTGAAAGATGGGGCAGATTCATGACAATCAACGGGAGCGGCAACTACGGGGAAATGATTGTGGAAAACAAGATGGAAAAAAAGAAGAGCTTGCCGTGCACGGAAGTGCACCCTGCGATATGCCCAGTGTCGCATCCAAGACTCAAGACTCTTGGCCGCGTTGGGCATTGATTTCCTGGGGAGTCCTCATGATTGCCTCCAGGGCCGAACCCTCCGGCAGACAGGCGTGGAGCTGAACCAAATCTCGGGCAGCGATCGCGTCTTCCAGGCTGTCGTGCCCCGTCTTGCCAACCTGGATGTGCCGGTCCAGTCGCAGAAGGGTGACACTCTTCAGCGAAAGTGTGCCTGTATTCTTCGCCACCACAGACTCTTTGGTCATGCCGGCAGTGAGAATCTCGACAGGACCAAGGCCGGCGGCTACCGCGTCCTGCTGTCCCAATCCGGCATCGTTGGCTGCGGCCTCGGCCATCTCGGCAGCCTTCTCCTCCTTCGCCTTGTGCGCTTCCTCGGCTCTTTTTCTCAGCCTAGCTTCGAGAATGAACGAGTCCACAACCTTGTGGTGAATCAGCCGCAAGGCGCTGAGATCATTTTGGAAGCTGTGTCCGATCATGACCGTGTTTGGGCCGACCCAGCGCCAGATGGCCTGTCTGGCCCCAGCTTTGCCCTTGAGCACATTTCCGCACTTGACAGCAGCTTCCATGTCTTGGGGCCAGACTCCGCTGTACTGGCTGTTGAAGGACTTGATCTTGGTATCAGGCTCAACCAGGCTGTCCACGAGCACCTCCTTGGTGAAATAGTCGACCATGCTCACTCGGATCAGTTCCGCGTCGTTTTCCATGTTAGTTCCCATTTCGCAGTCGAGTGAGACGGCGGCTCTGAAGCTCGGCCCGTTGTCCCGGCTCTCACTCCAAGCCGACAGTTGCCTATGGGCCCAGACCCTGGGGCCCTTGGCCGGCGTGGGTTCATGCTGAAACTGTGCCGCAAGCAGGCCGGGCGCGTAGTCTCGAGGTTGGTGTTGCTCAGAGACTTGGCAACCTGGTGCTCTGGATCGTTGCTTGCAGCATGACCATTGCTACAAGTGAGAACCAAAGTAAGCACCGCGCAGCTTCAGACGCCCATCCATGAAGTACTTACGTAGCGGATCAGCCTTCCCGGGTGATACTGGCACGGCTTCGCCCAGTTCTTTCGGCCTGAGCTGTGCTCGGCCACGTTGCCTGCAGCGGTCACGGCTTGTTTGCTCCGTCGCGTTGATGCCAACGGCCGGGATGCGGCGGGCGGCAACGAGGAAGCCATGTTCTCCCTCGACTCCTCGTTGCTGGAGCTGGCATGCCGAAGCGGACGACGGATGCGCTGTCCGCACTGCTTGCATCGCCTCTTGAGGTCGAGCTCGTCGGCCGAGAGACGCTTGAGAACGTAGCCGTGGTGCCTGAGTTCTTGCTCCGTGTGTGTCAAAGCGTGAAGCCGGGCGAGGTGCGTGTCGTAGTCCATGAGTGTGTCCGACCTGCTCCCGTCCGAGAATCGCGCTGCAGGGACTCCAAGTGACCTCTGTCGCCGTTCGGTGATCAAGGCCTGGTGCAAGGAGCAGAGAAATAGTACTTGGGTACTGTCTCGTAGAGGCTGGATGACGTGGGTGAAAATTTTGTGGGGAGAAAGTTTGGTGTTATGGGGAGATAGTACCAAGCCACTGAAGAAGGCAGGTGCCATCTGGATTAGTGACAGTCGACTGCAGGATATAGGTATAGATTCCTGGGGAAGACATGCTGCTGCGGGTCGCGTTCGCCCAAGTCTACCTCTAGCCAGACGAGACTAGATAGACGGGTACACGGTACACGGTTCGAAAGTGGGCCCGCAGGGATCACAAAGCACGTGACTGAACACCTCGTCAGCCGCAAGCAAGCTTGCATTTCATCCTCCCAAGGGGAACGAACGTCTTTTGCCCATCGCACCATGATGAAAGCTCTCCACTCCGCCCTTTGTGTCGCACTCGTGCTTTCCGTCAGGGCGCAGGCGCAGGGCGAAAATGCAGAGGCAGACCGACCGAAACACAGACACTATCCACACCTGACTTCGCTCGCTTACGTCACGCCATGGAACAGCCGCGGCAACGAACTGGTCGAGAGGTACCGCCACAAGCTGGACATGGTGAGTCCGGTCTGGTATACGGTCCATGTCACCGATGAGCAAAACAACAGGCCGTACGCCGTCCGGGGCGGACCGCCCAAGAAAGAGGATGAAGAATGGTACCGGCGTCTACAGCAGCCAGAAAAGGCCTCGGACGGAACGCAGAGTCGCATCAAAATCGTACCACGCTTCATGCTTGATGGATGGGTGGAGGACGACTACCGCGCCCTCCTTTTCAACGAGACGCGGTGGGCGCTACTGGCTGAAGCCATCATTGGCCTCGTGGACAAGGGGGCCTATGACGGGCTCGTTTTCGAGTCGGCATTGACACACGTGCTGACGGCCCCGCTTGCCACACTGGCAGCGGCCTTGCACGCCCGCGACAAGGACCAGCCCAATATACTGTGCCTGGTGCTTCCACCCGTGCGGACGCCGGGCGCCTTCGGAGGGGACGAGACTGTTGTCGGGCAATTTGATCGGCAAAATCAAGCCATTCTCGCTGCTGTCGAAACACTGGCCGAGGTGGCAGACTACCTCTCCATCATGACGTACGACATGACGGGCAATGGCGGGCGGGAGAGCAAGGCCGGTCGCGAGCATGGCTATGTCGGGGATCACACGCTCAGAGAGCCGGGCGAGAACACGAACAAGGATTGGGTGCGCGAGAATATGTTGGCCTTTGCCAAGACTTCTGGGGCATGGGCCTTGCCATCGGTCGACGAGGACGACGATCTGGCGGCTCTGGCTTACCATGTTGACGAGCTGCAGCACCTGAAGACAAAGCCCCGGATTATTACGCAAAAACTGCTGATGGGGTACCCGATGTATGGATATCAGTTCCCAATTCTGTACATGGACCAGAAGACCGGCAAGTTGTCTGCCGCGCCAACACAGGGCCCATGCACTGCTGTCATACGTGGGGCAGGCGAAGCGATCATGGCATCGCATGCAGTCGCCTTGAAGCCCGCCTCCGGGGCGGCAAGGACGTCGGAGATGCCGGGCAGTGGGGAGCAGTGCTTCGAGTACGAAAGGGAAGCACACGACGGTTGGTGGTTGGCCTGTCACCCGACCAACAAAGGCATCGACGAGGCGCTGAAAACGATATCCGACGTCGTCGAGACAAACGGAAGAGGACTAGGCGGTAGCGGCATTGCGCTCTGGGAGCTCGGCCAGGCTGTTCCGGACCTTCTTGACCGGCTTTGATGTCTAGCAAGGTGAGGTACTCATGGCCTTCCTGTAGACCCAAACAGACTGCATCGCCCAGTCGTCGGAATCGAGTCTTTCTTCTCTCCCAGGGACAGTCTTTGAAAGGCGGGCCTGGTTTACTGACGACCGCGGCAATTCGAGCACTTCCCGCAGCCATGTGGTCTCGTCTTCATTCTGGAAGTAGACGCTGAAAGAAAACCAAGTGGCCGAATAAGGGTCTGAATAGCAACACATTTCCCGATCGGGTGCTGAATAGGGGAGGTAGGGAACCAACCAACCTTTGTTCCATCGGCGTATAAATCGTCACTGCGACGCGACGACGGGCAAAAAAGAAGCGAGCTGAATTATACCCAGCTTCCCGAGAGCGAAACACAACAGGAAGCATATTTAACCTACCACCAATACCATGCTCGTCAAGTCCATCCTCCTCCCCGCTGCCGGCCTCGGCCTCGGCCTTCTCGGCACCGCACAGGCAAGGTTCAGCAGCCACTCGAACACGAACCTGGACACGGTCGACAGCTCCTGGAGGTCGACCAAGAACCAGGACGTCTTCTGCGACGTGCTCCACGCCACGTACCAGAACTACCTGGGCATCGTCACGCCGCCCGCCTTCGGCCGGGACTGCACCGTCGGCCTCGGCCAGTCCACCGGCAAGGGCGGCCACTGGGACGTGCGCGGCTGGGCGAAGCCGGAAAACAACTACTACCGCACCGTGGCCACCTCGGACCAGTGCAGCATCAGCCTTCGCGCGTGGAACGACATCCCGAGCGATCGGGTCATCATGTTCGGCACGGGCGACTTGAAGGGGATCATCAAGTACATCGATGTCGTGTACCCCGACCCGAGTGGAAACATTGCTGTCGTCGGCAACATCACCTGTGATAACGAACCCTTGGCCTTTGCCATTGTGGGCCGAGGGCCTCTGACGTGGAAAGGCCATGGAGCTTAGCGAAAACAGGGCGTTGTTATCGCAGCTGTCTGGTCTGGTCTGGCTTGGTCTGGATAGTGGATACAAGTATCTCTACTCGGTTGTCCCTAGGCAATCCCAATCGTGTGCCTGATCTGGCACATGCGCCACGCCTGACGTGAGTCCGCCGCTGTGAACTTTGGCTTCTGTTAGGCAGCTGACCTCCGCATGAATGTTGTACCCGTCAGCCCGGCACCCCAGGCCTGGATCCTGATACGTGGGTGGGCCCACGGCTATGCGGCGCGTCCCGACAATTCATCTTACCCACTGGGTTGTTAGAAAAGCTGTGCCACCCAGGGGTATGCACTCATTCAACCTGTGCAATGCCTGCCCCTGGAAGCGATGGCCACTTTGTCATGTGGACCCCCTGAAGAACCTCCACCACCCAGGGAACCCACCAGTATCTGATAAGCTCAAGTTTGAGATGACCTTTGTTTTGTACATAGCTGAGCCGCATCCTCTGTGATCTCGGTTGACACCGAATCTTCCCCACACAAACTCAGGCCGGCCCTACATGTTCTGAGAAAGGACCTGGTTACCATTCACCTTGAAGGCACTTAATGAATCGACCACTGCGCTCCGGTATATATCCTCCGCATTGAATTTTGTTCTAGCCCTGTTTCGGCTCATGCCCACGCCCTCTTGCCATTGGCCTAGGACCCGATGTTACATCGGTTGGGCCGCTGAAGAGGGCCTCTTGCTTGGAGACCCCCTGATTGTTCCCCACTACTTACTTTACCTTGGTAGGCAAAAACCCCCCCCCGGAAGGTGATAAATAGGAGAGGCAGACTGCCGTGTACAACATGTTACACTGTACCTACGCTCGTGTGAGACCGTGCTGTGATCACGAATTTCCTAACTATCTTCATGAGCCTTCTATTCTGTGCGGACTGCGCTGTTGCTCTGTTCTACTATTCCTCATCCTGCGCAATAGATCACTACATACTGCCCCAAGCAGCCTGCCTCTCCTCGTCTGTACCACTCGTTGCCCATCACTCCAAGTCGAGGCACCGGCAACTGGGAGTTCTGGCTATAGTAAGACACCTCATCCTTCTCCGACGCACCCAATGCCAAGTGACACTTGACGGAATTAGGTGGCGTTAACTCGAGATGCCTAGAGTACAAGACCAGATCACGCCAGAGTATTTCCACACCGCCCGAACGTCAGCAGGATAGATGCTTTTGGCTCCAGCCCTCGTCTTTGCCAGCCTTTTCGCCTCTGCCTCGGGCGATTTCATCTTGGGGGCCTTGGTCAGCATCGACATCACTGTCGAACTAGCCCGGCGCGGATGGGTCGTCGCCCGCGCCCGCGCTGCCATAGACCCCCCCATCACTGCCGAAAGGGTGTGGAGGGACGGGGCCGAGCATCTCAAATTCATGGTCCATGATTCGCGACTTGAATCTTCGGGATACTGTGAATTCAGAAGTGAGCCCGATGATGTACACATGATCGATATCCACAAGCGCGTCTCGGGCACCATGAGCCTTGATGAGGCTCCAATTGATGCAACCTCGACCACGGGAACGGCTACTTTCTTCATCAGTCCTTTTTTCATGGACGAGACGCAGCCGTTCAGCCCACGGATCGAAGTGAAACTCCGTATCCGGGCCCAAGTAGATTACAACAAAGATGAACAATACTTCAGGATATACCACTTGGACGTGGATGCCAGAGAGTCGGACCTGGCCCCTAATCACAGGGCACACTGGACTTGGCGCGTGACAGGAGCGCGAGGGCACGGCTTGAGTGGATAGCCTGAGATGTGCGGTTTACGTCCTCGTGACAACTCGGTCGGGATCGAGGTTGGGGTAGGGGGTCTCGAGGCAAAAGTAGGTGGGACTGGGAAAGTCAGGCGGGGGAAGTGACACACTTTGGCCATGGAATTGGATGGTCAAGTCTTGTGTATCACCATGTTATGCCCCGTCTGTGACTCGACTCTTAGCTGCATGTACATCACCTCCTCTAGTTGCCAAGCCCGACGTGGTGCACGGTGGAGGATGGGAGTGGAGCATGGAATCCAGCCAATGTCGCAAGCTGGCACTACTACCCTGCGACCACGTCATCCGAGCTGGCAAGCTCCACTCGACTGCGGTCTACCCCACCCAGATCCTGTCAGCCGCCGGACTGAGTGGGTAGATACTTCGTAGGTAGATTCGGATACAATGCCACGTTCCTGAGGCTCTGAGGGCGTTTCAGCGACGTGCGTGGTAAGAACCGGCGTCTCCGCCATCCGCGGGCAGACTGGAGCTCCTTGACCACGTCACGGGGCTTGCGCAGATCGGTAATGCACTCGTGACCGGGGGGACCCCTGCCTTTTTGTTTGCCGGAGCGATGTGGGGCCGTGCAAAAGCCCGACACCGGCCGGGACGGGGCACATGCCTCGGACCGTGTGCCTGGTCACGTGAACGCCCGTCTGTCTCGCCCAAGCTGGGCCCTGGCCTCGTTTCCAATCGTCTCGTGCCCAGGCGCGCCGGACCTGGCGACGATTCGGTCGGCGTTTTGCCCGGTCGAGGTCCGGCTGGCGCATCATACTCGGCGACGGGGGCGACCTCACTGCTGGTAGAACGACGTTGCAAACGCCCGCCTCAGGGTGCGCGCTCGGTGCTATCGTCCAGACTGCCTCGGCTCACCACGGTCGCTACTGCTCGTACGATGCGTCTCCCCTCCGTCCTGCAGCCCGCCGGCCTGCTCGGCGCCCTGCTGGCCTGCCGGCCTGCCGCCCTCGCTATTCGGCAGGACGGCTCGGCCTTGCTGGGCGGCTGCCCGTCGGGCGTAGGATACACGTACGCCTGAAACACAGTTCGTCTGTCTGGCATTGTCTGCCATATACTACACCATCTCTATCATCCCTGACCTGGGCCGTTTCGGGTCGCATTCCCTTGGCCTTGTGTGGTGGTGATAAGTGCTCGGGGCCGATGCTTGTCGTTCCTTCTGCTCCTGGCCCACGGACGGGAGTCGCGCGCACGGCAGCGCCCACCGCGCGGACTTCCGCATGCACCATCACACCGGGAATCCTTTGATCATCAGTTGCATGGTATCGTTTGGAGGTCGAATACCTCAATCTTCCATGTCGGGACTCAGGTGCACCCGCTTGAAGTTTTCCTCCCGGCCGAGCCAGGGACCGCTGCTTCCATGTTCAAGAAGTTGGCGCCGCCGGTGAGGAGGTCGGCCCCGTCGCATAACCCGGCCATCGAGTCTTGGCTCGACACCGTACCCCCGTGCAGCACAAGCCCGCCCCCCGAGGAGCTGCGGCAATGGAGACTCGACAAGGGCTGGAGGGAGACGTGGCTGATCACCTCAGTCGCGCTGAGGACGTCCTCGGCGGTCCTGGCGCTGGTGGTCTTCATCATCACCCTGGTGATGCTGCAGGTCGACTCGGCGGAAATGGACCTGGCTCTCGAGATACCCCCATTGGTCGTGGTGAGACCTCTCCGCCCGGACAGAGGTGGTCGTCAGCCTGCTGACAGTGTCGATGGGAAAGTGCCCTCTGGTGGCTCTCTGGGATGCCGCTGATCTCGTCGCGCTGCTGTGCCGTCGCGACCGGGCCGGCCGTGTACATCTCCGGGCCTACGTCGACCTCATCCTCTCCCTCTTCGCCGCCATCGCCATGGTCGTCATCTTTGTGGACATGGTCACCAGCATCGGCACTTCACGCATGGCGGCCGGCGACTTCACCTCGAAAGAGTTTGCCCAGGCTGCCATGTTCATTTGTCTAGCGTAAGTGCCGTGCGTGAGAGTGCCCGCCGCGTGATTGATGGCAGGGACCGGACGGCTGACGGCGTCTAAATGGGATGCACAGGGCTGTCCACGCCGTTATTTTCCTTGTCCGTGTGTGTAACTGCATCTCCCGGCGCGGCAGGGAGCAGACGCAGCCGCGTACCATGTGTCAGACCACCAGAGTGGTATGACGCGACAACTAGGTGACACTTGTCAACGGTGACTGCCATTTTGCTAGCATCTTGTTTGCCCTGTTTACTCTGTGTTTGGGGAGGGTTAGGCTTTCATTTCGATGGGATGAAGGTGTCAGCCGAGCACGTGACTTGTTTTGTCCCTGTTCCATGCCCAGTGAACAACCCTCGGGCCAACCTGACCTAATACTTCAATGTAACTCGAATGCCCAGCCTGAACCCGAAGCCCTGACCAACTGACGCTAGGTTTGCGGAGGTACCTCTACTTCGTGGCTTGCGAAGTTTTCTCATCCTTTCCATGTCATTTGGTCCTGATCCGAGCGAGTTATCATCTTGACAAGTTGCAACATGTACCTCTACGCGGTCGATTTAGCGGCGTCTGGAGGCGGTGGGGCTCTGACGTCAAAGTGGAAATGTTCAAGGCCGACCTGGCGTATCTACATCATCAGTGGACAGCTGTTTGCCAAAAGGAGAAGTAGTGGCATGGGTAATTCCAGGTACAAAATCGTGGCAGTTCAACAGGCTGGATGTACTTCGTACCGTATGTAGGTAGAGAAAGAGGGCCGAGGTCGAGGCTGATGTGGGGGTGGAAAGTTCATGCCTTGCGGCCTTATGCCCCGCTGTCTGTGTTGTCGGGAATTTCAAATGTAAACCCCACCACACTATCCGTGTTACCAAATTATTCTTGAATCTCCCCCGCCCCCGGATCCGACCATTGCCCCTCGTCGGAGACTAATCCCCGCGGTCGCAAGAGCTCTGGGTACCTACACGGCTTCCACAATTTGGATTCATCTTCTCGTCGTCGATCCTCTCCCACTCAAGGTCATCATGCCCTCCGCGTCCAAAGAAAAGCGTTTGGCCAAGAAGGCCGCCGAGGGCAAGGAGAAGAAGACGGTGGCCTCGCGCTCCAAGGCCAACTCCAAGAATGCCAGCACAGCCGGTTCGGTGAACGGTGACGACGAGCCCCCGCTCGAGGAAAACGGAAACGCCACCGAGGAGGTAGCGACAACTGCTGACAAGATGGAGGAGGTAAAAAAATTGACGGAGCAGATGGATAAGCACGGCCTTTCCGATCGAGTCACGACCGGCGTGCTCGCATCTACGAGCACCAGCAAGGACGTCAAGATTGGCAGTGTCAGCCTGGTCTTCCACGGCCGCGTTTTGATCACGGACAGCATTCTCGAGCTCAACATGGGGCGCAGATACGGCCTGCTCGGGGAGAACGGCTGCGGCAAGAGTACGCTGCTCAAGGCCATCGCTGCGCGGGAGTTCCCCATCCCTGAACACGTCGACATTTACCTGCTCAACGAGGGCGCGCCGCCGACGGATCAGGGTGCCTTGGAGTGGGTTGTCAAAGAGGCCGAGAACGAGATGGACCGCCTGGACAAGCTGGCCGAGAAGCTGCTCGAGGAGGAGGGTCCCGAGTCGCCTGTGCTGATGGATCTTTACGAAGTGAGCGCCGCATCGGGGTTTGTACCCCTTTCTTCACACCTCACTAACTTCTGGAATAGCACATGGACAAAATGGATCCTTCGACATTCTCGACTCGAGCGTCCCTCATTTTGACCGGTCTGGGTTTCAACAAGGAGACGATCCACAAGAAAACCAAGGACATGTCCGGTGGCTGGAGGATGCGTGTCGCTCTTGGGAAGGCTCTATTCGTCAAGCCCACACTCCTGCTCCTCGACGACCCCACGGCTCACTTGGACTTGGAGGCCTGTGTGTGGTTGGAAGAGTACATGAAGAAATGGGATCGAACCCTCGTGCTCGTCTCCCACTCTATGGACTTCCTCAACGGTGTCTGCACGAACATGCTCGACATGAGGCAACAGAAGCTGATATACTACGGTGGTAATTACGACTCGTACTTCAAGACCCGCGAGGAGCAGGAGACGAATCAGATGAAGGCCTACCACAAGCAGCAGGAGGAGATTGCGCACATCAAGAAGTTCATAGCCAGTGCCGGTACCTATGCCAACTTGGTCAGGCAGGCGAAGTCGCGGCAGAAAATCCTGGACAAGATGGAGGCCGACGGATTCATCCAGCCTGTCGCGCAGGACAGGACCTTCACCTTCCGCTTTGCCGACGTCGAAAAGCTTCCCCCTCCGGTCTTGTCATTCGACAACGTCACTTTCTCGTACTCTGGGAACGCAAAGGATGATCTGTACCGGAACCTCGAACTCGGTTTCGACATGGACTCTCGGACAGCGCTCGTGGGCCCCAATGGAGTGGGCAAGTCGACACTGCTCCGTCTCATGACGGGCAAGCTGTCGCCGACTTCTGGCTCTGTCACGCGTCATACTCATCTCAAGCTCGGCTTATACTCACAGCATTCGGCTGAGCAGCTTGATCTCACCAAGTCTGCCCTTGACTTCGTCCGCGACAAGTATCGGGAAAAGTCGCAGGACTACCAATACTGGCGTCAGCAGCTCGGCAAATATGGTCTCACCGGTGAGGCTCAGACCGCATTGATGGGCACTTTGTCTGACGGCCAGAAGAGCCGTATTGTCTTCGCACTGCTGGCTATTGATGGGCCGAACATGCTCCTGTTGGACGAGCCCACCAACGGTCTTGATATCCCGACTATTGACAGTTTGGCGGACGCTATTAACGCATTCAGCGGCGGTGTCGTTGTCGTCTCCCACGACTTCAGGTAGGTCAATCATGCATGATAAATCGTCGCCGCTCGGCTCCGTGCTGACAATGACATTAGGTTGCTGGACAAGATTGCCAAGCAGATCTTGGTGTGCGAGAACAAGAGCATCAGGTCGTGGGACGGCACCATTGGAGAATACAAGAACTACCTGCGAAAGAAGATGATTGCCGCAGGCGCTGTTTGAAGCCCGCGAGCTGCCGAACGTTGCCTTGCGCTGGCAATTCCTGGCCTGGTTGTCCCGCGATCGCCGTGGGCTTCAGAGGCAGAGGGGGATGAAAAAAAAAGCAAGTCAATGGCTTCATGGAGTCGACAGCGCTTGGAGGTCGTTCATCTTTCCGGATTGGCACGACGAATCAAGGGGGGGGGGGGGGGCAAACGAGGGTCTGTGAAAGTGAGCGCCAATTGTTTATCCGCAGATGCGGATAGGAATTCGGGGCCGCAGCCGGTTCACAAGGATAGACGCTTCCTTTTCTGCTTGCCCTGTCTCCTACATTGGATGCTCATAGACGTCTTGTTCCATGACAGGATTGCGACATGGTGCGCAATTCACTCTTGGCAGAGTCGTTTCCTCTCTCTTGCCCTTTCGGAGGCGTCGGAGCTGGTCCCATCTCTGCGTTCTTCTTGCCTTGTAGATGTGCTGCATCTCCAAGCGAGTTCTCCTTGTCATACGGAGAGGCCTTCGTACCTACTGCTGGTCATTTCCTTGTTCGCTTGACCCGGCATCTGGAGCGAGTCCTGAGCTCCGATTGGCAACAGCATGCGGGAGGGCTGCTGGCATGCACGGCCCACCCTGCCTGTGTGCCACGGGCTGAAGGTTCCGACACTTGCCGCTGCAACCTACTAAGGGTGTGTCGATAACACTGTCTGCTAGCGCTGTGGACAGGACAGGACAGCCTGGCCTGGCCTGGCCTTCCCTTGTTTCCCCTCATCGCCCGCTGCCGAGCGGAACGAGTCTGTTGAATGACGGGGGGGGGGGGTGGGGGGCAGAATTCCTAGCCCGCAGGAAGAGGGTACAACTGCATTGGTCTTGATCTGCTCCGTAAAGCTGCCAGAGGACTCTCCGACTTGCAGAGTAAGAGATTCAAGGCCTGTGGTGAAGCAGGGGAGAGAAGGCCCATGAATCAGTCTGGTACTGCGTCCATGGTACTGCGTCCAGAAGGCTCTCGCGATGCGCTCTCGCCGAGGGAACAACAGAACAAGGTTTGGAGTTTGAAGCAAGGGGGGGCCTAGGCGGACCACTAACAAGCAGCTGGGTGAGCAGGACCGGGTGGAACGGGGTGGGTCTAACAGCAGGGGTGCCAGGGTTGAGAGTGCAGTAACTTTTGATCTGGGAAACTGAACTGCTGGATAGATCACCTTCGCGAGAGGTGAGGGTGTCAAAGGGGCCATTTGGGAGAGCGGGGGGAGGGGGGAGGGGGCCAAGACGGGACTGCACACGCAACGCAGCCGTTCGGAGAATGATCCAGCCAGTCCCCCGTTCGACTGCATCATGATTACAACCACCTCCTCCAACCTGTCGTTTTCTTGCCGCAAAGCACACACACATCACCACTGCTGCACATGCCAGTCGACCAACATCGCCGACGTCGTGTGTCCGTGACAATCCCAGACGCCGATTCTGGAGGGATCCCGGAGTCCGAGCTGTTGCCACGCGACGACTGCATGCGCCGCTTCATTCTTCCGTTAATACGTCTCTAAACCCCCCTCCTCGTGACCGTCGCTGCCCTCACATGGAGCCCTGAGTTTCAATTTGCCGGCGCTCGATCCTAGACCTCTTGACCGTTGCGCTTTCTTGCCGCGGCGTCCCCGTCCACAGCACGTCAAGGTCAAGACGACAGCATCGGGTGCCTAGACCAAGTACGCTCGCTCTCGCTCTCTAGGCCAAACTGGCCGCGACCAGGATAGCTTGGCGACTACGGGATACCCTCACCGCAGGAGCAGCGCGCGCGGTCGGCGGAGCACGCTATTGGGCGCCGCAGGTAAAACATAGGAAAAGAAAGGAAACTTGTCGCAGTGTACCTAAAAGTCAGCGGTGAAAGCGGCCGGGATGGACAACTTCCATTCGACCGTGCTGCAGCGGCCTCCTCATTTTCACGAGGACGGTAGCAATGGGCCTTCGAGTGACGATCGAAGAGTGCCCGGGCGAGGAGGTGGCCTGCGCGACATTCTGAACCCGGGCTCGGCGTCCCAAGCGTCAGGTCTAGGACGTCCAGCACCGCCAGCAGCAGCAGCTTCGAGTCGGCCGCCGTCCGCCCCGTTTCATTTGCGATCGCCGACCCAGCTCGCTTTGCACCACCCATCGCCGCCGCCGCCGCTGCCCCCATTCGCTGCATCGCCCACCCAAGCAGCCCACGGCGCCAGCCAGCTTTCGGCGCCGCGGTCCATTCTCAACAATTCCTATCTGCCCGCGTCGTCGAACGGCCCGTCGCTGCCGCCACAACTACAAGCTCCACCGGCAATAGTGTCGTCCGTGCCGTCGTCAGGGGGAACTTTGCACCCCATCTCGCCCTTGCATCCGCCCGCCGGCGTCTACAATCCGCGCGACTTCATGGGCGACCGTGACCGCGACCGTGACCGCGACCGTGACCGCCAGCGAGAACGCGAAAGGGACTCGATCCGCGTCGCCGAAAAGCCGGTCGCCGGTCGCAGCAGCTTCTACGACCCGACCACCGACACCACGACCGTAAACGCTTCGCTCAACGCCCGCGACCGCAGGGTGTCAGACGCGAGCACCTGGCACAACACCGCCACCCACGCATCATCCCCCAAGGTCAGTCAGCTTTTTTTTTTTTTTTTTTTTTTTTTCGGTTTGGCAAATCCTCTTCCGCCGGCACGCGCAGGCTCCCTGGCTTCTTCACACTTGGTTCCCGTGGCCTCGATCGACCATCATCGCCCGGGACGAGAAGGTGCAATTTTCGCCGCCAAGGTCTATCGGAGATAGTGTGTCCCCCCATGACCCGTCGGCTCTGCCAGAATAAGTTTGCACACCGGGCCCTGCAGCTTCGATCGCCGCACATGGACCTCGTGAAAGTGGCTTGCGTGTTCAAAAAAAAAAAAAAAAAAGGAACAAGGCAGACTAATGATTGAAAACCGTCCCCCGTCAGGCCCGTGATCCCTACGACTACACACAGCCATCTGGCGATTATTACGCCAACGGTAACTACACTTCGCCTCTAGCATCATCCAAGTACCCGGCCCGGAGTCCGGTGCCGCAATCGCACCCCGTGGCTCCTGCTGGCCCGAGAAGCCCTTCGACAAGAGTAAACCACATGGCTTCACCTAGCATCCGCCACCATCCACTGGCAAGTCCTGTAGCGAAGGATGCCACATTCACGGCTTCGTTGTCCAAGGCTGGCGCTGTGGAATCCTCTGCGGCAAACATGTCTTTGGCGCAGGCATCAGGTGTATGTGCACTCCATGCCCCAACCTTCAAGCGATCGCCTTCCGCCTCTCAACTAACTGCTCCTCTGCAGACTCCAACGAGTCGCGCCGCCGGTGTCATGTCCTTTTCCAACATCCTCTCCGAACCAGTCTCGAAATCATTACCAAAGTCGCCTCTCATCGTGGAAGACAGACAGATCAAGGTCGAGCCGCAAGAACGGGTCGAGGCGGAAGAGAAAACGGTCAAGAGGTCAAACAAGATGGAACGGATAGAGAGGTCTGAGACTCCCACCAGATCAGTCAAAGGCGACAAGTCGGAAAAAAAGGAAAAGGCACCCCGCCGGAATGCCAAATCTCGGATTTCCGACATGCGGAGTACATTCGATGCCACGCCGGTTACTGGCTCACGCCGGGCCTCTTCCAAGTACGATACACCGACGTCGACCAAGACTCCGGCCAAGCGCCAGGCGAATGGCCAACCGAAGCAGAAGCTCTTCTCCCTTGATAAGGAAAAGAAGATCAGGGAGCTGATGGACCAGTTCGACAACGAGTCGCTTGACGAGGATGGCTTCGAGATCGAGGAACAGGCCTGGAGGGACCGCACGCTGCGCAGGCGACGCGATCTCGAAGACCGCGAAGTTTCCATTCGCCGAGACCGGCGCGAGGACTTCGCAGCCGATCACTGGCACAGGCTCAAGTTGTACGCCGAGCAGGGCAAGGCGCGATACAGCGAGCTGCACTACGAGGAAGCACTGCGAGAGGTCCGCGAACAGGAGCTACACGCCGAGAAAGAACGTAAGAAGGACATGCAGCGCAAGCGACGTCGGGAGAAGAGCATGGCGACCACCATCGAAGCCCAGCGGGCTGCCTTGGCAAAAGCCTCCGCGGCGACTGACGAGGCCGAACGGCAGAAGCACCTGCGCGAGGCCGAGCGCGCCAACAAGAAGGTCGAGCAGACCAAACTCGTTCTCCAAAAGGGTGTCAAGGGGCCTTCCCGGAACATGGCGAACGTTGAGCCGAACCTCGGCGGCGGCACCATGTCCACTTTCCAGGCCGACAATACGGAAAACAGCAAAGGTAAGAAAGCCGGCCGGGCTGGCTCGCGCTTGAAGAAGTCCAAGGAGCAGAAACAGGCCGAGAAAGACGCCGCCGAGGCCGCGCAGGCGGCCATCGACGCAGGCGAAGAACTTCCTTCCAAGGAAGAAATGAAGATCCGCATCAAAGTGAGCAAGGGCAAATCCAAAGAAAAGGACAAGGACAGCAAAAGGGAAAGAGACGAGATCAGCCAGGAGCGGGAACTCCTGGAGCCCGTGGAAGAGAGGGAGAAGGCGGTCGAGGAGTCCAGGGAGCTCCTCGAGGCTAGATTCCAAACGAAGGGCTTCAACCAGATTTACGACCAGATATTGCGAGACCTGGCCCGAAAAGATGTCAACAAGGTGTACCGCATGGCCACTGACTCCTACTCCACCAAGGCCTCCAATCTCAAAAAGACGGCAATCTTGGCGTCCAAGGAGGCGAAGAGATGGCAACTTCGCACCAACAAGGGTACCAAGGACCTGCAGGCCCGTGCCAAGCGCGTCATGCGCGACATGATGAGCTTCTGGAAGCGCAACGAACGGGAAGAGCGCGATCTGCGCAAAGCGGCCGAGAAACAGGAGCTCGAGAACGCTCGCAAGGAAGAGGCAGACCGCGAAGCCGCCCGGCAGAAGAGAAAGCTCAACTTCCTCATCTCGCAGACCGAGCTGTACTCCCACTTCATCGGCAAGAAGATCAAGACGCAGGAGGTCGAGCGTAGCACGGACCACCCCGAGGAAGTCGCCAAGGAAGCGGGCCCGGACGGCGCGAGCGTCGTCGATGTCGATATCGAGGAGCCTGCGGGGGCCGTCGCCGCCAAGGTCACGAACTTTGAGAATCTCAACTTTGAAGAAGAGGACGAGGCCACGCTGCGCGCTGCTGCCATGGCAAACGCGCAAAACGCCATTGCCGAGGCCCAACAAAAGGCCCGGGCCTTCAACAAGGCGGATACCAACCTGGACGAGGATGGGGAGATGAATTTCCAGAACCCGACAGGCATCGACAATGTCGATATCGAACAGCCGACCATGCTCAGGGCTCAGCTCAAAGAGTACCAGCTCAAGGGTCTCAACTGGCTGGTGAACTTGTACGAGCAAGGCATCAACGGGATTCTCGCCGACGAGATGGGTCTTGGCAAGACGATCCAGTCCATTTCGGTAATGGCCTACCTCGCGGAGAAGTATGGCATCTGGGGCCCCTTCCTGGTCGTCTGCCCGGTGTCGACATTGCACAACTGGCAGCAGGAGATCACCAAGTTTGTGCCCGACCTGAAGATCCTGCCGTACTGGGGCTCCGCAGCGGACCGTAAAGTGCTGCGGAAGTTCTGGGACCGCAAGCACAGCACGTACAAGCAAGACGCGCCCTTTCACGTCATGGTCACGTCGTATCAGATGGTCGTTTCCGACGTTGCCTACTTCCAGAAGATGCGTTGGCAGTACATGATTCTCGACGAGGCACAGGCAATCAAGAGCTCGCAGAGCAACCGGTGGAAGTGCTTGCTCGGCTTTCACTGCCGCAATCGCTTGCTCCTCACGGGTACACCGATCCAGAATAACATGCAAGAGCTGTGGGCTCTCCTGCATTTTATCATGCCCACCCTCTTCGATTCCCACGACGAGTTCAGCGAGTGGTTCTCCAAGGACATCGAGTCCCACGCGCAGAGTAACACCAAGCTGAACGAGGACCAGCTGAAGCGACTGCACATGATCCTGAAGCCGTTCATGCTCCGGCGCGTGAAGAAGCACGTCCAGAAAGAGCTGGGTGACAAGATCGAGCTCGACATCTTCTGCAACCTGACGTACCGCCAGCGCGCCCTGTATTCGAACCTGCGTAACCAGATCAGCATCATGGACCTCATCGAGAAGGCGACGATTGGCGATGACGACTCGGCCAGTCTCACGAATCTGGTGATGCAGTTCCGCAAAGTGTGCAATCATCCGGATCTGTTTGATCGCGCCGACACGAGCAGCCCGTACTCGCTCTCGCACTTTGGCGAGACGGGCTCGTTCGTCCGCGAGGGGAACCATGTCAACGTAGGGTACTCGGCTCGCAATGTGATCGAGTACGAGCTGCCGAGGCTGCTTTGGCAGGATGGCGGTCGTCTGAGCAAGGCTGGGCCGGACGCGAAGCACGCAGGATTCCGCAACAAGTACCTCGGCGAGTTGATGAACATCTGGACGCCGCAGAATGTGCGCGATAGCCTAGGTGGCACGGACAACTTCTCATGGCTCAGGTTCGCCGACACCAGCGCTCAAGAGGTGTATGACGCAACGCACCAGAGCCTCTTCGCAAGGGCGGTGGAGCTGGTCAGGGACCCATCGCGTCTGGGCAAGATGAACGTGATCTACGAGGAACCGGAAGAGAGGAGTTGGACACCTGCGCACGCCTTGTTCAAGGTGTGCGAGAGGGTCGATCGACGGCCACTTGCCGATATCACATCCGCAAGCAGCATACTCGGCCAGTTGATGAACGTCGCGCGCGGCACGTACAGGGACGAAGGCCTCGGGCGCGTCGAGCCAGCGGCGAAAGGAGGCGCCACTGCACCGCCGATCGATGTATACTGCAGCAGTCGCGGGTCGGTGGTGGAGCGAGAAGAGACGCTCTTCAACATCCCAATACGCAAGACCCTCTTCGGCCCCTCGCTGGCGGAAGAAACGGCTTTCGCCACGCAAAAGGTTCCCTTATCCCGGCTGCCTGTCCGGGCTCTCCTGCCGGCTCCCGACAACGAGAAGAAACGGTTCACCAAGATCAGCGTGCCTTCGATGCGGCGCTTTGTCACGGACTCGGGTAAGCTGGCCAAGCTGGACGAGCTCCTCCGGGAGCTCAAGGAGGGCGGGCACCGCGTCTTGGTCTACTTCCAGATGACGCGCATGATCGACCTCATGGAAGAGTACCTGACGTACCGGAACTACACGTACTGCCGGCTGGACGGGTCCACCAAGCTGGAGGACCGTCGTGACATGGTGGCGGACTTCCAGACGCGGCCCGACATCTTCATCTTTTTGCTGTCGACGCGGGCGGGCGGGCTGGGGATCAACCTGACGTCGGCGGACACGGTCATCTTCTACGACTCGGACTGGAACCCGACCATCGACAGCCAGGCCATGGACCGGGCGCACCGCCTGGGCCAGACGCGGCAGGTGACGGTGTACCGGCTCATCACGCGCGGGACGATCGAGGAGCGGATCCGCAAGCGCGCCATGCAGAAGGAGGAAGTGCAGCGTGTCGTCATCACGGGCGGGCACGGGCTCGGCAGCGGCGTCGACTTCTCGGGCCGCCGCCCCGCGCCCGAGAACCGCAACCGCGAGATCGCCATGTGGCTGGCCGACGACGAGCAGGCCGAGCTGATCGAGCGGCGCGAGCGGGAGCTGCTCGAGAGCGGGGAGCTCGACAAGGTGGCCAAGAAGAAGGGCGGCAAGGGGCGGAAGCGCGGCGCGGCGGCCGGCGGCGGCGGGGGGGCCACTGGGGGGGCTGGAGGCGATGGGGGCCCGAGTCTTGAGGACATGTATCACGAGGGTAAGCAGCTTCACGGCTGGAGGTGGACGGTCCACGGGCGGGGAAGAGCGGTCTGTGCTAACCAGGATCGGTTTCCAGGCGAAGGCAATTTCGACGACAAGCCCTCGGGTACGGCGACGCCCACTGCCGAGCCCGATGCGCGCGGCGCAAAAAAGAGGAAGGTGGCCGGGGCCAAAACGGCCAAGACGACGAAGCAGCGTCTGGCCATTGCCGATGGGGAGGTCGACGCGTGAGATTGGGGCGTGGTTGTCGTTGTTGCTGTCGTGTCTGCCTACCTCTCTACCAACGGTGACACCAGGGGAAGACTGCGGCACACTTTTTTTTTTTTTTTGTTTTCTCTTTTCGTCAAAAGGCATGAAAAGTCACATCATTGGGCCCGATTTCTCCTGTATACGCAACACAAGACGGGACAGGAGGGCGGGGAGGCAGCGAGGGCGCCGTGTTCTTCTTCAGCAGACGATGTCATTACTGACGAGTACGGACAAAGGCACACACCCAGGACAAGGCCCCGGCATGAGTACATTTCTGGGATGGGATGGGGCAACTGTCGGGCACAACCCACCATCTCTTTCTCTTTCTCTCTCTCACCTTCTTTCTCTCTCTCTCTCTCTCTCTCTCTCTCTCTCTCTCTCTCTCTCTCTCTCTCTCTCTCTCCCTCTCTCTCTCTCTCTCTCTCTCTCTCTCTCTCTCTCTCTCTCTCTCTCTCTCTCTCTCTCTCTCCCTCTTTCTCTCTCTCTCTCTCTCTCTCTCTGGTCAGGCGTTTGATCTCGGGGGTTCATTCCCCCCCCCCCCCCCCCAAGAACACTTGACACGGCAAGGGTCCCTCCCCCTCCCCCTCCCCCCCCCCCTGGTTTGCATCCTCCCCTTTCTTGGCGATGTGGTTGCGTATACGGACGGATTCCGGGGACTGACTGACTGCAGCGGCACGCTGGGCTGGGAACCGGCCGCCTTGGCAACTTTTGTATGTTGTTGGTGAATATGGAGGGCGAGAGGGCTATTGCGGCGCGACCTGGGGCGCGGGCGGGCATTGGTGGCGCTGAGGCGGTTGGTTGGTTGGTTTGCCTATGCTTGCCAGGCCTTACCTCTAGATACAAACTGATGCTTTTCGGATAGAGGGTGGTGTGTGTGCGAGGTACGAAGTACCTACTGCTTGGTAATCGGTGCGTGGGTCAAGGTCTGTGCGTGATGCCCCAGCCGAAGAACTACATCGACGAACACACGCACTTGCCGGTATGGGGGTTAGGGTGTGTACTATCGTATTTCCGTGGTGAGAGCTAATACATACTAGGTCACGCGACCCGTTCCTCATGCTCATGATCGTGCAAGATACTCTCTGGTACACTGATCCATCCGGTCGTGTCTATGCGCCTAACTGGATTGACTCCATGCTGCATCAACCATCAATGGATTCCCTTGAACCTCAAAATCAGGGGGGTATCCCTGTCTAGCGATCAAACGGGTCAACCGGTCGGAAAAAAAAAAAAAAAAAAAAAACCAGGTCGAAACAGCCAGATCAAACTGTGTTCAGTGCTTGCTGGGCGACACAAACTTCTTCATCCTGTTCAGCGCCATCATCCGCTTCTTCCTTTTATCGCTGCCGGCAGACGTGATGCTCGCGTTGTCCCCGCTCCCACTGGCCATGTCGGATTTGACCATCGGCTCCTGCCCACCAGATAACAACTCGCGCATTGGCCGCAAGCCGTGGTGGCTCGTCGACATGGGAACATCGAACGGGGCGATTCCGGCCGGGTGGCCGGCGAGCTCGCGCCCCGAAGGATAAGCCGAGGTCGGCTTGCGATGACCATGTTCCTGACCGGGGGCCAGCACGGCCGTGCCGCTCTCCATGGGGTCGTCCACGAACGCCAGGCCCTTGTCGATGACGGGGGGGGACGTGTTCACGTGGCCCTCGGCCGTGTCGCCCCGCTTCCGCAGGCCCTTGGCGGCGCTCTTGCCGTGCGGCAGCGCCGGCGGGCCAGCGCGCTCCTAGAGGACGTGGTCGCTGCCGAGCACCTGCGTCCCGTTGGCAGCGTCGTGCTCGTGCTCCGTCTTGACCGTCCCTTCCCTCGCGGGTGGGGGCGGCGGCGGGGGCGGTAGCGGCGGCGGCGCCACCGCCACGTCCGCGTACGTGCGCTCGGCATGTTCAAGCCCCCTGGCATGGGCGCCGTCGGGGCCGGGGCCGCGCGGGCCAAAGGCGACGGCCTTCATCGCCTCAATGCGCCGCTGGACCTCGGCGTTTTTCTCGGCGACGCCCTCGGCCTTGTTCGTCTTCTCCTTGTCCCCCTCCCGGACTGTCGCGAGGTGCGGGGCGACGAGGCCGTAGGCCCAACGTGCGGCGTAGTACAGAGCGGCGGCCCAGGCCCAAATGCAGAAGCCGAAGCTGCCCGTGAAGAGGAGGCTCGTGATGAGCCCGGACAGGCCGAGGGCGAGCCAGAAGAGAATGAAGAGCAGGGCGGAGCCCAAGGCGAAGACGACGGTCGAGACGAGGAAGGAGACGAAGAGAAGGACCGGGAGGGTGGAGAAGAGGGCCTGGGTGGTGAGGAAGGCCTGGGAGCGCGGGGCGGGACGGTCAGTCTCGGCGGCGGGATGGTGGTAGTAGTCATGGGCAGCAGCCTCGTCGTACGGTTGGTGGTGACGGTGATGGTGGTGCTGGTTGTGCCAGTGACCTGGAGTGCCAATGGATGGGGTACGTACAAACAGCAGCGGCCTCTGCTCGGCAAAGGCGGCGACGCGATCCCAGGCGCGCTGGCGGTGTTCGGGCGGCAGGACGCGGTTGAAATGGTGGTGCGAGCGGGCCAGCGCGGCCGAGGCAACGTCGGCAATGGCCATGGCGATGGCCCTGTACAGAAAGATGGTCGACGACCAGACGAGGAGGGCGATGCTCGCGATCAGGATCCGGTGGAACTCGACAAAGATGCGCAGGAACTAGAGCGTATACGCGAAATCCAGCGTGGCCGGGTTTCCGATGGACGGGCGTGTGGTCGGTACAGGTTGACTTAGGAGGGCTGGTAAACGATATATGACGACGAGGTGTGGTCGAGGCCTCACAACGCCAGGTCAGACACGGCGCGTCCCGACTTGGGGCTGGCATGGAATGACGTGTGGCGCGCGCTACCGAATCAAGCCAGAGCTTGGGCCACCGGGCAAGTACACCATTCCCCCAGGCCGAAGATGACGGTTGTCGATTCAGTCACGTGGCCGTCTACACCGAGGAGCAAAGAAAAAGGGGGCAGTACATGAAAAATACGGGCACAATCTGGGTTGAACGATGGGGAGGACTTGGCAGCGGGCTTCCATTGGCCTTGGGGTCGAGAGAGTTGGGAAAAAGCGTCCGAGACAAGTCTCGTCGGCCGTGTTGGCTTTCTTTTCCATGGCATGAATCGGTCAGGAGATCCGAGTGGCCACGGCGATGGAGCCATGCCTTGTAGCTGGTGGCTGGCCTTCCTTTCGGCATCACGGGACCGTGCGTCATGGCAACGCGACACGGAGTAGCTGCACTGTGTGGGCACACTTGCCTAGGGTATAAGGCACCTTCTACTCCGTACCGACGTGCCAACACACACCGGGCATCCTTTGGGCCGGGCGGCGGCTTTGTCGGGCCCTCGGCAGCTTCAGTTGTGACTCACTCCATCGGTCTTTGCTTGTTGTGGTTGTGACACGCCTGCCCATCATGCATGACGAATGCCGCCAGGGTAGTTCCTTCCGCACCTGTCAACGCACACGAGCCCGGGCCCCACCCAAAGCATGATCTCGCTTAGGTTGGCCCGGGAGACCGGCTTGTCGAATTTTGTATGAAATGAGCGGTGCGCAACCAGCCCGGGTTTTTTTTTCTCGCCCTTTTTCTTCTGGACACTTGCCACCACGTCACACCACACCAGACCACACCCAATCTCGGCCGGATTCTTGGCTCCCTCCCGCCTTCCACGCAGCAGGAACGAGGACGTCATCTCGCCCGTCCTGAGAACACAGCCGGCCACCGCCATGGGCAACATCCTTTCCACCCTCGCGGGCGGCGACCGCGACCCGGCGAGCACCCAGCGGCTCGACAAGCTCACGGCCGAGCTGGAGGACAGCCACGCCTCCCGCCTCGCGACGGAGAAGGAACTCGCGTCCAAGATCAAGCAGCTGGCCGAGACGCAGAAGGACCTGGCCGCCGCCAACGAGGGCCTGGCCGCCGCGCAGTCCGACGTCGTCGCCAAGGAACAAGAACTGTGGGCCGCCCGGGCCGCCCAGGCCGAGGCGGAGAAGGCGCTGCGGGACAGGATCGCGGCGCTGGAGGCGGAGCTGCTGAGCGCGCAAGAGGCGGCCGGGAAGAGAGAGACAGAAGCGCGAGAGCTGGCCGAGGCGGCGCGCGAGGCGCTGCTGCTGGAGCGGGAGAAGGCGGCCGCGGCGCAGGACTCGTCCAGGGACGAGGTCGCGCAGCTGAACAAGAGCCTGGCCGAGGCCCAGGAGAAGAACCGGGGCCTGCAGGCCGAGCGTGCGGCGTTGGCGGAGCAGTCGGAACAGCTGCACAAGGAAGTCGAAACCTTCCGGTCGCAACACGATCAGCTCAAGACAGACTCGGAGGCCAAGCTCGCCGCGGCCCAGAAGGATCTGGCCGACTCGACGAGCACGCACTCGGCCCTCCAAGAAGCCCACGACCGGCTCCAGTCCACACACAATCAGCTCTCTGCAGCGTGCGAGGCACTTTCCGTGTCCAAGGCCGACCTCGAGTCCCGGCTCCGGGCTTCGCTCGCCGACCACGAGCAGGCCGAGGCGGCAAAAGCCGAGGCTTCCCTGGCTGTCGCCTCTCTGGCAAGCGAGAAGGCCGCGGCGGAGAAGAAGATTGCGGACCTGGAGGCCAAGCTCGCCGAGGCCGAGGCCGGTCTCCAGAGGGCTGTGTCGGAGAAGACGGAGACGGCACAGTCGGCCGAGTCGGCAAAGTCGGCCCAGTACGAGCTGGAGAAGAAGCTGGCCGAGCTGGAGGACAAGGTCCAGGCGGCCGAGGCAGTCAAGGACGAAAAGGTCGCCGAACTGCAGGCCCGCCTCGTCGAGGCTGCGTCTGCCCGGGACAAGGCCCAGGCCGAGAAGGCGTCGGCCACGTCAGATGCAGAATCCAAGATCTCGGGTCTCGAGGCCCGGCTCGAGGACGCCTCGTCCAGGCTCGAACAAGCACAGGCCGAAAAGTCGGCAGCTTCGTCGGACGCCCAGGGCAAGATGGCGGAGCTCGAAGCCAAGCTGCAGGACGCCAGCGCGAGCATCGAGAAGGTTCAGGCGGAAAAGATGACGGCCACGGCCGATCTGAAGACCGAGGTCGGCCATCTCCAGGCCCAGTTGCGGGACGCCAGCACGAAATTGGACACGACCGTCACCAACATGGGAGCCGCGGTCGAGGAGGCCGAAGCCAAGGCTTCCGAGCAGCAAGCCAAGGCTTCCGAGCTCGAGACCAAGCTGGCCACGGCACAGGCCGCCGTCGAGAAGGCCGAGGCGGCCAAGGCTGCGGCGGTCCAGGAGGCCGAGAGCAGAGAGGCCGAGCTCCGGTCCCGGCTCCAAGAAGCGCAGGTCAGCGCCGAGAAGGCCCAGGCCGAGAAGGCTGCCGCCACCCAGGAGGCCGAGAGCCGCGCCGCCGCGCTCGAAGCCAAGCTGAAGGAGGCCGAGGCCGGCCTGGAGAAGGCCCATGCCGACCAGAAGGCGGCGGACGAGAAGCTCGCCGCCCTCGAGGCCGGGTACAAGGCCGCCGCCACCCAGGACCCCGACGTGGCTGTTGCCGTCCCGGCCCCGGTCCCGGTCCCGGTCCCGGCCCCGGCCCCGGCACCGGTATCCGGGGACGTGGCCGCCGTCGGCGCCTAGAACCAAAGCAAGCCCCGCGGCGCGCCGCCCAGGAACCCGACGACTCTCTGACGACCGCTCCGACACTCGACGACCGGGGGAGGAACGTGACCGGGGACGATGGGCCGATGGACGACGGGATGACCTATGACGCCGATGTTGGGGCGCGCGCGCGCGAGCCATGTGTGGGCCGCCTACTACTCCCTCCCCATCTTCTGTAACTGATGCATAGCGCCGCGAAACGATGGCCCCCGCCACGTCGCGCACACATAATGTTTTGATGTACATCGCCTCCTCTCTCTTTCTCTTTCTCTCTCTTTCTCTCTCTCTTTCTCTTTCTCTTTCTCTTTCCCTACTTCTCGCCTCGGCAGCTTCTTCGCACATCATCCCACGCCAGCTCGCGAGCTAATAAGCTACCCAGGACGTAGACAGCCACCTAGAGTCCCCCCCCCCCCTCCCTTTTCTGTCTGTCTCACGACGGCATGGCCCGGCCCGAGGGGGGAGGAGGGAGGAAATGAACAGGACTTGGCACGATGCTAACCTGCATTGCTGTCCCGACGTGACTTCCATCCACGCACTCGCTGACTGGATCCGCCACACGCCAATCAAGACGGCATCGGCGCATCGCAAGAGCATAGATATATACTGGCAGCTACCTGACCTATGCAGCACTGCCTCCGCTACCACGTAGTCTACTGTGTGCTTTTGCGCAAGGCCGAGCAGCGAACATGTGTGTGTGTGTGTGTGTGTGTGTTTTTCTTCTCCTTTTTTCGCTTCCCGCCTCGAACCATGCCCGTTTTGTTTTTCACCCGCATGCACGCCGGCAAACCCGCCCGGCCCGATCGACGACAGGTAAGCCCGGGGGGGAGTCCACCAAGTCCAGGATTTTCTCACGTCCGGCGCAGACAGATTCCCTCACCCCCTCCTGCCCAATGGGATGGATGTACGAGGAGGACCTCGTGGAAGCAGACAGAGAGCCGCGCCCGTCCTCGCTTTTCGCCTCGGTGGCCGCCCGTGACCCTGGCTCACCGGCCAGAGTATCACGGCTGGTCTGGCGGGTTGGATGCGGAGCGGCAGAACAGGACGCTGCACACCGGGAGAGAAGGGGGAAACAAGAAAACAAAGAGAAAAGAAAAAAAACGTGGGCTGACACGACCTAGGCGGGTACGAGGAAACAAAAATATACCCGTCAAGAAGGGGGAAAAAAGGGGGGGGAAAGGGAAAAGAGAAAAAAAAAAAAAAAAAAAAAAAAAAAAAAAAAAAGAGGCAAGCCAGTGTATAAACCGCTGGGATGGGTGCAAGAGAGACGCCGACAGAGAAAAGAAGAAGAAGAAAAAAAAATCACCGCTTCGCCCGCTGCACCGCCGCGGCGCTGAGCACCTTGTCCACGGTCGTCATGGCGAGCGCGCTCGTGACGGGCGTCAGGCCGCCGGCGCCCGTGCCCGTCGGCGTGCCGGGCGTGCCGGACGTGGGCGTGCCGACGCGTGACGGGGCCGACGACCGGTTATGCTGCATGTGCGCCTTGACCAGGTGGCCGGCGGCGAGGGCGCTGCACAGCGACAGCTCGCCCGCCAGCACGGCCGCCGCCACGATGCGCGCCAGCAGCCGCGCGTTCTCGCCCGGATGGGTCGGGTGCGGCCCGCGGACGCCGAGCATGTCGAGCATGGCGCCCTGCGGCTCGAGGATGGTGCCGCCGCCGAGCGTGCCGACCTCGATCGAGGGCATGGAGACGGTGATCTGGAGGGATCCGCGCAGGCTGGGGTGGTGGGTGGCACACACACACACACACACACACACCATGTTAGCCGAGGGGAAAAGGGGTCCCTCGTCCCACAGAGGCATCGAGACTTACTTCTTCATAATGGTGATGCAGTTGGCGCTCTCCACGACCTGGGCCGGGTCCTGGCCCGTGGCGATGAAGATGGCGGCCACCATGTTCGCCGCGTGCGCGTTGAAGCCGCCCACGGACCCGGCCATGGCCGAGCCGATCAGGTTCTTGGTCACGCCGAGATCGACCAGCGTGGCAACGTCCGTCTTGAGCACCTTCTCGATCACGTCGCCGGGGATGATGGCTTCCGCCGTCACGCTTTTGCCGCGCCCCTCGATCCAGTTGATGGCCGCCGGCTTCTTGTCCGTGCAGTAGTTGCCGGACAGAGAGACAATGTCCATGTCGTCGAAGCCAAAGTCGGTCATCATGACGTCCAGTGCGCGCTCGACGCCCTTGCTGATCATGTTCATGCCCATGGCATCGCCCGTCGTCGTCCGGAACCGGATGAACAGGGTGGTGCCGGCGATGGCCGTCTTCATGGACTCGAGACGCGCAAATCGACTGGTGCTGTTGAAGGCCCGCTTCATGGCCGTCTGTCCGACGTCCGAGTCGAGCCAGAGCTTGGCGGCGCCGGCGCGCTCCAGCGTCTCGAAGCTCACACAGGGACCACGCGTCATGCCGTCGCCCGTCAAGACAGTCACGGCACCGCCGCCCGAGTTGATGGCCTTGCAGCCACGGCTCGCGCTGGCGACGAGCACGCCTTCGGTGGTGGCCATCGGGATGAAGTAGCTCTTGCCGTCGATGACCAGGGGGCCGGCGACGCCCACAGGGATGGGCATGTAGCCAATCACGTTTTCACAGCAGGCCCCAAAGACTTGAGCCCAGTTGTAGCGGTCGTACGGCAGCTTGGAACGGTCCAGGAAGCTGGTGAGATCGGCCGTGGCCTTGGTGCGAGAGATGATGGTCCGGCGCACCTTGACGGCGCGCGTGAAGTCCTTGAGCGTCTTCTCCAGTGCGTATCCGGGTATCTTGCCCGTCAGGGACAGAGCGACGACCTCTTCGTCGTCGAGCTCGTGCGCGCGCTTCTCCGACAGCATCTTTTCCAACTCGGCCCGGGCCCGAACGCTCGGGGGACATGTCTCGAGCGGTGACGACGACGACGACGACGACGACGACGAGGACGGCGGTGGCGGCGGCAGCTGTCGCGCCAGTTGGAGAACCAATTCGCCCTCCTCGTCGGTCGGGCAGGGGCTCAACGGCGGCCATTGCGGCTGCGGCGTAGGCGGTGCCGTCGGATGCTGGTATTCGCCCAGCGGCAGCGTTGCGGCGTCGGTCGTGTTGAACTTTTCCGCTTGCGCCAACTCTTTCGGGTCGACAGGGTGGTCGGGGACATTGGGATCCTTGATACCCCATCTCGCTGCGTTAAAGAGATACCCGTTCAGAGCGACGCTGAGGGCCAGGGCGACGACGATCCACTTGGACAGGATGGGGTCCTCCATGCTCTTGAGGATGCTGCCGACCATGCGGGCGCCCACGCCGTACTCTCCCAGGTCGCCATACGTTTCCTCCTCGTGCGGGCCCGTCTTGGGCTGCGGCAGATCGTAGTGGATCGAGGGGAACTCGAGCTCGTACTTGATGGGCGTCAAGACGGTGACGACGGTGGGCTGGCCATTGTCCCGCGCGACGTCGAGCAAGACGTCCAAGCCGTTGGCCGCCACCTTGAACGGGTCCACCGGGGGCGAGGTCACGACGCCGCCGCCGACGCCCTGGGCCCAGGTGGACATGTTGGAGAGCGAGTTGGTGGTGCGGAAGGGGATGGTGCAGAGGTTCGCGACGTTGATGAGCACGAAGCCGCCGACCATGAAGAGCTTGAACTTGGGGATGGACGTGCTCTTGAGCGTGCGGCCAAAGATGGTGGTGCCGGGCTGGCCTTTTCCATCCACGCGCGGCCACTCGTTGCTCTTGGCCACGTTCTCGGCGACGCGCCGACTGACGCCGTCGTCCTCGAGAGCGCGCCGCATGTTGACGTGTCGCTTGATCCGGTTGATCTCCAGCTTGATGCACAGGATGGCCGTGTAGAAGGAGAAGAGGAGGATGCCGTCGAAGACGAGGATCCAGGCGGCCAAGAAGCAAAACTGCTGCAGGCCGCCCTGGACGCCCGACAAGGCGCCGGCCACCAGGATGACGATCTCGATGCCGTAGTCCTTGACGATCTCGGGACCCTCCTCGCGGATGGCGGCGTCGATGGCGGACTGGATGACGCTGGTCGAGGGCTCCGGCTTCCTGGACGCGGACCCGGCCGCCTTGTCGACGGGCCGACGGTGTTCGATGGCGTGGGACAGCACCGCCCGGGTCAGCACGATGTTCTTCTCGAAGCCGATGGTGACGACCAGGAAGGGGAGACCTTCGGAGAGGAGCACCATGCTGACGGGCACGCCGAGCTTGGTCGTCACGAACAAGCCGAACATGAAGGCGAAGACGGACGAGAGCAGCACGCTCGTGGCCAGCCAAAAGTTGGAGCCCATGCGGCGCATGGAGAGAAAGAGGGAGACGAAGGTCAGATGCATCGAGATGTAGCCGAGGAGCATGATGACGATGTCGAGCGTCTCGGCGTTCTTGACGAGGTCGATAAAGTCGCCCCAGTGGTTCTGCAGCCACTTGGCCAGGCTGCTGCGCGTCTGCACGCGCGCGGCCTTCATGATCCAGAGCCTCTGCTCGCGGCCGTGGCCCGTCTCGCGCGTCTCCTCGCCCGGCTTGTCGGTCGCGATCTCCTGCGCGGCCGCCAAGACGTGGGGCGCCTCGCCGTAGGCCAGGCCGAACACCAGGGCCGTGTCTTGGGTGTAGCTCGAGAGGGGGTTCGCCGTCGCCGGAAGCGGTGTGACCGACAGGTTCTGCGGCATCGGGATGCTGGACGGCGGCCCGGACGAGCCCGAGGCCGGCGAGTCGGGGAAGACCATGGTCAGCAGGGCGAGGTGGTTGACGGCGCCGGCCGTCGGGACTTCGCCGTCGTACGTCTGCCACCTCCAGTCCGTGTCCGGGGCAGCACGCAGACTGCGGCTGCCCTCGGTCAGGGAGGACCAGTCGGCCTTCCTGACACTCCCGGTCGCATCGAACAGGCTGTCCTGCAGCAGGCCGAGGTAGGTCGAGCTCGCCAACAAGGCAGCGATGACGATGGTGTGGATCGGGTGGGAAGCCGTGGGCCTGGACAAGAACTGCAGCGCCGGCGTGATCTTCTTGTTCAGCCACGACGACGACGCGGGATTCTGCGCGGCGGGCTGCTCGCCGCGGAAGCGGGATGGCAGCAGAACCGAGGCGAGCATGGCGACGGGCAGCGTCTTGGGCCGAGGAGGTCCGAGGTCGAGAGGGTCGCCCCTGGGGGCATTACGCTGGGCCTCGTTTGCGCAGCCGGGTCGCCGTGAGACTGTGGCCGTGAGACGGTCGCCGTGAGACTGTGGCCGTGCTTGGACTCGAGCGTCTGTCTGTAGGTTTGGTTTGCCAATGTCAGCACTGTTGTTGTTGTTGTTGTTGTTCTTGTTCTTGTTGTTGTTGTTGTTGTCGTCGTCGTCGTCATACGGACTTGGGCCTCCTGCAGGGAGAGAGAGAGAGAGAGAGAGAGAGAGAGGGAGGGAGAACAAAGGCCTGGTGGCGCCGGGACGAAGCAGGGTAACGGGCGATTGCCCAATTGGGGGGGGAATGAGGAGAAGAGGACAAGACAAAGGCGGGTCGCGACCTACGATACACGTGTGGTTTTTCTGCAAGTCGATGAGCTGCAGCAATTGACAATCAATTGATCGTGGTCGTCTGCGCGCCGCCTATCGTTGTGCTTTGGTGGGAGAGATGAATGGTGGGAGGCACCGAGGAGGTGGGATGTCGCAAGCTCAATGCCTTTTTTTTTTTTTTTTTTTTTTTTTCCCTCCCTTCTCCCTTCACCTTTCAACTTCACCGTGGCGTAGAGCTATGGCTGGAAAATGGCTGGGATTGGCCGGGAATCACAGGCTTGCCGTAAGTGGCTGGCTGCGATTGGCTGCCAGCACCGTTTGAGCTCACACGGACGCTAGCGAAGGAAAACGATGGATGCCATTTCCTGAAAAGGAAAAAAGGGAATTTCGCATGTCAGCTTTTCGTAACGGAACCTCTTTGGGAGGAACCAGCCGTCTCCGTCTGGCCCTGGTAGACCGCTCAACAAAAATCGCACGACGGTTTTCGTTTTCCATGTGATGCGAGTGATGAATGATGCCCATCATGTAGTGCTGAGTGGCGCCAAGACACAGCAGCAACGGCTCTACTACTACTACTACTACTACAACTACTCCTCCTCCACCACCACCTCCTCCTCCTCCTCCTCCTCCTCCTCCGGCCCCGCCAGCTGCCGGACCCTGCGCACCTCGGGCCCGTCGCAGCCCACGACCCGCACCCCCCCCCTCCGCAGCATCTCCCGCCGCGTCGCCTCCCACGCGCGCGCATCCACGGGCCTCGTCCCCTCGGCGACCACGACGGTGTCGAAGCCCTCGGCGGCCGCATCCAGCGCCGTGGCGCTGACGCAGTAGTCGGCGGCCAGGCCGACGACGTAGACGTGCGAGACGCGCGCCTCGCGCAGCGCCGCCGCCAGCCCGCTGTCGCCGACCCGCGGCCGCCCCAGCGGCGCGTAAAAGGCGCTGTACATCTCCACGCGCGCGTCGGTGCCCTTGAGCACCACGCCGTCGAGCCGCGCCGTGTCCAGCCCCGCCGCCAGCGCCGCGCCCCCCGTGTGCTGCACGCAGTGCACCGGCCACAGCCGCGACGTGTACTGCTCCTCCGGCTTGTGCGGGTTCGCCACCGTCACCGAGTCGACGAACGCCCGCTTGCCCGCGTGGTTGGCCGCGAAGGAGATGTGGTCGGTCGGGTGCCAGTCCTTGGTGGCCAGCTTGACCGCGAAGGGCAGCGCCAGGAGCGCGTTGATGGTCGGCAGGATGCTGCGGCCGTCGGGCACGGCGAGGGCGCCGTTCTGGGGGGGAAAGTAGTATTACTACGTACGACCACCACCGTACTTGCCCAACGCGTAAATAAAAAAATCCCTAACCAAAAGGACTCACGGGTGGACAAAAGTCCTCTTGCACGTCGACGACGAGAAGCGCTGCCTTGAAATCCTGGTCGGCCATGGCGGGTAGTCGATCAAACGGCCTTTACTCTCGTCTTTGTTTCGCCGCTCGAACCTGCCCGATGTACTGGGAAAAAAAAAAAAAAAAAAAAAGGCTTGCGATGAGACACGGCCGGCCTGACGTCATTGATGATACAAAGTGTGGTGGGGTGGGCCCAAGTCTCGGCCGGTATCGGCGCGGTGGGGCACATGACCGTCCATGATCATTCATAGGTGCATACACACATACACACACACACGCACACATACGCACACGCATACAACCACGGCTCCTAATCATTCGCTCACTCCAATTACACAAACACACGAGTGTTCTCCGCGGATGCATTCAGGATGCATGCAGGACAAGCAGTCGTCCCCCCATGGAGCTACCAATGTGCCTCGGAAAGCGTGAAGAATACCGTGGCCAGCTCCACAAGAAGAACTCCCGCATCATACCACCGCGGCCTGTTCAAGGAAAAGGGGGCCCATCCAGCCTGCCGTCTCCGTTTCAACCAACCCGAATCACACCCGCCGCGACGAGCTTCTGGATCTTCGCGCGCACGCCAGGGTTCCGCATGTGCTCGTTCAGGGCCGCGGGGTCCGACTGCGCCTGCTGCAGAATGGCCTGCATGACGGGGTCGTTCATGATCTTCATGATCTGTGGCGGAATCGGTCAGCCGCCGGTCATCTTGCCTTCCACCGGGTGCATCCTTTCCCGCGAACAAAACAGGCAAACTCACCTCCGGGTCCCGCATCAGCCGCTCGCGCGTCTGCTCCTCCGTCTCGTTCTCCCGCGCCGCATACATGGCCGTGTACGCCTTCTGCTGCTGCGCCTCGATCTCGCGCGCGTTGGCGCCGCTGTGGTGCTTGGCGTCGACCTCGAGCGCCTCGGCGCACGCGTCGACGCACTTGCTGTACTCGCGCATGCCAAAGTAGGCCTGTGCGCGGCGGATGTAGGCGCGCACAAAGGTCGGGTCCCGCTTGATGGCCGCGTCGCAGTCCTCGAGCGCGCTGGGGAACTCGAGCAGCTTGATGAAGGCGGCCGCACGGTTGCTGTAGCCGCGCGGGTCGTCAGGCGCCCGCTTGGTCATCTCCGTATACGCCGCCACCGCGCCCGGCCAGTCCGACTCCTTGAACTTGCTGTTGCCCTCCTCGCGCGCCTCCTCCGCCTTGGCCGGGTCGATGTAGGCCTTGCGCGCCTCGTCGATCTTGCGCCGCTCCGCCAAACGCAGCTTGGTGACCACGTCGGGCGTCCGGTGCTCGCGCAGCGACATATTGTAGAACTCGACCGCCTTCTCCAGGTCGCCCGTCTTCTCGTACGCCGTGCCGACGCGCGCGTACGACTTGGCGATGGTCTTGAAGTCGGCGTACAGCGACCGGCCCTCCTCGACCGCCTTGGTACAGCTTTCGATGGCAGCGTGGTAGTCGCCCTTTTCAAAGTACGCCGCGCCGAGGTTGTTCAGGTACGTGATGTCCTTGTGTACCTCCCACGCCGCCTGGTAGTGCTTGATGGCTTCGTCAAACTGTCGCTTCTTGTACTTTTCCGTGCCCAGCGCCTTCTCCTTCTCGGCCGCCTCCTTTGCCTTCTTCTTCTCCAGTGCCTCCTCGTCGAGATCCTCGTCCATGGGCTCCGGCTCGGGTTCGGGAGCCTTTTTGGTCGCGGCAGGCCCTGGTTTCTTGCCCGTCGTGAGCTCCTCCTCGTCGCTTGTCTCTACTATTTTGGAAGCCGCGTCCATGTCGCCCGGGTTGGCCATGTTGAAGTCCATGTCGATACCCATCAGGACCGGCAGGATTTGCATCATTCTAGGGTCGGTGAATAGGTCCTGCACGTTACCTGGGTTTTGCTGCATCGCCTGTAGCTTCGCCATGAAGGACGGATCGGCAAGTAGATGGCTCGTCTTCGGGTTCGCCGCAATCTTCTGGACCAAGTTGGGGTCCTGGAACATCTTCCCCAGGCCACCGAGGGGGTTGCCTGCGCGCTTGTCAGTATCCCAAAGTCCATGTAGATGCGCCTGACTGCGCCATATATGTCCCCTTACCACCACCGGCTTCCCTGTCTAGGGCCTGCTTCACAGACTCCAGGTCCTTCTTGAGGCCGGCATTATTCGGGTCATGTTTCAAGCCCTCCTCGTAGGCGTCGTGCGCGGCGAGGAGATCGCCCTGTCCGTAGAGAGCAGCGCCTTTGCGACCCCAGCCCTTGGGCCAGTCGGCCTTCAGCTCTGTCGTCTTCTCTGCATCCTGTAGCGCGGACGCCCACTCTCTCTTGGACGCGTACGCAGCAGACCGGTTGCTGTAGAGGATGTGGTTCTCGGGCTGTATGGCGATAGCCTGCGTGAAGTAGCCGCTGGGGACTTGTCAGCCTAGGTTTTTGCTTCGTTCGACCGCGATTTCGCCCGGGTCATGGGCACTTACACAGCCTCGTCGAACTGCTTCGAAGCGATGGCCTTGTTCCCGAGGGCTTTTAGTTCGTCGGCGGATGCCATAGCTGGGAGCCAAATTGGACTTTGGTGCAACGAAAATTGCCCGGGAAAGCTTGGACAAAACGGGAAAAAAAAATCAAAAAAATCGGTACTTGATGTGCTTTCACAACTAGTTGGAGCTTTGCATTAGCTCGCCGGTGGTCCAAGCGCTACGTTGAAGAAGCAACTGGAAACTTCTTGCATCTAGGTAGATCTAGGGGAGGAGGTGGGGGGGGGGGGGGGGGGGGAGCAACACGGTCGACCAGACACTCAGACAGGCTAGGATGAAGATGCGGACCGTATGTCAAGCTTTGTTTTTTTTTTCTTTTGAGTAGAAAGCACTGAGCCAGCTTCAACGGCAGCTGTTATACGTCGTGCACGGACCGTCCAACGGCTAGAAAGCTCTAGATGCTTTCGACGCGCTTCGACATGGGATGGGGCTCCTGATTGGTCGGTTCTCCGGCCCCCGCCGTTGCTATGCGGAGCTGCCCCTTTCTTGCCCCGAGTGGATCGAGTTATGCAAGTCAACGAAGAATTTGTAGAGCAGAGAGGATTTACATCAACAGACACACATGGCCAGTGGCAAGATTGATGGCAGTGGCTTCATTGCCTCGCTTCATTCACATGAAGCATAATATGTATGGATGCAAAAGGCTTTCCAGATGCCAACATGGGTGCCCAACGGGAACCATTGTCCTTTTGGTCTGCAATGAGATGAATCTGAGAGAAATGGCATCTCATCGGGTTTTGCCCCAAGGTTGAGAGAGCGCCTGCCTGTAGAGTTTCTTCGGCTGTTGCCCTCAAACCTCGTCGTGGTACGAGGCCGGAGAGCCCTTCGAGTCGAGCTTCTCCTCGTCGTCATCCGAGTCCTTGAAGTTTTTCTTATCCTCATCCGACTGCTCCTCCTCCTTCACCGCTCCCTCCTTCTTCTGGGCCGGCTTCTTCGCCGCCTTGGCCTTGGCCTTGCTCTTGGCGGCCGGCGTCTCGGGGATGTCGGCCATGTTCACATCCTCCTCCTCGTCGTCGTCCTCGCTGGCCATGACCTTCTTGGCTTTGGCGCCGCCCTTGGTGCCGACACGGCCCTTGCGCTTGGTCACCTTGGCCGGGGAGTCACCGGGCGTGGCCGGGGTCGCGAGCGAAGCATCCGTCGTGGTGGCGCCGGCGGATCCTCCCGATCCCGTTGCGCTCCAGCCCATCTTGGTGCAGAGACGGGTGAAGCGCTGGCGGGCGTTCTTGCCGTCCTTCAGGCCAAGATCGCCGCCGACCTTGTCCCAGTCCACATCCGGCGCGCTCTTGGCGTGAGCGAACAGGGACGTCAGCAGCTCGTTGTCGTTGGATGTCAGCTGCATCTTGCTCGCACCGGCAACCTCGGCGGCGGAGGGGCGGGGTGCCATGACGATATCGTCGGCCTGCTGTTTGTCCAGACTTGTCGTTAGTCGTCAGGACGGGTGAGCATGTTTGGGATGGGAGAGCGAAGGGGTATAGAAATCAGGCATGCGTTGCTGGAGAGTCTGTTGATGGGGAATGCGACCTGATTTTCATCCAAGCTTACTTACCGAAACGGTCAGATGGAAATGTAGAGAGCAAAAGAATTGCCGCGTCAAGTGCTGGAAAGGTTGTCTTGAGTTCTGCAGACGGTTGGCAAGTCGGAGAGCAAGTCGGAAATGATTCCTGGCTGACTCTGAGGAGAGAGAAAGGCGTCCTACGACGGAAGAAGCCGAGGAGTTTCGGGAAGTGAGGTGTGCGAAATATTCATAGGATGGAAAACTGTGCACGTGGGTCCACACTTCGAGATGTTCATGGTCCGGGAAGAAAGCTGCCTGTGCGAGTGCGTAGGGCATTTACTATTCGATCTACCTACTATCTACTCTACTGGACCGTGCCCTCCTCTGCACTTGGCCAGCTTTAGCTGAAGGGGGGGGGGGGGGATCTCTGGAATGGTTACAGGATGCTTATATGTTGCAACATTTATATAGCTCCTCCAGCTTGTTCAACATCAACAAACCAAGAAACCTCGTACTTCAACAGCAGCAAGCCTGGCAGCTCGTTAAGTCGTCCTGGATGTCTGTCATATGGGTCCAATATCATGAACAGATTCTTGGTTTCCGCAACCTCATTCGACTCCGGGGATTCCATTTCCAGCCACTGTCAACATCCATATCAGCTGGCCGGGAACACAGAATCATCTAGTAGACATTCTGAGTTCAGTGCTTCACATCCGGAAGCAACGGTTTTTCTTGACTTGCTGCTAGCCTGCACAAAAGACGTTGTGTCTGACTCGCTGGCATGTGCCATCCCTCCTCTTCCCCCCCCCGGAATAGTAGGCCTCGATCCTTGGTCATCGACGACGTCAGCTAACCTGTTTGGCTCGCCGCTAGCCCAGCCCTCTACCCAGCCCGCCTAGACTGTCGAGCACGACCCTGGATATCGACCTCGGGAATGGAAACCGGGGGTCCCCAAGGGCTGACGGCGCAAGGCGCCGCTCCAGGATTAAGTTTGGCTGGCAGGTGCCAGACGAACTTTCGACGCAGTGCCCCTGAACGCAGGCACATGAGTTGCGAGTAAGCATTGGCACCGGGCGGAGGCTGCCCAGGCGGTATAAGATGCTGACAGGGCACTGGGCATCAGAGTCGGTCACACACAAGTCATCATCACCACATCTACTCTCGACGTTCCCAAGGCTTCACACGCTGCAAAAAAAAAAAAAAAAAAAAAAAAAGCCGCATCAATCGTTGCACAACGTAGACCCGGCTTCACAATGGTCGTCCCCATCGCCATGTACGGCCCTGACCTCAAGATGGCCGAGACCATCGGCGCCCAGATGGCCCCCGAATACGAGAGTACGTGTACCCCAACACCCCGTCCCTGTCGTGCACGTCAGGCGTCGGTGGAGTTTTTTTTCTTTTCTTTTTTTTGGGGGGGTTTGTTTTGACCCCTTTCTCCCGCGCGCAGTCGTCACCATCTGCCTCTCCCAGGACGCGGCCGAGAAGACGCTGCCCGGCGAGTGTGCGGGCCAGTTCGACTTCCCCTCGGAGCACGGCTCCAACGCCACGGCCGACGTCAAGAAGGCGCCCAAGGCCGTCCTGCTCGGCAACAACATTTCCGACAGCGACGAGAAGACGCTGGCCAAACTCATCGAGGCCAAGATGGCCGGCGTGCCCCTGGTCAAGGCGTCCAAGTTCGACGTCATCAAGGCGGGCGGCATCGGGCCCGACCCCGTGGCCATTGCGAAAGTCTTCAAGAAGAAGCTGGATAAGGAGGGTATTTGAGCCGACAGAGGGGCGAAAAGGTGACGGCGTCATAAGAGCCTTGTTTTTACCCATGGATGTAGGAATTCATAGAGAGAGAGAGAGAGGGAGAGAGAGAGAGAGAGAGAGAGAGAGAGAGAGAGAGAGAGAGA
Source organism: Phyllachora maydis (assembly GCA_029339225.1). Classification (NCBI taxonomy): domain Eukaryota; kingdom Fungi; phylum Ascomycota; class Sordariomycetes; order Phyllachorales; family Phyllachoraceae; genus Phyllachora; species Phyllachora maydis. The sequence goes on from JAQQPM010000003.1 coordinate 1,168,417, forward strand.
GAGAGAGAGAGAGAGAGAGAGAGTCTCGCTGTTGCTGTTGCCGGATCAGCGACATCGTGGCCGAAGTCCTGATGCCAAAGGTCTCACACCAATTCATCCCTCCACAAGACGGATTTTTTTCATCACCTCTGACTGCTCCTCTTCGCAAAATGCATCATGCTCCTCCCTTGGTCATAGGCCACCACATAGCTCAGCTGCCACACCTCGCCGATGATCATGGCGTCCTCGTTCGCGTCCCCCCCGTCGGCAAAGACGCTGAAACACAGGTTCTCGTACCCCGGCAGCCCGTTCAAGCCGCGGAAGATCATGTCCCGCGGATCCATCGGCATCTCGACGCCGCCAATCACAAAGGCCGCGTACGGCGCCGTCGCGTCGCAGTCGGCGGTCCAGTACCCGAGCGACGCGTTGAACCGCGCCGGCGGGCTGAAGGCGGCGTTGACGGCCGCCGCCGCCGCCGTGGGCACGAAGTTGGCCGCCGTGCCCGTGTCGACGATGGACTGGTACGGCCCGACGGTGGTGCGCGCGCCCGCGCCCCCGGCCGGCCCGTACACGAACGTGTGCGTCGTCGTGTACCACGACAGCGGCGCGCCGGACCGGTCCGGCCGCGTGGGCTCGATGGGCACGCTGGTGAAGGGGGCCACGTACCAGGCCGCGGGCACCAGGCCGCCGACGGCCAGCAGGCCCGCGGCCGCGTGCACGTTGGTCGCGTTGTTGGGCTGCCCCTGCGGCACGCGGTCCAGCGCCAGCGTGAAGACGGCGTCGCGCACGAGGCCCTGTTTGGCGGCCGAGGTGAACCAGGGGTCGTAGGGCCCGCGGGAGGAGGCGGCGCCGCCGGCGCGGTTCGTCGCCGAGGTGAGCGACGGGTAGCCGAGGCCCAGCAGGCCCGAGGAGACGCCGTCGCCGGTCCAGGCGGCGTAGTCGACCAGGCCGGCCTCCTGCCTGGGCACGGTGATGCCGGCGACGGTGATGGGCGCCGTGACGACGGAGCCGTGCAGGACCTCCTCCTCGGGGTAGTAGCTGATGGAGAGGGCGGCCGAGGTGATGTTCTGGAAGCTGCCGAGGCTGACGTTGTAGAGCGGGCCGAAGGCGCAGGCCGCCTGCGGCAGGGGCGCGCGGGCCTGGTCCATGGTCACGCACTGCAGGGCCGAGGTGGCGACCCAGGTGTCGCTGCTGCCGGTGTCGACGAAGGAGATGAACTGCTGGCCGTCGCCGTCGGTCGTGTTGCCGCCGCCGCCGGCGGGGGACGGGCCCCGGTTGCCCCAGGTCACGTTCACGACGGGGTAGACGCCGCTGAAGAGGGTGTTGATGGCTTCGGTGCCGACTGCAGGTGCCGGTCCCTGGCCTTGTTGGAGCTTGTGAGCAATGCGCGCTCGGGCCGGGCTGCCGAGGACGTTGCGGCGCGGGTTGTGGGACAAGGACAAGATGTGGGATGGTGGCGCCTCGGCGATGGAGATCTCGCTGCGGGAGAAGACGGGAGAGTTCTTCACCCGTTCGGCTGCTACTGCGAGGGCGAGGAAAAGACCAGAGGCTACTGTGAAAACCAGCTTGCGCGGTTGGGGCATTGTGGGAATCATGGCAAATTTAGTTGGGGGTCGGATCTGACGGAACCCGGACAGATTATAAAAGAAAAGAAGAGGTGTGGTGCTGTCTCGAGTGAGGAATCCCAATCTAGAATCTCATGAACTGGCCAACGTCGTGCCAACTGCCAAGGCGTGCGTGTGTGACGTGACGGTCCGGGACCCGTCCCAACTGTTCGGGATTCCCCCCTGTTGCATCCATGGCTGGGCAAAGCTTATCGCACGCGAAGACAGCGGAGTCGTGAGGATGAGATCCGCGAGCGGGCAGCCAGGTGATCTGTCGTCCTACGCTGCGTGGTGGTCAGCTCGGGGGGGCGGGCAACGTTACCCTGGCAACGGCGAGGGCCGCCTCAACATGGCGGAGGGCCCTCCCGGTGCAAACTGATTCGAACGGCCACCGGACTGGAACGGAGGCTGAAGAGTGACGAGCCATAGAGACGGGACGAAATATGCGACGATAGATTGAGAGTGCACTGGCCTTCTCGTCGTGCGCCTACTACACCCCTGCCGTCGCCGCGGCCGCCGCCGCCACCGGAACCGGGACCCCCGTAACCAGGCCCCCCGGAACCGGGCTTGCTGGACGCCCTGGGCATGGGGCAGAGGAGCGAGGTGCCCGGGGCCACGGCGGCGGTGTGGGATGCGGCGCTGGAGGCGAGCCAAGAGAAGTCATGCGTATGCGTATCGCCTGGTGTGGTGGAGCATTGTGCCCATTTGTGGCCGTGGCCCTGGGTGGCCCGTCTTGTTGATGAAGGCGGTCGGCGCCCTGATGACGGAGGAACCCGGTAGGACCGTCGGTCGGAGAGGAGGAATCGCAAAAGAGCATGGACGGAGGACGTCACGTGGCTACGTGTCAATGCGATTGGTTAGTAAGCATAGCGCGACCTTGAAAACCCTGCCCACAACCCCCGCCTTGGTTAGCCTGCCCCGCTTCCCACGCGTCGAAAGATTTTTTGACCGAGTCGCGATCTCCATCTTCGCCATCTCCAGGACGTCGCGCAAGTACCGCCCAGGTTCACCCAGTCCGTGTAACCGGAAGCCATGGTTCGCATTGTGCTCGTGTGCGGCGGTGTGGTATCTGGCGTGGGGAAAGGTGCGTATCCGCTGCGCTAGCTGACGTACCCATGTTTCCCTGTCACGTTCGCACGAGACTGATGATGCCGCCAGGAATCATCGGTAGGAGATGCCACCGACGCTCGCCCTTGGCAAATCATTGACGAGAGGGCTTGCGTGCAGCAAGCAGTGCGGGCCTCCTCCTGAAGACCTTGGGCTTCCGAGTCACTGTACGAGACCGAGACCGAGACCGAGACCGTGACCGTGACCGTGACCCTGACCGTGACCCTGAACCTGACCCTGAACCTGTCCCTGAACCTGTCCCTGAACCTGTCCCTGAACCTGTCCCTGAACCTCACCCTCTTGATTCGTGCATGAACGCTCGACTCATGGCGCCGCGTGACAGAGTATCAAGATCGATCCATACCTCAATACCGATGCAGGATTGCTCAGTCCGCTCGAGTACGTTGTCCTGCCTCCCTGCCGCAACACACTCTCCTGCTGACATACTCAGACACGGCGAATGCTTCGTGCTGGCCGACGGCGGCGGTGCGTTGACAGCTGCACATGATGCAGAGAGCCCTGCTGACGAGGCGCAGAGACCGACCTGGATCTCGGCAACTATGAGAGGTACCTCGGAATCCAGCTCAGCCGGGACAGCAACATCACAACCGGCAAGATCTACAAGCTCGTCATCGTACGTCTTCGATCCGACGCCTGCCTCGGCGGCGCCATGTGCCCAGCCACTGATGAATTTGCCTACGCAGGATCGAGAACGCCGAGGCGAATACCTCGGAAAGACGGTGCAAGTCGTCCCCCACATCACCGATGCCATCGAGGAGTGGATAGAACGAGTAGCCAAGGTGCCAGTCGATGACTCTGGGAAGGAACCTGACGTCTGTATCGGTATGTCTTTTCCTATCCCATGCTTCTTGCCAAGGCGACGGCTGATTCCTCGGCCCAGTTGAGCTGGTGTGTCGGCAAACCTGAGGCACCTTGGTGGGCGGACCGGCGCTGACGGCGAAATGCCACGCACAGGGTGGCACAGTCGGGTATGCCTTGTCGTCTCTTTGGTGGCTGCCAACCGCTCAAGCGGAGATCTGACCAAGATGCAGTGATCTCGAGTCGGGTCCATTCGTCGAGGCCTTGGTACGGTTGCGGCACAAACTGGGAAAACACGACTTCCTCAACATCAACGTCTCATTCGTCCCCATCGTGAACGGCGAGGTGAAGACGAAGCCGACGCAGCACGCGGTACGGCAAATGCGAAGTGCTGGTCTCATCCCCGACGTGGTAAGCTCGGGTGGCAACCGTACAACCGTCGCACCGAATCTAGGCTGACCTCTCTCTCTCTCTCTCTCTCTCGTTCTTTCTTTCCTCCCTCTCTCCCAGATTGCGTGCCGATGCGAGCGTCCCCTGGACCATGGCACCCTTGGCAAGATTGCGAGAAGCTGCCAGGTCGAGGACGAGCAGGTGATGAGCGTCTGTAACATGGACACGGTCTACCAGGTTCCCCTTCTTCTCGAGGCCCAAGGTCTTCACAAGGCCCTCCGCGCCGGCCTGGCCCTCGACCAGGTGACCATGGCGCCCGAACAGGCTCAGAAAGGCCAAGCGCTGTGGCATCTGTGGAAGAAGACTGTCAAGCCGGAGTCGCACCTCCCCGTCGTCAACATCTGCCTGGTGGGTAAGTACGTGACGTCAGACGACGCCTACCTGAGCGTGCGCAAGTCGCTGGAGCACTCGGCCATGCGGTGCAAGCGGCAGCTGGACCTCGTTTCCATCGACTCGGAGCACCTCGAGCAGGAAACGGAGAAGAGCGACCCGAATGCGTACCACAAGGCGTGGAAGGCCATCTGCGAGGCCCAGGCCATCCTGGTCCCGGGCGGCTTCGGCTCCCGCGGCATCGAGGGCATGATGGACGTGACCAAGTGGGCGCGCGAGCGCGGCGTGCCCTTCCTCGGCATCTGTCTCGGCATGCAGGTGGCCGTCATGGAGTACGCGCGCAACGTGCTGGGTCTTGCCAAGGCGACGTCGGAGGAGATCTCGGCCACGGCAGAGCATCGCGTCGTGGTGTTTATGCCCGAGGGATCCAAGGAGTGAGTTCCCCCTGGTCTTGACCCCTTGTCTTGATGCGCGGGATCCGGACGGGCGTGGCTGATGCCAGGTTGGCAGGCAGATGGGCGGCACCATGCGCCTGGGCACGCGGACGTCGCACTTTAGGCCCGACACGCAGTGGAGCAAGCTGCGCGGTATGTACGGCGGGGCCGAGGTGATCGAGGAGCGTCACCGACACCGCTACGAGGTGAACCCGGACTATATCGAAAGGCTGGACAAGGCTGGGCTGGTGGTCACGGCCTTTGACGACCTCGGTGTCCGGGTCGAGTCGGTCGAGATCCAGCATCACCCTTTCTTTGTCGGGTACGTCCGGCTGCTGCGACTGGCACCAGGGAAGGAAAAAAAAAACCCCCCCCATGCTGACGCGGACTGGCATGCAGCGTACAAGCCCATCCCGAGTTCACCAGCAAGGTGTTGAACCCGTCGCCCGTCTACCTGGGCTTTGTGGCGGCGGCTGTCGGCTGCCTGGACGAGATGATGGAGGCGGCGCACCAGAAGTTGGCGGATGCTGCGAAGGGGATCCCGGACGCTTCGCATTTCTGAAGAGGTAGGTTGAAAGACGGGGGGGAGGGGGAAGACAAGATGGCAAACGATGAAGGGAGCGAAGCGGCAGCACGACGTCGTTGATGTTTCCCATACAAGTTGGAAGCAACTCTCTTTCTTTCTTTCTTTCTTTCTCTCTCTCCCTGTCCTCACCATGTCCTCTCCCTGTCCTCTCTACCCAGAGGCAAAGCAAAAAGCTACCGGCCTGGCTTGTTCCTCCTCTGAGCTTGCTTTGCACCATGTGAGGAGGGCGCGGGCCCAGCCAAAGCTTGCTGGCAAGCCGTGGCTTCCTGTGGCTTGCTTTGGCATCACCAACAAGCTTTCCGCGCCATCGGACTGTGCATGTCTCTTCGGCCCCCCTCCCAGGACTACACCCGGTGGCGAGGTCGACCGAAACTCTCGTCCTGGCCGGCGCGACTCCCAGGTGTGAAAGAAGGCTGCTCAAAGAGGTGCATCGGACAAAGGGAACACCGCGGGTCGAGCATTCCAGTTCTGCTGCCGAGACAACGACGTCCGACTTCCCGCGCCTGCCTATTCCTTCTTTGCCTTCTCCCCCCCCCCCTTTTGCATTCCGCACTCTCGGCCTTCTCCAACATAGCCCCCAAGAGCCAAGGCCGACTGGACTGACTGACTGACTTGTCAAGCTGGAAGCAAACAAACCGATTGCTGTGACGACCATCATTAAGGGGACACGAAGGAGACGCATTCTCATCAAAATGGACGACATATCCATGTCCATGTCCATGTCAACTGCGGCGGCAGCATCGGTAACATCGACACCATCCAATGCTGCAGACTCCCCCGCAGCTATGAACGCCATGACGGCGTCGGGATGCAAGATCTCGGTGAGCCTCCTCCTCCTCCTCCTCCTCCTCCTCCTCTTCCTACTCAAGCGCACCCACGCCGGCCAACCCGTCGGTCCACCACGTAACCCTTGGGCCCGAAACAGATGCTCTGGAACTGGAACACCATCGACGCCTGCTTCCTCTCGTCCCAATGGCACATCACCTCCAACGCCATGTTCGCCGGCTCCTGCCTGGCCGTCATGGCGCTCGTGCTGGCGCTCGAGGCCCTGCGCCGCGCCGTCAAGGAGTACGACCGCCACCTCGTGCGCCGCCACCTGGGCGACGCCGCCACCGCCTCGGCCGTCCTGCCCCCGCTACCGACACCACCACCACCACCACCAACGACGAGGGCCGCGGCCGCGGGCCACTGCGCCGGCAAGACGACGCCGGGGGGCTCGGTCTCGACCACGGGCGGCGCCGCCGCCGCGGCCGAGCACGAGGGCTCGCCGCTGGCCGGGGGGGCGCCGCCGCCGCCGACGAGGCGCTTCCGGCCGACCCTGCCGCAGCAGGCCGTGAGGGCGCTGTTGCACATGCTGCAGTTTGCGGTTGCGTATTTCATCATGCTGTGAGCTGCTGTCTCCTCTTTTGCCTTTCTCTTCCCCCACACGAGAGGAAAGAAATGGACTGACGGCCGCGCCCAGCTTGGCCATGTACTACAACGGCTACATCATCATCTGCATCTTCCTCGGCGCCTACCTCGGCGCCTTCCTCTTCCAGTGGGAGAACCTGGCCGAGGTGGCGTCGGGGCCGACGAGCGCGGCGCACGAGGCGACCGTCTGTTGCGGGTAGGAGGGCGACGACGGCGCCGCCGCCGGTCTGGGGACGAGCGCGGACAGGGTGCAGACCTACACGTTGGCTACCTAGCTGGGCATCATCTGTACAAATATAGCCATCATCTACCCATCCCTACCTTGCGTACTGCACACGTCCTTCTTCCGGGTATTCCGCCAGGGTCATGAGAGCCCATGGAGCGTGTTCGTCTCCCGCCGTCCGGACGACAGGCTCGCCGGAAGCAACAGAAACAAGAGAGGTCTTCTTCCACCGCCACAATGACAAAGTAGGCAGCCGGCCCGGCCCCCTTTTCACACCATCGTCTGCGCCTCCCCCTCGGCCCTCCTCCGCCCCTTGACCGTGCTGCCGGCGCGGCCCAGGATCTCCGGCACGACCTCCCACCAGCCCTCGATGGCGCGCTGCAGCAGGGTCTTGCGCTTCGTCGCGGCGGCCGCGGACGGCCGCCGCCCGCGGGCCCCGCCCCACCCGCTGCGCGTGCTGTCCGCGCCGGCCGACAGCGGCGAGGCCTCGCCGGCGCTGTGCAGCGTCGGGAGGGCGAGGCGGGCGGCCGGCGCGGGCGCGACCACGACGACCAGGGCGCCGCGGCCCTCGCGCACGGTGCGCAGCTTGAACGGGTCGAGGGAGCGCCGGATCGGGTGCAGGGTGAGCGGGGAGAAGGGCGCCGGGGGCGGCGTGCCGTCGGCGTCCCACGGGGACCGGGGGGGGAGGGAGAGCGTGGGGGAGGGGGAGGGGGAGGGGGAGTTGGGTGGCGTGGGGGTGGGGGCCTGGCGAGGCTGGGTGGCGGTGGTGGTGGAGTACAAGGAGGAGGAGGAGGAGGAGGAAGAGGAAGAGGAGGAGGAGGAGGCGGCGGCGGCGGGGGATGCGGTGGCGGGGCCGCCGGTGTTCTTGAGGATACCGCGCCTGGGCGGGGCGGGATAGGGCGTGGGCGTCGCGCGGTGGGCGGCCCTGCTGGACGGCAGGGGGGGCGCGAGCATGATGGAGATGGTACTGACGAGGGAGCCCGGCGACCGGGCGTCTTTCCCGCCGGCCGGGGGCCAGGGCCAGGGCGAAGCGCTCGGCGTCGCAGTCGTGAGGAGCAGCGGGGGCGCTGGCGGGGGAGCCTGGCGGAACCGCGACGTGGGCAGCGGGCCCACAGCTCCTCGGCGCGACGCCGCGAGTCCCTAGTCAAAGTGCGGCGGCGGCGGCGGCTGCGGGAGGAGCTCGAAGTCGTCGGCGGCCGTGATGCTGGGGGCGGCGGACGAGGGGGCGGCCCGCTTGGACGGGGGGCCGGGCGGCAGGGCCCGGCGCTTCCCGAGCCACAAGAAGGCGGCGGCGACGGCGCTGACGGTGAAGAGCACGCACAGGGCGATGGCGAGGCCCCAGACGGCGGCAAGCTCGTAGCACGTCGTCTGGCCGGCGCCGACGAAGACGAGGTAGGACACGGGGCTGGCGGCGGGCAGGGGCAGCAGCACGGCGCTGGCGCTGGCGGGCAGGTCGGCGCAGGTCGTCTGGGAGAGGGGTCCGCCGAGGACGGCGGCGACGACGACAAGGGGGATGAAGATGGCGAGGTCGACGAGGGCGGTGGCGAAGTAGGGGATGTAGGTGTCGTCGTAGGCCGAGAGGGAGAGGAGGGTCCAGAGGGCGCAGATGACGGCCTACAAAGTCCGAAGTCAGAGGAGGGAGGGAGGGAGGACGAGGACGAAGACGAAGACGAAAAGCGAAGAGCGAGGAGGAGATGCTCACGACGACCAAGGTTCCCGTGAGTTCGCCCGGGGCACTGTGCTTCGTCTTGGCGATCTCGTCGATGAACTTGCCCACCAGGCCGATGACCGAGATGAGAGCCACGAGCTGGAGCACGCGCGCGCCCAGGTAGGCACAGCCGTAGTAGCCGTAGTCTCTGTAGGTCATGATGAAGGAGGGATATGGGGAACCGAGCAAGACAAGGAAGGAGAAGAGAGAAAAGAGAGAGAGAGAAAAGAGAGAGAGAGAAAAGAGAGAGAGAGAGAAAAGAGAGAGAGAGAGAGAGAGAGAGAGAGAGAGAGAGAGAGAGAGAGAGAGAGAGAGAGAGAGGTGGAAAAAGAAAAAAAGAAAGAGAGAAAAAGGAGGTTGTTATCCTCTGCAAGGAAACGAGAAAGAAAGCTCAAGACCAAGGAAAACCAAAAAACCAAGGAAAAAATCCGTGAGATGGTGAGATGCAAGCTCGAGAGAAAGGAAGAAAGACAATATATAGATATCACCCAGCAGCCACAAAGGGACGGACAGGCACAGCCCATGTCTCACCATCTCACCACCTCGTCTCTTTTGACCGTATGTCTCGCCCCCCCCCGTGCGGGCGCCTGGCGTAACCGGGCCCCCAACAGCCGCGCCAACCAATCCCCGGCTCTCCAGGGCCCGACAGGCCGGCGCTTCGCAAGATTGGGTCGGGGGAGCCGCCGTCATGGAACTTCCCTGCAGAAGAAGAAGAGCGTCGTCGCGTCAGCGCGTCGCTGATTGGGCCGTGCCGAAGCGGGTCCGGCGGGCGGAAAAAGTGGAGCAGGGCGCGTAAATCGAGCCCAAGGTGAGCCAAGGTGAGTCGAGGTGAGCCGAGGTGAGGGAGCCGTGGCGGCTTGTTTTGTTTGGTCGGCGAAAACATCAAGAGGAGGGCAACATCACTCGACGACATGGACACCCAAGATTCCTCTGCTGCTTTCCGTTTTCCGTGCGGCTTCTGCTTCCTCTGCTGCTTCTTAGAACCCCCGTGCCAGAGACTATTCTGTATCCCTTACCCTGCCTCCATAGTTGGTCCAGCGAAAATCAGGCGCTCCTTACACAGCTGCAGCACTCCTCCCTCTTGACAGCCCTATCCAAGCAAGTCACCCAGCCCACTGGTCGCAGCAGAGCCGCCACCGGCTGCCTTCGTCGGCACCACACCCGCAGCCGGCGCGCCCCAGATCCCCGCGCTACTCTTCTCCTTGGCGAGCTGGCCCATCGCCGGCCCGGACCCCGTCGCGTTCGGCTTCTTGCTGATGCCGGCGCTCGCCTGTGACCACAGCGCACCGAACGCATCGCCACCACCACCCGAAGACGCCGCCTTCGACCCACCAGCCTTCGCACCAGCACCACCCGCCAGAGCCGCGCCCGACGAGAAGGCCGTGCTTTGCGCGGGGGCCAGCGGGACCGAGGAGAAGTAGTTGGGCTGCGAGGGCTGGTAGCCCGTCGGCTTGGTCGCCCGTGCCGAAGAGGACGCGGACGAGGGCGCGGCAAAGGCCGACAGGTTCGGCGCCGGAGTCGTCGTCGTGCTGGACATGGGCGAGACCGACGACAGCCCGACCATGCTGCTCAGGTTGGCCTGTTGCGGCGCCGAGATGGGCTTGGGGGCCGCCAACTGCACCGTCGAGCTCATCGGTGGCGGCAGCGAGCCGGCGAACGACGTCGGGCCCGCCGTCGTCGTGTGGGTCGAGGGCGTGGCAGACTGGAAATCGTCGAAATCGTCGTCGTCGGCGGCGCCCATCGGTGGCGCCGCCGCCAGAGAACTCGGCCCAGGCTCGTCGAACGAGAAGAGATCGACTTCGGCCTCCTTCTTCTTGGCCGCTTCCGCCGTCGTCTTCTTGACGCCTGCCCTCTCCGTCGTCCTCTTGGCTCTTGGCGTCGACGAGGACTCGGCCGGTGCGGGCCGCTCGCCTTCGTCAAACTCGTCGTACTCTTCGAACTTGTCGCCACGGCCCTGGCTGTCCCGGAAATCACCCTGCTGGCCCCCGAAGCCCCCGCCGTCGCCGTAGACGCCGCCCGAGAAGCCACCGTACTCTCCGCCGGCGTAGCCGCCCGACTCGCTGCCGAATCCGCCGTAGCGGCTGCTGCTCGAGAAGCCGCCGGCGCCGCCGCCCTCGACGCCCACGTATTTTTGCCGGTTCGACCGAGCCTTCTTGCGCTCGTTTCGGATACGCTCGACGTCGCTGAGCAGATCGGCCAGCTCCTTGGCGCGGTTGCGCACGTTGATGCCCTGGTCCTTGCCGTTGGCGTCGATGAAGTGGAACTGCCGCAGCATCTTGAGCAGCGTCAGGTGCGAGCGGGCGTCGTCGATGACACGCTCCGAGCCGTGCTTGATCAGGAACTCGAGCAGCTGCAGGGCCTTGTAGATCTGGCGCCACTCCTCGGCCGCCTTTTCCGTGAAGCGCCGGTAGATCATGGGCATGATTTCGTTGAGCGTTTGGCTGGACGGCGGAAGCGCGTTAGAAGGACGAGGGAGGATAGGGAGTATTGGTAGGGAGTATTGGCTCGTGTCGTATACACGCACTAGTTGAACGTTCCGTTGGCAATCTCTTGCATCAAGGTGGAAGATGCGCCCCAAGGTTCGTTGTTCGTCGCTTCGCGGACCTGACCAGACACACCTCGTCAGCACCGGATCGGCCTCGTCGTGGAAGCCGCGCAGGGCAGCGCGAGGCCACGCCCGCGTACCTTGGCCTCCATATCGGTGTAGTTCATCACAGCTAGTGCCCATCAGCATCTTTTTGTCTGTCCACAAGCCGGTGCATGAATACTACTGTGCTTGCTGACCATTCTGGACTTTGCGTATGCCGGCCTTGACATCGTACAATGTCAGGTTCGACACTGTGTCCTTGAGGCTGTTAAAGTCCATCGTGCGCAGTCGTGCGAGGAGACGCTTTTCTGGCGGAACCGAGTCGAGCCGATGCTGTGTAGTCCGACCTTCCAGATGCCAATCTCACGCCGACCCCTGATGCCGAGCATGACTAAGCTAGAGTGAACTTGGAGCCAACCTCAAGCAGTCACGTGACCTGGGGCGAAGAAGACAGACAGTGGAGACATGTAGGTGCACTGCGCTTTGACGGGCAAATCTTTTCTCGGTTTGCCATTGCCAAACGAGCAGTCCACTTCTTCTGCGACCTCTCTTCGTCCAGCCTTGATCACCGTGGGTGTGCAATCATTGTCCGCCCAGTCTTCTAGCAACCGACTTCCCATTCTGTTCTGCCGCGTCTTCAAAGTATGTGCAATCACTTTCCTGGTGCCCCCTTCCCGTGGCGCTCGCCATCCCGTCTCCCTGCACTCCTGCCCCCAACCTTGAGAAGCAGGGCGTGGACACGTGCCTGTACCAGCCAGCACCACGTCCGGCGAAGCTGTCTCATATCTCTCATCCGCCGTCCCGGCTTCCCTCGTCCCGTCCGGAACGTGGTGGGGTGGGGGGGGGGGGAAAGACTGGAGACGGGTCGACTGGCTGGCTGCCTGCCAATGGAGTAGTAGGCTTCTGCGGCTGGGCGGGCTGCTGGGCGTGTCGCACGGTCTGGACCACGCGGCTGTGGCGACACGGAGGCAGCACGACTCACGGACCTTTTGGCCCAAGAGTTCCAACCAAGTGCGAGGTACCTACCTCCAGTGGCCTCGAGTCTTCTCAGATGTCCCTGTCCGTGGAGCTAAGGAGCCTGCTGGCAGCATCATCTTGAGCACTGTGTGGCGGGCGAATTGCAAGATTTGTGGTTGTCTTTGTGACGGCATCCCGGAGTTGGAGCTTTTATGCCACTAAGCCGAAAAGGGGCAGGAGCAAATGTCCCCCCGGTCGCCTTCCGGCATTGACCCCCCACCTTTTTTGCTAACTTCATTACCCCGCCAGATGAGGCCCCTCCTTCGAGCAACTTGTTTCCCCTCAACGCGAGCTTTCACCCTTCTTTCAACTTCTTCCTTCGCATCGACTGCTCCCTCCGCTCTGCGCCATTCTGCCACCTTTCCGTCCCGCACTTTCTCGACCTCTCCCATCTTCAACATGTCCAAGGTGTAAGTACCGAAGATGCCCGTCATCCCCGCCTCCCTCATGCTCTGTTGACACTGGACACAGCTTCTTCGACATTACCTGGCAGGGCCCCACGCTGAACGCCAACGGCGACCCGGTTGGACCCCCGCAGGGTAAGTCACATGGCAGCACTCGGATTTCGCCATTCATCTTCTTCCTGGCCGCGCCTGCGCGAGAAGCTCCCAGGCGACGCTGTTGTTCCGCGCCACCGGAAGGGAAAATCTCGCGGGTCAACAGGCCGCCTTCGTCATCAAGCTGCTTACTGACGGACACTGCCATCAACAGAGCAGTCGGGCCGTATCAATTTTCTCCTGTACGACGACGTCGTCCCTCGGACGGCCGCGAACTTCAAGGCGCTCTGCACCGGCGAGAAGGGCTTCGGTTACAAGGGATCGTCGTTCCACCGCATCATCCCTGAGTTCATGCTCCAGGGCGGCGATTTCACCCGCGGCAACGTAAGGCGGTCCCTTTGGTGACGAGACACCAGCACGGCCATAGCAGCGAGACACAAGGATGCTAACGACCACGTCCATTTTGTAGGGGACCGGTGGCAAGTCCATTTACGGCGAGAAGTTCGCCGACGAGAACTTTGCGAAGAAGCATACTCGCCCCGGCCAGCTCTCCATGGCCAACGCTGGCCCCAACACGTATGTCCATTGTCCATGCGGCAGCCGACTTTGGGCGCTTCGTTGCTAACATGTCATGACCAAAGCAACGGCTCCCAGTTCTTCATCACCACCGTCGCGACTTCGTGGCTTGACGGCCGCCACGTCGTCTTTGGCGAGGTGGCCGACAATGAGTCGATGCGCGTCGTGAAGGCCCTTGAGGCCACCGGCAGCCAGAGCGGCGCTATCAAGTACACGATGAAGCCCACCATCACCAACGCGGGTGCCCTGTAAATGTAGATGAGAGATGTCGCTCGGTGCTTATTCGGGGTTGAGGCTGGTGTGCGAGTGGCGACCATGGTCTTTTGACATTGCGGCGCGGCACGCTTTAGGTCTCGCTTATAGCAGGTAGTCACGTCGGGAATCAAAAGCATTGCGTCTGAACCCCAGTTCGTCTCATATGTCTCCCCATGCAATTGGGTTTGTCGGTGCCAACATAACCCCCATGGTGCGGGTGAATCATGATCCGTGATACCTATGTAATCCGGTCGATCCTCTAAGCCCCGGGCAAGTCTAGAAACATGGGCAAACTTCAAGCGCTGTGCCCCCCCCCCCAACTATTCCCTTCCCAACGCCCATGCCATGCATATTGGACTGGGTATCGCTCAGTTCACTTGAACAAGATTTTTTTTTTCCCTCAAGACGGCAGGCGCACACCAAGCCAGCTCAGATCGCATGCGCCAGCCAGCGCTCAAAGTAGACGCAGTTGAACGGGTTCACGGGCCCGCCCACCTCGCACAGCTCGAAGACGGGGCACCGGCCGCACGGGGCCTCGGTCAGGCCGTTGCGGAGCGGCTCGGCGCCGATGCCCCACGGCGCCGAGGCGAGGTCGCGCTCCCGCTCCCGCTCCCGCTCCCGCTCCCGCTGCTGCTGCTGGCGCTCACGGAAGCCCAGCACGGGTTCCTGGCGGGCGGGCCGCACGACGCGGTAGCCGCGGCGGCGGCGCACGCGCACCGGCTCGATCAGCCCGTCGTACTCGAGCAGGTCCAGCAGCTGCTGCACCTCGGCCTCGGACAGCGTCGTGTTCTTGATGATGTTGCTCTCGTGGATGAACCGGGCCACGTCGCTGACCGTCGGGTACGCCGCGTACCCGGCCGGGAGCGGGAGGTACGTCTCCTTCCGGGGGGGGTCGCGCGACGCGGCAGGGGCGGGGCCGGCCTCGCCGCCGTCGCCGCCGGACAGCTCGGCGGCCGGGCGCTTCTTCCCGCGCGGCGCCGAGGCGCCGGCGGTCCCGTTCGGGGTCGGGGTCGAGGTCGGGACCTGTCCCTTGATGACGCCCTTTTTGGGCGCGCGCGTCGTCGTGTCGCCGCCGGAGCTCTGGTAGGCGCTGTGGCGGGTGATGAAGCCGAAGACGACCTTCTCGAGCTCGGCGACGAAGGGGGTGTCGAGCTCGCCCTCGTTGAACCAGGGCCCGCCGGTGGCGCGGTCCGACGGCCGCAGGTTGGCCTTGATGTACATCTTCTTGGTGGGGTGCTCGACGTTGACGACGGTGGTGATGAAGCCGCGCTGCTCGAGCTGCTTGAGCGCCGCCTTGACCGTCGAGTCCTGCATGCGCAGGCGCTGCCGGATCGTGCGCGACCAGATGCCGTCGGGCCCCGCGTTGTCGATCTGCTCGTAGACCATGGCGGACTCGTCCGCGAGGCCGTCGTATCTGGCGGCGCGCGCGTGGCCGTCTTGTCAGTGGGACGCGCGGCCCATGGGTGATGTGGACTGGGGCGCTGTGCTCACTTGCTGGCATCCTCGCGGGTGCGCAGGCGCCAGGCGAGCTCGCCGCGGCTGTTCTGCACGGAGAAGAAGAGGCGCTGGTTGACGAGGGCCTGGACGGCCTGGACGAGCTGCTGCGGGTCGTCGCGCGGGATGAGGCCGAGGTCGAGCAGGTCGCGCTGCGTGAAGGCCTTTTGGTCGTCGCCCTCCTGCCGCGCCGAGTCGTACAGTAGATCCGAGAGGATGTCGAGCTTCTCGGGGGCGAGGGGCGCCATGGTCGGGGTGGTGGTGGTGGTAGTGGTGGTGGTGGGACGGTGAGCCAAGCAAATAAGCGGCCGGGGATGGAGGAGGACTGGGAGGGGGAAAGAATTTTAGTGGGGCGGAAGATGAAGACGCTTGGAGTGCGGGGTTAGGGTTCGAACGTCCAATTTGCCTTGACCGCAAACCCCCCCTCGCCCATGCAATGCTACCTCGACCTCTACCTCCCCCCACCTCCCCTCTCCCAACTCCTTCCTCTACAGCCATGGCGCCCCTCCCCAACGACCCCTTCACCCTGCCGGCATCCACCCCGCGCGCCAGCAAAACAACGCTCAACCTGGCCGGCATCCCGCTGCACCTCTTCGGCGTCGCCGAGCTCACGCCCGCCCAGGCCGCCCACACGACCGTCCTCTTCCACCTGCACGGGCGGGGACAGACGCACGCGGCCAGCGAGGCGGTCGCGCACCACCTGCTGCACGCGGCGCGGGCGGGCGAGGGTGACGGCACCACGGGGGAGCGGGGCCTGGTGGTGGCGGCCATGGACGGCCGCAACCACGGGGCGCGGGCGGTGGGCGGCTCGGAGGCGGCGGTGCGCGACTGGCGCGGCGGCAACGAGCGCCACGCCCTCGACATGTTGGCCACCATGGCCGGCACGGGCGCCGACGTGGCCACGGCCATGGATCTGCTGGCGGCCTACGTGGACGGCGTGTTCGTGCCGGCGCGGTTCGCCGTCGCCGGCTTCTCGCTGGGCGCGCACGTGGTGTGGGACGTGCTGGGGCGGGACGCGAGGGTGCGCGAGGGCGTGGCGGTCGTGGGATGTCCGGACCTGACCCACTTGTTGCTGCATCGGCTCGGGCGGTACAAGGAGCCGGGGGAGGTGCCGCCGGGGACGGCGCGGTGGCCCAAGACGACCGAGAGGCTGCTGCAGCAGAGAGACGCGATGGTGGCGGGGATCCGGGGCAAGGATATCCTGATCCTGAACGGGGCCGAGGACAAGATGGTGCCACCGCGCTTTACCAGGCCGTGGGTGGACAAGTATGGCCAGGAGAACCGGGTCGAGATGCATGAGCTGCCGGACACTGGCCACACCATGACGTGGGACATGGCCGAGAAGACGGTGGACTGGGTGATGAGAAGGTTATGATACTACTTGGGTAGGCCGCTATTCACCAGCCATCCTGCCCCAGGATCCTTCGCAGCATCAAAACCTCGTGCTTGGTGACAAACACGCCCAGTGCCCCCACGCCGTCGGCCGCCGCGCCGTCGTGGCCACCGCCGCCGCCGCCGCCGCCGCAGCCGGCAGCGGACCCGTCGAGCATGTCGACCAGGTCGCGCACCTTGGCGCCCTCCCAGCCCCCCTCGCTGTTGGTCCAAAACACGCGCTTGATGCCGACCGTCTTCATGTACGACACGCAGCGGTAACACGGCCGAGAATCCAGGGCCTGGGGTTGGTGGTGGTGCTGCTGTGGCGCCGCCTCGCTGGCTGCCACTCGTGCTTTCCCCTCAGCGGGCTTGCAAGTGAGCTCGTCGTAGAGAGAGCCGCTGGTCGAGGACAGTGTCGGCAATGCCGGTGGCCGGCTGTCACTGCTGGGATTGGCACGAGGGGGGCGCTTCTCCTTCGCGGGTGCCGTGCCCGTGCCCATCTTGGGGCTGCCTGGGCCGTTTCCGAACCGGGCGACGTACAGATCGGCATTGGCCAGCTTGGGGTGCTTCACTCGGCTCTTGATGTGCCGAGTCGCGCTCTGGGTTCGCCCGTTGGGAATGATAATGTTGTTCTGAATGGGCTTGATACGCTGCTAGGTTCGTCAGTCCAGCTTCCCCGTTGCGTTGCAACCGGGCTGGGACGGGGCCCGTCTTCGTCCTACCTTGCTAGAAGACACTGCACTGGCGTCGGCAGCGGATGGCTTGGGCACCGCTTCTGCCAGGGTTGTATACCCGGCCCCCCGGCCGTCGCGCGGCAGCTTCTTACGCCGCCGGTGCTGCTCCTGCTGCTGCTGCTGCTGCTGCTGCTGCTGCTGCTGCTCGTGATGGCGATGGTGATGATGATGTCCCCGGCCCGGCTCCCCATGTTGTTTCCCCGCACCGGCCTGTGCGCGGTTCAAAACAGTACCCGGGCCCCGGAGCCGGGCCGGCACCTGGTAGTAGCTGTCCTCCCCTATCTTGTTGCTGCCGTTGCTTCCCTTGAACCAACGGCCCCGGCGCGGCGGCGAGCGCGGGGCCGGCGGCCTCGAGGCAGACGCGGCGCACGTACTCGCGCAGGGCGTCGCTGGGGCCGTGTTTGGACCCGGCGCCGCCGCCGGCACCACCCGGTAGTTTGAAGCACGGTTTAAGGTGCGACACGGCGGTGGCGGCCAGCGTGGTGGACGCGGCCAGGGCCGAGTTGATGGCCATCATCTCCGAGTGCATCGACAGGCTCGTGTTGGCCAGCTGGCCGCCGCCCATGCCCAGGCCGTGCAGCTCCTCGAAGGGCTTGAAGGTCGGAGACGACGAGGACGACTGCGAGGGCGGCGGCTGCTGCGAATGCGACTGCGACTGCGACTGCGACTGTTGGTCCGGCCTCTTCTTCTTCGACTTGATGGCCTTGTGCTGGGCGCCGCCGTCGGTCGGCAGCTTGCCCGACTTGAGCGCGCCGCCGTCGTAGCCCGGGCGGTAGTCGTTGAAGCCCTGGCCGATGACCTTGCCGCCCTTGACGATGATGGCGCCGTGGCGAAAGCGGAGGCCCGACTTGAGGGCCTGCTGCAGGCAAAGGTTGAGGTACTGATCGTTCTTCATCGTGACGGCGGATAAGCTCTCGTGAACGGAGAAGCAGTTGATTTGCTTGGTCAGGGACGGCAATGGGTAATCCGGTGCTCGGAAGCTGTTGTGGATGGGCTGCGGTTGGATTGGGTAGCGTTTGCCGTTTTTTTCCTCTTCTTCTGTCCCTTCCCTTTTTTTTTTTTTTTTTTTTCTCTCCCGTCTTTTTTGTCGTCCCTCCCGATGTTGTGGTGCCCCGCGTTCGGTGACTTGACAACCCTAACCCTATGTCTTCGAGCTAGCAACCTCTAGCTTTGCCAAGACAGCCGCCGGATTCGGCGGCATCGGTTCCGACTCCGACCCCGCTTCACCCGCTGCCGGCGCCGAAGTTACGGCCGAGGACGTCGCCGCCATCCATGTCACCGCCGCCTTTTCGCGCAATCCAACCTCAGCCATGGGCCCATTGACTTCGACACTCTTCCGACCCCGACACGTGCCTTGCGCACCCCAAGCTCGTAAAGGGACACGAGCATCCCACTATGACGATGTCAAGATCTGAGATCAGCCATGATGAGGTAGATGACATCGTCGTCGACGGGCATTGGCCAGATAGTCACGGCAGCATGTAGCAGATGTATGACTTCGCAACCTGTATTTTGCATCCTTCATTTGTTACGTAGCCTTCGATCCTGATCACTAAACTGCATGACAGGCCCTCTTTCTCCCCAAAGAAAACATGAGAAATAAAGTGGTTCACCAAACTCCCGAGTCGCAGCGAATGTTGCTGGGCTCCTGGTATCTCCCAAGAAGAAGAAGAAGAAGGGTAGGAAATACAGAAGAAGAGAAGAAGAAGAAGAAGAAGGAGAAAAGAAGAAGAAGAAGAAGAGGAAGAAGAAGAAGAAGAAGAAGAAGAAGAAGAGAAGACAGACTCACACGACCCCAGCAGCCCCCCAAGGTTCCCGATACGAGGATCGAACGTACATCACACCCCGACCACGACCCCGACCTCTCTAAAAGTACTGCAGCGCATTGGCGTACACACCGTCGAGGCCCCCCGCGACGGTGCGCACGTTCTGCACGACGCTGGACGGGACCTTGAGCGCGAGCGACTGGGTGAGGCGGGTGGCGCGGGCGCGCTGGCGGACCAGCGAGGCGCGCACGATGCTGCTGATGCGGATCTTGGCAAAGTCCTCCTGGCGCGCGACCACGGCGCCGAGGTACTTGCCGGTCACGTCGGTCAGCTGGGCGACGGCGACGCCCAGGTCGGTCAGCTGGGTGGAGTCGGTCAGCGGCTGCGAGTGGTTGGCCACGCGGGCGGCCCAGCGCATCTGGCGCGCCAGCCGGTCCGTCGTCCGCACGATGGGGATGGCGCCGGCGGTCGAGCCCGACCACGTCTGCAGCAGACGCGTCAGCCGCTCCGTCGTGTTGCCCACCACGTAGATGGACCGCTGCACGGTCATGTGCGGGAACTGCGCCCGCCGGTAGCCCGTGGTGCCGGTCGTGGTCGTGGTCGTGGTCGTGCCGGTGGGGGCGCCGGCCGCCAGCTGCTGCTGCTGGATCCTGCTGACAATCTGCTCGCCCGCGACCGTGTCTTTCTGGTGGAAGATGGCGTCGCCTTGCTGCAGGGAGTCGCCTTGCCCGGACATCTGCGCGGCGACGGTCGGGGCGAGGGCCAGGAGGACCGAGGAGACGACGGTGGAGAAATGCATAGTGGCGGGGATGATACGACGTGGAAAGGTTGGCGTTTGTTCTGAGGATGAAGTTGTCGATGGTGGCTGGTAGTCAGCGGTGAGGAGCTGACGGGTATGCGAGAGCAGAGCAGTGTCAGGTGAGGAGAACGGTGAGCTGTGGGTGATGAGAGAGGATGTTGAGGACTCAAGATGTGTCGGAAGCCTGATGGAGGAAGAGACAGAAGGACTGACGGAGCTCACGTCCTTCTTATCCTCCTCCTCTCCCCGCCTCCGGATCCAGTCATGAGCAGCAAGCAAGCAAGCCTTCGGCTTGTTTCCCCGGCTTGTTTTCTCGGGTCGATCCCCCCAGGACCCGAGCGCGTCGGGTTCGCGTGTATCCATCCCCTCTCTCGACCGGATGATGGATCGGAATCGGACTCGCCGGTATTGGGCCGTCTAGTCCACCATGGCCGTCTGCCCGCGTGTTGGGGCAAGCTTATTTCAGGCGGCGGCTTTAACCGTGAGCCGGGGTGCGTGGACAAGCCGGCAGAAGGCAGAGTTGGGACGACGACATTGGCATGGCGTCCGGGATGTGAGCTCCTTGGAAGCTTCGAGCCCCCCCCCCCCCCCCTCCCCTCTCCCCACGACCACTATCCGAAGAGGACGCGAACCTTCGGCCCCCGCTCCGCCCAATCTCACGTCGGCTTTTAACGTCAGGTCGTGTGCCTGCATCCGGACTGTCAGTCCCGACCCGATGGACATGCGTGATGCGCCTCTGCCCATTCTCCGGCCGAGCAGGACACCCGGCCACCAGGAAAATGCCCCTTTGGATCGACGCGTGCCCTGGGTGGAGAGAACATAGACGTAGTAAGCCATTCCCATACCTATATGCCATACCTACATGCCTCCCCCCCTCTCACGGCATGCGATGCGTACGCGGCCCGCCTCCTTGGCTCTTGGCGATTGGCTCTCTTGGGGGTTCGGTCCCATCCGGTAGGCTGGCTTGGCATTTCTTGAGTATGTGCACAGGCATCATGGGACTGGAACTGGCAGGACGACGAGCTTGGAGGGCGAGACCATGGCAACCAAGATGAGAGGAGAGAGAGAGAGAGAGAGAGAGAGAGCTTGTCTGCCCACGCGACCCTCACTTTCGCACGGCAACCACAAACAGCCTCGGGTACCGCAGCATCACCTTCCCGTCGGCCAGGCGCGGATACAGCTCGGCCACCCTCTCCTCGTATGCCTGCAGGAAAGCCTCCCTCACGTCGCCCTCCTCCGGCAACGCGTTCACAAACGGCTGCAGCCCCGACCCCTTGACCCACTCCACAATGTCGGCCGGCCCCGGCAGGACATGTTCGTAGCTCGTGTGCCACACGTCCACCACGGAGCAATGTCCAATCAGCGCGTTGTACCACGCGGCCGGGCTCTCGACCGGGTCCAGGTCCGGCCTGTCCTCCCTGTGCAGCCGAGCCTCGGCGGCGCCGGCGCCGGCCCCGACCATGTCGGCAAAGTAGGGCGACCACGGGGTGCCGGGGGCGTAGGCGACCTCGCGCATGGCGCGGTGCGACGGCTCGGCCCAGTTGTCGGGGACCTGCAGGGCCAGCACGGCGGCGGGCTTGAGGGCGGCGACCAGGCGGGCGACGGTGGGGAGCCGGGCGGGGCGGCGCAGCCAGTGCAGCACCGCGTTGCTGAAGAGCAGGTCGGCGTCGGGCGGGGGCGCGAAGGCGGCGACGTCGCCGAGGGCGAAGTCGACGCCGGGCAGCCGCAGGGCGCGCGCGCG
This sequence comes from Phyllachora maydis, assembly GCA_029339225.1. NCBI lineage: Eukaryota > Fungi > Ascomycota > Sordariomycetes > Phyllachorales > Phyllachoraceae > Phyllachora > Phyllachora maydis. The sequence continues at coordinate 1,189,907 of JAQQPM010000003.1, forward strand.
CTCGAGCATGGCCGGCGAGGCGTCGAGGCCCGACAGCACCGCGGCCGGGAAGGTCGCCGCCAGCACGGCCGTCGAGTTGCCGGGTCCGCAGCCCAGGTCGACGATGCGGGCGGGCGGGCTTGGGCCGAAGTGGCGGGCCAGCTGGCCGACGAGGTCGTGCACGGCGCGGGTGCGCTCGCGGTCGAACTTGAGATACTGGACCGCGGACCAGTCGGTTGCGGAGGAGGCCATGGTGAGAAGAAAGTGAGGCCGAGAGGTATGGAGTAGCAGGAGTAGAGAGAGAGCGAGAGATAACTAGTAGTATGGTGTAGGTGTCAGAGTCATGTGCACCGAAACCGGCACCGGCGGCGGGGCAGAAGCTGCTTGCCTGTTTGACCTGCCGTTTCTCGCTCACGCAGTGGAAAAGCATCCCAGAAACAAGGCCCTTATCCCCGCCCCCAGGGCCCGCCCGTACCTGGACCCCAGCCACAGCCCCCCCAGCAGCACCGGCGCGCCCACGGCGGCCACGAAGCCGCCCAGCAACATGCGGCCCTGGTGCTCGGTCCGGGCCACGACGGCGGCGTAGCCTTCGTTGCCAAAGGCCACGCGGGCGTACCGCGTCTGCCAGCCCAGGCACGGCGCGCGCACCGACAGCGTCTCCTCGAGGTACTTGCGCAGCCGGTAGGCCGGCGACAGCACCGACGCGCGCATCTCGGTGTAGTTCTGCAGCGCCAGGTCGTTGATGGCGTGCGCGTCGGGCACGCGACCCGCCGTGTACGCGGCCAGCGCCGCCTCGCGCGAGCCCGGGTGGGCATCGAGCTGGGCAAAGAGCACGCGCACGTCCTCGAGCCCCGCGTTCATGCCCTGGCCGTAGAAGGGAACCATGGCGTGGGCGGCGTCGCCGACGATGACGGCCGCCGACGAGAAGTGGTAGGGCTTGCATTTGATGCTGATCAGCGGTAGGTGCGGATTGCGACAGAACTGGTCCTTGAGCTCGGCCGTGGGGATCAGACCGGTGACGCCGGGGAAATGCTGGTCGAAAAAGCCGGGCAGCGCGTCGACGTGGCCTTCGAGATGCTCGTACGTCGCGCCCGGCGCGAACAAGGTGCAGGTGAAGGAGCCGTCCTCGCTCGGGATCGCGATGAACATGAAGTCGCGGCCCGGCCAGATGTGCAGGTGATTCGGCGAAATGCGGAACCTGGCGTCGGTGTCGCCGTCGTTGGTGTCGTCGTCGTCCCCCTCGGTCCGGCGCTGGATCCGGAATTCGCACCACAGTGTGTCAATATACTCTTGCTGGTAGTCCATCCTGACAAACTTCATCAGGTGGAAGCGAACAGCCGAGTGGGCACCGTCTGCGCCGATCATGAAGTCGAAGTCGACCTCGATCTCCCGGGCACGGTGTTCTGCTGCGGCACCGTCGTCGTCGTCGTCGTCGTCGTCGTCGGCGTCTGGCGCGCGCTGGACCTCGAACCAGGCCTTTTTCCCGCAAAAGTCGGCGCCCGTGAGCTTGTGGTGGAAGAAGAAGGCGACGTTCGGCATGGCCTCGAGCATGTCGAGAAGCGTTTCGTTGAGCCTGCCCCGGTCGATGGCCAAGATGGACTGGAGGCCGCGCGCATCGTAGTCCTGCGGCGCTGCGTAGAGAGCGCCGTCGGGCCGCCTCCCGTGGATCATGCGCCCTCGCATGGGAATCGTCGTGGCCACGACCTGGTCCAAGAGCTTCGGCTGCCCGGCATGGCGCATGGCATTCAACCCACGCTCCGAGAGGGCCAAGTTGATCGACTTGGTGAAGTTCAGCGGCGTCGTGGCCGCGTCGCGAGGATCACCGCGGAGCTCGTAGATGTCGACCCGGTGGCCGCGATGAGCTGCGTACAGCGCCGCCAACGAGCCCACGGGCCCGGCGCCGACGACGATGGTGTTTTGCGCTTGGCCCATGGTGAATCCGGGCCAAAAAAAAAAAAAAAAAAAAAAAAAAAAGACCAAAAAAAAAAAAAAAAAGACCAACAAAAATTACCCTCGGCTCGGACATCGGATTCTGGCATTGCGATGCCCGATCGCTCGGCGAATCCTCGGATAAAGACCCCGCGCTCGTCCCGCAATCCTCCAAAAAAATATAGCTCCAAAAACAAAAGCCAAGCATCACCACCCAGATTCGCCACCTTCGACCGCACACCATGGCGGAAGAACCACCTTCCAAGAGAAAGTGTCTCGGCGCAGACTGCCCGAACGACGCCGGATCCCTGCAGTGTCCGACCTGTCTGAAGCTGGGCATCAAGGACAGCTTCTTCTGCGCGCAGGACTGCTTCAAGAAGAACTGGGCCACCCACAAGGTGCTGCACGCCCAGGCCAAGCCGGAAAGCAGTATGGTCCAGAAGCTGTTCGCACCCAAGCCGAAGCTCATCTCTAAGCCTGATCCAGACACCGGCGTCTTCAACCCGTGGCCCGCCTTCGCCTACACGGGCTCCGTCCGGCCCGTCTACCCCCTCTCTCCGCGCCGCCTCGTCCCGCCATCGATCCCCCGGCCCGACTACGCGGACACGGGCGTGCCCCAGAGCCGAATCTTCGGCCGCACCCGCCAGGTCACCATCCTGAACGACGAGGGCATTGAGGGCATGCGCACCGTGTGCCGCCTCGCGCGCGAGGTCCTGGACATCGCCGCCGCCGCCCTGCGCCCGGGCATCAGCACCGACGAGATTGACGCCATCGTGCACCAGGCGTGCATCGACCGGAACGTGAGACGCCCGCCAGTCACACCCGACGGGCAGAGAGGAGAAGCCAGCGACGGCTAAGCTAACCTCGGCCCAGTCCTATCCCTCCCCGCTCAACTACAACCACTTCCCCAAGTCGGTCTGCACGTCGGTCAACGAGGTCATCTGCCACGGCATCCCGGACCAGCGCGTGCTGCTGGACGGCGACATTGTCAACCTCGACGTGACCCTCTACCACGGCGGCTACCACGGCGACCTCAACGAGACGTACTACGTGGGCGACCGCGCGCGCGCCGACGCCGACTCGGTGCGCGTGACCGAGACGGCGCGCGAGTGCCTGGACGTGGCCATCGCCCTGGTGCGGCCCGGCGCGCTGATCCGCGACTTTGGCAACGCCATCGAGGCGCGCGCGCGCGCGCGTGGGTGCAGCGTGATCCGCACCTACGTCGGCCACGGCATCAACACCGAGTTCCACCCCCCGCCCACCATCCCGCACTACGCCAAGAACAAGGCCATCGGCGAGTGCAAGCCCGGCATGACCTTCACCATCGAGCCCATGGTGGCCCTGGGCAAGTACCGCGACGTCACGTGGCCGGATAACTGGACGAGCACGACGGTGGACGGGAAGAGGACGGCGCAGTTTGGTGCGTGCTGCTTGTCCCGCTCTTGCGACGGAGCATGCTGACGAACGGCCGGCTGACCTCGCACACAGAGCACACCTTGTTGGTCACCGACACGGGCGTCGAAGTCTTGACGGCCAGGAAACCAGACTCGCCGGGCGGGCCAATACCCATGCCCGAAGCTGCGCAGGCCGAGGCCCCATAGACGCAGGATGGGCTGTCCAGTGTGCTTTTTATGTACCAACAGGAGGAGCTGCCTGGACGCGTCTACAGATACGTACCTCTACGTGCGGGTAGAGGAGCCCACGCTGTCGGCACTTGTTTCGTCCCATCTATAGCATTGGCGCAGTCGGGTCCAACGATCCGGGTCGTCGGGAAGCAAGCACGGACCACCCTGCACAGAATGCTGAGTGGAGTCGTGGACATGATTACCAGCCAATCAAGAGCTTTTCCGCGAGCCGCCCTAGCCAGCCAACTTGTCCTTGCTTGCCGCAGCTATCGTGCGCACTACGATTACTACTACTACTACTACTACTACTACTACTACTACTTCCGCGCTGTCGAAGCTGAGATCCGCTGCTGCCGACCGCGTCGTCGCCGTCCACTTGCGCTCGAGAGATTGAAAATCCCTCGAGGTTCACAGCCCTGCCACGCCCAGATCATCCCATCCATCCACCTCCGGGCCATCGCTCGCGCAGACCTGCAAACATGTCGGGCGAGGCGTGGCTGTTCCTCCTCGGCGTCTTGATCAACGCCGTCAACTTGTTCCTCCAGGTCTTCTTCACCATCATGTACAGCGACTTGGAATGGTGCGTCCGGCAGCAGCTCTCTCCTTCTCTCTCTCTCTCTCTGCTCCCATCCGCTGTCTGTGTCTCGACGTGCGCTAATGCTCCGTCGGCGCGTCCCACAGCGACTACATCAACCCGATCGATCTCTGCAACCGTCTCAACACCTACATCGTCCCTGAAGCCGCCGTCCACGGAGTCCTGACGCTGCTGTTCCTCGTCAACGGCTACTGGATTCCCTTTGCGCTGAACGTGCCGCTCTTGGGGTGGAACATCCACAAGTAGGTCGAACAATCCAAACTGTGCCGCGGCTGGTGCCTGTTGGCATTCTTGTCCTTGCTGACTTGGGCTCCAGGATCTTCCACAACGCCCATCTCCTGGACGCGACCGAGATCTTCAGGAAGCTGAACGTGCACAAAAAGGTGAGTGTGACCAGGGACCAACCAGCGTTGCCGTTCGCCAGGGAGGCATTCGTGCGCCTGGGCCTGACAACCGTGGCAGGAATCCTTCACCAAGCTCGGCTTCCACCTGATCATGTTCTTCTTCTACCTGTACAGCATGATTGTGGCCTTGATCAAGGACGAGGCCCACTAGTCGCCCGTGACCTGACCGATGCGCCGTGTTGCATGACAAGACGCGGCACGCACCTTGGCTGTCGGCCTGACTCGGCGCCACAGAGCAATACGTACAGAGGACGACGCGGGATGACGGTTTTTACGAAGAATGTTGTTTTCAACGCGACAATCATGCCATGAGTGGGCTTCATCTAGGCGCGGCCGGGACAACGGAGGAAACGGGACCATGTCAGTCGTCTTCTGACCAGCATTGGAGTATGGGTTGGCCGAGGGCTGAATTGCGCCGCGCACCATAGACATCTGGCTGTGTTTGCTGGCTTCTGCGGGCTTGGTGCGTAGAAAAGGTGGAATACTTGTCTGCTGTAATCGGGTGCATTCTACAGTCTACCATATACCATTTTGTTCGCCTGCGGACGTACACAAGCCGGGTGCAAAGACACGTGAAAATTTGCATGCAGAAAGCGCTCGGGCCAACAGACCCACCGTATACGCAACCTCCTATCGACTCTTTCCCACCGCGTGAGGCGAATGAAGGGGGGGGGAAACAAAGACGCACAGCATTCATCTCCCACCTCGGCCGTCGCCCAGCATGGCCGACCTGACCGAATACCCGGCCAACATGGCGCCCAAAGACGCGCTCGTGGTGCGCCAAGAAGCGTCCAAGACGGCCGACCACGCCGTGGTGCCCTACTCGGGCGACTCGCTCGGCCGCGCCGCCCTGGGCCCCGCCAACCCGTTCCGCACGCCGGCGTCGCAGAGCGCGCTCAAGCGCAAGAACGTGCTGACGGGCTACGCCGAGGAGATCTTCATCAGCGAGCACAGCTTCCGAAGCAAGCACCGCGCCGTCGAGGGCCGCGCCGGGCCCGAGCGCCGCACCCACGGCGAGCTCAAGGCCGAGAACGCACGGCTGCGCGCGCGCCGGGAGCCGCGCGGCGACGCCACCGTCGCCGAGGGCGACAACGCCTACGTCGGGCCGTGGGCCAAGCGGCGGCCCGTCGACGAGTACGAGGACGTCGCCGAGGGCGAGGCGTTGCGCAGCGACGAGGAGTACGACGTCGTCGACGACGACGACAACGACGTGGTGATGAGCGGCACCGTGGTGGCGCCGCCGGTGCCGACGCTGGCACAAAAGCAAGAGGCCCAGGCGGGCGGCAAGGAGACGACCAGGTTCCTCGGCGAGAGCGAGTACGATTACCAGGGCAGGACGTACATGCACGTCCCGCTCGACCTGGACGTGGACCTGCGCAAGGAGCCCGGGAGCGTCACCAACTACCACCCGAAAAGGCTCTTCTACACGTGGAAGGACCAGCACGTCGGCGGAGTCACGGCGCTGCGGCTGTTCCCGACATCGTCGCACCTGGGCCTGTCGAGCGGCAACGACGGCCTGGTCAAGATCTTCGACATATACCACAACCGCGACGTCCTCCGCTCCTACGCGGGCCACGCCAAGGCCGTCTGCGACATCGACTTCAACCACGACGGCACGCGCTTCCTCTCGGCCTCGTACGACCGCCACGTCAAGGTGTGGGACACGGAGACGGGCGCGTGCCTCAACCGCTTCAGCCCGGGCAAGACGTCCTTCGTGGCCCGGTGGGCGACGGGCGCCGAGCACCGGCACGAGTTCCTCGTGGGCACCACCAAGAAGATACTGCAGTACGACGCGCGCGCCGGCGGCGACATGGTGCAAGAGTACGACCACCACCTCGGCCCCATCAACTCCCTCGTCTTCGTCGACGAAGGCCGCCGCTTCATGTCGACGTCGGACGACCGCTCGCTGCGCGCCTGGGACTACGGCATCCCCGTGCCCATCAAGTACATCGCCGACCCGGAGCAGTTCGCCCTGACCAGCGCCGCCCGCCATCCCGGCGGCAAGTACGTGCTCTACCAGGCCAGCAACGAGATCCAGGTCTACAGCGCGACCGACAAGTTCCGCCAGAACCGCAAGAAGTCGTACCGCGGCCACAACTCGGCCGGGCTCAAGATCGATGTCTGCGTGAGCCCCGACGGCCAGTTCGTCGCGAGCGGCGACACGGCCGGCTATGTGGTCTTTTGGGACTGGAAGGTCTGTGCTCTTCCTTGGCTCCTTGCACGCATGTGGGTCGCCGTTGCTGACATTCCTATCCTTCGACAGACGTGCAAGATGTACCACAAGATCCAGGCCAGCAAGAGCGCCGTCAGCTGCGTGGTGTGGTCCGAGCAGGAGACCAGCAAGGTCTTGACGGCGGGCGAGGACTCGCACATCAAGATGTGGGACTAGCCGGACTGACTGGGATCATCGACCACACACATGTTTGTCATGGCATTGCATAGCACGGCGTTACGGCACATGGGGATCGGGAGAATCCTCGGAACCCGTCCGCCTTTGGCACCCCATTTTTCCTCCACCGACACCACCCGCCGGCACCGCATCCTCGGGATGAACCAAGACAGGCGAAGCAATGGCACGGCCTGGATGCGACCAGATGGCTCCCGGTCCGGCCTTCCGCTGCACACGAGGGGGGGCGGTCTGTAGACGGGGACGTCTTCCGTTCGCTGCTTGGACACGTCGTATCCCCTAGCTGATCGCGGAGATGCGGCCGGCTGGGCTCTCCAAGGTCTCTGGACTGGCCGTCTGCATGGTGCCACCCGCCCGCCGGGGGGAAGGGGGGGGGGGGGGGGGGATCCCCGCCATCTTCGTCGATGACATCATCAGCATGCGAGAACTCGCTCTCCGCGTACTGGGAGATGGCTCGTGACGCTTCTATATCGGGAAATGGAACATTCGTCATGGCAGACGATGTAGCTGCTGTACCGAGCGACACCCTGACACTCGCACATACATCGTGGTACAGTGATTCGGACTCCTTCCTATGCTTGATACTTCTACCTACTAAGTAAGTAATGGGTGGGTGCTAAGTTGAAGGGGAATAGAAGCAAAAAAAGCTCGCCTACCGAGGTTGGTCGGTAGGTTACGAAAACCCGGTTAAGGTTTTACGGCGGAACCGAACCCGAGGGTTCTCTCTACAATTCTACGATAACAAACTAACTTGGGGCGAATTGGTAATCAAACCACTACGCCATCAAGCTAGAATGTTGAGGGGGAGGGATGGCGTTTGTACTAATAGAGTAAGTGGTCCAAGTGCCTAGGGGCCAGGTCCAATGAAGCTCTAGAAGCTCTAGAAAGACGAAAAGATCGTCGCCGTTTATGGCTAAGCTAATAGGGATGTGGGTCCTACATCTGCAGATGACGTCAATGCGAAGGCGGTGCTTCTCAAGTGCCTATACATATCCAATGCTAAGGGATGCTCCTCCATGCTCTTCAACGTGAACAAAAGCATCAGCTTTCCAAACACGTTTCCCTCCGCCCGAACCGACCACGCAGCCATGTCGCCACCGACCATGCCGCAAGCCGCCCACAGCAACGCCCACGCCATGTCTCGAGCCGACGACGAGCCGGTGCAGGAGACGCAGCCGGCCTCGTCGCAGCCCATGGGTGGGTGAAGGCAAGAATCAAGTTCCGCGAGCGTGCCGTGGCTGACGTCGACGCGGTGCAGACCCGCAGCGTCCCCACGACGAGGTCTCGTCGTCGACGACCGTCGGACTGCGCGGCGGGGACCTGTGTCCGGGGCGCTTCTGCTTCTGCGTGCCGTGCCCGATCCCGTGCGACTGCTGCATTATCTGAGCGCCCGGGATGGGGGTTTCGTTGTTGTTGTTCGAGGTTGACGATATCTGGAATGCATACCTGGGCGCTTTCATCTTGAGGTGTAAGAAAGGCATCATTAGCGTCACTGTGTTGACGTTAGATATACGTCTTTGGTTCATGTCCCATGAGATGCCAGGTATTTGTAGTACACGATTTGATACCACGTTGGATGCCATTATCTGGTCACCCGGAGCCACGACGTCGGTATAGAGAGACCAGCGAAGCCTACTCGGCCCGTTTGACGTCGGCGCTGTGACTCGGGCAACGACTTGAGGCTCCGCGCATTGCCTAGCGCATTGAGGTATAGGACCTTGCATCGCCACCGTGCCGTCTTATTTTGCAAGAGCGGACGTGCGTTGCGCCAAGGTCAATTTCTGCCTCGCTTGACCGCCTCAAATTTGCTTGGCGTCCACATTGTGCAGCTGTTCTTGTCAACGGAGTTCCACGCGCCAGTCAAGGTCGCGGTCCTGAGCTTGGTCACCTATGGTCATGGGAGATCAAGACCAAGACACTGTCAAAGCTCCACCGCGCCGCCGTCAGTATGCTCTCCTCCTGCCTCTCCTCCTGGTCTGCGGACACAATGTTCACCAATGTTACCTCCAGTGCTTTCCTGGTCGCGTTCGAGCTCCGGCCACGACTCCGCCGCCGCCAAGACCCCGCACGGCGACAAGGCGGTGACCGTGGGAAGCGGCGGCTCTACAAGCGAGCCGGTAAAAGAAGCCCAACCAGCCAGGATAGAGGAAACTAGACTCTTCAGAAAAGTCGGATCAAAAGGATGGCATGAAAATGGATCCGGTCGGAAATCCGCGTTGAGCATCGCCTCTGGAGCTCGGGAAGGCTGGAAGCACGCCGCTGGACCAGCAGCCTCTCAGAAGGCTCCTACGGCTACATGGTTGTCAGGGTGTGAAGCAACAACCGAAGTGCTCGTACAACTGCTCGCCAAGCAGCAAGCGGAACTCGGAAACTTGCGCCTTCGGCTCACGGTCCAATCGAAGGACAAAGAAGAAATTTCCACGCTGAAGAGGGAAATAAGCCTTCTGCAATCCTCCCAATACGAGGAATCGGACTGCCGGCAAACGCTGTTGGCCAGGGAAACGAAAGTGAATAGTGCCCTGCGCAAATCACTTGCACAAAGGGCTGCTGAAATGTCACGAATGCACCAGTGGATTTTCAAGCTGGAAAAATGTGTAATGGACTACGTCGTCCACGGGAAAACAGATGACGGGTCGAGGGTAGAACAGGCCATGCTCGAACGAATATGGACGAAAGAAGATTACAAGGTCAGCTTGGCTCAACGAATCAGCCAATTGGCCCGCCTCAAACGTCAAAATATGGACCTGATTGCGCAAGTCCAGAGCTTGCGGTCCCAGGTCGACAGAGTTTCGATGAGCTTGACACCCGAAGAGCTGCTCAGACAAAACCTCGTGCTGACTGCAAATTACTCGAGGCTGCAAGAGCAATGGAGCGAAACTGAGCCTTTTGTTGCATTCATCGTCGACGGCGACGCCTACACCTTCACCCCGGATCTCATAGGCCTCGGGGCCAAGGCCGCCGGCCGTGAGGCTGCGCGGACGATGGAGGCGGCAGTGCGCAAGAGTCTATCGGAAAAGGGACTGGGATCAGATTATCCCCTGTCGGTGCGCATTTACGGAAACTTCAGCGGACGGATAGCTCACTGTTACGGCAACAGGAAAGCCAACTTTCTGGCCAAATTCATCTCCAGCTTCAATGCGCACACGGGCTTCGAGATGGTGGACGCCGGCGACGTCGCACAGGCTACAGACCAGAAAGTCAGCGAGGCCCTGGCATTTTACGGCAAGCACCCGCGTTGCAAGCACATCTACTTTGCGGCATGCCACGATAGGGACTACTTTGGCGAGGTCGCCTTTTACATGCAAGAAAAGGGTCGCGTCATACTCCTTGGGTGCTCAGGCGTACCACTGGGGAAAGGGTTCGAACAGTGGAAGGAAGGCATGGAATTCTTCGACGACGTGTTTCGGTTTTGGGACTTGGCTAAGCAGAAATCGCTCCGTGGCCACCAGCTCTCGATGGCGGGAATTCCGTCCGTGTCGGAAGAAGCCGACGCCGCGGGTCGGAATGCGGGTCGGGATGATGGCAAGGCGGGCATGGCCGATGACAGCGACGAGGGCCGTGATTCAGAGAGGCTTGTCGACGCCGATGTTGCCACACCGGTTGTGGAGCAAGCGCACAGGGAGCGGAACGAACTGTTCAGTGCGCAGCTGGACAAAATCGGTTCGGACGGGGAGCGCGAGCGGCTCGAGGACTGGAAGTGCCGGGACACGGTGGATCGAGATACACTGGGTTACAGGCGAAGAGTTTATAGAAGGTTGCGGGAGCAAACAAGTGAAATCATACTCTCGCTCGACAGTGATGGCGCAGACAAGGATCTCCTGGAGAAGGCGTTGGCCACGTCGAAAAGACTCTGGGAACGCGTTCAGCACTTTGATCGTCGGCTGGGAACAGGTCGGCCACGGGAGAAGCGCCTGGAGGGGGGGGGGCCGGACCCGTTGCTGGACGGAAAGAAGAGGCCGGACGAACGGAGGCTGGACGAGGCGCGTCTTGGCCCGTCGCAGCAGCAGCAGCAGCAGCAGCAGCAGCAGCAGCCGCCGCCGACGACGACGCTGCCGCCCAGGCCGAGCGCGAAGCAGCAGGCCGCGGCTGCCGCGTGGGCGTGGCGCCCGCGCGCGCGCAGCACGCCCCCGTACGGCCTGGGCCGCGGCGCCGCGCCGGCCTCGTTGGTGACGGCGGGACGTGAGGGGGAGGCCCTGATGACTGGGATGCATAGGTTGGCAGGACTCATCGCGGGCCGGCGCGGGAGATTGTGATGGGCAGGGACGTGTGGATGGCGCGCCGCTTGGCCGTGGCGTGTGGTGTCGTGACTAGAGAGGGAGACGACAGTTTCACCATGTACACGTGCAGTTCTGGCTCGCCGGCTGGAGATTTCGGGGCATGTTGTGTTCATACGGAGTGTTGTGGTTGATAGTTTGCACCGAGATCAATTGTCCCAACAGGCACCGAGTGTAGCCGCGCGAGAGAAAAAAGAAACCCCGTCATTTACAAAAGGATTGGCCACACAGCAAAGATAACAAGAACCGGCCAGTCCTCCACACTCGACTTCGAAAGTCCTTCTGGACAACAAAGCCACCGAGGTAGACCTACTCCTCGACAAGAGCGCGGCGCTTGCACGCTCGCAGGGACAGCTTCGGGACGGTTTCCATGTAGATCTCCAAAATGAAACAACCGTCGGACGGGGGGAACCGACGGCAGTGATTAACGCAGGATCTCGTTGCTCTTAGCACACCTCTGGCAACCCAAGGGCGCGACGCCACGTGTGCGAACACTGCATCGAGAGCAGAGTGCTGTGGCCGGATGTGCGTAACTATCTAGAGGAAGAAGGTAAACAGGAAGACCCGAGGCAGGGAGGGGGCCATCGCAGAATTTTAACGGTGGGGGGGTGCAGTCACGTGTGCGAGCTTGGACCTGCGATGACTAAGTCCGCGGTACCTCACACTGACCATTGGAATCGGAGGAGCGCTGATTGGTCCGTTTCCGCCGAGGATGAACGGGCCAGTGCGAGCGGCCTTGGACCCGACAAGCCGGACAGCAAATCCCTCCCCGGCCCCCCCACATTCAACTCCGACCGAAAGAGAGAGAGAGAGAGAGACAGAGCCTGGCCGCCATCATGATTGCACAGCGCGCCGGCATGACGGCCCTTGGACGAGGTGTGTGTGTGTGTGTGTGCGCGCGCGCCAGGCTGGCAGGAAACCCAGGTGCTAACCGCCATCGGCCGGCTCCGTGTGCAGTCGCCGCCGCCGCCAGGCCGACGACTTCCATCACGGCCCAGAACCGCCTCATCAAGGCCTCGTGGGCCATGAGCAGCAGCACCGCCAGGACCAGGTACGCCCACCCACTCACACCCAGAGCCCGAAGCAAAGAACCCCTCCCCCCCTCCCCCAAGACGCAACGAAAACCCAATATCCATGACTGAACCAACCCAAAACAACCCCCCCCCAGCCCCATCACGACCGAACAAACCACGCCGGCCACCGGCCAGGCCCTCCTCGCCGCCCAGCGCCGCCAGCGGCCCGTGTCGCCGCACCTGGCCATCTACGACCCGCAGCAGACGTGGTTCGTCGGCTCCATCTGGCAGCGGCTGACGGGCGCGGCCTTCACGGGTGCGCTGTACGGCGGCGGGGCGGCGTACCTGGCGGCGCCGCTGCTGGGCTGGCACCTGGAGTCGGCCAGCCTGGCGGCCGCCTTCGCCGCCTGGCCGCTCGCCGCCCGCGGCGCCGCCAAGCTCGCCGTCGCCTGGGCCTTCGCCTGGCACCTGCTCAGCGGCGTCAAGCACTGCGCCAACGACGTCGGCTACGGCTACGCCCGCGCGTCCATGAAGGCGCAGGGCTGGGCCCTGTGGGGCGTGTCGCTGGCTGCCGGGGCGTATTGTGCGTTTGGGCTGTAGGGGCGGGGGAGGCGTGGCAGGGCAGGGCACGGCAGGGCAGGACAGGACAGGCCAGGCCAGGACAGGCCAGGACAGGACAGGACAGGCCAGGACAGGCCAGGGACGGGAAGAGATGGGGGCACATACAGCCAAGGTCAATTATCAATACACGTGGGCTGCGTTGTCGCATAGCAAGAGGCCGTCCCGGCTTACAATGTGGCTTGCGCCCCCAATCGTGGGGATGACCTAGATTTGTCTCGAAAACCCAGCCACAACGCCTTGTTGAAAACAACATGGAAACCAAACTAACCTCCGTCTCCTCTAGATGAAAATCCCAGTCGGATCCAATGGTTTCACTCAATGTGCCTCGCCTCCAGAATGGCCCTGTTCAAGGCGTAGTTCCCCAGCTGTGCAATCCGCTCTCCCACCACCGGGCCCAAGAACTCCATCACCTCGTCCCCGCGGCTGTTCCCGTTCCCGTTCCCGTTCCCGTTCCCGTTCGCATGGACCCCGTTGAGCAGGGCGGCGCTCCCCGCCGGCGCCAGCATCTGGATGGCCTTGACGATCCCCCCGACCAAGGTCTCAAAGTCCAGGGCGGCCAGGCCCTCCTTCTTCTCGCGCAGCATCTGCAGGCGCATGTCGTCGAGCTTGCGCAGGTTCGGCAGCACGAGCAGGCGCACCGTCTCGGGCCCGCCCGTGGCCGCCAGCCCGTTGATGGCGCCGAACAGCGTGGCGGGCGGGCGCGCCGGGTCCAGAAAGTACTTGAGGCACGTGCGCGTCAGCTTGGCCCGCAGGTAGGCGTTGCTCTTGCTGTACTTGCGCGCCACCATGCCGAGGATGCTGGCGGCGGCCTCGCGCAGGCGGTACTGCTCGCGCGCCGCGGCGGCGGCGGCGGCGTCGGCCGCGGCCGTCTCCGGGCCGAGCCGCCGCGACAGCAGGCAGGTGAGGACGGGGGCCGCCAGGGCGCTGGCGTAGGGGTCGATGAAGAGGTGCGGGTTCGCGATCACGGCGTCGCACAGGTCCATCATCTGGCGCAGGACGAAGGTGTTGTCGAGGCGGTGCGTGACCTGGTTGGTGATCAAGTTGACAAAGTAGGGCAGCAGCTGGTGCAAGCCCGGGTCGGAGCGCACCGACTCGAGCGCGGCCGCCCGCAGCCGCGCCTTCTCCTCGTCCGGGTCGTCGTCGAGGATGGCGGCCTGGATCTTGTCGAAGTAGAGCACCAGCTCCTTGCTGATGACGTGCTTGACCGACGGCCGAAAGGTGACGTTGTCGTTGCCCGCGAGCGCGGCGAGCGCCGGGTTCGCGCCGGGGCCCTTGGGCAGAAGCTCCTTGGAGGAGGTCTCGGCCGTCGTGGGATTCTGGGGGATGGAGGGCTGCACGCCCTCGATGGCCAGCCAGTGCGCTGCGCACCCACAACAGACGTCAGTCGGCGACGGCCGGGCGGCGGCCGCCTCTCTGACCCACTCGTCGGCCACTCACCGGAAAAGGTCATATCCCGCGGCACCTTGGGGAGCGGCGCATTGATGAGGCGCTCGAAATCGAGCTCTTCGTCCTCGACAAAGAACAAAGGCTGGCCGGGGCCGAGGCTCGCCTCGCCGTAGCGCAGCGGCCGCGTCGACTCGTATCCGTAGAGGGGCTCGACATCGAGGACCCTGAGGGCCAGCGACAGGTCCTGGATGGTCAGGGTCGTCCGCGACGCGGCGCGCATGAAGCGCAGGGCCTCGACGAGGAGCTGGCCGATGCGGTATTCAACGTCTTGCGAGAGGATGCGCAGGGGCTCTTCTTGGAGGACGACGCCCAGTGATTCGGCCACGTCCTTGACGCTCTCGGCGTTCCAGAGAAGCTTGGGCGCCCCGGGGTCCGCCGTCGCCATTTCCGAAGCCTTGCGCGATGCAAAAGAGGAGAAATTTCCTTTGGCAGGATTCTGGGGTCGGGAACTAGTCAAAGAGGGGATTGGCACGCAGCACGGTCCAAGCGCGAGGTCACGTGGAGGAGGCCAATGCACGTGGGGCTCCTCATGATCAAGAGACAAAGGTACTTCGTACTCGAAGTTTTCTGATTTCGTCTTCCATCTTCCTGTTCCCGCAGCAGCGATGATACGTCCGCATGCTGTTTTCGACACCCCGGAGTGCACGCACATGACGGGTGCGACCGCACTCGGCCGGATGTGCCGTCCATCGCCCATCGTCGCGGTTATGAAGGAAATGAGATGAACGAGACAAATGAAGCGAACGTGGTGGTATCAATTTTGGAAGACCAAAAGAAAAAAAAAAGAAGAAAAAAAGTAGCCCAATGCAACGCTCGCCCCGACTCCGTCCCTTCTCTCTCTCTCTCTCTCTCCACCTAGAGCAGAATCCAAATGCAGTCGTCCGACGGCCGAGTTTGTATCTCTTGTCTCCCGCCTCCTCGTCCCAGCCCCTCAGTCCTCCAGCGGCATCCGCGTCTTGGACGTCACGGTCCAGGACCGCGTCCGACTGGTCACGAGGGGCACGGTCCGGCGGAGGACGCCGATGACGGACTTGGCCACTTTTTTGGAGAGGGTGCGACGCAACAGGGACGACGGTACCGTCGACGTCGTTTCGAAGGACTCGGTGCGGACAAGGTCGGACATGGTCGACATGGTTGAGGGGGCGGCTGGGTAGTCCCGGAGTAGATACGAATAGAGGTACCGAGTGCCGGACTCAGCCTTGGTTCAAAGAGGACGAGGGAGGAGGTGGTGGTGGTGGTGGTGGTGGTGGAGAGTGTGCTAAGGTGCTCGGTGGCGGGTACAAGAAAGGAAAACGGCCAGGATGAGGAGGCCGGGTCCCAGAGGCTGTGCAAAGTATACGAATGGATGATGGGCAAATGACGACGCGCTTTTGGGACCCAAGCTCCAGGCTGGTCATCACTGGTGGCTCGGAAATACGGCGGCGGGCGATGGTCAAGCGGAGGGAAACGCAGCGTCGGACGCGGAGGGGGGAGGGAGGGGGGGGGAAAGCACATGGCCGGTCCGAATATATACAAGGCTGGAACATGCTTTTCTTTGTCGTATCTTGCAGTAGCGCAGAGCGTCGCCGGGCTCGAGCAGGCGGTCCTAGTCACATCACACTGCGTTGCGACGTTACCTCAGCAGCGCCCGCGCCCGATGCCGAATTCTCGGGAGTCTGACCTCTTCTTTGTCCTGTCTCAGCAAGGCGCGAAACAAAGAAAGGCGCTCCGGGCCAGGAGGAAATGAGGATGGACACCATGTTTCATTGACGCTCGCTAGGGCGGCATTCCAGCCGGGCGGGCGTGTCCCATTGTCACTGGACCCTTGGTCGCGCCAATGGCACCGGCCGGCGCCGCGGCCGACGTCTTGTCAGCCGTCTGACGCTTGCCGTCGTCCAAGACACGCTTGGGCATGTGACGGACTGCGCCGAGATATCATCGTGATTCTGGGGTTCGACGCTCCGACCCGAGGCTGCTGTGCCTGTGGAGGCTTCTTGTGGACCATAGCCACAACACCTCGACGCCGTCGCGCCGCCATCTCGACCCTCGACATGACCCCTTCGCCCGAGAGCCGGCACTAGACGTCATAGACCCTGCAGCTTGTCTTTCAATCGCGATGCGCCATGTCGTCATCTCCCGGTCCGAGATGGCCCGAGATTGGCTCTCGGGGAGACGCGCTCCTCTATTCGACATGCGAGTCCCCCGAGCCCCCCGTCCCCCGGTACCCCTGCAAAGAGCGGCACTCCAAGTAGTTGTTCTCGATAAACGGCGTCGCCACCTGCACACCGTAGACCCCCTCCCAGACCTCCCCCGCCTGCCCCGTCTCGCCGTCGAAGAAAGGAAAGGTCCGGCCGGCGCGTACCGTGCCCCGCACCGGCGCGGGCGCAAATGGCCCCTCGCTCAGCGACGTGTTGAACGGGCGGATCATGTTGCCACAGGTGCGCCCGTCGGCGAACGACGGCTGGTTCGTCACGTTGCGGAAGAGCGCCAGCGGGTACGGGTACGGGCTGGCACTGCCGCGACCGCGCGCGCTCGCGTCCTGGGCGTCGAGCCGCGCCATGACCAGCTCGACGAACTCGCCCGCGGATGCGCCGGTGCCGCGGAAGCGGTACAGCGGGGCCGAGGAGGACGAGGCCGGGAGCGGCGGGATGGCGGCGTAGGCATCGCACGCGGGTTCCCACGCCGCGGCGCGCGACACGCGCGTGCCGTAGGCCTGCGAGCCCTCGACGGCCACGTCATGCGTGCCGCTGAGCAGCTGGGCGGGCGCCCAGCGGAAGCTGGTGTGGCCGTCGGCGAGGAGGTCGAGGAAGGGGAACTCGAAGCCCACGCGCTGTGTAGTAGCACCGCCATCTTAGCTCTCTCCCGGCACCTCGGGATGGAAACCCCCCCCCCTTGGCCGAAAACGAGACTGCACGCACCGAAAAATCCTCCAGCGTGATGCCGTACGCCCGCATCTGCACGTCGTGGTCGTGCGCCGCCTGCACCAGCACCGGGTACATGCCGGCCGGGAAGTCGGGCACCAGGGCCCGGTACGCGCGCTCGAGGATGGGGTAGCGCGCGGGCACGAGGGCGCGCGCGGCCGCCAGCGGGATCGGCACGATGGCCAGCGTGGCGTTCAGCACGCCCGTCGCGCGGTCGGGGTACTGCGCCGCGAGGGGGTTGGCCCGGTCCTGGCTCACGCAGGCCGGCGGGGGCGCGCCGGGGACGAGGAGCCCGCGCTTGGGGGCGGCCGGGACGGAGGGTGCGCGGTCCCGCTTCATCAAGCCTACCCAGAGCACGAGCAGGACGACGATGGCGGCGTGCACGGCCAGGGAGCGGCGGAGGAGAGTTGGGTGCATCTTGCGGCGTGACGAGGGCGGAGGCCGGTCGATCAACAACTACCCACACCTACACCCGGCGAGGAACATGTTGACCACGCACGCGAAGACGATAGAGTGAGCCGGGATCGACAGAAAAAGGCGGGTGCTCGCTCCGTAGCCAGGGGAATGAATTCCTCTGTGCGGGCAGTCTGGAATGAGTTGTGAGAGGTACTCTTGTTCCGGCCCGTTCCGGTTCCGGCCCCGGCCCGGATAGAGCATATCCGTGCGCCACAAGTGGCTGCCCCGCGCGGTGATTAGTGGGTAGTGGCAACGGATGTCAAGCCATCCGATGTTGCCATGATCTCGGCAAAGCACGGGCCGAGATGACAGCCCCTCTTCCCACCTCTCCTATCCGCATCAAGTCGAGGGCTGGAAGCGACGGGGACTGAAAAAATACATACAACACCGGGAATTCCCCAGTCGTCACCGACCTGAGTACTAATCCGGCCCTCACTGGTTTAACTAGGGGAGAGCGGACGGGATCCCGTGCTTTCCAGTGGGTATGGTCGTACGTGCTGACTACGGCCGGATATTGACTATATGAATGGACATCAGCACATCATGGCCAATTTGTTTTACCACGAAGCCACCGCTGAAAAATACAGCTGGCAAAAGAGCCACAGTGCAGCCCACAACACAGCTGGCGATCTACACCCTGCCCACCATCTATCTACCCACACGGCCTCGTTCGGTCGTTCAGCCCGCCAATGTCGTGCCACAGCTCCAAACTGTCGCAAAGAAGCCATCTACAGAACCGGCCCGCAACAGCAGTAGCCGGGTATCCCATGCATCGTCGAGAATCCACGTTGCCGGGCTTTCCCGCGCTCCCTCCCGCTCAACGGACCAGGCCGGTGCTCGCCATCCGCCCGACATACCTGGCGTACCGCGGCGCGCTCGTCCTCCGGAAGCCCTTGCCGTAGCGCACGAAGAGGAGGAAGGTCAGGCACTGGGCCAGTCCCGCCAACGCAGCCACGAGGAAGGCGTTCTGCAACCCCATGCCGTCGACCCACGGCGTCAGGCCGTAGCCGACGGCAAAGCTCATCGTGTTGCGCACCAGGATGACGGTCACCACGGCTTCGCCGGCCAGGTCTTTGTAGCTGTTGCCGTCTGTCAGTGCTTCTTTCCTCTTTCCTGCCGGAAAAGGGCCGGGTTGTGGAGCGGAGTGCTGGGAATACCTGTCGATGCAGTATGAGACGCTGAGCTGCAGCCCGATGGTGTTTGTCAGGGCAATGACCCCCATGGCGAATACACACCCAAACCAGTGGATTTTGTGGGCGGCCCCAACACCCCAGAGGATCAGCCCAAAGGGAACGAGGGCTAGCGATGGCAGGAAGAGCCAGAGGCGATGCTCGGGTTCCGCCACGCCGTCATTGCGCCGTGCCATCCAGAGCACGATGCGGTCCCCAATCGGGCCTGTGTAAAGGGAACCTAGGGCCACGCCAACTGCCCAAAGCGTCAGTCTTGCTCCCTGTCGGGATAGCATACATACACACGTACTGAGAGGGCTAATGTAGCTCGTGCCTACGAGCCCTGACGAGAAACCATATCTGGTGGCCAGGATCAGCGAAGAAGTGCCGTTCAGGACGTTGAACCAGACCAGGTTCGATCCGTACGAGAGGCCAGCGTAGAAGATGACAGGAAAAGAGAGGAAGACGAGAGGTCTCGAGACCATGACAGCCAGATGCTTCGGCTTCTTCACGTCCTCGGCCCGCCATAACTTGACCTTGTCCCAATAGGCCTTCGACGTCGGCGTTACGGCCGGTTCGGCTTCAGGTCCGACGCACTTCTTTTCCCCGTCAACGGCGTCTGCCATGTTCACCTCGTCGATCCCGCTGTGGCCGACTTCATGCCCTACCATGACGCCTCGGCTGTACTTCGTCTCCTCCATGAAGAAGAAGCAGAAGACGAAGCCGACGGCGCAGAAAATGGCGCACCAATACAGTACCCACTCCCAGCCCATTTCTTGGGCAATCCAGCCGGCCATGATGGGCGCCAAGAAGCTGCTCCCGGCCAGCAGCAGCGCGTACAGGCCGATGTAGGCACCTCGCTCGTGCTGGAAGTAGACGTCGGTGACGCTGATCTCGCACAGCGACTCGATGGGGGCGCCGAAGAAGCCCTGCAGGGTCTTGTTGGCAATCCACTGGCCGTTGCTGACCGTGACGGGCGCCCAGGCCAGCACGGCCAGCGTGGCCAGCAGGCTGAAGAGGTAGACGGGCCGCTTGCCGTACTGCAGCGCCAGCGGCTGCCACACCAGACAGCCCCAGCCCAAGGCCAGGAACATGTAGCCCGTGCCGGCGTTGAGGTCGGCCAGCGTCAGGCCCGTCGCCGCCGCGATGTCCTCGAGCACGCTGTAGATGGCGGCCGAGGCGATGCCGACCATGAGCGTGTAGACGCACATGCAGGCCATGGAGAGGGCCTTGCGGGAGGGGGCCCAGTTGAGCTGGCGCGGGGAGATGGGTCAGTCGTTGGTAAGTAGCTACGCTTGTATCGTCGTCTGCCAGCCACGAGCTGACGTACGGGATCATCCGGGTCAGACGACGGTGCCGGGACGAGAAGGATATCCCGGTGTCCGCCGCCCGCGTGTTTGGCCTTGGTCCGGCCATGCAGGTCGACGAGGTAGACTGTGCCGGGGACTACATCCTCCGCATCTTCGACCGCGGTGGCCACCGGGTCCCTCGCTCTTGTTGTTGTTGTTGTTGCTGCATCGGGGGCCATGGTAGCGCAAGATGAGAGACACGAGAAGAAACAGTCGTGGCTCGGAGACATGTGCGGAGGTGGCCGTGTGCGGTTGTGAGGCGACGTCCAGCTGTACGACGTGCCCTGAACGACATGCCCTAAGCGACGCCGTAGTTGGCCGCCTGCACGCTGACGGCAAATCCAGGTCGTAGAGTTAGGGCATCGTGGGCGATTGGCGCCAATCGGGATCAGCCATACTCCGCTTGACTTTGACAAGCGCAACAAGCAGGCCGGTGATAAGAAGGGATGATCCGCCGGGGGAGACGGTGGCCTTCCGACACGCCGGATCTGACACTGAGTGGCATAAGCGGCTGTTCGAAGCCATGGCCGCTTGGTGGTTTTGTGTGACTGCTGCCCCCCTTGATAGCTGCTGTCCACTGTCCAGGCAAGAAAAGGAAATATCTACACTTATGCACTGGCCACACCAATCCCTGCCATGGCCGTGGTCACGTGCCACCCCCCCCCCCGCAGAACACCCCGTTTTCCACGCCATGCCAACTTGGGAGTCATCGCAACCTACTCGCCTTGCCCTCCACAACACATGCTGCTTTCAACTTCCATGAAGGACCTTGCTCCGAGTCCGAAGCGGTCCGCACGGTGACCGCGCGCTCAAATCGCGGCCGGCAGCTCGCGCCCCGGCCCCGTCCATCAAGGCGAAAGAGCAGGCGCGCTTGGGCTACTATCATCTGGGAGGACCATACCAGGACCAATTCCGTGCCTTTCCACACGACCCAGCCGAGAGGACCGGCGCGCGCAGGCTACAGGTCCGGGGCCCAGTCGGGAGAATATACAACAAAATCCATTCTGACCACCGAGATGACGGAGCTCAGCTCGGCGGCGCATGTAGGGTGCCGACCAGGGGAGTCACAAGGTAAACCCCATCCTCAACACCGGGACAAACAAGCGGAGCCATCCAGCGCGTACGAGGTATTACCCACAGGGTGGAAACAGGGATGGCGTGATGGCTCTGCCAACACCTACCAGCTTATACGAGTAAGTGGTAAGCCTTTGCGAAATACTGTGCCTACTCAAGTTACCTTGACACGATGAGCATACTAGCTTGATTCCAGATAGCAGAGAGGCAATCATAAAACTGCCAAGGAACGTCCCCCAAGTCACAACGCTCCTGGCAGAATCATAGCCCCTGCCACCTAATCCTTACAAGAAGTCACTACGAATGCCCAGGCCTGCCAAAGTCCGGGTGTGCCCCTGGAGTAGCTCTCAGTTTCCCAAAGCGCTTTGCAATCTCGATCTCGAAGTCCCCTCTCCGTCGCCGGTCCAGGCCGCCGGTAGAATCGACGGGAGGCGCTCCAGGAGACGACAGGGCCCGGCGCCTCTCCCCGTCCGCGTGGCGGGCCCGTCTCTGCCGACGACGAGGCGGGTCCGAAGCCCCGGCAGCATGGGGAGCCCTCGCGGAAATTTCGACATCGTCCGGGTCCCGCTTCCCGACGGCCCCGTCCGACCGCGCGGCCACGCCCACGGCGGGATTCGCATCCAGCGCGACGGTGTCGACCGGTTGGGCCGCGGCCGCGGACACGGTGGCGGCGGCCGCGAGGGCCAAGAGGGCGAAATAGCGCATGGTAGAGGGTAGTGGTTCTGGTGGCTATGGGGACCTAAGTTGGAGATGGTTTGCGTGGAATGGCGTCCTCTTCCGCGACAGGTTGGATGGAGAATGGAGGATGTGCTGCTTGATGTTGCTCCGTGGTGAGGACAGCGAAAGGCCTGTATATTGTACTACATCATCTCCCAGGCGCGCAGTACGAGCGCATAACTCACCCTGAAACCATGGCAGCAGCACGGGGTGTAGCGAGGCTGGTTCGTCGAATGGTGGATTCACTATGCCTTGAACCTTGTGCTAGTTCCCCAGAGACCCTTTGTCTCCGAACGAGGCCGCGAAGTGGATCGTCAACGGTTCAAGTGGTCTTAGCCATGGCGGACCTGGTATCAGAAACTCGGATCCTTAGCCCTGAGACGATTGGGGTCCGAGACTCTCTGCTGGGCCACCCTCACCAATGCGAGAATATAACTGACATGACTCGAGTCAAGACTCCTCGGAAGACTTCTTCCGCCGCGAAAGGAGGGAGAGCGGCATCTGCAAGAGGCGCAGGCACACGTGCAAAAGACTTCTGCAGTTTCGGAGTAGTACATTGGTCCGAGGTCGCCGAAAGACAGGTATAACGCCATGGTCTGTTGAGCAAAATGGACTCCAAGCGCCTGTTCGCCAAGAATGCCGGAACCTGTGACGGTGGATCTCACAACTCAATGCTGCCAAGTCCGCTAACCAATGCGAAGAAGATCAACTCTGGATAGACAAACCGCCCCCCGGGGTTTCTTTCATGTCCCCCCCCAGAACGCCATGACACACATGGGGAACGCTCCCTCTTCTAGTCATCCACCAGCGCGTTGCTGAGCCCCATCAGGCTCATACCCAAGAAGGCGAAGAAAATGCTCAAGTTTCTGTTATGGTTCAGGCTGAGGCTTTCGACAAACAATTGGAGAGCTACACTCGTCATGATGCCAGCAGTGGCGGCAAAGAGACAAGCATACGCCGTGTTGTCGATATGGATGTTGGAGTGGTTGGCGAGCTTGAACCAAAGCACAGCCAATCCAGCGCCCATGGGCTGGCTCAGACCACCTAGGAGAGAGGACCACAGTATGGCTTTCAAGCGACTGCCGAGGGCCATGTAGAGAGGCAGAGCCATCGAGAAGCCCTCGGCAATATTGTGGACGAAGAGGGCCATGAACACATTGAATCCGAGATTGGGATTCGCGTGGTTGGTTGCATACGTGACAAAGCCCTCGGGAAACTTGTGCAACGCGATCGCGATAACGGTCTGTAGGCCAATGGAGAGGAAGGCGTTCGTGGCCACGTGATGATGGTGCTGGGCTTCGAGGTCTTCCTCCACGATTGAGCAACTGTCTCCCTCGCCGATTCCGGCTTCGCCCTCGCAGGATCCTTGCAGCCCATGGGGAGGGTCGTCAGCGTGCTCGCGCGGACGAAAGCCGTCGCGAGACTGCGCCCGGCTGGTTCGATAGGGAAAGATGGGGCTGTCCTCGCCGTGGCCTTCCGGCACACTCTCGCTACGCGGATGCAGACTGCTAGTCCTCGTCCGCAACATGGTGGGAACGCGAGAGAAGGCGGAGCGCGAGCTCAAGTGCTTGAAGCATTCCTGGCCGCACGGGTCCGTATAGCCAAAGCAAGGGCCGAACTCGTCGCAGTTTGCCTTTGTGTCTCTGACGAAGGACATGACCCGTTTCTGTACTTGCAGCATCGAAGGTCTCCTCACGAGGTCGCTGTGCGTTACAGCCCGGTGGCGGCCGTCCCTGAAGAAAGCTCCCGGGTGAGTGAAGGTCTCGGTCTGCGTGTGACTCTTGTGAAAGGGAGGCGGCCTCGCATGGCCGCTATCTTCCGAGCTCTCCAGCAGCAAAGGGGTCACCTCGTTGGGGACAGTTGCACTGTGAGATGGATTTGCGGTAGGCGAGTGCGCCGAGTACCTCCTGAACGATCGAGCCCGACTCCGGCCTGTCCTGCTGGCTCTCGACGGATGTCGACTTTGCACGTCCAAGTCCAGGTGGCTACCCACATGGGCGTGTGGCGGCGACGAGTGCGAGCGCAGATATTCGGTTTCGTCCTCGGGCTGCGCCCCATGGGTGTGATCGCAGTCGACAACGTGTGAGGGCATGAATTGGTGGAGAAGCCTGGACAGGATCTGAATCCCGACGAAACCAGCGACCCATAGTCCCATCATGACGAAGCCGGCCGCTTGTTCCTCCCACGAGTCTTCGAGAAGGTAGCGTTTCGACGACGGGAGCATGCTATACAGCGACGAGAAAAGCTGCACAAGGGCATTCGTTATGAGCGACCGATGGGACACTGGGGGAAATGCCAGCTTGCGAGGGACCGACGGAGACGGTACTTACCATGACTCCAAAACTTAGACTGAGGGATGATGCGAGAAAGCCATTGCTTTCTTGGATGCTAAACTTGCTCTGGCTGGGTATGAGGCGGACCACAACGTCGATACAGATGATGCTGGCCCCGGCGACACAAGCTGTGTTGTGGTGTACAGAAGCATGGAATGGTCCGTCAGCAGGGAATTTCTCGGGAGAGAGAGAGAGAGAGAGAGAGAGAGAGAGAGAGAGAGAGAGAGAGAGAGAGAGAGAGAGAGAGAGAGAGAGAGAGGGAGAAAGAGGGAGAAAAATCATTACCCACCCATGCCGCTCACGATGCACATGATCCACCCTCGGGTGTCGTTGTCCATGTTGCCCAGCGCCATCATGTCGTGTCGGAAGCGTGGCGTGTCGTAGATCAGCGCGATGTCGGGTCGTTTTCATAGCACATTCGCATGACCGGACAGGATAGACGATCAAAAGCAAAGAAATGAATGCACTCTTTGCAGGAGAAGGCGACGACGACTGGTAGCGGCCCGGTTTGAGAACCCTTGTGGCCCACCTTTATGCGCACGCCGAGGGCTTGCAGGTTTTTACCCAGTTAGGCAAGCTCTAGGCCATCTCGCTCCTGGTCGATGTTCATTCGCTTGTGATCGGCACATCCTTTCGGGCTCAGGAAGTTCTTGGTCGTGAGGGTTGTGGCATCTACGCGCCTGCCGCGGGAGCGCCCTCAGTTGCGTCAGTGTCCAGGGCCAGGGAGGGGGCCCCACTGGTATCGTTCATTTCTAGCCAATCAGAGCTCATGTATTTACAACTGGTCAGATCCATGCCAGAAAGGGTGCCTCGGGAAAGAAAAAAAAAAGAAGAAAGGGATGAACAGAGGTCTCCAAAGGAAAAAAAGAAGAGGTCGGGCAACATTCTGCTTCACACTTCACAGTACTACTACACCTTAGCACGACGACGGTAACTAGGTAGTGTGGGGGGGGGGGGGGGGCTGGCTTGGTGGAGTACCTAGGTACCTCTGCCCCACTATATCCGGCACCGGCCCGACGGCGTAGGGCGGCCTGGGCGGGCATCGGCGCGTGTTCCTATTCGTTCCTTTTTCATTCGCGATCCGCGACAGCAGCGCGTGGACCGTTCCAAGTCATTCCCCAACGGTCAACGGCTCGGGTCGTCTTTGCGCGGCAATGTCGAAATCCACCATCGCCCTGATAGCAGCCTTTAGCGCTGGGGCAGGAGCCGCAGCCACAGCCGCCTTGTACACGTCGTTGCGGTCCTCCCACGACAAGAAAGCGCCACCTGGCCCTGCCCCACCACTGCCAGCCTCGCCAGCCTCGTCAGCCTCGCAGCACGTACTTGGCCAGGCCGGTGGCACCGCGACGACGACGAAGCCAGTCAACCCCGCCGGCCTCTTCGACTACGGCTTTCCCGGCCCCGTCACCGACCTCGCGACCCGCCAGGCGCTCATCTCGTCCTTCGACCGGCGCCTGCGCAACCCGCAGTGGGTCGTCGAGCACATCACGCCGGCCAGTCTGGCCATGCGCGACGGCGACCGCAAGCACAGCGTCTTCCTCGAGGACGAGGACGTGCCCGAGAAGTTCCGGGCCAGGCTCAAGGACTACTTCCGCTCCGGCTACGACCGCGGCCACCAGGTGCCGGCCGCCGACGCCAAGTGGAACCAGCGTGCCATGGACGAGACCTTCTACCTCACCAACATGTGCCCGCAGGTCGGCGAGGGCTTCAACCGTGACTACTGGGCCCACCTGGAGGACTTTTGCCGCCGCCTGACGACCCGGTACCCGTCCGTGCGCGTCGTCACCGGGCCCCTGTACCTGCCCAAGCGCGACCCGGCCGACGGCAAGTGGTATGTGCGCTACGAGATGATCGGCAACCCGCCCAACGTGGCCGTCCCGACGCACTTCTACAAGGTCATCTTCGCCGAGGACGGCTCCGTCGGCGGTCCTGTCGCCCTCGGCGCCTTCGTCCTGCCCAACGCCCCGATCCCCAACGAGAAGCCGCTGACCGACTTCGAGGTCCCCGTCGAGGCGGTCGAGCGCGCCAGCGGCCTCGAGTTCGCCACGAAGCTGCCCGTGCAGCGCCGGAAGCGCCTGTGTGCCGACACCAGCTGCTCCATCATGGTGCGGGAGTATGCGGCGCGCCAGGAGGCCTTTGCCAAGGGTCGCCAGGCCGGCTCGAGCCCCCCGCCGCCGAGGAGCCAGAGTCACTGAGCTATCATCTTCTTCCCGGGCTCGAGAACCTCTCAACTTGCATGGACGAGCATCATCCGATGGGCGGCAAGCCGCTCCTTTCGGACACCCCCTTCACTCCCTGGTTGGCACGCCGTCTTTTTCCCCCGATGAGACCTGGAACCCGGCGACGTTGTACGTACTACTTGACTCGTCCCTGGCCTCGTAAATTGCAGGTTGGAAGGCTTCCAGATCTCTCGGGTCGTGATGGGGAACAGAGCCATCTAGCAGGCATGATGAGTACTAGACAAAGCTGCAGCAGCTGGGAGCAAGGCGTAATGAAGTTCAGGAAATAGTTTGCTAGTATCTGACTCTCTGGGCTTCTTACGCCAAGCATGAATGCTGCACGGTTCGAGATCCTGTTTGCGATGAGAACAAGGGCAGAAGGGAGAAATGACAATCTAATACAATCCCTCCTTCTAGCCAATGATCGACAAGTAGAGGGCAAAGGCTCATCGCTGCCTCTACTCGTCCTCGGCCGGATCCGCCATGGAGGCGTCCGCAGCCTCAGGATTCTTTGCATTCTCATCGCCGCCGCCGCCGCCGCCGCCGTCGTCGTCGTCGTCATCGTCGTCATCGATGACCCTACCTCTGCGTGCCCTCTTGGGCCTCGCAACCGCTCCCGCTTCCGCTTCGTCATCGTCATTGTCCGTGGCCCCGGCTCCGGCGCCGCTGGCACCCGGCGCCGCATCATCTCCCTTCTCTCCACTGTCAATGTCCATCGGATCCGAAGCAACATGGGCGTGTTCATCGACCTTGTCGTCGCTGTTCATGCCACCGGGCGTGCCGTTCCGCGCAAGCCTGTGCTTTGCATCGTTGGGCTCGTCCCCGCTCTCGTCGCTGTCGACGACAATTTCGGCCGACTTGTACTTGGTCGCGTTTGTCTCTTTCCGACTCGTCAGACGCTGCTTTTTCTTCGGTCGTCGTTCCTCGCCTGCCGAGTCGTCGTCTCCGCCCCTTTCACCGCCCTCCTCGCCATCGTCATCCGCCCTCTTCTTGCGCCGCGAGCGACCAGCACGATCACCTTTGGCTCGTCGCAGTTCCCCGCTCCCCTCACGAGCTCGCGATGCCGCCGGCCGCTTCTTTCGGCGGATCTTCTCGCCCGTTTCACTATCTGTCGTCATCTCCGCGGCCAGGCGGGCGCGCTCCTCTTCGGCCCGCTTTTCGGCGAGCTCGCGGTCGCGGGCCGCGATGATTTCGCGGTCTTTACGAATGCGCTCCTGCCGTTGCCGCTCTTGCTCCTCGACCTTCTGACGCGCCTCTTCACGCCGGCGCAGTTCGGCCTGCCGATGCCGTAGCGCCGCCGCCAGCCGCTCCTTGTTTTTCGCCTCGTATTCCTTCTGGCTGGCAATGGCCCGCTCGAGCTGCTTGCGCTGCGTGTTGCGTGCCATGTTGGCACGCTGCTCAATGTCGTGTTTTGGATATGGTGGCTGCTCGGACCCGGCAATCTCCTCCAGGGTCTTGATGGCGGCCTCGAGCCCTTGTGCAGCATCCTCGAGCTGGAAGCTGCTTCGCTGTGTCTCGCCCAGGGCATTGATCATCATGGCGATTTGAATCTGAACAAACGCGACGTTGAACTGGAAATGGACCTGTTCCGGGGCAACCGCAAGAGCCTGTTGAACCGCCATTAGTCGCATGTTGGCCCGAGCTGGCATGTCGATGGCTTACCTTTTGCGCATACTCGAGCGCCGTCTTGTACGCCTCCAGGCTTCGTTCGGCCCGGCCCCGACTCAGCCAGGTCCTGCCCAGACACGAGAGAATACCGGCATCGTTCTCTTTGCCCTCCTTTGACAGCGCGTGCTCGTAGCTCTCTATAGCCTTGGAAAACTGCCGTAGCTCGGCGTAGATGTGACCCAGGTTGACGAAGATATGCGCGTCCTTGATGGTTTCCCGGACTTTCAGAAAGATCTGCAGAGCCGCCTTGTGGTCTTTCTTGTCCTCCACAAGCGCGATCGCCACGCCCTGCGCCGCATAAGCGTTCTTGGGGTCCAGTTGCAGCGCCTTCTCGAAGAACTCAACAGCCCGTGCGTACGTGGCGCTGCGCTTGTGCTTGTCTTGTTCCGTATCGCGGCGCATTTCCCGTGCCTGGGTGAGGTACATGTTGCCCATGCCGACCAGAGCATACCGATCGTGCTTGTCGTAGTTCTGTAACGTGTGTTTGTAGTGGCGAAGCTCCGGGTCCTCGGCAACATTGGCAGGCCTCTTCTTCGAGCTCACCTTCCCGAGAAACCATCCGTACAGGGCGCGAACCTCCAGATCCGACGGATTGCTCTGGTATAACTTGGCAACGGCATCGGGCCCTTCCTTGTTCGGGGTTTTGCGCAGCTTGATGTAAGCAAGCCTTGCACGCGCGTCGACATAGTCTTCATGCCGCTCCAGAAGACCCTCGTAGACCTCGACGGCCTTGTCTGACATGCCCCGAGATTCGTAGCTGCGGCCGAGGTTGTAAGTAATGGTCGTGACCAAAGCGTCCGTATCCATATCTTCATCGCTCTGGTCAATGCGCACACAGGAATCCGCAGCAGCCTCGAACATCTCGCTGGCTTGCTCATGCTTGCCCGCTTGCGAGTAGAAGCATCCCATGTTATTCAGGAGCTGTGGGGGAAGAAACCTGCGCATCGCAATCCGGGCTTCCGCTTCACTTTCTGGCCCGGAGGGTCTATCCGACTCCGTGATCTGGCCGAGCTCAAGATTCTCCACCTGCTGCAGGCATTGCAACGCCTTCTCCGGGTTCTCAGTCTCGTAAAGCCGGGCGAGATTCAGTAGAACGGCGGCATCTGGCACAACGTTCTTCTTCGGGTCTTTCCAACTTGCTCGCACACTCTCGAGAAGGGATATCGCCTTTTTGGCTTCCGAAGTTTTGTCCTCCCTCACCGGCGCGGACATGCTGGCGAAGACCTCTTCGGCGTAGAGGGTGCCGAGGAGAACCATGGACTCGTAGTTCTTGGACTGCTGGATCATCTTCTCTAATTGCAGCTTCGCTTCGCCCAGTTCATTCTTGATGACGAGGAGCTGAACAGAGCCCAGCTTGGCGGGCAAAAGGCCACGCTCAGCACCGCCTCTGGCCTCGTCGGCGCGGCGGTAATAGTCAGCTGCACGGCCGAGATCGTTCGCGTAATGCTCCTTCCGGGCCAGCAAGTACCAGCCATCGCTCGCGATAGCATGAACATCGGTGTACTGAATGGCTTTGTTGGCCAAGGCTTCCACATTGTCGAAGTTCTTGCGGGAAAGGAAGTAGTTGCCAAACGTGGCGCACGTCAACGGATGGTTCTTGTCGAGCCTGAAAGATTTCTGAGTATATTCCATCATGGCTTTCTTGTAAAGCCGGATGAAATCTTGACTCTTGGTAGGGACGTGTGCGCTTTGCTCGAGATGATAAAGGCCAAGAAGAACATTTGCAGTCTTGGAGTCCGGGTTGATTTCCAAACAACGTTCCCATGCGATTTTGGCATCTTCCTTGAATCCGAGTTGCCAGAAGCAACAGCCAATGCCGATGCGGGGATCTGGATCTACCATCTCGGGCATCCTCCGGAGCACTTCTTGGTACGTCTGGAGAGCTTCCGGGTACTTCCTTTGGGCGAAGAACACTCGGGCTTTTCCCATCACGGCCATCATGTTATTTCCACCCGAGGCGCGAATGGCTTCTTGAAACGACTTCAGGGCCTGGTTGAGGAGCTCCGACTTCTCTGCGTCCGTCGTTCCGCCCGTCTTTTGGTTCGCTTTGGTTGGCAACTTGAGCGACGCCTTCAGGAGCTGGAGGACACCGCGTGCCAGGTGCAGCGGGGAATAGCTCGAGTGTGTCCGCGTGGCTTCGTTCAGAGTGGACGTAGCTAGCTGAAGGTAGTGCTCTTTGTTTTTCGCTTCGGTAGATGCGGACTGATCCTGGACGTGTCGGGGGGCCTCCCTGCTTTGGTAGAGATACATCCAGCACAGCGCCGTCACCAATGGTAGCTTGTGACTTTGTGTCGAGTTCGCGCCCATGGCATTCGCGCCCCTGACGAGCATTTCGATGGCGCAGTCAGGCTTCCTTAATTTTGCGTACGCGAGTCCAACGGTCAGCCAGTAATCGCGGGCCGCGTTCTCGGCATCCAGAAGCTGGCAGAGCTCCGAAGGGTCATCGACGAGGTTGCGCAGATCGATCTCGACAGCTTCATCCTCCTGATCACCAACGACGATATCGAGCGACGGAGGAATGTTGGAGAAGCGTTTGCTAACGAAGCGCCCGTTCGGGATGCCATTGATCTCGGCAGAGCCGTGGGCATGCGGGCGGGCTTGAGGCGCCATTTCTACGTTCGTTCGAGATGTTGTCGTCGTCGTCGTCGAAGAAGAAGAAGGCAGCGTTCTCTCGGGTGTCCAGCGGATTTGGTGAGCTGTGCGAATGGAAGAGTCGAGTCGCGGGAGTGCAAGGAGGCGCAAGGAGGTGCACAGAGGATATCAAGCCTCGGTACTTTGTTCGCAATACGGGACCATTGCGACCGCAAGAAACAAGACGCAAACACGCAGAGGTCGGGCACGGCAGCGTGGTCGAATCCAATCTATTGTTCAAAATCGCTGTGGTTCCCTGTCTATTGTCGGACAAGGCTGCGGGCGGCTTGAGGAATACGGAAGCTTGGGCCATGCAGCCAAAAGCGGGCCCTTGACCGCAGACCAATCAAGGCAGTCTGGAGTCTGCCTATTGTTCAATCTTTTCTTAGATACCTATAATACGGCCCCGTGAAAATGCAGCACTGTAGGGCGCTACAAGAACCATGCAAGCATGTTAGCGAGTTGCCTGGTCAACGGGCGTGCGACGTCCAAGGGTTGACAATATACTACACCCTTTACTCACGCCGCGAACAATAGGTCGACTCCTCCAGCTGCGGCAGCTTTGCATCCCTACACACTATCGACAGCGAGATCACCCATGGTTAAACAAAGCGCGTTGCCCGCACCTCTGAACTGATTCGGCTGAAAGATAGCAGGATGCACCGGCAAGGCCAACAATCATTACAGTGGGGGGGGGTGGGACATGGTGATGGTCATGGCGCCAGAACGATCCGCGCGCAGATTAGGTGCCTCGGCGAATGCAGGGTGCTTCTCCCCGGACTCCAGTGAGGAATCATAGAGAATATAGAGGTAGGGTACAGTGAAGCATTAACACGGGGCCAACTGGCCATACAGTAAGGCCTTTCAAAGTGAACATTGTCGTGATGTCCTACGGCGGAGTTAGCTCGGCTAATCTCGCTGGAGCGTCACGGAGGTGGGGTGAGCCCGACGCGGCGCATTCAGACGACCCAGATGCTACCTAACGGGTCCGAGCGTGCATGCGCCGTCGTCATCAAAGTGGCGCCGCCGGCTCGAAGATCATCATCAAGCTCACGTCGGATGCTCTCAGGCACGCCCACACCACTATTCCCGACGCCGCGCGCGTCACACGACCAGTTTTACGAGTGCACGCAGACGACGCGACAACTTTGAGTTATTTTCCGCGACTCCATGACACGCAGAACATATTGAATTCAGGCTCGCGAAGCTCCCGATCGAAGCCCACAACCCCGCGCCCCAGGTCTGCCGGACCTTGCGGTTGAATACACGCGCCGTCCCGGCTCTTGACCGACAGCTAGCTTTCCAAACGCTCAATTGCGCTCGTTCGGGTCCCGCCTCACTTTGGCTCACCTTGGTTGTTCTCTCACGAAAAAAAGAGACATTCGGCGCGATGTGGAACGACGAAGACAATAATCCTTATGGGGGCAGCTTTGAGAGCCGGGACTCCTTTGCCTCTTCGGCAAACCAAGCGTCGCCGTCTCACAATGACTGTATGCTTTGCCTTGTTCCAAAATCATGTTATGACACTGGCGTGAGAAACTCCAGTCGTCGGACACACACGCCCTTGAGGGCCCAGATCCATAGCGCGTGACAACGTCGTCGACAGCATGGAGTCTGACAATGGCCTAGAGGAAATATCTCTTGAGGACAGAGGTCAACGGGATGCTGACCCAGACTGGGAACTCCTAGATCATCAACACGACGCACCTCATACCCCCCCTCCTACGAGCGACGAGCCACCCTGCCGCAACATCGATGAGGAGGACAGTGACGAGGAAGCCGTAGCAGAAACAAGAGGAGATCTGGTTCCTCGGACTAAGCCCGGCGGGTACGACAGCCGCATTGAGCAGATGCTGTACGAAAACCCGGAAATGCCGGTCCTGATCATCGATGCGGGAAAGAGCACTGAAACAGGGGGGAGATACATCGTGTACACCATCAAGACCGGAGTACGTGATGTTCAGGCCCCCTTGTTTGAGCATGTTGCTGACGCGGCCTGCCAGGAATTAGTTGTGCGCAGGAGATACTCGGAGTTCGCCTCGTTACGAGAAGCCTTAACCCGACTCCATCCCACTCTGATCATACCACCAATTCCTGAAAAACACACCATGGCCGATTATGCAGCCAAACCAACAAGCGCAAAGCAGGACCAGCAAATCATAGACTTGCGGAAACGGATGCTTGCTGTCTTCCTCAATCGGTGCCGCAGGATGGAGCAAGTCCGGACAGACGGCGTCTGGTGGAGATTCTTGGATCCCAACTCTAGCTGGGTACGTGAGAACACCGACTCAGCCGCTCCACGGCGTGCTTTCAACGGTTTGATGCTGACTACGGTGCAGAATGAGGTACTCCATTCGCATCCGGTCGCCTCCGTACCCAAATCCGTGATGAAAGCGCCTCCATCAGATCCAGCGAACCCAACACAGGCTCACAGCTACCTGCCCATCCCTGCTAGCTCGGCCAGACTCAAGACAGGGCCGATTAATCCGAACGAAGCCAGCAATTCTGGAGCACAAGGGTTTGCCCGCCTCCCGCCGGAGTCAAACTCGCACTCTGAACACGAGCTTGACCCATATTTTGTCGGCTACGAGGCGTCCATCAGGGAGTTGGAAGGTCTCTTGACAGGGCCTATGGAAAAGGTCAACCGGAGGACGCTTAGCCATCTGTCGTCGTTGGCCTCAGATTTGTCCGAGCTCGGGGCGAAGTACAATGCCTTCTCCTTGTCGGAACAAGATCCCGCATTGGCGCCTGCGATTGAAAAGATAGGACAAGCAGCGGATTCGTCCTACATCGCGACGGAGGAGCTGTCTACCTCCTTGGGCGCCAGTTTCGCTGAGCCCATGCGGGAGCACGCACAATTTGCAGGTGTAGTTAGGAGCGTGCTTCGCTACCGCGTCCTGAAACGGGTACAGCAGGAGATGACGACAGATGATCTCAACAAGAAAAGGGCGCTGCTCGACCAGCTTGAGCGGAGTGAAGCAGAGGCCAGGAGGATTGACCAGTACCTGAGCGCCAGTCAAGCACTACCCCCGCCACGCAGGTCTACAAGCGTGAAGGAGCCAAAGACGCAGAACAGAAGGGATGGCAGCCAGGAAGACACGGCATCCATTGACTCTGACTTCCCACCGACCCACGGGGACTTCTCCTCGGCGCCGTCGGCCAAGATTGGGTCGCCGGAACGACGTGGAGGCGGGAGTCCTGGTCACAAGAAAACGGCCAGCAGTGGCAACTCCATCACGAACAAGATTTTCGGACCGATTCGGCACGCGGTACAAGGCGTCGTCGATGTCGATCCGGAGCGGACACGACGAGACACAATCGGGAAAACGAGGGAGTCAATTACACACCTGGAGCAGGCGCAAGTGGTCTCTGCCCAAGACGTCAAGGATGCGAGTGCGAGCATATTGAAAGATCTCAAGCGCTTCCAAAAAGAGAAGGAAGACGACTTGAAGCGGTATATGGTAAGGCCCCCCCCCCTGTGGCAGAGAGATATGCCAGTTCACCGCCAGAAGGCTCACCGGATTACAGCTCGCATATGCCAAGAGTCAGATGGAGTGGGCGAAAAAGAACAAAGAGACATGGGAGGAAGCAAAAGCCGAGGTGGACAGGATTGACGAGTCGTGACGCATCAACATGCATACCTAGAATTGGCCACAGGCTCGACGCTTCCTTCTCCCTGGATGTTTCCAACTCGGGAAAGATGGTGTCTAATCACCAGGCATTGTCCTATCAGCCCAGCCCTCGCACATGGGGGGTTACAGCGACTATTCTCGGGTCCGCATTCTACTTGGGTGTATCGTAATGGGAGAGCGATGGAAATGTCGACCATGGTCGCAGAAGCACCTAGTTTGCTGTACAGTGCAACTGCGTGTTTCGCACGGACCCGAGAATGCGATCATGAGCAACAGCTCCGCCAGCC
Source organism: Phyllachora maydis (assembly GCA_029339225.1). Classification (NCBI taxonomy): domain Eukaryota; kingdom Fungi; phylum Ascomycota; class Sordariomycetes; order Phyllachorales; family Phyllachoraceae; genus Phyllachora; species Phyllachora maydis. The sequence continues at coordinate 1,224,635 of JAQQPM010000003.1, forward strand.
GCCCAACGGGCGAGCATCGGGACGCGGAGCTGAATGCGCCATGTTTAGGTACTCCGTATATGCTCGCAGGCATTCCGAATTGATTCCTAGAGACCTGTCCGTTGGCGAATGCTGAGTGAGCTGTGTGAGCGGATTTGGGCAGCAGCCGTTATCCCGCCATGTCTTGGCGTAGAACTCGTCGACTCGCCATGATCCAATACTTTGTCGAACGACGGGACAGCAATTGCTCCAAAACCATCTCTCATCCGAGCCACAGCATTGACCAACCTCACACCTCTTCGTGCGTGAGTACGCATCAACCCCGACAAAATGAGCATGGCCGCGGATTCCCGTCCCATCGAGGACATCGCACAGCCGGGCGCCAAAGTCGACTCTCTCCGGGCTAAGGGCCTCAGGGAAGAAGTCGCCAGCCTCCTGGGCCGAAGCCAGACCAGTTTCCCTGGCGCGCAGCCCGTGAGCTTTGCGCGACGCCACCTGGACGAGCTCCGGAAGGAAGAGTACATTGCGCGCAACGCCCGCCCCGGCGTTGGACCACGCCGACGGGACTCGACGCTGATGTCTCGACGAACAGCTACTACGTGTGCGAGAAGTCCGACGGCATCCGGTACCTCCTGTTCATGACGGCCGACGCCGACAGGAAAGAGCTGCATTTCCTCATCGACCGCAAGAACGAGTACTGGGAGATCTGGCAGCGCAACCTGCACATCCCGACGCTGCAGGACATGTTGAGCTTCCACACGCGCACCCTCATCGACGGCGAGCTGGTCATGGAGAAATGCCCGCGGACGGGGCGGCCACAGCCCAAATTCCTCGTATTCGACTGCCTCGTGCTGGACGGCAAGAGCCTCATGCAGCGATCGCTGGACAAGCGGATCGGTTACTTCAAGCAGTACGTCATGCGGCCCTACACGGATCTGTTCTCCCGCTACGAGGCCGAGAAGGCCACGCAGGCCTTTCTGGTCGAGATGAAGGACATGCAGTTCGCCTACGCCATCGAGATGATGTTCCGCGAGGTCCTGCCGCGTCTGCGCCACGGCAACGACGGCCTCATCTTCACCTGCAAGCCCACGCCCTACCAACACGGCACCGACCCGCACATCCTGAAGTGGAAGCCGAGCAGCGAGAACACGGTCGATTTCCGGCTGCAGCTCGAATTCCCCGAGGCGCGTGCCGACGACGAGGACACGGCCGAGGGCGCGCCCGACGTCTTTCCCGACTACGACGCCGTGCCCCGCGCGCGACTGCTGGTCTACGTCGGCGGCGAGCGCGGAGGGTCGCCGTACAGGCGGTTCGAACCGAGGCCGCCCTTCAGCGGGGACCTGTATCTGACGGACGAGCAGTGGGCGACGCTCAAGGGCCTGGGCGATCCGCTTGACGAGCGCGTCGTCGAGTGCGGCCTGGACGAGCAGAACCGATGGGTCTTGCACCGATTCCGGGACGACAAGAAGGAAGCCAACCACATCACGACGGTGCAGAGCGTGCTGGACAGCATTCGTGATTCGGTCGGCGAGAAGGAACTCTTGGAGGCGGCGAAGAGTATCAAGGACAATTGGAAATTAAGGGCTGTCAAAAGAGGGGAGAAAGGGTAGCTAGGGCAAGGGTCAGGGATGACGTTCATGGGCGTACAAGGCTGGAGAAGGCTGGAGGGAGTCTAGGGGGAGACTGTCGGATCATATTCGTACGACGGAGAGGGAGGAGGCAACTGAGCATGTGAAAAATACGTGACCACGCATGCTTCCTGGATGGATGAACCTAACGCGAATTCCCTGGACCACCAGCAGTAGGCGTCCATGACTGTTCGTTGCCTCCCCAAAACTAGGCAATAGTCATGTACGGAAGGATGCGAACGGAACATTCCCGGTGCAAGATGCCTTGTAAAATGCAGCGGGCGCCCCCAGACGTTCCTTGACTGACACAGAGCACAGGACGAAGCCATGGGGAATCGCGAAAATCAAAACCAAACGGCCATAGCAACAGCCGCAACGATTGCGATGTGCTTCTTGCCCTTCTTGTCCTCGAACTTGTCGCCTCCCGACGAGACGACGGTGGGCCAAGATGGGGGGGCGCTAGGTCCGGTGTATGATCCATTCATCACGGACTGAACTGGAATCATGCTGATGCCACTCGGACCCGTAGCAAGCCCGGGGGTCGCCGTGCCCAGTATGTTCAGAGTCGATCCTTGGCCAGTTTTCTGGCTTGATCGGGCTGCCGTGGCGCGAATACTGTTGGTCGAGTTCTGTTTGACGATCGCTGTGCCGCTGGTATTGCGTTCGGAACTTGATCCAGAGCTCGAGGATGCCAGCGGCGAAGGGTTTGCGACGGTTCCTGTGCAGCTCGAGCTCGTCGAGGTTATGATCATGTCCGTCCAGCTGGAACTCAAGGCGGAGGTAGCCGTTGTCATGCCGCCATCGCCCGAGGTCTTGGGGACGGACATGGCAGAGGAGTGGGAAGCGAGTGGGATGACAATGGTTTTGACCGTTGTATGGGTCACCGTCGTGGTACTGTATGACTCCTCGGATGTCGAATAGCCTGCAATCTGCAAGGCCGTCAGGAGACATTCCCAAACATACCGCGTTCAGGGTTCGCCGCTGTCCGGTGTTGAGAACAAACATGAAAACTCACAGTCTCATACATGGTGGTGGTTCCAGTCGATTTGGTGATAGTTGAAATGCCGGCCAAAGCAGATGTGGCGTTCACAGTAACGAAGATGGTCACCGTCGTAGGAGGAAGGCAAAGACCGTCTTCTGTAGATGTCTCTTGAGACTCGGTCAAGGTCGAGCTGGAAGGCACAGGGGTGGTGAAGGCAGTAGTCGGAGTGCTTGTCGCCACGGGACCGATGCTGTTGGAAATTTGAAAAGAGGGAACAGCACTCGGGGTAACAACAGCGGGAGAGCTTGCAGCCACGGGACCGGTACTGGTTGAGTTCCGGTAAGGAGCAAGGGTGCTCGTCGCACTAGCTACCGAGACATATGTGGTGGTCCTAGACAGATCTTGCATTAGCCATGCTATGAACGAATTCGCAGTACGTCGCAAACAAGGTCTTCCTACACATTGGTCGTCAGGAAGGCGCTTGTCGAGTGGCTTTTCGGCTTGACAGTCGCGGTTCTCGTGACTGTGACGACAGTCGGCTCCTCAGAAGACACGACCGTCTCCGACACGGGTTCCACGGACGGAATGGTGTTTCCGGCGGAAAGAGTGCTGGAGGGTGCGGGAGCGGAGCTGGTGTCACAATCGGTCGCCATGTTACCATTGATGTTTTCCTCGAAACGCGCATAGACGGTGCTGGCCTCGAAAGGAGCCGACAGCGAGGCGACGGCGGCTGTCACGCCTTTACCGTTGTCTGGTGTTTACATCAATATTCCTCATGGCCGGATTGGTGGTGACAACAAGCTTACCGAGCTCATGAGCGCCGTGAACGTGAACCTGAGCATGACAGATGGGGACGATGAGATGGACCAGAGCAAGAGCGAGCATGAAGAAGCGAGCGACGCTGCCGCAGGCCTTCGCGTTGCGTAGACGCGTGAGGTGGTTGCTGGACTTCATGCCGACTGAACGATGCTTCGTAACGAGTGACTGTGTATGGCAAGTCTTGTCAGAAAGGGCACCGGGAAGTTGTTGATCGAGGCCAGGAGGGTTGTACACGTGTTGAGGCAGCAAAACGCGTCAGGGCTCACATGCGAAGGGATTTTTTTTGGAGCTTCTGGCGCGAGAGAGAGAGAGAGAGAGAGAGAGAGAGAGAGAGAGAGAGAGAGAGAGAGAGAGAGAGAGAGAGAGAGAGAGAGAGAGAGAGAGAGAGAGAGAGAGAGAGAGAGAGCAACTTGTCACGTACCAGTATTTGCAATACAACCCGACCGATCGGGTGATCAAGATGGAGATGAACGAGTGTGATGAGGTAACGCGAGATCTCTCTGCCTTGCTTGCTTGGACGAGGAAGGCGGATGAGTGAGGTGGCTGTAGGCGCAGTTGGATGTGGGGGAAAAGTGTGGTAAAGGAGCCGGTAGAGGGTGGCAGAATCCATCACACCATTTCGTCGTCCGTCTGCTGTCAGGTGGTAGTGGAAAGTGCCACCGGTCAACGAATATATCGAGCTTGCAGTGGCTCAGTCCAAGCACTGGGAAAAGGCCAGGCCAGGGAAAGGCGGCCGGTCAATGGTGAGTTTCCACGGCGAGTTATTTGCATACGGAAGAGGTCTGTCTCCAGAAGAGCCAATCTTTGGGAAGCTGTTGCCCTTCCACCAGTTCCCATCACCCGAGAGCCCAGCGGACAGATCCGGGGCTTCTCCAGCCCCCGATATCCTTGGCATACCATTTAGTACCGGGTGCTGTGTGAGCCAAGGAGGAGAACATCCTGATAGAGAAATGATATTGCCAAAAGTCATGCCCAGTACATGTCCGGAGTCGTGACTGTGACTGAATTTTTGGGTCAACAGCTCCCTCTGATCATGATGCCTGGACAAGCAAAAAATTCCACCCGGGCAAAGTCTTGGTTCCGGCCTGGCCAGCGATTTCTGAGAGGAGGTGAGATAGAGAGAGAGAGAGGGCCTATTGACGAGATAGCTGACCGACATGGCTGACGTAGGGGGCAGCACGCCAGTACGATACTGGGACCTGTACCAGCCTTCTCGCGCGGACTTGCTTTTTTGTGGTTTTTTGTGGTTTTTTGTGGTTTTTTTTTTTTTTTTTTTGAAAAATAAAATGAATTTTTTTGACATCATCGACTCATTGGTAACAACGGTAGCATTGCCCTCGTCACCGAAAATGAAAAACACACACGACTGGATGCATGACTGTCTCTCGTGTCCGGAAGACGCTTTGTGTGTCGTCGTTGATTTAGGGTGGCGGCCAGGGGGGCCCACGAACCAATGTGGGGGAGTCCTGACTAGGACTGCGCCACTCAATCGATGTAAGCGACACGCTGCCGCTTCGCGCGTCTTTCGCGTGCTTTCGTGACGACTGACCGCATCGTCGCCAATTAAGCGCGTGCGCCTCCCGTAGCACTCGACCGTTCCGACCTGAAACGTAGCGATCGAAGGCGAAGTCGCGCGCTCTCGTCCCTTCTTCCTCTTGCTCGGGTCTGTCACCTATCTGATTCGCGCACTCTCTCCGGCCAGCAAACTGCACTTTGTCCTCGAGCTTTGCAGTCCGATCGCTCACTTATCCGCTCACATGGCGCCGCGACGGCGAGCAGCACCCCCAGTGGAAGAGCAACAAGAAGAACCGGAGCAAGAAAATGGACTCGCCAGGCTCAAGTTCAACGAGCCGCTCTCCTGGCGTCCCGGCCAAAACATCCCGGCCGAACAGCTCCTGAAGAGGCTGGACAAGCTGTCCAAGGAATTAGGTGACATGGAGCAAGAGCAGGTTGACACCGACTCGCTGTCCAAGGTTGCGAAAGAGCTCGTCGCTCCGAAGCTACTGAACCACAAGGACAAGGGCGTCCGCGCCTTCACGGCTTCCTGTGTTGTCGAAATGCTCCGACTCTACGCGCCGAACGCGCCATACACGCCGTCGCAGCTCAAGGCACGGATTCCCCCCCCCCCCCATATCCCTCTTACCAAGCTTCTCGCCTTTTTCTTGCGAGGCTGCAGCATACAAGTCGGCTAACCATGCGTCGGATGGAGCCTTAGGATGTCTTTCACCTCGTCATCAACTCAATCCTACCAGCGCTATTTGATCCCACCAACCCGTACAACAGCGCACACAAATATGTCATCCAGTCGCTCACCGAAGTCAAGAGTATCGTGATTCTCAACGACCTGGAGACTGATGGAGTCGAGACGCTGCTCGTCAATCTATTCTCCAACATATTCGACGGCGTGTCCGCGTCGAAATCGACTTCGGGAGAACAAGTGGCCAAGGATGTCGAGTTCATGATGCAGGATATGCTCAGTTGCATCATTGAGGAGGCGAGCGGGCTGCCTCAGAAGGTAGTGGACGTCATCATGGCCCAGTTTCTGAGGGCTGCCGCACCCGGAAGCAAGGACAGGAACGACAGCGTGCCCGTGGACGAGAACCAGGCTACCTTGCTCCTCAAAGAGGAGCCCGAGGCCTACCAGATCGCCAAACACCTGTGCCAATCCTTTCCGGACAAGATGGGTCGGTTTGTCGGGCAATACTTCGCCGACGTCATCATGGATGCTTCGGCATTTCCCGGCTCCAAGTCCAACGGCCACAAGGACGATGAGGACGACTCCGATGCTGGCGACGGCCCGACGGGACCGAGTGAGGCGGACCTGAAAGAACTCAAAAAGGCGCATGTACTCATCAGAGAGGTCTGGAAGGCCGCCCCTCTGGTGCTGCAAAACGTCGTGCCTCAGGTGGAGGCCGAACTGTCGGCGGACAACGTACAGTGGAGGCAGCTGGCTGTCGAGGCGCTGGGAGACATGATTTCTGGCATCGGCGCGGCAGGACATCCGCCTCCAGCCGTACTAGACCCTCTGGCCTATCCTCCCCTGAAGATGGACGAAGACGACCCGGTCGATGTCGTTACGGCCAACCCCCTGACGACACCCTTGTCAGCCATCTCCTTCACCCAAACGCACCCCGGCACCTTCTCCCTCTTCATGAACAGGAGGAATGACAAGGCAGCTTCGATCCGTGCAGCATGGACGACGTCGGTCGGCTACATACTCGCCACGTCCGCTGGTGGCATCGGCCTCAGTCGCGAGGAAGAGAGCGCGCTCGTCCAGGGATTCGCCGAGAAACTGTCGGACAGTGACGAACGCGTCCGACTCGCCGCTGTGAGGGCCATAGAATCCTTTCGGTTTCGCGACATCGTCGTCAGACTGAGCGCCGGAGGAGGCGTCGACAAAGAGGGCAGCATTCTCTCGACACTGGCCGATCGTGGAAGAGATCGCCGACCGGCGGTGCGCGTAGCGGCCATGTCTCTGATGGCCAAGCTCTGGGCTGTGGGAAGCGGCGAGATCCTGGCCGGTCACGAACTCGTGACTGCCGCCCTCGCAGGTGTGCCCAGCCGCATCTTCAGCGGGCTGTATGTGAACGAGCCCGAGCTCACTGTGCTGATCGACCGGGTGACATACGAGTTTCTCGTCCCGCTGGGTTATCCACCCAACAAGAAGTCCACCAGGCACGCCTCCAGCAACCCACCATCTCAGTCCGTAGCTGGAACACCGCTGGACCCCGATGCCGTGCGGGCAGAGAGGCTCCTCCTGCTCGTGCGCTCTTTGAAGCCCGAGGCCAAGAAGGCTTTTTTGGCAGTCCAGGCACGGAGGCAACCCCAATTTGCCAACGTCATCAAGCAATACCTCCAGGTTTGCGAGGCCTACAACGGCGGCGTCACGGACGGAGACAAGGAACAGAAGACTGCGAATCTGGAGAAGTCGGCTCGCTATATTGCCCAGTTCCTCCCCGACAAAGACAAGGCGAGACACGACCTCGTGCGGTTTGCCAAGATCAACGAGCGCCGATACTATCACCTTATCAAGTTCATGATCAGCCAGGAGAGCGACTTTGGGACAGTTTACAAAGCACTCAAGGAACTGAACAGGCGAATCCACGCCACCAAGGATGCGGCCATCCTCGAGTCTCTGTTGCCTACGCTCTACCGTGCAGGCTGCTTCATGTTCAACCGGAGCCACCTTTCGACGATCATGGAGTACTCGAAGAGCGATAAAACCGACATGGGACCAGTCGCTCATGAGATCCTCAACGAACTGTCGCAATCCAACCCCGACTTGTTCAAGACTCACATCGTCCAGCTGTGCAAGGACCTGGCCGAGCAAGCCCCGACGGCGACCAAGAACAACGACCCTGCTGTGGTGGAAACGTTGAAGGCTTGTTCCTCGTACTGTCGCAAGTACCCGAAAGAAATACCCATGGACCGTCCCTTTGTCCAGACCATCATCAACTACGCTCTCTACGGTCGGCCGTTCAAGGCAGCCAAGTACGCTGTCAACATTTTGTCGTCCAAGAAAGATGAGAGGAGCCTTGTGCACGCCACCGACCTCATCCAGAGGGCCATGGAGGACTGGACCTATGGGTCCGCGAACTTTCTGAACAAGCTCACCATCGTGAGCCAACTGGAGCTTCACGCGTCCAAGGTGACGGAGGAGTATGAGTCGGACATCCTCAACATGGCTGTCCAGCAAATCCTGTTGGAAGTGCGAACCGATGCCGAGGATGCCGAGGATGCCGATGCCGACCAGGACTGGGCAGACGATGCCGACCAGGACGAGGAATGCCAGGCCAAGCTGATCGCACTCAAGATCCTGGTGAACAGATTGAGGGCGATCGAGGGCGACATGAGCTCCAACGACCAGGCCAATCAGGTGTGGAAACTGCTCCGCTCTCTCCTCGTCAAGAAGGGGGACCTCAGCAAGAAGAAACAGACACCTCGGCGCCACAGGGCGCGACTGCGCTTGCTCGCCGCACAGCTCATCTTGAAGCTGTGCACGCAGAAGCAGTTTGACGACCTCCTCACGCCTTCGGCCTTCCATGAGTTGGCCTTGACAACGCAAGATGCGGTCGTGGAGGTGAGACATCACTTTATGAACAAGCTGCAGAAATACCTGAGTCAGAAACGGCTCCGAGCCAGGTTTTACACCATCGTCTTCCTCATGGCCTACGAGCCCAAGGTGGAGTACAAGACGCGCGTGGAAAACTGGGTGCGGTCGCGCGTACGCTACTTTGCCGACCTCAAGCAGCCTGTGCTCGAGGCCGTCCTTGCTCGACTCCTCTCCCTCTTGGCTCACCATCCGGACTATGGCACGTCGGTGGACGAGCTGACGGATCACGCCAAGTACATCATCTTCTACGTCAACCTGGTCGCGACAGAATCCAACCTGGGCTTGATCTATAAGTACGCCGAGCGCGTAAAGCAGACCGTGGACGGCTTGGAGCCGGAGAGCGACAAGCACCGCGTCATGAGCGACCTCGCCCAGGCCGTCATCCGCAAGTGGCAGGACAGGAAGAATTGGGTCTTCAACACCTACAGCCCACAGGTCGGCCTGCCCGTCGGCTTGTACGGGAAGCTGCAGTCCCACGCGGAGGCGCAGGCCATCGCGGAGAAGCCATACATCTCGGAAGAGGTGGAAGAGAAGATCGAAGACATCCTTCGCGCGTGGGATCGGAAAAAGGCATGTGCAGTGTATCATGCGCGCCAAGGGCATCCATGCCCGCCCAGTCGTTGGTGCTAACACGTTTCCGTGCAGAAGCGCAAGTCCGCCGACGACGGCCCCGAAGGCCATCCGCCGACGAAGAAGCCGCGGTCTGCCGCGCCCAGGACCGCGCAGTCCCGGGAGGCCAAGGCAGCGAAAGCGAAGCCCGTGTCCACCACCAAGAGGGCCTTGGCCGCGCCCGAGTCGAGGAAAAAGGCGGACAGGCAGACGGCAAAGCCCCCGTCGTCCTCGGCGCCGACCCCGTCGGCTGCCAGTCGCCGCAGCGGACGCTCCCGGCAGAGCACTTCGTACATGGAGCGGGACGATAGTGAAGATGACGAGGAGATGCTCGACGGGGTGGCGGAGTGGGAGTACATGGACGCGATGAGCGGCGACGAGGACGGGAGCAAGCCAGGGGCAGAAGAGGACGACGAAGAGGAGGCGCGGGCGCAGGAGGACGCCGAACCCGACGAGGCCGAGGACGGATCCGAAGCCAGGAGCGCGAAAGCGGCAGAAATACCACCAACCGATGACGAGAGTGAGCTTAGTGAGCTCTCCGACATTGGCACTCCGCCCGAGATGGCGGCCGAGGTGGAAAAGGCCATGGACGGGGCGGAGGGAGAGGACAAGCTCGAGGAGGCATCGCCTGGGCCCTCAGGCACCCATGGGCGAAAAAGCCGAGCAGGAGCTGGCTCACGGGCCAAAGCGGCGGCGCCGAAACCAGCAGCAGCAGCAGCAGCAGACAGGGGAAAAGCCAAGCCAGGAACAAGAGCCACGCGGGGGAGGAAGAAGGCTGTCGACGAGGCGGACGAGTGAGAAAGACGATGGGTTTTGAGCCGGCGCGTAGGAGATGCCAACCGACCACTGCGGCGGCCCCTATAAATTTTTTCCAATTTTTTTTTCCACGGGGTCCGTCATGATCAACCTTTGTGTATGTATGCTCTCTCCTGTAACGTATTCCTCGCCAGCCCTTTTTTTTTTTTTTTTTTTTTTTTTTTTGGTCGCTTGGTCCCTTTTTTTTTGTTGTAACCCATGCCTTCGTATACTTCTATATACCCCAAGCAAGTCGTTGGCAGTATATACCGTGCTGTTTCCCCCCCCCCCCCCCCCCCCTCTCCCCTCCGCCCTCTTTTTTTTCACAAGCCCATGTCTGAAAACAGACCGGGCAACTCTTCTCAAGAGGTGTCGTTGTCGTTGTCTTGCTGGACTTCTGTCACTGGGGCGGGCCGGTGAACGTCTCCGACTTGATCGGTGGCAACGCAGTCGTAGCCACCGGGGTCCCGCCCGAGCTGGCGGTGCCCTGAGAAGGAGCACCTAGCAGGTCCGGGCTGGTGGGTTTGCCGACACGCGCGTCGACTCTTTCCCGATGCAGCCGGTTCTTGAGATGGATCTCGAAATTGGCCGTGGACCGATCCGGACCTGCAGTGTAGGCCTTGCCTTGGCAGTCGAGACAGCGAATGCGTGGCAGGTACAAGAATTTCATGTGAGGAGGAATCTCGGCCCCGGGTGGGGGCATGGGCAATGGTGTGTCGTTTCGCGCGTCCAGGACGCAGTAGCGCATGGTGGCTTCGAACTGGTCGTACGGATACTTGTCTCGCTGCAGCCTGTGTAGACTGTCGACAAGCCACCGTGGGGGCTCGGGCTGTGGTCGGTCGAGCGTCTTGTTAACGGCTGGGCAACTCGGGGGTGGAGAGGAGGCGAGTGAGTACCTACAGCTGGGACGTCCTGTCTCCCTTCGGGATTGGGAGCTGGCGCCGGTACGGCGTCCGTCTCAAGTACGGCCGAGGGGAAGGGCGTGGATGCCTTGGATGCCAGAGTCTGCGCCCGTCCAGCCGGTGTCGAAGGCGGCCCCATCCTGCTCGGCGTTGACGTGCTCCCGGTGCGGCGTGGATGCGGGCCCAAGGGCGTCGCAGAAGCCGACGGGGCCGGCGACTGTTTGATCCTTTTGCCGTATACTATCTCCTTCAACCTCGCTGGCACGACCTTGAGGACGACCACAAGCTGCTGCGGTTCCTCGGTCACTTCCCGCGTCGCTTCTCGGCCGAGGCGACGACTGAGACGGGCTTCCTGGTGATGATGGATGCTTGCCTCTGGCGTTTCTGACCGACCCTGGGTCATGATACGGCCGACCGCAGCCGTTGCAGCCGTTCGTAAGCCTCTGGTCCTTGCTGTGCCTGGTAGCTGGGACATGGCCGGCGATTCAGGAGCCGATTCTTCGCTCTCCTCGGAATCCGATATCTCGCCGTCGCGCATTCCTCCTCTCCGGCCTCGGCCCGCCCCCGTTGCTCGCTTGTACAGCCTGCTGTTTTCGATGTCCGCCGCTGCGCCCGGGATGACGGAGGAAACAACCGAGGTCCGGATCGTCCTCTGTCGCTCTCTCAGGTCCGGCAGCGAGGGCCCGCCCCGGCGGTTCACCGACCTCTTCTGCCTCCTTTGCTCCCGCGAGAAGACCAATTCTGTCCGCTCGAGATCGGCCTCGGTGTTCTCGTAGAGATAGGGGGCATACTCCTTCGCCTGCTGTTGCGGTCGAAAGACGGTCGGCAAAGGGGACGGCAAGAAGGCAGACAGGAGATCGAGGTCTTCGATGGGACGGCCATCAAAAGGATGCCCGACAATGTAGAGACTGCGCGTGAACAGCTGGACCTGCTCTCGGATGCAGTGCGCAATGGCGGTGGTGAACTCGCCGGAGAGGGCGAGGTCACGCGCCATGCTGGCAGCAAATTCCTCGGCCGAGTTGGTTGGGTTGTTGATTTCCCATTCGAACTGGTCGATCAGCGTGTGATTTCCGATGGTGATGTTCAGCTTGACCAGAATCCTCATCTCATCGTTTTTGTAGGCCGAGTAGGGCAGCTCTGGATCCAACGCGTCCTCGTCGGAATAGGCAAACGGATAGAAGTCTTGGAGTTGTTCGCGCATCTGCTGGATGACCTGCTCGAAGACGGGCTTGTCGACGGGCGATTTCAAGCCCAGGTCCTCGACCAGGTAAGCAGCGAAGAGTTCGGGCGGTATTATTCGTTCGTGGAGGTTGAAGGTGAACGTGTCTCGCAGCTTGATCCTGTCCAAGTCGACGTCGAGGCGGACGGGCACCAGCTCCTCATGCAGCTCCGCTTGCCGCCTCATGTCGTTGCGGCTGTACTTGAGCGGGGGGGTGATGCGCTTTCCGAGTCTCGGCTTTTGCTGCGGATACAAGATGCGCGCCGGACCGCCGAGCTCGGTAAGCCCGTTCCCGAAACCTCGGTAGCCATCGCCGTAGAGTCTCGCGGGAGGAAACTCGTGTCGAAACTTGGGGTCGTTCCGCACCGTCTTGTAGTCGTGAATCATGGCGCCCTTGCGCTTCATGCCTTGCTCCACCTGTTTCTGCGCCTCGCGTAGGGCGGCGGCGTGAAGCCAGTCTCGAGTCAAGTACCGCTGCACCGTCAACCTGGTCATGGCCTCTTTGTCGCGGTACCGAACACCGGGCGTCGCGCCATCCTGAGGAGTGGTGGATTTCGAGGCCGTCGGAGGGGGATTCGAACCAGCCGCTGCCGCCGCCGCCGCCGCCGCCGAGGAGGACAAAGCGCCGGACGAAGTTGCAGAGCCAGAGCCGGGCGCAGAGCCAGCGGGCGCTGCGCAAGACCCGTCGCCGGCGATGGCCGGAGACTCGACCGACGAGGTCAAGCGCTGGGATGCGGCCATGGCGGGCGTCAAGCGCCCTCGCGGACAAAAGAATACGCAACGGGGACTACTGTCTCCCGGCCTATCGAGATGCGCAGGGCCAAGGAGATGTTTTGCCTGTGGATGCGGCCGGTGGCAGGCTTTCCTCGACGGCGGGCTCATTCAGGTAAAGAGGTAGTAGGTATTGCCCCCCGATACAAGACTTGGACTGTGCACAGACGTAATTCGCGCTCCTGATCGGCAACGAATCAGAGACTTGCAGCGTTTTTTTTTTTTTTTTTTTTTTTTTTTTTTTTTTCCCCTTTTCAGCGACTCCATCCCCTCTCACCTCGAGGTACACACAGCAGAGCCATCGCCCCGCCGTGAATTGCCCCGGTCCCCAAGGCACAAAAAAAAAAAAAAAAAAAAAAAACAACCCCTCCTGTCCTTTTCTTCCCCGCGTTGGTATTCCCCCCCTCCCCTCTTTGCCACGCCACACCATCGCCTGCGCTCCCTGCATTGTCGCGCACACTCGACAGCACCACAAGTTCTCAAGATGGCGACCGAGGAGAAAGAGATTGGTCGGTGCCTCCCCGTCCATGCCTTGACCCGGCGGCTTACCGCGCCATGGTGCCCGGCGTCGACTCCCGGCGTCGAGGGCTGCATGAAGCCCGCCACCCAAAGCCCTCCCTGCCTTGTGTCTGCTCACGCGACCCGACGACAGGCTTGCCTCTGGGTGCTGTAGCTGACCCTTGTTACAGACTACTCGCTGAACAACCCGGACACGTTGACCAAGTACAAGACGGCGGCACAGATCTCCGAGAAGGTCTTGGCGGAGGTGTCCAAGCTCTGTGTTGCCGGCGAGAAGATTGCTGAGATCTGCCAGAAGGGAGACAAGCTCATCGAGGAAGAAGTTGCGAAGGTCTACCGTGGCAAGAAGATCACCAAAGGTGTGGCGAGTGTGTCCTCTCGAGCTACGAGCTACATGCTAACGGTTGATGTTGTGTCTCGCAGGGTTCTCGCACCCTACCACTGTGTCGCCGGCCTCATTCGTTACCCCTTACACGCCGTTGACATCGGACGAGAAGGAGGCATCTGTCGAGCTGCAAGCAGGCGAGCCTGTCAAGATCCAACTGGGCGCCCAGATTGACGGGTTCGGGTCTATTGTGTGTGACACGATTCTTGCGCCTGCCAAGGATCAGGATCAGGCGCAGGATGCGGCATCGGGGCGTCTCGCAGACCTAATTCTTGCCACTCACTACGCCAACGAGCTGCTGCTCAGACTCATGCTTCCGCCGGGTCTCCTGGCGCAGGGCACGGATGAAGAGAAGACCAAGGCGGCGGCGGCTCGGCCTCCCACACAGTCCAAGATCACGAGCCTTTTGGAGAAGGTGGTGAAGTCGTACGACTGCAACCTGGTAGAGAGCACGACTTCGTGGCTCTTTGAGCGCAACGAGATTGAGGGCAAGAAGAAAATCGTCCTAGCCCCTGCCGAGGGCGCCAAAGGTGAGGGCAGCCCCGAAGTCGGAGAGGTCTGGGGTGTCGAGATGGGCGTGAGCCTGGGAAGCGGCAAGGTCAAGCAGTTGGAGAATCGAACGACGCTGCACCGGCGCACGGCCAACACGGTCAGCCTGAAGCGGGCCACCTCGCGCAAGATCCTTTCCGAGGTGCAGAAGAGATTCGGCACCTTCCCTTTCAGTCTTCGACAGCTGGAGGACGAGAGGGACGCGAAGACTGGCGTGGTCGAGTGCGTCCGCACCAATGTCTTCCGCCAGTACGAAGTCATTGGCGATAAAGATGGCTCGCCCGTCGCCCGGCTCTTGACTACGATTGGTGAGCCTCGTGACGACATGGGGGAATGAGGCGGCGTGCGGGTTTGCTAATGCAATCTACAGCCATCACGAAGAACGGCATCACCAAGATTGGTGCACCTCGGGCCCTGGACGTGAGCAAGTTCAAGACAGACAAGAAGATGACGGACGAAGAGATCTTGAAGATACTGGAACAGCCGCTGTGCAGAAACACGGGCAAGTCGAAGAAGAAGAAGCCCAAGAAGAAGGCGGCGGCCAAGGCGGAAGGCGACGACGAGGGAGAAGAGAGCGAGGAAGACGAGGAGTGAGGTGAGCGGGTGACGGGGGGGGAAAAAAAAGACGGGCGCATCTGGCATGATGCGGACCTGGCTTGTGTACCTATCTATTTACCTACCTACCTGACTTGTCCGTAACGGGCGACGCGCCGCCCGACCCTTGACCGACTGGGTGCGTTGTGGCGGAAACAAGGAGCGTGGATGCAGTCGTGTCGTGACGCTTCCTCGCTTCAGGCCGCCTTGTTGGACCTGGCTCTGGAAAAGGCAGAATTCTGCTTGTAGCGAATCGTCGGCTTATCGGAGCCGGATGCGAAATGCAAAATGCAAAATGCAAAAATGGAAAAATGCAAAAATGCAAGATTGGGGCCGACAGGAAAGCATACTTTGCTTCACTACCTAGACTCTACCTAGCACACACGGCAGAAACGAGAAAACAAACCCGGGCCCTGAGGTGAGACCTGGCAAGACGTTCCATCTTCTTTTGACCAGTTGGCGTCGTAAAGCAGTAGTCATTGACGTACGGGAAGCAGCTGTCTTGTGGTGTACCGAGAAGACGTGCGACCCTCTTTTTTTTTTTTTTTTTTTTTTTTTTTTTTTTTTCTCCGCGCTGCGTGGCCAATCCCCTTGTTATTTGTTGATGACCTGGCGTCCGCAAAAAAAAGTGGGAGTGAGTACCTTCTATTGTGCTTGAAGCTGCAGACGGTCGGCTGGGAGGCGAAAGGAGACGGAGGGAGGGGGGGGGGGGGGGGGGGGGGGGTCAAGGGGAAAGAAGAGGAAGGGAGGGGGTGCATGTTGTTCCAACGGGCTAAAAGTTGGCCCGGTCTAAGCTCCTTTTCCAATCTGTGCTTTATTTCCTTTCCCCCTTTCAACACGAGATCCCCATCGACCCGAACGCGCAACGGTCTGACTGGACGGCTAGGGTACGGAAGACGGCCAGAAGAGTAGGCTGCATGCGTTGGCGCGATTTTTTCACGGTTGCTAACCCCGGCACGCAGGTTTGCAGAGGCTGTTGTACTACTACGGATCGGCGAGCGGCGCGTCGCCTTCCAGGTTGCAGGCCACCCCCCCTTAAAACTCGCAACAAGGGGGCTGACGGCCTCTCTTCTTACCCTCTGCTACGAAAGAATCCACGAGCCCGCCGGTCATGCTCTCGTCCACGTCCGATACGAGAGCGTCTCGATCGCGTCTGCCAAGTCCGGCTGTCAACGGGCCTCGCGAGTCGGCAGAAGACGCGTCCAAAGAGGCACAAAAGGCCTTTATGCAACGATGGCTGGAGCCTCCTGTCCAGGTCAGGGCAAGCTTTCAGGACGCGGGCCTCGTTCGGCACGGCGTGGTGGAAAACATGGCTCCCCTGGGAACCATGCCCAAAGTAGGCATCTTTAAGAAAGCAGCGCCTCCTCCTCCTCCTCCTCTGCCGCCAACCGAGAGCACGCCAACGCCGATCCGCAGGATCGTCCTCAAGCGGCCCAATTCCGGCACACGCCAGACGCTGGCTACACAAGCGTCACTACTACTACCACCACCACCACCACCACCACCACCACCGCCACCGTCGGCGCCCGAGGAAGACGAGGACGAGACGGAGGAGGAGGAGGAGGAGGAGGAAGAAGAAGAAGAAGAAGAAGAAGAAGAAGAAGAGGGAGCCGCCGAGGAAGACGAGCCGTCGGCAGAGGACGACCTGATGTACATGGGGCGACGGCTGGACACGTCCTTGTCGCGAGGACGCCGGTCGCTCACGTCGGGGCCCCGGGACTATGACGACGAATGGGCCTCGTTCAAGTCTACGGCAGCTGCGGACTCGTGGAGGGCGAGGTCATCGCGCGCGAGTGAAGCCCGGTCGGGCTCTTTCGCGTCCCCGTATGCCCGCGCGGGATCTACCAACGGCAGCGTGCAGGTGGCGGACAACAAAGAAGTGCTGGACAAGGTGGTGGAAGAGGCGGTCGAGGAAGCGCTTCATCATTTCCGGTACCCCACCGCCTGGGCCCTGCGCACCCTTTACGACGACAATGGAACCGATCCGGAATTCGTGGCCATGCTGGGCAAAGTGTGTCTCCAAACGGCGGACCGGGCCACGCTGCAGAAATTCGGCGGGCTGCTGCAGGCGAAGAAGCGCGAGGGCAGAAAAGACAACCAGGCCTGCTACGCCTTTGTGCCGCCCTCGACGGGCAACAATAGGTTCACTCGGCACCCACCGAAGCGGGCCCCGTACGGAAATTTGCTCGCGATTGATCTCTCCGCCCTGCGCGCGCGTGGCAACACACCGGACTCGCACTATTCGTCACGCGACAGCGACAGCGGAAATTCGACAGAAACCTCGCCCGACCCTGCCATCGACCCGGAGATCTTGGGCGAGGCCGGGTGCAACCTGGGGCCGCCGTCGGTGGAGCCGCGCGCACGCGAGACAAGGCCGGGAGGCGCTGGGCAGGAGGCAGACCTGAAGCAGGAAGAAGAAGCCGAGGGGGACTCGGAGTCTGCGGCCGGGGCAGAGGTGCAGGCTGCGGCCGAGACGACGCAAACCGAGGTGCCGCCAGAGGCAGAGCGAGAGGCCGAGGTAGAGACAGAGACAGAGACAGAGCCCGAGCCCGAGCCCGAGCTCGAGCCAGAACCAGAGCCAGAACCAGACGAAGCGCTGCAGCCCACGTTGGAGGCTGAAGAGGAGGAGGAGGAGGAGGAGGAGGAGGAGGAGGAGGAGGAGGATACAGAGGCACAACCAGAGGCAGAGGCAGCAGCAGCGCCCGAAGCAAAGCTCGAGCAGCCAAAAGCCACAAACGAGCACGAGTGCGCGACGGAACAAGAGCTCGAGCGGGATAGGGAAACAGAACCAAGGCAGGCCCCGAAGCGTCCAACCGACGCTGCACCCGAGTCAGAGAGCGAAGGCGGGCCTGCAAAGGAGCAGGAACCAAAGCCAGAACCAGAACCAGAACCAGAACCAGAACCAGAGCCAGAGCCAGAGCCAGAGCCAGAGCCAGAGCCACCATCGGCGGATGCACCCACGCAGCAAGACGCAGAACAAGCAGCGTCAGAAGCACCAGCAGCGCCGGCCGGTCGCACGCGGAAGAGACGGAGGTCGGGGCGACACGCCGAGTCAGCCCAGGCCAAAAGCAGCCACAGCGGCAAAGCCAAGAGTAAGAAGATGCACACGGCCAAGCGACGCAAAACACGGGCCAACTCGGTCTCGAGCTCGTCGTCGCTGTCCAGCGCCCGGTCGATGACGCCGCCCGACGGCATCGACAAGGACAAGGAAAAGGAAAAGGAAAAGGAAAAGGAAAAGGACGAGGACGCGGTCGAGGTGCAGTTGCAGGTGCCACGTGCGAGTCCAGTCGTGGCCGTGGCCGAGCCGGCCAGGAGCAGCAGCAGCAGCAGCAGCAGCAGCAGCAGCAGCACCAGCACCAGCACCAGCAACAACAGCAACCGCAACAGCAACCGCAACAGCAACAGCCACAGCAGTGCCAGTGCGCGCCCCCAAAGACAGCCACCAATCACGGGGCGGCAGCGCGCCAACGCAGCCAAGAAGAACGGGAACGTGTCACCCCCCGGCGGACCGGCCCACTCCACATCCCATACGCCCGCTGCCTCACCCCCTGTTGCGCGGCCGTGTCCTACCAATTCGGGCGATGCCCAAGCGCCCGCTCATGCCAGTGCCGCCCCCGTCGAGGCCACACCGTACAGCATGCCGGCCGAGGTCGACTCTCCCTTGTTTCCCAACCTGAACGGGAAGAAGGCGGCCCGAGGCGGCGCCGGGGCCGTCGTGTTCCCGCCCAAGGTCGGCAAGCTCCAGGAGAAGGACGAGAGGCTGCGGCTGCGGAAGAGCGCCAAACAGGTGACCGACAGCAGCCAGGACCACGTCGCCGCCAGTTTCGCCCGTGAGCCGGCCGACGTCCCCCGCCTCGGCCTCGTCGAGCAGGCCGAGGAGACGGCGGCGGCGGCGGCGGCGGCGGTGGCGACGTCGGTGCTGCGCGCGCGCACGAGTCTGCCGCCGTCGCGCCCTCATGCCGCCGCTGCCGCCGCCGCCGCCGCCGCCGGCGCCACGAACAACGGCCGCAGCACGCGCGCCTCGCTCAAGCGCACCCACGAGGACATGGACGACGACGTGTCGGCCACGGCGCAAGCATGTCTGGGCTCCGAGGCCGCATCCACCGCGGCCCACTCGCGCGCGGGCACGCCGGCCTTGCGACTCGCCAAGAAGCCCAGGACCGGGCTCCGTGTCAAGCTTTCCCCCATGAAGAAGAAGACGGGCACGTCGGCAGGCATTCCACGCCCCAGCGGCGAGCGCAATAGTCCCGTCGGCAACGGCAACACTGCCCAGGTAAGAAGATGGGACGTTTGCATCGCATTTTTTTTTTTTTTTTTTTTTTTTCCCTTTTTCCCTTTTCTTCAAAAAAAAAAAAAAAATCAAAAAATCCCTTGGCCAGCCGACACTGACACGCTTTTCTCCCATCCCAGGACGACAATGACGACTACTGCTCGTCCTGCGGCGGCAATGGCGAGCTTGTCTGCTGTGATGGTTGCACCCGCTCCTTTCACCTGACCTGCGTGGATCCGCCTTTGATGCAGGCCTCGATGCCACCCGACTGGTTTTGCAACGTGTGCCGGACCTCCCAAGGTCCCGCGCGGCTGCCGAGCCACACCGGCGTCTTTGCCGGCCTGCTGGAAAAGCTGGACTCCAAGAACTCGAGCGCGTTCCGGCTCCCGAAACACGTGCGCGACTACTTTGAGGGCGTGCGCACCGGCGTCGACGGCGAGTACGAGGACGTGGCCCTTCCGGCCGTCAAGCCTGTAGGCAAGGGGTAAGTCCAAGAAGCTCCGCCAGACCGACCGGGGACCGGTCCCGGGCGCTCGCTAACACGCCGACGCAGCAAGAAGAAACAAGACGATGACCAGAACGTCGACTACTTCCGCCTTCGCGATGCCGAAGGCCGCGCTGTCATCTGCCACGGCTGTCAACGCTCCGCTGCCGACAACAAAGCCATCATTCCCTGCTCCCTCTGCGGTCTGTGCTGGCATCTGGACTGCCTTGACCCCCCTCTGGCCAATCCGCCCCCCATCCTCCGTCTGTGGCGATGCCCTGTCCATGTCGACCATCTCCTGGCCAAGATCCCCGGCTCTCTCGGCCCGGCCCATCGATTCCGGAAGATCAAGGGTGCGCCCGTCCTCCAGCCTGCTCTGGCCCGCGGCTTCATCAGCAACGGCTTCATCCAGGTCGACCTGGACGCCAGCGAGGATGAGAGCGGCTGGAAGGACGTCGAGACCTACGGCAGGTTGGTCCGCCTGCCCGAGAAGGGCATCAAGCTGGACTTCCTCTCCCGGTACGTCTTGCCGCCGCACGCGCGACGTGCGCGTCCATTAACCCGAAATCTCGCAGCGTTCGTGAGAAGCGCCAAGGCAAGGCCGTCCCGCCTCTCCCGCGCCCGTCGACCGGTTCGGGAGCGCCGGAAGGGGAAGGGCTCATTCCTGCACCGGCACGAGTCCTGCCACGGCGAGACTTGGAAGAACAGCAAGCGGCGTACAACCTGCTGCAGCTGAGCGGTCACGGCAGCACGGGCATCGACGCGCTCGTCGATGCCATGCTGGTGAGTTCCCCCCCCCACCGTGCTTGTTGTGGTTGTGACCCCAAGTCTGGCCGGCCGCTGACGGGAAACTCCCTGGGCCAGTCGTCGGCCGACCCGGCCACCATCTCGCTCATGGCTCGCGGCAATGTCGACGCCATGCAGAAGAAACATCTGGGCCGCATGGACGAGCAGAGCCTCCGCACCATGCTGGCCAACGTGCAGCAGCTCGGGAACGCCATTCGGAATCTCCTTCCCGACACCCACGCTCGGTCCGCCGTCGCCCCGGCCACCCAGTCCGGGAACGGCCCGTCAGACGAGAGGTCGATCGGCCCGAAGCACGCCGCTCGGGTCCCCCCAAAAGACCTGCCCCCGGTCCAGGTCGACTCGGCCGATGCCCCCGTGCCGAGCCACCCACCCGGTCGATCCACCACGAACCTGAGCCCGGAAACGACGGTCGCCCACTTGATGGAGAGGGAGTAGCCCCCCCCCCCCCCAGCGGAACAGACCGGGGCCGAGACCGAAGATGGCTCTCTCCACCGGCGCATGGGCACATGCCGGACAGCAGCAGCGACAAGGGACACCACACGGCCCTTCCTCCTTGGCGCCATTTCGCTTCTCTCCCGCATGCAACCTGCGCCGCACCGACGACGAACCCCCTGTTTCTTTTCCTCCCTCTCTCTCTCTCTCTCTCTCTCTCTCTCTCTCTTTCTCTCTCTCTCTCTCTCTCTCTCTCTCGCCTCCTTTTCCTTCTTCCCCCCCTGGTGGCAGACGAGTCGGACTCCCTCCAGCGGGCGAGCGCGTGGTCGGCCGGAATGCGAGCATGTCTTTGTTCTTCCTGCTCCCCGTTGTTCCCTTCTTCCTCTATCCCTGCCGCCCAGTTCGCAGCAGCGCATGTCAGGAGACGGGGGGGAAACGGGGGGGGGGAAAGGCACCCTCCGTCCTCCGCGTCGAGACGGCTCGAGCGCAGACAATCGTGTACATACCGAGGGCGAGGCGGCAGAATAGACCGTGTGGCGGTCGCCCAGTAGCTGAATGGACGGACCGTTTGTGACGGATGGCTAGCTAGGCCAGCACAATGCGGTGCATATGACTCTCTCTCTCTCTCTCTCTCTCTCTCTCTCTCTCTCTCTCTGCGCATTCGAGCCACAAGGGGGTCGTGTGCATGTGTGGACCGCGCAGCAGGCCGTACCCGATCGAGCTGGGGTCTCTGTCCTGTCAGGGTGTCCATGGTCCCTTGCATTCTGGGTGGGATGGAGTAAACAATAAGCACCAAACTCCCAAGAGATATACATCTGTACAGAAAAAGTCCCCATTCTACTTTTCGCCACAAGGTTCCCCAGTGCGAAAAAAAAAGCCTTGTCAAAGCCGGCAGAAAGACACGTCCCCTGTGTATGCATCCGTGTGCATCGGATCGCTCGTTCGGTGCCCTGGCCTTCTTTCTTTTTTGTTCTCTCCCCCCCTCCTAACCCATCTCTAAACTCCCTGGTAAGCATCCAAGCCATGCCTCGTCTAATGGTGCCGGCGATCATGGGGTCGCGGACCGTCACCTGCTCGTCCCCGCCTCGTGTTTCCGTGCTCTTGGACGTACGCCATGGTTTGCGGGCCGCCTCCGATGCCGCCGTATCCGAACCCTCCGGCGCCCATGCCCATGTTCATGCCGAAGCCTGGCGTCCCGTACGGTGCTTGTGCCGCAGGCACGTTGGCCAGTGTGGCGCTCGCATGCTGAACCGGACTCCCGTGGACAAGATTTGGGCTGCGGTATGGGTCCATCGACGGGCTGGGACTGTGAAAGCCAGCATAGCCGGCGTGCAGAGTCGGGGGGAAACTGCTGATGGGTGGCGTGCCTCGGGACATGATACCTTGCTGGTATTGCATGTGCTGAAGAGCTGCAGCCGGCGGCAGAGGTGTGTTGTTGGGATTGAACAAGGGCTGCTGCGGCGCAAAAGCAGGGAAGGGCGTGGCCATGGCGACGTCCGCGCCCTCGCTCCTTGGAATGCCGAAGCCCGGCTCGAAACTGGCAGGGTTGACGCCGCTGTTGAGAGGGTTGTAATACTGTTGTTTCCCGGTGCCGTTGAACGGCGTCCCCGTGCCATGCTGTTGCGGCGCCCCGCCCGGCGGCGTTTGCTGCACCTGTGGCGCTTGTTGGCCGTGCTGGCCCCTCTGCTGCTGTGACGACTGGTGGTGTTGTCCGTTGCTGCTCGCGTGTCGGGACACCGGCCTCGGCCGCTCATGCGAGCCGTGGCCGTGAGCATGATCGCGGGAAGCGCCGCCGCCGCCGCCGCCGCCGCCGCCGCTGCCGCTGCGCGTAGAAAGCCCAACTTCGTCCATCAGCCTCTTGTAGCCCTGGGATGGCTGGGCCTTGATGCGGACCAAGACCATCTTCACGTTTTCCACCACCTGGCTTCGGATGGTCTCGTCGAAAAACGGGGTGGTCAAGACCTTGAAGATGAGCGTGGCGCCGCACATGTGATCGCTCAAGATGGCCTCCAGAACCTGATCTTTCGGCGTCAAGAACAGAGCCTTCAGGATGGTGTCTCTGGCATCGCCCTCTGCTTTCTGGTTGATAACTTTGAGCACTGTGAGGTAGGCCACCTTGTGCGTGCACAGATGCACCAGGTACGGAACCAGCTGTGGCGAGAGAACGGTGCGCCGCTGAGGAAAGGTGCACGTGTCCAGGAACCAGGTCAACAGCAAAGCCCCGTTGGCGTTGGTCGCCAGCTGGACCGAGTGCAGGGCGATGGCAGCCGCGAGCATACGCTGCTGATCCTTGGTGGCATGATGGCTCTCCAAGCAAGCCCGCATCGCGCGAGCACCGTAGCGCCCTTGGGCGATTTCCCACATCCTGCTGAGCATCGTCTCGAAGATGAAGTCATTGTAGGGCGCTCCAAACTTGAGGCAACCTTGCAGCACATAGTTTCCGTACTGGTCCAGGAACAGCGGGATCGTGTAGGCACGAAGATGCCGCACAATGAGACTCATCTGGTGCGCCGTCTTGCACACGTCGATGATCTTCTGTGCGGCCCATGTGCCGTTCTTGTGAACGCCGATCTCCGCCATGTGCGGAGCGATCTCCTCCAACATGGAGTCGCGGTAGCTGTCAGAACAATGCTCAAAGAGCTTCTGAACCACCGTGTTCCCAAGGTAATCCGACGATAATTCTGCAATTTCCGGAAGCATGTCGACCGCAATGCCCTCGACTTCCCCCGGAGACAAGCTCTGGTTGTCAATCCTCTTGCGGATGTCTCGCAGCTTCGGAGCATCGTACACCCGTGTGTGCGACGGCTCCTTGATGGGAGGGATCTCGTCGACGAAGGCGTCAAAGTTGATGGCGCTCTGTAGGCTCGCCGAGACCTTGGCCCGGTCGTCGTCCGTAGCGCCGAAATTCTTGACAATCTCCAGAATATCTTGTGTCATGTCGGACAGCCGAGGTACGGTCGGCGTGGTCGAGGTGGCTGCGCGGTTGACCGACCCATCCCCAGCGAGACCGGTACCAGGCATCCCGCTCGGCCCGCCTTCCCCTTTGGCGAACGGATCCGGACTGGGTGAGGGGAAGGCTCCGTCGTGACCTGGCGTGTTGGAGGCCGAGGGAGGCTTTGCGAAGTTGATGCGAATAGGGCCAGCCCCAGGGAAGATTTCCTTTCCGTTGAGATTGGCTTTTGCAGCCATCGCGCTGTCCGTCCTCTCAAAGTTGACAAAGCCACAGCTTTTGTGCGTCAGGACCCTGGCAGAGAGAATGGGGCCGTAAGACTTGAACATCTCCGTCAGCGTCGACGTGGTTGTGGACGTCGGGATGCTCCCCAGCCACAGCGCGCTTGTTGGGCCCTCGAGACCTTGTTCTTCTGCACATAAAAGCCCACTGTTGCGGCTGTTTGACCTTCCCATGGACATGGCAGCAACGGCCTGCGGCAGATCCTCTAATCCCTTCTCTTCCGACAGACGAATCTCGGCAGCGCAGACCGTCGCGTCCAGCCTCGAAGGGGTGGGGTAATAGTTGCGGAGAATCCGATTCGCGGGAGAGTCGAGGACACCGGCTGTTCTGGCCCGCGGACGAGTCGCCGCAGCCTGGTTGGCAAAGGCTTGCACGGCGAGATTGTGACTGTGAATAGCAGCCTGGGTTGCCGCTAGTTGGTCCTGGAGCTGCGCATACTGGCTCTCCACCATGGCCAAGCCCTCCGAGTCCAGATACTCGTCGTCGTCGTCATCGGCATACTTGTCCTTGTTGTTCACCGAGTACGACCGGAACCGGTTGGCTTGCTTGCCCAGGTCGGAGTAGCTGGGGTAGTAAGGCGTGACGAGTTGCGCCCGGGGTGGCTGAGGCGTCTCGGCCAGGCCCAGATAGTCCAGGGTACGCATCTGGAAGTCGTTCTCGCCCGTGCCCTCCTTAGAAAACTGGGACTGCGACGGCGAACTTTGTCCGTTTGATCCGATGCTGGCAATACTAGCAAGGGTGTTGCCTCGTTCGCGACCCGGATTCCAGCTGCTGAAAATGGACGGACCAAAAGGCGAGTGTGTACCGGGCACATGCGAGTAAGGACTTCGCTGGGGCATGGACCCTGCACGAAGCCTCGACAGCAGTGCTGAGGAGGCACCTGGCCTACCCTCTGAGCCTTCCAGCCCAGGCGGCGGCGTCTGGAAGGGACTCGGCGACGGGGAAGGGCGGGACGTCTTGGCTGCCAGGGTCGAAGGTATGCCGGGCAGACCATTGGCCGCACCGCCGGGAGAGAAGCGCGAGGGCACCGTACCCGCGCGGGCACGGCGTGTCTGGGGAAGACTCTCCGGAGTAGGGAGCGTCGTGAAGTCGGGAAAGCCATCGGTTGGCGACTCTGGAATGTTTTCCCGCAGAGGTGTAGAGTTGCCACTGGTAGGGGGGCCGCCCCAGAGATGGACCGGCAACCCAGGAACGCCTTCCTGGGCTTGAATCTCGCGAGCTCTGTGTTGACGAGCACGGATTAGCCGGGCGGCGTGGGCAGCGCGCCGAGTGTGTGTCATACCTCTTAGAGTAGAGCCGGCCAGTGGCGGCCATCTCGTGTGAAGGAGAGCCAGTCCCCGATCGCGAAGTGCCAGCCATTTTGCCGGGGGGTGCCAGACCAGGAGGCAGCCCAAAAGGAGGCCTGATGGCGCCGCCGGGGGATGGGTCACTCGGCGACGTGCTTGATGGCGAGCCCGAGCGGGTCGAGGCCGTGGCAGAGTGCGACGGGTAGCCAATCGTCAGGTGTTCATTCGGCCTTGAAGTCGACATTATCGATTATCTCATCCAGCCCGCGAAATCGCAGATGCAGCGACTGCGGAATATGTGTTGTTTGTCGGCGCCGGCAGGCCGTGATCCCGGTGACGATCGAGACACGAGTACGGATACTTGTTCGTGCACGAGCCGGAATGCCGGTGGCAGCCCGTCACCGTCCGGCTCGGTGGGAGGACGCGACGCAGCGATGGGAGCGGGCGAAAGAAGGTCGGCGAACACGTTGCAGAACTCGCCACTGGTGCGAGAAGGAGAATGAATGCCCCTGCGAAGAAAAGACTAAGGGAGAGGTCGCGAACTCAAAACTCGAGTGGAGGTAGCCGCCGTGGCGGGAAAAGCGTAGGACGGGACGGGCGACTCGTGCTCGTGCGTCGTGCGAGAGAGGGAGAGAGAGAGAGAGAGAGAGAGAGAGAGAGAGAGGGAGAAAGAGAGCAAAGTCGGGAGTCGGGAGTCGGGAGTCGGCGACCGTCGACTGTGTCCTCGGGGAAGCTCTCGTGGTCGACTAGCGCTTGGCCCAGGCACAGACAGGCCCTGGCCCTTGTGGTGACTCCTCAAAAGCACACGGCAAGGCGCACGGGGTGGGAGGGCGGAGGGGAGAGGCAACAAGATGGAGTCAAAAGTCTGTTCAACATAAAGGTCTCATTAGGTAGGGAACCGGGTCCGGAGAAAGGGGCGTGAACTGAGAAAAAGAGCAGCGAGCGGGACCAGCTGACGAGATCGCCGGCGAGCGCGGGCGGATCCCTCTTGAGAAAGAGAGGGATGAAACAAGAAAAAGAGAAATCGACTGCCAGTTAGGGGCTAGCTACGCTATGCTTCAGGGTAGTATTCCTCGAGGCTGCTGCACTGCTCGAGTGCGCGGGCGTTGCTGATAGGTGATAGGATAACAGGCTGGCACTTGGCAAGAACAGGTGCAGAGCCATGCGCCCGAGTCTCCCGTAATGCCAAAGTCTTGCCTTCCCCAGAAGAGAAAAGCCCTCGTTGATGCGGCTAGGTGTAGAGGTACCTACCTACCTACCTACCTAGGCAGGAACCTCAAGAAGCTTGCGTATCCTGGATTTCACCGTGTGCACATGGAGCGACCAGGGTTCAAGCACTACCTACCTGACCCCCGGAGCGGGCGAGACTCCTGGGCGAGACTTCCGGGCCAGATTTCAGGAAGCACAACGACGTGCCGACCGCTTCTGAGCCCGGCCCCACTCAGCTGCGGAGCGACTGCCTACTTACATACCCTGCTTACTGTACTACATACCTCCTAGTTAGTATACAGGTAGCAAGCACTCCTCCGTACATGCAACATACCCGACTGCACTCGAGCTTTGCATAACCAGGCTTGCCTACGCCCTTGAAGATGTGTAACCTGATGGAGTCATGCTCTCATGGTCGTCTCACCAATCGCGCCGTCCATGACCGATCTGCTGGAAAATCTGAAACATGGCGTTAAAGTTGCTGATCCCAGCAGCGGGCAACCCTAGTCGACCTCTGACTGTTCCTCGACAGCTGTTCGATTCGCGCGTACCGTATAAAGCATATACCAAGTACACAAAGTACAAAGGTACTCCCCACAAGTTTTCCGTATGCCGTATGTACTGGCTACACTGTTTCTCCTGGACTCTCCTAACTAGACCCCACGCTACGTCTTTTCATCCTCATCACTAGCAAAAGTCGACGTTCCTGTCACCATCTGTCAACGATTATACTATACAGTTAGTTATGAAGAAGGAATCTTGTCTCTCTTGCTGCTGCCAAGCGCGTCTTGTCCCTTGTATGTGCCATCTTCTCAGCTTGCTCGGAGCGGGCCGCAAGGTGGAGACTCCCTGGTAGCACTAAGTAGTACAGCGTGTCACACGTCTCGAGATAAACGGCGCAGCACGTATTTCAGAGTAGTCCCTCACATTTTCCGGAGCAGCTTTCCGCGTGCCAAGTGGCGGCGGTATGGCCCGGTGGTCCCAAAGGCCTCGTCAGCACTATGAGATCCCCCGGCATCCCGCAAGTGCCCCCAACAACGCCTGGGGAAATAGGCTCTGCAGGCGGCCTGAGGGACCCGAAAGAGAATGCACCCATCACGTCGTTTTCCGCCATCTATTCACCTGGACCCAGCCTGTCTCCGCTTTCCCTCCCCTGACACGACCGTCGTCTTGAGCTTTGGACGACATCTCATTTCGCCGCCCGTTTGAAGGCTAGAAGCTCTGCCAGACTGGGCAGCGGGCAGCCATGCTTGAGGAAGTCATGCTCCAAAAGCTCGCCGGAGGATGCGCGACTCTTGACATCCACGCACAGGCACACCGAGAGGAATGCCTTGAGCTCCTTGCTCAGTTTTTCGGGCTTCTTCAGACGGGGCGTGCCATTTGTAGCGATCAGATACAGCGCCTTCAGCGGCTCCTCGTTCAGGTACGGTGGTTCAGACTCGATCATCTCGATTGCCATGATGCCGAGGGACCAGATGTCAACCTTGGGGCCGTATTCCTTCTGTTTGACGACTTCAGGGGCCATCCAGTAGGGCGTGCCGACCATGGTCGCTCGCTTCGACTTCGTCTCCGTGAGCTTGGCGCAGAAGCCAAAATCAGCTGCAGGGTACGTTAGTGCATCGGGCTCGTTGCAAATTGTAGCCACTGCACTTACTAATTTTGACGTTCCCGCGAGCGTCCAGGAGAACATTGTCGCTCTTGATGTCTCGATGGATGATGTTTTGAGAATGCAAGTGCTGCAGACCACGACATGTCTGGTTGTTTTTCGTGTCAGCGTCATGCGAAAGCTCGCTGTCTCCAGTAACATACCTCAAGGCAAATGGTAGAGATTTGCTCCTCTGTGATGACAGGGTTGTTATCAATGACATCAGTCAAAGCGCCGCCCTCCATGTACTCCATTACGACCCATAGCTCGGCATTGTTGTTCCGTAGAAATGCATCGAGAAAATTGACGATGTTCCTGTGTTTGCTGTCCTTCATGACCATGATCTCGTTAACGATCAACTCCTTCCGCGGTTGATGGGCAAGGTCCATTTGCTTGATAGCCACCTGGGCCTTTGCGCCTTGCTGGCGCAGGACTTCTCGAGCAATGCCTGAGGTCGCCGTTTCTTTAATTTTGGCCACATAGACTGAACCAGACGCTCCCTGTCCGATCTTCTTCTGCTTGGAATACGAGAGGTTTGGATCTTCTTTGGAAACAGCTTCCTTCAGCTTGGCCATGACTTCGTTCTCAGACATTGTCGACATTCGCACGTCCTGCTTGCGCTCTGACGGTGCCGGTTTGGCGGTAAGAGCAGCTTCCGCAGCCTTCACGGCATCCGACTTGGGTGCGGATTTGGGCGCGACTTTGAGAGGCTTGACCGGTGCCGGGAGCCTAGACTGCTGTGGTGCCGGTGCTTGTCCATTTGCGCGCTGGGCGGAAGCTGTGCCGTTGGGGTAACGTTGGGCTGCGGCACTGTTTCCGCTCGAAGCTTCTTGATGATTAGGGAATCTCTGAGCCTGTGAGGAGCTGGCAGCCTCACGCATAGATGACGAACTGGGTTGCTGGGTGAGGGGGGGTCGTGCGCTACCAGCTGCGGTGGGAGGTGCCGGCGCCGGTCGCTGAGCTCTAAGGCTCTGCGCCTGTTGAGCGGCTGGCTTTGGAGCAGGCGGAGCAGGCCTCGCTGCGTTGAACCGATCCGGTGACGAAGTGGAAGAAGGTCCGCCGTAACCGCTCAGCTCCTGTTGAGCCAATGGCGTCTTGGTCTTGGGAATTGCGGTGTTATAAGCATCATAGTCCAAGTGATCTTCCTCGTCAAGCGTTCTTTGCCACTGGGCTGTGTCCTCCCTTGTCCGGTCCGTACTGACATAGTTTGGTGCCATGTTCTGCATCTGGATACGTTGTTGCTGGGATTCCGTGGGCGACGGGCGCCGTGGAGCTGGTGCCGACTGCTGCGAAGCGATTGTATAATTAGAGCTAGGGTTGCGCTGTATCGGTTGCATGGGCCGCGGAGGCGCGATGGAGGCGCCCCCGGTGTATCCAAGCTTCTTGTTCTGCATGCTGCCGACGGGTGGTGTCGGGGTTAGGCTGGGATACTGATTCGGATTCTCGGCGCGCTTGGTGAGATCTGAGTAGAAGTCCAGCACCTCGAAGACGGCCTGAGGGTTGCGTTCGTAATCCTCCTTCGTGATGGCCGACGAGTTGAGCAGCTTGGACCACTCGGGAGGCAATCCAACGAACTCGCCAGTTTGGGGGTCGAAGCCAACATGAACGGCGTGAGAGAAGTTGGTTGGATTGCTGACGCCGCCCATACCAGGGCACCGCGCGTAAATAAAGTCAATCCACTCGTAGAGGTCATCATCGCTCTTGACTCGAATCTGCAGCGTCCTCGCGGTACCATCGTCATCGCCTGGGCTCGTTGACTGCCCGCCTGGTTGTCTCTTGATTTCAAAGATCGTTCCAGCAGCCTCCACGCGCCCAACGTTGATGACATCTTTAAGAAGCAAGGTATACGAGACCTTGTGGTTCTCAGACTTGTGGAAATCCAAAACCTCCTTGCGCAGGATCAAGTATCGGTTCTTCCACGGATTGATAAAATTCTTGCCTTCCTTCACCGATGCCCAACCTTGCTTGATGATAGCTACGCCGCCTTGTCCGTCGGTATTGTTAGTAGCCTGACGTCCAAGGGGGAGCGAGATGGTCGACCCTGAATATTGAGATGGGGCAATTGACCGGGCAGGGGAGTTTAGATTCATGTTCGCCATGCTGCCGGGAAGGTTGGTATTCGGAGGAAGGTTGAGGCGAGGTCTGTCGTTCGGAGGGCGGGGAGCAGGCCCGGGATTCATGAACTGCCCGCTGGAGAACATGCTGCGGTTTTCCACGATGTTCAGCATTCGTTCTGGACACTCCGATAGAACAGTAGGGCAGACAACCCGGCGGTGTTCAGGGAAACAAAGACCTTATCCATCCGCAGGAGGCTGCCGGTCGCCCGGCGTGTGTGACTGGCCAACTGGCATGTGACTGGCCAATGGCACGTCGCTCGACGAGTGTAAACAAGTAGCCTTGGGATTCCATCGCCAATTTTCGTCGATGCACTAGGGTCGATTGGCAGGCAATTGATGGAATACAGGAGGAGCATACCTGTTTTGCGCCGCCATTTGAAAATGTGTTGTGATGGTCGGTTATGATGAATAGATGACTTGATAATGTGTCCCGTACCGCTGGCTCGTCGGCAGGTAGCTCTCCTCTGATGGACGCAGTGAGACAAGCTGTTTTATAATCGTCAGTCAAGACTCCATGCCATCATCCTCTGGCGACAAGCGCTTACAGCCGAGCACATCGGGTATCGTTCTTGCGGAGTATCCGATCCGAGAAGTGAGCGACAGTCTCGAGGGCGCAGGACGCGATCGGAGAAATCACAAGGGGCCGGATTCGGGAAACTCGATGTGGTGAACCCGAGTCGCTGGATCAGTCACCCAGAGTAGAATGACGAGCGGCGGATCCAGGTTCGACCGGAAGGCTGAAGAACCCAAAGCTACATCAAAATGCGGCTCTGGGGGTAAAAGAAAGCAGGTCTTCCGGGGCTGGCGACCAACTTCTCGTAATGAGGGGAAGGCGGTTGGGCTGTTCAGGCTGTCTGACCGCAGTCTTTCTTTCATCGACGTAAGCGCGGGCAACTTGGGCGAGATCGTTTGTCACATCAACGGCGCTAGTGCAAAGGCGGGATGACAAAGCTGACCAAGACGACAGCCAGCGCGCTGCCCGCTGGAGATGTCAGAAGGTGGCTCAAGGCTCGCGACAATTTCGCAAAGACGATGAAGTCGGAAAGTGTTGGCCTGAGGTAAGGAGAGGGATGGAGTGGAGTCTGGAATGTCATACTACTCAGACCTACCAATAAAACAGCAGGTACTTTACTCCGTACAAAGGTTGGTTTTGGAAACAGATGCAGGAGTGAGGCCGGGACCTGCTAGACCCCGGCCACAAGCCAACCAGTCAGAAGCGAATCTCGAGCTAGCGAGTGGCGTCACGTTTCGCATTGCCGGAGCACGAGCACTCGAGCACTGCTAACGGCGACCGGGCAAAAAAAAAAAAATTAGCCAGCACCATGGTCCCTGTGTACAAAGCACCTTCCAAGGTGTTTTGCTGTTTCAGTTGGATGCCTTCGCTGCTCGAGACATGGAACTTTGACTATGTAATGCTATACCTTCATGCATTGTTAACACCGAGAACATCGTGGTCGGTATTAATTTTTCTTCCGTTGCGCGCCGCGTTGTCTGTCGATATGGGATTTTAGATACGAACCCGGTCGTTTCGAACCGTTTCGAGAAACGTGCAATATTTGCGTCATGAGATACCGAGGGGTTGATACAATCATCTCGATATTTCGGCTAGTAAGACCTTGCTTCATCATTCCCATACGGCGGCACTTTCCAGATACCTATCACTCTGGGGAGAAATTCATGTATATGAATAACCCAATCACCACTGCTTGTCATGGGCTATAATATCACGGTGGTGTGATTCTATTTCGGGGGTTCTTAAGAGTTCCTGCTTGACTAATAGCACAATACCTCGATTAACGTCACAGAGACGTTGCTTCATACATCTACGGGTCCCTGTAAATACTGATTCAACAGATATCTACCCGGAATGGTGTACTACTGTGCAATCCTACCTTGGCATGGACTCACACCCATGTCCTAGAGGAAGACGATCAAGACTTGACAGGTTGTCAGCGCGGACTTGCTAATTGGCCAGCTTTACCGCGTCTTTTTCCCGAGAGTTGGATAGACGAGTTTTGATCCTCAGCGCTTAAGCGCCTATGGTTGACCACAATTCTGCGCTGGCGACCGTGCGCTTGAAGCCATAGTAGCGGGCACGTTTCCGACGTTTCCGTGGGGTGGACAAACTGGTCTGCGGGTTGTTACGTTGAAGATGGCATTTGGCGAGGATAGGGTCCCAGTGTTACGCGTACCCTCTCATCTTGTTCACAACCTGCGGATCTTTTTACTTCAGCGAGCTCAGATTGTCCCGGTCACTCCGGCTGCGCTCCGTGAGATAGAAGACGAGGCTAAAGAAAAGAAGACGACCGGGCGACTACCGCGTTCGCTAAGAGAGTATCTCTAGGGACATTTGATAGGACAGGTAAGATACCTACGGTGTATGCGTCACAAATCGGATATACCTCGGAAAGTCACCCCAGTGTTCCACACAGGATGGTACCCGGAGATCGCTGCACGGGGGCAGGAATTTTTTCTCCTTCGGCAAAGGGTGGGGCTTCAGTTCGCAACCTCAATCTATGTTGTCAGGAATCGCAGCACCTAGATCATGGGCGCGCAACAGAACGGCATCCTCAATGGAGGGCGCTCGCTTTCTTTTAAAATCGGGAACAAATTAAAGCGGTATAAGCCCCTCGCTGGCTTTTGCAGATTCTATCGTGATGCCAGCTGACCACTTTCCAGGCGAGCGCTCTTTGTAGCTCAAAAAAAATCGTCCGCGAAAGCTCGTCACGAAGAGCGTCACCGGAGGCGGAAAGAAGAGGCAAAGGACCCGAGCTTACGCGAAGCGCGCCTTGCGCGGAACAAGACAGTGACCTTGGAGGACAAACGCGTCTACGACGAGGGGCACGACGACAGTTTAGGGGCCGTTGTGGACCTGGTCCAGCTTAGGACACGGAGGTTAGAGGAAGAAGAGGCCGAGGCGGTCCGGGAGGCGGAGAGATGTCTTGGAGACGCGGCAACAGAGGAGACTCACGAGGATGTTGACAGCATGCTGGGTGATGAGGAGGACGAGGAGGACGACGATGAGCAAGATGCTGAGATGACGGAGCTGCGGCAGCGGGGCGTACAGAGAACCGCACAGAGGAGCGGTAGTCTGGCTCCGTCTACTACGAGTACAAATCTAGATCTGACGCCAGACTCGCTCGTTCGCCAATTTCCCAGCCTGTTTGCGGAGGAGGACACTCCTAGGACGCCTAAGATTCTGGTTACGACATCTCTCAATTCAACTTTGCACCGAGAAGCCCAAGACATCGCGAGCATCTTTCCAAACTCCCAATACATACCAAGGAGTTCACATCGATACGGTCACAAGTATAGCATTCGGGAAATTGCAAGGTTTGGGACGAACAGAGATTACACGGCACTCGTTCTGGTCAGAGAGGATCAAAAACGGCCAACAGGTTCGTCGAAGTCACAGCAAAGACAAAGACATCTGGAAACGTTTGAAACTAAAAGCGATATCCAGGCTTGTCCGTAATCCACCTCCATCCCTCACGCCCTCCTGGACCAACCCTGACCTTCTCGATCTCCAATTAGTGAGCGTCCTGTATCACTTTCCCTACAATGGTTACTAAAATATTCGCAGCGCTCCAGGTCATATATTACCGGGACACGGCAACCCAACCAATCATTTCCCTGTATGTTGAACCCTTACTACATGCTCTCCTCGCCACGATCTTCTCGCTCACTGGAACTCAGGAACTCCTCCTCAATAATTTCAAGACTCCGTGAGTGTTTGAACGCCGCTGTCACTGATCCTGGGCAAATCGGATGCATTGATATGTCAGTGAAAGTACTGACTCCCAGGATAGGCTGGGCCTTCTGGTCGCGAAATCGTTCGAAACTCTGTTCACTCGACCAGAGCTCCAGGTATTATGACTCGACCTGTACGCTGCGTTACGTGAATTAACCCAAAACGATGGATAGGGACGGCAAGTCGTCACACTGCACAACATGCGAGACTTTGTCTTTGTTCGGTATGTGGGGAGTATTTCTCTTGAGCTGTGTGTCCCTGTCTGACCTTGGCAGGCGGCATCGTTATGTATTCAGGGAGAAGAAAGAAACAGAGAAGCCGGTGGTTGCCGCCGACGGTAAAGAAATACCCGGTATGGGAGGAATACGGTGAGTACTTTGGCGCTCTTTCACGTCTCCATGTCTGACATCTCAAAGGACTGGTCTCCAAGAACTCGGCCCTCGCTTCACGTTGAAGTTGCGAAGAGTGGTAAGTATCGTGTTCGCCATAGTGCCTGGTCTTAATCTTCCGTCGAAAGATTCCGAAGCTGACTGCAACCCAGGACAAGGGAGTTGGCCGGGCAGGTAGCGAAGGCGAAGATGCGCTGTCATGGGAATGGAAACCTAAGCTGGAGAAGACGAGAACGCGATTCTATCTCTGATGTACAGCTTGCGAGCAACCACCAAGTGGCGATCAGATCGCGCAGTCGCACAGTGCAGTTTGGCGCTGTCCTGCTGCGCTCGGGAGTTGGATTGAGACAACAACTGGTGCAGCACGAATGCCGCGGTACAGAGCATACGCGAAGTGAACGACCTGTCGCTGAAGACTGTCAAGCTTTGCACATCATCCGTCCATACGACGCGTGAATAGAGCGAGCAATTGGCGGAAGTCTCACTAAAGTACACTGCTCCGGTAGGAGCTTGTGCACCATTCCAGCTAGTCAAGCGTCAATAGCGTACGCATTTACAACAGCACCACCATGTGATCAAGACCAACCGGTTGGCCAAGGTTTAGAAGGTCTATAGATGGAAAGAAAAGAGGGCCGAGATTGAGCCAGAAGTACCCAGCTAGTGCCGGGGAGTGGCGGTAGCTGTAGGTAGAATGCTGCGTACGCTACAAGCTCCACGAGGCTTTCATATCAACCAACCAACACTCCTAGTGATAGGTTTTAACAGCACGGAGGTGTTCCTCCTCAAAAGGGCTTATCGATTGAACGAGTGACTCGCGACATGAACCGCAACATGCTCTCCAAAGAGCGGGAGTAAGAGTCAACAACAGAGCTGTATAATGTAAGGCTGGAATGTTTGCCTCTAGAGTGAAGCAGCACTCTAGGGATGCAGGTGTCTATATACCCTATACCGAGAGTAGTCTCTTTAACATCTCTTTGAAGAATATTTGGCGAGGTTTTGCCTTGTCAACGCTATGCTTCAAGTGTCGGCGAGAGCTCTATACTGACATGTTATACTAAACAATAGGAGGTATGCCAGATACTGATCATTTTTGTTCGCACAATGACCGACTTCACGACTGAACCTAGTTCAACACAAGGAGTACTGCGCGTACCATACGCTCTAGAAGGTGAGGGGCCATGAAAAGTGGCATGACAGTGATTTGAAACGAATCTACAGTTCAGAGCTTGGAGATGGGTATGCTTCCCAACATTCCGATATTCCCAGTGAGTTACCTTTCAACCCGCCAAGACCCCATCCCGCGGTAGATATCCAATCAAAAATAAGCTGCCTGGTAAAGGCAAAGAAGAGTACACGGCGGGCTTGTCGCTCTACCTACTTCTTGATCTATCGCGCCACCCGCGACTTCTTCGAGTTATCCTGCAACATGACCATGGAGTAGCTAGGATAAATCTTGTTAGTAGGACCTGGTCAACGGGCATGGACATAATCGGAGATTTAGTTAGCACCCAGCCGGGGGGGGGATACTTACGCAATTATCCCGCTAATGGCGATGAACACACCAAGGACTGACTTGTCTTTAATCGCACGACCGGACGTCATCCAGCCCAGAGCAACAATGGTACACGTCTTGACATGGCCGACGACCGTGCTGGAAACCGGACCGGTCTGCGCAACAATGAAGAACTGCGAGATGTTGATCAAGGCGGCCAAGAAACCGCTGATGATGACCATGACCCAGTGGTTCAGTGGGACTTGAGTCCACCGAGGAAATATGTCCACGAAGGGAATTACGTATAACAGCATGAAGGCGGACACGGGGGCTTGGTTGTAGAGAAGCTGCATGCTCGACATCTGAAGCTTGCGGTGGTAACTCGCAATCCAAACCGTGTACAAGGAGGACGCAAAGATACCGGTGAAGGCAAATATGACGCCGAGCCCGGAAGTCGTCTTCACCTTGGCGTCTGCGGTCGGTAGCGAGTCGTAGTAAGATACCATGGCGACGCCGATGCAGGCCGGGATCAGTGTGATGATGGCGGCGCGCGGCAGAACCTTCTTGTAGAGGACGAAGTTCATGATGGCAACGACAGGCGTGAGCAGAATGCGCGCGACTTGATAGAAGGTCACGCTTGAGAAGGCCAAGGACAGGTTCGGAAGGATGACGTTCAGGGACATGGCGATGGAAAGCGGAAGCATTTCCTTGATGGAGGTTCTCCTAGGCGTGAAGTAGGCGAATTGCGGTCGCGACAAGACGAAGAGGGTGAACCAGGTGATGATGAAGTGGAAAGAGGCGAAACTCAGTTGCGCCAGCTTCAGCGATGGGTCGGAGAAAATGGCTTTGTTCGTGAAGACCTGAGGCGCAAAGTGTTCCTGTCAGCAGGCTTCGGAACACCGGGCTGGGAACAGGGGCAAGGCCTCACGATTGCAACCGTCGCCAAGGTGTTGATCATCATCCAAATGATGGCGGTCCTGATGCTAGTCTTTGCCGGCTCTGCCTGTACCTGCTGCTCGGGCAACATGGCGGTACTCTCTCCAGCATGGCCGACCTCCTTGTCATCGGGCGCCTTGGGGTCCTGGAACTCTTCGCCTCGGGGCGAGAGTCGCGCCAGCTTTTCGCTCTCGTCTTGCGTCGCGGACTCTGCGGGCGGTGACGACGAAGACGCCACGCGCACCGTCACGTCCTTTTCTCCAGACATGGTGATGGAATCCCTTTCCCTTTTCGGGGCTTGGAGGCCTCCTCTTGCGCAAGCGCGCCTTGCAATCTCGGGACCGCCTGATCGTTGCCGTGGCGGGTGGAAGAATCCGCCGGGCGAGGAGGTGCCTGCTGCTGCTGCTGCTGCTGAAGTACCAGCACTATTCTGTAATGTATGGGTCCGCCGCGAGCTGGAAGACGATCGTTGCGTGCGATGTCCCTGGTTGGAACAGAAAGAGAGTGCGCGGAATGGATGTGCGAAGGAAACGAACGCATGTGGCCTGAAAAGAACAAGACCCTGGGCGCTGACGGTGGGATCCCTTCCCGGAGCAGCTTCGTGCCCTGCGCTGACCCTCGTACTCTAAAGAATGTTGCAAGTTTGATCTGTCAAGGCCCCCTTGTCCCTTGATCAGCAAGTGGCATCCGCTTACGGGAAAAGCGGGTCCAGGGCCCAAACCACCTCCGTGTCTATGCTATGACATACGTCGTAGTAGGTGGGTAGTTCATTGTCTCTCTAGGGCTGCGATGTCGAACAGTTCCAGGTTCCAGGGTTTCTCGGGCTTGCTTGTGTGACGGAGCACATGGCATTCGTCTATGTATGTACAGCGTGCGACCCTGATTTGATACGGTCTATGGGACATGTGTACATACGCTGGGAAAACTCCATGGTGTTATGATCATCCATGCATAGGTTTAAGCCCATCTCGCACAATAACAATACACGCATAGAAGCTGTCAAGAATGTCCGATCGGCTAGTGTACCGTAAGTAGAGCCGGGACTGATCGCGGCAGTGCTGATTTCGAGATATTCCTGCTTGGTGACGGACACGGCGGCAACGTGCATTTTTCGGAGCATTTTTACACGATGTAAGCAGTGAACTTCGTACCACCTGTGTCGGTTGGGCGCCGGGCCGTGCATGGTGTGCCAGCCAACTGGGCACCTCAGCCTCACACACGAGTTGCTCCTCATGCAACCAGACCCAGATAGAGGTCCCCATGCCGAGCTCTTAAGTCTCTACCGTCGTCAGACCCACCCAGAGCCGGATCGCAGCGGGAAGTGGGTCGGGTCCCGCCGTCCTCGAAGCCGGACTGTAGCATGAACTTAGGTACCTCTACTCTACTGAGAACATAATGCCAGGCTTCGTAGCAGGAGCCACCTGGCTTCATGATACAACTTGAAGCTAGGTAACATGGCGAATGCCTAGAAGTACACAGTAGTGCCCGACCCACGAACCGTGACGAACGACGTGAGGCGGCAGCAATGCAAGGGAAGGAAGGGAGACAGATCATAAAGAGGACAGATTTGTATTTGCCGATACGGAGTGCATACGATTCATTGGATGATTTGTGGGCTGATCCAGGAGCATGATTCAATGCACATGCACTTTGTAGGTAAATGTATTGAGTACTTACTCCGTACAGTATTTGGTGTTCACAGGATGCGGCGTCCCTCGGTGTACAAAGTACAGTACATATGTACTCAGTCATGAGAACATGGGTAGAGCGAGGTATTCTCAGTCCATGGCACAGGACTGCTGGTGATAAAATTCACTAGGCAACACGACACGGGCGTGTCTTACTCAAGATGCTGCCTGCAATTTTTTGCCTTTCTGCCATCCCATCCACGCTCTTCTCAATTCCAAAGGTGTTCAGAGTCCCAGGCCGTGTCTGAGACATCGTACCTCCCTGGTTAAACGTGGGGTGCCAAGGTGCGGTGAAGGCTGCCAGCCGCAGGAATCAAGGGGGTATCCAGGAGGCCGTTATACACAAGTCGAACGGCTGAAATACGGGGCGCACATCGTGGGAGACTGGGCTATCCTTGAAGTCGAGACCGCTACTTTTTCAGA
Organism: Phyllachora maydis; assembly: GCA_029339225.1. NCBI lineage: Eukaryota > Fungi > Ascomycota > Sordariomycetes > Phyllachorales > Phyllachoraceae > Phyllachora > Phyllachora maydis. Next base: position 1,263,660 of record JAQQPM010000003.1, read on the forward strand.
AAGCCCTTGCACCACCAATTCCATCCCAGCTTTCGTTGCCAAAACATTGCGACACACGCTGACGCGGATGAGCTCGCGTCTCTCCTCCCGATCGTGAGTTTTGACACGCCATCATGGCTTCCCAACAGACGAACGGCCACCGAGGTTAGTGTGGCGGGTTCCCCTCACCCCTGACCCCTCACCCCTCACCTGCGGCCGCCCTAAGCTCCACCATGATCTGGTCGACCATGTTGCAACCCGAGCCGAACTGATGTGCTTCACCGTAGGGCCTGCGACCAATCTAAGCAAGAATGGCACGACCTTCTACGACGACAACGCGGTCTGGAAAGATGCGCCGGTGCTCATTGGCAGCACCAAGTTCGAGCCCTTGCCAGATGTCAAGAATATCATGATCACAGGGGGCGCCGGCTTCATGTAGGCCTGCACTGCTGCCGCAACACCTTCTGCCGCCCGGGCAGAAATGTGCTAATCCATTCCCTGTGCGCCAGTGCTTGCTGGCTCGTTCGACACCTCACCATCACGTACCCGAACGCTTACAACATTGTGTCCTTCGACAAGCTCGACTACTGCTCGTCGCTCAACAACACACGGGCGCTGAACAACAAGCGTAACTTCACCTTCTACCAGGGTGACATTACGAATCCGGACGAGGTTGTGGACTGCCTGGAAAGGTACAAGATCGACACCATCTTCCACTTCGCCGCCATGTCACACGTCGATCTAAGCTTTGGCAACTCCTACGGCTTCACCCACACCAACGTCTACGGCACGCACGTGCTTCTCGAGAGCGCAAAGAAGGTGAACATCAAAAGATTCATCCATATATCGACCGACGAAGTCTATGGCGAGGTCAAAGACGACGACGACGATTTGCTGGAAAGCAGCCTCCTAGCGCCGACCAATCCGTACGCAGCGAGCAAGGCTGCCGCGGAGATGCTGGTGCACTCGTACCAGAAGAGCTTCAAACTGCCCGTGATTATTGTGCGAAGCAATAATGTATACGGACCCCACCAGTTCCCCGAAAGTACGTCGCCAATTGGTCCACCCTCCTCCCTTCACTGCCCTTGAAACTCGCCAGTGCCTCATGGCTCGAGGCTCAACGGGCTACCAGTCCCCTCAGAGGCGCTTGGGAATCAGATGCTTCTTTGCAGATGGTCCGCCAAGCTCGGGTTCGTGAGAAACGTGGCTAACAAGCATTCTTTCGCAAAGAGGTCATCCCTAAATTTACATGCTTGCTTCACCGTGGTCAGCCAGTCGTGCTGCACGGCGACGGCTCCCCCACGCGACGGTACCTGTTCGCGGGCGACGCTGCCGATGCCTTCGACACGATCTTGCACAAGGGCCAGCTGGGCCAGGTGTATAACGTGGGATCGTACGACGAAATCAGCAACTTTGCGCTGTGCGGCAAGCTACTGAGCGAGCTGGGCATCCCGCACGACAAGACAGAGGAGTTCCAGAAGTGGGTCAAGTACACACATGATCGACCCTTCAACGATCACCGTTACGCCGTCGACGGTACCAAATTGCGTCAGCTCGGCTGGGACCAAAAGACTAGCTTTGCCGATGGCCTTCACATCACCGTTGACTGGTACCGCCGCTTCGGTGAACAATGGTGGGGCGACATCAGCAAGGTGCTCAGCCCTTTCCCCATCCTTGCCGACAAGCAGGTCATCTCGGACCATGCACCCATCACCGACACCCCGCAGAAGCCCGTGTAGGGAGAGAAGGTGACTCGTGTGTTTTGAACGAGGTCTCGGCGGAAACTTCGCTCCCGGCAACGGAAGCCTGCAGGACTGGCGCGAGTTGGATATCGAAACCAGTGGGAAATAGAGTAGGAACTGTGCATCCTCTTCTGGATCCAGCGAGCAAGTCAACGATTGTTCTGATCGATAGTCTGACTTCTGATTCTGTTGCTCAGGCCGAACCACCTAGACTACATTGTTGTCGTTATTCCTTTCCAGCACTCCATCTACAAACACATGCATTCCTTGTAGACTCACTCAGTCATCCAGATCTATAGTTAACCCGACGCCCTCGGCTAGACCTTTTGCTTTCGTCGTCTAGACTCCAGCACCGCCAGCAGTGCCTATTCTCCAACCGTTTATCGATCGTCGTTGGCCCTATGCAGTGGCCAGGAGTGACTTGTTCACCAAGTTGCTATCCGAAGATGATCTCGGGGTAGTTAAGGAGTACTAGCGTATTTCCAAATGGCTGAATCCCACTATGGTCAAGACACTCGACTTGGCTCTGCCGATCGATGTCGCAGCTGCGCCTCCATATTGACCACGATTCGTTGCCGCTGGCCGAGCGCCGTGATGGGATGGGGGAGCGACGACGCCACAAGGGTCATCATTTCAGAGCTAGCAGTTCACATTTCGCCGAAGGGTGAGACGTGCTATCTGACACAGAAAGCTCGGGGACGGGAAAGAAGACGTCTACCATTCGACTGGGCCGCTGGAAACCGAAAGCGGAGGCGAAGACCACCGCGAAAACCCCTGCGAAGGACTCCTTCGGGTCGAAGAGCGACGATTTCTGTCCGGACGTCCTGCTGTTCTTGGAGATGGGGGGAGACGAGGCAGAAGCCCTCGAGATCAATGAGACGTCTGTCTACGCGACAACGCGACAAGTTTGTATTCGTGTGGGATTCCACAGCATCAAGACGAACGGCCCGTCAGTCAGGTATGCCTCCCGTGTTTGTGGTCGATATGGAACGGGTACTTCGATTTGCAACCGCAAGCTAAGTACATAAGAGAATGATGCATGTAATGAGATATGCTGAGCTGCGGAGTGACGTCCAAGGTGGGGCCAACGTCAGACAGGTAGTAGCAACTACTATACGCATACCTCCGCTGCAGGCTGACTTGGATCGACGCGCGCTCGCCATGAGCTTGCGTTCGCTTTGACGAGTTCCGGGTGCGGTGCGATGGCGCTGGAACCATCCAACGGATTTGTAGCAGCCAGCGATGTTGTCGATCTCGCCGACTCTTCGCTGCCTATCTTCGACGTCGAGCGGGTGCAGCTTCAGTTCTCCATCGCCGCCGACTTTGTCGCCGCGCAGGTCGCAAACAATGTCTTGGCACTGGCGCTGTCCAACGGGCGCATACTGCGCATCGATCTCAACCGTCCGGAAGACATTGATGGTGGGTGTACCTGCTTGTGGTCGGCACAACTCGGCTGACATGGTTGCCAGACATCGACCTGCCGAGGAAACCGTCTGACATAGGCGTCATAAAGCGCATGTTCCTCGATCCGACCGCCTCTCATCTAATCGTCTGCACTTCACTCAGCGAGAACTACTACCTCCATTCCCAGTCGCGCCAGCCTCGCCACTTGGCCCGGCTCCACGGAGTGCAAATCGAGAGCATCGCCTGGAGCCCGTCACTGCCCACCGCGTCGACCCGGGAGATACTGATTGGCGCCTCGGACGGGAACATCTACGAGAGCTACATCGAAACATCCACCGAATTCTATCGTAAAGAGGACAAGTACCTGAAGGCGCTCTACAAGACGCCTGATGGGCCAGTCACAGGACTATGGGTGGACAGCCTCCCGGGCAGAACCGATTCGCGTCGTATCATGGTCAGCACGCAGAGCCGGCTGCTGCATCTGGTCGGAAAGATTGGCCGTGGCCATGAAGGAAGCGCATCCGTATATGCAAAGCTCTTTGATGGGGAGCAGCCTGTCACACATGAGCTCCCGCGGACCTCGGCGGCCGCGGCGTCATCACTCGTGATATCTCCAGACTCGCCGGACGCGGCGAATCCGTACCAGACGGCCGCGACCGACCGCGTTTTTGCCTGGCTGTCTTCCCAGGGCATCTACCATGGCAGGCTGCTGATGAACCCCGTCGCGCCGGAGCTCGGCAACAAAGTGTTCGCCGACGCCAAGCTGCTTCCCAGGCTTCAGCTCGCCACCAAGGAGCCTGCTGGACGTACAAGATCGTCGGCCGAATACATGGACGCCATCGCATTGACGCAATGGCATGTTGTCTGCCTCATCGGAAATCGGATCGTGGCTGCAAACCGACTGACTGGCCAGATTGTCTACGACCAAGCTATCCTGGAACGGGGCCAGAGGGCAATAGGGCTCTGCGTCGATCTGCAGAAGAACACCATCTGGCTTTTTACCGGACAGGAGATCTTCGAGATCGTCGTACGGGACGAGGATCGCGACATATGGAGGATCATGCTGAAGATGGAGCAATTCGATGCCGCGATGCGATATGCTCACACTCCGATCCGGCGAGACGCGGTCGCCAACGCTTCCGGGGACTACCTGATGAGCAAGGGCCTCTTCTCCGAGGCCGCCGGCGTGTACGGGAAAAGCAGCAAGCCGTTTGAAGAAGTGGCGCTTGCTTTGATGGATCATAATCAGCCGGACGCGCTCAGAAAATATCTCGTTGCCAAGCTTGGCAGCTACAAGAAGTCGTTTGTCATGCAGAGGATCATGATTGCCAGTTGGCTGGTTGATGTCTTCATGATCAAGCTGAACTCGCTGGACGACGCCATCATCACCAGCGCCGAACTTGCGGAAAACCTGAACGCAGCTCAGTCAAGGGAGCAGTTGGACGCGGTACGCACCGAGTTTCACGACTTTGTCACACGGCACAAGTCGGACCTGGATCGAAGGACTGTCTACGACGTCATCAGCAGCTATGGTCGCGAAGACGAGCTTCTTTACTTCGCCGGTGCTATCAACGACTACAACTATGTGCTCTCGTATTGGGTCCAGCGGGAACGCTGGAATGAAGCCCTCGCCGTCCTGCAGAAACAGACAGATGCCGAGGTTTTCTACCGCTACAGCACCGTGCTGATGACGCATGCCGCACCGGCGTTGGTCGACATATTGATGCGACAAGCCAAGCTGGAACCTCGGAATCTGATACCGGCACTTCTCGAGTATGACCAGAACTCGAAGCGACCGATTGCCCAGAATCAAGCGGTACGCTACCTTCTCTATGTCGTCAACCAGCTGCATTCGAGGGACGCGGCCGTGCACAACACGCTCGTCTCCATGTATGCGTCGCATCCGTCGAAAGAAGAGTCCGAGTTGCTGTCTTTTCTGGAATCCCAAGGCGACGAGCCGCGATTCGATCCGGATTTTGCCTTGCGACTCTGCATCCAGCACAAGCGGGTCCTTTCCTGCGTGCACATCTACACCAGCATGGGCCAGTACCTGCAAGCGGTCGAGTTGGCGCTGTCCAACGACCAGATCGAGCTTGCGTCCATCATAGCCGACAGGCCCATGAGCAACCCGACGCTGCGGAAGAAGCTGTGGCTCGCCGTGGCCAGAAAGGTCATCTCCCAGTCCAACGGCATCAAGACGGCCATCGAGTTCCTGAGGCGGTGCGATCTGCTCAAGATTGAGGATCTGATACCCTTCTTCCCCGACTTTGTCGTGATCGACGACTTCAAGGAGGAAATCTGCGCGGCTCTGGAGGACTACAGTCGCAACATTGACACCCTGAAGAGGGAGATGGACGAATCGAGCCAGACGGCGGCTCACATCAAGGTCGACATCGCCGCGCTGGATCACCGCTACGCCATCGTCGAGCCGGGAGAGAAGTGTCAGGCGTGCGGGTTGCCGCTGTTGAGCAGGCAGTTCTTTGTCTTTCCCTGCCAGCATGCCTTTCACTCGGACTGCTTGGGCCGGAAAGTGTTGGAACAGGCAGGTGTGGGGAAGAGTCGGCGGATCAAGGAATGCCAGGTGCAGATCAGTAAGGGTCTGGTCAGTGGGGCGAAGAGGGAGGCCATGACAGCAGAGCTGGATTCCCTGGTTGCATCTGCCTGGTACGTTTTTTTTTTTTTTTTTTTTTTTTTTTTTTTTTTTGTTGTTTCCCTCCTCGGGCGGTGCAACGCACGGGTCGATAGCCGTACGGACCCGGAAGGTGACTGACGAGACAGGGACGGACAGTATCCTGTGTAGCGACCACGCGATCAAGCGGATCGACGAGCCTTTTATCCGGGAAGGCGAGGACAAGAATGAGTGGGTTCTGTAGGGAATCTGGCATCGAGTTTCAAGCAATACCACCACTATCAGCTCTCTGGTCCCTGGTCTCGCGTCTCTGCGGCGCGTGCAGAGAGAGAGAGAGAGGAGGTTGGCCCCGACCGCCCGAGGGCCGCGCGTCATCGCTACTGCGGCCAGCCAGCGAGCAGAGCCCGGCCCGGCTAGCCAATTCGACGCACGTGCATCCCAATGATGTGTGCTGCATCTGCATCGGCCCGGCGGTTGAGAAGGGCAAGCTTGCACTACTACTATACTACCTACCGACCTCATCCTGTTCGCTCGCCCGCCCGTTGCCCTGGCCAAGCCTCCGACTACTCACGTGTGTGTGTGCCTAGGGCGTCCGACTAGTTTCTATTTTTATTTTTTTTCTCATATTTTTATTCATTAATCACAAGCCCAGACTCGGCCATCCTTCCCAATTCCTGCTGTCTTCTCGGTTCTATACCATCGGCTTGCTTCCTCCTCCTACCTGGCGTCCGCCATCAGACCCATCAGAGGGCCCATGCAGGAGGACAGTGGCCGGTGGCGAAACCTACACTTACCTCTCCTTTGTTCCACCACACTAAGCGGCCTCGCGCTGCCCCATGCACCGCCAGCACCATGGGAGGATTGATTCCTGATGATTTATCGTGATTTAAAATCCTCGCGCCCGCGCGCACTTTGGTTCCCATGTGGTAGCAGGAATCCTTGCTGCCCTTTGCTTCTCTTGGCCGGGCACTGTTGGAGACTTGGACAGGCTCGGGACCATTGCGACGACATCACGACGACATCATCCAACTGGACTTGTTCTGCTCGTGGGTCCCGCGATGAAGCCGACTACCCTCGCGGCCTTGGTGGCCTTGTTCATCGCCACGGCAGAGTGTGCCGCCGCCGCCGCAGGCCGTGCAGGGCCCAGGGTTGTCAAGATGGACACACAGAGGCAGCCGACGTCGAACCCGGTCCAGCGGGACAGGATACGCAGGAGATCGCAGACGGTGCAAGCGGCCTTGGACAACAAGGAAACACTGTACTACGTCAACGGATCGCTGGGCACACCACCGCAACCCTTGAGACTGCACCTAGACACGGGAAGCAGTGATTTGTGGGTGAACTCGCCGCGCTCGAACGAATGTCTCCAAAGCTCGAGCCCGTGCAAATTCGCCGGCACCTACGCAGCAAATGCCTCGTCGACGTACGCCTATGTCGGCAGTTGGTTCAACATCACCTATGTGGATGGATCCGGCGCCAGCGGTGACTACGCGACAGACAGCTTCAGCATAGGGAGTACGACCCTCCAGAAGCTGCAGTTCGGCATCGGGTACGAGAGCAGCTCGACCCAAGGCATCCTGGGCCTGGGGTACAAAGTCAACGAGGCCCAAGTTGGTCGGGCACGGAAGCCGGCCTACGACAACCTCCCGGCACAGATGGTGGCCGATGGCTTGATCCATTCCAACGCCTACAGCTTGTGGCTCAACGACCTGGACTCCAACACCGGCAGCGTGCTGTTCGGCGGAGTCGACACACAACAGTACACGGGCAACCTGCAGACGCTGCCCATCCAGAGCGAGTCGGGCACCTATGCCGAATTCCTCATCACCCTGACAAGCCTCGGGCTGGGCAACACGACCGTGGCCGGGGACCTCGCACTGGCCGTTCTCCTGGACTCGGGATCGTCGCTGACCTACCTTCCCGACACCGTCGTCAACACCATCTACGGCCAAGTGGGCGCGCAGTACGACGACAGCGCCGGCGTTGCCTATGTGCCCTGCTCGCTGGCCAACTCCCAGACGAACCTGACCTTTACCTTTTCCTCGCCCACCATCACCGTCGCCATGGACGAGCTGGTGCTGGACATGATCTTGACGAGCGGGCAGCGGCCCACCTTCTCCGACGGCGCGACCGCCTGCCTGTTTGGCGTCGCCCCGGCCGGCGCCGGCACCAACGTGCTGGGCGACACCTTTTTGCGCTCCGCCTACGTCGTCTTCGACCTCGACAACAACGCCATCTCGCTCGCGCAGACCCGCCCCAACGCCACGGCCAGCTCCGTGCGCGAGATCACCACCGGGCCCCACGCCGTGCCCGACGCCACCCTCGTCGCCAACCCCGTCGCCGCCACCGCCGGCCTCGCCGGCAACGCCCCGGGCTCCGCCGCCGGCCTCCGCGGCTTCTCGAGCGCCGCCGGCCCGGCCGGCGTGCTGCGGGTCTCGTCCGCCGCCTGCGCCGCCTCGCTGTTCCTGGGCCTGACGACGTTCCTGCCCTAGGCGGGTGGCAATTCCCTGGGTGCCTTTTTTTTTTTTTTTTTTTTATCTTTTTTTTTCTGTTGGGGGGGGGGGGGGGGGGGGTGTGGAAATAGCGGCTGGGAGATGCATGCCGGAGGATCAGGAAGCTTCCGTGGGCTGGTCACACTGAGTCATTCCCAAGGATTCAGTGGTCGGGGAGTGGCTCCTCTTGGCGTCGAGACCATTCGGCCGTTAATTCCCAACGTGGGCTTGCCGAGAACAGGCGGACCAATCAACCAACCATAAAAGGTGGAGAAACGACGAGTTGAGTAGGCTGGTGCCTCCGTAACTCTACCTAGGTAACTTACGTCTACGAGAGGAGGTACCACACACTTAGTCGGCATCAAAGTGGTCCCGAAAGAAAACAAGGTCCGTGTGGACCAGGAAGCGGTAGCAAACCTTGCGGTCTACCTACCCTCCTCTACGTGCAGGATAGCAAAACACGTCGCACAAACCGATGTCGGGCTTTTCGTTGCGCTTGTTATACGCGTCGTGGCATCATCGTGAGTTATCTTCTATAGAAAGGCCCGGCGAGACGGATGATGTACAGAGTCCCAAGTGTGCAACTCTTGCTTCGCGCCCTCTCTTTGCCGGGAAAAAAAAATCCAAGGATATTATGAAAACGAGTCATATGGTGGAAGGCGGCAGGCCAATGTTACAAGCGGATGCGAACCAAAAGGAAGGGCATTAGAACAAGCCGACATGGCTCGTCAAGTAAGAGGAGCCGCCCGAAGGGCAAGAAGAAGGGACGGTACATGACCCCAGGGATCGTCCTTCCGGCTGGTCAAATCATCCATCACCTGGCCCTCGGCAGGGGGCAGGAAGGCATCATTCCTTCGGCAGCCGGGCCTTCGTCTTCATGCTCGTGCTCCAAAGCTCCCTCCTCACCAGCTTCGTCAAGGCCGGTCCCACACGGCATACACCACGGATCAAAGCGGCTGACGGCGAACGTCGTTTCTGTACCGAACGGAGAGTTGACCGTCATATCGGGGTAGACGTTCGCCTTGGGGATCGGCACCGGCCCCGGCCCGGTCGGGTCTCGGGCGAACACGCTGTCTCGGCTCGCCATGGCCATGGGCACGCGCAAGCCGCGGCCGTTGAGGAGGCCGAAAGCGCCGAAATCGCCCGGGACGCCAACGCCGAGACGCCACCTCATCAGCGACAGCGTGCGAATGGGGAGGTCGTAACCCGGCCCCCACACGCACTACGTGATGGGGGTCAGGAACGGGCTCAGGGACAATTCGTCAGCGCTGGGCCGCTTGTTGTGGTCGATCTCAAAGGTCTGGGCGAGGAACAGCTTGGCTTCCTCGCTGGCGTGTTCCGGAACGGTCGGCGCTGCTTTGCTGCCTCCGATCCTGAAGATGGCCTGCAGCTGCGTACAATCGGGGAACGGGTGCGTGCCCGTCATCATCTCGACGACCAAACAGCCCAGCGACCAGATATCGGCCTTGCGCGTGTACGACGTCTGCTTCACGACCTCGGGCGCCATCCAAAAGACGGAGCCCTGCAGCGAAGGTCGGTGCTTGTTGTTGTTGGCGCCGTTCAAGATGTTGGTCGCCTCGAGCTTCTTGGAGATGCCGAAATCGGAAATCTTGATGCCGCCCTTGTTGTCGACCAGGATATTGGCGCCCTTGATGTCACGGTGTATGATGTCCCGGTTGTGGAGGTACGACAGGCCGTTGAGGATCTGGCGAACAAAACTCCTCACCAAGGGCTCCGGAAGGGCCCCGTACGAGTTCAGCATCGTCTGCACCGAACCGCCAGGCACGTACTCGAGGAAGATGTTCAGGTATTCGGCCGACGAGCCGCAGCCCAGGTACTGGACAATATTGGGATGCCGCAACTCGCGCAGCAAGGAGATCTCGCGCTTCAGTGCGTCGATCATACTCTTCTTCCTGGCGTCGCTCTGACTGTTGGCACCGGGCGAGGGCGTCTCGACCTGCTTCACGGCAAGTAGCTCGCCCGTGACGGCGTGGAGAGCCAGGTAGACGGAGCCGAAAGAGCCCTGTCCGATCAGGGCACCCTTCATCCACTTGCTGTCGTCCCAGGAC